>CM061555.1:200792332-203192332 GCA_030864225.1 Capsicum baccatum var. pendulum | reverse complement strand
TAGAATTTAAATATTAAAAACAGTAAATAAAAAAAAGTAAAGTAACTAAAATATTTTATAAAAATCTGAAAAAGTTAAAAGCAACTAACTAATTTTAACTAATGTCCTAAATATTATCACATGTTGTTTTTCTAGGCTACAACTTGGCAATAATCTAAGCAAGACGTACTTGCAGTATATCTATACATCTATATATCACATGCACAGAACGCACATATGCTCAAGGGAGAGCACAACCAACAGAAACTTGGGAAAATATACCAAAAAGGCTCGTTTGAAAACTATTTAGCCATTTAGACAAAAGTTCTTAAAATTTTTTCATAAACCCACTTTAATCCACATCATTACAAACTTTTTCAACTCAATAAATTCACCCACAAATTTTGTAATACTACACTTTAACCCAATATTTTTAACTTAACAAATTCTTCCACAAGTTTCTAATAATACACTTCAACCTACTTCATCATCCACCATTATATAATGAAAAACTATCTAGGTTTTCAAAAATATTTTAAAAAATTCAAAATCCAAAAATAGAAGGTGGTTCTTTCCCTCTAAAAAGCTCCAATTCTGGCATTTTGCTCAGCGTTAATTTCCTGCAATCTGCTCTAAATCAATCCACAAACATCATAAACCTATCCATTGCATGCATTGTTACCCCATTTGTTTGCTATTTTCTTAAATACAATTTCCACCATTATTAAAAAGATTTAAATCACTCACATTATTGATTACTTAAACAAGTTTAGAAAGTAAATTATAGCAGCTCAGGCGACTCTAAGAATATTTCTCTATTCCATAAATCGAACGATCATTGATTAGAAATAATATTTACAGATTCAAGGTTTTTGTACAAATATCTGCCCAGTCATCGACCACTCATCGTCAGTCATCGATCGTGCATATATCCCGACATAGACTATCAGCATAATCGACTGTTGGCCAAAGTATAATTCTAGGATATATATTGCAGAATTTATTCTGGTTTCTGGTTATTTCATGGGAGAATGAGTGGATGCTCTCAAATGTTGAAAATGGAAATCTTCCACCAAGGTGATACTGCCAATTTCTATTAGCCGCAATAGTTCATACAACGAATTAGTTGCAAGCGTAATGCAGAGCGGGAATCTAAATTTCATGTCGGGTGATGTGGAGATTAGTTATCTAATGCATTAGAGGATAAAGGTAAATCCTATGATCATAAATAATGATGCACGTGTGTTAATGTACATGATGGATATTGATGCAGATGGATTTAAGCTTATTTTAAGGATAAATATAGTTGAGCGGTCCTTTATAGGACCGATTAATTCATCACCATCCCCACTTTAGCGCCCGGTAGTCGACAATGATTTGAATGATTACGAGAATTATAGAGATTATCTAATTAATATAGAAAATGATTCTATGCATATGTAAGACATTTCATCAGACTCACAATATATGGAAGAAGACTGTGGAACGGGATCCTAACTAGGACATTTCTTTGCCGACGAAAGTAATTTCTATTGTAATCAAACAGTCTCCAACAAGAAAGATCTTAAAATGCTACTTGACAAAGCAATGGTGAGGTGATCTTTTGATTATCATACGAAGAAGAGCTGCACCTAATTATTAAAGGAGAAATACGTATATCCTAGTTGTGGCTTGTTGTTGTGAGCAAGAAAGTATGAAACCTCGGATAAATTTCACATATATAAGTATGCCGAATTTCATACGTGCGGTGTTGAAAATGCCATCCGCAAGCATAAGAGAATCTCATCCGAATTGATTATTTCTCTATGCGTAAATCATTTTTGGTATGGTAAGGGTCTAAGCATAAGATAAATTTAGAGGATTATGTTTAAGGACATGCATTGCCATGCAAGCTATTGGATGTGTTTGAAAGGAAGTTTAATTGAAAAGAACATCATTTGAGGGACATCAAAGCATGAATATGATTGCTTGATGACTTTTCTCATATGGTGGAGTTACTGAATCCCTGGTCTTCTTACTCTATCATGGTAAATCGGATGGATGGATTGTAATTGTACTACTTTTTAGCATTCGGCGCTTTCATTCGGTGATATGACCACATGAGAAAGATAATTTTCGTCGATTACACACATTTGTTTGGCAAGTACGAGGGTGTTTTGCTGAGTTCTGTTTCACAGGATACCAAAAATTATATCTTTCCAATCATTTTTTGTTTCGTGCATAAAGAATGATGCTTCGTGGACCTTCTTCTTTGAGAAGTTGAAGTCAATATTACAAGATGAACCAGATCTATGTGTCATCTTCAATAGGCACATTAGCATTGCCAATACCTTCTCCCGTGTATACAGTCATGCACATCATGGACTTTGATTTTTGTGCAAATCAACACTGTGGAGAACATCTTTTCCTATTCTACGTCGTGAAAAAGTCTTATTTCTTTGATGATTTTAGCAAGAATTTTTCATAATTAAAGAATAATTTCCCTGAGGTAGAACATGTCCTTGAAAATATGCTTCATTTTAAAAAATGGAGTACATAACACTTTTTGGGAAATAGGTATGATGTGATGGACACAAACATCACCGAGTCTCTCAACTCGATGTTTATAGATGAACGAGAGTACCCTATGTCATCCATATTCAATTCAATTGCTTTAAAATTCAGTGAAAAATTTAGGGAACAACATGCCTTTGTCGACAGTACAAACAATAAATTTGTCCCTTGTGCAGAAAAGATCCTAAAGGATAATAAGAGTATGAGCAATTCCTTGTATGTGACTAATGCAAATGGGGATGTTGACCAATTCATGGTTTTTGGGAATGGTGTTACTACCAAGTTCAATCTCTTGGAGAGTGATACAAGCATGAGAAGCACCAAGAGCATAAGATATTTTCAAAGGTTCAAGCTTCGGAATTGACAAGCGATTAAAGGCTTGTCAGATCATGTTTTGAATATTTGTTCATGAGAATCTAGGAGGAGAACCTTTACACTCAAGAGTTGCCTTAATTTAAGGGTATAGAAGACATTTTACACACTAAAGTAATACTTAAGAGGCTCCCCATTTCCCTTAATCATTAAGGGTATTTTTGATATTAGTTATGTAATAGTATAAATAGACAAATTATCTTCTCTTTTCATTAGACTTTGATGAATTGATTGAGTGTTACTCAAATTGTATTTTCTTTCATTAGTGTAGGACTTGGAAAATCCGTCTTAGTGTAGGTCTTGGAAAAGACATTAAAACTAGGGATTAATACATTTCATCGATTACACTTGTGTTAATCAATTGGTAAGAAATGTGTGATTGAGGAGTGTGAATTCCTTTGGTCCACCTAAGAGTGTGGTGTTATCTCTCATTAGTGTTGTGTGTCTTAGTGTTTGATACACACCTTGGTGTTATTCATTGATGTGAGTGTATTTCTCACTACTATACTTTATATTTTATGCACTTGTATCTTCTTTTATGTTGAATATGAAATGTCCATGTGTGTTTTGAGTCTTCTACTTCATCCCCTTTCTTTTATGTTTTGTTAACTTTGGATATTTAGTGTTTGTTTGTTCCTTTAAATGGCTAGTTTTTGTGTTTCTAGGTTTATTCTTGTATTATTTGGTATCAAAGCCGAACAACCCTAAGTCTTGGTTTTAGTTTCCTTATTAAGAAAATTGCAACAAAAAAAAGTCAAATCCAAAATAAAATCACAAAAAATGGTGTCTAGTTGTGTTATGTTGTAGATCCGAAACTTGAACACTAGATCTACCCATCTTTGTTTTTTGTTGGATGTTTATTGTTCTAGAGTCTTGTTCCCTAGTACCTAGGGAGTCTAAATCTACTCTTGGAACAAGATTTGGACGATTTTGAGCTAAGAACTCCATGGATATGGCGTGTTGAAGCTTTTACGCTTTAGATCCATGTGGATTTTGCATTGTGGACATTGTTTGTTGTTGGTTTGTTGAAATTTGAGTTTATCTTGTCCTAAGGAACCTAGATCTATAAAAAAATTGAAGGTTAGGGTTCATTTGAGTGAAAGTCAAACTTTGGTCAATTCATAAATATTCATCTTGTTCTTCTATCTTCATCAAGTTTTGTTAAAGAAGAATATTTAAAGAGTGTGTTTGATCCAAAAAAAGGGTAAAAAGAGAGTGTACTTGGTGTTTGTGGAAGAATATTCATTGGTATATTCATTGTAATCCAAAACAAAGAGGAGACAAAGGAATAATCAAAGCACACAATCAAGTACAATCCAAGTGCAAAGGGGGGACCATTTTTTTTGAATTCAAATTGGAGCTTGAAAATGGCTCTAAACTTGTTGTTTTTCCCTCCCAAAGAATTTACTATTCTTCCCTAAGGAGTTAGGACAAGAGTGATATTTTTGTGATTCAAAAAAATTAAACCTCAATGTCCAATCTATTACTGCCACATCACCACTTAGTGATCGGGCAAATTGAGTTCCTAAGTAGATTCTCTAGTTTATAATTTTTGATTCTAGTTTCTTGTGTGTTAAATTCTACTAATAATTTGCAAACTAGTAAGTACCAGCTAGGTTGGTAATTTGTCTAGAGTTCATTTATTTTGTGTCTTTTTTTTGTGATTTTCCATTTTAATTTGTAGTAGTTTATTGGTTCAAGTACGTACATCATTTTTATTTAAGTCATATGAAACAAAAATCTATTTTGGGCCAAAGCATATTTCCCATTCATTCACTTTTCGAGTATTTCCAAGATTTCAACACTTGTGAGACCAAGTGTGAGGTGAGATCCGAGTGTCAGTGTGGTGAGGGTCTTGAACTCATTTGTTTATTTGTTTTTAAGGTTTTGTATTTTATATTTTTTACTTGTTCTTAGGTACTTGAACAATGGAATCCAAAGGTACCACATCCCAACATTTGGGAAATGATGTTTTGGGAGTCTTGATGGCTCGATTGGATGCTCTAAACCGAGACTTGAAGTGTGATTTGGACCTTATAAAAGGTGACTTGAGATCCATGAAGGGTGATGTAGGATCCATAAGTGGTGAAATGATTAGAATTAAAGTGGGGGTTGATAGACTATGTCCACCAAAACCTCCACAAAATTCAATCCATCAAGTTTCAAATCCACTTGACCAAAGACCCTACACTCCACAAAACCCTTTGCCACACATCCCAACCCATCATCAAACAAATCCAATACCTCCTCTCCACAAGTTATAATATAAGGATAATGAGTTTAAGCCTCAAGATGGAGAAACTTAGTGGAGGGATACAAGAATAATGTGAAGAAAAGAGGGCAAGGAAAAAGGGAAACCGTAGGTAGTGAAATTAGATGAAAAAAATTACTTGATTGTGGATCTTGTGCACAAAGGACCCTTGTTATTCACTAACCCGAATGCTAGAAATTTACCTATCATTGATTCTTATTATGTTCAGGTTCAAGATCATATATTCATAAAAAAGAATCCAAAAGGAGTTCCACACACACATGGTTGATGAGTTAATGGAACCCTTGGCCGAAAGTTCCAATCTTGGAACAAGTGATGAATAAATGAATCCAAGGGTATATATTGACATATTACATTGTGATGTGGAGCATGAGTGCTTCCATGATGCAAAACCAAGTGAAGAACACACTTCCCATCATCTACAAGGTAACAAAGCTATCTTCTGCACCCCTATAAACTTGAATTGTTGTGATGTGTCTAGTAGTGGACAAATTAGTGTAGTTTTTAATTTTTCTTAGTATAGAAGTTTATGAATTTTTATTTTGTGATACTCTTGGTGTTTATAGGTTGACTAAGGGCCAAACTCTTGTTGTAAGTACGCAAGTACTAGTTGATCCTTTAGATGACAAAATCAATTCTTTTCACAAGAATGATTTGTGTCCATCTAGTGCTAGCACTTATAACTTGAATAAGGTTCCATTATCAAGTGAAAATAGTATTGACACACTTTTTGACCCTTGTGAAAACAAGGTGAGTCTACATTGGTATGTGAGTTTCCAACAACTAGTGAGGATTTGTAAAATGATCAATCGAGTGGAGTTGACCTTGATTTGCTAGAATATTTAGGAGACCCAAATTGTGATTGTACTTGTGCAAATGGTTTTGATTGTGATTCCTTTTTGATTCCCATTATGGTTTGAATATGTGTGTGGCCTACTCTCTTGAAAAAGAAGGTAGTATTTGTTTAGGTATTCCATCTACTTCTTCTTTGTGTGTTTTCTATGATGAGCTTGAAACTAGTGCGTACATGTATAAGGACACCAAAATTGAAGTTGAATCATGTGACACCTCTCTCAACCCTCTTTCCTCTCATGAAATTTCCAAAAGTGATAGAAAGGGTATGGTTAACCTTGTGGATGGAACCTTAAGAGAAAATGAGAGTGGCCGAGACTTAAGTCCTTGGTAACTTCTTCTATTTGACCCTGGGGTACTTTTGAGATATTGGAAGTGTAGTTTCAGTTCATGCTCATTATATTTTAATGTCGATCCTATTCACTTATTTGGTATCCGTTATTCTAAGCTTTTTATGTCAAATACCAATGATATGTGGGTATATGTCAAGTGTGAAAAACCTAAGAGTGGACTTTGTGTTGCTAAAGGAGTTTTTCTAAACCATAGCTCCCCAATTTTGAATATTTGTTTTTACTTGAAAATATGTACCATATATGTTTGTTTCGTCTTGTGATCTTCATTCCTTGATATTTTCCTTAGCCGTGTCATTTGTAGTTCTTGTGGTAGGTGTTTCAAGATCGTATCAAAATATAGTTGGGTGTATTCCAAAAGTGTACCCCCTTGGAATGATTATATAACTTGTGGTTCTAATGCTAACCCTCATACCATGAGGATTGTGTGCTTGTTTTCCATCTTTTTATTTTTGTAAGGTGCAAATTTAAGGACAAATTCCTTTTAAGATGGAGAGGATGATACAAGCATGAGAAGAACCAATAGCACAAGATATTGTCAAAGGTTTGAGTTTTGGAATTGAGAAGCGATTGAAGGCCTATTGGATCATTTTTTGAAGCGTTGTTCAAGAGAAGCAAGAAGGAGAACCTTTACACTAAAGACGCGCCTCAAGTGAAGGGTATAGAAGACATTTTACATACTAAAGTGACACTCAAGAGGCACCCCATTTCCCTTATTTATTAAGGGTATTTTGGACATTAGTTATGTAATAGTATAAAAAGACAAATAGCTTCCCTTTTCATTAGACTTTGATGAATTGATTGGGTATTACTCAAATTGTATGTTCTTTCCTAGTGTAGGGCTTGGAAAAGCCATCTTAGTGTAAGTCTTGAAAAAGACATCGAAACTAGGGATTAATACATTTCATCGATTACACTTTTGTTGATCAATTGGTAAGAAATGTGTGATTGAGAAGTGTGAATTCCTTTGGGCCACCTAAGAGTGTGGTGTTATCTCTCATTTGTTTTGTGTGTCTTTGTGTTTGATACACACTTTGGTGCTATTCGTTGGTGTGAGTATATGCCTCACTACTATCCTTTACATTTTATGCATTTTTATCTTCTTTTATATTGAATCCGAAATGTCCATGTGTGTTTTGACTCTTTTACTTCATCCCCCTTCTTCTATGTGTTGTTAACACCAACCAAGAGTAGAGTTATTGTTGTCGAAAATTTGAGTTGGTGAAAATGCCGTGCGAGCATGTGATGACTACTTTGCGAGAAAAGTATGGTGGTGCCGAAGGTTATGGTAACTCCATCTATGAGTACTCTTCTCCAATTTATAAAGCTGAAAATTACCGCCTCGCATACTCGGAAGCTATTAACGTTGTCCCTCCAGAGACCAAATGGACCGTGCTACATAAATTTCTAGACACTAATATTTCTCCACCCCTACGATCCCAAACTTGGAAGGAAGAAAGTCAAATGCATTTAGGGTGTCGGTCAGACATTCATGTCCAAAAGGAGGAATAGGTTTTCAATATGCACGAAATTCGTGCACAAAATAACCATATGTAGCATGGACAACAAATCATAGATAGGATTTTTTTGCTTCAATTGTAAAGCAACTGTTTTGGGGGATAAATGTGCATTTCTGTAGAATTTAATGTTCAGTTTTAATCGACTTAAGGTTTTATCAATGGTAGATAACGTCAATCTATGATAAATCCTTTAGATGGTCTATTTAATATTATGTATTGGTTATATGTTTACTCATCAAACACACTATGTGGGTCTTTCAACATGCTATTTTTAATTTATTTATTCATTTTTGAACAACATCTAAGTGATGGTCTATAGCAGCGTACATAGATCCCTTTGTTCTATGCTTAATCAAGAGATCAATCGATGCACTCCTAACGGTGTAAGTCTATGGTAGACCAGAAAAATCGATGGAACCTTAGAGCACCAATATATTTTTTACTTAAATTATTTTTTCTAAACATGTTATTGAAGGTCCATCGATTACGAGAGTCTACGATGGACTTTAGTATCTAGTTGATGACTGACATATGTTATGATCTACAACAGTCTATTAAGTGTCACCAACAGTTCAAAAAACACCATTACTGTTCCAACAGTAACAAATGACTAATTTTTTACTCCTTCAGTGTTAACACTTTTTTACTCCATATATAATATCCTCCACCCCTCATTATTTTATTTCATCAACTTTGTTTTTATCTAAAAATTCTACAATGTCTCAAGTATCTCAAACATTCAATTCTAAAAAGACTTTAATTTGTTATTGTGAAAATGAAGCTATTTTATGGATGTCACACACAGACTCAAATCCAAGTCACAAATTTTATAATTATGAAATTGCGAAGGTGAGTCGTGTATGTCTTTTTTTTTATAAAGTTAAGTAAATCATTATGTAATTATTATTTTTTCTATTAAATAATAATAATTTAATCTAATACAAAGGCTCCGAGAATGCGAAGAAAATAGAGATTTTCTCATGTATTATTCAAAGAAGCCGAAGAGCAGAGGAATAACTTGAAAGTATTGCTACATGCCACCCAAATAGAGAGGGATCAACTAAAACAAAAATTAATTTTGGCCAAACAAAGGGAGAATAGCCTAACAGTGATGTTATATGCTATAATGCTAGTCTTTGTTCTTTGAAAAAGTGTAACATGAATATAGTGATATTGAATAAATAAAAATACTTCTAATTTTCTATAATGTTAATACTGTTTTTCATACAATCACAGTTGATCAAACAACACATCAACTTAAAATCGAGTAGCATGGTAATGATAGACTATGAAAGCAGTATATGGTAAATTAAATATCCATTCTATAATGTGAAGTATAAACACTACCAATTATGACAACACAATGGATATTCAAATTCCACTCAACAATACAGTTTGATAAAAGCAGATTTAGTGCAGATCATAATAAATTTCATAAAATAAAATAATGTTTGTCGTATCCTACCACCAGATCCTTCAACCTTCATATTTGTCAAGTAAAAAAAATTGTCATATCCTAACAACTCATTACTCAACACATTAACAATATTAGCATTCAAATTTCTTTTTCCCCATTTTCCTCATCAAAACAAATGTTACTATTGATTTCGTCAATGATTCCATGACCATTTCTTTTTGGTTTAATTCTTCATTTTTTTCTTTATTTTCTCCTTCTTATTTGTATGATGCTTCTTTCTTTCCTTCTTCAGATTCATCTTTTTTTTTTAACATCTGCATCTGCTGCCTTTTTCTCACCTTGTTTTTTTCTCTCAGCATTTATAGCAGCTGCTACGTCTTTCTTAGTTTCTTCTTTTCCTTCACCTACACTAGGTAATTCTTGCTCAGCTTCCCTTTCTCAGCTTCTTCTTTTTCTCCACCTCCTGCTTCTTTCTCAGATTTTTCTTTTTTTTCATCAGCTTTTTCTTTTTCATTGCCTTCTTCTTCATCTGCTACCGCTTCCTTTTTAGCTACTTCTTTTTCTTCCGCAACTAATTCTTTTCCAGTTTATTCTTGGCTCTTATCTTTTTCCATTTATTCTTCATCCTTCTTTTCTTCTTCTTTTTCCTTTTCTACCACAACAGTGCTAACTCATCTATTTTACTCTTTTTTTCTCCCTTTTTATTAATCTCTGATTCCCGAAGGTCCACATGCACCGTGTCATCATATTATAAAGTGTTACTAATATTTAAGGTTGAAAATTAACTAACTACATCAATTATTAAATGAAGTTACCTGGATCATGTTTTCGCTCATCCTTTTTCATTTTCTTTAGTTTTTTCTCTTTGATATAGGCAGTAATATCCAACACCACTTCCTCGAGCATAAAAACATTCTTATGAAGATCTCCATTGATAGATGTGCCTGCTACATCTTTTGAGGTGCTAAGAAAAGCATCATCACAAATGCATACTCCAACGAGGTTACTACTTAAATCCCTATCATCATCACTGTCCTCATTTGAAGTAAGGATGGTCACCCTTTCTAACTCTTTCTTCAAACCATCGAGGATCTTATTCTTCACCTCAGCCATATATAACTTAAATGTAAGCATGTAATCCATATTGATCTCACGAGCAGTAGGGATAATGTATGGGTGCACATTATACAAAAAATTAATTAACAATTACATAACATTCAATACAATAGTAGTATTATTGCATAATAAAAAATAAGTTCATACCTCAATAATTTTTCTTTATACTTAAATGGTTCGCCTTTGATTATCTTATCACTTTTTTTATTGTGCCATCTGAGGATGCTGGGAATGGGAAAGGGCCCATTAATTAATTTTTCAACAAATTTTTCAAGATGAGGAAAGAAATCATAGATCCAAACCTATAAGCTGTATAGTAGTAAAAAATAATTCAGAGTCTATTATAGAGTATACATAAAACACGAATCTATGATAATCTCATTAAAGGGTTGATGGTAGATACCATGAATACCCAGGAAAAATTGAATAGAGCATAGGATGCCTTCTGTTTCTCGTTAAATACTTTTCTCTGCTTCTTCTGGTCACTTTTGTTCTTTAGATAGTCCACGTGAGCTGAAATGTATCTTTCCCCAATGAATAACTCTTGAAGAAACTTAAAGAATTGACCATTCGAAATATTTTTATGTCGACAAACTTCGTGGAATCTTATACAAGCAACACGGTGTGCAAGAACCAGAGTAAATAAAAATTAAACTTCTTCTCCTCGTTCCGCTTATTCCCTATAATCAAGAGTACCAAGTTGGCCGCCGTAATTTTTTTTTTCATTACCTTAAAGAAAAAATGCTCCCTCTTGGCCAACACCTTCTTTATTTTTAATTCATAGGGGTATGATTAACAGTTCAGCCGCGTGATCAAATAAAAATTTTTCAAGACAAAACAAGCAGGCTTGTTGTTAATGCAGAACCATATCTCATGACACTTCTTATCATTCTTGACACGTGGCAACATCAAATAATTGACCAATTGGTCATTGAATTTGAGATGTTCGGACAACTTTCTCAAGTGTCCAAACTAGGACTTTTTTAATTTTTCCTTTAACTCCTGGTCGACAAGAACTTGCTGGAATTATCGATAAGCAACCATTCTTGATTTGACTGATATCTTTGTGGGGAAAGATCAAACCTCGTCCATTATCGTTCGAAGGCTATACCACTCCAAAAAATGAACCTTGAACAAGATGGAATGGACAAGGAATCATTATCCCCATCAGTACTATTTCTTCCACTTTTCTCGCTCTCTTCACTATTACCACTAGAACTATGCTTGGGAACATCTTCACTAGAATCGACATATTATCTTATATCTTTTAACTCCAAATATGATTTGGACACTGCCTCTTTAAGTTTTTTCCATTTTGAGACACTTTCAGCTGCCTCAGCTTTTCCTTTTTACTGCTACTCGCATAATTAGATGTGGTACCAGCTTTATGTTTACTAATGGGTCTTTTTTTATTCATTTTCAACAGAATCTACACGTACAGAATAAATCTGCCATTTTTAGTTCATATACCACAAGTCTACCAACAAAAATAACTCAATGCTCAAATGAAAACCCCGAAAAAGCTAAGAAATACCGCACCATTAAATAGTTTAATACAAAAAAAATACAATAACTGAATCAAAATCCAACATGCAAGATAAAAACTCAACTATTGATAAAAATCAAGCTAGTGCTACAAATCAGACTAATTAGCTATTAATCTTTCAATTTTCACTATTTTAGCAATCATATTTTAAAAGAATTTAGTACATCTAAAAATTAATTTCAATTTAGGGTATTCTAATTTCATAGACCATGGGTCTACGAACAGATATAGGTCACGGTTTAAATCAAATTGCCAAAATAACTATTAAAATAACAATTATCCCACCATTTAACACTTTATTTACATAAAAAAACTCGAACCAAACCAAAATTCTTTAACAAAATTTTAAAATTTAACACCATGATCGATGAAAAAATCTTTCAAAACTCCCGAATAAAACCTCAATCATTGCTTGAAAATCAAACTAATTACTTTTAAAATTTGCATATTTTAACTACTTAATCAAACAAATTCGGAAAAAAAATTTCTACATCACTACGAATCAATTAGTAGTGAAACCTATTTAAATAGATCTACAAATGATCGAAACTTAATTTTAACTAACCTAACAAAGAAACAACGAGCCCTTAGCAACTGGAGAGAATGGTGAAACAAAAATGACATTTTGGGAGCAAGGTTCTAGAATAGCGGGTGTTGGGAGAGAATTAGAGAGGAGAGATAGGGACTTTTTTTGTTATTGGAATAAGTGAAGGGTATTAGGTGTCGTATAATAAATTTGTAAAGTTGTAAAAATAATAAATTGGTCCCTTAGCCCACTTGTGGGCTCCACTTTTATCACTTTTCCTTAATTTTTTAACCTAAATCTTAAAAATTAAATAAAAAAGAAATAAAGTGGGTATATGGCAAAATAGTTTTGCCAAAATATAGTTTTGCCAATTTTTCCCCATAAACTTAGAGAAAAAAGACACAAAGAAATATAGAGAAGAAAAATGCCAACAACACTTAGAAAATAAAGATAGAAATAGTATAGAAACATAAGAGAATAGAAACCGAAACAAAGAGCCATGATTTAGAAATAAAAAAAAAAGAAAACAAAAGAGAGAATAGAGAGAAAAACAACCAAAAGACTTTAAAAAAACATAGAAAGATAGAGAAAGGAAAAAAAAGAGAGCAAGCACACACAAATGGGAGAGTACTTTGAAGACTTGTGGGTTGAAATTTGGATCTTGGTTCCCGTTTCAAGTTTCTGATGACGGTATTCATACTTTTATTCTCAATTATTGTATAACTCAAGTTTTTGCTTAGTTTCTTTGTATTTATTATGTTTTAATTTTATCATCGAAGCATGAAAGAAGTTATTTAGATGATTTCTTGTATTGTTAGATACATAAAGATGATTGTTTTTATGAGGTTCATTCTTTAAAATTCTTATTATTTCATTAAGTTTCTTTTCACATGTGATATTTTTCGGCCTTGTGAATGAATGCAGGATAACTTATCAGTATCTCTTATCTCTATTGCATCATTTGACACTATTTCATATCATAATTTCACTTGGTTGGGATTATGTATAAACTGTAAAATAAAATAAAATTACTTAAAAGTTAAGCATTGAAATGGCAAGGAATAAAATATTGAGGTTCATATTTTATAAAATGTGTTTTGAGTTTGTAACATCTATGGAAATTTGAATTTAAAAATTATTCCATGATTTTAGGTAATTGGGTCCATGTTAATGTATGAATATTGTCTAGTTGGATTCATGTTTAGCTTTGGTATCACTAATCCACTGCTTGGTATTAGCTCCAAGTTTAATATGCTCGGCAATCTTTTATGCTGAATAAGCCAATAATTAGTTCTAGCTATGGTTGAATTTGGTAATAATGTATGGTGATATAAGGTTTAAATATTTATTATCTTGGAAGGTTAACGTGACACTCTTAGAAAATATAATAGATAAGTATGGTAGGTTAATATTTTATCTACTGTTTTGTTTTCTTGTTTTTTTATTTATTGTGATATTGGGATATTTCATGTCTAATTAATTGAACACTTTTACACACTTATTTGACGTCATGTTTTAGGTTTTTTGAGATAAAAATTATTTGAATTTCTTGAGTTTAGAATCAGTGATTATGACCCAAATAAATTAATATGTAATTAAGAAAAGTGAACGTAAGTGAGACGGATTGCAAACTTTTTCAAGATCCATCGATATTGAGAAAAAACAAGAGAAAAAACTAAATTGTACGGCAGTGAGATGTGTTACGGATTAATCCAAGACTTATTGTAAATTTAAAAGAACAGAGTGAAAAAAATGTAAAATGGAAATAGAATAGTCGTGGGTTTAGAAGAGACGAACACATGCCTTAATGCTAGGTAAGCTTTAGACCGGATAAATTTTATTTCAATCAAGTATGAAGTTATGCATCTTTGTCGTTATATTTAATAAAAAATATATAACTCGAGGATGCAGCTATACACCTTGAAAAAGATCATCCAAAATTTAAATTTCATTAGCCTAATACAATAGGTATTGACAGATACTATTAGTAGATTAAACGGAAGTAAATCTAGGCCTATAAACATAATTAATTCAAAATAATTATAGTTAATTTTAAGTTACGAATAAGGCTTATAAGCATAATTAATAAAAAATAGTTAAAGTTAAGTAGATAAAAGTAACTGTGCTATAACCACTGGTATGTTACAACTTTTATCTCGTGATATATATTATTTGCTTGATCCCAGGTCCCTTTTTTTTATGCGACTCCATATGTTGCTATGTCTTTTGGTTTTGATCTGAATGTTATTTTGGATTATTTTTCTATTTCTACCCTGATAGGTGACTCAATTATTGCAACGAGAGTGTATAGGGTGTGTATGGTATCTATTAGTAGTAAACAGACCTTGGTGGATCTCTTGAGTTAGATATGGTAAATTATGATGTAATTCTGGGTATGGATTAGTTTTATTCTTGTTATGCATCTTTGGATTGTTGGATCTATAAGGTTATCTTTAAGTTCCCTAGTGAATCGGTTATAGAATAGGAACTTCCTTAGCTCCTAGGGTAAGGTTTATTTCTTATCTTAGAGCTTGGAGGTTCATCTCCAAGGATTGTCTTTATCACTTGGTCTAGATTAAAGATTCTAACTCGGAAGGTCATTCTTTGTCTATGATCCCTATGGTTAATAAGTTTCTTGAGGTCATTCTAGATGATCTTCGTAGTGTTCCTCCGGATAGGGAAATAAAGTTTGGTATTGATTTAGTTCGAAAACTCATCCAATTTCTATTACTCCATATAGAATGGCTCCAAATGAGTTTAGGGAACTTAAGGGGTTTATTCATTCTAGTGTTTCTCTATGGGGTGCATCTTTGTGCGTAAGAAGGATGGTTCCCTACGAATGTGCATTAAATACAGGCATTTGAACAAGGTGATGGTCAAGAAAAAATATCCTCTTTCTTTGATAGATGGCTTGTTTGACCAGTTGCAAGTTGCCAAGTTCTTCTCTAAGAAAAATCTTCGGTTTGGGTACCATCAACTTAAGATTAGGTAGGTGGATATCCCTAATACAACTTTTCATACTTGGTGTGGGCATTTTGTGTTCTTGGTAATGTCATTTAGGTTAACTAATGCTCTTGTAACATTTATGGACTTGATGAATAAAGTTTTCAAGCAATATTTGGATCATTTTATCATTGTGTTTATTGATGACATTTTGGTTTATTCAATGAGTAAGGTGGATCATCCAAATCACCTTCGTATGGTGTTGCATAGCTTAAAAGAACAATAATTGTACTGCAAGTTCTCTAAGTGTGAGTTTTGGTTGAATGCTATGACTTCTTAGGTCATATAATTTTTAGTAAAGGGATCATGGTGGATCAAAAAATGTTGCTGCAGTGAAGGGGTAGCCTAGCCCCATGACTCTATTTAATATTTAGAGCTTCTTCGGTTTATCTAGGTGTTATAGGTGTATTATGGAAAGATTTTCTTCGATAGCTGCTCCTTTGGCTAAGTTGACTCAGAAGAAGGTTTAGTTTTCTTGGTCGGATGCTTGTGAAGGTATTTGAGAGAAAATAAAGAATAAGTTGACTTTGGCTCTAATTCTTACATTGTCGGAGGGCAATAATGGTATTGTGGTTTACTGTGATGCATCTTTGGTAAGGTTTGGCTGTGTTTTGATATAGCATGGAAAGGTAATTATCCTACTCATGAGTTGGAGTTAGTGGCAGTTGTGCTTGCTTTAAAAATATGATGGAATTATTTATATGGTGTTCACGTGGATATTCTTTTTGGTCACAAGAGTCTTCTGTACGTGTTCACTGAGAATGAGCTAAATCTCAGGAAAATGACAAGGTTTGAGCTTCTCAAAGATTATGATATGAGTCTTTACTATCACCCAGGTAAGCCTAATATGGTTGCTGATGCTCTTAGTAGGTTATCCATGGGTATTCTAGCTTATTTGGAGGGAAAAAAATAGAATTGGTGAAGGATATTCACCCCATGCCTAATCTTGCGATTTGTCTCTTGGACTCTAAGAATAGTAGTGTGATGGTGCAAGAAATAGTTCGATCATATCTTGGTAAAGAGATTAAGGAGAAGCAAGCGTTGGATCCTGTCTTGATAAAAATTAAGAGTGATATTAGTGGGAAAAAGGTGGCGGTGTTTGAGATAAGTGTTGATAGTACATTAATGTACAAAGAGTTTTTGTGTGTTCCTGATGTTGACAATTTGTAACAAAGGGTTTTTCCTGATGTACATGAGTCGGGCTATGTTATTTATTCCAACTCGACAAAGATGTATCATGATCTGAAGGAGGTGTATTGGTGGTATGGTAGGAAGAGGGGTGCGGTTGATTTTGTGGCTAAGTGCATGGTGTGTCAATAGGTTAAGGTTAAGCGCATGAGGTTTGATGGGTCGTATAAATAGATAAATGTTCCTGAATGGAAGTGGGAGATGATCAATATGGATTTCGTTACTAGTCTTCCTCAGTCTCAGAACTAATTTCATTCAATTTGGGTCATCATGGGTAGAATGACTAAGTCTATGCACTTCTTGGCGGTGCAGATTACCTTTTTGGTAGAGGATTATACGAAATTGTCTCTTCAGAAGATTGGGAAGCTGCATGGGGTACCTCTCTCAATTATTTTTGATCATGGTACGTAGTTTACATCTCACTTCTAGCAGTCTTTCAAGAAAGGGTTGGGAACTAAGGTTAGTTTGAGTACTGCTTTTTATCCACAGTTGGATGGGTAAGAGGAGAGAACTACTCAGACATTGGAGGATATTCTTTGAAATTGTGTTATTGGCTTTGGTGGTAATTGGGTTGAGCATCTACCATTAGTGGAGTTTGCTTATAGCAATAGCTATCATTCTAGTATTAGTATGGCTCCTTTTAAGGCATTATATGGTAGGGCGTGTAGATTCCTTATTGGTTAGTTTGACCTTGGTGAAGGGGACATGTTTGGCCAGTATTTAGTTTATCAAGCGATAGAGAAGGTGTAGGTGATTCGGGATAGGTTTAAAGCTACCTAAAGTTGCTAAAAGTCCAATACAGATGATAGGTATAGAGACCTGGAGTTTGAGGTCGGGGGTAGGGGTTTCCTCATTGTGTCTCCTATGAAGGGAGTGATGCAGTTTGGCAAAATGGGTAAACTCAGTCCTCTGTTCAATGGTCCTTATGTGATTTTTGGAAGGGTTGTCAATATTGCTTATGAGTTGGAGTTGCCATCTAGCTTGAGTTTGGTTTATCCGGTCTTTTATGTTTCTATGTTGAGGAAGTGCATTGGTGGTCGTTCTTCGGTTGTTCCTCTGGAAGGATTGGGAATTTTGGATTCTCTATCTTATGAAGAGGTCCCGATTGAGATATTTGATAGGAAAGTTTGTTGGTTGCGGACCAAGGATGTGGATTCAGTTAAGGTTCTATGGTGGAACCTTAAGGTGGAAGAAGATACTTGGGAAGCAAAAGAGGACATGAAGTCCAAGTATCCACATCTGTTTTCTTCTCTTGGGATTCGTGTGGAACGTATGTGTCTTCATCACAACTTTATTTTCTGAGTTTGTTAAAGAAAAGATCAATATCTTTGCCTTTTTTTTTTTAAACTTTGTTAAAAGAATGCTTGAAATGCAAATTACTCTATTTGGGGCTACCCTACCTTGTCCATTATTTGGGGACAAATGTTCCTCGTGGGGGAGACTAAAATATCTTGGGTTTTGACCGTTGGAAAATTTGCTGGAATTCCACTCTTTGGACATAATATGACTCATAAGTATGGGTTGTATGTTGGGTTATGAGTGGTGTGGTCCTGTCGAATGATGACTAGTGTTAGTTGGTGGGATGGCTTTAGTCACTAGAGTGGGTACGACTTAGGGGTATAAGCTGTAAGGGCTTGGTATGTGTCGTATCTGTGACTCGTATGGTAGGCAGTATTTAATCTTTTTAATATCCCAAGAATCCCAACCGATAGTAAAACCATGATTCAAGATCATGATAAATAAATCTTAGTTATTTGGTAGTTTTATGATCAAGTTTGATGTTTATTAAGGCCTTAAATACGTCCTAGCCATTAGACAAATCAAAATATCCCTTAACAATTGAATCCTTGAGAAGGATATTTCCATAGTCAACTTCAAACGAGAATATCTCCTATTATACAAATAATTTTTAAGGTTATGACCTACTAATATATAGATAATTGAATTAGCTTTCCAACGATACCATCTATGCAAAAATCCAATAGTGGAGTAAGACGTTATGATAATTTTACTGAGAGCTATCCTAGCTGTCCAGGAGTGACGGAGAAATTGACGGACCATCAAGTCTGTGATGGCCCGTCACTTTGGCCGTCCAAACTGAAGTAGCAAGGCCCTTTTTTGGACTAAAAGTGATGGTGGGAGTGACGGTTAGTCACCAGAGTGACGGTCCGTCACTCTGATCTTCAGATTTGTCTGAGACAGCGCTGATACACCATTTTAAAGAGATTTTTGGTCGTTTTTCACCCTATTTAACACCCAATCACCCCAAATCAAGAAACATAACTTCTTATTTATCAAAAATATCAAATTAGGGTTTCTTTCAAAGATTAAAACCCTTATTTTTTCTTCAAGAAAAATCAAGAGAGATCAAGAGAAGTCAAGAAATTAAGAATCTCTCCAAGAACCTTCAAGAAAGAAGTTTTCCCAAGGTGTGTAGATGTTGATTCTTGGGTCCTATTCATACAAGAAGCTCAAGCACCCATCTTTAAAAGTTAAAGATTTTATGTTTGTGAAATTCCATGATTTTTCTAAGTTGGAATTGATGTTCCATGTGTTGTTGAGTTTTGATTCATGTTTGTTTACAAGATTTGTGAGCTTTGACACTTGTATATGAAATTCATGTGATGTTGATGATAAACCCTCTTGAAGTTGCTCTTTATGTGATGTGTTCATGAATTTTGGGCCTAGAATTTATTAAATAAGCGGAGCATGTTTCCCATAGGTTTGAGAAAAGCTTAGGAGAAGTATATGGGCTATTATAGTATGTTGAATAGGAAACGTCAAATTGTGAGCTAGTCTATGAATGCCTAGTGTTTGATAAAATGCCCAAGTGAATGAATTATTCCATGATAGTAGAAAATCCTCAAATACGTGTGGAACCGTGTATGACTAGTGTTTGTTGAAGGCCTTTAATGAACAAGTGAAGATGTGATAGTAGTAAATTCCTTAATTATGTTCTCTTTGATGCATGCTAAGTTTTAATACATGCCAAGTGGTTAGAAAGTAAGTTATGACGTGACGGTATGAATTTTTCCCGAATCCTATGATGTCCAAGTACATGTCATAACTGTTTTATGTGTGAAGTACTTGAGGTAAGACCTTGTTGAAGGAAGTATAACCTAGTAGCATGTTTCCCTACGCTAGTATATGTTGATGTTTCCTAAATGCTTGACGTGATGCCTTAATGATTGCAAAGGTAGAGGTATGTTATGTTTCCTAAATACTTCAAAAGATGCTTTAATGATAATGATGATAAATGATGGACTGTAATAATGAATGAATGACTGTGATGATGAATGAATGGTTGTGATGATGGAGGAATGATTATGCTTTATTTTATGTTATCGAGTCCTGGGGTATTTATACCTGACAATTTTATCTTTTGTCTAGAGCCCATGTCAATTTCACAATAATTCTAGTCGAGCCATGTTTCTCAGAACTTAGTAAATTATAGAACACTGTATCCTCAGACAGTGGCAAAACTTAAGAAATCCTAGTAATCTCAGTTATCTCTGTAATCTCTGTACTGCTAGTAATCTAGCTTCAGTCTTATACTCAGTTCAGATCTAATAGTATTCAAGTGATTCAATTCCAATCTCAAAATCAATTCAAGTAATTTATTCAAGATATGCATCGTCAGTCAGATACCATGATTGCATACCATTTTCGATAGACACAAAATTAAGTGATTTTAGGTTATTCATTCTTATCCTTTGAAAAACATGATCAGTGTCCGATTAAGTTAAGTTGCTTTTAGTTAAGAATTCAATTCAAAATATTTGAGTTGGGAGTAAAAACTAGCATGGAGTGAGGGAAGGGATGACGGCTCCTTCCGTCAGCGAGAGAAAGAGGCCAAATTCATTTCTAGCAATCCCTGAACTCCAGAACTATGTACCCAGTTCAGGATACAGGAGTCACTACCAGAAAAGGCTGTCAACTCCAGAGAGAGAGTATTTGACTATTGTATTTCCTTAGGTCGACTGCCTGGTAGGGTCATCTATTAGTGTGGATTGACGAGAGAGAGGTGTTTATCCATGGCACGGTATTGACACCCTTCTATATTGGGTTATAGGTTAGACCACACCTGTGGTATATCGGGACATGTCAGTTAAGTAACTACTTCCCACAGTTTTAATTTCAGTATCAATCTTCAGAAATTGGTGTGATGGCTTTGGTCACTAGAATGGCTTTGGGGTATGAGTGGTGTGGTCCGGTCGAATTCTGACTAGTGTTAGTTGGTGGGGTGGCTTTGGTCACTAGAATGGGTACGACTTAGGGGTATAAGTCGTAAGGGCTTGTATGTGTCGTATCTGTGACTCGTATGGTAGGCAGTATTGAATCCTTATAATATCCCGAGAATCCCAACAGATAGTAGAACCATGATTCAAGCTCATGATAAATAAATCTTAGTTATTTTTTATTTTTGTGATCAAGTTTGATGTGTATTAAGTCCTTAAATACATACTAGCTATTAGACAAATCAAAACATCCCTTACAGATTGAATTCTTGAGAAGGATATTGCTATAGTCAAATTCAAACCAGAATATCTCCCATTATAAAAATAGTTTTTGAGGTTATGACATACCAACAGATATATAATTGAATTATCTTTCCAACGATACCAAAATCCAATATCAGAGTAAGAAGTTATGACCATTTTACTGAGAGCAATCCGAGCTATCCAGGAGTGACAGACAAACTGATGGACCGTAAAGTTAGTGATGGCCCGTCACTTTGGCCATGAAAACTGAAGTATTAAGGCCCTTTTCTGATCCAAAAGTGATTGTAGGAGTCATGGTTAGTCAAGAGAGTGATAGTCCATCACTCTGACCGTCATATTTTTCTGAGACAGCACTGAAACACCGTTTTAAAGAGATTTTTAGATCATTTTTCACCCTATTTAACACCCAATCACCCCAAATCAAGGAAAATAACTTCTAATTCATCCAAAACATCAAATTAGGGTTTCTTTCTAATATCAAAACCCTTGTTTCTTCTTCAAGAAAAATCAAGAAAGATCAAGAAAAGTCAAGAAATCAAGAATATCTCCAAAAACCTTCTAGAAAGAAGTTTTCACAATTTATGTAGATGTTAATTCTTTGGTCCTTTCCATCCAAGAATCTCAAGAACCAATCTTTGAAAGTTAAAGATTTTATGTTTGTGAAATTCCATGATTTGTGTGACTTGAAATTGATGCTCCATGCGTTGTTGAGTTTTCATTCATGTTTTTACTCTTTTTGTGATGTGTTCATGACTTTTGGGTCTAGAATTGGTTGAATAAGCGGAGCATGTCTCCCAAAGGTTTGATAATATCTTAGCAGAAGCATATAGGCCATTATAGTATGTTGAATAGGAAGCTCCAAATTGTGAGATAGTCAATGCATCCCTAGTGTTTGATAAAATGCCCAAGTGAATCAATTATTCCATAATAGTAGGAAATCCCCAAATACGTATGGACCCGTGTATGACTAGTGTTTGTTTAAGGCCTTTAATGAACAAGTGAAGATAAGATAGTAGTAAATTTCTTAATTATGTGCTCTTTGATATATGATAAGTTTTAATACATGCCAAGTGGTTAGCAAGTAAGTTGTGACATGATAGTATGAAGTTTTCCCAAATCATGGATGTCCAAATACATGTCAAGATTGATTTAGGTGTGAAGTACTTGAGGTAAGACCTTGTTGAACAAAGTAAACCTAGTAGCACGTTTCCCTATTCTACTATATATTGATGTTTCATAAATGCTTGACGCGATGCCTTAATGATGGCAAATGTGAAGGCATGTTATGATTCCTAAATACTTTAAGATATGCTTTAATGATAATGATGATGAATGATGGACTTTCTTAATGAATGAATGACTGTGATGAATTTTTCCCGAATCCTGTGATGTCCAAATACATGTCATGACTGATTTATGTGTGAAGTACTTGAGGTAAGACCTTGTTGAAGGAAGTATAACCTAGTAACATGTTTCCCTACGCTAGTATATGTTGATGTTTCCTAAATGCTTGATGTGATGCCTTAATGATTGCAAAGGTGAAGCTATGTTATATTTCCTAAATACTTCAAGAGATACTTTATTGATAATGATGATAAATGATGGACTGTAATAATGAATGAATGACTGTGATGATGAATGAATGGTTGTGATGATGGAGGAATGATTATGCTTTATTTTATGTTATCGAGTGTTGGGGGTATTTATACCTGATAATTTTATCTTTTTTCTGGAGCCCATGTCAATTTCACAATAATTCCAGTCAAGCCATGTTTCTCAGAACTTAGTAAATTATAGAACACTATATCCTCAGACAGTAACAGAACTTCAGAAAGCTCAGTAATCTCAGTTATCTCTATAATCTCGGTATTGCTAGTAATCTAGCCTCAGTCTTATAATTAGTTAAGATATAATAGTATTCAGGTTATTCAATTTTAATCTCAGAAGTGATTTGTGTAAGTTATTCAAGTTATGCATCATCAGTCAGATACCATGATTCAATACCATTTGTTGGCAGATACGAAATTAAGTGATTTCAGCTTATTCATTCTTATCCTCTGAAAAACATGATTAGTATCAGATTTAGTTCAGTTTTTTTTAATAAAGAATTCAGTTCAGAGTCTTTTAGTTAGGATTGTAAACTAGCATCGAGTGAGGAAAGAGATGGCGTCTCCCCCCATCAGAGAGAGTGAGAGACCAGAGTCATTGGTAGCAATCCTCGAACTCCAGAACTGCACAGAAAGCGCATAATATAAGAGACATAGCCAGAAAAGGCTGTCACCTCTAGTGAGAGAGTATTTGACTATTATATTGCCTTAGGTCAACTGCCTGGTAGGGTCATCCATCAGAGAAGATTGACCAGAGAGAGGTATTTACCTGTGGCATGATATTGACATCCTTCTAAATGGGGTTACAAGTTGGACGCCACCAGTGGTAGGCAGGGCATGTCGGTTAAGTAACTACTTCCCACAGTTTTAGTTTCAGTATTAATCTTCAAAAATCAGGACTATCAGATACAATCATCTATCATTATGAGGAACTCAAATAGTTCTATTGATTCATGGACCATACCGACAGATAGGCTTGGTCACATATATACAGTTATTTGATATCATATTTAGAGATATGCCGCCACACAAGCTTGATTCACAATCTCAAATTGTAATGAGTATCCTTGTAATCATATTTCTTATCATTGATAATAGTTTCTGAATATCATCCGTTAGAAAGGTTTATCTCTAATCCTATCAATAAAAAAAATAAAGCTCAGAATTTATTCCTTGATGTAAGTACATCCAGATCCTCAGTTCTCAGTATTAGATAAGTTAATGATTTGGCATCTCAGTGTCAGTAGTGAGTTCAGTCTGCAGTAAAGCGGTATCTAAGTTTAAGTACTAGAGTAGTGATGATTGTCTTTATGGTCTATACATATATGTATGTGTTCTCATGCAACATTTTCATGATCATTCAGCTTAGATTTTGTGCATGCATGAGCCTTTGCATTTAGACTTACCTCGTCTACATACTAAATACATCCCTGTACTTGCGCATTTTGCGCTATGGTGTTTTATTTGGCACTATAGGTTCAGAGGCACAGGACCCAGAGTTTCCTCAGTAGTGCAGTCCCGGACAGAAGTAGTAGTCATAGCAGTGAGTTCTCTTCTTTTAAGGAAAAGTTTCAGTTTACTATTATTTACATAAGATTTTTTGTTATTTTAAATTGACAGAGTTAGTTAGGGACTTTTCCTATCAGCTCCACAGTACATACCATTTAGAAGCTTTTCAGACAGATAACGGATGTATTATTATTCAATTTTCAATTTTGACTATGTATGGATATGTTGAACTTTTTGGGCAATTTCTGCATTTATTTTATATATTATGCAGTGTATATGTACAAATATCAGTAAAGGGTTAGCTTGTGGTCCTTCGGATCCATAAGCACCATGTGACATCTTGGGATTAGATCTTAGGGCATTACAATGCTGTTGGTATTTCATTCTGCTAGGGATACGAGTCATGGGAATGGATCGTATGTTGTAGTCACAACTTGGTTGGATGAGTCTTATACTGGATAGTGTTTGACCTAAGGTTGAAGCTTGGATACGAGTGGTGGGTACCATTCATATTGCTAGGGTACACTCGTATGAGTCATTCATATCCCTTTGATGGGTTTTTAAGGTACTTAAGTGGGGGACATTTTGGATATTTCCCTACTTAGCCTAATTAGGAACCATGACTTAAAATACACTTAGGATGTCATTTAACCTATTATTCTTTTCATAAATACTTAGAAACTATTCCAAAACATATCACAATTCTCTCAAGAGCTTTTAGGGCAAGAAGGTTATGGTTTCATCTTGAGGATTGCTTTGGGGCTTGATTTGGTGATTTGTTTCCATCAGTTCTTAGGTAAAAGGCATGATTCCCTTCCCTTATTGTAATTTAAACTAACGACATGGTTTAAATGATTGATTTCATGGTTTTACTATTTCATGAACATGGCTTTCAACTATTATTTGGGGGTTTTGATATTAAATGCTTGGTTGTTATTTCGTATGATTTTAATTATGCTTTTATATGCATTAACGGTGGTTTTGGATGATTTGTTTAAATGGTGATGGTTTAATGGTCTTTGGAATTGGTTTTTGTTATAGTATTCCCTCAAGATTTTTGATTAAATGTTGATAAAGATATGTTCATTGCATCGACTTCTTTTAATGGAACTCTTTAATGTTATGGTTTAAATGGTTTGAAAAGGCTACAGGCTAAATGGCTATGCTTATGGGGAACATGGAAGTCTCCCAAGTTCTTTAATATGGTATATGAAAGGGCACTTGAAAGTCCCCTTAACCTAAATTTTTTGGCTATGGATATTACTTGTACTAAGGGGTGGTATGATGATACAACTAATATTGGCCTTTGTTAATAAAATGGTCAGTGGATTTGGTTGGTTATTTGGAAACTGGTTTTAATTGGACATTAATGGCTGGGTGTGTAGAAAAGCCATAGGAGGTGGCGTTCCCGAGGGGACCCAAACTAGAAACTCACTTTTTTGATATGAGGATTAGTCTTAGTGGACTGTGTGCATGATATCACATTATTGGGGGTTGTACTATTCATCCCATGGGATAATTCCATGGTCATGTGGCTAAACACTTTTGGGACCTTTCAACAGGGAGAGCTAAACCCTTATCGCTCGTGGGTGATTTAGGATGGACAAGCTACACAAACCAAGTAAAGGTTTTCAATGCATGCTAAACTCGGTTTCCTTTCCTAACACTTATTTATATATATATAGTTTTACGAATTATGGATGGTTGTACTTGGTTTTATAACTGGCATTATTTTATCCTTATTCTAAGATTCATGCTAGCGGTCACTCATTAACCCCGTCTACTAGCAGCTGTATACCCATGCTATGCAGGAACCGACTACTCTACATCTCTTATTTAGCATGCGGATTTGATATCAGCATTTGTACTGAAGTGGTGAGCTTCCATCCTTTTGAAAGAAATCATATCATGTTATGGATTTCTTTTGACGTTATTATTTTACTTTGGATATTGTTTTTCGCCATGGTTGGGGGCATGTCCCAATCGGATTGGTTTAACCTTTTGGATAGAGGCTTTGTCGTACTTTTGGGAGTTGGTATGGGAGGGATCGGTTTTGGAGTCTGCCTTGGCTTGAAATAGGTTGGTGGGCTGACACGACATCACAAGATTCCTCACTATTTCGTCATATTACATTTTTGAATTAGTTATATTATATTTTTGTATTCTCTTTGGTTATGGCCTGGTTTATAGCGTATGGTTTGGTTTGGTGTGGTTGGGCGGTTGGTGTGATACAGTTTGACTCGGTTAGGTCGGTCACGGTTGTGACCCTATCCTAGATTCTTAATGAGAACATTTACACCATCTTGTTACATATTCAATATTCAGCCCATCAAAGGATAGATATAGGTGGTGAGTTTGGTATAAAGAGTTAGTCCCCAGTCCTGGTTAGACTTGGGATGCCCATTACGACAAGGCCCAGGGTCAGGTCGGGTCTGGGAAGCTCACCAACTCTGAACTCCTAGAACAATCTAGAGCTGTTGAATCGGACTATGGGACTAAGCCTCAGATTCTACATTATAAGACAATGCAGTTTCCACGAAAGACGGTCAATACGTAGAATATATTGGTATGTAGGACTAACAAAAAACAACATGTATTCCACATAAAATAGTTGGGAGCATTTAGAAAACAATTTAAAATCATAGATATCAAAACATATGGACATAATTAATGAGCTTTAAACTATTCTTATAAGTCATGACTCAACTCATTATTTTACTTTTGAACTAGATGATACACACTACAAATCGTAGTACCCTCTGGCAATATAGGTCTACCATTTGCTCGTCGATCAAGCCCCCAGGCCCATATTTGCCGCAAGGGGATGGAGTGCGGATAATCTGATATACTAACAATGTCTAATCATACACACAAGTGTATGTGGTCTACCAAGTAATATAGTGGCCTTCAAGAATGCCAAATATCAATCCCACCGGGACTTATTCTAACAACTATTCGAATTCAATTCATAATTTAGATTCAATTGACGCGATAGTAACCAAAAGAGATTTTTGAATATTTGTAAACTAAGGTAAAGTAAACAATGTGTAAAATAAGGGTCTTGAGACAGTCAATAGTAGAAAATCCCAGGGTTAAAGCACTTCCAAAAATCATCCTATGTTATTGAACTTCAGTCGTTAACTAGCTTATCTTGGTTGTTGATTGATAGGGTTAATCGCATGATCATGGTTTCACAACCTCTAATAATTTACCTAACTTAAACATTATAACTACATCATTGAGTGGGGATGTAATAGTCCAATTAAATTCCTTAACCTATCATACTACGTGTGAATCAAATAAGCTTTCTTGATATATTCCTGTCCTAGTTGCTAATTCGAATTACTTATTTCATAAAGAAATATACGAACCCTACTTTGTTCATCCCCATGTTCTATAGCCATATTCCCCCTCCCAAGATCACAAGATTCACAATAGATGTATTATAAGGGTGATCAATCCTAAAATAGTTAAATCAAGAACAAACAAACAACCAATACTGGTAATCAAATCAAACAAAATCAATTAAACAAAAGTCTTCATGTGCTTGGCTTTAACCTCGAAAAGGGAGTGCTTAGCCACTCATAGTCATAATCATCATCCAAATAATTGTATGAATGATCAACAATATAAAGAATCTAAATTAAAGTAATTAAAACCTAAAAATAAAGTTACATTATCCCCTCAATTGTCCAAGACTTCAAAAAAATACCCAACAAATGTGTACAACAAGTAGTATTTATAGTGCACCAATCACAAGACGTGTAAGAGTAGAAGCATTCCAACAATTTGAGCATGGGAATAGAGGGAGCTACGCGGGCTCTAGTTCACCAAAATAGTAGGGGATGCACCTTGTCTAGTGCATCGTGATAAAGGGGGTTGCACATACTATATTGTACTAAACTAGATGGGGAGATGCATGCTTATTGTGGGTAGCCACTGGAACTTGCCATCTAAATTTTGGTTCTCTTTATCGTCCAATCCTTCATCCCTTGTCTTATGGTGTATTTCCAATGATTTCCAGTCTTTATGTCACTAGTATATCACCATTTTCATCTTACAATCTTCCTACATAATCATACACCATGGATTAGAGATCATAACAACATAATATCCATAACGATGGATAAAAAAAAAAGCTATGACTAGGCTATTACATGTTGATCTTCAACTTATTGTTCCACCCATACACATAATTAAATTGAACTTTGCACATCGCCAACAAGTTGTTCCACATATAATCACACGTTTAAACTATTTTGAACTCATTAAGATCACTAGAATTCCATGAAACCAAATAGACACACACCTAGGTCAAGCTAGTAAAACTAATTATCTCGATTAAACTCTAAATGACTCAATTAAGTAAAAACTTATTGGAAAACACTTCGTTGTAATCACGTTCTTGAAAACTTATATGCTTATTTCTATCATAATTAATACATTAAGCACATAAGTTATTCTCAAAACAAGACTATACAAGTTAGAATAATAAAACTAGAGTGCATAAATACACCCAACATCATACACCATAGGGCTGTCGCCAGCCGACATTATAATATCGTGTCTGCAAAACACGATTTTAGGCGATTAGTTATCTGAACTCGCACCTTTTTTAGGTAACTATCTTGTTTTCTTAGAGCCCATTTTTATTTTTTTAAAATCATACTTCATTCTTATAAACAATTCTTTCTTATTTTGTTAAGGGCATATCACAATAGGGTATCGTCATACCCAGACTTGCAAGTGATTTATTTCATAACAAATCTTATCCATATCCCTTCTTATTTAAAAGCATATTAATTACCACTCAAATAATTTAAACATCATAATAGAGTTATTATTTTAAAAGAATTTGCAAACTTATGCAACCATACTCTCTTTTCAAGACTTAAAGAAGAAGTGGCCAGTTCAATCATTAATCACATGCAGTTTCTTCATTAGGAAATAATAACATTTAGAATAAAAATGACCACTCTAAAAAACACGTGAAATAGCCATACAAAATATGTAAAGGGGATTTTAAACTCAAGACTCATATTCATTCATAAAAAAACCCCAACATTTTTATACGTAAATCTCATGATAAAAAAGGGCTTATAATTCATGCTCTCAAATCGAATTCACAATTCATAACATGCTAAGACCGTAAGTTTTGACATGGGGAAGGGAATTTCACAAGTCATGTTCATAAATCACTTTTTAAATTCAAATCATGTATGCACAAGATTATAAATCAAGCTTATAGAAAAAAAACCCATGATAATTACGTACTTTTATCAAAACATGTTTATGGTGCATGATCTTTAAAGGATTTCCATGATCCAATTTCATACATATATATATATATATATATATATTTAAAACTTGTTTAAAAATGTATAATTTATTCTCATGAGATTTAGGATAGTTCCAAATACCTTTTGATAGAGAAAATTCAAGGGAAACGTAGAGAGATTGCCGCTTACAGAGTTGAATCCTCAAACGCTAGGTACTTTCTCACCCCTTCCATATGCAATGATATTAGGGAATTTACAGATATAATGTAACATTAATAAAGCCTTAATTTATTCCAAAAAGGGTTAGAAATAGTTATGGGATGATAAAAGACCTTTATACCAAATCTAATCTTAGGGTTTGAATCGTATGGCCATAATAAAGCTAAGCTAGTGTGCTTGGCGATTGGTGTGTGGAGCATGGCCATCGTACACCATGGAAAGTGCCTCATTCAAATACTAATAGCTTTTGATTGCAGACTCAGTTTGATGAACTGTTGGTGGAGATGGCAAAAAGACTCAAAGGGATTTAACTTGATATATATTAGGCCACATGACATTATATCCTAGGAGAAATAGTCTCTAGAAAATGACTCAAGCAAAATCGTCAGCTTAAAGTCAATGGATAGGAAAGTGCTCAACTTAACGTTTGAGCTAGTAGATGTTTATGGTTTATATTCATCTCCAAGGATGTTTCTATACTAAGAAAGTATCATTCACACTTATATATAAGTAGAAACCAATGAGTTTGGGTCTATAGGTGTTGGAACGATGGTTCAACTTTTGTCCGAAAGTGCGAGGTGTTGCATTATCTCCCCTTTGGGATCATTCATCCCTAATGATGGGTAGGAACTTGTTGAAGTTGTAGAATGATGGAATAAACATATTAACCTCATATCAAATACTTTTCCTCAATAAAATATGTGAAGGCATCAAATAACGTCATGATAACCTCTAGGGAATTATGTCGGCACAAAGCATGAGATAATAAGATTAAACATAGAGATGGCCTTGCACATGAGTTATAGAGATCTTGATCATCACAAAATGTGGCATGAGTTTATTTGGTGATCATAGGTATTAATTTACATTAATACTCGACATGTAATAAGGTTTCGCAGGAGATAGGAATAAAGGCATTATCTACCTTACAATATAAAATGAATAGTCCTTAAACTTAGAGACACTACTCGTCTATGCCCTAACAATAAATAACATACTTAGTCATTTCCAACTTACAATTCTCCCATAACACACCTAACCATAAGAACTTGAGTTCCACTACATAGTAGTTCTATGTTGAAGCCTAACTCAAAGTAAAAAGGTTCTTGCTTAAGCTATGAGACGCCATATTGTACATCCCTTTAAGAATATTACTTCACCTTATCACTACATCAAACACCCTCAGATTTAATTCAGGGAGTACAAAGCATATAGTACATGGGTTTGTGTTTTCATCAATCACAACATTCAAGCCTATCATTTCTACACCTACTTCATGGCTTTCCCCAACTAAGACCAGAAAATTTAATTACTCTTCCAAAGATTTTTGCCACATATCTCCTTCTTACTATTTCACATAATGAAAGTTCATCTCTTTCTTTCCTCCTTCACCTAAAAACTTAGCTCAAGTAGTCTCACAAAAAATTTAAAACAATAAGAAAATATCTACTCTTTTATATAAGACATCACTACGAATCTAAAACTACCATCATACTAACATATGGAGGGTCATATAGGGACCCAAGCATAAGCATCTAGAATGAAAGTATCACTACTCAATTATAACTTATATTTGTTGATCTACTCAAGATGGGGCATGCGATGCCAGATGTGATGTAATAGGCACAAAATACTTCATACAACAGTTATCTAGATCATAAATAGAGAGTTGTTCATACATAAATACCACACAACATGAGTTCTTAGGACATACTATAGTGAGAAACATGAGAGCATACATCATAAGTCGTATACATAAGGCTAGAATTCATGCAGTCAATGATTGAGACAAGGATTTATTCTTGAAGCTATTGCTTCTTATTTTCAGAGCTGATATAGTCATTAGTTTCCATGAACCTTATCACTTTGGCTAATCTCGATGTATAATGAATGGTTAACATATAGAAAGAATAGTTTCTTAGAACTAAGCATAATTAAACACATGGATTTTTATGGATCATGAGCATCATATAATAGATTTTCAAGACATGAAAGGCTAGATTCACTAAGCCATCATTGCTTCTAGTTTGGAGGTCGGAACATGACATGACTTACATAGAGAACTCAGACCTTAGACATAGGCAGGACTTGAATACATAAGATATTGGAAGAATGACCTCTTAAATTGAAGTAGGAGGGTTTGCTTGAATAGGAATAGATTTATCATGACACTCCCCTGAACCTTCCCACCATGAGAATATTTAAGAACTACATCAGTCTTTCTTCTTCCGCTAAGATCAAAGTGAAAATCCTAGGCTTACAGACATAAACTCTTATTAAATCTACGAGCACAACACTTATCACAATGGGGTATCATCATATACATAAATTCAAAACTCTACCTGATAAACTATAGTCTGAAGATATTGCATTTCAGGAATGCTACTCTTAACTTTTGAAGGCAACTATAGCCATGACAGTACAACTCACACTCTCATGAGCATACACATCCACACTCCATATCACATACTTATCCATTACTCACTACTTAACACACTAACATTAGATCTCTAATCACATAACTTACAACTTAACAAAATTTTTAAGACTATACCAAATGCGCATATCGCCTACCTTAATTTCCTTAATTCAAATCTAAATAACACTATGCAAAAACTTCCCAGACATGTCCATACTGCAATATTCAAGGATGTGAATGAGGTACACATGACTCTTATTCACATAAAATCTTATCTAATAACATGCTACCAAGGGGTTCAACTTATTCTTATAAACACTCTTAAACACCTAATGAATCAGATGTAATTCATTATTTTAATACTTGGTCTCCTATGTTTATATCACAATTATCCACTCAAATTTCATAAGTTATCAACATAGAATTTTTCATACATCACATAAAGCCTACTAATTCATTCCCACCAAACATTCATCATTAATCTTAAGCTACTATTCTTACTACCACACTCCAGATCTAAAGTTCAAGTCTATAGTCTAGCATCAATTATGTACAATTAACGAGGCATGCAACAAATATACTAGTCCATAAAATTGGGAAACAACCCAAATACCATTTTTTACTTAACTACTACCTACAAGTTTATTCTCTCCACGTCATTACTACCACACCTTAAAATCTACCACACATCTTATCACAAGCAATACTACTTTACAATTACTAGAGAAAAGAAAACACAAGGGGGTAAAGTCATATAATGAGTGTAGTAGATCTTAATCTTATAATAAAACCCATTACGATCTTATCAATATATTTTACTTTCTCACAGTATATCTACTTACCCTTGCACACATTTTGACTACTTTCAAAATTCCTAAAACATCATTAAGTTTCCCAAGTTAGTCTATACTTATAACTTATTGGCTAACCTACCCCCTTTTATTTAAAATCTATAGATGATTTCTACAACCACCACAACTATCCATTTAGATATCCTTCCCTATTTTTAATTATGAACAATCATAGATGATTACTTCCTCCACAGACTACCACATAATGTAAATATTCTTCTATAATATTAGCCAATCATTATAAAAGGGAAAACCACCCCTCAATCAAGGGTTCTAGAAATAAAAATAACTTACACAAAAGTTACCCTCACTTTGACTTATAAACTTATGAATTCATATCTCTAACTTTGGGAACATCTTACTACCAATAGACCATGACAGCTTAACATACACTACTGCTCGAGTGGAAATACTGTTACAATATTTTGCTATATTTCTCTACCCGTAAGTATGATATCTGCAATAAAGATTCTAAACTGAATTGAATACACTTTGTAGCTCAAGATGAAAAGAACAATTACATTAAGATAGAGGTATACATTGGAATCAATACACTTTGAAGCACTAATAGACTCCTCTCATGTCCTTGTGCTATCTTATAACTTCATGGATAGTGCAATTAGAATGAACCACATCCTTGGGAAATCTAAACTTTTAAAATTGTATCACCTCGATAATGAGGCATGACCCATAAAATTAATCAAGGAAAGAATTTTGATAACTATTATATGGACGACGATATAGCAAGAATTAGAGTATAAAAGGATGAGAAATAACTCCTAAATTCCCTGTAGCATCCTGATTATAAGTATGGTGCACAATACACCCATAAGCAAGACTGTACTAGACATGGCTTTGTAGATACCTTGGGACAATACACTATGCTCTGATACCATGCTTTTCACGAGTTGAGTTGAGCCCCTAGCCGTGACCGGCATCCCAAACCATGAAGGATTGGGAAACCCCATAGCATACTATCATAAGACTAATCCATACATAATCAAAGTTCAAAAGATATAATAAAATTTAAGGGAGCTTGTAAAACAAACTATGTCAACAAAATATGATAATACACTACCCAAATTCCATCTATGAAGCCTTTACAGAATACAAAATCTCTAGAATGAGACAAGGCCCCCAACTTAACGATAAAATATATGAGATTACATATATATAGAATGCCTTTTGGTGTAAAGGAGACTCACCAATACGAAACTATTGGAACAATCTACTACTTTTAAATTGGACTGCGAGACTAAGCCTTCGAGCCTACATTATTAGATAATGCATCCTCTATGAAGGACGATCAATACCTGGATTGTATTGGTATGCAGAACTTACCAACAACAAAATGCATTCCATATAAAATAGTTGGAAGCATTAAGAAAATAATTTAACACAATAGATATCAAACCAAATGGTAATAATCAATGAGCTTTAAAATATTTTTGTCAGTCATGAATCAACTTTTTATTTTACTTCTGAACTAGATGAGACACCCTATAGATCAAAGTACCCACAGGCTATATAGACCCTCTATTTTCTCTTTGGCCAAGACCCTAACCCTATGTTTACCTCAATGGCATGGAGTGCTGATAATCTGATATGCTATAGGTCTATCACCAGTATATAATCCCTATTATGGGACATCATAATCTCATGTCGGCAAAACACTATTTTAGATGATGATTTATCTAAACTCGTGCCTTCTTTGGGTAACCATCTAGCTCCCTTAGAGCCTATTTTTAGTTTTTTAAAATCATACTTCATGCATAGAAACTATTTTTTCTCATTTTGGTAAGAGCATATCATAACAGGGTATCGTCATATACAGACTTGCAAGTGATTCATTTCATACCACATCATATCCATACATTTGTTACTTAAAAGTATATTAGTGAACACCCAAAAAATTTAAACATCATAAGAGAGTTTTTATTTAGAAAGCATGTGAAAATTATGCAAACACACTCTTTTTTCAAGACTTAAACATATAGTGGCAAATTCAATCATTAATCACATATAGTTTCTTCATTAGGAAACAATAGCATTTAGAATAAAAATCTGCTCTTTGAAAAAAACATGTGAAACAACCATCCATAACAAGTAAAGAGTCATTTAAACCCAAGAATCATCTTTATTTTTAAGGCAACCAAAATAATTTTTATACGTAGATCTCATGATAAGAAAAAGGCTTATAAATCATGAACTCAAATTGAATTGACAATTCATAACATGCTAAGACTATAAATTTTATCATGGGGAATAGAATTTTGCAAGTCATGTTGATAAATCACTTTTCAAAGTCAAATCATGTATGTACAAAATTATAAATCAAGCTTATGGAAAACCCTATGATAATTACGTACTTTCATCAAAATTGGTTTATGATGCATGCTCTTTAAATGATTTATGAAAACCTATTTCATATATATACATATATATCTTTAAAACTTGTTTTAAAAAATTGAATTTATGACCATGATATTTAGAATAGTTCCACATAACTTTTAATGGACAAAAATTGAAGGAAATGTAGAGAGATTGGCCCCTTAGAGAGTAGAATCCTCAAACCCTACATAATTTTTCCCCTATTCATATTTAATGATATTAGGGAATTTATGGAGGTAATGTAACATTAATAAGTCCTTAATTTTGTTCAAAGAGGGTTAGGAATGGTTATGGGATAATAAAAGACCTTTATGCCCTAAGAATAAATCAAATGGAACACTTTTTGACATCCCTAAAAGGCTATGCATCGCATGTCCCAAGAAAACCTCAGGGTTTATGTTACATGGCCATAGCAAAGCTGATGCAGTCTATTTTGGTGATTTATGTGTGGTGCATGGCCATCAAACACCCTATATAGGCCTCGTACAATCACTTATAACTTTAGACTCCAAACTCAGATTGATGAATGGTCGATGGCATTGGAAAGATGACTCGAAGGGATTTAATTTGATATATAGTAATCCACATGACTTTTTTAATCCTAGGAGATACAGTTTTTAGAGGTTGACCCAAGAAGAATTATCAACTAAAAGTCAATCAATAGGAAAGTGCTCAACTTAAGTTTGAGCTAGGAGATTTTTATGGTGTATATTCATCTCCAAGGATGTTTCCACACTATGAAATTGTCATTTACACTTATATATAAGTCAAAACCATTAATTCTAGTTTAGTAAATATTGGAAACATTGTTCAACTTTTGCCTGAAAGTACGGGGTATTATAATAAAGAAATATCTTAGTCCAGAAATAAGGGATATAAACAACGGTAAAAAAATCATAAGGCTTCCCGATCATGGCTCTCATCCTTAACATTTAGTATAAAACTTCTAGCTAAAGTTGAGGTTTTATCTTAAACACTGAAATACACGCTACACTTAACAAAAACAAGAGCGCAAGTAGCATCAATACATTTACAAGTACTAATAGACATTATAAGACGAATCAACCAGACACCATACAAATTAATAAATCAAATAGATGCAAATAGATCATTAGGGAACTTATAATCTAAGACAAAAACATAATTATGACATTTCACTCTAGAATGAATACAAAGTCATACTCGTGAATTCTTACACTTAGTTAAATCCATCAACAAGCTACATTACAACATAGAATTATAACTTGGTATTCAATGCATGCGAATAAATATATGAATTCAGAATATGTACATCTATAATAATCCATAAATTCTTAGCTTATTTCATCTCTTAGTTTCATGTTTACGGGGTCCAAGACTTTAAAATTTCACCAAATGTTGGGACTTAGTCATTTCCAAGACCCCTAAACTTTGATGATTTTCTTTTTGACCTTCTCAACCTTGGAAAATTTATTTTTAAGTTGATTAATAATTAGGGTTGTTCAAAGTGTATCTCGGGTGAGTTTTAAAATATTTAGACGAGTGAAGGGGCTTGTTTGGTCACCAAAATAGTAGCAACACTGGGATTAGCCCGCGCAGCACCACCAGTACATTTCCCTAGAGCCTGCATCATACCCCCAAGTACAATGCTATAGAGCTTACACCACCAACATTGCCCTTTTTTTTGTCCTACTTTTGTTCCTTATCATTTAAGGGCATTTGGGTCTTTTTTGCTTTACCCAACTCATCCATAACACAAAGTTTAGGTTCCCAAATAGCATTATTTTCTATTTTAATAAACAATTCTCTTCGAAGAAGCATCCCTTTCCTGAATAACAAACTCTAACTCTTTCACAAGAAATCAAGGAATTCAATCTTCAAACCTCATGAAAATTTCAAGAATCTTCATGATTTCATCCAGTGCGGTACGTGTGATGTTCATCCATGGGTTATTTCCACCCATGGAGTCCAAGAACCCTTTTTGGTCTTTTAAATTATGAGTTTTAAATGTTTAAGTTGAACTAATTCCATGAATCTCTTGTTAATACAATTAAAAGTTATGGTAACAAGTATTTTAAATTAGAATGAACTATATTATGTTAAGTATTGGAATTTATATGTCACGTTCAATTGGTTTTTGGATGAACCCTCAAGTTATGAGTTTAGCCATAAAATCCTATTGTTTCGTCATGTTTAAGATTACCTCATGTTTAAGTGTATGATTTTCACATATTTTGATGAGATGCCATGTTTAGGACTTTGAACCATAATCATGTATTACTATATTTCAAGTTTGATATCACATACTCATGTTCATTTAGTGTTGGTGAGCTATGAACACCTAATATAATGTGTTTTACATATATTCATCTTTTCAAGTTCTCAAATAGTGAATCTATTACTCTTATAAGTATACTTACATATTTATGATCATGATGAGCAGCATTAATTATGTAATAACATTAAGTCTAGTTTGATTCTAGAGTCAGTGCCAGTTTAGTTGGGAGTAGGATTTCGCATCAAGTGAACTCAAGGATCGGGGCTTACTTAATAATAGAGGGTATGACCCTTAGTAGTAATCCTTGAGTTATAGAACTTTATAGCCAGCGTAGGTTAGAGATGTCTTCTACAAGTTGAGGGTTGACTAAGTGTCTACTTGCCAGTTGAGGGTAACATATCTTGCTAGAGAACCTGCCAGTTATAGATGGATTCTTAGTCCTTTGGGACACTAGTTTAGTGGATCCATGTAGCCAGTGTTAGTAATCATGGAACAGGACTGACATCCTTCCAATTGGGGTTATAAGTTAGACCCCGATTAGCTCAGAATGGGACATGTCGGTTAGATTACATCTCCCGCAATATTAGTACTATATTCAATATAGTGTTAGTTCAGATTTGCCTGACCGAAGCGTATAGATTCTCAACTATTAATTTATCAAATTTCAATTTACTAATTAGTTTAGATATATGTTTATGCTTAGACTTGCATTCTCAAATGTTACACCTTTCATATATTTATGTTATCTAATGCTATTTAGTTAGTCCTTATTTCAAATGCACAGTACCCCATGTATATTAGCTTGAACTCAGCTCATATACCAGTATATTCAAATTACTAACCACATACTTTTGTTTACGCTATGATGTCTTATATCATAGGGTTGGACACACAGTTTCCCAACTTCAATTAGATAGTTCAGTATAATTTAGTAGTCATAGTGTTGAGTATTTATCCATCAAGGACATATTATTTTTATTTAGCTATTTCAATATTTTAGTCTTTTTAATCAGTTTGAGTTAGTTGAGGGTCTTTCCCATGAACTTTTCAGTCAGTTTATAGGCTTTCACATATTCCGACAATCAGTTAGACAGTCAGTCAGTTGTTTCAGTATTAGTAGACCTTTTGGATAAGAAGTTGATTTTGAGTATTTTATCTATTTTTCGGATATACTTTCATGCATTTTGTAGCATTTATATTTCAGTACTAGGTCAGTTTATTTTTTGCTTGTGTATTTCATTACTATCAAATAGGTGCTTACAGTAGGGAACAACTCATAGGTTAGATTATAGTCATTTATGATCATAAGCTCTATTGTCGCGGCCAGAGGGTAGCCTCGGGTCATAACAAAAATTAGTATTGGATCCCAGAGTTTTAAGGTATCCAAGATAGTTTAAAATTAGCATTGAGTAGAGTCTTGTGTATGGGTATGAAACGAGCAACACTTATGGTCAAAAGGCAACAAGATATTTTAGGAAAAATTTCCCTTGTTTCAGTATTTATGTTATGTTAATGAGCATGAGATATATTTAAACTCTCTTTCTAACTCATTTTTCATTCTATTTTCAAACAATACCTCCTAAGAGAACCAACGAAATAAGGAAAGGGAATCAGCCCGCACCACCACTGATTCAGGAAGCTCCCCTGAACTAACATGTCTCCCAAGCCAAATTCAGAGCTTCTTTAAATACTTTAGCTCATTTAGTAGCTTCTCAAAATAATCAACAAGATATTTCCCCAACTAATCTAGTGGTAAATACAGCTATAGCTAGGATTTTAAACTTTGCCCAAATGAATCCTCCAGTGTTTTTGGAATCTAAGTCTGAGGAGAATCCATAAAAGTTTCTTGATATGGTCTAGAAAATGGCTGATATTATGGGTGTCACTTTGAGTAAGGGTGTAGAGTTGGTTACATGGTAGGTGCAGGATATAGCTCACACCTAGTATAAGAAGTGGAAGAAGAATAGGGGTGTTGTGGTAGGTCCTGTAGAGTGGGAAGAGTTTTCCATGACTTTTCTAGATAGGTTCTTCTCATTAGGGTTTTAGGATGCTAAGATTCAGAAGTTTATTAAGTTGAAGTAGGGTAGTATAAGTATGAAGGAATACTCCCTTAAGTTTACTCAGTTGGTGAGGTATGGCCCTTTAATAGTGGTTGTTATAATGTCTAAAATTAGTAAGTTTGTATCTAGTATATCTGATAGTGTGTTAAAGGAGTGTAGGACCATAGTGTTATTAAGGAGATAGACTTATCTAGACTTCTAGTTCATGCTTAGCAGATTGGGGAAGAAAAGATTAAGGAAATAAAGAGAGAGAATAAGAGGGCAAGAATGGGTAGTTTTAACTTTTCTCTACCAAGGTTAGAGGGTGGTAACCATTCTAAGTTCCTTTGGAAGTCTTTAGCCTCAGCTCTATTTTCAGCTAGTATGCCAGTGCCTAAGTTCAGACAAGATAGTCAAGATAAGGTGCCAGGCTCCAAGTCCTAAGGTAGTGTGAATAATATTCATACTAATCCACTTTGTGGGAAATAAGAAAGGCATCATCAAGGTGTGTGTAGAGTATAAGGTGATGTGTGTTTTGGATGTGGCAAGATAGGTCATAGATTTAGAGATTTCCCAAAGCCCAGCAGCAAGGTAAGTCTAATCATCCTTCAATTCCAGTTGGTCGCTCCACTCGGCTGGGTGACACTTCTAACATAACCAGTGGGCAACATCAGAATAGGTTGTATTCCCTCCAGACTCAACAGGGTTAAGAGAGTTCTCCTGATATGGTTATGGGTGCGTTACAAGTTTTTCATCTTCATGTTTATACTTTAATAGACCCCTAAGCTTCACTTTTTTGGTGACTCCTTATATAGTCATCAAATTTGGTGTTAGTACTGAAATATTAGTAGAACACTTCTCAAGGTGTACTCCAGTAGGTGTCTCTTTTGTAGCCAAACAGGTATACATGAACTGCTCGATCACAGTATCCCAAAAACTCACCACAACTAACCTCATGGAGCTAGAGATGACTGATCTTGATGCCATTTTCTATATGGATTGGATCCATTAGTGTTATGCCTAAGTTGATTACAGAAATAGAGTCATTCAGTTTTAGTTTCCCAATGAACATCTCATTGATAGAGGGGTGTACCTCGGTACTAAGGGGCTAAATTATTTTCTTTCATAAGGAAAGAAAAATGATTTCTAAGGGGTATGTTTATCACTTTGTTCGATTCAAATAGTATAGTTCTCAGACTCTAAGTCTAGAGTCAGTTTCAGTAGAAAGGGAATTTCAAGATGTGTTACCTGAAGACCTTCCCAGAGTTTCTCCTAAAATGTAAATAATATGGAAATAGATCTCGTTCCACATACCCACCCTATGTCTATTGCACCCTATAGAATGACTGTATCTATGCTTAAGAAATTGAAAAAGAAGTTAAAATATCTCTTAGATAAGGGATACATTAGGACCAGTGTTTCCTGATGGGGCACTCTAATCTTGTTCATAGGTAAGAAAGACAATTCTCTTAGAATGTGCATCGATTACCATTAGTCGAACAAATTCATAATCAAGAATAAGTATTCACTCTCCATAATTGATGACTTATTTGACGAACTTTAGGGTGCTATTTATTTCTCTAAGATAGACCTCAGATCTGGATATCACCAGCTTAGACTCAGAGAATATGTCCTTCCAAAGATAACCTTTAGAACTTGGTGTAGTCACTTTAAATTATTAGTTATGTCCTTTGGACTAAAGAATGCCCCTGCATCTTTCACGAACTTGATGAACAGAGTGTTTAAGCAGTATTTAGACATGTTCGTCATAGTCTTCATTGATGATATTCTTGTCCATTCTCATTGTGATAATGATCATGCATACCATCTGAGAATCATATTGCAGACTCCTAGAGCTCATCAATTGTTCACCAAATTCAATAAGTGCAAATTTTGGCTAAGATTAGTATCTTTCCTTGGCCATATTGTTTTGGTGATGGCATTAGAGTTGACCCTTAAAAGATTGAAATAGTGAGGAACTAGACCATATCCATCTCTCCATTAGATATCAGGAGTTTCTTCGATTTGGCTGGCTATTATAGATGGTTTATTGAAGGGTTTTATTCTACTACATTCCTTATTTCTCGATTAACTTAAAATAAAGTCAAATTTCAGTGGTCAGATTCTTGCGAAAAGAGTTTTTAGGAGTTAAAGAATTGACTTACTTTCACTCCAGTATTGACTTTCCTAGACGGTTCAGATGGATTTGTGGTTTATTGTGATGCTTCTAAAGTCGGTCTTGGTTGTGTGTTGATGAAGAGAGGTAAGGTCATAGCCTATGCCTCTACACAACTTAAACCCCATGAAAATATTTATCCTACCCATGATGTTGAATTGACTACTATTATTTTTGCCTTGAAAATTTCTAGACATTACCTTTATGAAGTTCATGTGGATGTGTTCACTGATTGTAAGAGTTTACAGTATGTTTTCTCATAGAAAGGTTTGAATCTTCATCATAGAAGGTGGCTTGAGTTGTTAAAAGATTACGATATGAGTGTTTTGTATCATCCGAGCAAGGCCACTGTAGTGGAATATGCCCTTAGAGGGTTGTCTATGGTACTGTTACATATGTTAAGGAGGATAAGAAGAAGTTCATCAATGAGGTTCACAACATGCTAGATTAGGTGTCCGATTGGTTGACTCAGCAGAAAATAGTGTATAGGTTCAAAATGGTTTGGAGTCTTCCTTGGTTTCCAAAGTAAAAAAAAGCAAGAAAGATATCATAGTTTTGTTAAGTTGAAGAAGGCAGTTAGAGGTCAAAAAGTGGAGGTTTTCTTCAAAAGGGGAGATGGTGTACTTTATTGTCAGAGTAGATTATGTGTTCCGTGTGTTGATGACTTGATACAGAGAATACTTGTAGAAGGGCATGGTGCGCGATACTCTATCTAGGAGCCACTAAGATGTACTGTGACTTATGGAAAATCTATTGGTGGAGTGATATAATGAGTGATATTACAGAATTGGTAGATTGGTCTTCTATTATCAGCAGGTTAAGGTTGAACACCAAAGGCCTAGTGGCACATTATTAGGATTTTAGTATCCATACTTGGAAGTGAGAGGTGGTGAACATATGTTTTGGGATAGTATTGTCTCACATGCTTTGTAACTATGATTGGATATGGGTCATTATAGATAGAAGGACAAAGTCAATTCATTTTATGCCAGCTCATACTTCTTACTCAGGTAAGGATTATGCCAGTATCTATCTTAGGAAGTTGGTTAGGTTTCATGGGATTCTTCTATCTATCATATCAGATATAGGTACACAGTTTACCTCTCACTTTTGGAAAAATTTTCAAAAGGTTCTTGGTACCTAAGTTAATCTCAATATAAGTTTTCATCCTTTGATAGATGGTTAGGCAGAGAGGACCATTCAGAACTTAGGAGACATATTGAGTGCTTGTGTTATTGACTTTAGAGGTGGTTGTGATGACCATTTACCTTTGATTGAATTTTCCTATAACAACAGTTATCACTCTTGTATTTAGATGGATCCATTTGAGGTTCTTTATAGAAAGAGATATAGATCTCTTATTAGTTGGTTTGAGGCAGGTGGAGAAACTTTTATAGGGCCAGATGCGGTGTTAGATACGGTGGAAAAATTTCAGTTGATTCGATAGAGGCTGGAGATAGCCCAAAGCCATCAAAAATCCTATGTAGATGTAAGGAGAAGAGATCTTACGTCATTTTAGGAAGAAAGATTATGAGCTTGTGTTGTCTACAGATATAGTATTAGTGCATCCAGTGTTCTATGTTTCACTGTTAAAGAAGTGTATTAGTGATTCAGCTGTAGTGTTCTATTAGGAAGTATGGATGTTCAATAAAGCCTTTACTACTAATAAATCCTAGTTAAGATCCTTGATCATCAGATTCGTAGACCAAGGAACAAAGAAGTTCCCTTGGTCAAGTTTCTTTGGTAGAATTAGTCCGTTAAGGGAGACAATTAGGAAGCAAAAGAAGATATGTGAACCAAGTACCCTCATATTTTCTGTGCGAACTCAAATTCAGCTTAAGGTAACGATTTTCCTCAGATTGACTCTTTTCCATTGTCAGTTTCAACTATCTCTTTTTTAGAATACTTCTTATTTATTTTAGGTAAGCTTTGAAGCTGGATGCTCTGCTATACTATAGTAGTTGTAGGGCGCTAGAGTTTGACTAATATTATAAAAAGTAAAGGGACTCTATTATGATCTTACGAATATAAAGATCTCAAAATGGAAGAACGATCTCTTTTGGTCACACCATGTAATCCATTTTATGTCATTGCATCTATTATGTTTAGTTAATGTATCGTGCTTTAGACTTATTTATGTAATCATTTTTCAATTTATGCTTACTCAGTATATGATTCAGTTACTTCAGTACTCTCAGCTAAGCTTGTCTCATTCGAGGACAAATGTAACGTCTTAATTTTCTGGAATCGGGATGCCACACATTGCTCATGATCCAAAAGGACCACAAACTAACCCTCTACTGATATCTATACTTGAGAAATGCATAATATAATATAATAAATATGGAAAACTAGTGGAAACTTTCCATAAGGTTCAAAAATCTAAAATACTTAAAACTAAACACTGAATACTCATACATCTATCTGAAAAGCCTCCAACTGTCTGAACTGTGGAGTTGATGGGACATGTCCCTAAATAACTCCATCTACTAAAAATAAACTGAGTCTAATTCCATAATAAAATAAGGATCATCCTCAAAAGAAGAGGACTCATTGCTATGTTTATTACTGTTGACTGAGTCTGGACTGCTAGGGATGCTCTGGATCTTGCGCTTCTGAACCTTTGGTATAAGACACTATAGCGCAAGAGAAAAGTATGAATCATTACTTTGAATGTATTGGTATGCTAGATGAGTTAAAGATAAATACAAGGGCTTATGCATGAACATAGCCTAACTTTATAACATAAGTACTGAATGAGGACATATTTATGAATGAACAAACCATAACTAAAATCATTATGACTTTGAATACTGATACTTGGATACTGCTTTACTAAAATTTGAACTCACTACTAATACTGAGATACTGAATAACTAAATCTTCTGATTTTGATAACTGAGTACTGAAGTTGAGAATTGTCCTCTATAGCGGAAGATCTCTGAATCTTTTAATAACAGAAATGACAGACAGAGTTTGAGATCTGGCCTATCTAACAGGTGATCTCTATCTCTATTAGCACTGATATTGATTAGCTTTATTTGAGACCAGGCCTATCTAGCGGGTGGTCCATAAATATATGGAATTATCTAAGTTCCTTACTAAGATGGGTGATTGAATCTAACAGTCCTGATTTCTGAGTTCTACTCTAAAAACTGATACTGAAACTGCAACTGTGGGAGTTCTCACTTAACCAACATACCCCAAATCTAATCTAGTGGGATCCAACCTATAACCCTAGATAGAAGGGTGTCAATACCATGCCATGGGTAAAACGTATGCTATCGTCAAGCCTCTCTAACAGTTGTCCCTGAATAGGAAGTCAAGCCTAAGGCTATATGATAGTCAAGACTTAATCTAATGGGTGACTCCTCGTCCTATGCTGGCTACACAGTTCTGGAGTTTAGGCAATATTACTAATGACTCTGCCTCTCTAATGGGGAAGCCATCATCCTTGTACTCGCTCGATGCTAGTTCCTGCTCACAACTGAAAGACACTAAATAGATTCTTGGACTGTACTAGACTGAGCTGAATCTAGTACAGTCCAAGAATCTATTACTGATTATCTTACTTGACCGATCTGACTGAGTTTACTTGATTCTATTATATGACAAAATTCTTTTGAATCTCATTATCTGATTAGATGATACTAAGATCTAAATTGATTACTTTAATTCAACTAAGGTCTAAAACTAAATTCTTGAATACTATTAAGATCTGAGCAGAGTACTAAATGGAAGTTGGAATGCTAATGATACTTAGATTACTGAGATTTCTTAAGTTCTGTAACTGTTTGAGAGTACTAAATTTTGTAACAACTGAGTTCTAAGGATCATGGCTTGACTTAGATTATCATGAAAACTGACACTGGCTCTAGACAACAACTAATTTATCAGGTATAAATACCCCCAGGACTTGATAACATAAATGTAAAACATAACCATTCTTGAATAATCATGACCATAGACTTTCATTCATAACACAATCAATACGATATCTCGTCAATCTCTTAAATGTCATGGAAATGTAAATGTATAGGGGATGCATACTAATATCTCGTAGTTATTCAATAAGGAATACATATGGATAAGAATGCATGCAACTTATGATAATACATTCACTAAGGCATTTCAACAAACGCTTGGCATGCACTAGTTATCACAAAATTGGGGATTTCATGCTTAACATATTAAATAGACACTATAATCTTTACTTATGTATTCTATCAAAACATATGGGGATCATGCTTTGGTTATACCATTGATTCTATTCTTAATCATTATGATTACATCAATATCATGCAACTTGAAAAGGGTTTATCATGAATATCATACAATTCTTCACATACTAGAATCAACTCTTGAAATTGGTAGCCTAAATTATGAATTAAAACGCAAAAATACAAAATCATGAACTCTAATACACATAAATCATGAAATATCATAATACATAAACCTTAAAATTTTGAAAAGGATTTTGGAGATTTTTGGGTGGAATGAACCCAAGAATCAACATCTAACATACCTTAGAAGACTCTTTATTGAAGGTTCTTGAAGAAAATCCTAAGTCTTGTTCTTGATTTCTTGGCTAGGGTTTTTTCCCCTTTGAGAGAAAATATAATGTCCTTGAGATAAAAGTGAGGAAAATAATGGAATAAGGGCTTATTGGACATTTTATTTCATGCTTAGGGCTGATAGAGTTCTTGGGAAAATTCTAAGATTCCCTTGGAATTAAGTAATGAAATATGAAAATCCCTGCTTTTACTTATTGGTACTATGCACCATAATCGCGCTAGCTTACTAGAAATTGGACAATTGGGAAACTGCTTGATGGCGTGACGCAGTGGAAATCGCATTACAACCTTGGTTGCAAACTAAAAATACACCACCATATGGTGGAATCGTGGAGTCTCACTGAATTTTGACGATTGCCATTTTGGCTGACTCCGCGACGCGCCAAAGTACTAGGTGGTACACTGTCTCACTAAAATGGCTCTAACTCTTCGCCCGAGTGTCGAATTTGGGAGAATTTAGTATCAATGAAAAGTTTATTCAATTCTTCACATGTAAAAAGTCTATATTAGGGAAATTCTACATAGTTTAAAATATTTCTCACTTGGAAAGTTATCCCTTACTCTTCTTAAAGATGAAACTCAACTTAAATAACGTTTGGGGTATTAAAAAAATGCTCCCAAGGGGAGATATTGTAATACCCTGTAAAAGTATTAGCTTAGTTCATCTCTCAGTTGCATGTTTAAGGGGTCCAAGACTTGAAAATTTTACTAAATGTTGGTACTTAGTCATTTCCAAAACCCCTAAACTTCGATGATTTTATTTTAGACCTTCCTGACCTTGGAACATTGATTTTTAAGTTGATGGGGTTGTTCAAAGTGTTCCTTATATGAGCTTTGGAATTTTTAGACCAGTATAGAGGTGTGTTTGGATCACCCAAAATAGTAGCAGCACCAGGATTAGTCGGTGTCGTTCCCCCCAGTGCATCACTTTAGAGCCCACATTGCTCACTTTAGTTCGGTGATCCAGAGCTCGTGTTATCCCTTCTTTTTTTGTCCAGCTATTGTTCCTTGTTATTTATGGGTATTTGGGTATTTTTCCCTTCACCCAACTCATCCATAACATGAAATTTAGGTTCCCAAAGAGCATTATTTACTTTGTTTTATCACAAATTCTCTTAAAAAAGTATCCCTTTCCCCAAGAACAAACACCAAATCTTTCATAAGAAATAAAGGAATTCAATCTTCAAACCTCAAGAAATTCCCAAGAATCTTCATGAATTCATCCAGTGAGGTATGTGTGATGTTCATTCATGGGTTCCTTTCACCTACGGAGTCCAAAATCACTTTTTGGTGTTTTGAATTATGTGTTTTAAATGTTCAAGTTAAACTAATTCCATCAATATCTTGTTAATTCAATTACAAGTTATGGTTAAAAGTATTTTCAAGTAGAATGAACCATATCATGTTGAGTATTGGGATTTCCATGTCATGTTCAATTGGTTTAAGGATGAATCCTCAAGTTACGATTTTAGCCATAAAATCTGATTGTTTCCTCAAGTTTAAGATATACTCATGTTTGAGTGTATGATTTTTACATATTTTGATGAGATTCCATGTTTTGGTCTTTGAACCATAATCACATATTACTGTATTTCAAGTTTGATCTCACGTACTCTTGGTCATTTAGTGCTGGTGGGTTATGATACCTATGTGTTTTACATGAATTTAGCTTTTCAAGTACTCAGATAGTTAATCCATAACTCTTATTAGTTTACTTACATGTATATGATTATGATAAGTACTATCAATTATGTAATAATGTCCAGTATCATTCAGTCCATTCCAGTATCATTGTCAATTCAGTTAAGAGTAGAATTTAGCACTAAGCATACTCAAGAATGGGGCCCACCTGATAGTAGAGGGTGTGGCCCTTAGTATCAATTCCTACATTATAAGACTACGTAGACAGCGTAGGTTAGAGATATATGCCTTCCAGCTGAGGGTGACATATATATCTTTACAGCACCTACCAGTTGAGGGTGAATCCTTAGTCCTTTGGAACACTAGTTTAGTGGATCCATGCAACTAGTGTTAGTACCCATGGCATGGTACTGATACCTTTCCAACTGGGGTTATAGGTTGGACCCTGATTTGCTCAGATTGGGGCACATCGATTAGATGATACCTCCCATAGGCTCAGTACAATATTTATTATGGTTTCAGTTCACGTTTGCCTTACCAAGCAAATAGATTCATAGTTATTCAGTTATAAATTTTCAATTTTTTAGTTTACAGATTATTTTATATACATGTTTATGCTTGGTCTTGCATTCTCAATTGTTACACTTTTCATGCATTCATGTTCAGCTATCTTATGTTATCAGTTAGTCCTAATTTCATATCCATATATTTGCCTGACCTTATCTCATATACCAGTACATTAAAAGTACTGACTGCATACTCTTCTTTGCTCTATGATGTCTTATATCATAGGTTTGGATGCATAGTTTCTCTACCTCAGTTATATAGCTCAGCATAATCCAACAGTCGTAGTGGTGAGTCCTCATCCATTGAGGACATGTTATGATTATTTAGTTATTTCAGTGTTTTATTATAATTAGTCAGTCAGAGTTAGTTGGGGGTCTGTCCCATCAACTACTCAGTTAGTTTAGAGTCTTTAAAACATTCAGACAATCAGTTAGACAATTAATCAGTTTTTAAGTATTACTAGACATTTTGGTTAAGTAGTTGATTTCGAGTATTTTATTAGTTGTTCGGACATACTTTGATGCATTTTCCAGTATTCAAAATCCAGTACTATCTTAGGCTTTTTTCTACTAATTTATTTTTTTTATTATCTATTCATTGCTCATAGCTGGTACCAGCTCATGGGTTAGCTTGTAGTCACTTGTGATCGTAAGCACCATTGTTGCGATTATGGGGTAGCCTTGGGTCTTGACACATCATTCCTTTCTCTTCTCTTCCTAATCAATATCATTATAGTCTCAATGATATCAGAATCATCATCAACCTTATTAACATCATGAGTTATATAGAATTATTGTTATTATTATATTATCATCTCAACAACATCAATATGTATGAATATGCATTCCAATCAATAATTGTAAGTAGTGCTTGAAAGGCATCACAAACATTTAATCACATAAATGTACAGAGTCAAGTAAGTCCAATTAGTATAATAAATCGTAACCTACCTCGATTCCTTGGTCAGCAACATTTTGAGTCCACAAGCTTGCCTTTTCTTTCCCTTTCAACTTGCTCTTGGTATTTAACAACAAAATTTTACACCTATTTTACTAAATTCATCTTTGTTTGATGATTAGGTATTAAAACTAACCATTTTAATCAGAACATTGGCTTTAATCATTATCTTAAGGTTTTCTCCCTCCTTAAAACTCAAGGACCCAACATTATTTAGCATGAAAAACTAAGATTTAACTCCCATTAGTGTTTTCTAAAATCCTAGTATCATCATCCACTGATTTATATTTACTGGCACCATTATAATCAATCTTATGAACTAGGGTTAAATCCCCAAATTCCATCACGAATAAGTTTTCTATTGATTTTATGGATTCTTATAAGCAATTCAATTTTAGATTGTAATAAACTTACCTCAAAAGATGAAAAACTTAGGAATTCTATAGAAATAGCTTCATGCTAAACCTTTACTTATTTTTTGTAAAACTAGGAATGGAAAATATTTTTTGAGTTTTTTTTTTTTTAAATTATTACATGTTACCGCTAAAGTGATTTGTAACTTATCATTGATTGTCTTTTCGGTGGTGGCTTTTCATGATAGCAATACCACTGTAGCAGTTTCCTTTTTCCTACAACAACACCTATCAAGAATCTCAAGGCCTCTATATAGTTATTCCTCTTTTACAATGTACTCATTGAAATTTAAAATCTCTAATCAATCCCTCCATGGTAAATTCTATAATCGGAGTTCTACAACTCTGTTTTAGGTGCCAAAAGTTTCTATGACTTCCTAAACTCGTTCAATCTAAAATAAAATCAAACATCACCACCAATAATACCATTAGTGTGATACTCTAACCTTAAAATTTGTCTAGAAGTATATTAGCCCTGAATTTATTAAATATTGATTTAAAAAGGAATAGGTGCAAAATTCTCCTCCTAATTTAGCATATGGAATATTCGGGTTGTAACATTTGACACCATCTTACCATTTTTTCATCCTTGAATGGCAGCTATCCCTAAATATCATAGCTTATTACAGGAAAAGTTTTCTTAATTTTATGGTTCCTCCATGAGAATTTCATACATGGAATATCTCAATTTCTTAATTTTCTCATATTTTTATCCAATATCATAATTTTTTCCTCTTCGTATGATAACTCCTTCAAAAATGACTTGGGCCCCAAAAAATATTGTAGTTCCCATATCCATGGGGATTCATTAGCATTAACACGTGGAATATTGGCTGAACGCCGGGCATATTAAGAGGCAATAAAAGCTTTTATGCTACTGACCTTACTCTCTTCAAAAGCTCAAAGGGTCCAATGTACCTCAAAGACAATTTTTCCTTCTTACAAAAATGCATTACACACTTTATGGATGGCTCTTTAAAGAGTACCTTCTCCACCATTTCAAACTTAATATCCCTTATGTTATTGTCGTCATACTCTTTTTGTTGGATCTAAGCTTCTGTGATCTTTTATTATATAAACCTTACCTTCTCCATCAAATCCTTGAGCATGTTAGTTCCCCAAAGCCTTACTTCAAATGCATCAAACCTCCTAATTCGAGACATTTACCTTATACCATATAAGGCCTTAAATATCATTACTTGAGTGGTTGATATTATCATAATCAAATTTTCCCAATGGTAAATATCAATCCTATTGACCCCTAAAGCCCATAACGCAAGCCCAAAGTATGTCCTCAAGTACTTAGATAGTTTGCTCCTACAATCCGTCGGTCTGTGGAAGGAAAGCTATATGTAAGTCCAATCCAGAAACTAATTCAAACTGGAATTTATCCCAAAAATTAGAGGTAAATTAAGTATATCTATTTGACATAATCAAAAGTAGTATACCATGTAGCCTTACAATCTACTTCACATAGATTTTCGTCTACTTAGCAACAATGTAATCTACCCCTATTAGAATAAAGTGAGCTGACTTAGTCAACCAATCAATAATGACCCATATAGAGTCATACTTTCTCAGGTTTTTGATATTTATTTTTGACATGTTGTAGTTTGAAACTTAGTTACAAACTCCATAATGTCAAGCTTTATTCATCGTCACTAATAATGTTAACTCAAGTCTCTATATATCTAGTTGGAACATTATGCATAGTGAACTTAGAGTTGTAATACTCTACTAGAATAGTTTAAATCAAATTTCCTACTCGGAGTACGTATAAGCATCCCGAAATTTCAACACTCCATTATCATCAAGAATGGCTTCTCTAGCCTCACCCTACAATACATTTTCCTTGAGGTTCCTTTGATTTTTGTCTTCAAACTGACTACCTTTGGTTTGGTCAAAGAAAAAGGACCTAAATTCCATATATGCTAATATTTTCCCCTCATTAGTCTCTAGTAATCTCAGTAAACTTTCAACCAAAGACTGTACCTCTCTCACCAATATTCACCTTGACAGTTATATCCATGCTAAACTTCCTATGCTCACTGGTTCTTAACTTAGTGTATCCACCACTATACAGACCTTTACTAGGTTATATAGGATTAAGGTTTCATAATCTTTGATAAATATACCATCTTTTTCTTAGGTTCATATCCCTCTGGGTGAGAATATATAGTAAGCTATGGTGGTCTATGAATACTTTACATTTACCTCATAGAGGTAAAGTCTCCAAATCTTCAATGCAAATACCACGACTGCTAACTCTAAGGCTCGTGTCAGGTAGTTTTTCTCATAAGTATTTAGTTTTCTTTAAGAATGAGTAATCATGTTCTGATCTTAGATGAAAACAACACTTAAGCCAACCAGAGGCATTAGAATATACAATGAAATCTTTTTATTCAATCGGCAATGTAAGAATAGGGGATGAGGTCAATAATGTTTTGAGCTTTTAAAAGCTCTTTTCATACTTCTTATCCCATACAAAAAAGACTTCCTTCAGAGTATAAGTGTCTGATAATAAATAAATGTTTTGAGGTTCCTTAAAAAGTAAATAATATTAACTGTCTAATGCTACAAAACTCTAAATTTCCAGCACATTCATTAACCTAGACCAATTCATAATAGCTTCTACCTTTTGCGGGTTTGCCATATCTATTCCTTTGAAACCTTTTGCCACAGCAAGAACATTAAGGACAACCAAAACTGACTCTTACAATATTTACCATATAGTTATTTTTCCTTAAGCAACCCCAATACCATATGTAAGTAAGCTTCACTCTCTTCTTTACTTTAAGAGTAAAATAATATTTCATCAATGAATACAGTCATGATCAAATCCAAGAATGACTTTAAACCCCAATTTGTTACCCTCATAAAAGCAGTTTGGGCATAATGTGTCATGCTTTCATGGCACTTTTGATACTTAAAATAAGGAAATTATGCAAGTACATAGGTATTTTTATTAGATGTGATGTGTTTTTATGATGATTTTATAAGAAAAATAGAGTTTTAGAAGCCAAGGAGAAAAAAGTATTGAAAGTAGCAAGAAGTCTACCTATATTCCCTATATACTTGTTGTAGGTAGTACCTCTATGCTTATAAATTAGGTCTGTATATTGCAGTCCCAAGATTCTAAAAGTTGAAACTTCTTCTGATTCCTACAAAGGCTACCTATGAGGCATATGTAGTACCTACGGCCCCATAGGTACTCCTCACAGGTAGGGTTTTAAAGAAGATAAGGCTCCTCTAATTCCTACAAATATACGTACGTCCCATAGGTACTACCTATGGCTTATAATTTAGGTCGTAGGTTTCTGATGACTCTAATTTCCTACTTTTAGGCTAGTTTTTCTAATGTAACCCCACAATTTGAAGTACTTTATTCATTCGGGTTCAACCATAATGTACAGTGGCTTGAGATAACATTATTATTGGCAAAGAATATAGTGGGAAATTGTGGATTTACTAACAAATTGTAAAATTGTCAACAGGTTAAGCATGAGGATAGAAAACCTAGTGGAACTTCTTCAAGGATGACCATTATAGAATAAAATGGGTGACTCAACTAAGTTGGTTAATATCCATGTGAAGGAGATCATTAGACTTTATAGGGTTCTTGTTTCCATGTATTGAGATAGAGGTAAATAATTTACCTCTAGCTTTTAGGTGAAGTTTCAATCTGACTTAGGTACTAGGTTAGATATAAATACAAAGTTTCATGTATAGACCGACGGGTACTTAGAATGGACAATCTAGGTACTTGGAAGATATGCTTCAAGCATGTGTAATTGACTTTGGTGGTCAATGGGACCAATATCTAACTCTATGTGAATTTTATTACAACAATAGCAAACACTCTAGTATTGACATCGCTCCTTTTAAACCTTTGTATAAAAGAAGATATAGGTCATCGATTAGGTGATATGATGCTTTCAAAGTGACACCTTAGGGAATTGATATGATGATGAAGTTGATATATAATGAAAGGTTCATCCCAAAGAAGTTTGTAGAAGATTAGAGTTGATAAAAAGAATATATAGACAATAAGGTAAGAGATGTGCAATTCAATAAAGTGGATTCACCCATGAAGGGTGTGACATATTTTAGTAAAAATAAAAGTTGAGTCTAAAATACATTGGACCCTTTGATATTTTAAATAGAGAAGGATCATCGGCATATTAGTTAGATTTACCTCTTCGCTTCTTTGTGGTTCATTATATATTTTATGTGTCAATACTTAAGAAGTACTATAGTGATGGATATTACATTGTTCATTGGGATTTAAAATTATTTAAGAAGGATTTCTCATATGAAGAAAAGTCGATTGCTATAATGGATAGGGATGTGAGAAACTTGAGTACAAAAGTCATTCTATTTGTAAAGGTCCATGAATAAGACATCTAGTAAAGAAATCCACGAGGGAGATGGGATAAGATATACATGAGTATTATCGACACGTATTTAGTGACTCGAGTACTTCCTTGCTAGTTGTTTCATATTTTTGGCTAGTTGTAATTTAGGGATAAATGAGGGGTAGATTGGTATTCAATGTAATAACCTGAATAGTCGTTACACAAAAATAGAGAGTATAACCTTCTCTTAGTCTTCACTTATATAAATATTTAAAATTATAAGGTTGACCTAGTCATATGTAATTGTTTAATAAGTGTTGGTTTATGGAAATCTGGTAGTTATTAGAGTGTTGGTTGATAATTTTGATTTTATTTTGTGTTAAAAGATGAGTTTACGAAGTAGTGGAAACTTTTGTTAAATAAAATGGTTTAGTAGAACTCTAGTTATTATGATTACCATGAAAGAATAAGTTTGTAATATCAAATTTTGAGAAGTGTGACATGAAATGACAAGAATTTGGGACCAAGTCCCAAGTTTACTTGTTTTGACCCACTGCAGTGATAGAAGTGTCACTTCAATAGCAAAACTATTGCTATAGTACTTCCGCTGCAGTAGAAAAGTGTTGCTACAATGAAGGCCCCATTTTCCCTGAGGTCTTTTGTCGATGAAGTGGCAAAAACATAAAATTCTAGATTTTAAAACCATAGAATTATTTTCCATCCTTACTTTTCTAAAAAACATTCAAGGTATTAGCAGAAGCAATATTCTTTAGTTTTGGTGATTTTTATCTTTTGAGATAAGGATTCTTTACATTCTAAACTTTAATTTCTCCATAAATTAATAGAGGTTGCAAGAATTATGATTATGGTAGAAATTGGATTTTAGCCATAATTTATGCACTGGTGGGAATTAGTAGAGAATGGGGTTATTTTTAGTTGTTTGATTTTAGGGTGTTAGAAAACACTTCCTACGGTAAAATTTTGTTGGTGATGTTAAAATATGAAGGATTCAAGAGTCTAAAGGATAGATAACCCTAAGATGATGGACTAGGGAAATTTCTTAGATTTAGCTGATAAATATGAGTTCCTAATGGATAAGTAAGGTAAAATATTATGGTCAGATGTGTGTAATTATTGTTTATAGATCAAGAAAGGGTTGATATTGAAAAGAAGGGCATGTTCATGGCAATTTAGTGGTTACAAATAAGTAATCGAGGTAGTATAACGCCCCGATTTTCTGAATTGGAATGCTACACAGTGCTCATGACCCTGAGGGACCAAAAGCTAACCCATGACTGATATCTATACCTGTAAACTGCATAATTTACATATAATACATAGAAAACCTAAATATGTAGGCCATAAGGTTCAACTGAAGAGATATAGTAACATCCATGGGGTAATAAATACCCAAAACAACTGAATGTAAAACTGAATATTGAATCTGATAGCTAAATATGACTAAATCGGAATGCCTTTATGTACTATCTAAATAAGGAGTTAAGAAATATGTCTCCAACTAACTCCGTAAAACTGAATTGAAGTAATAAATGAATAAATCAAATCATATTATCCTCAGATGAATGAGGACTAACTGCAATACTACAACTGGAAAGCTACTGCTGGTATGGAGCTCGTGGCTCTGGACCTATGGTGTAACATAAAAAGAAGTAATCATAGTGCAAATATGTCAGTATAACTGGAGTATTGAGTATACTAGTGAGGTAGGCTAATGTCAAGGGTTTACATGAATGAATAATACTACCTGACTGACTGATATGAATGTAGGAGTACAAACATACATACATAGTAACTGAGATCATGAGTATGTGGTAGCTAAATCTGTATGCTAATACATTACTTGAACTGTATTTCTGATAACACGAGTGACCGTGTCTAACAGTCTAGAATCTGGTAGAACTTTCTGAGTCCTGTGCAATAATTGAATTTAACTATATCTAAAAGTCCTAGTATATTGAAATCTAAAAAATTGTATGAGTTCTTTTACTGAGACTGATACTAAAACTGTGGGAGGTAGTTTTTTAATCGACATGCCCCATATATACCATTACAGCTAAGCTGGGGTCTAATCTCTGCCCCGACTGGAGGTGTGTCAATACCGTGCCACTAGTAAGGACAGTTGTGAGTGACCCTTATCTGGAAGGTACTCAAAGTGAGAATGGTGGGACCCTAAGCTGACAGGTTAAGCCATATCATCAACCCAAGTCTGACAGGTTAAGATGTCTCAACCTACGCTGGCTACGTAGTTCTAGAACAAAAGGATGACTGCTAAGAATCATACCTTAAACTAGCAGGTGATTTCCCTCATTTGGTTCATGTGGTACTAACTTCTACTCCGATCTGAAGGGAGTGAACATGATTCAACTGGCTGTACATGGACTAATAACTAACACCCATTGACTGAGGGAGTAGTACTATTATCTAAAAGTAAACTGAGATCATGGGATTTGTGATGTTTCCTGAGTCACATAACTGACTGAGTTCTAAAAGTATAGCTTGACTGAGATTTATCATGGAACATGACATGGCTTGGCACACAACTATATTTTTTGGTACGAATACCCCTAGGACTTGATAGAAGAAAACTGGTACACATGACATAACTTGATCACAAGATTAGAGTTCATAATTCACAATATTATAAGTAGGGGATAGTATACTTCATGTGTTTATTCACATCTCAACATGGTAGGGAGAGAATGGATACATTTCATGTATATAATTTATATTTCCATTATCACACATGTTTTATACCACAATAACAACAGCACATAAATAGCATGGAAATTTATATGGAAGTGTATAGCTAATATGGACTTGTCATTTAGATTTCATGGAATCATGTAATTATGGGTTTCTAGCATCCTAGGCATTTTATCAAACACCTTGAATGCATTATTTAAAGCATAGGTGGAGTTCACACTTGCATCACATCAAACGACCTAAAGTTTATGTTTCTCAACTAACAACCACATAAATTTCATGAAAATATCTTTAGATATCATTTTGAAACTTAAACAACAATCATCAACATGTACATGCTTTTGTCACCACAAAAAAGTTTACAAAATAACATTTCAAAACACGGTTCTTGATCCCTATGAACGGATTAGATCCAGATTTGAATACTACGCATACCTTAGATTAACAATTCGTGGAATCTACGATTGAATTTGCTTTAAGTTTGAAACCCTAGCCTTGTTCTTGACTTTTATTGAGTGAATTTTGATAAAATTCATGTAAAGAGAATATTTGGGGATACAATACCATGTTTAAAGAGTATATATAGTGTTTTGGGAAGTTACCATATTGCCCTTGAGAAGTTTATAATGAAAATTGAAAACTAATTTATCCCAATTTAGGGTCCTGGCGCGATGCGTAGCTTGGTAAAATGCCAATTATTGTGACCTAGAAGCTTGGCGTGAAACGGGTATATCACGGAGGCTTTATGTAAATTGATGAGTGCCATTTTGTCCTTCAGTGTGATGCGCCATGCACTGAAATGCATTCATCTTACAGCAGAAAATTAAACTAGCCATAACTTCTTCACTGGGTGTCCGTTTTAGGTGAATTTGGTATCGACGGAAAGATTATGAAATTATGTATAAATTGGTATATCATGGGATCAAAAATATTTTGTATAATGAGAGATATTCTTGTTTGAAGTTAATGATACCAATATCCTTTTCAAGAATTCAATCGGTAAGGAATGTTTTGATTCACACAATAGATAGGACATATTTGAGACCTTAATTCACATCAACCTTAATCATGAAACTACCAAGGAACCAAGATGTACTATTTATGATCTTGAAACATGGAGCTAATATGGTTTTGGATTTTTTGGGGTATTACAGGTAGTTTATGGTTTAATTTTAGTAAAAAGTTTCTTGACTGTGCTTTAGGTGAGTTGGGTGTTTATGATTTTCTTTCATGTATTACTTGTAGTTATTGATGGTATTATGCATTTACACATGGCCTTGAGATTGTATTAATATAATATATTGATAGGCTATCATCCTAACACTATTATATGGATAGAGTAACACGCCGAAGTTGTTATCAAACTGGGTTCCACGCTGGTACTAGTACTTAGATGAAGCTCGTCCCCTGTAGTTCGAGATAGACAGTCCTTTCTGAATCTTGTATATATGTATATCTAGCATACATGCACCCATTATTTAACTTATATATATATATAATATTACTAATTGTAACGAATATACTTGTATTCTTGATGAGATGAAGTTTTATGACTTTATTTGGTTGTCAATTAATTGTAATTTGTGTTTTGATTATAGTTACTTTCATTTAACATGTCCATTTTTATGATGTTTATTTGAGTCAGTAGATGATGCGTACCAGTACTTACTTATTATGGTGATACTACCTATACTCTTCTTTTTGTTGAATGTGTAGAGCGTTCCCACTTTTGAGACAAGATCTTAACTTTAATTAGTGATTCAAGCTTCAATTCAATGGTGAGCACCATGTCTGGGCGGCCATTGGATCATCTTATGTTATTCATGTCCTTTTTTTCATTACTAAGATATTTCTTTATTTATCATTTTTGGTTATATTTTGGACTTGGTTTTTGTATATTGTTTAGATGTTCTTGTAAGATGACTTTCAAGTAAAAATTTGTATAGAGTTTCCATTTAGGGAACTACCAAATTTTATTTATTGCAATCACGACATTGTTCTATGCAATCATGAAGATATAATTCCTTTTGATCTTTTGTTCATCCCAGTCATTGTATTTTGTCCTTCGATCATGAGGATCATCAGTTTTGCCTAACCCAGAATTTATTCATTATTTTATCACATGAGTTTTAGGCATCAATTTGATTACTTGTTTTTAAAGATATTAAGCATGTCTAGCCCAACATATTTACATAATTAATTAGTCAACGCTCAAACCCAGACATCGTTCAGTAGTTTCAGTTAAAAAATACTCAATTTTAATACAAATACACAATAAAAAGTAGCCCTAAGACAAAATTAATCATGGATGCATTTTCCACCAACCTTTACAAGATGGGAAGTAATAAAATTAAGCTGAAATTGAGGCTTTCTATAAAACTACTTGGGCGATTTGGAGATCTTAAGGATATTTTTAGAGTTAAGGAAATTGGGAAATTGAATTTGAAAAGGGTGAAAGGGTTACACGAACACAAAAATTTAAAATTTCACAACCTCAAGAGATCATGATTAGTTTGCACATTTTCAGGAAGGTTTCTAAAACATTAAATCATCAAGATCACAAGTTTATCTTACGCGATAGTGATGATTAAGAGGAATTTGAAAACTAGGCAACTACTACAAATTTTGATAATTTAGTCAACTTTCATGATCCGCCAATGACTTTGGTGATCCAAAAACTCCAAAATAGTGCCAAATCTATTAGTTTCATGAATTAAGACTCCAAAATTCATCCCTGTCCAAATTTTTGGCATCCAAACATATTCAAATCATTTTTAACACTTCTGAAAATTTATGGATTAGTCCAAAATAAAATCCTTATCTATTCTAATATTCAAAGTTTCAACAATAAATTCAAATTCTTTTTAGAACCAACTAGAAAGTGTACATAGTTACTACCAATATATTTTTCTGACTTAATGACTTGGGGCCACGTTATGACTCAAAATTCGAGGTTAAGATGGTACCTAGCCAACCCTAACCTTGGTAGGTAATACCAATATCCGAACGTGATATAATTGTAGATAGAAGATAAAAAAGCATTCCAATATAAGTCATTAAGATACAGTCAAGCATTATATATATATATATATATATATATATATATATATATATATATATATATATATATATATATATATATATTGAACTAAACAGAATTGAAATTCCAAAATCTAGGGTCATAGTAAAGAGCACTCTAAGAACATATAAAGTGTGAATAATTGTGATGACCTAATTTTTGATGATTTATGTGAAATATCAATTTTTATGTGATTTGATATTTTTACCCCTCTTTGTGGTTTTACTATGGTATTTTGGAGATGTAGAAATACTTGGCATGATTGTCAATGCATTTTAATATGGTTTATGTAAAATTATGGTTTTGGTGGCTTGAAAAGCCTTATAGTTGACTTAGGTAAATATTTATTGATTTGTAATCGGATGGCAAAATGGACTATACCAGCAGATCCAAAACATTGATTTTAAGTTGGTAACATGGTTGGTATAGTTTTATGGATATTATATCTCATTTCGACCCTCAATTTAAAAATTCATAAAATTGGATTTCAGGGGTCAACTTTGTGTGAATAATGTCCTTTTGAAAATCTAATATCTCTATTGAGTTTGAAGAATCAAATTTGATAGGGTAGCATAGTTTTTTAGCATTCAGGAGGGTTCCAAATATATCTTGAAGGTTTCACAGAGACATGAGACTTTCCAAGTCTCTACCTAGTGTTGGTTCCATCGCAACCACGTGGTTAGGCGCGAGTGCCTCATACGTAAAATTTAAGTTGCGACCATGAATCCTACATATGCTAGGACAAAGGAACAATCACGATACCCGTCATCAGGCCAGGTACCGTATAAGCGACACCTGGTCAAGTATGTGATGCCTAGGTTTCTATAAATACATGGTTTCTCTATGTTTTTGCATTTTTTTAGGTTTAGGGATTTTGGCTTTGTGATTTTGAGCCATTTCTTTCACTTTTAAGCTTTGGTAAACTCTATAACACCTATTTCAACTACTTTCTCCAAATATTATCATGTAATTCTTTTTTAAAATATTAAAAGGTACAAATTGGAGATTTTGGCCCACAAGGCCTAAAATTTTTAATTCTCCTACTTGAACCCTGATTTGAACCCATTTTAACTTGGCTAAGTTTCTAATCTTATAATTTTCTCTTGTCTTTTGATTTCACTTTCAAACCAACTTCAATTGATGATTTTGAAAGGAATTTCAAGGATTGTTCCTAGTAACACTTAAACATGATTTTTATTCAATTTGGAACTCATTTTCAACTTGTTTTCACTTGAATTTTAAGCTATAGACTCCTAAGAATATGGAGAACATGTTTCAATAACAAAATTATAACTTTAACCTTATTTTTTGAAAACTCAATTATGAGGGTCAATTTTGACCTTTACTTGAACATAAGTAATATGGGTATTGTTGGATTTCTTTTGATGCATAGATTATATATTTTTGTGTTTAGTTTATTTTGAGTCTGTTCGAGAGAATTAAGGCTTTGGCTTGAATAATTTCAGACCAATTTTCAATATTTGAGGTTGGTAATGGCTTAACTTTCTTTAAAGTAGGCTGGATAGTTAACTATTAATACAAAATCATGTTAGGGGTATGGGAATAAAACATGAAAATATCTCTGTTTCTTGTGGTGTTCCCGAGTAGAGTCCTATGTGTTGATGTTATTTGGTGGTTTTGGAATATTATTTATTGTGTGTGACCGTTTAGGGTCTTATATGATATTACTGGTCATGCGTATGTGGAATAAGTTTTATCTTGTTGAATGGAATAGCCTAATATGGTTTTAGTGGTGACTTCTTTAATGTATTTCATTCTATTTGCATATGTTAAATATTAGATTCAAAGATGGTTGGAAATATGAGTGGATTTTCTCTTATTGGCAGATTGGTTGGATATGGAATTTCTCATGTTGGTTGGTTGTGAGAATTAAATACTGATATCATATTCATTAATGAAATATTGATACCACCATGGAAATTCTGGAATAGTGGATTTTTCTAATAAAAAATGTGACATCTTAAGAAAACTCTCTACAAAGGATGTATCGAAAAGGAGATATGGATATTGGTATTAGATTGGTTTTATGGATTAAAGAACCCTTATGGGTCCTACATTAGGAAGCTTTAGCTTTAAATGTGTATACTGAGGTTTTGAAACAACCTCGAGCGTCATATTATAATTATTACTATCTTCATCATCCTCTTTATTACACTTCATATATTGTGTTTATATTATGATTGTATTTAATTTTTTGATCTTATATTGTACCTTTATTTGTGTTGCCTTCTCTCACCTAATGCTTACTTATCTATGTGTATTTCCTTCTTAAACTTGTATTTACAATATCTGTATACTTGTGTTCCTTTCTCATAATTGCTATGGTGTTTGTGAAAATTATAGAACTATTACTAAAGTTGATGTGGTCTATCATTTAAGATATTTTTTATTGCAGGTGATGTGCCCTTAGTGTGTATTTTGTATGCTTTATTTTCTACTTTTCTCAGTTGACCTATGATACCTAAGAGTACAGGTGGACAATACACAATCTTACTGCACCCTTTTAATGTAGATCCAGGTTTTGGTTCCCCTTATATTTGTTAATTTGGGTGATATTTGGAACTTTTTGAGGTAACGGTTGATTTTATGCGTCCACGATTGACTATTGCCTTTCCTTATTTAGATTGTGTCTTTATTTGTATTCAGAGACAAAGTTGTTATTATTTTTGAATCCTTATGTATTCTTTATCTGAAGTCATACTAAGATATGTTCATACACTATGACACTAGGTTTTGGGATTTGATTTTGTATCAGTGATTATATATTATCATTTTTTCTATATATATGTGTAGTTCCACTCCTTTCTAGGGGTGTTACCAAGGTTTTGGTATTTATTTCTTATTTTATATTCATTTTGGTGATAGGCTTATTTGTCAAGGCTTGTCGCAACATATGACATCATGACCCTTAATTTTTGGGTTATGACAACTTTGTACTTAAGCAGCCAAGTTCATTGGTCTCAACAGTTTAAGAATAAGATATCTGATAGAGCCTTGTGAATTGATAGGTAGATATTTGTGTCTATCTTTGAGAGTTTATAAGATGCCTTTTGGAAATTTCCCTTATTTTGTTCCTTATTGAGTGAATTTCCTTCATAACATGTGTTCTAAGTCATATTTTACTTTTTTCTGTGCAGATGGTGATGACTAATTTTGTGAGGTTAGAGATGTTAAGCCTTTATTTAAGAAAATTACTTGGTCTATCAGTTGAGTTGGAAGTCGTGGATGGGCTTGAGTGGGTGGGCATGCGAATTTGCCCCATCTAGGAGTATTTTTAGGGTACTATTCCTTGAGAACCGTGTGGAGCATGTTGGAGATATGGGTCCTACTTTAGTTCCCCTAAGTTTTTCTACCCTAATCTTGGAGGGTTGTTGATTTATTTTTTGACCTATTTAGAGGCATATCCTTTGAGTGTGCCTGATGTCCCCTCAATTTGGAGTATTGTACCTCTATCCGTGCTAGATTTTGATTATGGTCTTCCTTTAGTTCTAAGTTTAGATCTTCCAGTAGCACCTACTCCTACCTTTGGTAATCTATAGACTTCGAGGGTTATTTATCCTTCAGCACCTATATCAAAGTAAAGTATTCAGAGGTTAGGAGTTCAACCATCTTTTGTGTTGTCTCCGTAGGTGAGGTCTCAGAAAGTTAGATTCGTAATGCCTCCTCTTATTGAGAGTATAACTATGTCTTTTGAGGATCAAAAGAAGTTTGAGAGGTTCACTTGTTTGGATTCTCATAGGTTCAGTGGTGTTGTAGATAAGGATACCTATGAATTCTTGATTTACTATCATGAGAAGTTGTGTATCATGGGTTGACTTGATTCACATAGTGTTATGTACACCACTTATTAGTTATGGGATGCCTCTAGAGAAGGTGGATGCCGCTTTTTGTTGCAGACCTCTCTATTCTCTTGAGATGATTTGGGATTAGTTTGTTGAGAACTGTATAGGGAGGTTTGTACCTTACAGTCTAAAGGATCAAATGAGGGATAAGTTTGATCACCTAGAGCAGGGATCCATGCCTGTTGCAGAGTATAAGGCATTCTTCCATGCCTTGTTTAGATATTTTTATACCATTATTGCCATTGAATCTGAGAAGATTCAGATGTTTTTGAAGAGGTTGGATGTTTTCTTCAGCTAGCTACATCTCATATGGTAGTGTTTAGAGCATCATTTAATAGTATAGTGGATTATGCTAAGAAAACTAAGGGTGTTCTTCAAGCATCTTAGGGAGGCACAAAGAGCGTGCATTATCTGGGTAAGTTCAGAGGTCACTCTTCTTAAGGTGGGGATTCTACAATTTTTCATGGATATCATGATAGACCATTGCTGGTAGCTTTGCAGAGTTTAGGTATTGGGTCTTTTTTCTCAATAATTTTGGGTGGCTGGCTTATCCAATTATACCTCCTTCTACTAAGTTGAGCTATAAAAGTTTCTAGGTGTTCTTGAGACTTGATATTAGGCTAAGAATTTTCCTCATCGTGTGTTCAAAGATACTTTTATTTTAGTTATGAGAGGTAGACGTTCTACAAAAAGTTTAGGAGAAAGAGGTAGTGGAGATTGAAGCAGTGGTCGCGATTCTATTATGCCAAATAATAGTCATGGATTGTTGAATGCTATACCTTCCAGACCAGATGAAAAGGCTTTTGATGTTGGTATCACAGGTATTATCTCCATTTGGTTTAGATCTGTATCTGTATTTTTTGATCTGGGATTAACTTTCTTCTATGTGTCATTATACTTTGCTTTGAGTTTTAATTTCGTTTATGAGCCTCTTGTGTGCCGATTTGTGTGTCTACTTTATTAAAGACTCTTTAGTGTGGGTTGGGTGCACCATTCTTATATGGTGACTTTTGCTGAGTGTGAGACCTAGGTAGATCTAATTATATTTGATATAGCAGATTTAGATGTTATTTTCAGTATGGATTTGTTGGCTCCTCGCCATGCTATCCTAGATTATTATGCTAAGATTGTGAAATTAGCTCCGTCTAGTATACCAATGATAACTTGGAAGGTTGTGCTTCATTCGGGTTCTCAGAGGGTTATATATTATATTCAGGCTTGTTGCTTGGTTGAGAGGAGATGTTTGTCTAATTTGTCTCATAGTCATAATACAAGTGTTGCTTTACCTCCTTTTCAGATTTTGTTTCATGTGATTTGCGAGTTTATTTATGTTTCCTCCACATATTTTCCTAGTATGCCTACAAATCATAGTATTGACTTCGCCGTTGATATAGAGCCAAACACCAAGTCCATTTTTACTCCTCCCTATATGATGTCCCAGTTGAGTTAAAATAATTGAAGAATCAATTATAGAAGTTGTAGGATAAGGGATTTATCTAATCTAGTGTATATCCTTGGGGTGCGTCTGTCACGTTTCTACAAAAAAAGGATGGGTCTATGTTTACATGTATTGATTATCGATAGTTAAACAAGGTGATGGTTAAGAATAAGTATCCTCTTTCTCATATTGATTATTTATTTGATCGGCTTTATTGTGTTGCAGTATTTTTAAAGATTGACATGAGGTTCGGGTATCACTAGTTAAGGATTATAGCTTTGATTTTTTCGAAGAAAACTTTTTGAACATAATACAGTCATTATGAGTTCTTTTCCATGTCCTTTGGGTTGACCAATGCCTTAGTTATATTCATGGAGTTAATAAACCAGGTATTTTAAACGTATCTTATCTCCTTCATTATTATATTTATAGATGGTATCTTGGTTTATTCCAAGAAAGAGGTTGATCATAGGGATTTGTGGATTGAGCTTCAAAAATTGAGGGATGACAAGTTGTATGGTAAGTTCTCTTAGTATGATTTTTGGCTGGAGGCTGTCTCTTTCTTAGGTCATGTGGTGACTAATGTAGTTGTTATGGTTAATCCATCAAAACATGCAACGATTAATGATTGGGATAGGCCCATTTTATCCACTTAGATTCAAAGTTTTATTGGCGTGACAGGTTACTACTGATATTTTGTTAAGGGTTTCTTGTCTATTGTGGCACCATTGACTAAGTTGATTCAAGAGAAGATTTCCTTTCAGTTGTTCAATGTTTGCGAGGAGAGGTTCCAAAATCTCAAGGATTTATTGACATCAGAACCTATCAAGACTTTGCCCAAATAGGGCTTGGGTTTTACCATATTTTATTAATCTTTAGGTGTTGAGTTAGGTATTATTTTAACGAAGAAGGGTAAAGTGATTGAATATGCTTCTCACAAGTTGAAGCCCCATGAGAAGAATTTCCCTACCCATGATTTTTAGTTGTGCGCAGTTGTTATTTCTTTGATATAACAGAGGCACTACTTGTATAAATTTTGTTGTGCAAATTTTCTCAAATCATCATATCCTTCTGTATTTCTTCACCCAGGGAGATCATATTATGAAACAACACCATTAGCTTGATTTGCTTAAGGATTATGACTTGACTATTCTCTATCATTTGGAGAAGGCTAATGAGGTTGTGGGTGCCTTGACCAAAAAGTCAATTATCATGGGTAACTTGGCACATCTTTTGACCTAGAATAGGCCTTTGACCTTAGAGGTTCAGTCTTTATCTAACCAGATGGTTAGGCTTGATATTTTAAGACCTGGTACATTTTTGCATATGTTTAGTCTAGATCTTCATTGACGAAGTAGATCTAGGTTCAGCAGTTTAATAATGTTAGGTTGAGTGTGGTTTGGGATAAAGTGTTAAGTTGTGAGGCTAATGAAGATTCACTTGATTCAGATGGTGTTTTGAGGATAAGAGTCTAAGTTTATGTATCATGCGTGGGTGATTGGATTACATTTATTTTTTAGGAGGCCTATTTTTTGAGGTATTCCATCTATCCGAAAGTTACTAAGATGTGTAATAATTTGAGGCAACATTACTAGAGGGGTGTTAAGAGAAGTGATGTAGTGTATTTTATAGCTCATTACCTATGTTACCAATATGCAAAGGTCGAGTATTTAAGGCTTGGTATATTACTTTAAAGGATACCCATTCCCGAGTGAAAGTGGTAATGAATTACTATAGACTTTGTGAATGGGTTTCCTCGCACTTCACATGACTCTGATAACATTTGGGTCAACATAGATTTATTGACCAAATCTAATTTATTCCTATTTAGGTCTCTTTCAGTGTTGAGAGGTTATCCCATATCTATAATTTTTTGATTGTGCATCTTTATGTTGTGCTAGTGTCTATCATCTTAAATTGAGGTTCAGTGCTCACATCTCACTTTTGAAAGACCTTTTAGGATGAGTTAGGTACTCCAGTTGATCTTAGAATAACATTCCATACTCAGACCAACGGCTAGTCAAAGAAGGATTCAGGTTTCGGAAGATATTCTCCGCACTTGTGAGGTAGATTTTTATGGTCAGTGGAAGCAACATTTAACCTTGGCAGAGTTTGCATATAATAATAGCCATCAATCCAGTATTGACATAGCTCCTTTTGAGGCCATGTAAGGTAGGCATTGTTGATCTTTAATTAGTTAGTTTAAGGTTTTTAAGGTTTGTCCTTGAGCTATAGACTTACTTCGTGAGTCTTTGCATAGAGTTTGAATCATTCAGGATAGTCTTTGAGTATCTTAGACTAGGCAGAAGTATTATGCATATCGTAGACTTCGTGTTTTGAGATTTAGCATTGGTGATCGTGTTTTCCTTTTAGTTTTGCCCATGAAGGGCATGATAAAGTTTGGGAAGAGTGGCAACCTTATCCCCTAGTATATCAGGCCATTTTAGATTCTTCGGGATTTTGGGGATATGGCCTATGACCTGGACTTTCCCCAAGATTTATCAGTTGTTCATCTAATTTTCCATATTTCCATGCCTCGCCATTACATTTTGCATGAGTCTCATGTCATTCATTGGGATTTTATTTAGTTAGATGAGTGGTTGTCCTGTGTTGAGGATCCTGTCTCCATCTTGACTAATGAAGTCAGGGAATTGTATTTTAGAGTTATTCTCATGGTTAAGGTCCTTTGGATGCATCGACCATATATGAGGCTACTTGGGAGGTCAAGTGTGATATACGTAGTTTTAATTCCCTGCTTTTTACCAATTCAGGTATTTCCTTTGCCTTTACTTTCGAATATGAACTAGATCTTTAGTGTTGGATGATGTAATGGCCTAACTTTTGATGATTTATTCACAATATTTATTTCAGTGTGATTTAACCATTATACTCTTCTCTGTGGTTGTGTTGTGGTATTTTGGGGGTTTGGGTATACTTGGTATGTTTTTCAATATATTTTGGCGTGATTTTAAGTGAAATTATTATCTTTTATGGCTTAAAAAGCCTTATAGTTAACTTCGGTCAACATTTATTTATTTGTGTGTCAGATGGCAAAATAGATTGCTCTACCAAATTTGGAATGTCAACATTAGGTTGGTAACGTGGTTGGTGTGATTTTATGGCTTTTATATTTCATTTTGATCCCCGATTTGGAATGTTATGAAATTGGGTTTCGAGGGTCATCTTTTTGAAAATGATGTTATTTAAAAAATTTAATATCGCTATTTAGTTTGGAGCATTGATTTTGATTGGGTAGCATAGTTCATTTCTATTCATAGGGCTATGGATGAATCCCGAGTGGTCCGCAAAGACTTGGGACTTTCCAAGTCTCCAGCCATCGCAGCCGCGTGTGGCTAGTCATGTATGAAACTCAGCAGGTCAGGCGCGAGTGTTTCAAACGTAATATGTGGGTTGTGTCCGCGAGTCTTGAGGTAATAACTTTTCTGGTCATTTTCCAATTTCCATTAATTTTTCCCATTAGAGTTTTTTTATAGCTTCCCCAAGTGCTTTATGACTTGCTAAACTGACATTTTGGTTATCAGGAATTTTGTTTGGTTTTTAGAGTCGATTCACTATTTTGATGTCTTTGCTGGTTCCAAATGGCCACCAAGAAAAAACATTAGCCAAATGACTTCTAATGCATATTCTAACTGTTCCAGCAGCTCTGGAATATCGACTATAGCATAGATGGACTCTTAGTTTGTGTGTCGAGGGACCTAAGCTCATTTCCACATATTGATCAAAAAGTTAAGAAATTTAAAATTGGGTGTGGGGCCTATATTTTGACCAAATAACCTCACATGGAAATTTTGACTGCTCTATCAAGTCCGAATCATCAAATTTGGGATGGTTAAATAGTTTATTTGCATAGACGCAATTCTGAATGAATCTTGATGGGTTGGCGGTGACTTGGAAAATTCCAAGTGTCAACTGTGATCTGGTCCACCCGTGATCACAATCTGGTGGAACCAGTAAGAGCTATTATCACGACACTTCAAAACGTGAATTTGACTCCCTTTCTGTTGGCCAGAACCATGATTGCAGAAGTAAATATCGTGATCGCACCTTTTGACAATGAGGACCTGCATAACAATATCGACCGTCGATTCATGGTAGCGACTTTCAAGAACCTAATATGGGTATAAATAACCCCATTTTAGCCGAATTTTTCTCATTCTCCACTAATCTTCATGAAATCTAAACCCTAACTAGTGATATAACTAGGGATTCAATCTTGTGGGTGCTTTTGGAAGCTTGATTAACGTTTATTTCTTGATTCTCCTTCAAATTTGAGGTAAGATTCCTCAAGATTCATGGTTGATTCCATTTCTTAACCATAAATACCAAAAGCTTGGGGCGGGATTTTAGCCCAAATTTAGCTCGAATTTTACCCATTTTGTAGGGTAATGATTCCTTGAGCATATAGGAACACTGGGTTGGTTTTAGAAACATGATTTTCTATAAATAAAACCCATATGAGATTTTGGTACGAATTTTGGACCCAAAGCACAATAGTTCAATATATGTATCACTAGACTCGTATTGATGTGTAGAATGTGATTTTTATAGTATAGCATCTTGCATAATCTTCTCAGAAGGAAACAATGGTGATTTATCATAATGCTCAACTTACACGTCAATTTAGTGCAAGGAAATCGTCATCAATATATTTACCCAACTTTGGGGTTGGGGTCGAATCCACGAGGAACAATGTGAGTGGCGATTAAACTAATTTGAAGCTACAACTACAAGTTAACTTCAAACAAATGATATGAAAAGATAAAATGGGGTTTTTTAATGATTGAACAAAAGTTATTTACACTTGAATTCGCCTTAGAACTCAAAGCTTAAACTGCAATACTTCAAATCAATGATATAGAGAAACTAGAGTTGTGATCACTATGATTAGTAATCCTCCATTCAATAATAGTTGTAGTATTAGATTCTCGTGACTTATGGGAAACACCAAATTATCAGTATCAACAATTCATCTAAGTATTTCTCAATCTACCTAGATGTTAAGTTCCCTAATTCTCACAAACTTAGGAACCTTCTATTCACACTGATTTTATTTTAAGTTGATTAATCTTGTTACAACATTAATCATTAGAAGAGAACTTAACCTTCCCAAATACTCATTGATAATTCACTACCTTTAGTTTATTTCTCAGTTCGAGCAAATCAACATAAGGCAGAAGTTGATTCCCTTCCCAAATTAAAGAAGTATATCCCATAACTATAACAAAAAATTGAAAACTAAAATCAAAGTTTAGAGATCAAAGAGAAGTAAATTAGTCTTTGGAATAACTTCAAGATGTTAAGCCATAGCTCATCATATGCTTAACCAATAATCCAGATATATATAGCATAATCATTTAAGAATTACTTAAAATGTTATTCATCATAACCAATAATTACCAATGCATATAAATATCAATGAATAACCATCTTCCTAGATGTACACAACCTAGCAAGGGTCTTCAATAACTATCATGGGTCTTGGCCAAAGGTGGGTCAAAGTGCCTACTTCTAATCCTCGAAGTCATTTACCAGGCAATATCAATCTTGGACTAGGCCAAGGTATCTAAATCCACTATTTGATATTAGAAAATCTACAACTAGTCCTACCTGGACCATAAAAAATCTAAAAAGATCTGCTAAATTGATGTGTTAGCTTTCTGTTAGTACATTCAAGGCTTTTAACTCAGAATAATTATATGTTCTTAAGTAACTAATATTTTTTTTGATGATATTTCATGTGATTTTATAGGAAAGTGAAGATGCATGAAAATACATGAAAACTACGTCAAGAAGGATGATTTTTCGTGAAACATCTAAGAATTTAAGTTTTGAAGATGTCTTCTGATGACTTGGTCAGATATGATATCAGATTTGTGATAAGATATCAGACCATGTTGTCATACATAGGTATAGAAGAAGAAAATAAAAGATTTTCTGATGACATATCCTGATAAGGTATCAGATCTCTGATAATCCATTAGTCATGTAGTCACTCAGAAGTAGAAGACAAAAAATAAGAATCGTGTCTGACGACATGGTCTGATAAGCTATCAGATCTCTAATAAGCCTTTAGGTATGTTGTCACACATAAGCAGAAGGCAAGAAATGGGAATCATGTCTGACGACATGGTCTAATAAGCTATTAGATCTCTAATAATCCTTCTGACATGTCATCAGCTAAGGAGAAAAATGAAAATTTTTAATTTCAAATTTTTCTTAAGTTACAGATATAAATAACAGCTTTTAAGGATACCATTGTTTTGGGTACCGATTGGGCTATCGAATATAATATAGAATGGGCCCTTGACTATGATATTGTGGAAGCCAAAAATTATGTTATTGACTATGCTATGAATAAGATTTAGATTATGCCATTAATTAACTATTGATGAAGATATTGATAAGATAATGATTTTTCAGATGATGAGTTATCTATTATGCTAATAATAAGCCATTAATTAGGTAACTAACAAGATATTACCTATGTGTTAAAAATGTACATTCATTATACTAGTGCTCATGTTATTTACTATACTGGAGAATATGTTATTGATTATTCTTAAGAACACACGGCAATTATGCTATTGCTTGTGCTAGAAATCCTGATTTTGATTATGTTTTTTAATTATGTTAATAAATTATTTTAATGGTTATATTATTAAATATTCTAATGATTATGTTATTGGACATATTGGTGGTGATATTGATTTTTTATACCAGGTAGAAATCCAAAGTATTTCTATTGATAACTCCCAAATTACAGCTTTTGTAAGAAAGTGTAAGCGATCACTATCAAATATAGAACCCAACTGGGTTGGGTGTCGAATCCCACAGGGAATACTTTATCACTAAGTGTTTCAATTATTAGTAGACTGTTGGTCAAAAATTTCATGGAAAAGGGGGGTTTGGTTTAGGCTTGAAATAATATTAACAAAATAGCGAATGAAACGATGTATGTAGTAAGATTTGATCACTGAGAATAATAAGTTAGGGTTATGTCTACCTTGTAATTTCTACTTATCTATTTAGATATGAGTAATGCAGAATTTAGACATGCATGAACTTATAGAGATTCGTATTCTAATTGTAAATCCAAGTGTTTCTCAACCATCAAGGATTTATTTCACTTTAGCTCTCTCGACCCTAAAGTGTGTAACGAATGGTACAACTTTTCCAAGAAAGTTAATCCGATTATGGCATTAACGTGTAAACAGGGGTTGGAAACCCTATTTTTTTGTCATACTCTCTTTTACAAACATGCAACTTTTCTCTCGAACAAGTTAATGCTATACTGGTATATTCCCTTTGTTTGCAACCATGAGAATTCAATTAAAGCGAAGAGACTAATAATATAAGTAGCATAAGCATCAAGAATTCACAAACTCCTAGTAATAGGTAGTATCTTACAAGGCTTCCATAAACCTAACAGAGAAGTTTAACTACTCATGAGTACAACGGAAATCACAATAGACATAATCATCATACCAAAACTAGAATAAACTTGTGATGGAGATGATTTTCATGCGTCAACTAGGGGTTGACGTTTTTGCTCTCTAATCGTTGCTCTTTGAGGCGTTTTGCTCTGTCTCCAGAACTTACAGAATTTGTAAACTGAATAATGAATAATGATAATAATCGAATGTTCATAATACTAATGCTGAAAAATTCAGCAGTAAGGTTTTGATAATATCCTTGTACACTAAGTTGCTACTGCGTCCTTAAGTATTTAAAAATATTGTGTTTGCCCGAGAAAAAGTTCTCATGCATCACTTTCAGTCCAAAAGCTGCCTTCCCTCTAATGTGAAGTTTTCCTTTGCTGCTCACAAGTCCATAAAGTGCTGAAATCTTCATCATTAATACCTGAAAAGCATGTTAATCACGTAGGTCATCTCACTTAAAGGAAAATGGACTAAAAGTGCAGGAATTATATATTTTGTTGTCAAAACTTTGCTATAATATGGGTAAATTATGGTTCTTAGGGGTATAAATACACCCAACATCACCACCCCACACTTAAATCTTTGTTCGTCCTCGAACAAAATATTATATCCATGCAAACACTCAACCAGAATTTCACAATAGCAACACAAAATGTTCAACAAGACATGCACGACAATTATTAACAAAGAGTAGGTATCTTGATCAATACTAGAAACAACTCAACCTCCAACATAGACTCGTTAGGATGGTTAATTTATATCCATAAGTTAATCCACAAAGAATCATATAACACTACCCAAAAATCATCAACCATGTGTGTCTCACAAGATATCACCCATAATCACTCATAGTTTTGCATTTTTTGAAACATGGGTATAAGACTCTCCTTGCTCTCACTCTCACAAAGAATTCTATATTACAACTGATGACCATAGGCTTGCACTTAGTGTAATGCTCCACTAATATCAGAATGCTAAGCTTAGGATCAAATAGGTCTTTACAGGCTGTAATGTAGGCTAAGGGACAGGTAGGACTATTTTGGCCAGAAATAGTGACTATGTTCCCTAAGCACTTTAATACACCACGTTATGCCATTTACATTATCTTTTAACAATGCTTCTACCTTTCTTTAATCTACCAACACCTTTTCACCTATTTTGTTATTCAATCATAAACACAACTATCTTCTTATTTTTCTATTTATCTTTTTTTTTCTTTTTTTATATATATTTTAGTTACTTATTTATTTATTTATTTATTATTTTTTTTTTTTTATATAAAGAACCTCTATGATAGCCATTCTTTTTCACCACAATTTGAAGTACCAATACACTCTGAGGTATCACTCTCACCATTTTCCTCTTATTTTATCACATGACTCTACAATGTAAAGCGCTTAGGAATTTGGATCAAATTATGGTCTTGGAAAAAATGGATTAAGCTACATATGAGGCTGTCAAAGAAAATACCTAAAGGGTCAAAGGGGGTTAACTAGGACAATGTACAAGGGTAGGTAAAAAGAAGATAGACAAATTCAGGGCTGCCAAAGAAATGCCTAAATCATCTCCTAAACTCACACTCTTTATTTTGCTTTACACACACACCAGGCAATTTCTAGCATCAGTCACAACACAGAATATACTATTACCTCACACACACAAGGAACATGGTCAAGGCATATGGTCAACTTAATTGGGAGCACTATAAACTCTTGACCCAACAGATGAATGAATTAAACCACAACAATTATCACACAGTGAGTCACACTTAGAGCCTAAATGTATCAATTGTAATGATTTAGCACAAACTTTTGTCATAATACCATGCCGTCTATCGGAACAATTTCATGCAAAACCTAAAAAAATCTAAAATTAACTAACTAAATACGACTAATTCAAACAAACAAAAATAAGAATAAATGTAGGCAAAGAAGTACAACATACAAATACCAGAACCCCATACTTAGACGGGATAGACTGCCCTCAGTGGAAATAAATAAGGAAAACTTGATTAGTCGAACTCCTCTTCTATGTCTGGGGTCATACCCCCTGCGTTGGAATCATCATCAGAGTCGTCATCCTCAGAGTTGTCCTCCACATCTGAGTCTGGAAGTTGGCGATCATCGTCAGTTGGCACGTCATCATTGAGAGGTTCCTCAAAATGTACCCTCACTCCACACATAGCTCGCACATGCTCATTCATCGGGTAGTTATAGTCCAACTGCTGAAGCTCTGCATCAGTTGGAATACGACCCCCACTCATCATGGTAAACCTAGTCATTCCATATAGATGGTGAAAGAAACTTTCATTCCGAGCATGTCTTTCTGCAGTGGTAAGGTTGACGCCATGACCAGTTTCAGGCTCTTTAACTTTCGTGAGATCAACCTTCTTCGGGTTGTGTGGAAGCTTATGATCTGCAGGTTCCTCTTCAATGTGCTCGTTCTTAAGATCGCAGTCAACAATTTGCCAAAGCCGAAATGGGACTTTTTGTGTAGCCTTGCTTTACACATTGATGATTGTATAACCACACCAATGTTGATGGGAATATTCATTATCAACGCGTACACCAAGCATACTCGATCACGTGTGATCTTTGTGTACTGTGTCCTAGGAATTAGGCCAGAGTTGACTATCCTCAACCGTATACGATCTTCTCTGTTCAAGGAAGCATACGGGAAGGTATTGTACCAACCGTTATCCTTGTGAAGAATCCATCGTGCCATTGACCTTGTTTCACACAATATGTGTCTGATTGCCCTATAGGGAGGTATGTGATAAATCTCCTTGAGCGGTGATGGATCCACATATGGAAGGCCCAGAAAAGAATTGAAGAACTCTGCATTCAGTTGCAAGACTTGGCCCCGAATCTTTACTTCACTTCCGATAGTCTTTGGGGACCAATTGGCATAAAAATCTTGCATTAGATCCAGATTGTATTCCCCTATATCTCGGAAAATGTAATCAATATTTAGTGCCATGATTTTAGTCAAAATGCGGGGCTCTCTCTTTGCCAAACTCTCCTTCTGCATCAAATCAATGTGAACATATTTTTTTAATTTGTTGTTCTTGTACCACTTCTTTTCTTCCTCTTTAAGGACCCACTTTATCCCGAAAGTGCATCGAGGTATTTGCAGCGAGGAGGACTTAGCTTGATCTTTTATTCCCCTTTTCTGACCTTTCTATGAGGTGGAAAATTTTTCTTTTCCTTGTCATCCCATTGGTGCCATCCTACCTGAGATCACAATACAGTCATGTTAGCTTTATCTCAGAAGATTCAATCAAAAAACAAATAGTAGTGGCACCACCCCACACTTAATTTGTTGGCACAGACTAATTAAGTGAGTGATGTCGATTACTCAAACTTCATCGACAAAATTTTAGGTGATATGTTCCAACAACATGTTTAGCACAATCATACTTTCATGTAATCTTGACTACACTTTCATGTTTTGATTAATGCATTTTTTGAACAAGACTACCACATAGATATCGTATTATGTTATTGCATAGAAATAATCACAACATCTTATGCTTGTAGTCAATCATGATTGGTATCTCGATGAACGAGTTATTTAAACATTCAAGCTTTCAACTTTCAAGATTATGCATTAACATCATAATTTCGATTCCATACAAATATGAAAGTGTATAACAATCAAGTACAAGTCAGAACAAAGTCAAGAACACCCACACATATTCTTTCACTCAACTAGATGTATCATAACAAACCAACCACATTCTAATCACCAAAACTATTTCAAAATATAATAAATCATTATAAACGTAGAATTTCAACAACTACAAAATATAAAAGAATAACTTACGTGATGATGGATTCAAAAGATGAGCTTGCAAGATTAGATGAGCAAAAAGAAAAATTTTGAAAGAATTGGGGAGCTTGCGCAGCGCCTATCTTGAGCAAACAATGGTCTTGTGTTCTAAGATTGGGGATCTATTTAAAGACTAAATGATGGTTTGGGTTTAATCCATGTACAATCTGGTTAGGAGGCAAAAAATGATAAGTAGGCGGCGCTTAATGCTTTGCCTATGCTTAGCATTGGAAGCACCTTTGTCAACGCCTAGTTGAGCATAGGTGGCGCCTTTGTCAATGCCTAGTTGAGCATAGGCGGCACCTTTGTCAATGCCTAGTTGAGACAGTGAGCATAGGCAATGGCATAGGCGGCGCCTATGGTATTGCCTAGATTGGCATAGGCGGCGCCTATGGCATTGCCTAGATTGGCATAGGCGGCGCCTATGGCATTGCCTAGAATTCCATAGGCAATGCCTTGTCCATTGCCTATGTGAGGCAGTAAGCATAGGCAATGGTATAGGCCTTGCCTTGTCCATTTCCTAGATTAGTATAGGCATAGCCTTGTCCATTGCCAAGATTAGCATAGTCATTGCCTTGTCCATTGCCTAGATTAGCATAGGCAATTCTTAACCGATAGCCTTTGCTCCTTCATTCATAACTTACCACCTTTAATATGGATCACTTTTAAATCAAAATTTGGGACTAATACCTTCCTTTGTATGTCTTGCACCTACGCTTAATCAAAAACAACCAAAATGATTTGAAGGATGGGTTGCCTCCCACCAAGCGCCTTAGTTTTGGTCGTGGCTCAACTCTTCTTTTTGGAGTTTTATTTAACAAAAACAAACTCCTAGTTAAACAAAATGATTAAAAACGATGGGTTGCCTCCCAACTTGAGCCTTATTTATTGTTGTGGCACGACAAAGTTATCTCGATTACTTAGACTTCATCGAGATAGATGGTGGCTGATAATGCTCAATCTACAGCTCTCTTAGGAATGTAAAGCGGTCGTTAGTCAAATATAGAACCCAACTGGGTTGGGCATCGATCCCTCATGGAATAGCTTGGTCAATAAGTAAGCAACGATTACTAGACTTTTAATGCAAGTCTCGTAAAAAAGGGGGGATTGTAATGTGTAGCCAAAATATTAAAGTAAAAACTAAAAATAGCAAAGTAAAAGGAAAGAATGTTTAGTAAGTTGTAAAACAATGAGAATTGAGGAGTTGGGGTTATGTCCACCTTCTGAGTTATACGTCTCTATTGGCTATGAGTGTGTTGAATTCAGACATGCATGTGCTTATAGAGAATTGTATTCAATGGTAAATCCAGGCGTCTTTCGACCTATTTAAGGATTATTTCACTTTAACTCTTTCGAGATTAAAGCGTGTCTAACGGTACGAATTCTCCAAGAGGTTAATCCAGTTACGGCACTAACTTTTTAATAGGGGATGGGACCCTATTACCTTGACATTATCTCTTTTCCAGACAGATAACCTTTCTTTCGAACAAGTTAAATGTTATACTGGCGTATTCTTGCGTTTGCAACCACAAAGAATTTAGATTAAGATGAAGAGAATAATGATATAAGCAGCATACGTGTCACGAACTCACAAACTCACAGAAATAGATAGTTATCTCATACGGCTTCCATAACCCCAACAGAGAAGTTTAGTTACCCATGAGTGCAAAGGAAATCACAATTGACATTGTTGTTATACCACAATAAAGATTTCATATTTGTAATGGTGCGGTAGGCATTAGGCGTGAATTCCTAGCAAGGTAACGTTACTCTTGTTGTGAAAATTAAGAATTGATGGATAGAAGAAGAATAAAAATTAGAATTAATGGAAGAATAATTGTTTAGAACTAGAATGAGAATTGTTAACTAGAGTAGTAGAATTTGAATTGTTGTTGATGGAAGAAGAATAGAAAGATTGATTAGTAGAAGAATGAATAAAAATCTCTAGAAAGATAGGGTATTTATAATACCCAAATCCTATTCCTACTAAGCTAATAAAATACTTAAACAAATCCTACTAAGCTAATGAAATACTTAACCCAATTGTACTAGGTTAATGTATCATTGTCCTAATCCTAATAAGTTACTTCTAGTCCCCAAAGTCTTCAGAAATGTTGTTTTAGCCCGGGACAGATTTTCCATGCGCCACTTTTGGTCCTTGGCATCGAAGACTCCCTTTTCTCCCTTAGTGAATCTTTATTTGGCGTCAAGTTATCCATAAAATGCTGAATTATTTATCATTTATACCTGAAACTTTGCTAATCATGTTCGTTAGCTTACTTACAAGAAAAAGGACTAAAAGTGCATGAAATATATAACTTGTTCTCAAAACATGGCTAAAATATGGGCAAAATATAGAGCTATAGGTGTGTAAATTCGCCTATCATCAACACCCCACACTTGGAGCTTTGTTCGTCCTCGAATAAAATATCATGTCCCTCTAAACATTAACTTAGGTTTTCACAGTAATAACATAAAATATTCGTCAAGAGAAGCACAACCATTATCAACAAAGAGTAGTTTTCCGATCATTAGTAGAAACGATTTAACCTCCAACATAGACTTGTGATGGTGGTCAACTCATCTTCAATGATTAAGGTACCAAGAATCATACACAACTACCCAAAACTCATCAACCATGTGGGTCTCACAACATATTACCCATAATCACTCACAAGTATAGCATATTTTTCAAACATGGGTATCAAAATATCTTTGCTCTCGCTCTCACAAAGGATTCATATGCTGCAACTGATGACCATAGGCTTACCCTTAGTGTAATGCTCCACTAAATGTTAGAATGCTAAGCTTAGGATAAAATAGGTATTTTTCTGGTTGTAATGTAGGCTAAGGGACGGGTAGGACTATTTTGTCCAGAAATAGTGAATAAGTTCCTAAGCGCTTTAATACATCACATTGTATCATTAACACTTTTCTTTCTAACAACCTTTCTTTCTTTTATTCTACCACCCTTTTTCTCATCTTTTGTTTTTCAATTTTAAGCATAACTGATTTTTCAGTTTTCTTTTCCTTTTTTTCTTTTCATAACATACCTCTTATGATAGCACTTCTTTTTCATAATAATTTCAAGCACCACTACAATTTAAAGCATCATACTCACCCAATTTCCTCTTATTTTATCACATGACTTTATACTTTAAACCACATAGGAATTTGGATCAAATTATGGTCTTGAAAAAAATGGATTAGGCTTACATATGAGGTTTGTCAAAGAAAATAGGCTAAAGGCTCAAAAGGGTTTATCTAGGATGATGTCCATGGATAGGTAAAACGAAGGTAAACAATCATAGGTTGCCAAAGAAATGCCTAAATCATCTCCTAAACTTACACTCTTTATTTTCGCTTTACATACATACCAGGCAAGTTCTAGCATCAGCCACAAACATAGAATATACTATTATCTCACACACACAAGGCACATGGTCGATTTTATTGGGAGTAGTATAGACTCTTGCCCCAACAGATGAAGGAGTTAAACCACACAATATCACATAGTGAGTCACAACTAGAGCCTAAATGTCTCAATAGTCATAATTGTAGCACATACTCTTGTTATAATCTTATGCTGCCTATTAGAATAATTTCATGAGAAGCTAAGTTAAAAAAAATTTTACTACTAAAAAAATTTAACTACTAAAAAAACTTAAATAAAAAAAAAAGAAACAAAAATAAAACAAAGTAAACAAACATAGATGCGAATAGAGAAGTATAGCATGCAATACCACCACCCCATACTTAGACTGGACACTGCCCTCAGTGGAAAATAAATACGAAGAACCTGGTCAGTTGGACTCCTCCTCAATGTCGGGGGTCATACCCCCTTCGTCGGAATCATCATAGGTGTCGTCGTTATCAGAATTCTCCTCCACGTCGGAGTATGGCATTCGTTGATCATCATCGGTCGGCACATCATCATCGAGAGGTTCCTCAAAGTATGTACCTGCTCCACACATCTCCCGTGCATGCATATTCATTGGATAGTCATGATCTAGCTGTTGGAGCTCTGCAGCAGTTGGAACACGACCTCCGCTCATCATTATAAACCGCGTCATGCCATAAAGATGGCAAAAAAAACTCTCATCCCGAGCATGTCTCTCTGCCGTAGTGAGGTTGACCCCATGTGTTGTTTCAACATCTTTGACCTTTGTGAGGTCAACCTTCTTTGGGTTGTGTGGGAGTTTATGATCAGCTGGTTCCTCTTCGATGTCCTACTTCCGCAAAATTGTAGTCAACAGGTTGCCAAAGCTGAAATGGGACCACTTGTGTAGTCTAGCTTTCCGCATTGTAGAACAAATGATTGCCCCAATGTTGATAGGGACATTCGTCATCAATGCGTAAACTAGGCACACTCTATCTCTTGTTATTTTGGTTTCTGGGTCCCAGGAATAAGGGAAGAGTTGACAATACGCAACCATATCCTTGCTTCCCTATTCAAAGGAGCATAGGGGAAGGTGTTGTGTCTTCCGGTATCTTTATGTCTACTCCACCTTGCCATGGATCTACTTACACAAAGTGTGTGTTGAATTGCTCTATATGGAGGTCTACTGTACAGCTCTTTGAATGGTGTTGGATCGACCGAAGGTAAGCCAAGAAAGGAGTTGAACAAATCCGCATTGAGTTGTAAAACTTGGCCCCGAATCTTGACTTCGCTGCCTGTGGTTTTCGGCGACCAGTTGGCATAAAATTCTCTTGTCAAATCAAGATTACATTCTCCTATGTCGCGGAAGATGAAATCCAGATTTAATGCCATGATCTTCGTCAACATGCGCGACTCCTTCTTCGTTAGGCTTTCCTTATTGATCAAGTCGACATGAACATATTTTGTTTCCTTGTTGTTCCTATACCATTCCTTCGCTTCCTCCTCAAGAACCCATTTTATTCCAAACATGCGGAGTGGTGATTGCATTGAGGATGATTCATCGTGTTCTTTGCGGCCTCTTTTCTTGCCCTTTTGGGAAGTGGTAGCTTTCTCCTTGCCTTGTCTCGCTTTGGGTGCCATTGTACCTGAGACTTAGAACAATGTTCATGTTAGCATCATCTCGATGGATACAATCTATAAACAAGCCATAGGGGTACCACCCCATACTTAGTTTGTTGATACAAATTAGTGAAGTGAAAGTGGTCGATTACTTAGACTTCATCGACATACGTTGTAGGAGCTATATTCCAACAAGAAAATCAGAGATGTATCACTTCTTGCAACCTTTGCAATACTTTCAAGTTATATGTATCAAGACTACTACATAGGGATTACATCATGGCATAGTTTCTATCAATAATAACAACCTCATATATCGGTAGGCAACTCTAAGTCTTATTCCGATGAACGGGACATTCTAACATGTAAGTATTCTAGTGACAAGATTATGCAATGTTCATGACTATAGCACTTCCACAAGTAGTATGACTGCATTAAAATTAAATTCAAGTCGAAAACAAGTTAAGATCATCCTAACGTCTATGTTCACTCACTTGGTTTTGTATCAACAATTCAAACACATTCACATCACTAATACTTCTTCAAGATTTATCAATTCATAATAGACATAGCAACATAGTACTTACGAGAAATAAATGAAGAACAAAAGAGTACTTACGTGATTGAAGCCTTTGGAGATGTTCTTGTGAAGTGGGAGAGCAAAAATAAAAGTTTTGGGAAGATTTGGATGCTATATGCGGCGCCTATGTTAGGTTTTCAATGTGTTTGTGTCTCAAGACTAAGTCTTCTATTTATAAAAAAGATTGGGTCGGGTTTTGACCCATTTAAAATCGGATTTGGAGACAAAAAGTGACCATAGGCGGCTCCTTTAGCTTTGCCTATGCTTGGCATAGGCGGCGCCTTTTGCAAAGCATTGTCTAACATAGGCGACCCCTATGCCATGGTATTTGGTGAGCATAGGCGGCGCCATTCACTTTGCATTTGATATTCAGAGACAAAATGCTTTAGCATAGGTGGCGCCTATGCTATGGCATACTTGATAATGGGCGGCACCTATGCTATGGCACACTAGATTCCGAGACCTTAGGCCATAGTATAGGCCTTGCCTTGTTCGTGGCCTAGTTTTACCTAAGCCTAGCCTTGCTCGATGCCTATATTTTCATGAGAAATGCTCAATCCATATACTTTTGCATCTTCATGCCTAACTTACCACCTTTACCATGCAATACGTCCAAATCAACATTTGAAATCGATCTCCTCATTTTATACCTCTTGCACCTACATTTTCTAAAAACCAATGAAAATGATTAGTACGATGGGTTGCCTCCCACCAAGCTCCTTAGTTTTGGTCGTGGCACGACTCTTATTTTAGGATTTTTATTTATCAAAAGCAAAACACGTAGTAAAATGAAAGAAAGACAAAAAACGATAAACGATAAACGATAAATGATGGGTTGCCTCCCATCTAGCGCCTTATTTATTGTCGTGGCACGACATAGTTACCTCGAGTACTTAGACTTCGTCAAGATAAGTGATAGCCATATAGTTTGTCGATTCAAGAGGACCGATATAAAGTTTAACACGTTGGCCATTCACCTTGAAGACAACACCATTATTGTCTTCCAATTCAACTACTCTAGACGAGTAGACTTGGATAACTTTATATGGACCAGACCACTTGGATTTTAACTTACCTGGGAATAGCTTCAGTCTAGAGTTGAAGAGAAGTACCATATCATCCTTTTGGAAGTTTCGTCGAACAATCCACTGATCATGATACTTTTTCATCCACTCCTTGTATAAGTCTAACCTTTCATACGCATGGAGATGGAATTCATCCAACTCGTTCTGCTGCTCCAATCTCAGATTCATTGTATCATCCCAATTCAAATTGAGTCGCTTTAATTCCCACAATGCCTTATGCTCTAGATCAATGGGTAAGTGACAAGCCTTCCCATAAACTAGCGATACGGGGACTTGCCAATTGGTGTTTTAAATGCAGTCCTGTACGCCCATAGTGCATCGTCCAGCTTCCGAGACCAATCCTTCCTATTAGTATTTACCATCTTCGCAAGGATTTGCTTGATCTCTCGATTGGAAACCTCTCCTTGTCCACTAGTTTATGGGTGATAAGGCGTGGCTACCTTATGTTGCTTGACACTATATTTGGCCAATACGGATTTGAAGAGCTTGTTGCAAAAGTGAGACCCTCCATCACTTATGATAGTACATGGTACTCCAAAGCGAGAGAAGATATTCCTCTTCAAGAATGATACAACACGCTTTCCCTCTTTCTCGAACAACGCTATAGCTTCAACCAATTTCGAGACATAATCTACAAAGACTAAGATGTACTTCATTCCAAACGAATTCACAAATGGACCCATGAAATCAATACCCCATACGTCAAAGAGCTCTACCTCAAGAATTTTCGACGGGGGCATCTCATGGTGTTTTGAAATAATGCCTTGTCACTGGCATTGGTCGCATCTTCTAACATAATCGTAGGCATCTCTAAATATCGAAGGCCAATAATATCCACTTTGCAATACCTTTCTTGCTATCCGATTACCTGCGTGATGTTCTCCAACTTGGGAAGTGTGGCATGCTTCCAATATAGTGGGCACCTCTACATGGGATATACATCATCGAATAATACCATCCGCGCATTGTCGAAAAAAATATGGCTTATACCAAAAGTAGTGTTGTACGTCATGCATAAACTTACTCTTTTGATGGCAAGATAAGTTTGCAGGTATCACATTACTCACCACAAAATTTCAAAGTCAGCATACCATGGTAACTTTTCCATTATCGTCGCTAAGATCTCTTCGTCAGGGAATGCATCATTAATCTCGATTTTGGGTTGCGCCATATGCTCGTTCTCGAGTCTAGATAGATGATCAGCCACTTGGTTCTCGCAACCTCTTCTATCTTTAACTTCAAAATCAAATTCTTGTAGCAGAAATACCCATCGAATTAGTCTTGGTTTTGCATCCTTCTTTGTCATTAGATACCTAAGATGTGCATGGTCTTTATGAACGATGACTTTAGTACCCAACAAATAAGCACGAAACTTCTCAAACGCATACACAACCGCTAGGAGCTCTTGTTCTGTAACAGTGTAGTTCTTTTGGGCCTCATTTAGGACTTTACTCACATAATAGATATGATGAAATAGCTTCTCCTTTCTTTGGCCATGTACACCACCAACGGTTACACCACTAGCATCACATATGACTTCGAACGGGAGAGACCAATCTGGTGCTACCATGATAGGGGCTTCAATGAGTTTTCCTTTAGGGCATTCGAATGCCTTCAAGCAATCTTCATTGAAGTCAAACTTTTCATCTTTCTCCAAGAGTTTGCACAATAGACTAGCAATTTTGGAGAAGTCTTTGAATCGTCGATAGAAACCTGCATGACCGAGAAAACTATGAACTCCTTTCACCGAAATTGGAGGTGGTAGCTTCTCGATGACTTTAATTTTTGCTCGATCAACCTCAATTCCTCTTTCGAGATTTTGTGCCCAAGAACGATTCCTTCTTTTACCATAAAGTGTCACTTCTCCCAATTCAGCACTAGGTTAAATTCTACACATCTTTGCAATGTCATGCTTAAGTTTGGCAAGCACGCTTCAAAAGATTCACCAACAATTGAAAAGTCGTCCATAAATACCTCCAAAGTATATTTAACCATATCAGAAAAATGGACATCATACAACGCTGAAAGGTGGCTGGTGTGTTACATAGCCCGAATGGCATACGTTGGAAGGCAAACGTACCATATGGGCATGTAAACATTGTCTTATCTTGGTCTTAGGGGGCAATACAAATCTGATTATAGCCTAAATAACTGTCTAAGAAACAAAACCATCCTTTCCCCGCTAATCGATCTAGCATTTGGTCCATAAATGGCATTGGAAAGTTATCTTTGAGAATGGAAGAATTCAACTTTCGGTAGTCCATGCATACTCTCCATCCAGTAACGGGTCTGAGTGGAATAAGCTTATTCTTTGCATTCGCGACCACCGCCATGCCTCCTTTCTTAGGAACACATTGTACCGTTGGATATACAACCCCGGCATCTAACCACTTGATAATTTCTTTCTTTACCACTTCTTGCATAGGTGGGTTTAGACGTCTTTGATGCTTAATGGTGGGTGTGCAATTCTCTTCAAGCTGAATCTTATGTGTACAAATCCCAGGTGGAATACCAATAATATCCGCAATGGTCCATCCAATGGCTCTAATATACTTCTGTAGAATAGCAATGAGAGCTGCAACTTGTTTCTAACCCAAGTCTCCTGCCACAATGATTGGAAGTGTGTTTCCGCCTCCTAAGAATGCATACTTTAAATGACTTGGTAGCTTCTTCAATTCAATCGTGGGTGGCTCTTCAATATATGGCTTAGCTGGTGGTGTGGGTCGATTCTTGAGATCAAGGTCCAACTTCTTGGGAGCATGGCGATATGTCCCTAATCCTGATAGAGCACAAATAGCTTCTTCGCAATTTTCAGCATCCTTATTCTCTCCATTCATGAGCACAAACGCTAATGGATTATCAATAATTTGCTTTTCTTCAAGTAATTCTTTCTCACCATCAAAATAAACATCAGCCATCGAAAATACACTCAGATCTTTGGGTTGCTTCTTTGATTTGAACACATCAAAGCGAACTACTTTGTCATTTATTCGGAATGAAAGCTCATTAGCTCTCAAATCAATGAGCACACTTCCTGTAGCATGGAAAGGGTGTCCCAAGATTATGGGAACTTCTGAGTCTATCTCACAATCCAAAATAACAAAATCTGCTGGAAAGATGAATGAATAAACCTTTACCAATACATCACATAGAATACCAACAGGTCATTTTACCGACCTATCCGCCATCACGAGCCTCATATTGGTTGGAGTAGGATCACCCAATTCCAACTTTTTATAGATAGATGGCATCAAATTGATGCTGGCTCCTAAATCAGATAATGCTTTGGCAAAATTCAAAGATCCAATGGTGCAAGGAATGGTGAAAGCTTCGGGGTCAGCCTTCTTCTGAACTATTGATCGGGTAGCGATTGCGCTGCAGTGATGAACATCATCTTTCAACTCATAACTTGCTGCCCGCTTCTTTGTCAAAATATCCTCCATAAATTTCACATACCTAGGCATTTGTTCAAGTGCCTCCACCAATGGAACATTAATGTTCAGCTGCTTTAACATAGTCATGAATTTGCTGAATTTTGTGTCATCCGCCACCTGCGTGAATCTTTGGGGAAAATTTGGTGGTGGGTATGGAATTGTTCTCTCCATGGCTTTCTTCTCATCTTGCTTTCGTTTTTCAGTAATTTCAGGTTGCAATCCATTGGGGTTGACGACATGGATGTCGTGGCCTTTTTCTGCGGCACCTTCCCCTTTCGCCTTATCATCAATTTCCATTACTTCATCAACCACTTGTTTGCTTGTTGCTGAAGTTTCTAGAACCTTACCACTTCGGGTAGTGATTTTCATACATGACCCATCATTCCTTGGGTTTTGCACAGTGTCGCTAGGTAACGTGCCAACCTTTCTTTGATTGAGTGCTGCTGAAAGTTAGCTCAATTGCTGCTCTATTTTCTTGATTGAAGTGGAATAGGAATCAACTAATTGTTTCATAGAGGACAAATCATTAATTACCTCCGTTACTCCCACGCTCATTGCTTCAACACCTTTCAATAGTTTAGCCATCATGTCTTCCATACTTCCAGAAATAGATGTGGTGGTGTCACGTCATCCAGGGCAAACATACAAACCACTCTTTTCATTCTTGTTCTTCCAACTACCTTGGTCCTTGTTTCCAGATTTAACATAATAGTTCCAACCTTGGTTTCCTTAGGTGTTCCCACGGAAACCCCCTGATTGTTGAAGTAGTTGGCCTCTTCTTCCGAATCAGATTCGTCTCTTCCTTTTGACGCAATAGCTTTGATTTTTTCGGTCTTGCCTGATAATAATGCTTTGTAAGAAGATCCATTTGTGTTTTCATGTGCGCTATATCTTGATCACGTTCTTCTTCTCTTCTTCTTTGGTCTGTAGTCATGCCAACGGGTATAGTGGGGCTAGCTACCTCAGAATCTCTAGAATGCCAAGCTCTACTTTGTTTCATCATACGATCTAGCATATTGCTTGATTGACCAAAGGTGAGGTCCATAAAAGATCCTCCAGCTGCATTATCCACCACTAGTTTAGTTATTGAATTCAAGGCACTGTATAATATCTCCATTAGGTGAACATTAGTCATGTGATGGTTTGGGCATCTCGCTAGCTTTGTCTTGAACCTCTCCCATGTTTCATGAAGACCTTCAGTGGGAAGCTGACGAAAGTTACTGATCTCATCTCTCAATTGTGCCCTTTTGGATGGCGGAAAGAATCTTTCTAGGAAAGTGTCTCTCAATTGCCTCTAATTTGTAATAGAATCAGGAGTCAGCCTATTCAACCATAGAGTTGCCTCCCCAGACAAAGACAATGGAAATAAGTGTAATCGAATTTCATTCTAACCAACACCAGGATTGTCAAATGACTTGCATGTAGAAATAAAGTTGATGAGATGCATATTCGGATCATCGGCAGCTAGTCCACCAAATAATCCCTTGAGTTGCACAACCTGAATCATGGTGCTCGTGATGTTGAACTTGGCTCCGGGCGCTAATGGTGGAGGAATTATGGATCCTGTGGATTCGAATCCATCAAGATCATCATCATCATCGTCGAAAACTGGTTGCATGGGTTGGCGATCATACCTAAACCAAGCTTGACAACCTCTTCTGTTGGCAGGTGTTGTGATCTAAGCATCACACCTAGGGTTTAGTAACTCATCATCACCTAGATCCTCATCATCAGGATTTGTTGCTCACCCAGGATTATTAATATTTTGTTGGTGAACTTGGGTGGTGGCAAGAGCAGCTAATCTCTCTTGTTCCTGTTGAGCAGCCATTCTTTCGATTTTCATTTGTGCCTCCATTCTGCCAATATGTTGTGGTTCAGGATTGATAGGTAATAACGCTTGACCAGAACTTCTAGTATGGGGCATGCACTAAATAAAAACCTGCAGTAAACAAAAACAACAACTAAAAGTAAAAGTACGAAATCCTTGACCAAAGGGTCTAGTAGTTATCACGAACTTAATTGACACTCGTATTCCCCGGCAACGACGCCAATTTTTGATAACGCTCAATCTAAAACTCTCATAGGAATGTAAAGCGGTCGTTAGTCAAATATAAAACCCAACTGGGTTGGGTATCGATCCCTCAGGGAATAGCTTGGTCAACAAGTAAGCAACGATTACTAGACTTTTAGTGCAACTCTCGTAAAAAAAGGGGGATTGTAATGTGTAACCAAAATATTAAAGTAAAAACTAAAAAATAGCAAAGTAAAAAAGAAAGAATATTTAGTAAGTTGTAAAACAATGAGAATTGAGGAGTTGGGGTTATGTCCACCTTCTGAGTTATACGTCTCTATTAGCTATGAGTGGTGTTGAATTCAGACATGCATGTTCTTATAGAGAATTGTATTCGATGGTAAATCCAGGCGTCTTTCGACCTATTCGAGGATTATTTCACTATAAATCTTTTGAGCTTAAAGTGTGTCTAATAGTACGAATTCTCCAAGAGGTTAATCCAGTTATGTCACTAACTTTTTAATAATAGATGGGACACTATTACCTTGACATTATCTCTTTTCCAGACAGATAACCTTTCTTTTGAACAAGTTAAATGTTATACTGGCGTATTCTTGCATTTGCAACCACAAAGAATTTAGATTAAGATGAAGAGAATAATGATATAAGCAGCATACGTGTCACGAACTCACAAACTCACAGCAATAAATAGTTATCTCATACGGCTTCCATAACCCCAACAGAGAAGTTTAGTTACCCATGAGTGCAAAGGAAATCACAATTGACATTGTTGTTATACCACAATAAAGATTTCATATTTGTAATGGTGCGGTAGGCATTAGGCGTGAATTCCTAGCAAGGTAACGTTACTCTTGTTGTGAAAATTAAGAATTGATGGATAGAAGAAGAATAAAAATTAGAATTAATGGAAGAATAATTGTTTAGAACTAGAATGAGAATTGTTAACTAGAGTAGTAGAATTTGAATTGTTGTTGATGGAAGAAGAATAGAAAGATTGATTAGTAGAAGAATGAATAAAAATCTCTAGAAAGATAGGGTATTTATAATACCCAAATCCTATTCCTACTAAGCTAATAAAATACTTAAACAAATCCTACTAAGCTAATGAAATACTTAACCCAATTGTACTAGGTTAATGTATCATTGTCCTAATCCTAATAAGTTACTGCTAGTCCCCAAAGTCTTCAGAAATGTTGTTTTAGCCCAGGACAAATTTTCCATGTGCCACTTTTGGTCCTTGGCGTCCAAGACTCCCTTTTCTCCCTTCGTGAAGCTTTCTTTGGCGTCAAGTTATCCATAAAATGCTGAATTCTGCATCATTTATACCTAGAACTTTTCTAATCATGTTCGTTAGCTTACTTACAGGAAAAAGGACTAAAAGTGCATGAAATATATAACATGTTCTCAAAACATGGCTAAAATATGGGCAAAATATAGTGCTATAGGCGTGTAAATTCTCCTATCATCAGGGGCCATGCATTTTATCGAATCGGGTGGACCGATATATGGCTTCACTCGTTGGCCATTCACCTTAAACACACCACCATCATTTTTTTCTAACTCCACTACTCTAGGCTAGTAGACTTGACTAATTTTGAATGGACCGGACCATTTAGACTTCAACTTACCTGGAAATATCTTCAGTCTGGAGTTGAAAAGAAGTACCAAATAACCCTTCTTAAAGTTTCGTTGAATAATCCTCCGATAATGGTACTTTTTCATCCTTTCCTTATAAAGGTCTTCTCTTTCATATGCATGTAGATGGAATTCATCCATCTCATTCAGCTGCTCCAATCTCAGATTAATAGCATCATCAAAATTCAGGTTAAGCAGCTTCAGTGCCCACATTGCTTTATTCTCTAAATCATTTGGCAAGTGACAAGCCTTCCCATAAACTAGTTGATAAGGTGACATGCCAATTAGTGTCTTGAACGCAGTCCTATAAGTCCATAAGCCATCGTCCAGCTTTCGAGACCAATCTTTCCTACTAGCATTTACAGCCTTAGCAAGGATCAGCTTGATCTCCCGATTAGAAATCTCTACCTGCCCACTAGTTTGTGGGTGGTAAGGTGTAGCAACCTTATGTTGCTTGACCCCATATTTCACCATTACGGCTCTAAATAGCTTGTTGCAAAAATATGATCCTCCATCGCTTATAATGGTACGTGGTACCCCAAAATGAGAGAAGATATTTCTCTTTAAGAACGCTACAACACGCTTACCTTCATTATCATCTAGCGCAACTGCTTTGACCCATTTAGATACATAGTACACAACAACTAGGATGTATTTCATCCCAAAAAAACTCACAAATGGGCCCATGAAATCAATACCCCAGACATCAAACAACTCTACCTCAAGCATTTTAGACATGGGCATCTCATGGTGCTTTGAGATAGCGCCTTGCCTCTGACATGGATCACATTTTCTCACAAAATCGTAGGCATCCTTGAATAATGAAGTCCAATAATAGCTGCTTTGCAATACCTTCCTGGCTATCCGATCACCTTCATGGTGACCACCAACTTGGGAAGTATGGCTTGCTTCCAATATTCTAGGCACCTCCACATCTGAGATGCATCGCCTAATAACACTATCAGCACATCGTCGAAAAAGATACAGTTTATCCCATAAGTATTATTTCACATCATGCATGAACTTACTCTTTTGATGATAGGAGAGATGCTCCGGAATCACTTTACTTACCACGTAGTTCATAAAATCTGCATACCACGGTAAGTTTTACACCATAGTGGCTAGAATCTCTTCGTCGGGAAATGCATCATCAATATCAAGGTCTGGTTGCACCATGTGCTCATTCTTAAGTTGAGATAGATGATTAGCCACTTGGTTTTTGCAACCTTTTCTATCATTTACCTCAAAATCAAATTCTTGAAGCAGTAACACCCATCTAATTAGCCTTGGCTTAGCATCCTTCTTTGCCATTAGATATCTCAGAGTTGCATGGTCATGGTCCTTGTATCCTAATTTATCATAATAGTTCTGACCTTAGTTTCCTTGGGCATTGCCTCGGAAACCCCCTGACAATTCAAGTAGTTTGCCTCCTCCTCATAATCAGATTCATCTCTTCCCTGTGATATCACGGCCTTGACCTTTTCTATCTTTCCTAATAATAAATGCTTGGTAAAAAGATCCATCTGCGTTTTCATGTGAGCCATATCCTGGTCACGTTTCTCTTGTCTTCTCCTCTGTTCTGCTGTTATGCCAATAGATAAAGTAGAGCTTGCTACCTCATAATCCATGGTATGCCAAGCTGTACTCTGCTTTGTCATACAATCTAGCATATCACTCGCCTCAATAACAGTAAGGTCCATGAATGACCCACCCGTAGCATTATCAACCACTATATTTGTCACCAAGTTCAAAGCCCTATATAATATTTCCATCAAGTGGATATTGGTCATTCGATAATTTGGGCACCGCATAAGCTTCTTCTTGAACCTCTCCCATGTTTCGTGGAGAGCTTCAGTTGGAAGCTGTCAAAAATTTGTGATCTTATCTATTAATTGTTCTCTCTTGGATTGCAGAAAGAATCTTTCTAGGAAAGCGTCTTTCAGTTGCCACCAATTAGTAATAGAGTCAGGAGTTAGCCCGTTTAACCACAGAGTTGCCTCTCTAGATAGAGACAATGGAAATAAGCGTAGCCGAATTGCATTTTGTCCAACTTCTAGATTGTCGAACGACTAACATGTTGAGATGAAATTGATCAGATGCATGTTCGGATAATCGCCTGAAAGTCCACCAAATAACCCTTGGAGCTGTAATAGCTAAATCATGGTACTAGTGATATTGAACTTGGCTCCGGGTGCCAATGGCGGAGGAATAATAGCTCCTGTGGCACCAGCTCCATCAAGATCATCATCATCATCATCAAAAGTAACCTACACAGGTCAGCGTTCATGTCTCATTCTAGCTTGACGATCTCTCCTGTTCACAGGTACTTCCACCTCATCTACACGCCTTGGGTTTAGTAACTCATCATCACCTAGGTCCTCATCATCCAGATTTGTTGCCCGACCTGGGTTATCAATATGTTGTTGATGCACTTGAGGAGCTGCCAACGCAGCGAATCTAGCTGATCCTATTAAGCAGCCCTTCTTTCAATGTGTCGTTGTGCATCCATTTTTCCAATAAGTTATGGTTCAGGATTTATGGGTAATAATGGCGGACCAGAATGTCGTGTATTTGGCATTCACTCTACCAAACCTGAATAAAACAAAAACAACAACTAAAGTAAAATTCGAGAATCTTTGACCAAAGGATCTATTAACTATTACAAACTTAGTTGACAACCGTATTCCCTGGCAACGGCGCCAAAATTTGATAACGCCCAAATTACAGCTCACGTAAGAAAGTGTAAGTGGTCGCTGTCAAATATAGAACCCAACTGGGTTGGGAGTCGAATCTCACAGGGAATACTTGGTCACTAAGCATTGCAATTATTTGTAGACTTTGGTCGAAAATTCCACGAAACAGGGGGGGGTTGGATTAGGCATGAAATAATGTTAACAAATAGCGAATGAAACGATGTATGTAGTAAGATTTGATCATATAGAATAATAAGTTAGGGTTATGTCCACCTTGTAATTTCTACTTATCTATTTAACTATGAGTAATGCGGAATTTAGACATGCATTCACTTATAGAGATTCATATTTTAATTGTAAATCCAAGTGTTTCTCAACCATCAAGGATTTATTTCACGTTATCTCTCTCGAGCCTAAAGTGTGAAATGAATGGTACAACTTCTCCAAGAAAGTTAATCCGGTTAAGGAATTAATGTGTAAACAAGAGTTTGAAACCGTATTTTCTTGTCACACTCTCTTTTCCAAACATACAACTTTTCTCTTGAACAAGTTAATGCTATACTGGCATATTCCCTCTGTTTGCAACTATGAGAATTCAATTAAAACGAAGAGAGTAATGATATAAGTAGCATACGCATCAAGAATTCACAAACTCATAGTAATAGGTAGTATCCTACAAGGCTTCCATTACCCTAACAGAGAAGTTTAGCAACTTATTAGTACAACAGAAATCACAATAGACATAATCATCATACCAAAACTAGAATAAACTCGTGATGGAGATGATTTTTTTGCGTCGACTAGGGGTTGACATTTTTGCTCTCTAGACGTTGCTCTCTGAGCCATTTTTCTGTCTCCAAAACTTACAGAATATATAAACTGAATAATGAATAATGATAATAATCGAATGTTCATAATGCTAATGCTGAAAAATTCAGCAATAAGGTTTTTATAATATCCTTGTCCACTATGTTGCTACTGCATCCTTAAGTATTTAAAAATACTGTGTTTTCCCGGGAAAAAGTTCACATGCATCACTTTCAGTCCAAAAGCTACCTTCCCTTTAATGTGAAGTTTTCCTTTGCTGCTCACAAGTCCATAAAGTGCTGAAATCCTCATCATTAATACCTGAAAAGCATGCTAATACCGACTAAAAGTGCAGGAATTATATATTTTGTCCTCAAAACTTAGATAAAATATGGGTAAATTATGGTTCTTAAGGGTATAAATATGCCGAACATCAACTATGATATTGATGATGAGATTACGATGATGTATACTCGGTAAGGATGGAGGATGATTTTGTAATACCCAGGAAAATTTTTCATTTAAATTTTGTGCATAAACGTGTAAGGTTCTACCTTCTATAATGAATTATAATTTTTTCGTGAGGGATGTCATAGATTATGACCCACCATTGCGTATAGTATCGAATAAGCTTTCCAACGATATGTGGACCATCCAAAAGGACACCCGAGCGAGGAGTTATGAACATTTCGATCGAACCTTGATAATTAGTGAACAGTAAAAAATGCATGAAAAAGTACTAAGGCCTGACGTATTTTTGCTCCAACTTTAAATGATCATAAATCCTTTTACATAATATCTGAGTGATCTACTATATACTAACAAAAAGATCTGCGAGTCCTCTTTCCAATGAAATTGGTTTCATCTAATTTGTCTATCGGAGTAAAAAGTTATGATCGATCTACTTCAGCCTATCAAAAGAAAATTTTTGGATCAACTTCAAATTATCATAACTCCTCGTACATAATACTCTGGGTGACATACTATATATCAACCGAAATATATGAGAGTCCCCTTTCTAATGAAATTGGTTTCATCTAATTTTGATACCAGAGTAAAATGTTGTGATTGATCTACTTCAAACTATCAAAATAGTCCACCGAAGGACAGATTTGAGAATTATTTGATTTCTAGGGGCGTTTTGGTCGTTCCTCCTCACCCAAAATCCAACCAAACCCTATATTAAAGCCTATTAGAAGAATTATATATTATACTTCATCAAATTCCCTCAAAAAGAAAACCCTAAGCTCCTACATCCAACTTTAAGAAGCTCCAAAGTTTATCATTAATTCTGCAAATTTATTCAATATTCTAAGTTCCTAGTTCAAGAACTACAAGAACCATCATTCAAAGGCACGATTAGAATCTCAAAAACGAGTATCAGTCTAAATTTCATCATTCAAGGTATGTGGGGTTTTCAACAAGAACTCTCTTTTGTTCTTGCGCCCAAAAGTAATTTTCTTTTCAAAGGCATGATTTTTATTTGAGTTTTTATGAATCTGAAGCATGAACCCATATCTTATGACGATTATTATTAAATCTTGATGTTTATGATTTTGAAAGATGAATTTATATGCGTGGAGATATAAAGCATGAATCTTGAATGATATTTATCATGATTTTGATATTTGGATCGTGCATCCCCGAAAATTATGTTTTTTTGAGAAAGTGTGTTATAAGCATGTTGATGTTAAATATTTGAGATATTTTGAATGATTTGACCTTTTGGACTTAATGGAGTTGTTTTGAATTTGAGTGTGAAACAAATCCACAACGTGGTTTATTTTTGTTGATGGGCAGCATGATGGCTCCCGGTGTATATTTATATATTACTGAAATTGTTTTGTTGTGGATTGTCTTTGAAATGATTTGAGATAAGTCTCAGAGAAATATTTAGCACCAAATGGGAAGTATAAAGCGACCTTACTTCCCTAGAACTACGTGCCCCTGTAGGAGTGAGCCTAAGGCTGATTTATATAGTGATCACTAGTTTGTGTGGATTTGATATCGATAGTCCTACTCCAACGTCAAGGATAGGACGACTCTCCCCAACGTAGGTTGTACGTTAGACTCTATGTTGCTCACATGGTTTATGTCGGTTATAGGATCTCCCAATGTGCGTGTGTTTCCTTGTGTCTATTGTGAATGGTGAAGTAGTATGAAAGTAAAATTGTTAAAGTTATTCTTTTGAAAGATTTAATTGATATTTACATTATGAGAATTGATATTCTTGATGAACTAAAAGTGATTGACAAATTATATGATGACTCACATGCGTTATTGTACTTATTTCATCCTCTCATGATTATGATGATTTTCTTTGGGCTATGTGAGTCTTTGATACATCCTGCATATTTTTTATAAATATTTATGATGATGATGTTTAGTCAACCACAAACACCCCCATATATTTAGTTACTTTCCATGGTACTGACCCACATCTTTGGATATGGGCTGTATTTTCAAGGAATATAGGTTCAGGTGCTTAGTTATAGGTTAGACAGTGATTCTTCAGGCATGCTGTTTTACATCTTCTATTGTGGTGAGTCCTCATATTCCGAGGATGTGATGTATAATGTTGGTTTCATGAAATTGTTTACGTTTGATAAGTGAGTATGAGTTAGTTGTGGCATGTCTCAATGGCGCGCTGGTTTTATTAATTTTCTTAGAGGCTTATCAAAGTAGTATAGATGTTGGAAGTTGAATAATAAGTTATATTTTGTTATCTTTCTGAAATTAATTTATTCTTGGATGATGATTACTCTGTGGATATTTGAGTCTTATTTATGGAAACCCCATTGACATGTGTTAAACTAAATGAAAATTGATCAAAGTGTTAGCTTGGGGCTACTCGTAGCCTCAACCATCGTGTGACGCTCTGGGACCCATTTTCTGGGGTGTTCCAAACTTGATATTAGAGCCTAAGGTTTTAAGTTGTCCTAGGGAGTCTGATAAGCTATATTAAGTAAGGTCTTGATCATCTGTGTGTAGCACACCACATCTATGAGCAAGAGGATACAAGACGTTTTAGAAAAAAGTGTGATTCTTTCTGTCATAAGTCTATCATGCTTAAAGTGTCTCTCTCTACTATTGATTCATGCTTGACTCTTTACAAAATATGCCTCTACGTCGAGCGACAAGAAATAATGATTTCCAGTAACCTTAATCTGCTAATCCATTGAATGAAAATATATCGTATGCTAAATTTTAGGAAGCCTTTTAGGCGCTGGCTCAAGCTGTTGCTGCAAATAATCAGGCCAACCCGGCCCCAGTTCCATAGCAGTAGCGAGATGATTTAGCTGCTGCCAGGATTCGTGACTTCATGCGGATGAATTTGCTGAAATTTAATGGGTCCAAGTCTGATAAGGATCCACGGTTTTTTTAGAGAAGGTGCGGATGATTACTCAAGTGATGCATGTATCTGAGGAACATTGAGTTGGCTGCATATAGGTTGAAAGACCTTGCTTATGATTGGGTTGTTGCTTGGAGGAAAGGTAGAGGTGAAGGAGCTATCCCTACAACTTGGCAAGTGTTCCAAGATATAATCGTAGATAATTTTTTACATTTGGAGATGAGGAAGTCAAAGGTGGAAGATTTTATGAAACTGCGACAGGGCTCTATAACTGTTAGGGAGTATTGTCTAAAGTTCAATCAGTAGGCCAAGTATGGTCCTAACTTAGTGGTTGATAATCAGGCTAGTATGAGTAAGTTTGTGACTGGAGTGTCTAGTTCTGTGGTTAAGAAGAATAGGTATGCTATGCTAAATAGTGATATGAATCTTTATAGGCTGATGACTTATGCCCAACAGATTGAGTCAGACAAAATTAAGGAGAGAGATAGAATTAGAGGGAATAAGAGACCTGTCTGACCCTGTCTATCCTGTCTTTGACTTTGGTTAGAGTTAAAGACACTAAGTCTGAGACTCCAACTCTCTAGTCTGTTAACATAGTCAATGAGTTTTCTAATGTCTTTTTTAGATGAACTCCCTGGGATACCTCCTAATAGAGAGATAGAGTTAGGGACCAATCTTTTCCCGATACTCAAGCCATTTCTATTCCTCCTTACTGTATGGCCCCTATAGATCTTAAGGAGTTAAAAGAGCAACTCAAAGATATACTAGATAAGGGTTTCATAAGGCCCATTGTTTCTCTTTAAGGTGATCTTGTGTTATTTGTGAGAAAGAAAGATGGCTCTTTGCGTATGTGTATTGATTAATGCCAACTGAATAAAGTCACCATAAAAAATAAGTACCCCCTTTCGAGAATAGATGATTTGTTTGACCAATTGCAAGGTTCAAGTTATTTCTTAAAGATAGACCTTCGTTCTGGCTATCATCAACTCAAACTTAGGGAGTGTGACATCCCAAAAACACTTTTCGAACTCGTTATGGCCATTTTGATTTTTTTTGTTATGTCTTTTTTGTTAAATAATACCCTAACAGCTTTAATAGACCTCATGAATTGAGTCTTCAGATCATATCTGGATATGTTTGTTATAGTGTTCATCGATGATATACTGGTGTACTCCCGTGGTTAGGATGAACATTCTGATCATCTTCAAACTATCTTACAAACCCTTAGAGATCATAAGTTGTTTGCCAAGTTCAATAAGTGTGAGTTTTGGCTAAGGTCAAGTTTTTTTCTAGGTCATATAATTTCTTTCGAGGGTATTAGAGGATATCCCCAAAAGACCGAAGCTGTTAGAAATTAGCCTAGACCTATTTCTCTGACTGGTATCTGAAGTTTCTCAGGTTTATTTGGCTATTACCTCTATTTTGTTAAGGGTTTATCCTCTATAGCATCTCTTATGGCTCGAGTAACCCAAAAGAAAGTGAAGTTCTTGTGGTCCAACTCTTGTGAGAAGAGTTTTCAGGAGTTGAAGACTCGACTCACTTCAGCCCCTGTTTTGACATAGTCTGATGGTGTTGATAGTTTTGTGATGTACTGTGATGCTTCGAGATTTGGGTTGGGTTGAGTATTAATACATAAGGATAAGGTGATCGCTTATGCTTCTAGATAACTGAAACCCCATGAGATAAATTACCCTACCCATGACCTTGAGTTGGCTTCTGTTGTGTTTTCTTTGAATATCTAGAGACACTATTTGTATGCTGTCCATGTTGATGTTGTTACTGATTATAAGCGTTTGGAGTATGTCTTTACCTAGAGAGAATTGAATCTTAGGTAGAGACGACGGTTAGAATTGTTAAAGGACTATGATATGAGTGTCCTATACTATCCGCACAAGGCTAATGTTGTGGTGAATGCCATAAGTAGAGTGTCCATAGGTAGTGTTTCACATGTGGTAGAAGGTAAGATAGAGTTGGATTATGATGTACATCATTTGGCTAGATTGGAGGTTAGGTTGTGTGACTCTGCTGAAGGTAGTATAGGGGTTCAGAGTAGTTCTGAATCCTCCTTGGCTTTGGAAGTGAAGGAAAAGCAATACTTAGATGCTAGTTCGGTCAGACTGAAGGAGCTAGTCAAGGACCAAAAGTAGCGGTTTTCTCTCAAGGGGGAGATGGTGTGTTGATATTGCAGGGTAGCTTGTGTATCCCGAATGTTGATGATCCAAGACAGACGATTATGGCTAAAGGGAATGGGGCGCGATATTCTGTTTATCCTGGTGCCACAAAGATGTACTGAGATTTAGGGGAAATCTATTGGTGGAGTGGCATAATGAATGATATAGCAGCGTTTGTAGCTAAGTGTGCAACATGCCAACTGGTTAAGGCTGAGCACCAAAGACCTGGTGGTATGATACAAGAGTTTAGTATTCCCACCTGGAAGTGTGAAGATATAAATATGCACTTCGTGATTTGTTTACCTCCTTCCCGATGCCATCATAATTCCATTTGGGTTGTGGTTGATAGGTTGATTAAGTCTACTCATTTCTTGCCTGTTCATAATTTATATACTGCTGAGGATTATGCTAGATTGTATATCCGAGGGCTAGTTAGACTGCATGGAGTTCCCTTGTCTATCATTTCGGATAGGGGTACTTAGTTCACTTTGCAATTTTGGAAAGCTTTTCAGAAGGGTCTTGGTACCTAAGTACTTTTGAGTTCTGTTTTTCATCCGCAGACCGATGGCCAGGCTGAGCAGACCATCCAGACCTTAGAGGATATGTTGAGATCTTGTGCACTTGACTTTAAGGGAAGTTGGGATGATCACTTACCGTTGATAGAGCTTACTTACAATAATAGTTTCCACTCTAGTATTGCCATGGCTCCATTTGATGCCTTATATAAGAGGAAGTGTAGATCATTCATAGGTTGGTTTGAGGTGTGTGAAGCGGTTATGAGTGGTCCTGATTCGGTATTTGAGGATATGGAAAAAGTTAGGTTGATTAGGGAAAGGTTGAAAACTGCGTATAGTCGACAGAAGTCATATCTGGATGTTAGAAGGAGAGACCTTGAGTTTGAAGTTGGTGACCTAGTGTATCTGAAAATTTCACCCATGAGGGGGGTGAAGAGATTCGAAAAGAAGGGGAAGCTTAGTCCCCGTTATATTGGTCATTAAAAAATTCTTAGTCGTGTTTGTAAGGTAGCTTATGAGGTCAAGTTGCCTTTCGAGTTGTCCTCTGTTCATCCAACGTTCAATGTCTCTATGCTTAGAAAGACTATTAGCTATTGATAACACTCAAAATACAGCTCTCGTAAGAGTGTAAGCGGTCGTTGTCAAATATAGAACCCAACTGGGTTGGGTGTCGAATCCCACAGAGAATACTTGGTCACTAAGTAAGCAACGATTATTAGAATTTTGGTTAAAGTTTCGTAAAAAGGGGTATTTTGTAGCGCGCAATAATGTAACAAAATAACAAAGTAAAACGGAAAATAGCAAAGTAAAAAGAAATAATGTTCAGTAAGGTTTTTATCAATGGGAATTGAGAGTTAGGGTTATGTCCACCTTATGAGTTTTACGTATCTATTGGCAATGAGTTATGCAGGATTCAGACATGCATGTTCTTATAGAGAATTGTATTCTATGTTAAATCCAGGCGTCTTTCGACCATCAAGGATTATTTCACTTTAACTCTTTCGAGCTTAATGCGTATCTAACAGTACGAATTCTCCAAGAGGTTAATCCAGTTACGACACTAACTTTTTAACAGGGATTAGATCCCTATTACCTTGACATTATCTCTTTTCTAGACATATAACTTTTCTTTCGAACAAGTTAATGTTATACTGGCGTATTCTATGTATTTGCAACCACAAGAATTTGAATTAAGATGAAGAGAGTAATGACATAAGTAGCATATGTGTCATGAATTCACAAACTCATAGCAATAGATAGTATCTCATAAGGCTTCCATAACCCTAATAGAGAAGTTTAGCTACTCATTAGTGCAATGGAAATCACAATAGACATTACCATTATACCAAAATAAAGATCTCACGTGTAGTATGGTTTGGTATGGCTTGCAGAGTGAATTCCCTTTTTGAATAGCGTTTCTCTTGTCGTGAAAATTAACAGTCGAATAGATGAAGAGAGGTGAATAAGAATCAATTGAAAGAGAATTGTTTTGATTGTTGAATGTATGATGAATAATAGAAGAATTAATTGCGGAATTGTAGAATGATAAAAATCTCTAGCAAAATAGGGTATTTATAACACCCATATCCTATTGCTACTAAGCTACTGCATTACTTATCCTACTCCTAATAAGTTACTGCATTACTTATCCTAATAAGTTACTGCTGGTCCCCCAAAGTCTTTAGAAATGTTGTTTTTGCCCGAGACAAGTTTTCAATGAGTGAATTTTGGTCCTTAGGCATCCAACTCTGCTTTCCTTCTTTCGTGAAGCTTCCTTTGGCGTCAAGTTATCCATAAAATGCTGAAATCTTCATCATTTATACCTGAAAACTTGTTAATCACGTTTGTTATCTCACTTACAGGAAAAAGGACTAAAAGTGCATAAATTATATATTTTGTCCTCAAAACTTAGCTAAAATATGGGTAAACTATAGTACTTTAGGCGTGTAAATTCGCCTATCATCAACACCCCACACTTAAAGCTTTGTTCGTCCTCGAACAAACTATTATTTCCATCTAAACATTTACTTAGGGTTTCACAGTAACAACACAAAATATTCATCAAGACAGGCACGATAATCATTAACAAAGAGTAGTTTTCTGATCACTACTAGAAACAGTTTTAACCTCTAATATAGACTCGTGATGATGGTTAATTCGTATTCAAAAGTTAAAGCACAACGAATCATACATGACTACCCAAAACTCATCAACCATGTGTGTCTCACAATATATTACCCATAATCACTCACAAGTGTAGTATATTTATCGAAACATGGGTATAAAATTATCCTTGTTCTCACTCTCACAAAGAATTCATATGCTGCAACTGATAACCATAGGCTTTCCCTTAGTGTAATGCTCCACTAAATATCAGAATGTTAAGCTTAGGATAAAATAGGTCTTTTACAGGTTGTAATATAGGCTAAGGGATGGGTAGGACTATTTTGGCCAAAAATAGTAACTATGTTCCCAAGCTCTTTAATACATCACATTATGTTATTAACACTTTCTTTTAATCAACCTTGTTACCTTTCTTTTATCTATCACCCCTTTTCACCTATTTTGACATTCAAGCATAACTATCTTTTTATTAGCTCATAAACATAATTTATCTTTTTGTTTTTCTATTTCTTCTCTTTCTCTCTTTTTTTATAACACATCTCTATGATAGCCACTCTTTTTCATAACAACTTCAAGTACCAATACATTATAAGGCATCACTCTAACCTAATTTCCTCTAATTTTGTCACATGACTTTACAATTTAAAGCACTTAGGAATTTGGATCAAATTTTAGTCTTGACAAAAAATGGATTAGGCTTACATATGAGGCTGTCAAAGAAAATAGGCTAAAGGCTCCAAGAGGGTTAACTAGGATGATGTACATAGGTAGGTAAAAAGAAGGTAAACAAGTATAGATTGCCAAAGAAATGCCTAAATCATCTCCTAAACTCGCAATCTTTATTTCGCTTTACATACATACCAGGCAAGTTCTAGAATCCTCCACAAATATAGAATATACTATATCCTCACACACACAAGGCACATGGTCGACTTTATTGGGAGTAGTATAGACTCTTGACCCAACAGATGAAGGAATTAAACCAATATTTATCACATACTAAGTCACTTTTAGAGCCTAAATGTCTCAATAGTAATGATTCTATCACAGACTCTTGTCATAATACCATACTGCCTATCAGAATAATTTCATGCAAAGTTAAGTTAAAAAATTTTAATAAGTAAAAAAAAAATTTAACTACTAAAAAAAACAAAAAAATAACTACTAAAAAAAACAAAACAAACAAACATAAATAAATGAAAATGCAGATAAAGAAGTATAGCATGCAAATACCAGCACCCCACACTTAGACGGGACACACTGTACTCAGTGGAAAATAAATAAGAAGAACCTGGTTGGTCGGACTCCTCCTCTATGTCTGGGGTCATACCCCCTTTTTCGGAATCATCATTGGAGTCGTCGTCATCAGAATTCTCCTCCACGTTGGAGTCTGGCATTCTGCGATCATCATCGGTTGGCACATCGTCATCAAGAGGTTCCTTAAAGTATACACCTACTCCACGCATCGCCTTCGCATGCTCATTTATTGGGTAGTCATAATACAACTGTTGGAGTTCTGCATCAGTTGGAACAGGACCCCCGCTTATCATTGTAAACCTCGTCATGGCATATAAATGGCGGAAGAAGCTTTCATCGCGAGCATGCCTTTCTGAGGTGGTAAGGTTGACGCCATGTGTGGATTCAGCATGTTTTACCTTTGTGAGGTCAACCTTCTTTGGGTTGTGTGAGAGTTTATGATCAGTAGGTTCCTTTTCGATGTCCTCCTTCCTCAATATTGCAGTCAACAGATTGCCAAAGCTAAAGTGGGACCTCTTGTATAGCCTAGCCTTATGCATTGTAGATCGAATAATTGTCCCAATGTTGATAGGGACATTCGTCATCAATGCGTATACCAAACACACTCTATCTCGTGTTATCTTTGTGTACTGTGTCCCTATAAGGAGGCAAGAGTTAACTATTCATAGCCATATCCTAGCTTCCCTATTCAAAGGAGCATATGGGAAGGTGTTGTGCCGACCGGTGTCCTTGTGTCTACTCGATCATGCTATAGATCTTGTTCCGCACAATGTGTGTGGAATTGCCCTGTACAGAGGTCTATTATACAGCTCCTTGAGTGGTGATGGATCAATGGATGGCAAACATAGAAAGGAGTTGAAGCACTGCGCATTTTGTTGCAGAACTTGGCCCCAAATCTTTACTTCACTCCCTGTAGCTTTCGGTGACCATTTGGCATAGAATTATCATGTTAAATCAAGAATGCACTCTCGCATATCTCGGAAGATGAAATCAAGATGTAACGCCATTATCTTAGCCAACATGCGAGGTTCCTTCTTTGCTAGGCTCTCCTTGTGTATTAGATCCACATGAACATATTTTTTCTCTTTATTGTTCCTAGACCACTCCTTTGCTTCCTCCTCTAGGACCCATTTAATTCCAAACATATGGCGCGGTACTTCCAGTGAGGATAATTTGCCTAGCTCTTTTTATCTCTTTTTCTAGCCTTTTTGCGAAGTGGTTTCTTTTTCTTTTCCTTGTCTTGCTTTTGGTGCCATTGTACCTGAGATTAAAACAATAGTCATGTTTGTTTCATGTCGGTGGATACAATCAATAAACAAGCAGTAGTGGCACCACCCCACACTTATTTTGTTGGCACAAACTAGTGAGTTGAAAGTTTTCGATTACTCAGACTTCATCTATATACATTTTAGGCGCTATATTCCAACAATATAATCAGTGCAGACATATTTCATGAAATCTTGGAAATACTTTCATTTTTGATATATGTTTTGAGCAGGACTACTACAAAGAGATTGAATCAAGTTTAGCATTTAGAAATAATCACAACCTCATATGTTAGTAGTCAACCATGATTCTCATCTCGATGAACAAGTAATTCCCACATGGAAGCTTTCTATTGACAAGATTATGCAATTTTCGTGACCAAGTCAATTCCGCAAAAGTATGAAAGTGCATCAAAATCAAATACAAGTTGGAAACAAGTTAAGATCATCCTTACGTATTCGTTCACTCACTTAGTTGTATCACAACAAATAAATCACATTCAAATCACCAATACTACTTCAAGATTTAACAATTCATAATAGGCGTAGTAGTGTAGTACTTACGGAATATAAATGAAGAACAAAGAAGTACTTACTAGGTTAATCGCCTCGGATGATGTTTTTGTAAAGTAAAGGAGAAAAAGGAAAATTTTTGAGACTAAATTTTTGGATTTGCAATGTATTTTTGGTCTAAGACTAAGTTTCTTATTTATAGGGCAAGCTTGGGTCAGGTTTTGACCCATTTAAAATCGGATTTGGAGGCCAAAAGTGACCATAGGCGGTGCCTAATGCTTTGTCTATGCGTGGCATAGGCGGCACCTTTTGCAAAGCCTAGTTGAGCATAGGCGGCGCCTATGCAATGGCATTCTTAGTCATAGGCGGCGCCTATGCCATGGCACATAACATTCAGAGACAAAACGCTTTGGCATAGGCGGCGCCTATGCTATGGCATTCTTAGGCATAGGCGGTGCCTATGCTATGACACTCTAGAATCCGAGAGCTTAGGCCATAGCATAGGCCTTGCCTTATTCGTTGCCTATTTTCCTAGGCAATGCTCAACCCATATCCTTTTGCGTCTTTATTCCTAACTTACCACCTTCAACAAGCAATACTTCTAAATCAAAATTTGAAACCAATCTCCTCCTTTCCACATCTTTCACCTACACTTACTCAAAAACAAAAATGATTAGAACGATGGGTTGCCTCCCATCAAGCTCCTTTGTTTTGGTCGTGGCATGACTCTTCTTTTTGTATTTTTATTTATCAAAAGAAAACACTTAGTAGAACAAAAGAAAGAAAAAAATGAAAAATGATGGGTTGAAAAAAATGAAAAACGATGGGTTGCCTCCCATCTAGCGCTTGATTTATTGTAGTGGCACGACATAGTTACCTCGAGTACTTAGACTTCGGCGAGATAAATGGTGGACATACATTTTATCACATCAAGAAGTCCGATGTAAGGTTTCACTCGTTGGCTATTCACCTTAAAGACAACACCATTATTGTCTTCTAACTCAACTACTCCAGACGAGTAGACTTGGTTAACTTTGTACGGACCAGACCATTTGGACTTTAACTTACCTGGGAATAGCTTGAGTCTGGAGTTGAAAAGAAGTACCATATCATCCTTTAGAAAGTTTCGTTGAACAATCCGTTGATCATTATATTTTTTCGTCCATTCCTTGTAGAGGTCTGATCTTTCATATGCATGTAGACAGAATTCATCCGTCTCGTTTAGCTGCTCCAATCTCAGATTCATGGCATTATCCCAATTCAAATTAAGCCACTTCAAATCCCATAATGCTTTATGTTCGAGTTTAATATGCAAGTGATAGGTCTTCCCATAAACTAGTTGGTACGGGGACATGCCAATTGTCATTTTGAATGCAGTCTTATAAGCCCATAGTGCATCATCCAGCTTCCGAGACCAATCTTTCCTATTAGAATTTATAGTCTTAGGAAGGATTTGCTTGATCTCTCGATTGGAAACCTCTACCTGTCCACTAGTTTGTGGCTTATAAGGTGTGGCTACCTTATGTTGCTTGACACTATATTTTGCCAACACAGATTTGAATAGCTTGTTGCAAAAATGAGATCCTCCATTGCTTATGATATTACGTGGTACTCTATAATGAGAGAAGATATTTCTCTTCAAGAATTCTACAACACGTTTTCCCTTATTATCAGCCGATGCTACTGCTTCGACCCATTTTGAAACGTAATCTACAGCAACTATGATGTATTTTATTCCAAACGAATTTATGAATGGACCCATAAAATCAATACCCCATACATCAAAGAGTTCTACTTCTAGAATTTTTGACATGGGCATCTCATGGTGTTTCGAAATTGCACCTTGTCTCTGACATTGGTCGCATCTTCTCACAAAGGCGTAGGCATCTTTAAATATCAAAGGCCAATAATATCCACGTTGCAATTCATTCCTTGCTGTACGATTACCTGCGTGATGTCCCCCAACTTGGGAAGTGTGACATGCTTCTAACATATTAGGCAACTCTACATGGGATATGCATCGCCTGATAACACCAACTGCGCATCATCGAAACAAATATGGCTCATCCCAAAAGTAGTGTTTTACATCATGCATGAACTTCCTCTTTTGATGGAAAGATATATTTGCAGGTATTACATTACTCACCATAAAATTCGGAAAGTCTGCATACCATGGTAACTCTTCCATTATCGTGGCTAAGATATCCTCGACAGGGAATGCATCATCAATCTTGATTTCAGGATGCGCTATATGCTCGTTCTCGAGTCTAGATAGATTATCAACCACTTGGTTCTCGCAACCTCTTTTATCTTTTACCTCGAAATTAAATTCTTGCAGCAACAATACCCATCGAATTAGCCTTGGTTTCGCATCCTTCTTTGTCATTAAATATCTCAAAGCTGCATGGTCTGTATCAACTACCACTTTGGTTCCCACAAATAAGCACGGAACTTCTCAAAAGCATACACAACTTCTAGGAGCTCTTGTTCTGTGACAGTATAGTTCTTCTGGGCTTCGTTTAGGACCTTACTCGCATAGTAGATTGGATGGAATAACTTCTCCCTTCTCTGGCCAAGTAAAGCACCCAAAGCTACCCTCTAGCATCAGACATGACTTCAAACGGTAGAGACCAATATGGTGCTACAATGATAGGAGCTTCAATTAGCTTCCCTTTGAGTCATTCAAATGCCTTCAAACAATCTTCATTGAAGTCAAACTTTGCATCTTTCTCCAAAAGTTTGCATAATGGACTAGCAATTTTGGAGAAATCTTTGATAAACCGCCAATAGAAACCTGCGTGACCGAGGAAACTATGAAATCCCTTTACGAAAATTGGTGGTGGTATCTTCTTTATAACTTCAATTTTAGATCGATCAACCTCGATTCCTCTTTCAAAGATTTTATGCCCAAGAATAATACCTTCTTTAACCATAAAGTGGCACTTCTCCCAGTTCAGCACTAGGTTGAATTCAACACAACTTTGCAACGCCATGCTTAGGTTTGCCAAGCATGATTCAAATAACTCACCAACAACTTAAAATCGTCCATGAATACCTCCAAAGTATCTTCAACCATATCAAAAAAATGGACATCATACAACGCTGAAAAATGGGTGGTGCGTTACATAGCCCAAATGGCATACGTTTGAAGGTAAACGTACCATATGGGCATGTGAACGTTGTCTTCTCTTGGTCTTCGGGGGAAATACAAATCTGATTATAGCCGGAATAACCATCTAAGAAACAAAACCATCCTTTCCCCGCTAATCAATCAAGCATTTGGTCCATAAATGGCATTGGAAAGTGACCTTTAAGCGTCCAAGAATTCAGCTTTCGATAGTCCATGCATACTCTCCATCCTGTAATGGGTCTGAGTGGAATAAGCTCATTCTTTTCATTCGCAACTACCGTCATGCCTCCTTTCTTAGGAACACATTTTACTGGGCTTACCCAAGTACTGTCAGAGATTGTATACACAGCCCCTGTATCTAACCACTTAACAATTTCTTTCTTCACTACTTCTTTCATAGGTGGATTGAGACGCCTTTGATACTCAATAGTGGGCATGTAATTTTCTTCAAGCTGAATCTTGTGTGCACAAATCCCAGGTGGAATACAAATAATGTCAGCGATGGTCCAACCAATGGCTCTTATATACTTATGTAGAATAGCAATGAGAGCTGCAACTTGCTGCTTACCCAAGTCTGCCACCACAATGAGCGGGAGAGTGTTTCCGCTTCCTAAGAATGCATACATTAAATGACTAGGCAGCTCCTTCAATTCTAACGTGGGTGGCTCTTCAATATATGGTTTAGCTGGTAGTGTAGGTCGGTTTTTAAGATCAAGGTCCAGCTTCTTGGGAGCATAAGGATACGACCCTAATCCTGTTAGAGCACCAATAGTCTCTTCATAATTTTCAGCATCCTTACACTCGACATTCATAAGCACAACCGCCAATGGGTCATTAATAAGCTACTTCTGTTCAAGTAATTCTTTCTCATCGTCAAAGTAAACATCGTCCATCGAGAATACTTTTATATCTTTGGGTTTCTTCATTGATTTGCACACATCAAAGTGAACTACTTCGTCATTTATCCGGAATAAAAGCTCATTAGCTCTTAAATCAATAAGCACACTTCCTGTTGCAAGGAAAGGGCGTCCCAATATTATGGGAACTTCTGAATCAGCCTCACAATCCAAAATAACGAAGTCTTCCGAAAATATGAATGAAGAAACCTTCACCAATACATCACATAAAATACCAACAGGTCATTTTACCGACCTATCCGCCATTACGAGCCTCATTATGGTTGGAGTAGGATCACCCAACCGTAACTTTTTGCAAATATATAATGGCATCAAATTGATGTTGGCTCCTAAATAGCATAATGCCTTGGCAAAATTCAAAGATTCTACGGTGCAAGGAATAGTGAAAGCACCGGGGTCGGCCTTCTTCTGAACTAGTGATCGGGTAGCAATTGCACTGTAATGATGAACAGTATCTGTCAACTCATAGCTTGCTTCTCGCTTCTTTGTCAAAAGACCCTTCATAAATTTTCCATACCCAGGCATTTGTTCTAGTGCCTCCACCAACAGAACATCAATGGTCAGCTGCTTTAACATCGTCATGAATTTACTGAACCTTGTATCATCCGTCTTCTTCTTCAATCTTTGAGGAAAAGGTGGTGGTGGAAGTGGAATTGTTTTCTCCATGGCTTTCTTCTCCTCTTGCTTCTGAATTTCGGTCTTTTCAGGTTGTAAACTACTAGGGGTGACATCATGGACATCTTGGTCAGCTTCTATGGCACCCTCATCTTCTTTATTTTTGGCCACTTGCTTGCTTTGGGATGAATTTTCTAGCACCTTACCACTCCTGTTAGTAATAGCCATGCATGATCCGTTGTTCTTGGATTTTGCACAGTGTCGCTAGGTAAAGTGCCAGCCTTTCTTTGATTGAGTGCTGCCGAAAGTTGGCTCAATTGCTGCTCTATTTGCTTTATTGAAGTGGAATGTGGGTCAACCAATTGCTTCATCGAGGATAAATCATTTATTACCTCCGTTACTCCCACACTGGTTGCCTCCACTCTTTTCAACAGTTTAGCCATCATATCTTCCATATTTCCAGAACCAGATGCAGTGGCATCACGTCTTCCTAGGGGAACATACAAACCACTCTTGTCATTCTTGTTCTTCCAACTACCTTGGTCCTTGTTTCCAGATTTATCATAATAATTCCAACCTTGGTTTCTTGGGTATTGCCTCGGAAACCCCCCTGATTGTTCAAGTAGTTGACTTCTTCTTCAGAATCGGATTCCTCTCTTTCTTTTGACGCAACAGCTTTGACTTTTTTGGTCTTTCCTGATAATAGGTGCTTTGTAATAAGATCCACTTGTGTTTTCATGTGCAACATATCTTGATCACGTTCTTCTTCTCTTCTCCTTTGTTATGTCGTCATACCAATAGATAAAGTGGGGCTTCCTACCTCAGAATCCCTGGTATGCCAAGCTCTACTTTGCTTCGTCATCCGATATAGCATATTTCTTGCCTGACCAAAGGTGAGGTCCATAAATGATCCTCCAGCCGGATTATCCACCACTGGTTTAGTTATTGAATTCAAGGCTCTGTATAGTATCTCCATTAGGTAGACATTAGTCATATGATGGTTTGGGAACCTCCTAATCTTCTTATTAAATCTCTCCCATGTTTCATGAAGGGCTTTAGTTGGAAGCTGACGAAAGTTGCTGATTTCATCTCTCATTTGTGCTCTTTTGGATGGCGGAAAGAATCTTTCTAGGAAAGAGTCTTTCAAATTCCTCCAATTAGTAATAGAATCAGGAGTCAGCCCATTCAACCATAGAGTTGTCTCACCAGACAGAGACAATGGAAATAAGCGTAGTCAAATTGCATTCTGACCAACGCCAGGATTGTCAAATGACTTGCATGTAAAAATAAAGTTGTCAAAACCTGTAGAAAAGAAAAACAAAAAACTAAAAGTAAAGTAAGAGAATCTTTGACTAAAGGGTGTAAAAATTATCACAAACTTAGTAGACAATCGTATTCCCTGGCAAGGACGCCAATTTTTGATAACGCTCAAACTACAACTCTCGTAAGAGTGTAAGCGGTCATTGTCAAATATAGAACCCAACTGGGTTGGGTGTCGAATCCCACAGAGAATACTTGGTCAGTAAGTAAGCAACGATTATTAGACTTTTGGTGAAAGTTTTGTAAAAAGGGTGGATTTTGTAACGTGCAATAATGTAACAAAATAACAAAGTAAAAACAAAAAATAGCAAAGTAAAAAGAAAGAATGTTTAGTAAGGTTTTTATCAATGCGAATTGAGAGTTAGGGTTATGTTCACCTTATGAGTTTTACGTATCTATTGGCTAAGAGTTATGCGGAATTTCGACATGCATGTGCTTATAGAGAATTGTATTCTATGGTAAATCCAGGCGTCTTTCGACCATCAAGGATTATTTCACTTTAACTCTTTCAAGCTTAAAGCGTATCTAATGGTACAATTTCTCCAAGAGGTTAATCCAGTTACGACACTAACTTTTTAACAGGGTTTGGTGCCCTATTACCTTAAAATTATCTCTTTTCCAGACATATAACTTTTCTTTCGAACACGTTAATACTATATGGCATATTCTATGTGTTTGCAACAACAAGAATTTGAATTAAGATGAAGAGAGTAATGATATAAGCACCATACGTGTCACGAATTCACAAACTCATAGCAATAGATAGTATCTCATAAGGCTTTCATAACCCCAACAGAGAAGTTTAGCTACTCATGATTGCAATGGAAATCACAATAGACATTATTATTATACCAAAATAAAGATCTCACATGTAGTATGGTTTGGTATGGCTTGCAGCGTGAATTCCCTTTTTGAATAGCGTTTCTCTTGTCGTGAAAATTAACAGTCGAATAGATGAAGAGAAGTGAATAAGAACTAATTGAAAGAGAATTGTTTTGATTGTTGAATGTATGATGAATAATAGAAGAATTAATTGCAGAATTGATGAATGATAAAAATCTCTAGCAAAATAGGGTATTTATAACACCCATATCCTATTCCTACTAAGCTACTGCATTACTTATCCTACTCCTAATAAGTTACTGCTTTACTTATCCTAATCCTAATAAGTTACTGTTGGTCGCCAAAGTCTTTAGAAATGTTGTTTTTGCCCGAGACAAGTTTTTCATGAGTGAATTTTGGTCCTTAGGCATCCAACTCTGCTTTCCTTCTTTCGTGAAGCTTCCTTTGGCATCAAGATATCCATAAAATGCTGAAATATTCATCATTTATACCTAAAAACTTGCTAATCACGTTTTTTATCTCACTTACAGGAAAAAGGACTAAAAGTGCATGAATTATATATTTTGTCCTCAAAACTTAGCTAAAATATGGGTAAATTATAGTACTTTAGGCATGTAAATTCGACTATCATCAGCGATGCTGCGGTAGTGAATTTCTCTATGAGTGATGACATTTAAGAAGATCTTTCTTTTAATGAGATTCCTATTGAGATTCTTGATTTTAGTGTCTGAAGACTAAGGAACAAAGAAGTTCCCTTGGTCAAAATATTATGGAGAAACCAATCTGTTGAGGGTTCAACTTAGGAAGCTGAGGTGGATATGCGATCCAAGTACCCGAACCTATGTTCCATGAACTCCGATCAAGCCGAAGGTACTGTTCTTTCCTAAATCATGCACTTTTGATAAAAGTTGCAGTTGTTCAGCTGTTATTTATTATGTGTTCAGCTGTAGTTTCTTGAATTTATGCATTCTATGTTGCATTCGGAGTGAGAAACGAGGTGGTGATGAGTCTAACAAATGGTTTCAGCTGTATGCTCTATTCCTTATCTACTCTTAGCATGTTTAGCATCATTCGAGGATGAATGTTTCTAGGGGGATGATGTAATACCCCAGGAAATTTTCATTGAAATTTTGTACGTAAATGTGTTGGGTTATATATTCTAGAATAAATTATAAATATTTTGTGTGGGATGTCTTATATTATGACCCACCATTGCATAGAGTATCGAATACGCTTTCCAACGATATGTGGATCATCCAAAATGCACACCTGATCGATGAGTTATGAACATTCCGATCGAACTATGAATAGTAGTGAACAGTAAAATGTGCAGGAAAAAGTTCTGAGGCCTGGCGTATTTTTTCTCCAATTTTAAACTATCTTAACTCCTTGTACATAATAATCTGGGTGATCTACTATATATCAATAGAAATCTCTGCGAGTCCTCTTTCCAATGAAATTCGTTCATCAAATTTGTCTATCCGAGCAAAAAGTTATGGTAAATCTACTTCAACCTATCAATAGAAAATTTTTGGGTCTATTCAAATGATTATAACTCCTTGTACACAATGATCTGGATGATATACTATATATCAATAGAAATATATGAGAGTTCTCTTTCTAATGAAATTAGTTTTATCCACTTTGGATATCGGAGTAAAATGTTATGGTTGATCCACTTCAGACTATCAAAACAGTCCACCAAAGGAGAGATTTGAGAATTATTATTCAAAAAAGCAAACCCTAAGTTCCTACATCCAACTTCAAGAACCTCCAAAGTTCACCATTAATTTTGCAAATTTATTCAAGATTCCAAGTTCCTAGTTCAAGAACTCTAAGAACTATTATTCAAAGTCACGATTAACATCTAAAAAATAAGTATCGATCTAAAGTTCATCATTCAAGGTTGGTAGGGTTTTTCAATAAGAACTCTCTTTTGTTCTTGTGCCCAAAAGTAATTTTCTTTACAAAGGTATGATTTTTATTTGATTTTTTTATGTATTTGAAGCATAAGCCTATATATTGTGATGATTATTATGAAATCTTGATGTTTATGATTTTAATAGATGAATTTTCATATGTGGAGATATAAAGCTTGAATCTTGAATGATATTTATCATGATTTTGATATTTGGGGTCGTGAATCCCTATTAGAAATTGTATTTTTCTACAAAGTGTGTGTTATAAGCACGTTGATGTTGAATATTTGAGTTATTTTGAATGATTTGACCTTTTGATCTTAATTGAGTTATTTTGATCTTAAGTGTGAAAGAAATTCACAATGTGGTTGATGTTGATAGATGAGAAGCATAATGTCTCCCAATGTATATTTATATATTACTAAAATTGTTTTGTTATGGATTATCTTTGAAATGATCTTAGATAAGTCTGGGAGAAATCTTTAGCATTGAGTGAGAGGTATTAAGCAACCTTACTTCCCTAGAACTACGTGCCCTCGTAGGAGTGAGCATGAGGTTGATTTATATAGTGATCACTAGTTTGTGTAGATTTGATATCGGTAGTCCTACTCTAATGACAAGGATAGGACAGCTCTCCCCAATATGGGTTATGTGTTGGACTCTATTTAGCTCACATGGTTTATGTCGGTTATAGGATCTCCCAGTATGTGTGTGTGTTTCCTTGTGTCTAGGGTGAATGGTAAAGTAATTTGAAAGTGGAATTGTGAAAGTTATTCTTTTGAAATATTTAAATAATATGTACCTTATGAGAATTAATATTCTTGATGAACTGAAAGTGATTGACTAATTATATGATGACTCACAGGTGTTATTGTACTTATTTCATTCTCTCATGGCTATGACGATTTTATTTGGGCTATGTGAGTCTTTCATACATCCTGTATTTTTCTTATAAATATTTATGATGATGATGCTTATACAACTTCATACACCCCCATATACTCGGTTTCTTTCCATGGTACTAACCAACATCTTCAGATGTAGGCTGCATTTTCTCGGAATGTAGGTTTAGGTGCTCAGAGTCAGGTTTGACTGTGATTCTTCGAGCACGTTTTTCTACATCCTCTACTGTAGTGAGTCCTAATGTTTCGAGGATGTGATGTCTGATGTTGGTTTCACAAAATTATTTACATTTGATAACTCAGTATGAGTCAGTTGGGGCATGTGTCAATGGCTCGCTGGTTTTGTTGATTTTCTTAGAGGCTTGTCAGACTATTATAGATGTTGGGAGTTGACTAATAAATCATATTTTGTTATCTTTCTAAAATTCTATTATTCTTGGATGATGATTACTCTATTGATATTTGAGGGTTATTTATGAAAATCCCGTTGATTTATGTTGAACTAAATAAAAATGGCTCAAAGGGTTAGCTTGGGGATACTTGTAGCCTCAAGCACCGTGTGATGCTCCGGGTCCTATTTTCTAGGGCGTTACAAATTTTGATGATATACCCTTTAAGGTAGGAGGATAATTATGATGATACATACCAGGTAAGGCCAGAGAATGATTAATATATATATATATATGTATGTTGTATATATATATGCCTGACTAGACCAAAAGAGGAGTATGGTGATATTGTTAAATATCTATGCCAGTTTGAGTTTGGCTATATGTATTATAGTATGATGATATACTTATTATGATATGATGATATCAGGGTGTGAGATCAATAATCTAGCTAAGTCAAAAATGAGAAAATAGCTATAACATAGTATGATATAAATAGACTCTAATGCTATAGTAATTAGTTGATAAATATTGATTAGTTGTTCATTCTTAGTGGTTGATAAATATTGATTAGTAAACAAATACAAATTAGTTGATAAATGTCAATTAGTTTATAAATATTGAGAACTAGTTAATGAGTAATGTTTAGTTGATAAATAATGATTTATTGACATGTGAGGATTTTTTGCAACAAGAAGGATAGTTGATAAGTGAAAACTTATTTACAAATAATGAATATGGAAAATCTATAGTTATAGTGTGAACTTGGATCAATTTCAATTATATCATGAGAGCTGATAAATGATGGTTGTGGCTTATGCTATCTTTTTTATACCTTCCAGGCTTTTGGGGGCTTACGATGGGTTATTTACTTTCCTGCACCAATTGACATATGAGAGCTAATTTCATAGTTATAATTGCATATGTTGATGCCTATAGTTATGTTGTGATGATATTCTATTTTTCTATTTATTCATGTATAGCGATGTTGGAGATATTTTAGGTTCATTTTCTTACCTTGAATTAGTTATGTTATATTTTATATTATCAATCTAATATTGTGATTTAGTTTGGTCCATCAATTATGGTTGCTGAGTAACCATTTCTTTGGTATGCATACTACACTTTTGTACCTTCTTTGGTGCAGATCAAGTACTAATTGCCGCCATTGATTTGTGTTTGCATGGTGTTGATATCCAAAGACAGGATAAGCTCTTTGAGTCTGAGACACTCTTTTCCTTCTATCTTTCTATATTTAGTCTTTAGTTTTGAGATAGATGTATTGACTATTCTTGATACTTGGGTTGTATTATTATACAAGATGCTCTTGTACTAGCTCTACCAGGTCGTGGTATGGTATCTATGTAGTGACTACCTTTAAGCTACTTCTATTGTCATGTTTAATTATTCTGTTTGATTCCATATTAGGCCACTTTTGGGGCATTTTTGCAAAGTTGACCTAATGTATTTAACTCTAGGTATTGTCTTACCTACTTATGAGATAGAGTAGGTGACATCGTGACTCATAAATTAGGTCATGAAAAATTGGTATGAGAGCCTAGGATATACCGGTATTATTGGTAAATGAGCAAATATCTAGTAGAGTCTTATGGATAGGAACGATGACGTTCGTTTTGTATCTTCAAGGGATATGGGTCATTCTTTGGAGTACTTAAATTTTTTCACTCATATCATTCTAAGAGTCTGATTTGATTTATAGAACATTCTATTGACTTCACTCATTCATAGATATCTAGGACACGTGCTTCTACTACAGGTCATAAGGGTCCCAAAACTGAGCCTAGGATAGGGGTAGGATAGGGGGCCTCTACTAGAACCTAATCCTGCTTCTGAGTCTGAGATTCTTCTACCCTAGCGAGCGGTGGGTAGGGGATAATCCCATGATCCACCAGAGTTTATTTCTTCTTCAGTTCTCAAAGATGCTTTAGTTTAACTTTTGGGGCTAGTTAGTGGTCCACCATCCGATGGTGCACCATCTGATAGTGCATAATCTATGGATAATTTTAGTATGGAGGCAGGGACATAGCCTGTAGCCGCTACTCCCAGAATTGAGGTTCCTCTTATGTTGGTGGTTTCTCAACTTATGGTGTTCCAACTTGCTACATCTGCGCAGGAGCAGAAGAGGTTATGTAGATTCTTGAGATTGGCTCTGCCTAAGTTTTCTAGTGCTCCAAGTAAGGATGGATATGATTTTCAGATTATTTATGAGGATAGGTTCTATAATTTGGGCCTAATTCAAATTCGTGGCATGTATTATGTCATATTTTAGTTGGACTTGGTTGCTCGACATTGGTCGAGAGGTTATATGGATTCTGGACCAACTGGATTTTCTTCTTTAATACGGGCTTAGTTTTCTCAATATTCCTAGAGAATTATATGTCTCGCTGCCTTAGGGGTTGTTTGAGGAATCACTTCTCTAAATTAGAGTAGGACTCCATAAAAGTTGTGGAGTATGAGGCTCATTTTCACAAGTTGGATAGGTATGCTACTTTTATTTTTAATATTATGCATGCGAGAGTTTGTTCCTTTGTCAGAGGGTTGAGACTTCCCCTTCATTTATCTACTCAAATTTTGGTTATTACTGATAGGTATTTTGCTACGGTTTTTTATCATGCTCAACTTATGGAAGAGATGCTTCATGATGCCTGTGGGAGTAGCGATAAGAATCCTAGATATCAGGGCAGTTTTAGTGGGAGATGTAGTAGTTCCAAATTCACAGGCAGCCATTTTTATGGTATATATCCTCTGTGTCTGTCCAATCAAAGTTAGAGTCAGCCTGGTTAACCTGTTCAGGCAAAGCTTCCTATTACTAATAAAGGTCAGCTTAGTGATAGTGATTGACCTGGTCAGGGAAGTGGCCAGTCTTTAGGACTTGTATCATCTTGTCATTCTAGATATGGTGGTTATTTTGGGTTATTCAGATCTAATGGTTCAAGTTCAGCATATTATACATGTTATAGTTGTGGAGCTCAAATTTATTATTGGTAAGATTTCCCTAGTCATGGGGTGATTATTGCTTCAGCTCAGAGTGTTCCCCCTATTAGAGAAGTTTATCCCTCAACTATAAGTGGTTCTCAGGGTCGTAGGAGTGGTTTCTAGGGTACTCAAAGAGGTTCTCAAGAGGGCTGGAAGGAGGTCAGGTAGGAGCCTATCCAGGTGACAGCCTTGGTCAATGGTATGCAGTACCTACTAAACTCGAGGTTGTTGTCTTTGGATGCTATTATTATAGGTATGATTTTTGTGTGGTATCAATTAGCCCTTTTTTATTTGATTTGGGGTCCACTTATTCTTATGCATCTGCTTATTATGCTCCACGGTTAGAGTTATCTTTGGATTTATTATGTTTGACCTTGCATGTATCTACTCGTGTGGGTCATTCTTTAGTAGTGGATTGGGTTTTCAAATCATGTGTTATTACTGTTAGAGATATTGATACTTATGCAGATCTTACTAATTTTGATATGTTAGATTTTGATGTGATTCTATACATGGACTAGTTATCCCACTATCATGCGGTCATGGATTATTTTGCCAAGATTGTTACCTTAGCTATGCCCGGTATACCCTTCGTTATGCGGCTAGGAGAGATTAGTCGTGAGCCAACAAGGATTATTTCTTATGTTTATGCTAGGAAACTTATTTCGAGGGGTTGCAAGTCTTTTCTCTCTTATGTTTGTAATACTAGTATGGATAGACTTTTGCTTAACTCTATTCTTATAGTTTGTGAGATTCCTGATGTGTTCCCTACCGACCTACCTATTATTCCCCATATACGTGAGATTTAGTTTTCTATTGATCATGATCCTAACTCCCTACCTATTTCTATAGCACCTTACCATATGGCTCTTGCCAAGCATAAGGAATTGAATTCAAAACTTTAGGATCTTCTTAGTAAGTATTTTTTTTAGACTGACTGAGTCTCCGTAGGTAGCTCCTGACTTGTTCATGAAGTAGAGAGATGGCTCTATGCATATATGTACTGATTATAGAAAGCTTAATAAGGTGAAGGTGAAAATCATTATCCTATGCCTCATAGTGATGATTTGTTTAACTAGTTTTAGGGAGAGGTAGCATTTTATAAGATTCATTTGAGATCTAGTTACCTTTGGTTGAGGAGTTAGACTGAGGATTTCTCGTAGACAACTTTTAGTACCCATTATGGTCAGTACGAGTTCTTGGTGATGTTATTTAGCTTGACTAATGCCCATTCATATTTATTGATTTGATGAACCAAGTATTTCGACTTTACTTGAATTCCTTTATAATTGTGTTCATTGATAACATCTTTGTGTAGTCGAGGAGTAGACAGGAGCATACATAGTTTTTGAGGATTGTACTCTAGATTTTAAAAGATCATGTGATTTTTGCCAAGTTCTCAAAGTGTGAGTTTTGGCTTGAGTCAATGACATTCCTTAGACATAGGTGCCTTAGGATGGGATTATGGTATACCCTACAAAGATTGAGGCTATTTGTGATTGGGCTATAAGTACATCTCCGACTGAGTTTCATAACTTTATTGGTTTGGTCTATTAATATAGATGATTCGTTAAGGATTTTGCTACTATTTCAGCACCTAAGACTAGATTGACTAGAAAAAAGGTTTATTTCCGGCGGTATGAGGAGTGTGAGTTAAGATTTGGAAAGAACAAGGATTTACTTATTTCAACTCCTATTCTAGCTCCTCATTGAGGTTAAGGGATTCATCATATTTTTTGATGTTTCTAGTGTTGGTCTAGGCTTTGTTTTTATTCAGCAGGGTTGTGTAATTACTTATTCTTTTAGTCAACTTAAGTATCACGAGTGCGACTACCATACTCATAATTTAGATTTGGAGTGGTAGTTGTTACACTTAAAATTTGGAGACACTTTCAATATAGTGTGCATTGTGAGATTTTACTGATCATTATAATCTTCAGTATCTCATGACCCTGTGAGAGATTAATTAATGCTAGACAATATAGATGGATGGTATTTATTAAGGATTATAATATCTCCACCTTGTATTCTCTAGGTAAGGAAAATATGGTAGAAGATGCCTTGAGATGGAAGGCAATGAGTATAGGTAGTTTCGCTAGTATTTCAATTTCAGAGGCCATTGGCAGTGTACATTTAGACCTTATCCAACTTGGTAGTTCATCTTGATATTTTAGATCCTAGGAGGATTCTTCCTAGTGTTGAGGTAAGGTCTTCTTTTGTAGTAGATTCGAGATCATCATTTTGAGGATAGTAAGCTTTGTTTCCTTTGTGATAAGGTGTTGAGTGGTTAGAATGAGAGAAACATCAATTAATCTGAGTGAGTTGTGCAATTTGATAGCCATATTTATGGTTTGAGGATTGATGACTTGATACAGTTGATTCTACATGAGGCTTATAACTTTAAATATTCTATTCATTCGGTAGAGATTTGGGACAACATTATTGGTGAAGTGGAATGAAGAGTGATGCGGCAGATTTTCTAACTCATCGCCTTTGTTGTCTGTAAGTAAAGGCTGAGCATCAGTGACTAGGTGGTTTGATTTAGAGATTGCCCATTCTCGAGTGGAGAAGGGAGCAGATTACAATGGATTTTGTTAGTGGTTTACCTTGTACTTCTTTCGGGTTATTGAAAATAGGTTGAAAAAGTAGGCATATTTTCTTTCTATTAAGTTGTCTTGAAGTGCCAAAAGGTTACTTTGCATATATATGTATGAGAGTCCATTTTCATGGTGTTCCCATATTTTATTTTAGATTGGGGATTCGTGTTCACTTCTAGCTTTTGGAGAGGTTTTCATGAAAAGTTGGGTACTCAGGTGGATCTAAGTACAACCTTTCATCCGCATATAGATGTCCAGTCTAAGCATACTATTCAGCTGCTTGAGGATATTATTTGATCCTGTGTTTATGGATTTTAAAGGCCAGTGGGAGGATCATCTATCCTTGGCAGAGTTTACTTATAATAACAATTATTATTCGAGTATTGTGATGGTTTAATTTGATGCTTTATACAGTAGGAGGTGTCGTTCTTCTATTAGATAGTTTGAGACTTTCTAGAATCGGCCTTGTGGTATTGATTTACTTCAGGAGTCATTAGATAGATTTAGGGTTATTTAGGACAGGTTGAGAGCAACTTAGAGTAGCAGAAGGCCTATGCAGACCGTGGACTTCGTGCCTTGAGATTTGGAGTTGGTCATCAGGATTACTCTTAGTATCACCTATAAAGGGTGTGATGATGTTTGGGAGGAAGAACAAGCTCGGTCCTAGATATATTGGACCTTTTAAGATTCATCATATGGTTGGTGAGGTTACTTATAAGTTAGTTGTACCTCTATAATTTATTGTTGTCTATCCATTTTTCCTTGTTTCCATGTTCCAACAATAAATTAAAGTTTCATCTCATATGCTTAGACGGGACCCAGTCCAGTTTGATAAGTGTTTGACCTTCGGGGAAGATCCAATGCTTATTTTAGCTAGTGACATTAGAAGTTTGTGCACTAGGGATATTCCTATAGTTTAGATTCAATGGAGGCACTGCCAGGTAGAGGAGGAAACTTTGGAGATCGAGAGAGAGTTGCGGACCCAATATCCTCGCCTGGTTGAGACTTCAGGTACATCCTAATGCTTAACTTTCATGGATGAAAGCTCCTTTAGTAGTGGATATTATAATGACCCTTTAGGTTATTTTCTATACTCTTATTTTTCCTATTAGATTTTTTCTATAGCTTCCCCAAGTCATTTATGACTTGTTGGAACTGACAGCTCAATTATCGGGTAGTTCGTTTGATTTTTAGAGTCGATTCTCTATTTTGAAGTCTTCATTGGTTCCAAACGGCCACAACACAAAAATGCGAGTCAAATGACCACGAATGTAGATTCTGATTGTTTTAGCAGCTTCAAAAATGTTAATTTTTTACTAGGTGGACTCTTGGTTTATGTCAAGAGGCACTCTGGCTCTTTTCAACCTATTTGTCGAAAAGTTAAGAAATTAAAAATTGAATGTGAACCCACATTTTGTTGAAACGACCTCAGGTGGAAATTTTAATTATGCCATTTTGTCTAAAACATTGAATTTGGGGTGATTACATAGTTTGGTTGCATAGACGGGATTCCAAATTAATCTCGAGGGGTTTGAAGAAACTAGAAAATTCAAAGTCTCAAATGTGATCTGGTGCACCCGTGATCATAGGCATTGGATCACAATAGTGATCTAGCAGCTCCAGTAAGATACACGATCATGATACTTCAAATGGAAAACACAACATTCTTTGCAGATGGCTAGAACCATAATCACAGAGGTAAATATCACAATTGCTACTTCTAAGTCCGAGGCTTGGTAATGCGATAATGACTGTTGAGTCACAATAGCGACTGTTGAGTCACGATAGAGACTCCCCAAAACCTGTTATTGGTATAAATACCCTGTTTATCCTGAATTTTTTCATTCTTCACTCATTATCTTGAGAGCTAAAACCTAATGACATAACTGGGGATTAAAGCTTATGGGTGATTTGGAAGCTTGATTAATGCTTATTTATTGATTCTGCTTTAGATTTGAGGTAAGATTCCTCAAGACTCATGGTTGATTTTTTCCATTCCTTTACCAAAAATCCCAAAAACGGTAGGGCTTGAATTTAGCCCCAAATTAGCTTGGATTCCACCTATTTTTAAGGGTAATGATTCCTTGATCATGATAGAATGTTGGGTTGGTTTTGAAAATATAATTTTCCATAAATGGCACCCACATGATATTTTAGTATGATTTTTGGACCCAAACCATAATGGTATAATATGTGCAACTTTATTCACATATTGATAAGCAAAAAGTGATTTTGATAGCTTAGCATCTTGCAAAAGCTTCTCAAAAGGGAAAACAGTGACTTAGCGGATCTTATGAGCTTTCTTCGGTGTCCAAGTGGGCTATCTTTTACCCTTGTTAGATTGAGTTAGTCCATAGTATTTTTATGATATTGTGTTAGATTTTGGATGGGTTTTAGGTGTTGGTGTGATAAATTGCAATCCTCGGGATTAGTTGGATCATTCAGGCAATCTTGGATATCATTTTGCACATAATTTGCCTATTTATTCCTATCTTAGGTTAAATTCACCTTGTAGGCTCTCATTAAGATGGAATTGCCTTAGTTACTCTATTAATTAGGAAATTTCCTTGGTTACTTGAGATTAGGATGAACCTTTCTCGAATTGCCAATACCTTAGATGAAATTGACTTAGTTTCTCTACATTAGGAGAAGTTAAAATCCTAGGGCTAGTTGTGGCTTATTCAACATCTAATAGTGGATTTAGATACCTTAGCCTTGTATGGAGTAGATCTTTCTTGGTAAATGATTTTGGAGATTAGAAGTGGGCTTCGATCCACCTTAGGCCAAGACTTGTGATAGTTATGGGTGACCCTTCATACACTTGTGTACAAAAAAAAAGATTATTCAATGATATTTAGATGCCTTGGTACTTTTTTGTTATGATGAATGATGTTGGAAGTAATGCTTGAACTATTATGCTATATATATATATATAGCCTATTGGTTAAGCTTATGATAACCTGTTGAATATGTTGTTAGTTTGGATATTGATTGGGGAACCGAATATACTATAGAACGAGCCCTTGAGTATGATATTGTCTAAGTCATAAATTATGTTATTGACTAGGGTATGATTAGGCTTTAGATTACTCCATGGATTAGCTATTGATAAGCTAAAGATTTTTCAGATCGTGAGTTATCTATTATGCTAATGATAAGTCATTAGTTTGGTAACTAACTAGTTATTTCATATATTTTGATAATACACATTGACTAAATTAGTGCTCATGTTATTGACTATATTGGAAAATACGTAATGGATTGTGCTTAAGATCATGCTTATTTACTATATGGACAATCATTCCATTGATTATGCTAGAATTCATGATTTTGATTATGATTATTATCATATTAACATATATATTATGTTGATGTTTATATTGTTAAATACTCTAATGATTATGCTATTGTCTATATTGATAGTAATACTAATTAATTTTACTAGTACAAATTCGGAGAATGGCTATGACATTGATGATTTGATAATATTGATAATGACATTATCATTATATATGCCCGACAAGGCCGAAGGATGATTATGATAATATACTTAGCAAGGCTGGAGGATGGTTTTAATGATATATACCCCAAAATACCGTAGGATGATTATGATGATACATATATCCGACAAGTCCAGAGGACGATTATGACAATTTATATATCTGACAAGGCCGGAGGATGATTATGATGATGTATATGTCCGACAATACCGAAAGATAATTATGATGATATTATGAGGATATTGTTGAATATCCATACCATTTTGAGTTTAGAAATACGTATTATACTATGATGATATACTTATTATTATATGATCAAAATTGGGGTGTGAGATCAACAATCTATCTAAGTCAAAAATGATGAACTAGTTATAATGTAGTGTGATATGAATAGACTCTAATGATATAATGATTAGTTGACAAATATTGATTAGTTGATTATTATTAGTGGTTCATAAATATTTATTAGTTGATAAATACAGATTAGTTGATAAATGTTGGTTCATTGACAAATAATAAGAGTATCTAATAAGTGATGTTTAGTTTATAACGGATAATTTATTAATATATGAGGATTTGTTGATACATGATGTATAGTTGATAAGTGTATACTTATTTACAAATGATGAATATGGTAAATTGATAGTTATAGTGTGGTATGATTTGGATGAATTCCAATTGTATTATGAGAGTTGATAATGATGGTGGTGGGTTATGCTATCTTGTTTACACCTTATAGGCGTATAGGGACTTATGATGACTTATTTAATTTCCTTTACCAATTGGCGTGTGGGAGCCAAATTCATAATTGTGATTGCATCTGTTGATGTTTATTGTTATGTTGTGATGATATTCTATTTATCTATTTATTCATGTATGGAGATGTTGGAGATATTCTAGCGTCGTTTCCTTATCTAGTATTAGTTATCTTATCTTGCATTCTATTATTTGTATATCGTTATTCAGACCAGACAGTCAATCATTCCTACTAAGTACCCGTTGTTTTGGTACTTATACTAAATTTTTTTACCTTTTTGGTGAAAATCCGAGTACTAGTTGTCCCCATTAATTTGTGTTCATGCGGTGTTGATATCCAAAGATACAGTGAGCTCTTGGAATCCAAGTCGCCCATTTCCTTATATATTTCTAATTTATGTCTTTAGTTCTGAGACAGATGTGTGATTATTCTAGATACTTGGGATGTATTATTATACTAGATTCTCTTGTACTGGCTCCAAAAGGACACATAGATTTTATATTTCTATATTTTAGTTAATTTCAAGTTTGTTCAAGAGGAGTAAGGATTCTGGTTGAAGGCTTTCGATTGGTTTTTGGCATTTATGGTAGGTTATGGTTTAACCTTCTTCAAACTGTGCTAGGTAATTAATGTTGAAACAAAATCATGTTAAGGGTGTGGGAACTAATCATAAAAATTGCTATCTTTATTATATTTTGTCCAAGTGGGGGCCTATATATTGATGTTATTCGGTGGTTTTGGAACATTATTTGTTATGTATGACCATGCTATATCTAATATGATATTTCAAGTCATGTATATGTGGAATTAATTGTATCTTGTAGAATGAAAGAGCCTAATATGGTATCAATGGGGACTTTTAAATGTATTTCATTCTATTAGCATATGTTTCATGTTGGATTCTTGGATGGTTGGATAAATGAGTGGATTTTTGCTCACTGAGGTTTGTAGATTGGTTGGATATAGAATTTTTCATATTAGTGGGTTGTGAGAATTATATCCTCATATCATATTCATTCATGAAACATTGTTACCACTGAGGAAATACTAGAAATATTGGAAACATTGGCTTTTTCTGACAAAAAATGTGACATCATAAAAAACACATCTTAAAAAACCTTGTATCGAAGGATGTGTTGGAGAAGAGATGTGGATATTGGTATTGGATTAGGTGTATATGATCTGATGAACTACTCATAGGGCCTACATCCGGAATATTTAGCTCCATAGGTGTATATGAAGGTTGTGCAACAACCTCGTGCATCATATCATATCATCATCTTCATTGCACTTTATATATTGTGCTTCAGTTGTGATTTTATTTATGTCTTAGATCTTACATTTGTACCTTTATTTATTTTACCATAACTCACCTGATACTCACCTGTCTATATGTATTTCTTTCTTGTACTTTTATGTGTGATATCTTTATGGATGTGTTCTTTTCTTGTAATTACTATGATGTATGTGAATATTATAGAACTGTTTGTAGAGATGGTGCGGGATACCATTTGGGACATTTTCTTATTGCTGGTGACGTGCCCTTAGGGTGTATTTTGTATGCTTTATTTTCTACTTTTTTAGTCAGCCTATGATACCTACTAAATACAAGTATATAGTACTCACCCCTGCTGTACTTTTCTGGTGTAGATCCAGGTTCGAGTGTGCCTCATAGTGGTTGATTCATGAGACATTTGGAGCTTTTTGAGCTTTTTGAGGTAGAATTTGGTTTGGGATTTCTTATCTCGAGTTGTACTAGTTAAGTTCTTAAAATCTATTACTTCTTTTACTATATATATGGTGGTTCGACTTCATTCTAGGGGTCTCACCTTGGTTTTGGTACTGATTTCTCATTTTATATCAGTTTGGATGACAGGCTTACTTATTAAGGCTTGTCGCGACAAGTGCCATCATGACCTTTGGTTTTTAAGTTGTGACAATAATACATAATATCATGTCTCTAAACTTAAATAAAGACAATTTAATGATAAGAGGATGTCGGGAACAATTCTGCAGATGATGAGCTCACATACACTCCAAACAATCACAAATCAGCATGAACTCAGGCCCTGCTGGTCATACTTGAACAGGGATCTACTTCGAAGGGTACATAAAGTAGAAGTAAGTACGGTCCACTTGTACTTAGTAGGCATCATAGGCCTACCAATCAAAGTAGAAAACTAAAAATATAATGGATACTAAGACAACAATTTCACTTGCATATAGAAAATTTCCCAACGGCGACTCAAGTTGTATCTCTTAATAGTATAAAACTACAACTGTAATAACGATATAAGAAAAGCTACTCAAAAATATACAAAAAAAAGAATAAATTACTCGATAAAAACACAAAAGTTAAATGCAAATGATGTAATATATTGATATGATAAGGATGGAATGTATCAATATCACCTTATATACACCTTTAAAGCATAATATTCAAATAGAGGATCCATGGGGGATTTGCAACCCATATACTATTATAATCTCATCAATCAATCTTACTAGCACATCCCTCGGTTAGGGAATTTTATGAAGTGTCTCATTGTTTTTCAAAAGCAGTATTTGTCAGTAGTACCCCTTGCACGAATATGGATTAGTAAAATGAATATGCATCCTCATAATCAAATAAAAATCATGTAATGAATCAACTCAATAATGTTATAAAAGAGCTCAAAACTCAATAGATCATTATATGAGTTGTCAAATGGCAATAAAGTTGTAAAGGGTTATGTAAGATATCAAACATATCAATCCAAGGACCAACTCTAGAATCACATGCTCAAACAAGACTAAAACCAGCCCCCATGCATGTATCACAATAATAACAAAGGTAAATAATGCTTAAAAAAGACCAATATTAGGCCTCCATAGGTTCCAATATAATAATAAAGTATCAAGTCAAAAATAAGATTCAGATAATCCCCCACATAGGAAACTCGATAAAATAATGATCTTAAAAGATAAATCTAGCGATAAAATCTCAAACTCACAGAATACTCTATATTACTTGTTAACTACCAACCAATTCTAAAGAAAACTAATCTATAACACACCTCAAAAGCCAAAACACAAGCTCAAATCCTTCAACAATGAACTTTTCCTTTTTGTGTAATCTCAGAATAACCCAATCTATCAAAAATGTAATCCACACATCAAAAGAACTTGAATAATATAAAATCATAATTTTACTAAATAAACAAATTATTTACACATCTCATGTTGGATACTTTCATTTCAAGTACAAAAACACTTCAAAAATCGACCCCAAATCAAAATGATAAAATCATAATTTTACTAAATAAACAAGACATTTTTTATTTGAGGGATCAAAATATGAAAATCCATTGAAAATCTAGTTGACATCGAGCTTCAAATCACTTAAAACCTATTTTCTTACTTTAAGGGGTAAAACCCTAAAATTTCCAGTTAGAATCAAAGTTTTAAAGTTTTTTTGAGACAAAATTAACATAAATGAAAGAAATAAAGTTTAGAAGTCTATCCAAGAAGGCCTAAAAAAGAATCCTCTTAAAATCACCCAAAATCGAGGTCTGAAGGTCCAACAATAAAGAAAATTATGAAAAGAAGATTTAAATAATATTTGGATAAACACTAAATTAATCATATATATGAGTCTCACACATTCACGATGTCTAATTACTCAAACCTACCACAAATATAGTGGCCCATCCATGAATGTTATAAATGAACTAACCCAATTTGACCCCAATACTATTTATTAATGCAATCACCAATGCATGGTAGTGATGATCAAGAGAATTCCTTCTCTACAAAATTAAAAGGAACCCCAATAAACACTGATAAGGATTTTTCACTACACCAGATATTAGCAACCAACCACAAGAAAATAATAAAAAATCCTTTAAACGGACCCTCGAGATTCATATAGGACTCACAAAAATAAAACAACAATAATACTAGCCTAATTTTAATATTATAGACTCAATGAAACCATTATATTTCTCAAAAGTTGTTGTTATGAATAGGTTACCTCCCTCGGGACCCCTTTTTCGGCAAATATAATAGTTTCTCATCTAAATGCTCAAAACTCAAAATAAGGATTTCAAAGCCAAACTAAACATGATACTAAACCTAAATAAACAATCCTTATCTAATATAATAGACATAATCATCATACGACACTTGGATCATAATGTGTTAATCAAAGTAAAATATCTCACTTTCAAGGCAACTCAAATTCTTAAACTCATATAAATTGCTCCCAAATATTTTGAGGATCTTTACAACCATTCTCACAACTAATAAATGACATATAACAGCTAACAACAAGGAAAAATGGTAAAAACATACAAAAATATATAAAATTTATAATGAGGATTGTTACAGGTCGATCCCATAAGGAACATATGTAAGGAACCTTAAGATCATTTTCTTTATATTTACTTTTTTTCTATTAGATCTTTCCTATAGCTTCCTCATGTCTTTTATGACTTATTGGAACTGATATTTTAGTTTTTGGGCAGTTCATTTAATTTTAGAGCCATTTCCCTATTTGGAGGTCTTTATTGGATTTAAATGGCCACCGGGTTAAAACTTTTTTCAAATAACCTCGAATGCTAATTTTGACTATTACAGTAGCTTTAAAATATTGCGTTTAGGGTCGGTGGAATCTTGATTTCGGCCTTGATGTACCTGAGTTCATTTCGACCTATTGGTTGAAATGTTAAGAAAAATGAAATATGGGTGTGGGACCCATATTTTGTTGAAATGCCCTCGAATGGAAATTTTAATAGTTCCATTGATTCTAAAATGAATAATTTGGTATATTTAAATAGTTTATTTGCATATACAACATTCCAAATGAATCTCAAGCACTGATCGACCCTATTTTAGAATTAGAAAATCTGGTGCATTAGAAAACCTAGTGCCACCATGATCACGATATCTGTGTTGTGATCGCAACAAGTCTGGTCATCCTAACCTAATGCTATCATAAGGATCTAGTCGAGATTTTGGTTGACATATGAAGGCCCAATATAGTATGTTCGCAATATATCAATTACAATAACGACCCACAGATGCTTAGAATGGGTATAAATAGATCCTTATGTCACAAATTTAGCCAATTCTTATCCATTTTTGAGAAAATAAACACTAAATTTGAGATAGAGTACGATTGAAGCTTGTGGGTGATTGGGAAGCTTGATTAATATTTGTATTCGCGATTATCTTTCGATTTGAAGTAAGAATTTACCCTTTGCTAGGTTGATTTTATTGATTTCTTACTCAACACGCCAAAACCTTGAGGGGTTGATTTTATACATAATTTAGTATAGATTTCACCTATTTTTTTATAGTAATGACTCTTTGAGCATGTAAGAATGTTGGGTTGGTTTCAAAAATGTAATTTTCATTAGTTGAACCCAAATAGGGTTTTGATGTGATTTTTGAATCCAAAGTACAATTGTGCAATATGGTTATTGTTATGATTATATTGATGATTAGAATGTATTTTTGTGACTTGGAATCTTGAGGAGGCTTCTCAGAAGGAAAAAATAGTGGTATTACCGGATCGTTGAGCTTCCATTGGTGTTGAGGATGTCTAGGTTTTCTCCCTTGTTATAATAAAATATCTCATAGTATTATAATAATATTTGGTTAGATTTTGGATGGGTTTTAGGTTTTGGTGTGGTGAATGTAAATGCTTTTGGTTATTTGGACCGTTTAGGATAATCAAAAATTATAAACTAGGCATAATTGACCTAGGTTCTTATATTGTAGGTGAATTTCCTATTATTGGAATAATTAAGGATTGTTTGACATCTAAAAGTTAATATAGATACCATAAGCCTAGTTCTAGTACAATTTTTCCTAAAGTGTAACTCCGGGGATTAGAAATTGGCACTTGACCTATCTTAGACTAAGACACATGTTAGATTGCGAAGACCTTCATATGCTTGTGAGACTCTTGTAAAGGTATTGAGGTAATATTTAGAAACTTTAATACTTGGATATAATTTTGGTTAATGGAAATGTTGATGCCTATTAATCATGCTATTAACTATACCATTGATGATACTATTTACTATGTTGATATATATATATTTACTGATTCAAGTCCACTATTGATGATATATTTACTGGTTCAATTCCATCTATTAATGATATAATTATTGTATATTCATATTATGCTATGATAATATACTTGTTATTATATGTGATATTGGGGTGTGATATTAAATGTATCAATTTGTCTATCTCAAAAAATGAGAAAGTTGTTATAATGTGGAATGTCATAAACGAACTCTAGTGGTAAAATGTCTTGTTGAAAAATCAAGGTTAGTTGATAAATAATGACTTGTGGTATATGAGGACTAGTTGATAATTGAATTAGTGATAGGAGATGGATTGTTTATTAATGGTGACTAGTTTATAAATGATAATAAGGTTGGTATATTTTTGTGAAATTATGGAATTATGGTACTTTGTCAAATGTTGGTAAATTGTAGAATGATGGTTAAATTACAAGTTTGTTATTTGTAAATCATGAATGGTTGCATTATTCTATCTTTGAGTTTACTCTCCAGGCATATGGGAGTCTATGATGAGTTATTTACTATTCCACATCAATTGGAATATTGGAGCCAATTTCATAAATATGATTCTATGTGCTAATGCGTTATGTTACGTTATGCTATTATTCTGATTCTTTTACTTCTTTATGCATAGCGATGTTGGAGTTGATTTAGGTTCTTTTCTATACCTGGACATACTTATGTTATCTAGCATTTTATCATATTTATATCATGATCTAGCTCAGTCGGATGATGATGTCTACTGAGTACCTATTGTTTTGGTACTCAAACTACACTTTTATACCTCTTTGGTATAGAACCGAGAATTACTTGTCACTGTTCATTCATGTTTATGTGGTGTTGATATTCGGAGATATGATGTACTTTTGGAATCTGAGTCACCAATTAACTTATGTGTTTCTACATTCAGTCTTTTGTTTTGAGACAGATGTATTGACTATCCTAAATGCTTTGGTTGTATTATTATTTAGATGCTCTTGTACCGACTGTACCAGGTCATCGAATGGTATTTATGTAGTGACTACTTTTAAACTGCTTCCTTGCATTGTCTATTTATTTTGTTGGATTACTTATTAGGCCCTTTTAGGGAATTTCCACCAAGTTAACCCATAAAATAAAACTCTGGATTATGGATTGGCTTGCCTAATGATGAGATTTAGTAGGTACCATTATGACTCATAAATCAAGTCCTGACAAAATGGTATCAGAGCCTAGGGTACATCATTATTGTTGGTACAAGAGTAAGTGTCTAGTAGAGTCCTACAGATCGAAACAATGGCGTCCATTTCCTATCTACGAGAAGTAATGTGACATTTTTAGGGTTTTTCACTTCTTTCACTCATTTTTTTCTAAGAGTCCTAATCAGTTTATAGAACATTTCTTTGACTTAACTCTTTCCTATATGACCAGGACACGTGCTAATGCTACATGAGATGAGGGTCCTGAGTCCAATCCTTGGAATCATACTTTTGTTCATGGATGAAATAGAGGTCATGTACAATCTAGATATTTGTCCCAGCTAGAGGCCTTCAACAGACCCTATTCCCGCTTATGACCTTAAGATTCTTCTACCTTAGCAAGTGGCGAACCAAGGACTAGCCCAGGCTCCACCATATTCTATGTCTTTGTTAGTGCTCGGAGATGCCTTAGTTTAGATTTTGGGGATAGTTGGTGGTACACCATCCTATGGTGTACAGTCTACGAATAGAAGTGGTACTACAGCTGGATGCATCTCCAAGAGTTGAGGTCTCTCCTGCATCGGCGGTTGCTCAGCTGATAGTTGCTCAGCCGGTTGCTGCCCAACCTGTTATGTTTTCTAAGCAACAAAATATATTGGGTAGATTCTTGGGATTAGCACCCCCAGGTTTTCTGGTGCTCCCGGCCAGTATGCATATGAGTTTCTAATTTCTTATAAGGATAAGCTTCGTAGTTTGGGCCTTATGAGACTTGTGGTATGGATTACACTACCCTTTAGTTGGATTTGGCTACTCAACATTGGTGGAGAGGTTATATGGATTCTAGACCATCTGGATTTGCTCCCTTTTCATGAACTCAGTTCTCTAAGCTATTCTTAGACAAGTATATGATGCACAGCCTTAGGGATTGCCTAAGGGATCAATTCTCAAGATTGGAGCAAGGATCCATGATAGTTTTATAGTATGTGGCTCATTTTGATGAGATATCTAGGCATGCTAATTCGATTCTGGACACTGAGTATGTTAGAGTTCATGACCCGACCCCACTTAGGGCCTTGTCGTAATGGGAATCATAAGTCTTACGAGTACCAAAGACCACACCTGATACCCAACCCAACCAACCTACGTATTTCCTGAATTGGGTGAATTCCAAATGTATAACAAGATAGAGTTATTGTGTAACCCAAGACTCTGGGATAGGTCTATGACCGTGAAAACCCAAATGAGTCCAACTGTCCAATACCAACAGACAACCATAACCAAACCAAACCATACCAATAACCAAACCAAGTTCCATAACAGAATGTAAAAAGATAGAACAGTGAGAAATTTAGTTCAACGGTATTATCCCCAGTGGAAATGCCAATACTAAGGCTGACACCGCTATCGAATCCACCTATACCATCCAATATAAGATCCACAAAATCGTCTAACCAAAAGAAAAGCAATATTCGATTGGGACATGTCCCCAACCATAGCCTAAACAAATATCCATAAATAAACCAAAGTGTGTAAAAACATCCATGAACATGAAATGGAGCCTTTCGAATATAGAAGATGACCACTTCAATCTAGTGTAATATGCCAAATTCGAGCACTAAGCAAGAGAAGTAGAATGGCCAGTCCCTGCATTATGTGGGGATACAGCCCCTCTGTCATGATCCAAGCTGAGGCCCTAGACGTGATGAGTATCCCGAACCATGAAGGCATGGAACATCCTTATCTATTTATCTAGTAATCATGCACATAATTCATATGATAAAAGGTAATACGGAAAGAAAAATCTAATATGGAAACATGGTCAATCTGAATTTGATCATAATACTGAAAACTGAAATCCAAAATATATCTGAATAATAATGTCTGACTCAGTTTGTGAAATCGCTACCATGAACTAATCAAGGTTGTCTGAAAGCTGGGACAAAGGCCCCAGTATAACAAAACATAACTAATAGTAGTAATATGAAATGACTAGGACATCTGAATCATACAAGACTTACCACTACAAACTTCGGTCTGTGATCTAAAATCTCTACTATTTATCTGGACCCCTAGACTGTGTCTCAAAGCCTGGAAAGAGGGGGAGTCAGCAGAATTATATTGGCATGCAAAGCAATCCAAAATAGAGTAATTGAACATATACATATATATATATATACAAAATACGTGAGAGCAAATTTTCATCGAACATTATGCGTAAAACAGTTTCTAAAAACACATGGGCATCTTCTGAAAATATGTAACCTGTTTATAAATCTCAAACTCTGATCTGTGCATTACTTCTGAGTTAGGTGGTATACCCTACAAGTCTTATATTCCACGGGCGATATGGAATCCGCCATTGACTCGGCGGGGAAGCCTCTAACCAGAGTATACCCCAAGGGATGAAGTTACTGAACCTGATACACCACACGACACTTAAGTCAGCATATAATAATATACCCGGGTCAACAAACCATGGTTTTGGGCAATGAGTTTATTGAACTCAAGCCCTCTTCAAGGAACCACCTAACAACTCTGTTTGCCCATTTTTAACATTTTTTTTACATGCAACATTTTGAACGTCTAAAATCATAATAGTCTAAAATGTCTATTAGTTTGAGTCTGATATGGCATTGGTCTGAATTGGTATCGTCATACCATGAATTGCAAGTCATGATTTCTGAGCCATAATACATTAAGCTAAATCTTTCTTATAAAGCATAATTTAGACCACCAAAAACATGCAACTGATACAGAAGATTTCAATCTTTGAAACTTAAGTCAAAATCATGCAAAAGCTTCATCAACATATGGTGGTCTACTGCCTTTATCAAATCTATGCACTCTTTCATTACATGCATTATGAACATTAAACACTCATGCTAGTATCCCTCTTTAGTTATTTAAAACCACCTTTAAATCATAACAAAAGTTCAATTATTTCCTATAGTGCTTTTCAAGGATGCATTGCAAAATAATTCATATGCTATAAGAGGGAATTCACCAAAAATCATGCTCTCAACAAGAATTCATTCTAAAATACATGGTTGCATACATTCATATTCTATAATCACTTTGGGGAAGGTCAAAAGACCAAAACAATGTTGTTAAAACATTTAATACATGAATATATACATAGATCCAAAAACCCCATTCTAAAACATAATTTTTCTATACCAATGAGAATTTAGGAAAACCCCACGTACCTCTATTTCGAAAAATAATGGGTGCTTCTTTAAGCCTATGGATTGGGGATTCTGAATCTCTAATCAATTTTGAAAACACACGGTTGAATCTTGATTTATTTGGGTTTTTAGTTTGATACCCTTGGGAGTGTTCTTGAGAATTCTTAGATTAATGTGGATGTATTTTGGAGAATTGGGGACTGAATTTCTTGTTTATGGCTGAATAAGGGTGGAAAAAGGATCATTTTGCCCCAAAAATAGAGTGTTTAAGTAAATTGAAACCATTACATAGGTGCCGCATATGATATCTCCTATGTTTAAATAGGTTCCGCCTATTATCTCACCTATGTTTACAGAGGTTCCTCCTATGCTATCGCCTATGTTTACATAGGCGCCACCTATGTTATCGCCTATGTTTACATAGGTGCCTTATATGCTATCTCATATACTTTCTAGTAACCATGTAAGATTGGTTAGGCAATGTATACTACTTTGAATGGCCATAACTTCTTGCTTAGGTGCCAAAATTTAGCAAAATTGGTAACATTCGAAAGCTAACTCGAAAGCCTATAATTTAACACACAGTAGGCTCTCTAATTTTACATATACAAAGGGTCATGGTCGATAGAAGTTGATACGAATTATATTGTCCACTTAAACTTATCGATAGAAGTATTTTTCTACTCATCCTTGAGTCAAAGGACCTCTATGCTCTAAATTCAAGATTGAATCGATTCATATACTACATAAATAATTAGCATGCATATTGGCATAGGATTTATGGCTTCGAGTTTATCAACACATCGGAATCATGTTTATATTGTAGCCTGAAATGCGGAGCATTATATTATCCCCCCTTAGTATCAATCATCCATAAATGATGATGCAGGACAAAGATAGACACGATTTCAAGAATAATAAGGACTAGGAAAGATAAGTGAGGAATAGTACATTCTGTCTCATCATCCATCGAAGCAAACAAATTGAGATTTCTAATTCTCATGTCATCTTATGACTCCCAAGTTGCTTCTTCAACTTTCTGATTCCTCCATAATACCTCACTGAGGCTATCTCCTTGCTCCATAACTTTGAAACTTGGAGATCTAAAATTTCAACAGGCTCTTCTTCGTAAGACAAGGAATCTGGCTCTTTGATATCCTCAATTGGCAATACCAAAGAATGATCTCCAATGCATTTCATTAACATCGATACATGGAATACCAGATGAACAGAACCTAAACTTGCAGGAAATTCTAGCTCATAAGCAACTGCACCAATCTTTCTCTGAATCTGATATGGCCATGTATAGCGAGGGCTCAATTTACCCCTTTTTCCAAACTGCATAACACCTTTCATAGAAGAAACCTTAAGAAACACCTAATCACCAACTTCAAACTCTAATTCTCTTCTCCGAACATTGGCACAGGACTTCTGACGACTTTGAGCAGTTTTGAGGCGTTCTCTAATGATCTTCACTTTCTCCATTGCCTGATGAACAAGATTGGTCCCATAAAACTGAGTCTCACCCACGTTATACCATCCTATCGGAGACCTATATCTTCTTCCATACAAAGCCTCAAAAGAAGCCATCTTGATATTGGCATGGTTACTATTATTGTAAGAAAATTCAATTAGTGGTAAGTGATCTACCCATCTACCATTGAAATCAATGACACATTCCCTCAATATATCCTCAAAGGTATGAATGGTACGCTAATCTTGCCCATCTGTCTGAGGGTGGAAAGTTATGCTCAAATTCACTTGTGTACCTAAACCCTTCTGAAAAAATCTCCAGAACTGAGATGAAAACTATTTACCTCTACCAGATATAATGGACGCTGGTGCCCCATGCAACCGAACTATCTCCTTAATGTAAATCTTATCATAACCCTCTCTTGAATAATTTGTCCTCACAGGCAAAAAGTGGGTTGACTTTGTCAACCGATCTACAATCACCCATATAAAATCATACTGGTATTGGGATATCGAAAGTCCTGTAATAAAGTCCATGTTTATTATTTCCCACTTCCATAAAGGCAGGCTATCTCTTAGGAAGTACCACCTGGCCTTATGTGTTCTACCTTCACTTGTTTACAGTTCAAACACTTGGACACGAAATTAGCTACATCACATTTCATGTTATTTCAAGAATACAAGGTTTTCAGATCATGGTACATCTTAATAGATCCTGGGTGAACGACATACCTCAAAGTGTATGCCTTATCAAGGATTCTTTCCTGTAGTACATTATTATTTAGAATGCAGAACCTATCCTGAAATCTCAGAATACCATCACCACCAATTTCAAAAGGCATAACCTTTTGTGACCCACATCTTTATTGATTTGCATCAAGATGGGATCTTCAACTTGCTTTTCCTAAACTTCAGCACAAAGGGATGACTTAGCTAACTCATGAATAATTACCCCTCCATCTCCATAATCTAAGAGTCGCACTCCCAGATTTGTAAGGCGGTGAATATCTTTCACCATCTCTTTCTTTCCTTCTTCAACATGAGAAAGGTTTCCCATAAATAACCTGCTGAGGGCGTCGGCTACAATATTTGCATTGCCCGAATGGTAATGCAGGTTCATATCATAGTCTTTCAGAAGCTCCATCAAGCGCCTCTACCTGAGGTTAAATTCTTTCTACGAGAAAACATACTGTAGACTCTTGTGTTCAGTGAAGATATCAACATGAACACCGTATAAGTAGTGCCGCCAAATCTTAAGTGCAAACACCACAGTCACTAACTCTAAATCTTTGGTGGGGTAGTTCCACTCATGCACCTTCAACTGCCTAGATGCATAAGCCACTACCTTACCATGTTGCATCAACAAACAACGAAGTCCCACATGGGACACATCACAGTATACCACAAAGTCATCTACACTCTTAGGAAGGGTCAAAATAGGAGCAGTGGTTAGTTTGTCTTTTAACTTCTCAAAACTATTCATACATAGATCAGAGCACACAAAATTTACCTTTTAGTGAGTCAATATAGTGAGTGGAGAAACTATGGAAGAAAAACTCTCTACGAACCTTCTGTAACACCCCACTAAACCCAAGAATCTCCGAATATCGGTTGGAGTCGTGGGTCTGGGCCATTTTCTCACTGTTTCAACTTTCTGGGGATCCACTCTTATCCCTTCACTGGACACAATAATCCCCAAGAAGGCAATATAATCTAACTAGAATTCACACTTAGAAAATTTGGCATACAACTGATGATCCTTAAGGGTCTGAAGAATAATTCAGAGGTGATTGGCGTAATCCTCTTTACTCTTAGAATAGATCAGGATATCATCAATAAATACAATGATGAACAAGTCAATAAACTGATGGAATACACTATTCATAAGATCCATGAACGCTGCAGAGGCGTTCGTCAAACCGAAGGACATGACTAGAAATTCGTAGTGACTATATCGGGTTCGAAAGGCTGTCTTGGGTATGTCTGACTCCCTAACTTTCAACCGATGACACCCCAAATGAAGGTCTATTTTTGAAAATCACTTGGCACCCTAAAGCTGGTCAATAAGGTCGCCAATCCTACAAAGAGGATATTTATTTTTAATCATGAGCTTATTTAGTTGACGGTAGTCTATGCACATAATAAAGGAACTATCTTTCTTTGGAATGAAAAGTACAAGCACGCACCAAGGAGACACACTGGGGCTTTTAAAACCCTTATCTAGGAGATCTACTAACTGTTCTTTCAACTCTTTTAGTTTGGCAAGAGCCATTCTATATGGCAGAATGGAAATAGGATAAGTGTCTGGCAACATATCAATACTAAACTCAATCTCCCTATCAGGTGGTATTCCTGGGAGTTTATTTTGAAAGATACTAGGAAGTCTTTTACTACAAGAAAAGATTGAAGAGGAAGACTCTCGGTATTGGAGTCCTTAACTCAGATAAGGTAGTACATGTAACTTTTAGAATGTCCTTCCCACTCTATAACTAGTTCATTCGGGAAAGTAAAAGTGACTCTTCGAGTCCTACATTCTAATGTGGCATAGCACGAATGGAGCCAATCCTTTTCCAAGATAGCATCAAAAACAACTATATCTAACTCTATGAGATCTAGTAATGTATAACGACTACCAACAGTCACAACAACCCCTGTACACCCTCCTAGCAACAATAGAATCCCCCACTGAGGTAGAAACAGAAAAAGGTTCAAAAATCACACTGGGCTCAAACCCGAAACCAACAACCACATAAGGGGTCACATAGGATAAAGTAGACCCGGGATCAAGTAACACATAAACATCATGGGAAAAGATTTGTAATGTAACGGTAAAATTATCTGGGGAAGCTTTCACCTCCTGGCAGTTGGTCAAAGCATATAACCAGTTGCGACTGTTCCCGACCGCTGATGTCGTGCCCTTCTGAGGCAGGGGTGGTGCCGAAGAATTTTTCCTGAGATTGCACCACCAATATTCTTTCTATCCAGCCTAAATAACACCTTTATAGATAATTTCTACCATAAGTCTCACACCTCAGAAATGTATGATGCTGTTGAGCCACACTACCCTGTGATCGAGTATTCTGAGCTATGGTTCCATAGTTAGTCTGAAAACTCTGAGATCATCTGTCTGTTGGTGGTCAGGGTAATGGGGAACTGGCAGTATACTTCGCATTAACCCAATTCTTTTTTTTCTTCCATTTATTTCCCCACTTACCGCCCTGAGGCTGACTGTGACTTACGTAGGCTGATCTGGCTCTTTTCACTTGTCTTTCCACATCCCTAGCTTTAGAGATCCTCTTCTTTTTCTCTTATACCTGCTTCATATGAATGGGTAGCCTAGTGAAGTCTAACTCCTTCTTCAACAATGCCCCCTAAAACTCAAGCACCAGGTTATCAGAAAGGCCAAATGCAAATTTCCTCATCCGGGCTATCAGATTACTAGTCAACTCTAGTGCATAGCAGGCTAGTTTATTAAAATTCAAAGTGTACTCCTGGACACTCATACTTCCCTACTTCAGATTCATAAAATTTTCTGCTTTGTCCTCCCTCAACTACACAAATTTGCCCCAAACTATGGGCTCAGCACTCTCATCATTTTCACTATTCTAGTTGGTATACCACTGATTTGCAACATCCTTAAGCTGATAAGTTGCTCGTTCTACTCCTTCAACCTCATCCACATGCATTACCTTAAAGATTTTTTCCATTTCATCCACGAACTCCTATGGATCTTCCTCCACCTTGGTGCCAGTGAACTTACGTGGGTTTATTTTCATGAAATGTCTGACCCTATTAGCCTCAGACGTAATAGATGCAGACCCAATATATTTTTATTGTTGAGCCTAGTTATCTAGAAACTGTGTCAGTATATGAATAGGTTGTCTGTATTTTGCATTTGAAATATCTCTCTAAGCAGTTGGGGAACGATTGTCATCGGTCTGCGGAGCCCGAAGTAGATTGGTCGGAGTAGAGGCACTCCTGGAGTAGGGATAGGTTCTAGATTGTGAGCTCTGTTATAGGTCCACATCCTATGGGTGGGACGTACCACATCTGCCTGAGCATTATGACCGACGATACGATGTGGAGGCATAACTGTGTTTCTAAAATACAAGAGATCATTGATTTGGGGAGAGTTCAGACTCTGAAGCACGAACTAAATCAGAAAGAAGGGAAACATTTCCTAAACGCCTAGTGGACTCTTCCTTATAAGTATGGCGTGCTACACACCCATAACAAAGACTATACCTGATGTGATTTTGCTGACACCTTGGGACCATTAACCGTGCTTTGATACCAAGTTTGTCATGACCCAAGCCGGGGCCCGAGCCGTGATGAACATTCTAAACCATAAAGGCTCGAAACACCTTTCTCTATCTATCTGGTAATCATGCACATAATTCATATGATAAAGGGTAATGCGGAAAGAGAAATCTAATACGAAAACATGGTCAATCTAAATGTGATCATAATACTAAAAACTAAAATCCAATATTTAAGTAAATAATAATGTCTGACTCAGTCTGCGAAATCTCTACCATGAACTAATCAAAGTTATCTGAAATCAAGGACAAGGCCCCCAGTAGACCAAAACATAACTAATAGAAGTAATATTAAATAACCAGGCCTTCTGAATCATAGAAGCCTCACCACTTCAAACTTAGACCTGTGATCTGAAATCTCTACTGTTTATCTGGACCCCTAGATTGTGTGCCTCAGAACCTGAAAGGAAGGGGGTCAGCAGAATTGTACTGGTATACGAAACAATCCAAAATAGAGTAATTGAACATATATATGCATATTTGAGAACAAATTTTCATCAAACACTATGCATAAAATAGTTTCTAAAAACATATGGGCATCTTCTAAAAGCATGTAACATGTCTGTACATCTCAAATTCTTATCTGTGTATTACTTTTGAGTTAGGTGGTATCCCGTAAAATTTGATATTCCACGAGTGATATGAAATCCACCATTGACTCGGCGGCGAAGCCTTCAACCTAAGTATGCCACAAGGGTTGGAGTTCCTGAATCTGATATGCCACACGACACTTAAGTCAGCGTATAATAATATACCCAGGTCGGCAAACCACGATTTTAGGAAATAAGTTGCTTGAACTCAATCCCTCTTTAGGTAACCATCTTATATCTCTATATGCCAATTTTTAAACTTTTCTATACATGCAACATTCTGAATGTCTAAAATCATGATAGTTTAAATGTCTATTAGTCTGAGTCTGATATGGCATTGGTCTGAATTGGTATCGTCATACCAAGACTTTCAAGTCATGATTTCTAAGCCATAATACATTATGCTAATTTTTTCATTTAAAGCATAATTTAGACCACCAAAACCATGCAACTGACACAGAAGATTTTGTGTTTCGAAACTTAAATCAAAATCATGCAAAAACATCATCAACATATGGTGGTCTAGTGCCTTTAGCAAATCCATGCACTCATTCATTACATGAATTATGAACATTAAACATTCATTCTATATTCCCTCTTTAGTGATTTAACACCACCTTTAAATCATAACAAGAGTTCAATAATTTCATATAGTTTTTTTCAAGAATGCATGCAAAATAATTCATATGCTATGAGAAATCTGAAAAATTCATAATAAGAGGGAATTCATCGAAAATCATGCTCTCAACAAGAATTCATTCTTAAATAAATGGTTTCATACCTTCATATTCTCAACTCACTTCTGGGAAGGTCAAAAGACCAAAACAATGATGCTAAAACATTTAATACATGAATATATAAATAGATTCAAAAACCCCATTGTAAAATATGATTTTTCTATGCCCATGAGAATTTAGGAAAACCCCGCGTACCTCTATTTCGGAAAATAATGGGTGCTTCTTTAAGCCTGTGGATTGGGGATTCCAAATCTCTAATTTGAAAACCCACGGTTAAATTTAGATTTATTTGGGTTTTTAGTTTGAAACCCTTGGGAGTGTTCTTGAGAATTTTTAGATGAATGTGGATGTATGTTGGAGAATTGGGGACTGAATTTGAGTTTATGGCTGAAGAGGTGTGGGAAAGGGACCATTTTGCCCCAAAAACGGAGTGTTTAAGTCACTTGAAATCATTACATAGGCACCGCATATGATATCGCCTATGTTTACATTGGTGCCCCCTATGCTATCGCCTATGTTTACATAGGCGCCGCATATACTATCGCAGATGCTTTTCAGTGGCCATGTGCGATTGGTTAGGTGACGCATACTACTTTCAAAGGCCATAACTTCTTGCTCAGGTTCTGGATTTTAGCAAAATTGGTATCGTTGGAAAGATAACTCGTAAACCTATTATTTTATATATTGTATGCTATCTAATTTTACATATACAAAGAGTGATGGTCGATTGAAGTTGACACGAATTATAATTTCCACTTAAATTCAATCATAGAAGTAGTTTTCAACTCGTCCTTGAGTTAAAGGACCTCTATGGTCTCAATTCAAGCTTGAATGGATTCACATACTACACAAATAATTAACATGCCATATTGGCATATGATTTATGGCTTCGGGATTATCAACACATCGGAACCATGGTCTATATTGTAGTCCAAAATGCGTGGCGTTACACCCCCAAGGATGGGTTAGCGGGTAAACCTTAGCAAATACTCAAGGTAAGGGTAAGATAATGCCATCCAGCAAAATCAAGTAAACCAACCACATTCAAACAAACCGCACATATAATATATAACCATGACGATAAAGGGAACTGAGTTTAGCATGCCTTTAAAACCATTAACCTGGATATGTATAGCTTAACAATCCTAGAACCACCCACTGGATATATGGGTCTACTGTAAACCCCTGAACGGGCCTTTATACAAGTAGCCATATGAACTGGAGATACCATGAGAGTAGGGGATTCCCAAGTACCCTTCGCTCTCTATGATACCTATGTACAATGTACTTAGAGTATTCCCATGTACCTCATAGTATCATATATGGTTGCTATGATCAAAACCTCATATTGGTAAACATGAGTTTCTAGTGACCGTCCATTAGACTCGCACCTTCACTGTTAGCTATCACAGCCCACCATTATTTCCCATTTAAAACATTTCCAAGCAACCAAACCATCATACCATTTTTATTAACCAAGTCTATGAGTATTGCTATTGTCATATTGACTATAGCTTGGAAGCAATTTCCTTATCCAACTTTTTAATGCAAAGGGATTCCCATGTACCCTTACATTACATTATCATGTTATCTTGGGGGGATACGGTGTACCCCACAAGTATTCCATTATTATAATTGATTGGGGGGACCCTATGAACCCTATTAGCTGTTTATTACCATGTTTACTTGGGGGATTCAATTGTACCCCACAAGGAGTTCAATTAACCATGACCACCAAGACATTTTATTTAACCATTCCAAACCATTTAAACCATTTATACCATTTGGGGTTCCATTAGCAAACCATACCATGCAATAGTTCAATGAAAAGTCAAACAATATAGTAAAAGTTTATCATAGGCATTTTATCAAACAAGTTGGGACATAGTGTCTCCAAAGAAAAAAATCCAATTACCAATTAACCATTCCCATGCAACCAACTTTCCAAACCACCATTAACGTGTGCAAAAACATAATTAAAAAATAGGAAAACCATAATTAAGAATTTAATACCAAAAACCCAACATCTATTTGAAAACCCAAAAATCATACCATAATTATGCCAATAAAACATAGTAGAAAACATACATTTAGTTGGAACTAACAATGAGGGAGAAGTAACTTGCCTTAGATGATGAAGATGATGCAAATAAATCACAAACACAAATCCTAATTTGATCACCTTAGTGAAACCCTAGCCTTCGTTTACCCAAAAATCTTAAAAAGGATAAGAGAGTGCTTTATAAGTGTTAATTAATAAAATAATAGGTCAAATAACCTACCAAGTGTGATATAAGTCATGGGCTCATAATGGGTTAAGAGAGGAAATGTCCATATTACCACAACATAACTACCTAAAATCCACATAGGTGGGTATGACCCCACCATACTAGTCGTATTGTTTAATATGAGTGGTACCATCCACTCGTATCCTAGACCTCCGTTAGAGCCCCCACACTAGTCAACATACGACCATGCAAGATGCAAGACAAACTATATCTATGGATACGACTACTATCCTCAACCTGTACCCACAACAGAACCACGAGAAATTGAGACTGTCAAACATATGAGTGGGACAGTATGACTCGTACCTATCTCACAACCCATGTAAAACCACTCATACTCAGATGCAAGTTACTTTACTAATTCTATAACTAAGTAAAGGAAAATCCAACCATAGGACCCGTATCCGACCATACGAATAACCAACACAAGTCGTACCCATTCCAGAAACCAACCTAACCCACTAACCATCACTAGTTACTGTACTACAAACCTTACCAACTATACCCCAGCATACGACCTGACCCGCTAGTCATACCTTCACCAGAAATTAGAAATCCCAAAATTTTTTCTAAGGGTCCCAAACCCAGTGTGTTTCAGTCTCACCAACTAGGATCATTCATCATCGAATCATGGAAAAGGCAGGTAAAACACAAATATGATTCATTTGCATTATCAAATATCAATCCAACCTTTAACCATGTTTGAAAATAAAGATGCAAGGATCTATTCTAACCCTTAACTAAGTTAGAAAACAAAAATGTTATAAAGACCGCATACTTTCCGCAGGAATATCCAAAGCAGAAAATAACTGATATTTGGACTTCATGTCCACTTGCACTTCTTATGTAGCCTATTCCACCTTGTGGTTCTGCCACAGAACCTTAACTAAGGTCACATCCTTGGTCCATAACCAAAAAACCTATTAATCTAAGATCTGAACTCTAATCTCTTCATAAGACAAAGAATCTGAGATATCCAACCCTTCCAAGGGAACCATCGAAGAAGGATCACCAAGATACTTTCTCAACAACAAGATTTGCAATACTAGATAAATGGAAATCAAACTTGAAGGAGACTCCAATTCATATGCCATGTTACCAATACTTAGCAAAACTATATAAGAACCAAGATACCGGGGATTGAACTTCCCCTTTTACCAAACCATATCACTTCCTTCATGGGAGATACCTTTAGGAACACTTTATCCCAATCTCAAACTCAAAGTACACCTACATAGGATTTTTGGCAACTTTGGGCAGCCTTAATTCTATCCTAAATAACTTTTACCTTTTCCGTAGTTTGATAAACCAAATCTGGACCGTACATATGCGCCTTACCAATTTCTAACCACCCAATAGAAGATGTAAACCTCCTACCATATAATTCCTCAAAAGGAGCCATACCAATGGTATAATGATAAGTATTATTGTCAGAAAACTCTACCAAAGGTAGATTCTCAAACCAACTGCCACAAATAATCAATCATGCATGCCCGAAGCATATCCTCTAATGTCAGAATAGTCCTCTGTTCTTGTCCATCCATCTATGGATGAAAATCAATACCCAGACTAACCCTATTACCCAACTCCTTCTGGAAAGACCACCAGGAGTGAGATAGAAACTGCGTACCACGATAAAAAATAATCAAAATAGGTATCCTATGCAGCTTTACAATCTATTGAAGGCATAACTTTGCATAGTTCTCAATCAAAAAGTTAGACCGCACCAGCAAGAAGTGAGCAAACTTTGTCATCCTATCCATAATGACCCAAATTGAATCAAATTGACTCCAAGATCGATGAAAACCGATAACGAATTCTATATTTATTACCTCGCATTTCCATTCTGGCAACTCCATTTCCTGATACAACCCTCCAGACCTCGTGTTCTCAACTTTGACTTATTGGAACACGAAGAATTTGGCAACAAAATCAGCCATATCCTTTTACATACAATTCCACCAATCCATCTCATTGAGATCATGATACATTTTTGTCGTACCAGGATGAACAACAGTGTGTGATTCATATTTCTCATCCATAAACCTTTGTCGTAAACCATCAACATCAGGAACACATAACTACCCTTGGTAAATCAAAGTACCATCACCACTAATCTTAAACCTAACCACCCTTTGCCCACTATTATCACTCTAGATTTTCATCAAGATAGGATATTGCATTTTTTTTTATATTTGATCTTTGCACCAAGAGACGACCGAATCACTTATGTACCATCATACCACCATCCTCAAAGTCTAGAAGAAAAAACCCAAGATTAGCCAGGTGGTGAATATCCTTCACTAACTCCTACTTCCCCTTTTCTATATAAGCTAAAATCCTCATGGATAACCTACAAAGAGAATCAGAAACCACGTTAGCTTCACCTAGGTGGTAGTGAAGACTCATATCATAGTCCTTGAGAAGCTCCAATCATCTTCTCTACTGAGATTAAGCTCTTTCTGAGTGAACAAATATTGTAGACTCTTATGATCTGAAAAGATATCCACGTGCACTTCATATAAATAATGACATCAGATTTTCAAAGAAAAAACCACCGCTAAAAGCTTCGAATCATGAGAAGGATAATTCCTCCCTTGTAACTTTAATTGTCTAAAAGCATAGACAATCACCTTCCCATGTTGTATCAAAAAGCAACCAAGTCCCACCCGAGACACATCACAATAAACCTCAAACCCTTGATTACCTTCAGGCAATGTCAAGACTGAAGCAGAAGTTAGCTTATCCTTAAGCTTCTTAAAACTCCCTTCACAAGTATCCGAAAAAGAAAAACATACCTTCTTTTGAGTCAACTTAGTCAATGGGGTATCTATCATCAAGAAACCTTCTACGAACTGCCTATAATACCCAGCCAAAACTAAGAAGCTCTGACTATTGATTGGAGTCATGGGTCTAGGCCACCTTTTAACCACAACAAGAACTCACACTTAGAGAACATTGGCATATAATTATTGCTATTTAAAGGTCTGCATTAGCACATGGAGTGATTAGTATAATCCAGTTCACTCTTAGAAGAAACCAGAATGTCATCCATGAATACAATGACGCAAAAATCCACAAAAACACCTAAAACCCCTATTCATCAAATCCATATATATCGTCGGGGCACTAGTCAAAACAAATGACATAACCAAGAACACTAAGTGTCCATACTGAGTACAAAAAGTTATCTTAGGGATATCCTCTTCCCTAATCATAAGAGGATGATACCCAGACTGAAGATCTATCTTATACAAGAAATTGGAACCTTACAACTAATTAAACAAGTCATCTATCCTCAGAAGAGGATACTTGTTCTTAACTGTTACTTTATTCAACTATTGATAGTCAATGCATATCCGAAGGGAACCCTCTTTCTTGTACACGAATAATGCTGGTGCACCCCTAGGGGATACACTAGGATGGATGAAACCCTTAACTAAAAGATCCTTCTGTTGCTTCTTAATTTTTCTTAACTCAACCGAAGCCATTCTATATGGAGGAATAGATATGGGACAAGTGCTCAGAACAAAATCAATAACAACCTCAATCTCCCTATCAAAAGAACACTAGGAAGATTTTTCAAAAAGACCTCCAGAAACTCATTTACAATTCGAGCCGAATGTAAAAAAGGACCTTTCAAGTTATAATCATTAACCCAGACCAAGTGATAGAGATGCCCTTTGGAGATTAATATCTAAGCTCTAAAATAAGAAATAAACCTTCCCCTAGGAGCTAGGGAACCACCCTTCCAATCTATAACTGGTTAACCTTGTAACATAAAGATTACCTTATGGTTCTGACAATCTAAGAAAGCTTAACAAGAGTGTAACCAATCCATCCTCAAAATAACATCAAAATCAACCATATTTAGTTTAAGAAATTCCACCAAAGTTTTCCTACTACCAACAGATACCATATACCACTTATAGTCTCTTTTAGAAAGCATGGAGTCACCTACTGGCCTAGAACAGAAAAAGAAACTAAAGCAACCTCAGAATCAAAACCAAAATACACAGCCATATAAAAAGTCACATGAGCAAGCAGACACTACACGTCACCATAAAAGAGTCGTAACATACCATTCACTACATCAAGAGATGCCTCTAATTACTATTGAGTACCAAGAGAACATAGCATATTTTGGCCTGTGTCGGTGCCAAAAGCAGAAATAGATACAAAAGTTGTATCATTTGGTGCAGGAGCATATGATAAAGGAACTGAAGTTCTACTTTCTCCTTAAGCACCCTTATAAATTGGGAAATTCCTGAGCATATGGCCTAGATGTCCACATTTAAAACATCTATCCCTTCAATCATTACAAATTCCTTAATGAAGATGACCATGGAACAAATATGAGGACATGAAGAGTCGACTGAGCCTCACTTGCTTGAGATAGGGCACCTTATTAACAAAAATTATCACCACCTTATTGACGCCTATCACCCTACTATTTTGGATAAAGAACACTATTAATAAATAAGGAACCAAAATACCCCCTACTTCTTCTTATTCCATTTACCTCTATCCTGACCACCCTGTTGTTGAGCACTATCTTATTTAGATGATATGAACTTCTTGCCCTACCTTTCCCAAACTTTTTTTATTTCTTTTTTCCTCCTTTACCTGTTATATATGAAAAGCAAACCTGGAAATATCCATATCCCTGATAAGCAATACAGTCTTACTTTCACTGATCAATTCTTGATATAGCCTAGAAATGAACTTTTTAATCCTTGCCCTCATATCAGACACTATTTCTTGAGCATACCTTGATAGATGATGAAATTTCAAGGCATATTCCTTGACTGGCATTTTACCTTGCTTATGTTTCACAAATTTCCCCATCTTTGCTTCCCTCAGGTCCTGACAAAAGAAGCAATCCAGAAAGGCAGCTGAGAAAGTTGCCTAAAAGGACAACTGCTAAACATTATCTCTATCCTGTCCAACTCCTCATACCACGGTATGCAATATCCTTGAGCTAATAAGGTGTAAAATTTACCCCTTACATATTTATGGCCTGCATTACCATGAATATTTTCTTCATTTCATTCCAAAAAAAAACTATGGATCCTCCTCCACTTTTATGCCAGTAAAAGTAGGAGAATTCATCTTCAAATTGGCCTACCCTTATTACCTCAACAGATGGAACACCATAAGCATCCCGCTTAGCCTATGCAGCAACCAGCTGAGCAATAATATGAATTGATTAATGAAATTCAACATTCATCACCTCATCTTGAGGAGGACAAGTAGCATTGGAGAAACTCCAAATATATCAGGGACTGGACCCCTATATCGACTATGGATCCATTGAGTACTATGTGTCCCTTTAATATTTTCCCTAGTTGAGAAAGATGAATTACCATGCATTTCAAATCGTCGAAGCATGATCTTTAAAGCGAACAAACCAGGATAAGAAAAAAGCTTAGACCTTGTATCTTAAAAATAGAATACCAAGAAAGTGAAACATTCTTAAATTCCTTGTAGCCAATTTCTAATGAGTGTGGCATGCTACACACCCCTAAAAGAGACTCTACATGACATTGCTTTGTGGACCCCAATTAACCATGAACCTAAAGCACTAATACCAACTTTACATGACCCGACTCAGAGCCTTGTTGTAATAGGCACCTCAAGTCCAAGCCTAATACCAAACCCAACCAACCTATGCATATCTTTAGTTGAATGTCTTTCAAACATATGAAAAGATAGTGTTATTGTGTAACCCAAGACTCTAGGATAGGTCTATTACTGTGACCACCCAAACGAGTCTAGCTATTTAATACTAAAGAACAACCATAATTAAACTGAACCATAACAATAACCAAACTAAGTTCTATAACATAACATAAAAGAATTGAACAATGAAAAATTTAGTTCAACGGTATCAGCCCTAATGCCAATGCCAATGTCAATGCCAATACTAAGGCTGAAACCACTATTGATCCCACCTATATCAACACAGAGTAGTTCCACAAAAGCCTCTAACTAAAAGAAAACCAATATCCAGATGGGATATGCCACTAATCAAAGAAAAAAAAATATCTATAAGTAAACCAAAGCTTGTAAAAACATCCATGAACATGAAATAGATCCTTTCAGAATATGGAAGAACACCACTTCAATCCAGTAGTTTATCTCTAATTGTACACCTAAATAGGAGGAGTAGATCGGTCGATTCCTGTATCGCATGGGGATATAGCTGCCCGAGGATGTGTTAACGGGTGAATACAAGAAAGTATTCGAGATAAGGATAAAATAATGCCATTCGGTAATAATAAGTAAACAAACCACATGCTTACAAACCATACATATAATGCATATAACCATTCTAGGAAAGGGTTTGCATGAATTTAAAACCATTAACCAGGGTATGCACAACTTAAGCATCCTAGAACCACCCACAAGCTATATGGGTCCAGTGTAACCCCCTGAATTGGACCCGATGTGTGTAACCACATAAACTAGAGATACCATAAGAGTAGGGGATTCCCAAGTACCGTTCGCTCTCCATGATTCATATGTATAGTGTACTTTGAGGATTCCTATATACCTCTTCGTAGTATATTTAGTCGCTATGATCAACTCCTCATGTTGAAAAACATAAGTTTCCAGTATTCGTCTATTAGACTTGCACCTTCATGATTAGCTATTAGACTGCACCGTATGGTCTAATTAAAACCATTTCCAACCAACCAAACCATCATACCATTATTATTAACCAAGGCTATGAGTAGTGGTATCATCACACCGACTATACTTTACAAGCAATATCATTAGCCAATCCTTTAATGTAAGGGGATTCCTATATACCCATATATTACATTGTAAAGTTAACTTGGAGGAATCCCGTATACTCCACAAGTATAGCATTATAGTAATTACATGGGGGAATCCCATGTACCACACAAGTTGTTCATTACCAGTTTACTTGGGCGATTCTATTGCACCCCATAAAGAGTTCAATTAACCATAACTATGATCACCAAACCATTCCATTTACCCATTGCAAACCATTTATACTATTTTGGCTTTTCATTACCAAATCATATTGCACAATAGTTCCATTAAAAGTCCAATAATATAGTAAAAGCATTATCATAGGCATTTTGTCAAGTATGTTAGGGGTATAGTGTTTACAAAACCAATTACAATTACCAATTAACAATTTCGATGCAACCAATTTTCCAAGAGATAGTGAAAGCATGTAAAAACATAATTAAAACATGGGAAACTAATAACCAAGACTTTAATACCAAAACTACAATATCTATTTGAAAACCTTAAAATTATACAATAATCATGCCCTGAAAACATTATATAAAACATGTCTTTAGTTGGACCTAACAATGAAGGAGAAGTATATTCCCTTAGATGATGAAGATGGTGGAGAGAAATCACCAACACCGGACCAAATTTGATCACCTTAGTGATACCCTAGCCTTCCTTTACCCAAAAACATTAGAGAGGATTACAGAATTCTTTCTAAGTGTTAATTAACGAAATAAAAGTAAAAATAAGCTCCCAAATATAGTAAAAGTAGTGGGGTAATAATGGGTTTAGAGGGGAAATGTCATGATTACCCCAACTTAACTTCATAAAATCTACGTAGATGGTTACGACTCCACCATACTTGTTGTACCATTCAATACGAGTGGTACTGGCCACTCGTATCCTAGACTTCCCTTATACACCCTTATATTGGTCAACATACGACCATGCAAGACAAACTGTATATCACGATATGAATAGAACCACCCTTAACTCGTGCCTATAATAGAAATAAGAGTAGTTGAGACTGTCCAATATACGAGTGGGACAATATGACTAGTACCCTATCTCACAACCCATGGTGAGCCACTCATACTCAAATCCAAGTTACTTTACTAATTCTCAAATTAAGTAAAGGAAAACCCACCATACAACCCGTATATGACCATACGACTCATACCAACCCAAGATGTACCCATTCCCAAAACTAATCCAACCCACCAACCATCACTGGCTAGTGTACGACCAACCTTAAAAACTGTATCCCAGCATACAACTTGTACCCCCTAGTCATATCTTAACTAGAAACAAGAAAGCCTAAAAAATTTTCTAAGGGTCCTAAACCCAGGGTGTTTAATTTCCCCCACTAGGATCATTCATCCCCGCATGACACACAAGGAAGGTCAAACATAAGAACTATTTATTTGCACTATAAAATATCAATCCAACATTAAACAAGTTAAAAATAAAGATGCTAGGATCTATTCCAACCCTTAACGAACTTAGAAAATAAAGATGAGGTTAATAACACATACCTTCCACACAAATATATGGAGAAGAAAACAAATACGGATATTTGAACTTCATGTACACTTCTGCTTCCCACGTAGTATCTTCCACCTTGTGGTTCCTACATAGAACCTTATTTGAGGCCACATGCTTAGTCCATAACTAACGAACCTTCCAGTCCAAGATCTCAACCAGGATTTCTTCACAAGACAATGAATCTGAGAAATCATATCCTTCTAAAGGAATCTCCAAAGAAGGATCACCAAGATACTTCCTGAATATCGAGACATGAGATACCGAATAAATGGTTCTCAAAATAGAAGACAACTCCAATTAATACGTCACGTTATGAACCCTCTAAAAAATTTTGTAATGACCAATATACCAACAACTGAGCTTTCCCTTTTTATCGAACTACATTACTCCTTTTATGACAGATACCATTAGCAACATATTAACCCTAATCTCAAACTCCAAGTCTTTATGCCTTGCATCCACATAGGACCTTTTGTGACTCTGGGAAGCCTTAATCCTATCCCAAATCACTTTTACCTTTTCCATATCCTCATAAACTAAATTTGGACCAAATATATCCATCTCACCAATTTCAAACCACGTAATGTGAGATCTATAACTTCTACCATACAATACCTCAAAATAAGCCATACAAATTCTAGAATGATAGCTATTGTTATAAGAAAACTCTACCAAAGATAGATGCTCAATCCAATTTCCACCATAATCAATCATGCACACCCAAAGCATATCCTCCGATTTCTAAATAGTCCTCTATTCTTTTCCAGATGAAAAGCAGTACTCAGACTAACCTTAGTACCCAACCCCTTCTAGAAAACTACTAGAAGTGAGATGAAAAAGCATACCATGGTCAGAAATAATCAAAATAGGTATCCCATTCAATTTTACAATCTCCTAAAGGTATAACCTCGCTTAGTTCTAAGCTAAAAACTTAGTCCGCACTGGCAACAAATAAGCAAACTTTGTCATCCTATCCGTGATAACCCAAATTAAATTAAATTAGTTATTATATCGAGAAAGACAGGTAATAAAATCAATATTGATTACCTCATATTTCTATTCTAGCAACTTCATTTCCTAATACAACCTACAATTCCTCATATTCTCAACTTTCACTTATTGATACACTAAACACTTGGCCATAAAATCAGCCACATCCATTTTCATACCAGTCCTCCAATACATTTCAATGATATCATGATACATTTTTATAGAACTGGGACGAATAACATAGTATGATTTATGCTCCTCAGTAAAAACCCTTTGTAGAAAACCATCGTCGTCCAGAACACACAACCACCCTTGGTACCTTAAGGTACTATCACCACTTATCTCAAACTCTATCTCTCTTTTACCACCAATATCTCTCTTTACTTTTATCATGATAGGATCTAGCATTTTCTTCTCCTTGATCTCCAAAGTGAGAGAAGATTGAACCACTTCCAATACCATTACACCGCAATCCTTGAAGTCTAGGATTTGGACCTCAAGATTAGCAAAGCGGTGAATATCCTTTGCTAACTCTCACTTTTCCTTTTTAATATGAGCTAAACTCCCCTTAGGTAACCTGCTAAGAGCGTTAACAACTATGTTAGCTTTACCAGGTGGTAGTAGAGACTCATATCATAGTCTTTTAGAAGATCCAACTATCTTCTCTACCTAAGATTAGCTGTTTTCAAATTAACATATACTATAGACACTTATGATTATAAAAGTTATCCACGTGCACTCTCTATACAAATAATACTTCAACATTTTCAAAGAAAAACCACTGTTAAAAGCTCCAAATTATGAGTAGGATGATTTCTCTCTTGTACCTCTAATTGCCTAGAAGCTTTGGTAATTACCTTCCCATGTTCAATCAAAACACAACTAAGTCCCACCCGAGATGGATAACAATAAACCACAAAATTCCCATTACCTACAGGAAATGTCCAGACTGGAGTTGAAGTTTGATTATCATTGAGCTTCTAATAACGCACCTCACAAGCATTTGACCAAGAAAACTTTACCTTCTTTTAAGTTAACTTAGTCTATGGGGTAGCTATCATCGTGAAACCTTTCACGAACTACCTATAATACCAAGCTAGACCCAAAAAACTTTAATTATAAGTTAGAGTTGTAGGTCCAGGCCACCTTTTAACCCGTTCCACCTTATGTGGATCCACCATGATCCCCTCACTAGAAATAATATAACTAAGGAAAGTCACAGCGTTTAACCAGAACTCACGCTTAGATAACTTAGCATTCAATAGTTGCTATTTTAAGATTATACAACACCACATAGAGGCGATTTGAATAATACACCTTACTCTTACAATCAACTAGAATGTCATCAATGAACAGAATGAGAAAAAGATCTTGAAACTACCTGAAAACCTTATTCATCAAATCCATAAATTCCATTGGGGCATTAGTCAAACCAAGTAACATAACAATAACTTTAATTACCCATACTGAGTATGAAAAACTAACTTAGGGATGTCCTCCTTCCTAATCTTAAGTTGATGATACCCAGAATAAAGATCTATCACAGACAAGAATTTGGCACCTTGAAACTAATCAAACAAGCCATATGTTCTTGGAAGAGGATTCTTATTCTTAACTATTACTTTATACTAGTAGTCAATGCATATCAAAAACAAACTATCTTTCTTATGCACGAGTAAAATTGGTGCACCCCAAGGAGATTTACTAGGATGGGTAAAACCCTTATCCAAAAAATCCTTAATGTGCTCCTTGAGTTCCCTCAACTCAGTTGTAGCCATTCTATAAAGAGGAATAGAAATTGGATGATTGTTCGGAACCAATTCAATACCAAACTCAATCTACCTATCATGGGAAAACTGGGAAGATCATTTGGACTAACCTCAGGAAACTCATTTACCACCAAAACTGAGTAGAAAGAAGGACCTTCTGAGTTAGAATCCTTAACCCAGACCATGTGATACTGACACCCTTTCGAGATTGACAATTAAGCCAAAACATAGGAAATAAACCTTCCCCTTTGAACTAGGTGGTTTACTAGGGAACCTAAATAAAACCTTATAAGTCTGACAATCTAAGGATACATAACAAGAGTGTAACCAATCCATCCCCAGAATAATATTTAAATCCACTGTATCTAGTGTGAACAAATCCACTAAAGTTTGCCTACTACCAATAGATACCACACACCACCGATAAACACTTTTAGCAACCAAAAAGTGTGCTACCTGGGTAGAAATAGCAAAAGGATCCAAAATAACCTCAAGATTAGTACAAAATACAAAGCCACAAATGAGGTCACATAAGAAATAGTAGACCATAGATCAAGTAGACAATACACATCATAAGAAAAGAGTTGTAACATATCAATTAAAGCATTACATGATGTACCAGATTTCTACTGAGTAGCCAAACAATATAACCTATTCCAACATGCGTCAGTACAAGAAGAAAAAATAGATGCAAAAGTAGCACCCTTTGTGCAAAAGCAGAAAATAAAGTAATCAAAGATTTGACTGATCCCAAAGCACCCTTACTAACTAGAAAATTCCAAAGCATATGGCCTGACTATACATATTTAAAACATCGTCCCTCCCTTCATCAAAAAATCCCTAATAAAGACAACCATAAAATCGGTAAGGAGGGCATAAAGAAGTCAATTAAGCCCCACTCGCCTTAGATTGGGCATCCTATGTCAGAAAAGTATTGCCACCCTATTAACCCCTACCGATTGACTATTATAGAACTCATCCACTTCTTGTTTTTCATTTACCAGTATCCTAAACTTCTTACTAGTTAGCATTACCTTATTTAGAGGAGTTGAACTTCTTGCCCTGTCTTCCCCAAACTTTGGCCATTTCCTATTTTCCTTCTCCATATGTTGTATATGAACAACCAAACTAGAAATATCCATATCCTTGATCAAAATATTGTCTTACTCTCACGGATCAAATCCCAGATAGCCCAAAATAAACTTTCTCATCTTTGCCCTCCTATTGGGTACCATGTTCGGAGAAGACAGCTGATGAAATTTCAAGGCATATTCACTAACTGACATTTTCCCTTACTTAAGATTCATAAATTCCTCTATCATTTCTTTCCTCAGCTCTTAAGGAATGATGCAATCTAGAAAAGCATTTGAGAAAGTCTCCCATAAGGACAACTCTTGAACAATACCTCTATCATATCCCAATCCTTGTACCACTATTATACAATATCCTTAAGCTGATAAGATGATAATTTACCACTTCCATATTTGTGACCTACATTACCCTAAATATTTTCTCCATTTTATCCAAGAAATCTTGTGGATTCTCTTTCACCTTCACACCTATAAAATTTAGAGGATTCATCTTCTTAAATTGGCCTACCCTTGTGGCCTTAGCAGATATAACAACAGATGAATCTCAAGCAGCCTAAGCAGCTACTAACTGAGCAATAACATGAATCGATTGATGAAATTTTACATTCACTACCTCATCTTGAAGAGAACAAGTAAAAACTGGTGGAGTTCCAGAAATATCAGGGATTGGACCCCTAGATCAATTATGGATCCCCTGAGTAGTACGTGTCCCTTCAATATTGTCCCAGTTGGGAAAGATGAATTACCTTGTATCTCTAATCATCATAGCATGATATAAAAAGTGAACAAACTAGTATTAGAAAGAATATTAGGTCTTGTATCTTGAAAATATAATACCAAGAAAGTGAAACATTCCTAAATGCCCTGTAGCCTCTCCCTTATAAGTGTGGCATGATACATACCCCTAATAGAGACTCTACTTGACATGACTTTATGGGTATTGATGTTTTGATATTTGATGAAATATTTTGTACCTTTTACAAAGGATAATTGTATTTTTTAAGAAACTATTGAAGTATTTGATGGTGGGTTTTACTTGTTCTTAGGAAATTTACTCAGTAGAAAGAATAACTTAGAAAAGTAAGAATGGGTAACATATGATGGACTACCTGACTGTTCATCATACTTGCAATGGACCATTGTTGTATCTATCAGCCTTAAATAGAAATAAGGTTATCAAAGACCTCAATGATGTTATAAGTGATAGATTGTTAGGCAAGTGATAGACCGTTACTGTGTCCGTCGGCATTAAACAGAAACCATAAAAATTAGTGTCTCAGCAATAGACTTAGTGATTGGCCATTAGGCTTGCGACGACCATCACTACATCCGTCAATCTAGAACAGGCCATAAAAAACTCAAAGTCCTAGTGACGTACTGGGTGATGGGCTGCCAAGTTTGCGATGGACAGTCAACATATGACACGATGACTTTTATTTGATTTTTGAGATCCAGTTTTTTTGGAGGCTACAAATACTCAGCTTAAGGTTAGATTAGGAATCTTTTGGCTATTTGTGTAGAATTCTCTGAGAAAAATTTTTGACTTTGGGATTTCATTTTATTCACTATAAATTAAGGATTTTGAACAAATTCTTGTAGATTTGTAAGTTTTTCTACATTATATATAAAATATAAAATGGAATTCCTTTCTTTAACTATGTATGGCTAAAACTCCAATAACTAGGGTTATGGAAGCCTTGGTGTGATTCATTATTAGAGTTGTGGGAATGATCAAATTCTTCGAATTAATCTAATAGAATAACCTTCTCTTTAGTTTAATGATTCTTTTTTGTTGCAAACATGAAGGATGTGCCAATAGACACCACTTGTTTGAGTATAAGAGTTAATGTTAGTCAAAGAGAAGAGTTACAAGAAAATAATAGAATTTAACCCTTGATTTTATGGTTGATGCCTTAAAAGGATCAACTCCTTGAGGATTTAATTGATTAATCCTATTTTCTCTTTAAGTTTGAAAAAATTAAAGTGTAATCATATTTTAGGTTTGATAAAGAATTAGATGGACTTTATTGCACAATTAGCCTTGTAATTGGATTTGTTAAGTATGGATTTAAGATGAACCGCAACCGTTGTTGTTGAAACACTTTGGTGACCATAAACCTAGTTTACTGTCTCTCCTTTATTTTTAACTTTTCAAACTAACCACTAGCCTGTACACTGAGTAAAATCCAAACAATCTTTGTATATCAACCCACTTTATTTTCAGAAACTTTTGATTAACAGTAATTAATAATCATAATACATAGTGAATACCATATTCCCTGTGGGATTCAACCCCAACCTAGTTAGGTTATATATTTAACAATGATCATTTAGATTCTTTTAGGAGATTTGTAATATGGGTGCATCAAATTTTGTTGTCAGTACTGAGGAATACAGTTGTAAATTAATACGATTGCCAATTAAGTATATGAGTGTTAATTGACCTTTGCTCAAGTTTCCTAATTTAACTTTATTTGTTGTTTTTGACTATTACAAGATCTTGGTTTTGTATGCCACAAGCCATAAGGTAAATCTAGCCATTATTACCTGTCAACCAGAAACCATAAAGAATTGGGAGTATTACTGAATAACAAGAAGCTAAAAGATTAGCCTCTTTGGATAATACACAAGTCAATTGACAAAATATAGATAACCCTGGTCGTGTGGCTAATATGAAGGATGATGACTTGGGATATGATGACTTTATTAGCCCTATAACAGTAGACGTGCAGAGAATACAACTATACCAACAAATTGAAATCATCTAGTTAGAAGGGGAGAAAATGGTCAACCAGTCAATTTTATTTGGATAACAATGATGAATCTGATTTAAATAGAGCTTGGGGTACAAGAGTGATTATTCCACCACCATTGACACCAACATAAAGTTTAATATTATAAGTACAATAATTCAGTCGATTAATCTTTAGGGGCTATTTGGTAGGATGCTAAGGAATGATCTGAATATGCACCTGGTGAACTTTATTAATATTTACAAGTCCTTTGATAATCCTAAAGTAGGGTAGAATGTAATCCATCTGAGCTTATTTTCATTATCTCTGTCTAGGAAGGAAACCCTATAAATGAATGAGCTAGCACATGATTCTATAACAAACTAGAGACAACTAATAAAAAAGGAAAAAAATTTGAAAAGTTGTGTGGTCACATAGTAAGGTAGCTAAATTAGATTCTGAGAAGGAGGCAACCTACTCGAATAATAAGAGGGTTTCTAAGGCAATAGACAAGGAAATCAGTGTCGGAATTATTATAAAAAGGTTGGTTATAAATATCATGACCAAGATTACTAAAAGAATAAGACTGATATGAGTGGGTTGTATATACCACATGGGAGTCGTGATATTGCCTCAAACAATTCAAGAAAGATGTCAATGGAGAATATAATAGCTAAACTATTGAAAGGTGTATATTTAATCGATACAGGAGTTAGCGAGATTAAAAGTTATTTGTTATCCATGAGTAAATTAGTTGACTCACACTCAACATTCATCAATAAATTCAAGAAACTGATGAACTAATCGTTGGTAGCATTTAATCAAAAAAAGAGTGTGACATTGCCAATTGACATAGTGTAGATTCTGAGGAATGATAGGTCGTGTTTGGAAATTACCACTAAAAGTGGTAAAATATTACCTGGTCCCATCTTGAATTCATCCATTCTAGATAATGTAGTGTTGATAGAAGATAAAGCTTTTGATAAAAATCTAATAGAGTCTAAAAAACTAGAGAATGTGAAAGAGTCATCTAAACAAAAGCAAGCTGATGATATTGACAAAGACAAGAGTAAGGAAGTGGAGGCCGATATAACAAGACTACAAAAGACTTCTCCTCCATTCCCATATAGATTGAAGAAGAAAGTAGATTAGACTAAGTTCAACAAATTCATGGTCATGTTGATGTAGTTGAAAGTAAATGTACCCTTAGTTGAGGCACTAGAGTAGATGTTGGGTTACGCCAAGTTTATGAAAGATCTTGTTAAGAAGAAAAGGACAGTGAGCTATGAACCAATAGATAATATTCATCATTGTAGTGTCATTTCTAAGAGATCTATAGTGTAGAAAAAATCTGACCCAAGAGCATTTACTATTTTGTGTACTATCAGATCGTTCAATTTCGTAAAATATCTTTGTGATCTTGGAGAACGTATAAACCTTATGCCATTGGTATTTTAAAAACATTTAGGCTTGGTAGATCCTAAGCCTACTAATATATGACTTTTAATGGCTGAAAGGTCAGTAGAGAGACCTGTGAGAATTCATTAAGATGATCTAGTTAAGGTGGCTAGCTTTATATTCCCAATGAACTTTGGGATTTTAGATTTTGATGTGGATTTCAAAGTACAGATAATATTAGGTAGACCGTTCTTAGCGACTGGGAAATTACAAATTGATTTAGAGTTCAATGAGCTAAAAGTTAGGCTCAATGACAAAGAAATTAGCTTTGATGTGTGCCTATGTATGAAGAAATAGATGGAGATGAGTGTTTTTTTATTTATTGACATGTTTTACAAAGATGATCAAGAGTTGTAAGTTGAAGAAAGATTTACAATAGAGACTTTATCTATTATGTTGATAAACTTTGATAGTGAGGGAATTGATGGGTACGATGAGACTATATGTCCATTGACTGGAATAGAGTCGTACTCTTAAAAAGCCTTTCCATACTAACTACTAAGCCTTTGATTAAATAAACAATGGTGTTGCAACTAAAAGAGATACCAGTCCATTTGCAATATATTTTTCTATGTGATGGAAATAATTTACAGTTATTAATAAAGTGGATCTGATAGAGCATTAGGTTGAGGCTCTTATTTCTATACTGAGGTTCTATAAGATAGCTATTAGGTGGACTATTTCTGACATCATAGGCATTCTACTTAGTATTTGCACACATATGATCTAGTTGGAAGAAGAATGCACTCCTATGACTGCACTCCTAGAATGCACAACCAAATATCGATTTCTTTTGAGGATTAAGAGAACAAAAGTTTCACATGCCTATATGGAACTTTTGCATTCAAATGAATGTCGGTTAGATTGTGTGATGCACCTACTACCTTCCAAAGGTGTATGATGTCGATCTTTCAGATATAGTGGATGACACTTTAGAAGTGTTCATACATAACTTTTTTATAGTAGGTGATTCCTTCAATTTGTGTTTGGTGAATTTGGGGACGGCTTTGCAGCATTAGAAGAATTCAATCTAATCTAAAATTTGGAGAAGTGTTTAACACCTCAAATTTTGTACAAACAATGCTACACAGTGCTGATGTACAGATATCAGTCATGGATTAGCTTGTGGTCCTTCATGATCATGGGTACCGTATATCATTCTGGGTACCATATTCGAGGTGTTACAAACTTTGTATTAGAGACTAAGGTTCAATAGTGTCCTAGGAAGTTTGAAAGCTACATCTAGTAGAGTCTTATGCACGGGTGTGTTGTGAGCCATATTTATGTATAGGAAGTTTTAAGATATTTTAAGAACAATTTCCCTTATATCAGTATTCATGTTGTGTCAATGAGCATGAGCTTAAATTTAACACTCAATCTAATTTATTTCTCCCTTTCTACTACAGAATATGCCTCCCAAGAGAAGAAATAGAAACTAGTCAGCCCTCAGTCTGTCCAAGAAGATCCCTTGGATGAACATGTTTCTCAAGCAGAGTTTAGAGTTCCATTCATTACTCTTGCTAATTTAGTTACTTCCTAGAATCAATGACCTATTGTCATTTTAGCCAACCCAGTGGCCAATTTAGATGCACCCATGATTCAGGACTTCACCCAAATGAATCCACCATCCTTTTTTCGGTCTAAGTCGTATGCTCAGGAATTCCTTGATCAGGTTTAGAAGGTTACAGATATCATAGGAGTTACTGTTAGAGAGAGTTCTGAGCTATCTATATATCAGTTATAGGATGTGGCTCACACATGGTTCAAATAGTGGAAAGTTGAGAGGGGTGTAGATATAGGACCAATAGAGTGGGAGGAGTTTTCCACTATTTTTCTAGATAGATTCTTTCCCCTAAAGCCGGGGGAAGCTAATGTGTTAGAATCTATCAGCCTCAGGTAGGGCAACAAATGAGTGAAAGAGTATTCTTTTAAGTTTAATCAACTAGCTAGATATGCTCCTCATGTAGAGGCAGGTAATAAGGCTAAGATGAGTAAGTTTGTTTTTGGGGTGAATGATTGTGTGGTCAATGAGTGCAGATCTACAATGTTGATTAGTGAATGAACCCGTCCTAGAGTGGAAGGGTAGTACTTTAGTTTTTAGAGGTCAGCTTATTTCCTACCTTTGGTCATAGAAAATAATATCTAAGAGATGTGTCTATCATCTTGTTCGAGTTAAGGACTCTAGTTTTGAAACTCCCAGTCTTTAATTAGTCCCAGTAGTGAATGAATATTCAGATGTATTTCCCGAAGATCTTCCAGGAATTCTTCCCGAAAGGGGAATAGACTTCAGCATTGATCTTCTTCCACATACTCAGCCTATATCTATTCCACCATGCAGAATGGCACTAGAAGAACTCAGAGAGTTAAAAGATCAGTTGAAGGATCTACTAAAGAAGGGGTTCATCAGACCCAGTATGTCCCCGTAAGGCACACCAGTCTTATTTATGCACAAGAAAGACAGTTCCCTCAGAATATGTATAGACTGCCATCAGCTCAATAAATTCACCATTAAGAAAGAGTATCCACTTCTCTCAATTGATGACTTGTTCGATTAACTTCAGGGTGCGAGCTATTTCTATAAGATAGACCTCAGATTAGGCTATCATCAGCTCAGGGTCAGAGAATGTGATATTCCAAAAATAGTTTTTCAAACTCGATATGGTCACTTTAAATTCTTAGTCATGTCATTCGGTCTTACCTATGCCCCAGTAGCTTTCATGGACTTGATAAACCGTGTGTTCAAGCAGTACTTGGACATATTTTTCATAGAATTTATAGATGATATTCTTATCTATTCCCGTAGTGAGCATGATCATGTAGGCCATCTAAGAATAGTATTGCAGACTCTCAAAAATCATCAGTTGTTTGACAAATTCATTAAGTGCAAATTTTGGATACGGTCAGTAGAATTCCTTGGTCATGTTATCTCCGGTGATGGCATTATAGTTGATCCTTAAAAAACTGAAGCAGTGGGAAACTAGACTAGACCCATCTCTCCATTAGATATCAGGAGTTTCTTGGGTTTGGCTGGCTATTAACATCGGTTTATTGAAGAATTTTTTTCTATTGCATCCCCTATGTCCAGATTGACTCAGAAAAAGGTTTAGTTTCAGTGGTCAGATTCATGTGAAAAGAGTTTTTAAGAGTTGAAGACTCGATTGACCTCAGCTTTAGTTTTAACTCTTCCAGATGGTTTTGATGGATTCGTAGTGTACTAAGATACATCAAGAGTAGGTTGGGGTTATGTCCTTATACATCATGCTAAGGTCATATCATACGCCTCCAAATAACTTAAACCCAATTAGAAGAATTATCCGACTCATGATCATGAGTTAGTAGCCATAGATTTTGCCTTAAAGGTTTAGAGGCATTACTTATTTGGTGTTCATGTAGATGTATTCATAGATCACAAGACCCTTCAGTGTGTATTCTCTTAGAAATATCTTAACCTCTATCAGAGAAGGTAGTTAGAGCTCGTGAAGATAATGACATAAGTGTCCTTTATCATTCAAGCAAGGCAAATGTTATGGATGATGCTCTTAGTAGACTATCTATAGGTAGTTTTGCTCATGTTAAGGATAGTAAGAAAAAGTTAGCTCAGGAAGTCCATTAGCTTACCCGACTAAGAATCTCCTTAGTCGATTTAGCAAAAGGTAGTTACAAAGTTTAGAATAGCGTAGAATTATCTCTAGTATCTGAGGTGGAAGAAAAACAAGATAGAGATCCCAATATTGTTAAGTTGAATGATTCGATCAGAGATTAGAAGGTAGAGGCTTTCTCCCAAGGGAAAGATGATGTACTCCGTTGTCAGGGTCATCTGTGTGTTCTAGGTGTAGATGACTTGAGGCAATGAATTCTTCCAAAAGAACTTGGTGCGTTCTACTCTATTAATATAGGGGCCACTAAGATGTACCAGGACTTGCGGGAAATCTATTGGTGGAGCAGGATAAAGAAAGATGCGGGAGAGTTTGTGGCTAAATGCTCTATATATCAGCAGGTCAAGATAGAGCATCAAAAGCCTAGTGGGTCCATGCAAGAGTTCATTATTACTACATAGAAATAGGAAGAAGTGAACATGGACTTTGTGATAGGTTTTCCTCGTACTCGTTATCAGCATGATTCAATGTGGGTAATTATAGATAGAATGACTAAATCAACAAATTTTCTTCTAGTCCATACCTCTTATTCAGCCAAGGATTATGCCAAACTCTATATAAGGGATTTGGTTAGATTGCATGGTATTCTATTTTCTATTATCTCAGATAGAGATACCTATTTCACTTCTCACTTCTAGAAAGTATTCCAAAAAGGTCTTGGTACCTAAGTTTATCTCAGTACAGTATTTTATCCTCAAACAGATGGTCAAGTAGAAATGACTATTCAAGCCTTGGAAGATATGCTAAGGGCATGTGTAATTGATTTCAAGGGGAGTTGGGATGACCACTTCCTTTTGACTGAGTTTGCATAAAACAAAAGCTATCATTCTAGTATTCAGATGGCTCCATTTAATTATCCATATGGTAGGAGGTACATATCTCTAATGGGTAGGTTTGAAGTGGGTAAGGCTGCAGTAGTAGGGCCTGACTGGGTATTTGACACCGTAGAGAAAGTTCAGTTTATCAAATAAAGACTCTGGGCTGCTTCGAGCCGACAAAAGTCTTATGCAGATGTGTGCATCAAGGATCATAAGTTTGAGATCGGGGATTATGTGTACTTGAAAATCTCTCCCATGAAGGGAGTGAAGTAATCGGTAAGAAGGGAAATCTCAGTCCCCAATATGTCGGTCCCTTAAAAATTAGCAGTTGTTATAGCAAGGTAGCTTATGAGCTCGAATTACCTTAAGATCTAGCCTCAATTCATCTAGTGTCCCATGTCTCCTTAATAAGAAGTGCATAGGTGGACCAACAGTTGTAGTCTCGATAGAGGGCTTAGACATTTAAAACAACCTTTTCTTTCGAAGAGATCCAATTCAAAATTCTTGTCTACCAGACTCGTAGATTGAGGAACAAAAAAATCTCTCTTGTAAAGGTTCTTTGCCAGAATCAGTCGATTGAGGGATCTATTTGGTAAGCAGAAGCAGACATGCATACCAAGTATCCTCACCTCTTCTCCAGAAACTCAGACTCAGCCCAAGGTAATAGATTTCCTTAAACGTATTAAGTTTCATGTTTATATTTGAGTTATAAACTTGATATAAAATACCCTTCCATATCCAGTCATATGTTCATGTATCATGTCAGCCATATTTTCATGCACCAGATATGCATTCTCATCAAGAGAAACTCAACTTCTAAGTAATTTTAGTCATGCATTCATGAAGATGATTTGTCATATATCCATGCATCAAACATACATATTTAGTATAAGATTTTAGTATATCAGAATTTCCAGTCTTATAGACACATTCAATGTTCAGAACCCTTAAGTAAGATCAGTCTATCAGCTTTCCCAGTCTAGTTAGTCTAATTCGAGGACAAATGTTCCCAAGGGGGATATATTGTAATACCCCAAAATTTCTTTAAGTCATATATAGTCTCTAGAAGAGTTAGTGATGACTTCCTAAATGATTAATGTTTAATTCAGATAGAATTTCCCTAATTTTTTATCAAGAGGGAAATTAAATTAGTTTTCCAATGATACGAATTTCATTCAAATCTAGTATCAAAGTAAAAAAATTTTAATGTTTTACAAAGAACTATCAGAACTGCCCAGAAGCGATGGTCAGGCCGACAAGCCATTGAATTTGCGACTAACCATTGCCTAAGCCATTGTGACTAAGTCATTGAAGCCATCTTCTTGCCAAGTGTAATGGTCAGGACTGACAGACCACCGAGCTAGCGATGGGTTGTCGCCCAAACCTTCCCAGACGAAGCAAAAAGTTTAGGTTCTTGCCAAGTATGACAGGATTGACCGACGGACCATTGATCCAGCGATAGAATATCTCCCAAAATATTGCCATATCTGATCAGCAATTTAAAGCCATTTTTAAAAGGGTATTTGGGTCTTTTTCCACATATTTTGACCCCTAATTATACCAGACCAGAGATCATAACTTTTTTATTCATCTATAACACCAAATTAGGGTTTCTCTCAAAGATTAATCACCAAGAATAAGAAACTCTAGGTGTCTAATACCCAGTCAAGAATTTGATATTTCTTTCGCCAATCTTAAAGAAATCATCCACACAGTTATGTCAAGTATTGATTCATGGGTTCCTTTCACCCATGAAGCTCAAGAAAACCTATTTGAAATGTAAACTTTGGGTTCCATGATATGAATTGAATTATATCCATGCTTACGTTGTTGTTTGATTTCCAAGTTAAAGTCTTTAATGACTTTCATGAAAATATGTTAGCATGTGGTTAAAGTTCTTGCATTGAAAGTCTAAAATATTGCCATGATGTATTATTTCATTATTCATGCCTAAGCCTAAAGATGTGAATGCAAGATGTTTGATAAAATGCCTAAGAGAATAAGAATTATGCCTTATGACTCATTTGTGACCAAAATTGATGAATCCATGTTTCTCCCTTATGTTTGATATGACTCTCACGTTAATGTTTTGCTTGGTAAGGAATTGAAGTAATTCTAATCAGATTAGGCTTATTAAATTATGATATGTTTACATGCATTCCTATTCATGTATAAGCTTACAGCATGTGAATACTTCATGAAAATCCCCAATGATTGTACTATGAATTATTGACTAAGGTTATGTATCAAGAAGTGTCATGTCTTGTTAGTTTAATACTATTGAGTCTTGGGGTACTTGTTCCCAAGAACTAGCTGTGTGCCTAGAGCCAGTGCTAGTCTCATAATAATCTCAATTATGCCATGATCCATTGTATTCTTAGTCAGTTTTAAAACTTTGTAGAATTTAGTAAGTCACATAACTCAGGAAACTCAGTAATTTCATTAATCTCAGTTATTTATTAGATCTCAATAATATTTTGTCATTCAACAAAACTCAATGAACGCAGTCCAGTTTAGTTTAGTTAATTAGGCTTAGTGTGTATTCAGATGGGAGTAAAATTCAGCACTGGTTGAGCCCAAGGATGCGAACTCACCTGTTATTAGAGGGTATGATTATTAGAAGCAATCCCTGTGCTCCAGAACTGCATAGCCAACATAGGTTAAGAAATCAAACCTGCTATGTAAGTGTAGATGAGGTCGCTTTACCTATTAGATAAGGGTCTCGCCGTTCTTATTAGAGTACCTGTTAGGTGAGGGTCACTCACAGCCAGTGGTGTGGTATTGACACCCTTTCGATTGGGGTTACAGATTGGACCCCAACTCAGCTATAATAGTTTATTATGGGCATATCGATTAAGTAACTACTTCCTACAGTCTCAGTGTCAGGCTCAATCTCGGTAATAGAACTCAGATAGTTCTACAAAACTCAGGACTATCAGATATAGTCACCCATTTCAGTGTAAAACTAAGCTTGTTCCATCAAAAATAGGAATGTCAGACACAATCATTCAGATAATAGTATATGAATTATGCAAAACTTATGTTATCAGTATTTGGAATCAGTGATGTCATGATCTCAGTTACAATTCATGTATTCTTGCGTGTATTCTCGCGTTCATGTTACTCAGTTAGTCAGTATTATTCATGCATATGAACCCTTCCATTCAGCCTACCTCGCTTTCATACCAGTATATTCAATCGTACTAATGTATTGCGTGTCGTATTTTATACCATAATTTCAATAGTATAAGCTCCCGAGCATCCTTAGCAGATTAGACATTTAGCAACAATACAAGCAGTGTGTCTTCATCATTCGAGGATAGTATAGTTATTTTATTTCCTTATTATTTTAGCAGTCTGGAGTTAGTTAGGGACATATCCCATCAACTTTATAGCTTTTCGACAGTTTAGAGGCTTCAAACTATAGCATGTTCATACAATTATTTTAGTTTTGGTATTGTGATATCATATTATTCACATGTTATGTTTCATCATACTTTTGAACCTTATGTCCTTTCAACCTTTTATTCCATATTTATATAGTATATTATGCAGCCATCACGTACAGATATCTATCATTGGTTAGATTGTGGTTCTTTGAGATCATGAGCATTGTGTTGCATTCCAAGTAACAGATTTGGAGCATTAAAAAATGCCACTTCATAGTGAAGGAAGGCATGGTGTTAAGACACAAATCTCAGCAGAAATGATTGAAGTTGATAGAGCTAAAATAGAAGTTACTGAAAATCTACCTCCTCCTATCTCAATTAAAGGAGTTTGTACTTTTTTTAGACATGCTGGGTTCTATCGAATATTTATCAAAGATTTTTCCAAGATTGCAAACCCACTATGTAAGTTATTGGAAAAGGATAGCAAGATTGAGTTTGAGGATAATTGTATGAAGGTATTCCATTACCTCAAGGTGAAGTTATTTATTTTGCCTTTCATTATTGCTCTGGATTAGTCTAAGTAGTTTGAAATAATATGTGATGCAAGTGGAGTAGCACTTGGGGCTGTTTTGGGGTAGAATAAAGAGAATTTGTTTCATCCCATCTATTTCAATAGTAAGAAATTAAATGGGGCACAGAAAAACTACACTTTCACAGATCAAGAACTCTTAGCTATGGTGTATGCATTTGAGAAGTTTTGAGTTTATCTGTTGGGGACCAAAGTAGTGGTACACACTGACTATGTTACACTAAGATACATAATAGCAAATAAAGATGCCAAACCGAGACTTATCGGCTAGGTGTTGTGTTGTAGGAGTTTGACTTTGAAGTCAAAGACCAAAAGAGTTGTGAAAATTAAGTAGCGAACTACTTATACAGGTTAGAGAATGACTAGTCCACTATGGAGAAGCTGGCGATTGATGATTCTTTTCTGGATGAGCATATTCTAGCTGCTGTTCTAGACTTGATACCTTGGTATACTGGTTTTTGTAATTCTGTTGTTAGCAATATCATTCTGGATAACATGTCATTCCATTAGAAGAAAAAGTTTCTCCATGATACTATAAGTTATTTGTTAGATGAGCCCTACTTATTTAGACATTGTGCAAATAATATTAATAGATGATGCATACTAGTTGTTGATATCCATAGTATTTTGGAGGCTTTCCACGCTTCCCTATTTAGTGGACACCATGCAAATGACCGCACTGTTAGGAAGATATTTAAAAGTGGTTATTATTGGCCATCATTACATAGGGATTCTTATGAATTTTTTAAAAAATATGATCATTGTCAAAGGCAAGGTTCAATATACAACCATCACAAGATACCAACAATGAAGATGTTAGAGGTGGAATTATTTATCATATGGTGGATAGACTTCATGGATCGGTTTGTAAGTTTCTATGGCCACAAATACATCTTGGCGTTGTGGACTACGTGTCCAAGTGGGTTGAAACTATTTCCTTAGCAAATAAAAAGGGAAAAAGGATGGTAGCATTCTTGAAGAAGAATATTTTCTCACAATTTGGAGTACCACAAATAATCATAAATGATGGTGGATCACACATCTATAACAAGGTTTTTTGGGCTTCCCTATGTAAGTACGGTGTAAAACAACACAAAGTAGCTACACCATATCAGCCACAAATTAGTGGGAAAGTGGAGGTTTCAAATAGAGAAATCAAGGTGATCTTCACCAAGACTATGAATGCAAATAAAAGTGACTGGTCACGAAAGCTTGATTATGCTCTTTGGGCATATCGAATGACTTTCAAAATGCTCATATGGATGTCATCGTATCAGCTTATTTTTGGAAAATCATGTCATCTTCTAATTAAGCTTGAACACAAAGCTTTTTAGGTGCTAAATAGGTTGAACATGGATTGGAAGGAGTCAGCAGACTTGAGATTAGAGCATCTGAATGAGATGGATGAGTCTTATCTCAGTGTGTATGAAAGAGCTGATTTACACAAGGAATGATTGAAGAAATATCAGGACCATAGAATTGAGAAGAGAGACCTTCAGGTTTGTGATTGGGTGTTGCTATTCAACTCGATAATGAAGCTTTTTCTAAGTAAACGAAAATTAAAATGGTTTGGGCCTTTAAAAATCATGCAAGTCTACTTTTGGAGTAGTTGAGTTAGAGAATAAATATGGGAGTATTTTTAAACTTAATTGGAAATGATACAAGAAGTACATTGGTCAGATGTATCCGGTAAAATTTTTTAGTACAGTTTATCTTGATGAAGTCTGAGCAATCAAGAAAACTGAGTCGTGTTGCAACATTAAATCAGGCGCAAGTGGGAGGAAATCCACAATTAGTTGTATAAGCGTTTAGCTAAGGTTATTTATTTTTTAAGTACAATTGATTAGGCTATTCAGTGTACAGGAATTGTGCTTCAGGGAGAAGGAGTAAACAAGCTGACAAGTTGTGGTAGAAAGACTGAAGGACCTTGATTTACCTGACGGACCATCACAAAGGTTGTTAAGGCCATCGCCAAAAAGCAGTCATTCTTGATAAGGGGCGATTAGAAAACTGATGGACCATCAACATGGTGACAGACCGTCATTTGGACCATCACAAAATTGTTCAAAAGCAAAGTGTTCTAGATAAGGTTTATGGAAAGTGTGATGGACCATCACACTAGAGACATAACATCACTTGAACCATCAAGGTAAGTAGGGAGGCACCTAATTCTGGTAAGTAAGGACATCCTAACTGACAAACTATCAGTCACCTAATGGATCATTGGTAAGAGAATCATGTCAATTATTGGACTTTAATGAATAGGTTGGTGCAAGATAGGCCCAAATGGGTATTTGTACCAATCCAAAGTTATTTTAAATGTATAAATTAAATCAGTTACATGAATGATATTATCTTTTTAACTCCCAAAACATTTAAAAATCTAGTTCATTCATTCTTTTCAAATAAAATTCATTTTCTCTAAGGACTCTCTAGTTTCTCTTAGCTCCTTTTTAAACTAGCCATCTATCTCTTCTATTTTTATCAGTCTCTAAAGTTCAAGTTTTACTCTTGAAAGCATAAATTTATAGTTGTTCCTAGTTGGAGATTTTAAGAGTGTAAGGAGAAGCATCAAGAAAAAGGAATGACTCTAAACTACTCTCTTTTTGTATCCAAGGATGAACTTGTTAAGGATGTAATTACTAGTGGCTTTTCAAAAGAATTTTTCAATTTAAATATGAGTTAAACACTGCTTAAAGTTGGTTAAGGCGAAGTCTGAGTAGCCTATGTTGTATTATTCTCAAAAGAATTCTTGAAAAAAGGTTTTTCAGAGTGAAACTTCTAAATATAAAGTTTAAGTTTACCACGTATTTGAAAAAATGCCTCAAAGGAAACTAAAAATGCAAAGGGATGTGTTGATGGCTAAATAACAAACCATCAAACTAGTGATGGACCGTTGTAAAGGCCATCAACAAAAGTAGTTTTGAAAAGGGTTCTATTAATTAGTGATGGACAAGTAGACAGACTGTCAGCCTAACCTTCAATGACTTATTATTTCTCAACTAATATGTGATGAACAAGGTGATGGACCATCAGTCACCTGACGAACCATTAGCCTGATCGTCACTTTAAAATAGTGACTCTTTCTTCTTTGTTATACAATATGTCACATCTTCTAACTAATAGTTTGATTCTATGTTCCATCTTCAGGCACTATGACTCAAAAATTGCCAGTAAAGAGAGGTGGTAGGTGATCCTAACAATCCCAATACACCACCACTTTAAGAGGAAGAGATGAGCAAGAAAGAGATGATAAGGAACCAATGTTTAACACTTGCCAAAGTAAGAAAAATAAGAAAGTACACTCCTAGAAAGAGTAGGTGATTGAATATGCAAGAAGTAGCAATACAAGTTCTATCCTTGAGAAAGAAGGGGTTAACACTTCAAAACCTGACCCAATTGGGGTATCAGAACCTTGAGAGGGAGATGTGATCAGAAGTAAGGACCCAAAAGTGCATAAATCAACCAAATGGAAGATTAAGGGGGCAAAGAAACACTTCTATGATGGGATTCATCCTATACAAAATAGTCCTATGAAGAGGCTCATTGCAGAAGAGTATTAGATAGTCACGTCTGATCTTCATCAGTACCTATATTTGGAAAGAAGGTTTAATAAATATGAGATGTAATGCTTAAGCTATCCTCCAAGATCATATTATCTGAACTTGGTGTGGGAATTCTTTGCTAATTCCTTGGTATTATTTTAGAAAGACTGTCCCAAAGGGACCAAAATAGCAGATATAAAAAACAAAACACAGGTTCCTTTGAGATTGGTAACAACTAATATTTTTGACCACACAACCAATAAGATTTTATTTGGTCAAGACTATCTAGCACCGGCCATCACACCAAAATTTGAGCACTGTATGACTATAGCATCTATCCAAAGGCCTTGGTTGGCTTGAGTACTTATAAATGATGGTAACCTATTATGGCTTCAGGGAAAATAACGGATTGTAAAGTCATCCCTATGTTTTAGGGCAAAATTTTGATGGTTCATAGTCAGATTGATCCTAATGCCTATTGGACAAGGTGTTAAACAAGATAAAAAAAGAGTAGTATTGGTAGACCATATGATTAATGAGTTGAAGATTGACTTTGGACACATATCTACTGATGAGATGTGTATTTGTGCACACCAGATGGCAAGTGCATTACTATTTCTGTGCTTGATCACATAATTATCGAGGCAAGCGAATGTGCCTATAACAAGAGGAGTGGATAATAAAGTTTGGAAATTTAGAAGGAAAGACATTGAGATAACAAAAAATGATTCCATGTTTGAGTGCGGGTCCATAATCCACCAGCCTATAATGCACAGACTTCACCCACTCCAGAGACTTTGGAGGTGCCTTCAGGTATGTTGTTTCCTATAGTTACTTATGTCTCTTAGGGTACTTCTACAGGTTCAGATCATCCACCTCTGGTGGGAGAGACATTCGACACTTCTTATATACCTCTGAGATATTCAGAGTAGAGGTTGACCCAGGAGAATTTTACAAAAATAGTAGAGGCTCAAAAGAATTTTGAGAGACAACTGAGTGTGTGGGCAAAATAATTCAAGTCATTTGTAGACAAAATTGTAGATGAAGTTGTTAAACCCTATGAGAACTTGCATACAACAATGGATTATATCGAAGAGTGAGTGAATAATAGGTTGAGAGAACTATCTATTCCAGATTTTGCAAAGCTCGTGGCTGAATTTAAGAAAGCACATGCTGATATTGCTGAATTGAAGAAGAAATCACCACCAAGAGTATTTGATCCTACATTTATGGTAGTGATGAATAAAAAGGTCTTGTAGATCTCATAGGAAGTCTACTCAAGCATAAAGGTAAAAAGATTAATGAAAGTGGTGACACAAGATTGGAGAGGAAGAAAAGGCATAGAGATGAAACATCAGAGCAAAGAAATATGAGAAAATCATTAAAATAATCAAAGAAAGATGAAAGAAGAGAAGGAAAAAAGCCATTGATAAAGCAAATAGGTTGTCCACTAGTTCATTCTGAGAAAGTGTGAATATGATGGAGCGATACCTATTCTGATATCTGCCATTGAGGAAGAAGTTATGTTGAGCACCCCAGTAACTAAGAGGGTTGTTGTTACCATATTTAAGGCTATTCAAGCTTTGCCTAACTCGACTAATTCACAAATCTGAGGTCTTTTCAAGTATTCTGCTTCTTTGTACTTAATTTATTATGCATTGAGGACAAAACATTTTTATTTAGTGGGGGTAGGGTACTTGTTATATGGAGTAGGTCACGAAAGGCTCTTTTGTTCACTGTGTTCTTTTCTCTCATGTGTTATCTAGTAGAAATGACATTTGAAGGATGTTTATTCTTATGTTTATTTTTCTTTTGTGTAATTTTGTTATTATAAATATATTTTGTTCCTTTATTTAATATATAATGTGTTAAATATTGTTTATGTGTATTAGAGAATAATGATTTTGTAGAAAGTTGTGAACTGAGATTTATGCAAATGTTCCTTTTTGTTACTTATTATACATACTGTGTGATGATCAACCATTGTGGATATTTAATTGGCGTTAAATGTTGAATTAGACCAAGAATAATTAGGTTGGTACAAGTCCATGAGTCTATAAAATGGGTATTAGTTCATTCCCAGTGTATGGGAATTTTCTACAGTTCTTACATTATGTGTACCATGAGAAATTTCCCAGTTCATTTGTGTAGCATTGTGGTTGATTAAATAGGATAACAAACCTGTTTTTAACGTTAAGTCCACTAAGCCTTAAAACGCCCTACCAAAAAGATGTATTGTTTCCTTTTGAACCCTTTTTGAGCCTTTATTTCTGGTTGTTTTTCCTATAATTCTTAATCACTTTCTTTTAATTATTGACATCTGATTTTGGCCTTGGTCCTTCCTTAGACATTGAACACCTCAACTTAGCAAAAATACCTAAGTTGAGGGTGGCTACTGTTAGGAAGTTAATAATTCAAAGCAAGTAGTTTGAATTGCGTAAAGAAGTCTCATCTATCCCTGATCTATTTAGATAATGTGTACCTCAACTAATAGAATCAACATAAGTTGATAGTGGTTGATATAGAAAAAAAAGGTATTTTGAGACTACTAGAGGAAAAGTACAAATTTTAAAGGAGACTAGGAAGAACTAGCTATGGTGAGTAGTATTAAGGTCAAGGAGGGTGGATTCATCACCTCGAAGTCACTATTCCCAAAATAAACATCCTTCACCTATCACCAAACCCTCATTACAAGCTATAAAAAGTCCCGATTAATCCTTTCTAATCAACCGTATGTTGTATAAGATCATAAGGGAAAGCTTATGGGTATATGTGTTTTGTTTAAAACTTTCCTTGTGAGAGTTATAGTTATAGTTGGTATTCTGCAGGTTATCTGAGCATGTGTGGAAGATTGCTTTAACATTGAGGACAAACTGAACTGTTCTTTTTATTACTCATTCTTTGAGATCTTGTGTCTAAGAGTATGCAAGTTTTGAATTGTAGAGTAATGCTAAGTATGGATCCTTATGTGTTAAGTTTGCATGATTAAGGTACTGGTTAAGTGGTTACTTAATATGTAGTTCAATAGCGAAGTACTATCAATTGTTCGTGTTATACTTGTGATGTGGTGTTGAGTTTCTTAAAGATAAACAATTGTCTTAAGTCGAGGGTGTAGATGATCCGATATTTGACGAAACATTTTGTACCTTATACAAGGGATAATTGTATTTTTTAATCAACTATTAAAGTATTTAATGTCGGGGTTTACTTGTTCTCAGGAAATTTACTCAGAAGGAAGAATAACATGGAAAAGAACGAAAGGATTGCATGTAGACTTCCAATGGACCATCATTTTTTGTCAATCTTAAACAAAAATAAAGTCATCAAAGACCTCAATAATGTCAAAGTAACGAATTGTCAGGCCAGTGATGGACTGTAACTGCATTCGTCGGCATGAAATAGAAACCATAGAAATTAGAGTCTCAACAAAGGTGTTGGTGATGGGTTGTTAGGCATGCGATGGACCATCTCTTCATCCATCAACCTTAAACAGACAACACATAAGGAAGAGTCCCAGCAATAGACTTAATAACAGGCCATTAAGCTTGCTCTAGACCATCAATTGATAACGTGATAGCTTTTGTTTGAATTTTAAGTTCCTACTTTTTGGAAGCCTATATATACTAAGCTTAGAGTTAGATTAGGCATCTTTTGTCTATTTGAAGCACAATATGTAACGTAGAATTCTCTGAGAAACACGTTTAGACTTTGGTATTTGATTTTATTCACTATCAATTGAAGAACTGGAACAAATTCTTGTGTCTTTGTAAGTTTTTCTGAATTATTTACGAAATATACAATGGAATTCCTTTTTTAACTATGTGTGACTAAAACTCCCATAACTAGGATTATGGGAGCCTTGGTGTGATTCATTATTAGAGTTGTGGGGATGATTAAATCCTTCAGATTAATCCAATTGCATAACCTTCTCTTCAGTTTAATGATTCTTTTTGGTTGCCGACTTGAAAGTTGTGCTTAAAGACACCACTTATTTGAGTAAAAGAGTTGGTTCTAGGAAAAGAGTGGAGTTACAAGAAAATCATAGAAGTTAAACTTTGGTTTTGTGGTTGTTGCCTTAATAGGATCAACTCGTTCTAGGGTTGAGAAATAATTAGATGGTCTTTATTGCAAAATTATCCTTGTGGATGAATTTTGTAAATATGTATTTGTGATGACCCACAACCCTTGTTGTTGAAACACTTTGGTCACCATAATCCTGGTTTACTACATCTCATTGATTTTTAACTTTGCAAACTAATCACTAGCATGTACACTTAGTAAAATCTAAACAATCTTTTTTAACAATAGAAACCCAATTTATTTTTGCAAACTTTTGATTAACAGTTAATTAATAATCAAAAGACTTAGTTAACACCATATTACCTGTGGAATTCGACCCCAACCTAGTTGGGTTATATATTTGACAACAACTGCTTGCACTCTTTTAGGAGTGTTTTAATTTGAGCTATCACAAACCTTACATATAATATTTTATATATATATAAATATAACCATGCCGGGAAAGGAAAACAAGTTTAGCATGACTTTAAAACCATGAAATGGGGTATGCGTTACGTAACCATCCTAGAACAACCCACGTGACTCAATATGTGTAACCGCATGAATCGGACATACCATAAGAGTAAGGCATTCCCAGGTACCTTTTGCCTTCCATGATACATATATAAAGTGTACTTAGAGGATTCCCAAGTACCTTATAGTATCATATATGGTCGCTATGACCAACCCCTAATATTGTCCAACATGAGTTTCCAGTGACCGTCCATTGGACTCGCACATTCACAATTAGGCATCACACCCCACCATTATTGGCTAATTAAAACCACTTCTAACCAACAAAACTACCATACCATCATTGTTAACAAAGTCTATGAATAGTGGTATCATTATACCAATTATAGATTACAAGCAGTGTCCTTATCCAACCTATAAATGTAAAGATTTTCCCATGTACCCATAAAATACATTATCTAGTTAACTTGGGGTAATACCATGTACCCCATAAGTATTTAATTCTTATAATTGCTTGGGGGAATCCCATAGACCCTGCAAGTTGTTCATTACCATGTTTACTTGGGGGATTCCGTTATACCATACAAGGAGTTGAATTAACCATAACCATAAATGCCAAACCATTCCTTTTAACCATTCCAAACCATTTAAACAATTTAAACCCTTTAGGGTCCCATTACCAAAACATACCGTGCAATAGTTCTATTAAAAGTATAATAATATAGTAAAAGCATTATCATAGGCATTTTTTCAAACATTTTGGGGCATAATATTTCCAAAACCAATTACAATTACCAATTAACCATTCCCACATAACCTATTGCCCAAACCACCATATTAAAATATGTAGAAACATAATTAAAACATGGGAAACCTATAACCAAGTATTTAATACCAAAACCACAATATCTATTTAAAAAACCCAAAATCATACAATAATCATAACATGAAAACATTAAATAAAACATGCCTTTAGTTGGAACTAACTAAGAGGGAGAAGTAACTTGCCTTAGATGATGAATTTAATAGAGAGAAATCACCAAACACAAGCCCCAATTCGGTCAACTTAGTGAAACCCTAGCCTTCCTTTACCCAAAACCCTTCGAGAGGATTAGAGTATGCTTTGTAAGTGTTAATGAATAGAATAAAAGAGAAAATAACCTCCCAAGTGTGATATAAGTTGTGGGGTCATAATGGGTTAAGAGGGGAAATGTACAGATTACCCCTAACTTAACTACATAAAATCCCTATTGATGGGTATGAATCTACCATACAAGATGTACCCTTCAATATGGGTGGTACCCACCACTTATATCCTATACCTAACTTACCCCCCACCCACATATATACTGGTCAATATATAACCATGCAAGACAAGTCATATCTAAAGATACGACTAGTACGCTCAACCCGTACCCATAACAGAACTAAGAAGAGTTAACACTGTCCAACATATGACAGGGACAATATGACTCATACCCAATCTCATGACCTAGAGTGATCCACTCATACTTAAATCTAAGTTACTTTAATAATTCTCAGATTAACTAAAGTAAAACCCAACATAAGACCCATATTTAACCATATAAGTCATACCAACCCAAGTTGTACCTATTTCAAAAACAAATCCAACCCACCAACCATAACTAGTTAGTGTACAACCAACCTTACCAACCCTATCCCAGCATATGACATGTACCCTTAATCGTACCTTGACTAGAAACCAAAAATCCAAGAAATTTTTCGAAGGGTCCCAAACCTAGGGTGTTATAATAAAATCCCCATAGGTGGGTAAGACTCTATCATACTAGTCATACCCTCTAATACGAGTGGTACTAACCACTTATATCCTAGACCTCTCTTAGACTCCCACACTAGAAAACATACGACCATGCAAGACAAATTGTGTCTAAGGATACGACCAATACCCTCAACCAATGCTCATAAAACTAAAAGGATTTGAGACTGTCCAATATATGAGTTAGACAATATGACTTTTACCCTATCTCATAACACATGATGGGATACTCATACTCAGATCCAAGTTACTCTACTATGACATAAATTAAGTAAATGAATACACAACCATGCAACCCATATTTGACAATACGACTCATACCAATCTAAGTCGTACCCATTCCAGAAACTAATCCAACAGATCAACCTTCATTGGTTAGTGTACTACCAACCATATTAACTATACCCTAGCATATGACCTGTACCTCCTAGTCGTACCTAACCAAAAACCAAAAATCTAAGAAATTTTTCTAAGGGTCCTAAACCCAGGGTGTTTCAGTTAATTGCTTTATCAGATGGTTAGGACTTCCTCTATATATGTCTACATAGAGTTTGGTCTCTGTGGGTAGGTCTTTTGCTAAGGTTTTAAATCATGCTCAAGTGATAGAGGAGATAAATCATGAGGCCCTAAGGGGCATTAATTATAGTCCTAGATGTCAGGGCAGTTTCAATAGGAGTCATAGTAGTACCTGATTTACAGATAGTAGTTCTCATGGTAGGTATTCTCCAAATCCATTATATCAGCCTCAGAGCCAACCCAGTCGACTAGTTTACACAGCTTTTTAGATTATTGAGGGAAGTTAGTCTAGTGCTAGTGATCACCCTAGTTAGGTTAATGGTCTATCTTTGAGTTGTTCATCTTTCAACTATTCTAGTCATGGTGGTTAATCTAGGTTGGTTGGATCTATTAGTTCTAGTTCAACTCAGTAAGCACATTGTCATTATAAATCTTTTCGTCATTATTCTTGTAAGTGCAGTAGTAGTGGGGAAATTATTTCTTTATCTCAATGTTTTCCCATATTAGAGTAGTGCATCACTCAACTAGAGTTTGTTTTTAGGGTAATAGAGGTGGTTTTCAAGGTACTCCAAAAGGTTCTCAGGAAAGCAATATAGGAGGTAGACAAGTAGCCCAGCCAGGTGGCGGATGTGGTTAGTTGTATGTGATACCTACTAGACTTGAGGCTGAGTCTTTAGATACTATTATTACATGTATAGTTTTGGTGTGTCTTCAGTCGGCCCTTACTTTATTTGATTTAGGAACCACTTGTTCTTATATATCCACTTATTATGTTCTCCGATTAGAGTTATCTTTAGAATTATTATTTTTTTCCCTAGTGTGTATCTACATTTATTGGTGATTTTTAAGTACTAGATTGGATTTTCAGATAATGTTTAGTGACTGTTAGAGGTTTTGATACTTATGATGATCTTATTATTCTGGATATGCTACATTTTGATTTGATTTAGGGCATGGACTGGTTTTCCCACTATAATGTGGTCATGGATTGTCTTACCTAGACCATTACCATAGCTATACCTAGTGTAAACCTAGTCGTATGGTAGGGATTTACCAATTAAGATTATTTATTCTATGTGTGATAGGATACCTATTTTAAAGGGGTTGTGACTCTTCTCTCTCTTGTATTTTTTATACTAGTGTAGAGAGTATATCATATGACGCCTATTCGTGAGATTGAATTTTCTATTAATATCAATACTAGCACCTTACTATATTGCTCCTACTGAGCTTAAGTAGTTAAATTCTCAACTTTAAGTTCTTTTTGGTAAGGTATTTATTAGAACGAGTGTGTGTCCTGAGGGAGCTCTTATTTTTTTTGTGAAGAAGAAAAATAGCTCCATGTGTATGTGCATTGATTATAGGAATCTTAATAAGGTGATGGTAAAGAACCATTATTATACACCTCAAATTTATGATTTGCTTAACTAGTTTTAAGATGCAACCATATTTTTAAAGATTTATTTGAGATCTAGTTACCATTAGTTGTGGATTCGGGCTGAGGATAATCAAAAGATAGCTTGTAGTACCCATTATGGTTATTATGAGTTCTTAGTAATGTTATTTGACTTGACTAACTCCTCAGTTGTATATATGGATTTGATGAACCGAGTGTTCAAGCCCAATTTAGATTCATTTATGATTGTGTTCATTAGTGACATTGTTGTCTATTTGAGAAGTAGAGAGGAGCATTTGTAGTATTTAAGGATTGTGCTCAAGACTTTGAAAGATTATGTGCTTTTTGCCAAATTCTCTAAGTGTGAGTTTTTTCTTAAGTTAGTGACATTCCTTGGGAATGAGGTGTCTAAGGATGGTATTATGATAGACCCAACTAAGATTGAGGTGATTTGTTATTTGGCTAGACTTAAAACTCCGACCGAGGTTTGTATCTCTATCGGTTTGGCTAGTTATTACAAATGATTCGTTAAGAGTTTTACTACTCTTTCAACTCTTATGACCAAATTAACTTGGAAAGAGGTTCCTTTCTTATGGTTCAAGGAGTATTACTCAACATTTGGAAAGATAAAAGTTTTTTCTTACTTTAGCTCCTATTGTAGCTCTTTCTTTTGAGGATGAGGGATTCACCTTATTTTATGATCCTTCCAGAGTTGTCTTGGGTTATGTTTTGATGTAATGGGATTGTGTTATTGATTATGCTTCAAGATAGCTTAAGGTGAACGAGCGCAACTACCCTATCAATGATTTAGAGTTGGTGGCGGTAGTTTTTGCGCTTTCTTTATAAGGTGCACTATGTTATTTTCACTGGTCATCACAATCTTGAACATCTTATAACCCATATGGATCTTAATTCTAGACATCATAGATGGATGGAGTTGCTTAATAATTTATGACATTTTCGTCATGTATCATTCAGGCAAGGCTAATGTAGTAGCAAATGCCTTAAGTCAGAAGATAGTGAGTATTGGTAGCTTGGCTTGTATTTTATTTCTTAGAGGTTGTTGGCATGGGATATTTAGTAGTTAGCCGACTTAATGGTTCTCCTTGATATTTCTGACCATAGGAGGATTCATGCTAGCATTGAGACAAGGTTTTCATTATTTGAGTAGATTTAGGATTGTTAGTTTAAGGATTGTAAGCTTTGCTTCTTTCATTATTAGGTGTTGAGTCGTGATCCAAGACCATAGATTCTTTTGGTGTTTTGAGATTTCATGGTAATATTTGTTTTTCAAAGGTCGATGAATTAATTTAGTTGATTCTATATGAGGTTTACAGCTCTAGAGATTCTATTCACCTCGGCACAACTAAAATGTATAAAGATTTAAGGGAAAATTATTGGTGGAGTGGTATGAAGAGAGATATGGAAGATTTTGTAACTCATTACCTAAGTTAACAGCAGGTAAAAGTCGAGCATCAGCAACCAGGTAGGTTGATTCAAAGATTTCCCATTTCCTGGTAGAAATGAGAGCGGGTCACCATAGATTTTATTCGTGGTTTTCCTCACACTTATTGTGATTCTAATAATATTTGGGTCATTATGGATCATTTGACCAAGTCAGCACATTACATTCCTACTCAAATGTCCCTTAATGTTGAGAGATTAACCTATATCTATGTTTGGGAGATAGTTATTGGAATGGTATGCCCATTTATATTATTAATGACCATGGTTCTGTGTTCACTTTGAGGTTTTGGAGAGAATTTTAGGAGGATTTAGGTACCTAGGTGGATCATATACAACTTTTCATCGGCAGACTGATCCGTCCAATTGTACTATTTTAGTGCTTAAGGATATGCTCCGAGCCTTTGTTGAGAAGAGTTCGCCTATAATAACAGTTATCATTAGATTATTGAGATGGCACCTTTTGAGGCTTTGTATGGTAGGAGATGTTGTTCTCCAATTATTTATTTATATATATATATATATATAAATATATATTGGTGATCACGTATTAATCCATGTATCTCCTATGAATAGCATTATGATGTTCAGGAGGAAAGGCAAGCTCAGGCCTAGATTTATTGGACCCTTTAAGATTCTTTGAATAGTTAGCAATATGGAATTTTAGTTAGCTTTACTTCTTGATTTTGTTGTTGTCCATCCAATTTTTAGGTTTTTATGTTATGACTACACATTCTTGATCCATCTCATATGCTATGATAGGACTTAATTCGTTTGGATAAGCGATTGACCTTTGTGGAGGAGCTAGCGCTGATTTTGGATTAAGATGTTAGGTGTTTGCACACAAGGTATATTCTTGTAGTTAAGGTCTAATGGAGGCACTTCCCAGTGGAGGAGGCCACTTTGGAGATCTATAGTGAGATACAAATCCAGTATCCTCACCTGTTCAAGACTTCAGGTATATCCTAATCCTTACTTTTGTATACGAAAGATTTTTAGCAGTGGATATGGTGTTGACCCTTAATTTTCTATATTTCTACTTATTTTAGTTTTTATATCTTTTCTATATCTACCCCAAGTTATTTATGACTTGCTGGATCTGATAATTCGATTATCGGGTAGTTCGTTTAGTTTCTAGAGCCATTACCCTATTTTGAAGATTTCTCTAGTTCCAAATGGTCATAGAGTAAAAACATCAGTCAAAAAACATCAAATGCAAATTATGTCTATTCAAGAAGCTCCAAAATATTGATTTTATGTTATGTAGCCTCTTAGTTTAGGTCTTGAGACACCCGAACTCATTCTGATCAATTGATCAGAAAGTTAACAAAGATAAAATATAGGTATCGGACCCTTATTTTGTCGAAATTACCTCAAAGGGAAATTTTGATTGTGTCATTGAGTTAAGAACATCGAATTAGGTATTTTTATATAGTTCATTTGCGTATAAGGGATTTTCAATGAATCCTAAGCATCCGATCAAGCATATTTTAGACATGGAAATTCTAATCCAATAGAAAATCAGGTGCCATCGCGATCACAACAAGTCTGATTAGCCCAACATATAGATATTATGAGGTTGTGGTTGCGATTGTAGTTCGCATATACATACCTAATATGGTGCGAAAGTGATACCTCAATCTCAATAGTGACACCTGGATGCTTGGACTAGGTATAATAGACCCTTATGTGGTAAATTCAGCCATTTCTCACCCATTTCTTAAGATCATCAACCCTAAATAGTGATATAGAGTCGGATTGAAGCTTGTGGGTGATTGGGAAGATTGATTATCATTTGTTTGAACAATTATCTTCTAATTTGAGGTAAGAATTCATCTTTTTCTTAGTGGATTTTATTGATTTCTTCCTCAAAACCTTGAGGGCTTTCTTTTAGCCCTAATTTATCTTTGATTTCACCCATTTTTAAGTTTAATGAATCCTTGAGCATGTAAGAATATTGGGTTGGTTTGAAAAATGCAATTTTCATATGTGGGATCCACATGGGGTTTTGATGTGATTTTTGGACCTAAAGCACAATAATGCAATATGGACATCATTATACTCATACTGATGATTAAAATGTGTTTATGATAGCTTAGCATCTTGAGAAGGTTTCTTGAAAGGAAAAACCAATGGTTTTAGTGGATTGTTAAGCTTTCTTTGGTATTGAGGTAGACTAGGTTTTCTCCCTTGTTAGATTGAGTTAGTTCATTCTATTTTTAGAATATTGTTAGATTTGGTATGGGTTTTAGGTATTGGTATGATGAACTGAAATACTTTGGGTTAGTTGGACCATTTAGGCTAATCGAAAATAGTAAATCGAGAATAATTGACCTAGTTGCCTATATTGTAGGTGAATTTCCTATCCTAGGGATAACTGAGGCTTGTTTAACATCTAAAACTGAATATAGATACCTTAAACCTAGTTTGGGTAGAATTTTCCTAAAATGTGACTTCAGGGATTAGAAGTAGTCACTTGACCCACCTTAGGCTATGACGCATGTTAGCTTGTGAAGACCTTTATACACTTGTTAGACTCTTGGAAAGTATTATTGAGGTAATGTTGAGAAAATTTGATTATTGGTGGCTATGTCAGTTAATAAGGTTGATGTCTATTAATCATGCTATTATTTATGCCATTCATGATAGTATTTACTACATTAACATATAAATATTTGCCTACTCAAGTTCAGCTATTGATGATGTATTTACCAGTTTAAGTCCGGCTATTGATAATATATTTATCGGTTCAAGTACGACTATTGATGATATATTTATCGATTCAAATCTTAAGATTGATGATATATTTATCGGTTCAAGTCCATCTATTGATGATATATTTACTGGTTCAAGTCTAGTTGTTGACTCTCTCTCTCTCTTTCTCTTTCTCCATCTCCCTCTCTATGTATGTATATATATATATATATCGATTCGAGTTTGAATATGTATATTATTCTATGGTAATATACTTACTATTATATGATGATATTGGGGTGTGAGATTGAAAGTAGCAATTTGGTTAAGTCAAAAAATAAGGAAGTTGTTATAATGTGGAATGTCATAAATTAACTAGAGTGGTAAAATGTCTAGTAGACAAATGATGGTTAGTTGATAAATGATGACTTGTGGTATATGGTTACTAGTCGATAATTGAATTAGTTATAGGAGATTGATAGCTAATTAATGCTGACTAGTATATAAAAGATGATAAGGTTTGGTATTGTTACAATGTGAGTAGGAATAGGAATAATATATAAAATCCTACGAGGAAAAGGATTATAATGTAGTGCCCTATTAGGAAAAAGATTGGAATGTATTGTCTATAAATAGGGCCTTAATCTAATAATGTAGTTACAATAATTCAATAATATTTTTCTCTTATATTTTTTCACATGGTATCAGATATTCCATGATCTTGTTAAAGAATCAAAGAGTTTCCGCTGCCGACGGGAGGCTATAATCCATATATGCCACCCGTCTGGCTAATGATTATGTTAGCAAAAGTTGGGTTACTAACTCACTATGTATCTTTCTAGTGACTATTTTCTCATATCTTTGCGTAGCACTATGTATCTATCCGGTGACTTCTTTTTTATATCAATTTTCTTAGCACCCTACTTCTTTTCGGTGACTATTTTCTCATATCTTATTTGCATAGTACCATGCATCTTTTCGGACTACTGTCTCATATATGATTTGCATAGCACCATGTATCTTTTTGGTGACTTCTCAAATTTAATTTACATAGTTCTGTACGTCTTTTTGGTGACTCCTCAAATCTTTTTCAGTAGGTTCGTGCGATCATTCCGACCCTGCCCATATTATTTCTCTTTTTTAGTAGGATCGTATCTTCATTCTAACCCTACTCATATAAATTCTATTTTTGAATAGGGTCATGCCATCATTCCAATCCTACACATATTTCTCTCTTTCAGTAGGATTATGTCATCATTCCGACCCTACCCATATGTTTTTTTCCTTAGATTATAGTCACTTTTCAGCCATCAAATCTAATAATACGGCATGTGAGCATGTTTTGGCTAAGTTTCCCGTGACTTTCATGTTCAAGATCTAATTGTTTCTAGATTTTGAGATGGCTTGTATATTTTATACCAATTTTCAATAATTTTCCAGCGACACATCGACTTTACGACAATATTTACTACTTTTTGGATCATTTTTTTTAGTTTGTTCCAATTTAATTAAGGTCCTCCAGATGTCCAAAGCAGTCCTTATTAGTTTTCTGCAGATAACTTCACCAAGTCCCTCACCAATTCTCATATTAGCTACATCCATAAAAAGGTTGGTACATATGTCTTCAATGCACCAGCTTGAGGGGGGTGTTAGAATATGAGTAGGAATAGGAATAACATATAAAATCCTACTCGGAAAAGGATTGTAATGTAGTGTCCTCTTAGGAAAAGGATTGGAATGTATTGTCTATAAATATGGCCTCAATGTAATAATGTAGTTACAATAATTCAATAATATTTTTTTGCTATATTTCTACACAGCTATATTTTGGTAAAATTATGGAATGTGGGTACTTTGTCAAATGTTGGTAAATTGTGTATTGATGATTAAATAATGAGTTGGTTATTTATAAACGATGAATGATTAGTTTATTCTATCTTTGAGTGTACTCTCCAAGCATATGGGAGTCTGTGATGAGTTATTTACTTTTCTGAACCAATTTCCATATGGAAGCTAATTTTGTAATTATGATTGCATGTGTCAATGTTTTATATTACATTATAATATTATTCTAGTTTATTTACTTCTTTATGAACAACGATATTGGAGTTGATTCAGGTTCGTTTCTATACCTTGACTTAGTTATGTTATCTTGCATTTTATCATATTTATATCATGATTTAGCTCAGTCAGTCAATGATGTCTACGGAGTACCTTTTGTTTTGGTACTCATACTACACTTCTATACCATTTTTGGTGCATATTCGAGTACTAGTTGCCGCCATTGATTTGTATTCATGCGGTGTTGATATTTAGAGATAGGGTAAGCTCTTGGAGTCTAAGTCTCTCAGTTCCTACTATCTTTCTATATTCAGTCTTTTGTTTTAAGACACATGAAGAGATTACCCTAGATGTTTGGGTTGTATTATTATTCTAGATGCTCATGTACTGGCTCTACCTGGACGTGGGATGGTATTTATGTAGTGACTACCTTTAAACTATTTCTTTGCATTGTGTATTTATTTTGTTTGATTGCTTATTAGGCCCTTTTGGATCATTTTCACCAAGTTAATACATTGCATTTAGTTTCGAGTTATGGTTCAGCTTACCTACTGTCATGACTCGTAAATCAGGTCATGACGACATATAATCGATGGTTGAGAAAATAAGGAATTAAAAACCACTCACTCTTATCCAAATATTTTATGGGGGTTTTCAACTAAAAAGAAAAATAAAAAAATTAGAAAAAGAAAGATAGAGTAATCAGTGGCTTACACAAAATAGGAAAACAAGAAATATGGGAATGTGGAATTGAGTAATATCAATGATCTATTGTATTTAACTAATTACTCAGTAATAATCACGAATTAACAATTAGCATTGGATTCTAAATTACCCACTAATGAATCTCGATCAGTTGTGGGTTTATCTTCACTTGTTCTCTAAAACCAAGCTAAGATGCATTAATAACAAACCAATTTTAGGCTACTAAGATTTTTCCTATCTCAAGCACAATCCATTGGATGGGGTTTAAAGCCATAGATCACACTAATTAATATTGTCCAAATTCAATGAGATCTCTCAGACTTAATCAAAGTAATGGAAAATTCCACTCTAATTTTCTCTCTAAAGCTCAACTAAAGTAGTAATCAAATAGAGCACAAGATTAATTAGATAGAAAAAATACATTCATAAATTAATAAATATTCAATTAGTACAAAATCATATGATAAAATAAAAACCCAATTAAAATGTAAATGTTGAATTATCTTAACTAAAATATCCAAGTATGAATTCAACAACTACAATACAAAGAAAGAAATTAAAGAAAGGATTAAGAATTTCTCATGAAAGTACTCCAATCTTCTCTTCCAAGGGTGTTGGTAGAAGAACCCTAGATTTCAATCATAAAAAATATTCTAAAGGTGATTTCATAAGAGGCTGGAATGAGATTTTATAAATTGAGATCAGATTGTGAAATTCCAAAACTACCTGTGACGCTTCAAACTTTTCTTCATCGCTATCACAAGTATGACCTACATGATCGTGTGAGTTTGACTTCTAGTTGACCATTATCTCACAAAATTTAAAAATATAAATACTTCATTATTTCTAAGTACAATATCCAAGTATAATTTTAACAACTACACCCAAAATTAATAATTACAAAACAAGGAATTAAAGAATGGGTTAAGAATTTCTCATGAAAGTACTCCAATTTCTCTTCTAAGGGTATTGACAGAAGAAGACAAGAATCCAAGCTTGATAAATATGTCAAATATGATTTTAATAAGGGCCTAGAACAAGCTTTTATATGTGTTGTGATCAAATTGTGAAATTCCAAAACTTACCCTAACACCTAGAGCTTTTGTTCATCGATATCGCAAGCATAACCCACACGATTGCGTAACTTTTACTTCCAGCTACCACAGTTAAGTAAATTGACCATGAGATTGTATGGCATTAAATTTCAACATCTTACAATTGTAAGCCCTTTTCTTTGATATAGCGATGACCAATTTTTACCAGTTTTTTTAGATTTCTATTTCAATTTCTTTTCATCTCGATTCCATTCAATTGCTCAAATATTCTTCTATGTCTCAAGATATCTTAAGTAAACACAATTCAAATGAGATTATTCTCTTGCTATAGACTAAAATCATAAAATTATAAGAAAAGAGATATAAATAAGGGGTAAAATTACCACGTATCGAAGTCCTCCGCAATGATGCCAAAAATGTATTGCACTCAAACATACACGCAAATGCAGATGATCATACAAGTAATATAGAAGATTTTTCAAGGCAGATGTGGAACCCATAGAGACTTGTGAATTAGACAAATATCAAATTTAATTTATACTTTGGTTTAAGAAGTGCAACTAAAATAGAAAAAAAATTGTTTTACCATTCTAGAGTTAATAATAAAACTAAAAACAATTGTTTTGATCAATCTTACAGAGATATTCCAGGGTCACCATGTTATTCACACTCATGTATAGCATCAAAATCGCCTTTACGAGCTTTGTTTCACTAATTGTGGATTATGAAGTTGATATTAGGATTCGTAATCGGTCATCATCTATGCTTCTATTCAAACTAGCCTCACAATGACATCGTTAAGCGAGGATGTGAGAATCTAAGTTATATGCTTTCACTTGATTATCCTGTTGTAACCAAGTAAGGCAAGATAAGTATATTCCTATCCTAGTCGTAAATCAAATCGTAATGTTACTCAATAGATGACCTTACTCCTTATATTCTTTATCCTATACCTATAATTTGTTGGTTCGTTCATGCGAGGATTACAGATTTATTCTACTATTGGCCAACCTCTAAAATAATAATCATAAGAATATAGGAACAATTGTATGAGAAATAAACATTGTCGATTCTAGTCACTCATAATAAAAAGCAAGATTACAAAGTTTAAGTTGTCCATGGAAGTATGAGTGAAAGGGTAAGAAAATAAATCCTAAGAATAAGAATCCTCGTGCTTTTCTGCTCTAAGAAGTGATGAATGAATGTTTTATTTCACTAGGTGTCCTATGTATACTAAGCTTGAAAACAGAAAATGAGATACCCCTGAAGCCAGACATACCATGGAATTGGGTATGTTAAATCTCTATCACAACATGGTGCCAATGTGCACTCTCACTGTTTTGCAGCCTCAATTTTTTCTGCTTTGTCACTTGCTCTGGGGCATGTTAGAGCATATTGGATCTCCTCCATGGGAGGAATCTAAATTCAAATGTCACAATTTTCTCATATAGTATCCCTTGGTTTGGCCTTTTGAAGTACTTCTTAATTTTTAGAATAATCTAACAGTATTTTCACCCTACAATAACCTAATTATGTATATTAGTCCCTAGATACAATTAATTCAAATTATATGAAAATATACATCAAATTATTCTAGAACCAAGCTAAAATATGGGTAGTAATGGCTTGTATGAGTCCATCACAGGGTTAGGTAACCATACACTAGCAGGTCTCTAAGTAAGAACAACAAATAAAATTAACAACAAAAGGCAAATAGCAGTTAAAAAAGGACACGAGATATTTATGTGGATGACTACTTGTTCAAGGGAGGAAAACCATGACCTACCCCAAAAAGATTTATCAATTTCTTCACTATCACCAGAAAAAAATAGATTACAAACTTATGTAATCTTAGAATTAACCTTTTAATCCCTAACCCTTTGCAGTAACTCTATTGAAACTTCTTTTCACAGTAACCTATAGAAAAGAATCTATCTAGAAATTCACCTCTTAATCTCTAATCACTTAAAATAGGTCTATTGTAACTCTTATTCAAAATAATTCTATTGTAGAGACTCTATCATCTAACTCTAGCTACCATTCCCCAATAAAAGAAACTGGTAAAGTAAATAGTCACATATATCTCCTATAGAGATGTGAGATTCTAATTATAAGATCAAAAATACAAAGATTCAGTCAATCTAGAAACAAATGAATTTCTTACTATGAACAGATAAGTTTCTATGTTGTTGAAGTTTAGCCTTCACTATATAAGAACACAACTTTTACAAAAGAGAAAAAGCTCATTTTGATGTTTGCAAAATCTAAGTTTTCTTCTCTTATAATGATCAATATATAGGAATTGAAGAGTAAGAGTTGTTGTGATGTTCTTTTATCATTGAAGGAGAAATAAGGACCACATCAGCGTATGAATAAGGCATGACAACAAATTAGTGTACATGGCCAACTCTCATGATTCAAAAACCAAATAGATAGTTATACTAATACTAGGTTCTCTCATCTGGTCTGTCATTTGAGTACCATTTTATTATCTAATACAGAGTGGTTTAAAATATAAGAACAAAGAACAAAAATCAACATCAACAGACTAAGAACATCTTCAGTTGATATGAGCATGCCTTTTGTTATTGAAGTTTTGCCTTTGGGGAAAAGGTAGCAGCCTTTGTAAGAAGAATAGAAAATATTTGGTTGTTGAAATGATAGGGTTTTATCCCACACAAGTATAAATATATATGGATCATATAGGAGGTAAAACCTTTAAGTTTCTTATTATTCAAGAAATAACCCAAGTAGATATTCTGTAGCACTGTTACAATTGGTAACATATTTATAATTATGGACTGTTATAAAAGTTAGATTTTATGGAATGGCCTGGTGCACGTACCTGGTACCAATGATATAAGATCTCTTTTATTAAGAAGACTTGTTCATTTATTCCCTCTTAGATCTTGATTCCTTTGTTCCCCCAAAGATCATCCTGGTGTATGCCTGGTCCTTCAGCAGGTTTGTCAAATATAAAAAAAAAATCATAGTACTATAGAAATTATGCATCATTAAATATAATAAACATTTAAATGTATAAATATGCCAAATATCAATATCCTATTAGGAAAATACTTGAACTGACAAAAACTATACTTGCACGATTGCAAAAGTCTTCTCAAAATAAGTGTTTTTGAAAAGATATTATCTCTCTACAGTAATAACATGAACTCTTCATCAAAATAAAATAGATATACATAAAGAAAGAGAATTAGGGCACATAAACTATTGACACAACCTGAACTAGGCCTAGTCGTATAGGGTATCTCAAATTCAACCAGAACCAGAGACCACCCCCAATACCCCACTATTAACCAGCCTACATCCCATTTTATATGAATTTCAAACATACAAATAAATTATACAATAATAATATGAAGATAATAAAGTAAGTCTATAACCATAACCAAACAGCCACAACCAAATATCCAACCAATACCAATACCAATGCTAACACTAATGCCAACATTGCCCATGCCATAGTAGTTTGAAAAAGATTTAATCAAAATAAAAAAAAATATTCGATTGGTACATGCCCCTGACTATAGCTAAAACTAAAACCATAGAAATAACAATAAAGAAAAGAATTCCATAGTATGAAATGAAGTCTTTCAGAGAATAAAAGTTCACCACTTCAATCTAACTCAAAGTTGTCCCTAAATCCAAGTTACTAAGTAGGAGGAATGGTTGTATTGCTGATTCGTACATCTCATGGGGATACAACACCCGAAGACGGTTAGCGGAGTGAACACTAACTTGTAACTCAGGGATAAAGATAAAATAATGTAGTCATTCAAAACAAAATAAAATAACCATATACAATTACATATATGCATATATATACCGTGTCATGGTAGGGAACAATGTTTAGCATACATTTAAATCTTAACCTGGATTGTGTAGATTAACCGTCATAAATCCATATGGGGACTATATGGGTCAAGTTCAACCCTATAAACGAGCCCAAGTGCATGTAGCTGGATGAACCAGAGATATCACAGAAGGCCGGAGAGTCACGTTTACCCTTCATTTTCCATGATACACATATAAAAGTATAAACTAGGGGGAGTCCCGTGTAACCCAAAAGCATAAGGTCACCAACACCAACCCTCAAGTCAGCAAACATAAGTTTCCAGTGTTTGTCCAATGGACTCACACCTTCACAAATCCGTCATTATTTCCCCATTAAAACCTTTTTCACATAACCAAACAACTAATTCCAGGAGATAATTGTAAGGTATTATAAAGTGGTATCATTATACCGACTATATCTTGCAAGTAGTTTCCTTATCCAATCCTTATGGGATTCCTATGTTCCCCACCAACTCCATTGTTAAAATCACTTAGCAGATTCTCGTATACCCCATAAGGTTGTCAATTCAATTCAATTTATATCCATTAAATCCTTTATAACATCCATCATCAATTATTATCACGGTTACGCGAAAGACTTAGTTTAAAAACACAATTAAACTTGTGACAATATTATTCTCATTGAAAATTTCATGAACAGGTTAAGGTAATGACATTATCAAAGCCAAACTCATCAAATTTTTGGGTTCAACCATAATTTGTATCCTAGATAATAAGTTGGAAACCCATATATTATCCTCCTTACGACTCCATGATCCCCAATTATGACCTCACCATACAACTCATATGGTCTAATCATATACAAGACAGAACCCAAGGGATTAGAGACTAGACATCATACGACTTAACCCTACCTCTTATAACCTATCCTCAAGGCTCTTAGAAAACCACATATACTCAGAGTAGAGTCAAGTCACTAAGTTACTGATTTGGTTAAAGTTCGTCCTAATGACTCGTCACAACCCCTAACAACTAAAACCACCAAGTCATAACCAAGACAGAAAACCCAACCACCATCCACTAAATACCTTACAACTAGGGTCACTAGACTTGTAACCACACCGTACGACTCATTATATGATTTGTTAATAGGACAGTGAGATTAAAGCTAAAGAATTTTCCAAGGGACAAATATTCAGTATGTTTAAATTCTCCCCCACTTGGATCATTCATTCCCGAATGATGGGACAAGGAATAGACTAGCACGATCAAACCCCAAACATCTCCGCTCTTACCTTTAACTAAGTTAGAAAACAAAGATGTTAAGAATAATACATACCTTACGAATGATCTTATGGAGCAGAAAATAAGAATCGATACTTGGACTTCATGCCCTCTTCAGTTTCCCAATTAGCCTTTTCATCCTTGTTGTTCCTCTATGGAACCTTTACCAAAGTTACATCCTTGGTCCACAATCGATGAATTTGCTGATCTAAGATTTTAACCAGGACCTCTTAAAAAGATTATAAATCTAAAATACCAATATACTTGATAGAAACAATTTTTGATTAATCACCTACACACTTCCACAACATTGAGACATAGAACACCGGATGAATGGAGCTCAAGCTAGAAGGCAACTCAAATTCATATGTAACATTACCAACACTTCTCAGAACAAGGTATGGACCAACATACTAGTGACTAAACTACCCCTTCTTCCCAAACAGAATCACTCATATTATGGGAGATACCTTCAAGAATACACTATCCCCAACCTCAAACTCTAACTTACTGTGCCTCACATCTATATAGGAGTTGCAGAGGCATTGGATAGTTTAAGCCTATCCCAAATCACCTTTAAAATTTTCATGGCTTGGTAAACCAAATCCATACCAAATATCTCTGCCTACCAAACTTGAACCACACAATAGGAGACCTACACCTTCATCTATACAAAGCTTCAAATAGGGCCATTCTAATACTAGAGCGGTAGCTATTAGAAACACCCTAGGTTTTTGGCTCTTAGAAAATTTCCTGGATTTCTAGTCTCTGGATAGGATACAAATAGGGGAATGACTCGTACACTAGGATACTAGTGGTATGGGTTAGTCGTATGCTGGCAAGTGTTGGTTGGTGGGTTGGATTTAATTTTTGTAATGGGTATGACTTGGATGGTAGAGTTATATCGATGGATATTGGTTGTTTGATTACTTTATTTAATCTTAGGCTTGGTAACTCAAGTTATATCTGAGTACGAGCAGCTCACCATGTGTCATAATCCAGGGTACGATTCATATTATGGACTCATATGGTGGTTAGTGTTCAATTCTCTTGGGATTCTATTCTGCCAAGTGTATAAATCATGTGTACTAGTCGCATTCTTGGATACAACATGGTTTACAGTGAGTCATACCTTTGAAATTATTGGTTCTAGGTGAGATATCCTTGGGTACGAGTGGTGGGTACGACTTGTATTGGAGGGTACAACTGGTATGGATATTTGTACCTACCTGATAGAATTTTTAAGAGTTTAAGTGAGGGCAATCTGGACATTTCCCCACTTAACCTAATAAGTCCCCATGACTTATATTCCTTTTGGGAGTTTATTTTCCCTATTATTCTATTCATTAACACTTAGAAACTTCTTTTAAACACTCTATAATTCTTTCTAAGGCTTTTGGGTAAAGGAAGGCTAGGTTTTAATCTTAAGAATTAATTTGGGGCTTGTGTTGGCAATTTTTCTTCATCATCTTCTTGGTTAAAGGTATGTTCTCTTCCCTTATTTATTTTCCAACTAAAGGCATGGATTTATTCAATTTTTCATGGTTTGATTATTTTATTATATTGGGTTTTCAAATATAATTTGGGAGGTTTTGGTTATAAATGTTTGGTTATGGCTTTTCCATGTTTTATTTATACTTTTATATGATTTAATGTTAGTACTTGATAATGGGTTGTATGGGAATTGTTATTTGGTAATTGGTTTTGGTTTTCAAAATACTATGCCCCCAATATGTTAGATAATATGCCTAAGCGAATGTTTTCACTACTTCATTAGATTTTAATGGAACTATTGTATGGTTTAAACTTTGTAATGGAACCCTAAATGGTAAAATAGTTTAGAATAGTTAAATGAAATGGTTTGGTGGTCATGGTTATGGTTAATTGAACTCCTCATAGGGTACAATAGAATCCCCCAAGTAAATATGTTAATGAAAAACTGTGAGGTACATGGACTTCCTAAAAAATACATAATGGAATACTTATTGGGTACATAGGAGTCCCCAAATTTAACTTGGTAAATGGGTATATGAGAATCCCTTTACCTTAAAAGGGTGTCTAAGGACAATACTTGTAAGTTATAGTCGGTATGATGATACCACTATGTATATCCTTGATTAATAATAATGGTCTGGATGGTTGGAAATGGTTTTAATTGGGATAAAATGGTGGGGTGTGATATCTAACCATTATGGTAGGATTTCAATGACCGAACACTGGAAACTCATGTTTACCAACATGAGGGATAGGGCATGGCAACCCTTTTATGATACTATGAGGTATATAGAAATCCTTAATGTATAATGTACAAATGTATCATGGAGAGTGAGGTTACTTGGGAATTCCTTACTCCTATGGTATCTCTAGCTTGTATAGATACACACATCGGGGCCTGTTTAGGGGTTAAATTAGACCCATATATCCCATAGGTGGTTAAGGACGGTTAAGGTTCACATACCCAGGTTAATTTTCTTAAATTCTTGCTAAACCCGATTCCCTTTACCTATATAGTTATATATTTATATATGAATGGTTGGTATGCATATGGTTGGTTTACTTTGTTTCACTAGTTGGCATTATTTTATCCTTATCTTGAGTTCATCCTAGCATTCACCCACTAACTCATCATTGAGCGGTTGTGTCCCCATGAAATATAGGAATCAACCATTATAATCCTCTTGCTTACCTATTAGACATTAAGGATCAATTACTGGATTGATGTTATGAGCTTCCAGCTTTTTGAAAGTCTCCATTTTATGAATTTTGTTTCATACTTTGGACGATTGGACTCGATTGGGTCTATCTTGATAATATACCTATCTATGTAACTTGGATAGTTATGCTATCTTGTTATATGCTCAAAATTCAGCCAACTTAGTCTAGGCAGTTGGAGGTTGGGTTGGGTAACAGGGGTGGCTCCGGTCCTGATCAAACTTAGGACTCTGGTTACAACAAGGATTCAGGTTGGGTCATGTCAAGTTGGTATAAGAGATTTAGGTTCATGGTCAATTGGGAGTCCACAAAGCCATACTCGTAAGAGATTTTACTAGGAATTTAGGAATATTTAACTTTCTTGGTATTTAGTTTTCAAGCATGGAGTCTTAAGTCCTAGAATTTCCTCTAATACTTATTTGTTCACTTTTCAGATCAGGCCTCATTTATTTAGAACACTATAAAACCCTTCTATCCTATTTAGGGATGTTGATAGAGTACGCCCTACACTTGGAGTTCATACGCGATCTCAGAGGCCTATCCCTGATTGTTTTAGAGTTTTTTCAGTTTCTACTAGTCCTCCTTAAGGTGAGGTGACTAATGCAGAATTCCACTTGTCGGTTCATACTATTTCTTAGTTATTTCTTAGGCTGAGCGGGATATATGTTGTGTTCAATCAGCTGACACTAAAAGGATTGGCGAATTCATGAAGATGAATCCTCCTACTTTTACTGGTGTAAAGGTAGAAGAGGATCCTCATGGTTTCTTGGATAAAATAGAGAAGATATTTAGGGTGATTTAATCCACTAACATGGATGGGGTGAATTTTGCAGCTTATCATCTCAAAGAGAATACATACCAATGTTATGAGAAGTGAGATAGGAATAGGGGTGATGTGGAGGAGATATCTTTGTCGGAGACTTTTTCTAATGCCCTCTTGGATCACTTCTTTACTCAAAATTGAAAGAAGAAAATATTGAGAAGTTTGAGAATCTTAAGTAGGGAAAAATGTTTGTCAAGGAGTACGCCTTGAAATTTCATCAATTGTCAAGGTATACTCCAGATTTTGTGGCTGATTGAGCGTGAGGATGAGAAAGTTAACTTTTGGGATATCTTGGGATTTGATCCTTAAGATTAAGACTGATTTTTTAATAAAGCATAGGGACTTTTCAAGGTTATTTATTCACATACAAAAGGTGGAGAATGAAAAGAAAAAACAAGCAGAGTTTAGGGATAGACAGGGTAAGAGGAGTAGGTTTTCTAAGCATGATTCTCAGTAGTAGAGTGGTCGAGATTACGGTAAATAGTTGAAGAAAAAGTGGGGGATTTATGGTCCCTTCTCTACTATTGTCTCTCCTTACCCGAAGCAGTTGAATAATAGGCGTCAACAAGGTAATAATACTTTTTTGGTATGAAGTGCCCAATTAAAGGAGAGTGGGGCAGAGTCAGTTTCTTCGTGTCTTCTTTCATGATTTTATGGTCTTGTTTATTTAGGCTTTTGTTATGAAGGAAGAGATAAATATTTTAAATGTAGTCATCCAGGCCATATGATCATAAACTGGCTAATTGGTGAGGGTGCTTTAGGAGAGGTCAAGGCTTCAATTATTTTATCTTCTACTGTTATACATAATGGTGATGCTTATCTATCTGCTCATGATTCTGGTACTAGCATAGGCCAGAATAGGTTGTATGATCTTGTATCTTGGCAGGAATCTAAGGCATCACCTGATGTCATTACTGTATGTTACAACTCTTTTCTCTTGACGTGTATTATGTGTTTGATCTGGAGTCCACTCTTTCCTATATGACCTTATATGTGATTGTGTGTTTTGGTTTTGATCCTGACATTATATTGTATCCTTTTTTATTTCTACCCCGGTAGGCGACTTGAATATTGCTAAAAGCATGTATAGCGGGTATGTGGTATTTATTGGTAGCAAGAAGACCTTGGTAGATCTTTTTGATTTGTATATGGTGGATTTTAATGTTATTTTAGGAATAGATTGGTTAGACTCTTGTTATACGTCCTTAGATTGTCTGATAAATAAAGTTGTCTTTAGGTTCCCTAGTGAACCGATTATAGAGTGGGAGGTTTGTTCCCTAGCCGCTAGAGGGATGTTTATTTATTATCTTAGAGCTAGGAGATTAATATCCAAAAGGTGTTTTTATCACTTGGTCTGGGTTAAAGATTCTAACTTAGAAGGTCCTTCTTTACATTCAGTTTCGATGGTAAATGAGTTTCTTGAGTTCTTTTCAGATTATCTTCCCTGTGTTCCTTTGGATAAGGAAATGGAATTTGGTATTGATTGGCTTAGTACTCTTATCCAATATCTATTCTTCCATATAGAATGGCTCCGACTGAGTTGAAATAACTCAAGGAGAAATTTAAGGATCTTTTGGATAAGGGGTTTATTAATCCTAGTGTATCCCCGTGAGGTGCACCGGTGTTGTTCATGCGAAAGAAGAATGGTTCCCTGTAAATTTGCATTTACTATCTATAATTGAATAATGTAACAGTCAAGAACAAGTATCCTCTTCCAAGGATAGATAACTTCTTTAATCAGTTGCAAGGTGCCAAGTTCTTTTCTAAAATAGACCTTTAGTCTGGGTATCATAAGCTTATGTTTAGGGAGTAAGATATCCCTAAGATAGCTTTTGGTACTAAGTAAGGCACTTTGAATTCTTGGTTATGCCATTTGGATTGACTAATTCCCCATCAGCATTTATTGATTTAATAAATAGGGTTTTCAGGTTGTTCTTGGATCTTTTTGTCATTGTGTTCATTGATGACATCTTGGTCTATTTTAAGAGTGAGGTGGACCATTCTATCACCTCTTGGTTGTATTGCATACCTCGAATGAACAATAATTATATACCATGTTCTCCTAGTCTGAGTTTTGGTTGAACGTTATAACATTCTTAGGTTATATTATTTCTAGAGAGAGGATCATAGAGAATCGTCAAAAGGTGGTTGTGGTTTAAAGGTAGACTAGACCCATGACTCCAACTGACATTCAGAGTTTCATAGGTTTGGCTGGGTATTATAGGTAGTTTGTGGAAAGCTTTTCTTCAATATCTTCTTCATTGACTAAGTTAACTCAGAAGAAGGTAAAGCTTTATTGGTCAGAAACATGTGAGGGAATTTTAAGAAGCTTAAGAAAAAGCTTATTTTTGCTCTGATTTTTATTTCTTGAAGGTAATAAGGGGTGTATGGTTTATTATGATGAATATAGGGTGGGACTTAGTTGTTCTTTGAGAAAGCATAGGAAAGTAATTGCCTATTCTTCAAGGCAGTTGAAGGTGCATGTCATGAATTATCCTACTCATGGTTTGGAGCTATTGGCAGTGGTTTTTTCTTTGAAAATGTGGTGCCATAATTTGTATGGAGTGCATGTAGACATATTTTATAATCATAAGAGTCTAAAGTATGTGTTCACTCAGAAGGAGCTAAATCTATTACGGAGCAGAGAGTTAGAGCTTCTCAAGGACTATGATATGAGTCTTTACTACCATCCAGGTAAGGCTAATGTTGTTGTTGATTATCTTAGCTATTTATCCATGGGGAGTTTAGCTCATGTGGATAAGGAGAAGAGAGAATCAGTAAAGGATATTCACCACTTGGCTAATCTTGAAGTTTGTCTCTTAGACTTTGAGGATGGTGGTGTGTTGCTACAGGAAGCAGTTAGATTATGTCTTAGTGTAGAGATTAAGGAGAAGTAAGTGATAGATCCTATATTGATGAAAATCAAGAGTGATATAGATGGGTAAAAGGTAATGGTATTCAAGATCAGTGAAGAGTTAGTTCATGCTACCAAGGAAGGTTGTGTGTTCCTAACGTCAATGTGTTGTGACATAAGATCTTGGCTGAGGTTCATAAATCATGCTATGTTGTTCATCCTGGTTCTATGAAGACGTATCATGATCTCAAATAGATATATTAGTGGGATGGTTTGAAAAGAGATGTGGCTGATTTTGTACCCAAGTGCAGGGTGTGTCAGAAAGTAAAGGTTGAGCACATGAGGGCTGAAGGGTTGTGTCAAGAAATTGATTTGTCCAAATAGAAATGGAAGGTGATAAATATGGACTTCATGTCCTGTCTTTCTCGGTCGCGGAACTAATTCGATTTGATTTGGGTCATCGTGGATAGGATGATGAAGACAAAGTTTGCTCACTTCTTACTCGTGAGGACTATCATTTTGGTGGAGGATTATGCAAATTTACTTATTCAGGAGGTTGTGAAGATGCATGAGGTACCTGTTTCAATTTTCTCTAATTGTGGTATGCATTTTTCACCTTATTTCTGATGGTCATTTCAGAAGGGATTGGGTACTAAGGTGAGTTTGAGTAATGCTTTTCATCCTCATACAGTGAGAAAGAACAAAGGACTACTTAGACATTGGAGGATATGCTTCGCACATATGTGAACAATTATGGTGAAAATTGGGTTGAGTATTTACCTTTGGTAGAGTTTGCTTATAACAATAGCTATCATTGAAGTATTCGGATGGCCCATTTTGAGGCATTGTATGGTAAGAGGCATAGATCTCCTATTGGAGGTTTGAGATTAGTGAGGTGGACATGTGTTATCCGTGTTTGGTTTATCGGGCTGTGGAAAAGGTAAAGTTGATTCAAGATAGGCTTAAGGTTGTCCAAAGTCGCCAAAAGTCATATGCGGATGTAAGGCATAGAGAATTGGATTTTGAGATTGGGGATAAAGTGTTCATAAAGGTATCTCCCATGAAGGGAGTACTGCATTTTGGTAAGAAGGGGAAGCTTAGTCCCCGATTTGTTGGTCTTTATGCTATTTTGTGGAAGGTTAGTAATATTGCTTATAAATTAGAGTTGCCTTCTATTTTGAGCTCCATTCATCCAGCATTTCATGTCTATATGTTAAGGAAGCATCTTGGTGATCTTTCTTTGATGGTTCCTTTGGAGGGCTTAGGTATCTCAATTCTCTATTTTATGAAGAGGTCCCGATTGAAATACTAGATCAGCAGGTTCATCGATTATGGGCCAAAGATGTGGCCTCGTTAAAGGTTCTATAGCGGAACCAGGTGGAAGAGGCTACATATGAAGCGGTGGAGGATATAAAGAACATGTATCCGCATCTGTTTTCTTCTCTTGTGACTCATGCGGAAGATATGTGTTCTTGAATACATCTTAATTTTTTGATTTTGTTAAAGGAAAGGTCAATTTCCTTGCATCTTCGTTTTCTGTCTTAAAGGTGAGGGTAGAGGTATCTAAGGGGTGTAAGTTGTGTATATACTACCTTGTCCATCATTTAGGGACGAATGTTCCTAGTTGGGGGAGTGAAACATCCTGGGTTTTTTATCCTTAGAAAATTTCCTAGATTTCTAGTCTCTGGATTGGATAAGGCTAGGGGAAATGACTCGTACACTATGATATGTGTAATACCCCGTAATTTTTCCTAGCTTAAATTCGTCCTGAGAATGTCAAAAAATTGTTTCTAAGATTAATACCTTTTTTATTTTATGTGATATTTTCAAGATTTTGACTTTCCATTGTGTGGGTAATTGAATAAGCTTTCCATCGATATAAGATTTGCCCTAATCCGACACTCTATGAAAGAGTTATGGCATTTTTAAGTTGACAGTGTGTCACTGGGGCACTTAGCGCATCATGGAGATGGAAAAAATGACAATTGTCAATTCTAGTGGCCCTACACGATAGCCCCATGTCGCGGAGAAGCCTAAATTCCCAAATGTCCCAATCTAGTAGATCAGTGTGATGATGGCACATCGCGCTGAAAGAAAAATTGGCATTACTATAGAGCACCACGATGGTGGAGTGTGGCGTTAAAGTTCCAGGTCTCAATTTTCAAAATACAATGGGACATCATGATAGCTCCGCATCGCCATTTCCCAGTCATACTTTTTCTAGAGAGCCACCACAGGCCGTGGTGGCCTAGTAAATTAGGATTTTTGATCTATTTTCTGTTTCGATTTAAAGTTTAATAGGGGCATTTTGGTCAATTCTTAGGGCCCCAATCTGTCCAAAACACATCAGTAAACATATACCAAAGCATCTTCTGCTTATTTCATCACTTTTTGCTCAAAAGAAAAGCCAGATCATCAAAACTCCTTCTCTAAGAAACCAAATTCCACCATAGATTCTACAAGAAATCTTTAGATTGAGGATTCCCAAGACAAGATATTCAAGAACTCATCTTCACAAGCATCATATGAATCCAAAATTCAAGCTTGTCATCTAAGATCATCAATTAAGGTATGTGAGGTTTTTCAATAATAATCTCTTTTCATCCTTGTGCCCAAAATTAGTTTTCAATCACAAATATTCATGATTTTGAATGAGATTACATGAGATTTTAATTAGGGTTCATACCCATTATTGCTATTTGCAAATTTCTGAGATTTTGAGATATTTTGAAGATGAATTTCATGTCTATTTTCATATTTTCATGCCTATTGTAGTAAATTACAAATTTTTAGATGAATTATTGTTGTTTTCATTATCAAGCATGATTATTATGATGTTTAACATGAGTTTGATACATGAGTTACTATCCCAAGATTGAATATTAGTATTTTGATGTTATTTTAAGATTTTCAGTAAAGCTTTGATATTTTATCATCAGGTTAGCTATGGAATCCACTTTTCAGATTATTACAGATTACAGAATTCAAATCATCTTTATTTATATATTTTATTAGATTAATGCATAATTATTTTTAGATAACCCCTTATGCTAGTTTTAAAGTGGATTTCCAATAGAGTAAGCATAGAAAATAAAAAAGGAGTAGTATTCAGCACCGAGTGGGAAATGTGGGTTTAGTGCATACTATTTCCATAGAACTACGTAGTCAACTAGGTACAGATTATCAGATTATTCCCATTTTTATATGGATAACAGATTTAGCTTATTATTGATCACATGGGTAGGTTATACTTCCTGGCAAGACTATGACACCTCTCCCCAATATAAGGTTTCTTCATTAAGAGGACGAGACGTTGGACTCCATGTTAGCTCACATGGTTTATGTCGGTTAATAGAACCTTCATTCTAGCTAAAAAAAAAAGAAAGAAAAGAATAACAGAAAATCTTTTAGAAAACTAAGTGCAACGGCTCACAGTTTTACTCAGATTTTGCCTTATAGAAAGACAATATTTACAGATTCAGCTTTTGGATTTTAGATTCATAAGTGAGCTCTTTTAATACTTAGACTGTATGATTTACAGACAGAACATTAGCACAGCTTCTAGAACTAAATGTTATCACTCACTAGATTTATAAAGTGTTATTTTCTATTCATGATTTCATCTTTACGTATTTCAAATGTTCCAACTTATGTGAGTCATTTAAATTTAACATGCATTGTTGTATAAATAATGATTATGAGATGATGTTTTATTTATGCATTTAATCCCCATATACTAAGTACATCCTCAAAGTACTGATCGACATATATGTCTATATGCTACATTGTCTCATAATGTAGGTACAAGTTGTAGTGTGTGTAGACAAAATCAGATAGTTGCAGATTCCAGCCAGTAGATGATGAGTCCTCCTACTTCGGGGACTTTAGTTAGATGTCATTTATGTACTTTACTTTCTTACTCGTATATATTGGTTAGTGGTAGTTGGAGTTGCACCCCAGCTATCTATAGTTAGTATAGTAGAGGCTTCGTAGATGTTAGTTAGAGTCAGTTATTTAAATCTCATCCCCTCTTTTAAGATTGTATCAGAATGTAAAATGGTATCAGTATTGTATTTTCACAGATTCCTTCGTTTTTATGTTTCTGCATAGTAAATTCAGTACTTTATACATATTATTCAGTTGCTTATGAATTATGCCAGTAGAAGGGTTATCTTTGGATCACTTGTGTTCCTAATAACCGTGTGACGTCTCAGGACATATTTTCCAGGCATTACAATATGAGTGGTATGGATTAGTCGTATACTAACCAATATTGGTTAGTGGGTTGAATTTAGTTTCTGGAATGGGTTGGACTTGGTTGGTATGAGTCGTATCGGTGGATGCAGTTTGTTTGGTTACTTTATTTAATATTAGTCTTGGTAGATCAAGTTGAATCTGGATATGAGTGGCTCACTAAGAGTCGTTATACAAGGTACAAGTCATACTATGGACTCATATCGTGAACAACATTCAATCTTCTCGGGATTCCATTTTGCCTGGGGTGTGGCTCATGGGTACTAGTCATATACTTGGATACAACATGGTTTAGGGTGAGTTGTACCATGTAAAGTGTTCGGTCCAAGGGAGATGACCTTGGGTACGAGTGGTGGTTATAACTTGTATTGGAGGTTGGGCCGTTATCGTAATAGGCATCCCAAGTTTAACCAGGACAAGAAACCACCCCTGTTACCCAACCCAACTTCCAGCCGCCTGCCCTGAGTTGGCTGAATTTCAACCATGTAATAAAATAGTGTAACTATCTAATATACAAACTCTAGGATAGGTCTATTACCGAGACCAACCCAATTGAGTCAAACCGTCCGAACCTAACCAATAGCCAACCAACCAAACCATAACCATATGAGTTTAGTAACAATTATATGTAATCCCAAAATAAAGGAGAATGGAACATTGAGAAATTTATCCCTACAGTATCAGCCCCCATACCAATACAATGCTAAGGCTGACATCAATATCGATCCCATCCATGCCAACCCATAGTAGTTCCACAAAAGCCTCTAACCAAAAGGATACCAAAATCTAGTTGGGGCATGCCCCCAACCATATCCAAAACCAATATCATAAATAATTCAAGGTATATAATAACATCCATGAAATGAAGCCTTTTGGAAAGACGGAATCTCACCACTTCAATCCAGTAGCTGATCCTAAATGTCTAATAGCTAAGTAGGAGGAGTAGAACGGTCGGTTTCTGCATCATGTGGGGATATAGTCGCGCGAATAGGGGTCAGTATATAAATGCTCGTATGAACTCAGGATAAGAATAAAATAATTCCAACCAGTATAACCAATAGAACCAATCATATGCATACAAACCATATATATACATATATATATACATGTCGGGAAAGGGAACCAAGTTTAGCATGAATTTAAAACCCTTAACCTGTGTATATGAAGCTTTATTGTTCTTAACCACCTATGGGCTATATGGGTATAGTGTAACCCCTCGAATGGGCCCCAATATATGTATCCCTATGAACCAGAGATACCATAAGAGTAAGGGATTCCCAAGTACCCTCACCCTCCATGATACATATGTCAATGTAATTAGAGGATTCCCGTATACCTCATAAAATCATAAAAAGGTTTCCATGACTTAACCCTCATGTCGTTAAATATAAGTTTCCAGTGTTCGTTCATTGAAATCCCCACTTTCACGATTAGCTATCAGACCCAGCCATTATTTCCCTATTAAAAGCAATTCCAATTAACCAATCTATTATTCCTTTATTATTTACCACAACTATGAGTTGTGGTATTGTCATACTAACTATAACTTGCAAGTATTTTCCTTTACCAAAACTCTCAAGGTAAATGGATTCACGTGTACCTATTTACCTAGTTAACTTGGGGTAGATCCATGTACCCCACAAGTGTTCCATTATTATGTTTGCCTGGGGGAGTCCCATGTACCCCATAAGTTGTTCATCAACATGTTTACTTGGAGGATTCCATTTTAGCCTACAAGGAGTTTAATTAACCATAACCATGACCACCAAACCATTCCACTTAAACCATTCCAAACCATTTATCCATTTAGGGTTCCATTACCAAGTTTAAACAATGCAATAGTTCCATTGAAATCCAACAAGGTAGTGAAAACATTCTGATAGACATTTTATCAAACATATTGGGGTCATAGTGTTTCCAAAACCAAAGCCAAATACCAAAGAACCATTCCTATGCAACCAATTATCCAAAACCACCATTAAAGCATACAAAAGCATAATTAAAACATGGAAAAACCATAACTAAGAATTTATAATCAAAACCGCCAAATTATTTTTGAAAATCCAAAACCACATAATAATCAAACCAAGAAAACATTATATAAAACCATGTTGTTAGTTGGAACTAACAATGAGGTAAGAAAACATGCCTTAAACCAACAAGTTGATGAAGTAAAATCACCAACACAAGCCCCAAAGTAACCCTTAAAATGAAACCCTGGCCTTCCTTTACCCAAAAGCTTTAGAGAGAATTGTAGAGTGTTTAAGAGAAGTTTCTAAGTCTTAATGAATAGAATAATAGGGAAATAACCTCCCAGTAGGAATATAAGTTGTGGGGCCTTATTAGGTTAAGTAGGAAAATGTTTGAATTATCCCCACTTAAACTCCCAAAAATTCCATCAGGAAGGTACGACTATCCATACCAGTCATCCCCTCCAATATAAGTGGTACCCATCACTCATACCTAAGGCCATCTCCCTTGGACCCAACACTATCCAAGGTACGAATCACCCCAAACCATGCAACTATACAACTAGTGCCCATGATTTGTTCCCCCAGTAAAATAGAATCCCATGAGGACTGAACACTGACCACCATTCAAGTCCATAGTATGACTCGTACCCTGGCTTATGACTCATGGTGAGCCACTCATACTCAGATCCAACTTAATTTATAAAGTCTAAGACTAAGTGAAGTAACCAAAAAACCAGTATCTACTGATATGACTTAAACCACCCAAGTCACACCTACCAACCAATACTATCAGCATATGACTAACCCATACCGTTCGTCCTAGTAAAAGCATTGTTTCCCCTAGTCGTATCCTATGTAAAGACTAGAAATCCAGGAAATTTTCCAAGGGCCAGAAATCTAGGGTGTTTCAGTCTCCCCTACAAGGAACATTCATCCCCGAATGATGGACAAGGTAGGGTAACCACAAGCATGATTTATTTGTATGATCAAATATCAATCCGACCCTTAACAAAGTTAGGAAACACAGATGCAAAGATGGTAATCTTTCCTTTAACAAACTCAGAAAATAAAGATGGGTTCAAGAACACATACATTCCGCATGAATCCCAGGAGCAAAAATCAGATACGGATACTTGGACTTTATGTCCTCCTCTGCTCCTATGTATCCTTTTCCACCTTGTGGTTACGCCATAAAACCTTAACCAAGACCACATCTTTGGTCTGCAACTGACGAACCAACTGATCCAGTACCTTAATTGGGATCTTTTCATGAGATAGAGAATCCAAGATACCCAATCCCTCTATAGAACCACTACAGAAGGATCACTAAGATATTTCCTCAACATGGAGACATCTAATACTGGATGAATGAAGCTCAGGCTAGAAGGCAACTCCAATTGATAAGCAACATTACAAACCTTTGCAAAATAGTAAAAGGACCAACAAATCAGGGACGAAGCTTTCCCTTCTTACCAAACTGCATCACTCCCTTCATGTGAAATATATTTACTAAAACCTTGTCCCCAACCTCAATCTCCAAATCTCTACGTCCTACATCTGCATAATACTTTTGGCTACTTTGGCCAGCCTTAAGCCTATCCCAAATCACCTTTACCCTTTCCATATCTTGATAAACATAATTTAGACAAACATGTCTACCTCACTAAGATCAAACCAACCAATAGCAGATCTATACTTCCTACCATATAATACCTTAAACACAGCCATACCAATACTAGAATGATAGTTATTATTGTAAAAAAACTCTACAAAAGTTAAATGCTCAACCCAATTTCCACCAAAATCAATCACCCATGCCCAAAACATATCCTCTAGTGTCTGAATAATCTTTTCCACTTGCCCATCCATCTCAAGATAAAAACCAGTACTCAAACTCACCTAACAACCCAACCCTTTTTTAAAAGATCGCTAGAAATAAGATTAAAGCTACATACCATGATTAGAGATAATCAGAATAGGTACCCCATGCAGCTTTTTTGAAGATACAACTTTGCATAATCCTCCACCAAAAAGGTAGTCCTAACTAACAAGACGTGAACAGTCTTCGCCATCCTATCCACGATGACCCAAAACAAATCAAATCAGGTTTGCAACTAAGGAAGACCAGTAAAGAAATCTATAATGATCACCTCCCATTTTTAATCGGGCAAATTAATTTCTTGATATAATCCTCAAGGCCTCATGTGCTCAGCTTTAACTTGTTGACACACCATGCACTTGGCTACAAAATCAGCCATATCCCCTTTTCATACCATTCCACTAATATATCTTTTTGAGATCATGATACATCTTTATAGAATTGGGATAAACAATATAGGGCGATTAATCCACCTTAGCCAAAATTAGTTTTCGCAACCCATCGACTTCAGGAACACACAACCTTCCTTGGTATCGTAAAGTAATATTACCACTAATCTCGAATACCATTACCTTTTGACTACCTATATCCTTATTTATTTTTATCAAGATAACATTTAGCACCTGTTTCTCTTTTATCTCTGCATCGAGAGATGATTTAACTACTTCCTACACCAACACACCACCATCCTCGAAGTCTAAGAGATGAACTCGAAGTTAGCCAAGTGATTAATATCCTTCACCAATTCCCACTTCTCCTGATCTATGTAATCTAAAATACCTAAGGATAACCTACTAAAATAATTAGCAACCACGTTATCTTTACCTGGGTGGTAGTGAAGACTTATATAATAGTCCTTGAGAAGCTCTAATTATCTCACCTGCTTGAGATTTAGCCCCTTCTGAGTGAACACATACTACAGACTCTTATAATCAAAAAAGATATCTATGTGCACTCCATTCAAATAATGCTGCCAAATTTTCAAAGTAAAAACCACCGCTAACTGCTCTAAATCATGAGTAGGATAATTGCACTCATGCACTTTCAACTGCCTAAAAGCATTGGTAATCACCTTCTGATTATTTGGCGGCATTATTTGAATATTTTCCACAAACCAGCTATAATACCCAACCAATCCTAGAAAGCTCCAAATATTGGTTGGATTCATGGGTGTAGTCTATCTTTTCACCACTGCAACCTTTTTAGAATCCACCATGATACCCTCACTAGAAAAAATATGATCAAGAAAAGTTACAGCATTCAACCAATACTCACACTTGGAGTACTTGGCATATAACTATTATATCTTCAAGGTCTGCAACACCACACGGAGGTGATTTGCATAATCAACCTCAATTTTAGAATACACTAAAATGTTATCAATGAATACAATGACAAAAAGATCTAAGAGCTACCTGAAAACATGTTCATCAAATCCATAAATGTCTCCTGGGCATTACTCAAGCCAAATGACATTATAAAGAATTCAAAGTGCCCATACCGAGTATAAAAAGTTATCTTAGGGATATAATTCTCCCTAATATTAAGATGATGATACCTAGAACGAAGGTCTATAGTAGAAATAAACTTAGCACCTTGCAACTAATTAAACAAGTCATCTATCCTTGGAAGAGGATACTTGCTCTTGATTGTTTCCTTATTCAACTATCAATAGTCAATGCACATCCTAAGTGAACCATTCTTCTTGTGCACGAAAAATATTAGTGAACCCCACGGGGATACACTAGGATGAATAAACACCTTATCCAAAAGATTCTTAAGTTGCTTCTTGAGTTTTCTCAACTCAGCCAGAGTCATTCTATAAGGAGGAATAGATATTGGACGAGTTTCCAAAACTAAATCAATACCAAACTTGATATCCCTATCTAAAGGAACACCAGGAAGATAATCCAAAAAAAACTTATGAAACTCACTTACCACAAGAATTGAGTTAAAAGAAAGACCCTAAGATTTTGAATATTTAACCAAGACTAAGTGATAAAGACACCCTATGGAGATTAATCTCTGAGCTTTAAGATAAGAAATAAACCTCCCACTTTGAGCTAAGGAACCACACTTCCACTCTATAACTTCTTCATCAGGGAACCTAAAGACAACCTTACAGTTCTAACAATCTAAAGATGCGTCACAAGAGTGTAACCAATCCACCCCTAGAATAACTTTAAAATCCACTTAATCCAACTCAAATATATCTACCAAGGTCTTTTTGCTACCAACAAATACCACACACACCCTATAGACTATTGTAGCAATAACTAAGTCACCTACAAGGGTAGAACCAAAAAAAGGATTTGAAACAAATTCAGGATCAAAACTAAAACACTTATCAACATATGAGGTCATATAGGAAAGAGTAGACCCTAGATAAAGAAGATAATACACGTCACAAGAAAAGAGTTGTAATATATCAGTCATAATATTAGGTGATGCCTCAGATTCCTGCCAAGATTCAAGATCATACAACCTATTATGGCCAATGCTGGTACTAGAAGCACGAGTAGAAAGAAAAATAGCACCACTAGGTGTAGGAGCAGAAGATGAAGCAATCATAACCTTGACCACTCCCGAAGCATCCTTACTAATTAGGCAATTTCTAACCATATGGCCTGGCTTTCCATATTTAAATAATTTGTCCTTCATGAAAAAATCCCCAATGAAGATACCAAAGAACTAATAAGGAGGATATAAAGAAGTCGACTATACCCCACTCGCCTGAGATTGGGCACACTTTGCCCAAAAAATCACACTCTTGCTGATGCCTATCACCAAACTACTTCAGGTAAGGAGCCCTAGTAGTAGAGAAGGAACAAAACATCCCCTGCTTGTTTTTCAACCATTTTACGCCATCACGACAACCCTGATACAGAGCACCACCCTTTTCAGAGAACCTACTCCTCTTACCCTACCTTTCACTAAACTCTTCCTATTTTCTATTCCCATCCTCCACCTGTTTTATCTTCTCATCCTCCACCTTATTTAGAAAATCAATCATGCATTCAAGGATTAAATCCCAAGATAGCCCAGAAGTGAACTTTCTCATCCTCGCTCACCTATCGGCCACAAAATCAGGAGCATAACTTGACAACTGATGAAATTTCAAGGCATATTTCTTGATGGATATTTTTCCCTACTAAAGATTCATAAACTCCTCTATCTTAGAAAAGGCCTCCCACAAATACAACTCCTCTATATTACCTCTATCACTATCTCACTCCCCGTACCTTTGTTACATAATATCTTTGAGCTAATAAGCTATAAAATTCACCTTTTCCATATTAGTAGCCTACGTCACTCTAAATATCTTCTTTATTTCATCCATGAAACCCTGAGGATCCTCCTTCATATTCATACCAGTAAAAGTAGAAGGATTAATTTTCATGAACTAGCCAATCCTTGTAGCCTCAGTAGATAAAACAGAAGATACATCCCGCTCATCCTGTTCAGCAAATATCTAAGCAATAGTATGAATCAACTAAAAAAATTATTCATTAGTCACCTTACCTTGAGAAGGACTAGTATCAACTAGAGGAACTCATGAACAATCAAGGATAGGACCCTAAGATCAAGTGTTAATTCCAGGTGTAGGGTGTACTCCATCAATATCATCCCTAGATGGGACATATGAATTTCCTTATGCTTTAGATCAGTGTGGCATGATCTCAAAATAGAACAAACAAAGATTAAAGGAAATTTAGGACTTAGATTCCAAGCTTAAAAATGGAATACCAAAAAAAATACATTCATAAATATCCTAAAGCCTCTCTCTTATGAGTATGGCACACTACACACCCATAAAAGAGACTCTACTAGACACGACTTTGTGGACTCCTAATTGACCATGAACCTACAACTTTGATACCTACTTGACAAAACCCAACTTGGGGACTTATTAAAATAGGCATCCCAAGTCTGACAGAGACTGGAGACCACCTCCGTTACTCAAACCAACCTCTAGCTACCTACCCTGAGTTGACCAAATTTTGAGAATATAACAAGATAGTGTAACTATCCAACTACAAACTCTGGGATAGGTCTATTACTGAGACCGAACCAATCGAGTCCAATCGACAAAACCCAACCAATAGTTAAACCAACCAAACCATAATCATATGAGTTCCATAACAACTATATATAATTCTAAAATAAAAGAGAAAGGAATAGTGAGAAATTTATCCCTATCGTATCATCCTTAATACAACTACCAAAGATAAGGCTAACACCAATACTGATCCTACCCATACCAACCCATAGTAGTTCCACAAAAACCTCTAACTTAAAGGATACCAAAATCTGGTAGGTACACGCCCCCAGCTGCCTACATTATGTAAGGATATAGCTTCCCGAAGATAGGTTAGCGAATGAACACTAGCATTAACTCTGGATAAGGATAAAATAATGCCAACTAGTAAAATTAAGTAAGCCAATCATATCCATACAAACCATACACATAAATATAAATATCAGGAAAGGGACCTAAGTTTAGCATGAATTTATTACCATTAACTTGGGTATGTGAAGCTTAATTGTCCTTAACCACCCATGAGCTATATGGGTCCAGTGTAACCCATTGATTGGGCCTCGATATGTGTAGCCACATGAAAAGAAGATACTATAACAGTAAGGGATTCCAAAGTACCCTCACCCTTTATAATACATATGTATAATGTATTAAGGTATCATTTGGTTTGAGGTATAAAAAATCCAAGGGATAAGTTATCTTGGGATAAAATAAAAGATCACTTGTTCCCTTGTTTGGTTGGAGGGATTAATCCAACCCGGGATAATTTATCCCACCATTCTCTCCTTAGAGATGGGATAACTTATCACATATAAATGGTGGGATAAGTTATCTCGGGTAATCCCGGCATAACGAATCCATGTATTAGTTATCCTGGGATAGCAATTTCTCAACCAAACGACCATTTAGAGTATTCTTGCATACCTCATAGTATGATAAAAGGGTCGCCACGCCCTACTACTTATATCGACAAATATGAGTTTCCAACGTTCATTCATTGAACTCCCATTTTCAAGGTGAGCTATCACACTCCGCCACTATTATACAATTAAAACTATTTCCAACCAACCAATCCATTGTTCCATATCTTATTTACTAAGGCTATGAATATTTGTATCATTATACCAAGTATTACTTAAAAATATTGTCCTTAGCCAAACCTTTTTAGGTAAAGGGATTCCGGTGTACCTATTTACCTAGTTAACTTGGGGGAGTCCCATGTACCCAACAAGTATTACATTATTATGTTTCCATGGGGGAGTCCCATGTACCTCATAAGTTATTCATTAATATATTTACTTTGGGGATTCTATTTTACCCCACAACGAGTTCAATTAACCATAACTATGACCATCAAATTATTCTATTTAAACCATTTAGACATTTAGTATTCCATTACCATGTTTAAACAATGCAATAGTTTCATTAAAATCCAAGATTGTAGTGAAAACATAGCCATACACATTTTATCAAATATATTAGGGGCATAGTATTTCCAAATACAAAGACAATTACCAAATAACCATTCCTATGCAACCAATTACCCAAAACCACCATTACAACATATAAAGGCATAATTAAATTATGGGAATACCATAACCAAGCATTTATAACCAAAAACCCTAAATTATATTTGAAAATCCATAACCACACAATAATCAAACCATGAAAAGATTATATAAAACCATGATTTTAGTTAGAACTAAGAATGAGGAAAGACAACATGCCTTAAACCAAGAAGATGACGGAGAGAAATCACCAACACAAGCTCCAAAGTAATCCTTAAGTTGAAACCCTAACCTTCCTTTACGCAAAAGATTTAGAGATAATTATAGAGTGTTTAAAAGAAGTTTCTAAGTGTTAATGAATAGATAAAAATATAAGCGATAGGGCCTTATTAGGTTAAGTGGGGAAATATTTAGATTACTCTCAATTAAACTCCCAAAAATCTCATCAGGTGGGTAGAACTATCCATACCAGTTGTACCCTCTAATACAAGTGTTACCCACCACTCATACCTAAGGACATCTCTCTTGGCCCCAATACTATGCAAGATATGGCTCACCCTAAGCCACGTCGTATCTAAGTATTTGACTAGTACCTATGATCTGTACCCCTAGAAAAATAGAATCCAAAGAGGAATGAATACTAAACACTATACAAGTCTATGGTATGACTCGTACCATGGCTTACAGCTCATGGTGACCCACTTGTACTCAAATCCAACTTAAGTTACAAAGTCTAAGAATAAGTAAAGTAATCAAACAACCTGTATCCACCAATACGACTCATACCACCCAAGTCTTACCTATTCCAAAAAACAAATCCAATCTACCAACTAACATTGGTCAGCATATGACTAACCCATACCAATCGTATCCCATCGTATGAGTTATTTCCCCTAGTTGTATCCTATCCAATGACCAGAAATTTAGGAAATTTTCTAAGGTCCAGAAACCTAAGGTCTTCCGGTATGACTTGTATAGATAGTCGTACCTACCTGACCAGATTTTTGGGAGTTTAAGTTAGGGCAATCTAGATATTTCCCCACTCAACCTAATAAGGCCCCATGACATATATTCTTATTGGGTGGTTATTTTCCCTATTATTCTACTCATTAACACTTAGAAACTTCTCTTAAGCACTTTACAATTCTCTCTAAGTAACTTGGGTAAAGGAAGGCTAAGGTATCATCTTAAGTATTAATTTAGGGCTTGTATTGGTGATTTCTGTCAATCATCTTCTTTGTTTAAGGCATGTTCTCTTCCCTTATTGTTAGTTACAACTAAAGGCATGGTTTTACACAATGTTTCATGGTTTTATTAATGTATGGTTTTGGGTTTTGAAATATAATTTGGGAGTTTTTTTGTTATAAATGTTTGGTTATATTTTTCTCATGTTTTAATTATCATTTTATATGCTATAATAGTGGTTTTCGATAATTGGTAACATAGGAATGGTTATTTGGTAATTGGCTTTGGTTTTGGAAATAATACGCCCCAAATATGATTGATAAAATGCCTATGAGAATTTTTTCACTACATGGTTGGATTTTAATGGAACTATTGCATGGTTTAAACTTTGTAATGGAACCCAAAATGGTTAAATAGTTTGGATTGGTTAAATGGAATGGTTTGGTGGTCATGGTTATGGTTAATTAAACTCCTTGTAAGGTGTAACAGAATCCCCCAAGTAAGTGTGTGTAACTGATGTTAGGCGTATTTACACGCCTAAAGCACTATAATTTACCCATATTTTAGCTAAGGTTTAAGGACAAAATATATAATTCCCGCACTTTTAGTCCATTTTCCTATAAGTGAGCTAACCAACATGATTAGCATGTTTTCAGGTATTTATGATGAAGATTTCAGCACTTTGTGGACGTTTTGATAGCAAGGGAAACTTCACGTAAGAAAGAAGGTAGCTTTTGGAAGCTTGTGGACTGAATATGATGCATCGAGAATCCGTCCTGGGAAAAATCAGTATTTCTTAATACTTAGGGGTGCAGCAGTAACTCAGTAGGACTAGGACAAGGGTAAAAACCCTATTTTAGTAGGACTAGGACAAGGATGTTATAAAAACCCTATTTGCTGAATTTTTCAGCAATCTTTTCATTCACGCTTTTCATTAAGCTTTTCATTATTCTTTCATCAATTACTTTTCATAATTCATTCACCACTTTTGGATTTCTTCACGTTACTTTCTGACAGAGAAAGCACGGCTCTTGTGATCAGTGGAGAAGGGAAAATGTCAAACCCTAGTGGACGCCTAAACCATCTCCATCGCCAAGTTTATTCTAGGTTTTAGTATGATGATTATATCTATTGTGATCTCCGTTGTAATCATGAGTAGCTAAACTTCTCTGTTAGGGTTATGGAAGCCTTATGAATTACTATCTATTACTATGAGTTTGTGAATTCTTGATACGTATGCTACTTATATCATTACTCTCTTCATCTTAATTATATTCTTGTGGTTGCAAACATATAAAATACGCCATTATAGCATTAACTTGTTCCAGAGAAAAGTTACATGTTTGGAAAAGAGAGTGTGACAAGGAAATAGGGCTACCAACTCCTATTTACACGTTAATGCCTTAACCGGATTAACCTCTTGGAGAGTTTGTACCGTTAGTTACACACTTTAGGCTTAAGAGAGCTAAAGTGAAATAATCCTTGATGGTTGAGAAACACTAGGATTTACCATTAGAATACAAATCTCTATAAGTGCATGCATGTCTGAATTCTGCATTACTCATAGCTAATAGATACGTAGAACTCATAAGGTGGACATAACCCTAACTTATAATTATCAGTGATTAAATCTTACTAAACCAAGCATTCCGTTTTTACTTGATATTATTACTTCACGCCAAACCCAAAATCCCCCCTTTCCATAGAATTTTCGACCAACAGTCTATTAATAGTTGCAATACTTAGTGATCAAGTATTCCCTGTGGGATTCAACACCCAACCCAGTTGGGTTGTATATTTGATAGCGACCACTTACACTCTTACGAGAGTTGTAGTTTAGGAGTTATCAAATTTTGGCGCAGTTGCCGGGGAATATGGTTGTCAACTAAGTTTGTGATAGTTACTAGACCCTTTGGTCAAAGATTCTTGTATTTTAATTATAGTTGTTGTTTTTGTTTTATTCAAGTTTTGTTCAGTGCATACCAAATACTCAAAGTTTGGGCCAACCATTATTTCCCATAAACCCTGAACCGCAACTTATTGGCAAGATGGAGGCGCAACAAGACATTAAAAGAAGGGCTGCTCAACAGGAGTAGGCTCGATTAGATGCATTGGTTGCTGCTCAAGTGCATCAACAGAATATTGATAACTCGGGGCGAGAAATAAATCCAAATAATGAGGACCTGGGTGATGATGAGTTAATAAACCCAAGGTGCGTTGATGAGATGGCAACACTTGTGAACAGAAGAGATCATCAAGCTAGATTGAGGCCTGAACGCCGAGCTGTGCAGATTTCTTTTAATGATGATGATGATGATTTGGACGGGGCTGGTGCCACTAGGCTATTATTCCTCCACCCTTGGCACCTGGATCCAAGTTCAATATCACTAGCACCATGATTCAATTATTGCAGCTCAAGGGGTTATTTGGTGGACTTGCAGGCGATGATCTAGATATGCATCTGATCAATTTTATCTCTACATGTAAGTCCTTCGATAATACAGGAGTTGGACAAAATGCAATTCGGTTGTGTTTATTTCCACTGTCTCTATCTGGGGAGACAACTTTATGGTTGAATGGGCTAACGCCTGATTCTATTACTAATTGGAGGCAATTGAAAGACGCTTTCCAAGAAAGATTCTTTCTGCCATCCAAGAAACCACAGTTGAGAGATGAGATCAGCAATTTTCGACAGCTTCCGACTGAAGCACTCCACAAAACATGGGAGAGGTTCAAGAAAAAGCTTATGCGGTGCCCAAATCATCATATGACCAATGTCCACTTGATGGAGATATTATACAGATCTTTGAATGTAGTGACTAAGCCAGCGGTTGATAATGCTGCAGGAGGGTCATTCATGGACCTTACTTTTATTCAGTCAAGTGATATGCTAGATCATATGACAAAGCAGAGTAGAGCTTGGAATACCAGGGATTCTGAGGTAGCAATCTCTACCATATCTATTGGCATGACTGCAGAACAAAGGCGAAGAGAAGAGGAATACGATCAAGATATGGCACATATGAAAACACAGATGGATCTTCTTACCAAGCATTTATTATCAGGGAAGACCAAAAGAGTCAAAGCGGTTGTGTCTAAAGGAAGAGTTGAATCCGATTCTGAGGAAGAAGCTAACTACTTGAGTAATCAGGGGGGTTTTCGAGGCAATGCATAAGGAAATCAAGGTCAGAACTATTATGATAAATCTGGAAACAAGGACTGTGATCAAGCTAGTTGGAAGAACAAGACTGACAGGAGTGGTTTGTATTTTCCTCCTGGAAATCGTGAGGCCGCGGCATCTGGTTCAGGGAAGATGTCAATGGAAGATATGATGGCTTAGCTGTTAAAAGGAGTAGAGGCAACTAATACGGGAGTGAATGAGGTGAAGAACGACTTGTCTTCAATAAATTAATTAGTTGACTCGCATTCTACAGCAATAAAAAAACTAGAATAGCAATTGAGTCAACTTTTAGCATCATTCACTCAAAGAAAATCTGGAACGCTACCTAGAGACACAGTGCAAAATCTTATGAATGATGGATCATGTATGGATATTACTACCCGAAGTGGTAAAGTGTTGGAAAATCCATCCAAAGGCATGCAGGTGGTTGATGATATAGCAAATAATGTTATCAATGCAGAAGGTGAAGATGTCGAAGAAGTTGATGAGGGTATTTGTGATGTCACCCCTACACGTATGCAGCCTGAAAAGATAGATAATCAGAAGCAAGACGCAAAGGAAGTGGTGGAGAAAACTATTCCTCTTCCAACACCACATTTTCCTCAGAGACTGAAAAAGAAATTTGATGATACCAGGTTCAATAAATATATGACTATGTTGAATCAGCTAACTATTAATGTTCCGTTGGTAGAGGTGCTGGAATAGATGCCTGGGTACGCAAAATTTATGAAGGATCTTTTGAAAAAGAAGCGGTCAGCAAGTTATGAGTTGACAGATAACGTTCATCATTACAGTGCGATCGCTACCAGATCACTAGTTTAGAAGAAGGCAGATCCTGGTGCTTTCACTATTCCGTGCACGGTTGGATCTTTAGGTTTTGCTAAGGCATTGTGCGATTTGGGAGCTAGCATCAATTTGATTCCACTATCTATTTACAAAAAGTTAGGGTTGGGCGATCCTACACCAACCAATATGCGGCTCGTGATGGCAGATAGGTCGGTAAAATGGCTTGTTATATGATGTATTGGTAAAGGTTTCTTCCTTCATCTTTCTTGCGGACTTTGTTATTTTGGATTGTGAGGTGGACTCTGAAGTTACCATAATTTTGGGGCGTCCCTTCCTTGCAACTGGAAGTCTGCTTATTGACTTAAGAGCTAATGAGCTTTTATTTCGGTTGAATGATGAAGTTGTCCATTTTGATGTATGCAAACTGATGAAGCAGCCTAGAGATATGGATGTGTTCTTTGTAGGTGATGTTTATTATGAGGATGACAAAGAATTATCTGTAGAGAAGCATCTTACTGTTGAGTGATTGTCTGCTGTGCTGTTGAATGTTGAGCATGAGGATGTTGAAGATCATGAAGAAACCATTTGTGATCTAACAGGAATAGGGTCCTCAAGACCTTGATCTGAAGAATCGATCTTCACCAACAGCGAAGACTTCCATTAAAGAGACACCAGTGCCAGAATCGAAAGAGCTCCCCAGCCACCTAAGGTATGCGTTCTTGGTAAGTGGAAATATACTTCCGGTGAGTGTTGCGGCTGATTTAGGTGAAAAGAACATAGCGGCTCTCATCTCTACTCTGAAGAGGTACAAGAGAGCTATGGGTTGGACTATTGATGATATAATTGGTATCCCTCCTGGGATATGTATGCACAAGAATCATCTTGAAAAAGATTGCATGCCAACAAGTAAGCATCAGTGTCGTTTGAATCCATTCAGAAAATGATCCACCATTTATCTCGATGAAGTCTAAGTAATCGAGGTAACTATGTCGTGCTGCGATAATAAATCAAGCGCTAGATGGGAGGCAACCCATCATTTTTTATTTTGTTTACTAGGAGTTCGTTTTTGTTAAATAAAAATCCAAAATAAAGAGTCGAGCCATGACTAAAACCAAGGCGCTTGGTGGGAGGCAACCCATCTTTCTAATCATTTTAGTTGTTTTGAGAAAGTGTAGGTGCAAGACGTATAAAAGAGGAGCTTGGTCTCAAATTTTAATTCGAAAGTGAGCAATATTAAAGGTGGTAAGTTAGTAATAAAGGAGCAAAAGGCTTTTGGTTAGGCATTGCCTATACAAATCTAGGAAATAAACAAGGCAAGGCCTATATAAATCTAGGCAACGGACATGGCAAGGCCTATGCTATTGCCTTTGCTCTCTGAATCGACAATGCCATAGCATAGGCGTTGCCTATGCTCAACTAGGCAAAGCATTAGGTGCCGCCTATGCTAATGCCTTTGGTCTCTGAATCTACAATGCCATAGCATAGGCGTCGCCTATGCCCAACTAGGCTAAGCATTAGGCATTGCCTATGCCAAGCATAGGAAAAGCATTAGGCGCCGCCTATGCTTACTTTTTGGTCTCCTAACCCGATTCTACATGGGTAAAACCCGACCCAAGCCTTGGTCTATAAATAGAACCTTAATATTAGAACAAAATCTCATTGTTTACTCAACCTAAGCGTCGCCTACCCTTCCAAAATCTCTCAAACTTTTCTTTTTAATCATCTAACCTTGCAAGATCATCTTCCAAGTCCATCACCAAGTAAGTTCTTCTTTTATATTCCGTAACTGTAACAATATTACGCTTATAATGATTTGTTAGATCTTGAATTGGTGTTGGTGATTTGAATGTGGTTAGATGTTATGATACATCTAGTTGAGTGAATGAATACGTGTGGGAGTTCTTGACTTTATTCCAACTTATATTTGATTGTTATACACTGTCATAGATTCATGGAATCAAAATGGTCAAAATAATTGCATAATTTTCAAAGTTGAAAGCTTGGATGTTTGAATGACTCGTTCAACGAGATTAAATACAAGCATATAATGTTGTGATTATTTCTATGTCATAACTTGATACAATCTCTATGTAGTAGCCTTGTTCAAAAGGTACAGTAATCCAAACATGAAAGTATTGTCAAGATTACATGGAATAGAGTTGGAAAGGATAGTTAAGATGACATGAAAGTATGACTGTGCTGAACATATTGTGGGAACATACAGCCTATAAATATGTCGATAAAGTCTGAGTAATCGACATCACACACTTAATTAGTTTGTACCAAAAAGTTAAGTGTGGGGTGGTGCCACTATTATTTGTTTGTCGATTAAATCTACTGAGATGAGCTAACACGGATGTATTTTAATCTCAGGTAGAATGGCACCAAAAGCACGACAAGGAAAGAAAAAGTGTCCACCTCGCCAAAAAAGGTCAGAAAAGGGGAAGAAAAGAGCAGGTTTAATCCTTCTTCCTGAAAATACCTCACCGTATGTTTGGGATAAAATGGGTCCTATAGGAGGAATGAAAGGAGTGGTACAAGAACAACAAAGTGAAAAAATATGTTCATGTGGAGTTGATACAGAAAGAGCGTCTAGCGAAGAAAGAACCTCGTATTTTGGCTAAAATTATGGCACTAAATCTTGATTTCATTTTCTGAGACATGGGAGAATGCAATCTTGATCTAACACGAGAGTTTTATGCAAATTGGTCCCTAAAAAATACCGGTAGTGAAGTGAAGATTCGGGGCCAAGTTTTGCAACTAAATGCAGAGTTCTTCAACACTTTTCTGGGTCTTCCATCTGTAGATCAATCACCGCTCAAGGAGCTTTAACAAATACCTCCGTACAGGGCAATCAGACATACACTGTGCAGAACAAGATCAATGGCACGCTGGAATCGTCATAAGGATACCGGTCGACACAACACCTTCCCGTATGCTTCCCTAAATAGAGAAGCTCAGATATGGTTTAGGATAGTCAACTCTTACCTAATTCCTGGGACACAGTACACAAAGATCACATGGGATAGAGTATGCTTGGTGTATGCTCTGATGACTAATATCCCCATCAACATTGGGGCGGTTATAAGATCGTCAATGCGTAAGGTAAGGCTTCACAAAAGGTCCCACTTCAGCTTTGGCAATCTGTTTACTGCGATATGAAGGAAAGAAGACATATACGCTTCCGCACAACTCGAAGAAGGTTAATTTGACAAAGGTTAAAGATTCTGAAACTATGCATGGCGTTAACCTGACCACTACGGAAAGACAAGATCGTGATGAAAGTTTCTTCCATCATTTATATGGCATAACGAGGTTTACCAAGATGAGTGGGGGTCGTGTTTCAACTGATGCAGAGCTCCAGCAGTTGGATTATGACTACCCAATGAATGAGCATGTGCGGGCTATGTGCGGAGTAGGGGTATAATTTGAGGAACTTGTTGATGATGACGTGTCGACTGATGATGATCGTCGAATGCCAGACTCATACGTGGAGAAGAACTCTGATGATGACGACTCTGATGATAATTCTGATGCAGGGGGTATGACCCCATACATAGAGGAGGAGTCCGACTAATCAGGTTTTCCTTATTTATTTTCCACTGAGGACAGTGTGTCCCGTCTAAGTGTGGGGTGCTGGTATTTATATGCTGTACTTCTTTGCCTATATTTATTTATGTGTGTTTTTTTGTTTGATTTTGTCATAGTTAGTATTTAGTAGTTAAATTTTTAAATTTTTTTTTTTAGATTTTGCATGAAGTGCATGAAATTGTTCTGATAGGCGGCATGGTATTATGACAAGTGTTTGTGCTAAAATCATTACTATTGAGATGTTTAGGCTCTAAGTTTGACTCACTATGTGATAAGTGTGTGGTTTAATTCCTTCATTTGTTGGGTCAAGTGTCTATACTGATCCCAATAAAGTTGACCATGTGCCTTGTGTGTGTGAGCTAATAGTATATTCTGTGTTATGGCTGATGCTAGAACTTGCCTGGTGTATGTGTAAAGTGAAATAGAGAGTGCAAGCTTAGGAGATGATTTAGGCATTTCTTTGGCAGCCTGTGATTGTTTACCTTCTTTTTACCTACCCATGTACATTATCCTATTTAATCCCCTTTGAGCCTTTAGCTATTTTCTTCGACAGCTTCATATGTAGCCTAATCCATTTTTTTGCAAGACCATAATTTGATCCAAATTCCTAAGCACTTTAAATTGTAAAGTCATCTGACAAAATAAGAGGAAATTAGGTGAGAGTGATGCCTTAGAGTGTATTGGTACTTGAAAAGAGTGGCTATCATAGAGGTGTGTTATAAAAAAAAATGAAAAGAAAAATAAAAAGTTAGTTCTATTATGATTGAATAACAATATAGGTGAAAAGGGGTGGTGAAAGGAAAGTAGAAGGGTTGTTTAGAAGAGTGTTAATGACATAATGTAGTGTATTAAAGTGCTTAGGGAACATAGTCACTATTCCTGGCCAAAATAGTCCTACCTATCCCTTAGCCTACATTACAACCTGTAAAGACCTATTTGATCGTAAGCTTAGCATTCTGATATTAGTAGAGCGTTACACTAATGGCAACCCTATGGACAGCAGTTGCAACATATGAATTCTTTGCGAGAGTGAGACTAAGGAGAATCTTATACCCATGTTTTGAAAAATTCAAAACTGTGAGTGATTATGGGTGATATCTTGTGTGAGACACACATGGTTACTGATTATTGGGTAGTTTTGTATGATTCTTTGTGCCTTAACTTGTGGATACGAATTAATCATCATCACGAGTCTATGTTGGAGGTTCAATTGTTTCTAGCAGTGATCAACAAAACTACTCTTTGTTAATAATTGTCGTGCCTGTCTTGATTAATATTTTTGTTGCTACTGTGAAATCCTAGTTAGATGTTTGCATGGACGTGATATTTTGTTCAAGGACGAACAAAGCTTTAAGTGTGGGGTGTTGATGTTGGGCGTATTTACACGCCTAAAGTACTATAATTTACCCATATTTTAGCTAAGTTTTAAGGACAAAATATATAATTCCCGCACTTTTAGTCCATTTTCCTGTAAGTGAGCTAACCAACGTGATTAGCATGTTTTCAGGTATTTATGATGAAGATTTCAGCACTTTGTGGACGTTTCGATAGCAAGGGAAACTTCACGTGAGAAGGAAGGCAACTTTTGGAAGCTTGTGGACTGAATGTGATGCATGGAGAATCCGTCCCGGGCAAAATCAGTATTTCTTAATACTTAGGGGTGCAACAGTAACCCAGTAGGACTAGGACAAGGATAAAAACCCTATTTCAATAGGACTAGGACAAGATTGTTATAAAAACCCTATTTGCTGAATTTTTTAGCAAGCTTTTCATTCACGCTTTTCATTAAGCTTTTCATTATTCTTTCATCAATTACTTTTCATAATTTATTCGCCACTTTTGGATTTCTTCACGTTACTTTCTGACAGAGAAAGCACGGCTCTTGTGATCAACGGAGAAGGGAAAACGTCAAACCCTAGTGGACGCCTAAACCATCTCCATCACCAAGTTTATTCTAGGTTTTAGTATGATGATTATATATATTGTGATCTCCGTTGTAATCATGAGTAGTTAAACGTCTCTGTTAGGGTTATGGAAGCTTTATGAATTACTATCTATTACTATGAGTTTGTGAATTCTTGATACGTATGCTACTTATATCATTACTCTCTTCATCTTAATTATATTCTTGTGGTTCCAAACATATAGAATACGCCATTATAGCATTAACTTGTTCCAGAGAAAAGTTACATGTTTGGAAAAGAGAGTGTGACAAGTAAATTGGGCTACCAACCCCTGTTTACACGTTAATGCCTTAACCGGATTAACCTCTTGGAGAGTTTGTAACGTTAGTTACACACTTTAGGCTCGAGAGAGCCAAAGTTAAATAATCCTTGATGGTTGAGAAACACTAGGATTTACCATTAGAATAAAAATCTCTATAAATGCATGCATGTCTGAATTCCACATTACTCATAGCTAATAGATACGTAGAACTCATAAGGTGGACATAACCCTAACTTATAATTCTCATTGATTAAATCTTACTAAACAAAGCATTCCATTTTTACTTGATATTATTACTTCACGCGAAACCCAAAATCCCCCCTTTTCATATAATTTTCAACCAACAGTCTGTTAATAGTTGCAATAATTAGTGACCAAGTATTCCCTATGGGATTCGACACCCAACCTAGTTGGGTTCTATATTTGATAGCGACCGCTTACACTCTTACGAGAGCTGTAGGTTGGGCGTTATCAGTAACGCCCCAGAAAATGGGTTCCCAGAGCGTCACACGGTGCTTGAGGCTACAAGTTGCCCCAAGCTAACCCTTTGAGCCATTTTCATTCATTTCAAGACAAATCAACAGGGTTTCCATAAATAACCCTCAAATATCAATAGAGTAATCATCATCAAAGAATAAAAGAATTTTAGAAAGATAACAAAATTACGATTTATTAGTCAACTCAGAATATCTATACTAGTCTGACAAGCCTCTAGGAGAATCAATAAAACCAGCGAGCCATTAGGACATGCCCCAACTAAATCATACTCAGTTATCAAATTTAAACAATTCCGTGAAACCAACTTCAGACATCACGTCCTCAGAACATGAGGACTCACCATAACAGAGAATGTAGAATAGTGTGCCTAAAAAATCACTGTCGAACCTGGAACTGAGCACCTGAACCTACATTCTAAGAAAATACAACCCACATCTAAAGATGTGGGTCAGTACCATGGATAGGAACCAACTATATGGGGGTGTATGCAATTTTATAAACATCATCATCATAAATATTTATAAGAAATATACAGGATGTATAAAAGACTCACATAGCCCGAAAAAATCATCATAATCATGAGAGGATGAAATAAGTACAATAACACATATGAGTCATCATATAATTTTTCAATCACTTTAAGTTCATCAAGAATATCAATTATCATAATGTAAATATCATTTAACTCTTTCGAAAGAGTAACTATGACAATTCCACTTTCAAATCACTTCACCGTTCACCATAGACATAAAGAAACACACGCACACACCGAGATCCTATAACCGACATAAATAATGTGAGATACATGGAGTCCAACGTACAACCCACGTTGGGGAGAGCCATCCTATCCTTGCCATCGGAGTAGGACTATCGACATCAAATCCACAAAAACTAGTGATCACTATATAAATCACCCTCAGGCTCAGTCCTATGGGGGCACGTAGTTCTAAGGAAGTAAGGTTGCTTTATACCTCCCACTCGATGCTAAAGATTTCTCCCAGACTTAGCTCAGATCATTTCAAAGACAATCTACAACAAAACAATTTTAGTAATATATAAATATACATCGGGAGCCATCATGCTTCCCATTTATCAAAATCAACCACGTTGTGGATTTCTTTCACACTCGAGTTCAAAACAACTCCATTAAGACCAAAAGGTCAAATCATTCAAAATATCTCAAATACTCAACATCAACATACTTATAACATACCCTTTCTCAAAAAAACACAATTTGCAATGGGGATTCACGACCCAAATATCAACATTATAATAAATATCGTTCAAGACTCATGCTTTATATCTCCACACATGTAAATTCATCTTTTAAAATCATAAACATCAAGATTTCAGAATAATCATCATAATATATGGGTTCATGCTTCAAATTTGTAAAAAATCAAATAAAAATCATGCCTTTGTAAAGAAAAATACTTTTGCGCACAAGAACGAAAGAAAGTTATTGTTGAAAAACCCCACATACCTTAAATGACGAACATCAGATCGATACTCATTTTGTGATGTTAGTCGTGCCTTTGAATGATGGTTCTGGGAGTTCTTGAACTAGGAACTTGGAATATTGAATAAATTTACAGAATTAAGGGTGAACTTTGGAGGTTCTTAAAATTCTAGAATTAGGAAGTTGGAATCTTGAATAAATTTGCAGAATTAACGGTGAACTTTGGAGGTTCTTGAAGTTGGATGTAGAAGGTTAAGGTTTTCTTTTTGAGGGAATTTGATGAAATATAAAATATAATGCTTCTAATAGGCTTTAATATAGGGTTTGGATGGATTTTGGGTAAGGGAAGATGACCAAAACGCCCCTAAAAAATCAAATAATTCTCGAATTTGTCCTTTGGTGGACTGTTTTGATAGTCTGAAGAAGATCAACCATAATTTTTTCATTCGATAGATAAATTGGATGAAACCAATCTCATTGGAAGGAGGACTAATAGAGCTTTCGGTTGATATATAGTATATCACCCAAATCATTATGTACAAGGAATTATGATCATTTAAAGTTGGAGGAAAAACACACCAAAAAGGTACTTTTGTCCTGCATGTTTTACTGTTTAGTACTATTCATTGTTCGATCGGAATGTTCATAACTCGTCGCTCGGGTGTCCGTTTTGGATGATACACATATAGTTGGAAAGATTATTTGATACTATACCCAATGGTGGGTCATAATATAAGACATTCCACATGAAAAAATTATAATTCATTCTAGAAGATAGAACTTGACACGTTTACGCACAAAATTTCAATGAAAGATTTTCTGGGGTATTACATCATCCCCCCTTGGAAACATTCATCCTCGAATGACGCTATACATGCAAAAATTAGATAGGCAATAGATCATACAGATAAAACCATTCATTAGACTCATCACCACATCGCTTCTCACTCTGAATGCCACATAGAATGCATAAATTCAAGAAACTACAGCTGAACATATAATAAATGACAGCTGAACTGCTGCAACTTTTATCAAAAGTGCATAATTTAGGAAAGAACGGTACCTTCGGCTTGATCGGAGTTCACGAAAAATAGGTGTGGGTACTTTGATCGCATATCCTCCTCAGCTTCCCAAGTTGCACCCTCAATAGATTGGTTTCGCCACAACACCTTGACCAAGGAAACTTCTTTGTTCCTTAGTCTTCAGACACTGAAATCAAGAATCTCATCAAAAGAAAGATTTTCTTGAATGTTAGCACTAACAGAGGAATCCACTACCACAGCATCGCTAATATGCTTTCTAAGCACTGAGACATAAAATATTAGATGAACAGAGGAAAACTCGGAAGGCAACTCAACCTCATAAGCTACCTTACCAACACGGCTAAGAATTTTATAAGGACCAACATAATAGGAACTAAACTGGCCCTTTTTTCCGAATCTCTTCACCCCCCTCATGGTGAAATTTTTAGATACACTAGGTCACCAACTTCAAACTGAACGTCTCTCTTTCTAACATCCGCATATGACTTCGTAAGACTCTGCGTATTTTTCAACCTTTCCCTAGTCAACTTAACTTTTTTCATATCCTTAAATACCGAATCAGGACCACTCACATCCGCTTCACCCACCTCGAACCAACCTATGGGTGATTTACACTTCCTTCTATATAAAGCTTCAAACGGAGACATGCTAATACTATAGTAGAAACTATTATTGTAAGAAAACTCTATCAACGGTAAGTAATCATCCCAACTTCCTTTAAAGTCAAGTGCACAAGATCTCAACATATCCTCTAAGGTCTAGACCATCCGATCATCCTGACCATCGGTCTGTGGATAAAAAGCAAAACTCAAAAGAACTTGGGTACCAAGACCCTTCTGGAAAGCTTTCCAAAATTACAAAGTGAACTGAGTACCCCTATCCAAAATGATAGACAAGGAAACTCCAGGCAGTCTGACTAGCTCTCGAATATACAATCTAGCATAATCCTCAGCAGTATATGAAGTATGAACAGACAAAAAATGAGCAGACTTAGTCAACCTATCAACCACAACCCAAATGGGATCATGATGGCGTTGGGAAGGAGGTAAACCAATCACAACGTCCATATATATCTGTTCCTACTTCCAGGTGGGAATACTAAACTCTTGAATCATACCACCAGGTCTTTGGTGTTCAACCTTAACCTGTTGGCATGTTCCAAACTTAGCTACAAATGCTACTATATCTTTCTTCATGCCACTCCACAAATAAATTTCCCACAAGTCTCGGTACATCTTGTTGGCACCAGGATGAAAAGAATATCGCGCCCTGTGCACTTCAGCCATAATCCTCTGTCATAGATCATTAATATTTGGGACACACAATCTACCCTACAATCTCAACACATCGTCTCCCCTTTGGGAGAAAACCTCTACTTTTTGGTCTTTGACTGACTCTTTCAGTCTGACCAAACTAGCATCAAAGTATTGTTTTTTCTTCACTTCTGAAACCAAGAAGGATTCGAAACTACTCTGAACCCCTATACTACCTTCAGTAGAATCAAACAACCTAACCCCCAATCTAGACAAACGATGTACATCACGAGCCAACTCTTTCTTAGCTTCTACCACATGTGAAACACTACTCATGGACACTCTACTTAGCATATCCACCATAATATTGGCCTTGCCTAGATGGTATAACACACTCTTATCATAGTCCTTTAATAATTCTAACCATCGTCTCTACCTAAGATTTAATTCTCTCTAGGTAAACACATACTACAGACTCTTATGATGAGTGAAAACATCAACATAGACCCCATACAAATAGTGTCTCCAGATTTTGGGGTAATTTTTGGGGTTTCAACTGACAAGAAGCATAAGCTATTACCTTACCTTTCTATGTCAATACGCAACCCAACAACTCTCAAATCATCACAGTACACCACAAAACCATTAACACCATCGGGAAAAGTCAAAATAAGGGCTGAAGTTTGTCGAGTCTTCAACTCCTAAAAACTCTTCTCACAAGATTCAGACCACAAGAACTTCACTTTCTTTTGGGCCAACTGAGTCATAGGAGACTCTATATAGGAGAAACGCTCAATAAAACAGTGGTAATAGCTAGCTAAACCCAAGAAACGTTGGATATCAGTTGGAGAAATAGGTATAGGACAATTTCTAACAGCTTTGGTCTTTTAGGGATAAACTCTAATACCCTCAGAAGAACTGATATGCCCTAGAAAAGCAACTGAACTTAGCCAAAACTCACACTTACTGAACTTGGCAAATAACGTGTTATCTCTAACGGTTTGCAAGACAGTTTGGAGATAATTAGAATGTTCATCCTCACTATAGGAGTACACCAGTATATCATCGATGTACACTATGAGAAACATATCAAGATATGGTCTAAACACTTGATTCAGAAGGTCCATAAAAGATGCCGGGGTATTAGTTAACCAAAAAGATAGGATAGCACAAATCACTAGAAGAGAGAGAGACTTTAAAAATGATAGACTTCTGAAAGAAAAAATCATACTTTTCCAAAAATGTCTTGTAGCCTCTTGCTCATAGATATGGCCCGCTACACACCGATGATCAAGACTCTACTTAACGTGGCTTGTCAGACTCCTTAGGACACCTTAAAACCTTAGGCTCTGATACCAAGTTTGTAACACCCCAAAAATAGGTCCTGGAGCATCACACGGTGCTTGAGGCTACGAGTAGACCTAATCTTACCCTTTGAGCCATTTTCATTCAATTCAACACAAATCAATAGGGTTTCCATAAATAACTCTCAAATATCAATAGAATCATCACCATCCAAGAATAAAAGAATTTCAGAAAGATAACAAAATATCACTTATTACTCCCAAGTATCTATACTAGTCTGACAAGCCTCTAAGAGAATCAATAAAACCAGTGAGCCATTGAGACATACCCCAACTGACTCATACTCAGTTATCAAATGTAAACAATTTCGTGAAACCAACATCAGACATCACGTCCTCGGAATATTAGGACTCACCACAATAGAGGATGTAGAACAGCGCGCCCAAAGAATCACTGTCAAACCTAGAACTGAGCACCTAAACCTATATTCCGAGAAAATGCAGCCCACATCCAAAGATGTGGGTCAGTACCATGGAAAGGAACTGAGTATATGGGGGTGTATGCAATTTTATAAACATCATCATCATAAATATTTATAAAAAATATTCAAGATGTATGAAAGACTCGCATAGCCAAAAAAAAATTATCCTAATCATGAGAGAATGAAATAAGTACAATAACATATGTGAGCCATCATATAATTTGTCAATCACTTTCAGTTCATCAAAAATAACAATTCTCATGATGTAAATATCTTTTAAATCTTTCGAAAAAATAACTTTCACAATTCCACTTTCAAATCACTTTACCATTCACCATAGACACAAGGAAACACACACATACTGGGAGATCCTATAACCGACATAAACTATGTGAGCAACATGGAGTACAACATAAAACTCACATTGGGGAGAGCCATCCTATCCTTGTCATCTGAGTAGGACTATCAATATTAAATCCACACAAACTAGTGATCACTATATAAATCAGCCTCAGGATCACTACTACTGGGGCACGTAGTTCACTCGGTGCAAAAGATTTCTGCCATACTTATCTCAGATCATTTCAAAGACAATCCATAATAAAACAATTTTAGTAATATATAAATATACATCGAGAGCCATCATGCTTCCCATCTATCAAAATTAACCACATTGTGGATTTCTTTCACACTCAAGTTCAAAACAACTCCATTAAGACAAAAGGTCAAATCATTCAAAATACCTCAAAAATTCAACATCAATGTGCTTATAACACACACTTTCTCAAAAAACATTATTTCAAATGGGGATTCACGACCCAAATATCAAAATCATGATAAATATAATTCAATATTCATGCTTTATATCTCTACACATGTAATTTCATCTTTTAAAATTATAAACATCAAGATTTAATAATAATCATCATAAGATATGGGTTCATGCTTCACATTCGTAAAAAATCAAATAAAAATCATGCCTTTGTAAAGAAAATTACTTTTAGGCACAAGAACGAAAGAGAGTTCTTGTTGAAACACCCCACATACCTTGAATGATGAACTTTAGATTGATACTCGTTTTTGAGATGTTAATTGGGCCTTTGAATGATGGTTCTTCAAATTCTTGAACTTGGAACTTGGAATCTTGAATAAGTTTACATAATTAAGGGTGAACTTTGGAGGTTCTTGAAGTTCTTTAAGTAGGAACTTGCAATCTTGAATAAATTTGCAGAATTAATTGTGAACTTTGGAGGTTCTTAAAGTTAGATGTAGGAGCTTAGGGTTTTCTTTTTGCGGAAATTTGATGAAATATAACATATAATGCTTCTAATAGGCTTTAACATAGGGTTTGGATGGATTATGGGTGAGGGGGAATGACCAAAACGCCCCTAAAAATAAAATAATTCTCGAATCTTTCCTTTGGTGGACTGTTTTGATAGTGTGAAGAAGATCAACCATAACTTTTTTCTCTTATCGACAAATTGGATGAAACCAATTTCATTGGAAGGAGGACTCACGGAGCTTTCCGTTGATATATAGTAGATCACCCAGATCATTATGTACAAGTAATTATAAATATTTAAAGTTGGAGCAAAAATACGCCAGGCCTTAGTATTTTTCCCTACACGTTTTACTGTTTACTACTATTCACTGTTCGATCGAAATGTTCATGACTCGTCGCTCGGGTGTCTGTTTTGGATGATCCACATATAGTTGGAAAGATTATCCGATTCTTTACACAATGGTAGGTCATAATATAAGACATTCTGCATGAAAAATTTATAATTGATTCTAGAAGACAGAACCCGACACGTTTACGCAAAATATTTCAATGAAAAGTTTTCCGGGGTATTACATTATCCCCCACTTGGAAACATTTATCCTCGAATGACACTAGACATGCCAAAATTAGATAGGGAATAGATCATACAGATTAAACAATTCGTTAGACTCATCACCACATCGTTTCTCACTCTGAATGCCATATAGAATGCATAAGTTCAAGAAACTATAGCTGAACATATAATAAATGACAGCTGAACTACTGCAACTTTTATCAAAAGTGCATGATCTAGGAAAAAATGGTACCTTTGGCTAGATCGAAGTTCGCGAAATATAGGTTTGGGTACTTAGATCACATATCCGCCTCAGCTTCCCAAGTTGCACCCTCAATAGATTGGTTTCGCCACAACACCTTGACCAAGGGAACTTCTTTGCTCCTTAGTCTTCGGAAACTGAAATCAAGAATCTCAAGAAGAATCTCATCAAAAGAAAGATTTTCTTGAATGTTAACACTCACAGAGGAATACACTACCACAGCATCGCTAATATGCTTTCTAAGCATGGAGACATAGAATATTACATGAACAGAGAAAAGCTTGGAAGGAAAGTCAACCTCATAAGCTACCTTACCAACACGGCTAAGAATTTTTTAAGGACCAACATAATGGGAACTAAGCTTCCCTTTTTTTCAAAATCTCTTTACCCCCCTCATGGATGAAATTTTCAGATACACTAGGTGACCAACTTCAAACTCAAGGTCTCTCTTTCTAATATCCACATATGACTTCTGACGACTCTGCATAGTTTTCAACCTTTCCCTAGTCAACTTAACTTTTTCCATAGCCTCAAATGCCGAATCAGGACCATTCACAGCCATTTCACCCACCTCGAACCAACCTATGGGTGATCTACACTTCCTCTCATACAAGGCTTCAAACAGAGTCATGCTAATACTATAGTAGAAACTGTTATTGTAAGCAAACTCTATCACTGGTAAGTGATCATACCAACTTCCCTTAAAGTCAAGTGCATAAGCTCTCAGCATATCCTCTAAGGTCTCAATGGTCCGTGCATCCTGACCATCGGTATGCGGATGAAAAGCATAACTCAAAAGAACTTGAGTACCAAGACCCTTCTGGAACTCTTTCCAAAATTACAAAGTCAACTAAGTACCCCTATCCAAAATGATAGACAAGGGAACTCCATGCAATTTCACTAGCTATCGGATATACAATCTAGTGTAATCCTCAGCAGTATATGAAGTATGAATAGGCAAAAAACGAGTTGACTTAGTAAACCTATCAACCACAACCCAAATGGAATCATGATGGCATCGAGAAGGAGGTAAACCAATCACGAAGTCCATATTTATCTCTTCCTACTTCCAGGTGGGAATACTAAACTCTTGCATCATACCACCAGGTCTTTGGTGTTCAACCTTAACCGGTTGGCATGTTCCATACTTAGCTACAAATACTGCTATATCTTTCTTCATGGCACTGCACCAATAGATTTCCCACAAGTCTCGGTACATCATGGTGGCACCAGGATGAAAAGAATATTGCGCCCCATGTGCTTCAGCTATAATCCTCTGTCTCAGATCATCAATATTCGGGACACACAATCTGCCATCCAATCTCAACACACCATCTCCTCCTTGGAAGAAAACCTCTACTTTTTAGTCCTTGACTAACTTCTTTAGTCTGACCAAACTAGTATCTAAGTATTGTTTTTCCTTCACTTCCAAAACCAAGGAGGATTCGAAACTACTCTGAACCCCTATACTACCTTGAGTAGAGTCAAACAACCAAACCCCCAATCTAGCCAAACGATGTGCGTCACGAGCCAACTCTTTCTTACCTTCTATCACATGCAAAACACTACCCATGGACACTCTACTTAGGGCATCCACCACAACATTGGCCTTTCCCAGATGGTACAACACACTCATATCATAGTCTTTTAACAATTCTAACCATCGTCTCTACCTAAGATTCAATTCTCTCTAGGTAAACACGTACTGCAGACTCTTATGATCAGTGAAAACATCAACATGGACAACATACAAATATTGTCTCCAAATTTTCAAAGCAAACACAACAGAAACCGACTCAAGGTCATAGGTGGGGTAATTTTTTTCTGGGGTTTTAACTGGCAAAACGCATAAGCTATCACCTTACCCTTCTGCATCGATACACAACCCAACCCAACTCTCGAAGCATTACAGTACACCACAAAACCATCAACACCATTAGGCAAAGTCAAAATAGGGGCTGAAGTGAGTTGAGTCATCAACTCCTGAAAACTCTTCTCATAAGATTCAGACCACAAGAACTTCACTTTCTTATGGGCCAACCGAGTCATAGGAGATGCTATAGAGGAGAAACCCTCAACAAAACCATGGTAATAGCCAGCTAAACCTAAGATACATTGGATATTAGTCAGAGAAATAGGTCTAGGACAATTTTTAATAGCTTTGGTCTTTTGGGGATCAACTCTAATACCCTCAAAAGAAATGATATACCCTAGAAAAGCAACTGAACTTAGCCAAAACTCACACTTATTAAACACGGCAAACAACTTGTGATATCTAAGGGTTTACAAGACAGTTCAAAGATAATCAGAATGTTCATCCTCACTATCCCCAAAATTTGATAACGCTCAAACTACAGCTCTCGTAAGAGTGTAAGTGGTCGTTGTCAAATACAGAACCCAAATGGGTTGGGTGTCGAATCCCACAGGGAATACTTGGTAAATAAGTATTACGACTATTAGTAGACGGTTAGTCGAAAAATCTACGGAAAAGGGGGGATTTAGGGTTTAGCGTGAATCAAAAGTATCAAAATAGCAAAGTAAAAATGGAATGTTTGGTAGGTTTTAATCAATAAGAATTGTAAGTTAGGGTTATGTCCACCTTATGAGTTCTACGTATCTATTAACTATGAGTTATGCAGAATTCAGACATGCATGCACTTATAGAGATTCGTATTCTATGGTAAATCCTAGTGTCTTTCGACCATCAAGGATTATCTCACTTTAACTCTTTTGAGCTTAAAGCGAATAACTAATGGTACGAATTCTTCAAGAGGTTAATCCAGTTACGGTACTAACTTTTAAACAGGGGTTGGTAGCCCTATTTCCTTGTCACTCTCTCTTTTCCAGACATGTAACTTTTCTTTCGAACAAGTTAATGCTATACTGGCATATTCTATATGTTTACAACCACAAGAATTCAATTAAGATGAAGAGAGTAATGAAATAAGCGGCATGCGTGTCACGAATTCACAAACTCATAGCAATAGATAGTATATCATAAGGCTTCCATAACCCTAACAGAGAAGTTTAGCTACTCATGCGGGTAACGAAAATCAATGAAGACATCATATCTGGTGTCACAACAAGATTGACGTTTTTCCTCTTGGTGTTTCCCACGAGTTAGCATTTTTCTCTTTTAACAATTGTAACGCGAATTAGGAGTGGACGTTGAATGAAAAAGACTTGAATTAATGAATGAGTGAATAATAAAAACCTTGCTGAAAAATTCAGCAAATAGGGTTTTTATAAAATCCTTGTCCTAGTCCTATTGAAATAGGGTTTTTATCCTTGTCCTAGTCCTACAGGGTTACTGCATACTTGTCCTAATCCTACTAAGTTACTGTTGATCTCCCAAGTCTTTAGAAATACTGTTTGTGCCCGGGACAATTTCTCCATGCATCACTTTCAGTCCCTAATCTTCCAAAAGCTGCCTTCCCTCTTATGTGAAGTTTCCCTTGCTACCGAAAGGTCCACAAAGTGCTGAAATCTTCATCATAAATACCTGAAAACTTTCTAATCACGTTGGTTAGCTCACTTACAGGAAAATGGACTAAAAGTGTAGGAATTATATATTTTGTCCTTAAAACTTAGCTAAAATATGGGTAAATTAAGGTGCTTTAGGCGTGTAAATACGCCTAACATCAACACCCCACACTTAAAGCTTTGTTCGTCCTCAAACAAAATATCATGTCCATATAAACATCTACTTAAGGTTTCACAGTAACAGCACAAAATATTCATCAAGACAGAAACAACAATTATTAACAAAGAGTAGTTTTCTGATCACCACCAGAAACAATTCAACCTCCAACCTAGACTGGTGATGATGGTTAATTTGTATTCAAAAGTTAAGGCACAAAGATTCATACACGACTACCCAAAACTCATCAACTATATGTGTCTCACAATATATTACCCATAATCACTCACAAGTATTGTATTTTTCGAAACATGGGTATAAGATTCTCCTTGCTCTCACTCTCACAAAGAATTCATATGTTGCAACTAATGACCATAGGCTTTCCCTTAGTGTAATGTTCCTCTAAATATCAGAATGCTAAGCTTAGGATCAAATAGGTCTTTTACAAGTTGTAATGTAGGCTAAGGGACGGGTAGGACTATTTTGGCTAGAAATAGTGACTATGTTCCTAAGCGCTTTAATACATCAAATTATGACATTAACACTCTCTTTTAATCAACCCTGCTACCTTTCTTTTATCTACCATCCCTTTTCACTTACTTTGCTATTCAAACATAACTATTTTTTTATTTAATCATAAACTCACTTATCTTTTCTTTTATAACACGCCTCTATGAGCAAAGGCAATGGCATAGGCGGAGCCTTTATCTTTGCCTAGTTGAGCAGAAGGCAATAGCATAGGCGATGCCTAATGCTTTGCCTAGTTGAGCAGAAGGCAATAGCATAGGCGATGCCTAATGCTTTGCCTAGTTGAGCAGAAGACAATAGCATAGGCGGCGCCTAATGCTTTGCCTAGTTGAGCAGAAGGCAATAGCATAGGCCTTGCCTTGTCCGTTGCCTAGATTTGTATAGGCAATGCCTAACCAACAGCTTTTTGTTCCTTCATTACTCACTCACCACCTTTACCATTGCTCACTTTTAAATCAAAATTTGAGACCAAGCTACTCCTTTATACGTCTTGCACCTACACTTACTCAAAAATATCAAAAATTATTAGAACGATGGGTTGCCTCCCACCAAGCGCCTTAGTTTTAGTTGTGGCTCGATAAAATCCTAGGAAAATAAAAACAACAAAAACAATTAAAAATGATGGGTTGCCTCCCACCAAGCGCTTGATTTATTGTCGTTGCACGACATAGTTATCTCGATTACTTAGACTTCATTGAGATATTTTGTGCATCATTTTCTGAATGGATTCATACGACGCTGATGTTTCATTGTGGGCACACAATCTTCTTCGAGATGCATCTTGTGCCTACATATCCCAGGTGGGATACCAATTATATCATTAATAGACCAACCAATGGCTCTCTTGTACCTCTTTAGAGCAGAGATGAGAGTCTCTACTTGTTGTTCACCTAAATCAGCTGCAATACTCACTGAAAGTGTATTTCCACTTCCCAAGAATGTATTCCTTAGGTGACTGAGGAGCTCTTTCGATTCTAGCACTGGTGGCTCTTCAATGGAAGTCTTTGCTGTTGGTAAATATTGATTCTTAAGATCAAGGTCCAGCTTCTTAGGAGCATGAGAATAGGACCTTATTCCTGTTAGAGCACAAATGGTTTCTTCATATTTTTCAGCCTCCTGATGCTCAAAATTCAACAGCACATCAGATAGTAGCTCAACTATAAACTATTTTTCTACTGATAATTCTTTCTTATCCTCATAATAAACATCATCTACAGAGAACACATTCATATCGTTGGGCTGCTTCATCTCTTTGCATAAATCAAAATGAACCACTTCATCATTGAATCAAAATAAAAGCTCATTGGCTCGTAAATCAATAAGCACATTCCCTATTGTAAGGAAGGGACGCCCTAAGATTATGGGCACTTCAGAATCCACCTCGCAATCCAAAATAACAAAGTCTGCAGAAAAAATGAAGGTGGAAACCTTCACCAACACATCATTCAAGATTCCCATAGGTCGTTTTACCGACCTATCTGCCATCACGAGCCGCATATTAGTGGGTGTCGGATTGCCCAACCCTAACTTCCTGTAGACGGATAGTGGCATCAAATTAATGATATCACCCAAATCTCATAATGCCTTAGCAAAATCCAACAATCCTATCATGCAAGGAATAGTGAAAGCACCAGGATCTGCCTTTTTCTGAACTAGCGATCTTGTAGCGATTGCACTGCAATGATGAACATTATCTGCCAGCTCATAGCTTACTGCCCGCTTCTTTGTCAAAAGGTCCTTCATGAATTTAGCGTACCCTGGCATTTGTTCCAGCGCCTCCACCAAAGGAGCATTAATTGTAAGTTGCTTCAACATAGTCATAAACTTACTGAACTTTGTATCATCAGTTTTCTTCTTCAGTCTTTGAGGAAAAGGTGGTGGTGAAAGGGGAATAGTTTTTTCCACCACTTCCTTTTTATCTTGCTTTTGATTATCAACCTTTTCAGGAGTGTCATCAGCCTTCTTCTTCAGTCTCTGAGGAAAAGGTGGTGCTGAAACGGGAATAGTTTTCTTATAAACACTTTCATTCAGATTTTCAGCTTCTACAGAATCATCACAATCTGCATCAATAACATTCTTTGCTATATCATCAACCACCTCCTTGCCTTTGGATGGATTTTCCAATACTTTACCACTTTGGGTAGTAATAGCCATACATGATCCATCATTTCTTGGATTTTGCACGGTGTCGCTAGGTAAAGTGCTAGGCTTTCTCTGATTAAATGTCACTGAAAGTTGACTCAATTGTTGTTCCAGCTATTTTATTGATGTGGAATGCGAGTCAACCAATTGCTTGATTGAGTACAAATCTTTTACCACCTCCGTTACTTCTGTGCTCGTTGCCTCTACTCCTTTCAACATCTTAGCCATCATATCTTCCATGGACATGTTCCTTGAGCCAGATGCCGCGGCCTCACGATTTCCAGGTGGAACATACAAACCACTCCTGTCAGTCTTATTCTTCCAACTACCTTGATCACGGTCCTTATATCCTGAATTATCATAATAGTTCCGACCATGGTTTCCTTGGGCATTTCCCCGAAAACCCCCTGATTATTCAAGTAGTCAGCTTCTTCCTTCGAATTAGATTTGTCTATTCCTTTTGATGCAACCACTTTGACTTTTTTGGTCTTCCCTGATAATAAATGCTTGGTAAGAAAATCTATCTGTGTTTACATGTGTGCCATATCTTGATCACTCTCCTCTTGTCTACGCCTCTGCTCTGCAGTCATGCCAATAGATATGGTAGAGCTTGCTACCTCTGAATCCCTGGTATGCCAAGATCTACTTTGCTTTGTCATACGATCTAGCATATCACTCGCCTAAACAAAATTAAGGTCCATGAATGACCCTCCTGCACCATTATCAACCACTGGCTTAGTCATCGAATTCAAAGACCTATATAACATCTCCATCAAGTGGACATTGGTCATATGATGATTTGGGCACCGCATAAGCTTTTTCTTGAACCTCTCCCATGTTTCGTGGAGAGCTTCAGTTGGAAGCTGTCTAAAATTGCTGATTTCATCTCTCAACTGTGCTCTTTTAGATGGCAGAAAGAATTTTTCTAGGAAAGCATCTTTCAATTACCTCCAATTAGTAATAGAATTAGGAGTTAGCCCGTTCAACCATAGAGTTTCCTCTCCAAATAGAGACAATGAAAATAAGCGTAGACAAATTGCATTCTATCTAATGCCTGGATTGTCGAATAACTTGCATATAGAGATGAAGTTGACCAGATGTATATTCGGATCATCACCTACAAGTCTACCAAATAATCCCTGGAGTTGCAAAACCTGAATCATGGTGCTAGTGATATTGAACTTTGCTCCGGGTGCCAAGGGCGGTGGAATAATAGCTTCTGTGGCACCATCTCCGTCCAGATCATCATCATCATCATCAAAAGGAATCTGCATAGCTCGATGATCAGGACTAAATCTAGCTTGACGATCACTTCTGTTTGCGGGTGTCGCCACCTCATCAGCATGCCTTAGGTTTAGTAACTCATCATCACCTAAGTCCTCATCATCAGGATTTGTTGCTCGCCCTGGATTATCAATATTCTGTTGATGCACTTGAGCAATGGCCAACGCAACTAATCTAGCCTGCTCCTATTGAGCAACCCTTCTTTCAATGTCATGTTGCGCCTCCATTCTACCAATAAGTTACGATTCAGGGTTTATGGGTAATAATGGTTGTCCTGAACTTCGAGTATTTGGCATGCACTGAACAAAACCTGAATAAAACAAAAACAACAACTAAAAGTAACGTACGAGAATCTTTGACCAAAGGGTCTAGTAATTATCACAAATTTAGTTGACAATCGTATTCCCTGGCAACAGCACCAAAATTTGATAACGCTTAAACTACAGCTCTCGTAAGAGTGTAAGCGGTCGTTGTCAAATATAGAACCAAAATAGGTTGGGTGTCGAATCCCATAGGGAATATTCGGTCAATAAGTATTGCGATTATTAGTAGACTGTTGGTCGAAAATTCTATAGAAAAGGGGGGATTTAGGGTTTGGCGTGAATCAAAAGTATAAAAATAGCAAAGTAAAAATGGAATGTTTGGTAGGTTTTAATCAATGAGAATTGTAAGTTAGGGTTATGTCCACCTTATGAGTTCTACGTATCTATTAACTATGAGTTATGCAGAATTTAGACATGCATGCACTTATAGAGATTCGTATTCTATGGTAAATCCTAGCGATTTTTGACCATCAAGGATTATCTCACTTTAACTCTTTCCAGCTTAAAGCATATAACTAATGGTATTAATTCTCCAAGAGGCTAATCCAGTTACGGCGCTAACTTTTAAACAGGGGTTGGTAGCCCTATTTCCTTGTCACTCTCTCTTTTCCAGACATGTAACTTTTCTTTCGAACAAGTTAATGCTATACTGTCATATTCTATATGTTTGCAACCACAAGAATTCAATTAAGATGAAGAGAGTAATGATATAAGTGGCATGCGTGTCACGAATTCACAAACTCATAGCAATATATAGTATATCATAAGGCTTCCATAACCCTAACAGAGAAGTTTAGCTACTCATGCGGGTAACGGAAATCAACGAAGACATCATATCTGGCGTCACAATAAGATTGACGTTTTTTCTCTTGGCGTTTCCCATGAGTTAGCATTTTTCTCTGTTAACAATTGTAACATGAATTAGGAGAGGAATTTGAATGAAAAAGACTTGAATTACTGAATGAGTGAGTAATAAAAAGCTTGCTGAAAAATTCAGCAAATAGGGTTTTTATAACATCCTTGTCCTAGTCCTACTGAAATAGGTTTTTATACTTGTCCTAGTTCTAGTGGGTTACTACATACTTGTCCTAATCCTACTAAGTTACTGATGATCCCCCAAGTCTTTAGAAATACTATTTTTGCCCGGGACAAGTTCTCCATGCATTACTTTCAATCCATAAGCTTCCAAAAGCTGCCTTCCCTCTTATGTGAAGTTTCACTTGCTACCGAAAGGTCCACAAAGTGCAGAAATCTTCATCATAAATACCTTAAAACCTTCTAATCACGTTGGTTAGCTCACTTACAGGAAAATGGACTAAAAGTGCAGGAATTATATATTTTGTCCTTAAAACTTAGCTAAAATATGGGTAAATTAAGGTGCTTTAGGCGTGTAAATACGCCTAACATCACGGGAGTACACCAGTATATCATCGATGAACACCATGAGAAACATATCCAGATATGGTCTAAACACTTGATTCATGAGGTCCATGAAAGCTGTTGGGGCATTAGTTAACCTGTAAGATAGGAGTGCATGAATCAGTAGCAGAGAAAGACACTTTAAGAATGATAGACTTCTAAAAGAAGAATCATACTTTTTTCGAAAATGTTTTATAGCCTCTTGCTCATAGATGTGGCCCGCTACACACTGATGATCAAGACTCTACTTAACGCAGCTTGTCAAACTCACTAGTACACCTTAAAACCTTAGGCTCTGATACCAAGTTTGTAACGCTCCAAAAATGGGTCCCGAAGCATCACACGGTGCTTGAGGGTACGAGTAGGCCCAACCTAACCCTTTGAACCATTTTCATTTAGTTCAACCCAAATCAATGGGGTTTCCATAAATAACTCTCAAATATCAACAGAGTAATCACCATCCAAGAATAAAAGAATTTCAAAAAGAAAAATATGACTTATTAGTCCCCAACATCTATACTAGTCTGATAATCCTCTAAGAGAATCAATAAAACCAATAAGCCATTGAGACATGCCCAAACTGACTTATAGTTAGTTATCAAATGTAAATAATTTCATGAAACCAACATCAAACATTACATTCTTGGAACATGAGGACTCACCACAATAGAGGATGTAGAACAGCGTGCCCAATGAATCACTATTGAACCTAGAACTGAGCACCTGAACCTACATTCCGAGAAAATACAACCCGCATCCGAAGATGTGGGTCAGTACCATGGAAAGGAACTGAGTATATGGGGGTGTATGCAGTTTTATAAATATTATCATCATAAATATTTATAAAAAATATGTAGGATGTATGAAGGACTCACATAGCCCGAAGAAAATTATCCTAATCATGAGAGAATGAAATAAGAACAATAACACATGTGAGTCATTATATAATTTGTCAATCACTTTCAGTTCATCAAGAATATTAATTATCATGATGTAAATATCATTTAAATCTTTTGAAAAATAACTTTCACAATTCCACTTTAAAATCACTTCACTATTAACCATAGACACAAGGAAAGACACACACACTGGGAGATCCTATAACCGACATAAACTATGTGAGCTAGATGGAGTCCAACATACAACCCATATTGGGGAGAGCCATCCTATGCTTGTCATCGGAGTAGGACTATCGATATCAAATCCACACAAACTAGTGATCACTATATAAATCAACCTTAGGCTCACTCCTACGAGGGCACGGAGTTCTAGTAAAGTAAGGTCACTTTATACCTCCCACTCTGTGCTAAAGATTTCTCCCGGACTTAGCTCAGATCATTTCAAAGACAATCCACAACAAAACAATTTCAGTAATATATAAATATACATCGAGAGACATCATGCTTACCATCTATCAAAATTAACCACGTTGTGGATTTGTTTTACACTCGAGTTCAAAACATTAAGACCAAATGGTCAAATCATTCAAAATATCTCAAAAATTCAACATCAATGTGATTATAACACACACTTTCTCAAAAAACACAATTTCCCATGAGTATTCACGACCGAAAATCATGATAAATATTGTTCAAGATTCATGATTTATATCTCCACACATGTAAATTCATCTTTTAAAATCATAAACATCAAGGTTTCATAATAATCATCATAATATATGGGTTCATGGTTCAAATTCATAAAAAATCAAATAAAAATCATGCCTTTGTAAAGAAAATTACTTTTGGGCACAAGAACAAAAGAGAGTTCTTGTTGAAAAACTCTACATACCTTGAATGATGAACTCTAGATCGATACTCATTATTTAGATGTTAATCGTGCCTTTAAATGATGGTTCTTGGAGTTCTTGAACTAGGAACTTGGAATCTTGAATAAATTTGCAGAATTAATAGTGAACTTTAAAGGTTCTTGAAGTTGGATGTAGGAGCTTAGGGTTTTCTTTTTGAGGAAATATGATGAAATATAACATATAATGCTTCTAATAGGCTTTAATATAGGGTTTGGATGTATTATGGGTGAGGGGGGATGACCAAGACACCCTTAAAAAATCAAATAATTCTCGAAGCTGTCCTTTCGTGGACTGTTTTGATAGTCTGAAGTAGATCAACCATAACTTTTTGCTTCGATAGACAAATTAGATAAAACCAATTTCAGTGGAAAGAGAACTTGCAGATTTTTTCGTTGATATATAGTAGATCACCCAGATCAATATGTACAAGGAGTTATGATTGTTTAAATTTGGAGCAAAAATACTCCAGGCCTCAGTACTTTTTTTCCTGCATGTTTTACTGTTAACTACTATTCACTATTTGATCGAAATGTTCATAACTCATCTCTCGGGTGTTCGTTTTGGATGTTTCACATATTGTAGGAAATCTTATTCTATACTCTATGCAATAGTGGGTCATAATCTAAGACATTCCTCATGAAAAATTTATAATTCCTTCTAGAATATAGAACCCAACACGTTTACGCACAAAATTTCAATGGAAAATTTCTCGGGGTACTACAGTGTGTTAATGAACAATTTGTGGGGTACATGGGACTCCCCCAAGAAAACATAATATAACACTTGTGGGGTACATGGGACTCCTCCTAAGTTAACTTGGTAAATGGGTGCATGGTAATCCCTTTACCTTAAAAGTTTGGCTAAGGACAATACTTTCAAGTTATAGTCGGTATGTCGATACCACTATGTATATCCTCAGTCAATAATAATAGTTTGGTTGGTTGTAAATGGTTTTAATTAGGCAACAATGTCGGGGTGTGATAGCTAACCATGAAGGTAGGAGTTTAATAATTGAACACTGGAAACTCATGTTTGCCTACATAAGGGGTAGGGCATGGCGACCCCTTTATGATACTATGATGTATGGGGGAATCCTCTATGTATATTGTACATTTGTATCATGGAGAGTGCGGGTACTTAGGAATCCCTTAGTCTAATGGTATCTCTAGTTCGTGCGGCTACACATTTTGAGGCCAGTTCATGGGGTTACACTGGACCGATATATCCCGTGGGTAGTTTGATAATTATATATATATATATATACATATATATATATGGTTTGTTTGCATATGATTGGTTTACTTATTTTTACTGGGTTGCATTATTTTATCGTTATCCTAAGTTCATACTAGAATTCACACACTAACCCTTCTTTGGGCAGTTGTATCCCCACGCGATACTGGAACAGGCCATTTTACTCTTTCTACTTAGCTATTGGACATTCGGGATCAGCTACACGATTGAAGTGGTTATCTTTCATATTTTCGGAAGGCTCTATTTCATAGATGTTATTTCATACTTTGGTTTTTCTTAGATATTGGTTTTGGCTATGGCTAGGGGCATGTCCCAATTGCATTTGGTATTCGTTTGGTTATAGGCTTTTATGGAACTACTATGGGTTGTTATCGGCGGGATTGGTATTGCTGTCAGCCTTGGTATTGGCATTGGTATTGAGGATGCTACCGAAGGACTAAATCTCTCATTGTTCTATCATCTGTTATTTTGGGATTATATTTAATTATTATGGAACTTTCTTGGTTATGGTTTGTGGTTTGTTTTGGCTATTGGTTAGGTTCGTACGGTTGGACTCGGTTGGGTCGGTCTCAGTAATAGACCTATCCCAGAGTCAGTAATTTTGATAGTTATGCTCTCTTGTTATATGCTCGAAATTTAACCAACTTAGGGCAGGCAGCTGGAGGTTGGGTTGGGTAATGTGGGTGGTCTCCATTCCTGATCATACTTGGGATGCCCATTACAACAAGGCCCTAGTTAGTTCATGTCACTATTAGTATACACAAACTCTATAAGAGGCAAATGCTTAACCCAATTACCACCATATGACTGTGGGTGGAAAACAATACTAAGACCCATCTTAGTCCCCCAAACCTTTCTTAAATGACCACCAAAAGTGCGATGAAAACTGTCTATCATGATTTAAGATGATAGAAACAGGCACCCCATGCAACTTCATAATCTCTTGGATGTACAACCTCGCATAATACTCTTTCAAAAAGATTTTCCTTGCTAGTAAGAAATAGGCAAACTTAGTCATTCTATCCATGATGATCAAAATAAAATTGAATGAATTTCGAGACCGAAAAAGACCGGCAATTAAATCCATGTTGATCACTTCCCACTTATACACAGAAAACTCAATTTCTTGGTTTAACCCTCCGGGCCTCAGGTGCTCAACATTCACTAGTTGGGAAACTATGAACTTATTCACAACACTAACCACATCCCCCATTATTTTGTTCCACCAATACATCTCCTTAAAGAAATGATATATTTTCTTCAAACCAGGATGAATAGCATAACGCAACTTATGCGCCTCAGCTAAGATCCTCTCTCACAATATATCTATGTCGGGAAAACATAACCATCTTTGGTATCGCAAGGTACCATCACCCCTAATATCAAAGGCCATCACCTTCTTCCTACCTACATCACCCTTCATCGTCATCAAGATAAGATCTAACACTTGCTTTTCCTTTATTTCAGCACCCAGAGACGATTGTGCCACCTTCTGCACAAACACACCACTATCCTTAGATTCCATAATACGAACTCTAAGGTAAGATAATTAGTTAATATCTTTTACAAAATCCCACATCCCTTTATCCGCGTGACCTAGACTCCTCATGGATAACTTGCTAAGAGCATCAACAACCATGTTAGCTTTACCTAGATGGTAGTGAAGACTTATGTAATGATCTTTGAGTAGATCAAGCCATCTGTTTTGCCTGAGGTTCAGCTCTGTTTGAGTAAACGCATATTGTAGGATCTTATGATCAGAAAAGATATCCACATGCACTCCATAGAAATAGTGACACCAAATTTTCAATGTGAATACCACAACAACAATTCCAAGTCATGATTTGGATAATTCTTCTCATATATCTTCAACTGTCTGAAGACATAAGCTATCACATTAACATGCTGCATCAAGATGCAACCAAACCCCACACAGGACGCATCACAATATGCCACAAACCTATCAGTGCCTTCAGAAAAATCCAAGACTAAAGCCAAATTCATCTTATCATTTAGCTTCTCAAAAATACCCTCATAAGAATCAGACCACATTAACTTTACCATCTTCCAAGTCAACATAGTCAATGGGGAAGCTATAAAAGAGAAACTTTCCTTAAAACTTCTGTAATAATTGCCTAAACCCAAGAAACTTTGAATATCGATTCGATTCATGGGTCTACGCCACCTCTTAACCACTATAACTTTATGTGGATCCACCATGATCTCTTCACTAGAAATGACATGATCCAGAAAGGTAACAATGCTCGATAAAAATTCACATTTTGAAAATTTGGCAGACAACTACTGATCTTTCAAGATCTGTAACACAATACGGAGGTAATCAGTATGATCCACCTCTCTCTTAGAGTACGCAAAATATCATCCATGAATATGATGATGAACAAATTCAAAAACTAAAGAAACACTCTATTCGTCAAGTTCATGAATGCGGTCAGAGCATTAGTCAATCCAAATGACATGAATAAGAACTCAAAATGCCCATGTTGGGTGCAAAAAATAGTTTAGGGATGTCCAATTCCCTAATATTTAGCTGATGATACCTCGACCAAAGATCAATCTTGGAGAAAAACTTAGTACCCTAAAGCTAATCAAACAAATCATCTATCCTTGGAAGAGGGTATTTATTATTTACCCTTACCTTATTCAATTACCGGTAACCAATACAAATCTTAAGGGAACCATCCTTCTTGTGCAGGAATAGCACCGGTGCACCCCATGGAGACACGCTAGGATGGATGGAACCCTTGTCTAAAAGATCTTTTAGATGCTCCTTAAGCTTCTATAACTAAGCTAGAGCCATTCTATGTAGGGGAATAGGAATAGGATGAGTGTCCGAAACAAGATCTATCCCAAAATCAATCTCTCTATCAGGAGGAACACCAGGAAGGTCATCAGGGAAGACCTTAGGAAATTTATTCACCACCAGAATGGGATATTAAAAAGGACCCTCCAGTTAGAAGCTTTAACCCGGACCAGATTATAGAGACACCCTTTGGAAAATTAATCTCCAACCTCTAAGATATGATATTTAACCTTTTCTTAAGAGATAGGGAACCACCCTCCCATTTAATCACCAGACAATTATGGAATTTAAAGATGACCTTACAATTCTAACAGTCTAGAGAATCATAGCAAAAGTGTAATCAATCCATCCCCAATAAGACATTGAAATCAACTATGTCTAACTTAAACAGATTCACAAAAATTTATAAACTACCCACACATACCATAAAACCCCTATAGACTCTCCTGCTAACCACAGAGTCACCATCGAGGTAAAAATGAAAAAATGGCCAAAATTACACTCAGGACCAAAACCAAAATGCATATAGAAAAATAGTTTCACATAAGAGATAATGAACCTTGAATCAATTAAATAGTACGCATCATGGGAAAAGAGTTTCAACATACCAATAATAACATCAGGTGATGCCTCAGACTCCTAAAGAGTAATGAGAGCATAGAGTTAGTTTCAACTAGTGTTGGAGCCAGATGGGGCTCCCCTTGGTGTCGAAGCTGAAAAAGAGGCAATAGGAACCTTATTTTCCCCAGAAAAAACTTTACCAACAGGACAGTTTTGAAGTATATGCCCTGACCATAGTTGAAGCACTTGTCCTTTATTTTATCTCAGTAACCCCGATGCGTTAGACCAAACAATCTGTAGGGAGGATAGTATAGAGCTTATTGGGTCCCACTAGCTTGGGAAGAGACACCCTATTCCCTATAATTATCGCCACTCTAAAAATTTCTGTCACCAGATTGCTTTGGGTAGGGAGCACTAGCTATCGAGTGAGACCCAGAATTGCCTCACCACTTCTTGGGCTTTTTTCTAACATTTGTGCCACTTTTTTGTTGGCCATCACCCTGATTAGAGAATCTAAACGTCTTTCATTGTATCTTCCTTGTCTCTGTCTATTTTTTACTCTCTTACTCACCTATTGCATGTATACAACAAACTTGGAGATTTCCATGTCCTTATTTAACAAGGCAGCCTTACACTCCAAAATTAAATCTCAATAAAACCTAAAACCAAATGTTCTCATTCTAGCCCTGATGCTAGAAAACCAACTATGGATCATATCACAACAACTGGTAAAACTTTAAGGCATACTACTTGACTGATATCTTGCCTTGCTTTAGGCTCACAAACTATTCCACTTTTACTTCCCTCATCTTATGAAGATAGAAGTGATCCAGTAAAGCACTAGAAAATTATCCCATAGGGATGACTCAGCATCATCACCCCTAGACTGTCTTTATTACTCATACCACTAATAGGCATATCTTTCAGCTGCTAGGTAGAAAACTCCATGCCCTCCATAATAATGGGACGTAAGACATAAAATATCATTTCTATTTTATTAAGAAAACTTCCAGAATCCTCGTCGATAATAACTCCAGTAAAGGTTTGGGGGGTCAACCTCATAAACTGGCATCCCTTTTGGCCTTAAAAGATAGAATAACAAAAGAATCACACTCAAACTAAGAAGTTACCAACTATGCAAACATATGGATAGAATGATGAAATTAAACATTTGTCGCCTCATCCTGAGGAGCTTGAGAAATACTGGAGGGGACTAGTGGAATTCCCGAAAGGCAATCAAAAATTCGACCCATAGATCGGGTTTAGACCCTATAAGCAAGATGTGTCCCATCAATGTTGTTCTCATGTCCGTTATTTGATGGTTTCTTTTTGTAAACTTCTTGATGTTTGGTAAAATAACTCTAAGTACAAACTTATTTAGTCAAACAGCGACCCTTGTATATCCTTGTTAATAGATCCTTAAATTTTTCACTTTATTATCTTCTTCCCATGATTTTTAAAAATGGCTCGTTGTATCTTGGAACAATCGTGGAAGGATGTCATTTGTAACTCCTTATGCATTTTCTTTTCTTACTCATCTAAAGAATGTTTTGGACAATAGTTAGTAGTTTCAATAATCATTTGAATGTTTGTCTAATGCACTTGATTCCTAATCTAATACCCCATAAAGTTTCCTCATAGTCTGAGCCTTTAAAGCATGTCAAGTGAAGTGTAATTCCGGCCCTAAAGATTAAGGAGTGACTTCTAAAGTTATTAGTGTTTAAACCTTGATGATTTTTCTTTCTTATGGGAAATTGAATTATAATTTTAACAATACCTATGCTGTCAAAATATAACATTAGAAGAGAAATATAAGGCCATTTCATAGAAAGTAGTAAAATCACCCAGGTGTGACGGAGAGGGCCGACGGACCATCAAATTTGCAATGGACCATCAACCAAACTATCGTAGAGGAGATAGTGAGACCCCATTCTGCTTCAGAGTAATGGTAAGGTCGATGGACCATCGAGACCTCGATAGACCATCATACCCATCATCACAGATGAGAAAGTGGACCAAGTTCTGGCCCAGGTACGACGGTCAGGTCCAACGGACCATCTGGACCTCAGCAAAACATTGCACACACATCACAGATCCCGTTCAGTAATTGTAAGTCATTTTTGACAGAGTATTTTGGTCTTTTTCCACCCTTTCTACATCTAAATATATCAGATTCATGGCATAAATATTATATTCTTCCATAATATCCAAAAATTAGGGTTTTCTCTCAAGATTAACCCTCAATATAAAATCCAAATCTTTCTCCAAGAACCATAAGATTCAACTATAGTTTCTACAAATTGAGTTAAAAATCAAGGTTCCCAAGTCAAAGGCTTCAAGAATCCTCACTCAAGAGTTCTAAAAAGAGTCTCAACCATGTTTTTCACATACAAGTCATAATCTAACGTATGTAGGATTTGAACAAGGATATTCTTTTCATCCTTATGCCCAAAAGTCGTTCTAATTACGAGAATATATGATTTTCTATGTTTTCTTATGAAATTAAAGTATGGGTTTATACCTTATGTTTCTATTCCTTGAGATTTTAATAGTTCCAATGTTCTAAAAATTGAAATACATGAGTATATTAAGATTTTTTAGGCAAAATGCCAAAAATACTAGATTTCTATATGATTTGTGAATCTTTATGACACCTAGTATGCATTTTCGTGAGTCATAACTTGAGATTTGATTATGGGTCACTAAGCCCTACTTGAGATTTGCAATTTTATGAACTTTTGTTCTATAAGAACCCATGAATTATGTACTTTAATATTATTGAGAAAGATTTGACGTTTCAGTCATAATAGGGTTGAAATCCACATTGAGTATGATTTAACGAAAATAAAAATATGTCTTGGTCTTTATTATAGACCCTTGAGTTACTTTGAGATGGATTTCCTATGAATTTTGAGCTGATATGGGATCAGTATTTAGCATCGAGTTGGGTATGATTCCAAAGTCTCATACCCCATAACTAATTTAACCGTTGGTTTGAGATTTATGGGCCCAAGGTCGAGATAATGATCACTAAAGATGAGGTTCTAGTTCAATGGCAAGGAGAGAATATCTCTCCCCTATGTGGGAAATACGTTGCACTCCATGTAGCTCACATGGTTTATGTCGCTTAGAAGAAACGCTCGAGTTCCAAGTGTCCCGAGTTCCAAGTTTCCCGAGTCTATAATAGTTCCATAGTTCCCAAGTATTAAAATTTCTATAATCTGTAATTTTTAAAGAGGGTTTAACCCTCCACAAGATAAAAGCCCAAGTCTAAAATTATTGTTTAAAGCTTCCTTTAGCCTTCTAGTACTGAGAATAAGAGGAGAGTATAGATTTTGAAGTTAAGTATAAAGACACACGAGATTTGAGTTACATGTTTCACTATTCATAATTTATGAGTTTTATATTCTAGACTTATCAAGTCATGTGAGTCATTCCTATTTGCATGCGTGATTTTATTAATGAGTATTGATATTGTTTTATGTAAATGCATGCACCCCCATATACTCAATATATTCCCAAAGTGCTGATCCACATATACGTCTGTGTGCTACATTTTCTCATAATGTAGGATCAGGTGCTCAGTCCCAGCAGTGATAGTGATCTCCGAGCATCTCATCTACAACCTTATCCTTGGTGAGTCCTCATGGTTCAAGGACCTATAATTGAAACTTTTCTATTTTCATAGTGTTTTGAGTTTTACTTTCAGATCATTGCGAGTCAGTTTGGGTTTGTCCCAATGGCTCTCCAGTTTGAGTAGTAGAGGCTTTGTTAGACGACTATTAGTTGAAATTGTATTCCAGATTATTAGATTTTGTTATTCAGATATTTTATCCAGTTATCTCGGTTTATAGTTGACATAACAAAGTATCATTGTTTAGCTTATTTTTGCTGAAGCAAGTGTTAGGAGTAATAATAGGCTCAAAGGGTTAGCTTATGGCTACTTATAGCCTTAAGCACCATGTGACATCTCGGGATGTGATTTCGGGGGGTTATACCTACTTTCTACATTTTAACTCTTATAACTTATTTTACCTGCAAATACTATAAAATATATTTGGCCTACATAAAAGTGTCTTATACTAGTATGTTTCCCTTATTTTGAGCATCAAAAGTTCCATAAATAATGGCATATCAACATCCTAAACTTAGAATATATTTAAGTCCTCAAGCAAACAAAAACACAACAAAAATAACTAACAATGCTTACGATGCTTAACTCTAGGCGTCCTATGATGGTCACATTGTGAAAAAATCAAATTAGAATGAATATACATAAATCATTTTCAACCCTCGCTCGTACTGTAAAACCCAACATCACTGTGTGTATATGCTACCTGACGCAAAAGGATCAAGCAATGTTACATTATCAATAATTAATCTGGCATATGCCAATGATAGTTACCAAACAAATAAAACCATGATGCAACCCATAGGCCCTTTCATTAAGGAAGTCCACTGCACTCACAATATAACGAATTATAATGTGATGACTAAACCGAAGCACTCACTCTCACAAAGAAGCTCAAACAGTACGTGTGAAATACTATATGTTTTCTATTATTTTCTATGTTTTATTTTTTTGGTACTTGGATTAGGATAACAATAGGACTTTGTTGGATTGTAATGTAGGCTTAGGTATGGGTATGGTATATATGGATCAATTCACTCAATCCTCCATGACACTACACTATTTTTGCCTCCAATTTTCTATTTTTTTTTAATTTCATCCCTTCTTATTATTTTTGAATTTTGGATGTGGTTTCTTTTTTAAATTTCCTCTACTCAATCTTTCTTTGCTTTGTTTTTCAACATTCTTCATTTGTTTATCATACAATAATACACTTGAATCTTTTTTGCCTACTAACTTCTTATATTTACCTAATTTCATTCACCCACTCCTATGATAGTCACCATCAACTTTGGTGATTTGCCTAAGTTGAGGTGCACTGTATCCATAGAGGGACTAGGGCCAAATCAGGCTCATTGTAATAGAATCGAGAAGGTGAATGGTCTAGTTCAAAGAAAATGTCTATTTTAGCTCAAAAATTGGGATCAAGGGATGTCACTTTCTATGTAGCATGGATTTTAAGCTTAATGTGGACTGTCCAAGAAAGGCCTATGATAATTTCCTAATCAACTATTCTATAACCTAGAGATACAAACCAAGCAAGTTCTAGATCATACATACAACACTAAACTAGGTAAGCACTTTACATGCACATTGCTCAAGAATACATAAATAGTTCCAACCTATAAGGTTCGTACATAGTTAGGCTAAGGTTATCACACCCGTAACCCTAATTCCAAAATGACACCCAGAATGGTCAAAATTCATAGAAAACACAAAGAACAAATAAAAAATTTAAGGAGGGGTATCATTAAAACATTTAAAATCAAAAACAAAGTTTGCATGCTCTTATTCTTTTTAATGCACCAAGTTCTCCCATATTTCTTTTAAGTTAACACAAAACTAATTAACTCATTCGAGTAAATCCTAAACATACTGGTCCTAATTAGATATCTCATCTAAGGAAAAATAAAAACAACAAAAAAAAACTTTGGATGTTTGTATACCCCTACACCAACTAGAAAATTATGCAATTTTCCCAATGCACAAAAACATAAGAATGCGAAAACTAAGGTAGGTGCGTTCCTATGATGCACTGGGTGTATTCTATGGACTAATAAGTGGCGGTCACAGATGCAACCCCCATGCTCTACAACTCTTTGAGACATAGATATCATTGCACTAGTGATGACCAGTACGCTCAAAGAAGATGATATCATAGGTGAAATATCTATACTCCCACCACTCTCATCAATAGAAATAACGAATCTCTTCGATCCCTTTATTTTTTCTCATCTATGACACATGAACCTTGGAGGTTTACTTACTCTCACCTAATGTTTTTTTCTTCAAATCCTTGTATCTTCTCTTTCCCTTCCTCCTAGGATGTTCTTCCTCTTCCATATAATTTTTTTCTTCACCATTTCCCTCATATACCAAATCACGGGTGCAGAATTATAAAACTTGAACATCAAAAACCTCCTTAATAATTTTCATAAAAGAAGTATACATGGCCTAGACATATCTCTTAGTAATATCCCTTATAGTTATTCAAAGTAAGCAAGCTCAATTTGATCCAACCCAAATTCAGACCTACACACTCACTAACTTATAAATGATTCAAACCTCAGATATGTCAAATAAATTTTGCATACCCTACACAATACCTTAAATTTTATTCTACAGAAAAGGCATGACCCCTTTCTCTTATTTTTTTCATTCGTGCTTTAGAGATAGCCAACGTTTTCAGTATTTTTAGAGGAAGTCTTTTGGAACTAAAACATAGCCTATGTGAATAAGATGGATTACACCAATAGGCACTCTAAATGTATGGAAGGATGATTCTCTAGTGGAACCTAGGGTAAGTGCTAATATCAGTCGAGTAATTAGTAGGGGAAGCCCCCTCAACTGACTGTGGAGCTAACTCTAGCACTGGACATCTAGCTCAGGTGACAAATTCATATAATATTTGATCAAAGAATTGTTAGTTATATTTGTTAGCCTGAAAATCCAATAAACATAAGGCAACATCCACAAATGGAATTTCCAACACAACTTATTCAAAAGAATAGGGTATGAAAGGGTAATGTTATGTAAAACAACCTATTCCCTAATATATTTTATGACAATTCAAGATATATGCAAATCCAACTCTATTATATTTTTCTCCACAGTCCCCACATTATCGGTACTCAATGCATTGTCATTCCCTATTGATTCTTAGAGATGTTGGACTATGGACCACAACGCCTTGGCAAGGATATTCAGCATGTTCTTCTACATTTGCATGCTATTAATAACCTAGTTAGCTCCTTTTTCCTCAGTTATGTGGTTGACAGCCACTTAAAATGCATCAACTTAACTAACACTTTCTTCAAGTCTATTATTTTACAGTCTAAGTTTGAGGTCTCTATTAGTGTCTTGAAATCAAAACCATACAAAATTGTAGAAATTTCATTCCTAAGATTTTAACTTCTATACCTACCACCATCATCAAGTCTAACTATGGTTGGTTTCTTTTGTTTCTATCCCTCCACAAAGTGGTCATATTTTCTAGTGTTGAGGCACAATTAGCATTAAAGTCGTGGACTTAGCACTATACTGGTTCAAAGGATTCACTATCTAGTCTAAATGGTACTTCTTAAAAAGTCGGCATAGTTTCAAAACATTTTTTAAATAGCCTCAAGAAGGATACTGGTTTCCCCTTTGATATTTATCTTTATATTACCCTTGTTTTTTATGGCTACTAAATCATTTTATTAGGACCAAGACTGCAGAACACCCTACCGTCTAGTATTTGTACAACTTGGAAGTGTCATCTCAGCAACAGCTCTATCAAAGGCCTCCTGAATAACTACCAGATCCACCTTCTGAATTATCACTCCTACACTCTATATTAGAAGCACTTTTTTCATCCTTAGGCTTACTTACATTTAGACTTGAAGATTTACCTCTCTCGTGAGATATAATAGGCATAATGGGAGTGTTCGTAAGTATTATTATTGTGGACTTTATAGACTTGAAATTTGTAGTTTTAAACCTAGTGGTTTAAGTATTGTGTTATTAATCAGCTTTACTTGTAGTTTATTCAATCTCTGAACCACTAAATTTCTCAAACTCAGTCTCTGATCCTAGAGTATGGTCCTTTATGCCTGTCTTTTTACTGCCTCTTAGTGAGCTGCCTTTTTTTGTTTCTTCTTGTTTACTTTAGGTGCCATAGTACCCATGGAAGAACCAGAAAACTAGTTAGTCTCAAATAAAACAAAATCATTACACTAAATTTATAGACAACTAGTAGACGATCATTTTACAAAAGGATGATTGTCCTTTGGATCATTAGAAGACCCTCATAAATTTCCAGAGGGTGTTCACATTAGATGAAGACTACAAATGATTCATTAGCATAAATAGTGATCATTTTAAGTTATTATCTAATAAACTCATACAACCTTAATTTTTGGCACCCACAGTGATCCAACAAAGGACTGTTCCAAGAAACAACGGTCATTGGTTAAATCATTGAGCAGGAACCTCCTTTAAAAAATTAGATAGCATCATTCAGAACTATTACTTAAAATAATTGTCATGAAAGGAATGCTCAAAAATCACCTATTTCCACATACATCACTTAAAATAATTAACATAGAAACAACTATGTATATGCAATAGAAACTACCTCTGAATTCAATTAGGAAAATGTGAAGCAGGTATAAGGTAAGTGCAACGCTACTTCTCATTACAACATCCATTGATAATGATCAAATTAAAAGAATATAGGTTTACTTACTTTAACCTATGGTGAAAATGCTTAGAGATGTCAATTAAATGCTGAGTTCATGAAGATGAGGAAGTATGCACCAAACCAGTTGAAAATCACTCAAATTAAGAGAAAATTGAGTTAGCTTTGTTAGTTGTTGTAATCATTTTAATTGTAAGAGTGTGCTTCATGTTTGAATAGGAATTTAGGACTATCGAGTAGTCAGGTTAGGGATTAAAATGTATTTGGGTGGGCTTGGTTGGGTCAGGTAAAACTTTATAAAGAAATTCTAAAACCCATTATATGAATCACTCTAAGTGATGTTGGTTGTTGCAATGATTTTTGCATCCAATCATCCCCCAATGCTTAAGAAAACTTACCTAGAAACAGATAAATCTTAAGGATGACAAGATACAACAATTGTTCCTTAAACTCATTAGTTCCATATTCTAAAAGTTGATATTCAGGAATTTCTCCAAGCAATGGATTCCATGACCATTCTTTCATGGAACAACTATTGGTACTCACTCGTTGGACCAACTCACAAAAATTTGTCTCTCCACATTGTGAAGATGACTAAAACTATGATCATTAGATCTTTCATGGTCATTCCTTCAGCTTATAGTTTGTAATTTTTATCAAATTTCCAAGTTCTTTATTAAATTGTCCCTGCACACTTCAGCATGTGTTACCCTATATCATATAGCACAAATAAAAGTAAAACAAGTCCAAAATCCTTGGGTTGCCATCCAAGCAGCCCTTGACTTAACATTGCAGCATGATGCAGCTAGTTTGGCTATGCAGACATCACTAAACTAACCCATGGGTTGCCTTCCATGTAAAACCCATCTTAATACCGTGACACCACTTATGTGTTCTTGATTACTCAGAATTTATCAAGAACCACTTCACATATCATCTTAAACTCTTCAACATCACTGAGGTAATGTTTCACCCTTTGTCCATTTACCTTAAACTTTAGGACCTTATTATTTTTAAGAACACTAGCACCATAAAAATACAATCACTACTCAATAAAGTCCCATCTATATTTAACTCAACTTGCTCTAAAACTATTTAATCTTTGACCAGAACAACAGGGACATATCACCAGCCGTGAACTCTCCCTCCTCGATATTTTGATCTTTGTATGCCTTCATTTTCTCTTTGTATGAGGATGAAATTTCAAATGATTTAAGATGAAATTCATCCATCTTATTCAACTTCTCAATCCTTAACTTCACTTTATTATTCTATGACAGATTCAACCTTTTAAAAGCCCACAGTGCCTTATGCTCAAGTTCAATAGGAAAGTGATATGCCTTTCCATACACAAACTAATATGGAGAAGCACCAATAGGAGTCTTAAAAGATTTTTGGTAATCCCATGATGCATCATCCAACTTTTTGGCCCAATCTGTTCTATTTGAATTCACAATCTTTGCCAAAATGGGCTTGATCTCTCTATTAGAGACCTCAACTTGCCCACTTAAGTGAGGATGGTAAGGTGTTGCCACCCTATGTTTCACACCATATTTTGCATGCAAGGTCATAAATAGATGATTTTAAAAGTGAGAACTCTCATTCTTAATGATGGATATTGGTGTCCCAAATATAGAGATTATATTTTTTTCTCACAAAAATTATCATGCTCTTCCCTTAAATGTTTAGAAATACGACAACCTCTACTCACTTCAAAATATAATCAAAATCAACCAATATGTATTTCATACCATAAGAGCCTTTGAATGGGCCTATAAAATCAATACCCTACAAGTCAAATAACCCAATCTCTAGAATTAGGATCAATGGTAGCTCTTGCCTATATGAGATGTTCCCTTTTCCTTGATAGTGATAACATGATATTTCATAGTCATGAACATTTCTATGAATGTGGGCCGATAGTAACTGCATTACAAAATATTATGATCCATCTATACACTATTAATGATCCCCTACTAGGAATGAATGATATGCATCTAAAATACTCATTATTATCTATCTCTAGGACACATCTACGATTCAATTTGTCTGCAAAAATATGAAACAAGTATGGGTTATCCCATAAAAGGTTTTACATATCATGCATATACTACTTTTACTTCTTAAATGCTCGCTCCTAAGGAACCACATCACTAACAAAATAATTGGTTAAATTAATGAACTACGGGGTCAAGTCTTTAAATGCAGCCAATACCTATTCATCAAGAAAAGTATCATCAATATTAAGCTCATCTTTGAATTTCATCATTGCCTCTTCTTCAAGATGGGACAAGTGGTCAACTACTGATTTTCAAGCCCCTTTCAATCCTTGATCTCAAGTCAAATTCCAATAATAACAGCACCCAATGAATTAATCTTGACTTTGCAAACTTTTTTGCCAGAAGATACCTAAGAATTTTAGAGTTGGTATGTACAATTACTTTCATACCAAGCAGATAAGATCAAAATTGTTGAAAATCATGACAAGTATATCTTGTTCCATCACAATGTAATTTTTATAAGCTAGATTAACCACTTTACTAGCATAATAGATCGAATGAAGAATCTTATCACGCCTTTGGCCTAGGACTGCTCCTAGCACCTACTTGTATGCACATAACCTCAAAAAGAATGGACCAATAATAGGAAATAATAATAGGGGCAAAAATCAACTTCTTTTTTCAGACACTCAAAAGATTTTATACATACATCATCAAAAATGAACTTTACCCCTTTCTCTAACAACTTACACAAAGGATGTATATTCTTAAGGAAATCCTTGATGAATTTATCATAAAACCAGCATACTTTAAAAGTATTTTAAAGAACTTTGATAGAAATTAGTAGAGGAAAGTTTTAATTACCTTAATCATTGACTTATCGACCTCAATTCACTACTTCAAAATCTTGTGACTGAGCATTATTATTTCTTTGACATAAAATGTCACTTCTTCTAATTTAACACCAAATTATAATCTTTGGATCTTCTCAAAACACTAACTAGGTAGTACAAGGGCCAAGTAGTCTTTGAAAGAATCACCAATGAACAAAAACTCATCCATAAAATACCCCAATAGTGTCTTCCACCATGTTAGAGAAGGTGGCTATCATACAACACTGAAAGGTCACTGGCATATTACATAATTTACAAGGTATCCTCTTGAAAGCAAATGTCACATATGAACAAGTAAAAGTGGTATTGTCTTAGTCTTTGGGTGAAATCAAAATCTAGTTGTAACCTAAATAGCCATCAAGAAAACAACACCACGCTAGACCAGTCAGATGGTCAAACATCTAATCCATAAAAGGCATTATAAAATAATTCTTTTTAGTCCACACATTTAGCTTTCTATAATCCTTATACACTTGCCAACAAGTCACTGGACTTATTATAGTAAGTTCATTCTTCTTGTTTGGAATCATAGTGATACTATCCTTCATGGGCACACATTGAACTGAGCTTACCTTTTTGTTGTTAGCAATAGGGTAAACTACACTACAATCCAATCACATGATGATATCTTTTTTGACTACCTTAATCATAGGCAGATTAATTTTTTATTGGTATTAAATACTAGGAATACAATATGTCTTATGTTGAATTTTGTGTGTGCAAATTTCAGGCATAATTCCAATAATATCACAATAGACCATCCAACAGCCCTCTTAAACTTCTGCAAAACTGATAACAGAGCCTCAACTTGCCATTCAACCAAATTTTCTACTATAATAACTGGAAAATTATGGTCGGATCCAAATATAGCATAAAAAGGTAGGATAGAAGAGCTTTGAGCTCTAAGATAGGATGCTCCTTAATAGATGGATTAGTTAGCAGGGTTACTCTATTCTTCAAATCCAAATCAATCTTTTTTTGGTGCAAAAGTGAAGGAACCCAAATCAGCAAGTATAGTTACCATCTCATAATACTCATTAATGACATCGCCTTCAAAATTCATAATAAGTACTACAGTGCTTTAACACTAAGCCTCTGCTTAATAAGAGCTACCAATGCATTATCATCGCCTGTATCAATAATAAAGATCACACGCATATTCTTTAGTTTCTTCATGGATTGGCATTTGAGTGTCACTTCCTCATGATTCAATTAAAACATTAACTTCCCAGTCCACCTATCAACCAATGCTCTTCCAACTCTAAGGAATGTCCTCTTTAAGATGATGGGAACCTCACAAGTAAGGATGAAAAAATCAGTTGGGAAAATAAAGGACTCAACATTCACCAAAATAGCACATAAAACTCCTACAGTCTTCTTTACCTAATGATCCACCATATGAAGTCTCATTAAAGTGGGTTTAGATGACCTCAAACTCAACTATATATATGCTAGCAGTATTAGATAATGCTACCAGCTAAGTCACACAAAGCTTTTGTATAGTTGAAATACCCAATGGTACATGGAATTGTGAAAGCTCTCGGGCTTTATTTTTCTCAATGAGAGTCTGGGAAGCTATTGTACAATAATGTTACAAATTATCAATAGGATCAAAAATCATAATCCTCTTTTTAGTCACAAGATCATTCATAAGCTTTGCATAACACGACATTTGTACAAGAGCCTCAACTTGAGGGATGTTCACTAATAATTCCTTCAATATCGAGATAACTTATGATACTTTCCTTCTTCGTCTTTCTTCTTTATTCTTAGTGGAAAAGGGGATGAGATCATAGAATAGGAGTCAATAATTGTGGTACCTATTTTTCTTTCCTTTTTTTATCCTTAGCCTCATTTTCAACTAGTAGAAGTGGTTTTTTAAATGCCTTTTCATCATCAAATTAATTCTCAAATTTATTTACTTTCTTATCATTAATTATTATTAGATCAACATAATTCTCATAAACCATAGGCATATATAGATCAAAACTCATTGTAGCACTTCTAGTAGCAATATCCAAGCAATGACTATCATTTTTTGGCTTTTGACAGTGTTTCTTGGAAGTGTACCCTTTTGAAGCTAAGTCACAGTGGCTAAACTCTTATAAACTATTGCTTAAGATGCTTTATGGTAGTAGTATATGATTAATCTTTCTTACTCATCCCTGAAATTCTTCCTCAAATCTACTTAAGGTAATCATCCATTTTTTCTACCCCTTTCAATACTTTAGCAAACATGCCTTCCATTCTAGAATTACTCGAATCAGTATCACAACTTCTAGGTGGAACATAGAGGTTATGTTTTTCATTCATATAATTATCCTTTCTCTTTTAATTACCATCTCTCTACTCTTATATATTTACCTAGACTAGTTGTAGTTGTTATAATAATTCCAACCTTAACTTTCTTGACTAGAGTGCTAATTATCCGATTATACTTTTAAACTTTGGCTAAAAAACTAACCTACTGATTATCTAGACATTTTTACTTCTCATAATTAGATCTATCTTTCTCAGGTACTTTAAGTTGCAAACCAATGGTATTTACCTATTTTTTCCCTATTGCTACAAACTACTCTATAAATAAACTAAACTCGATCCTCAATAGTGCTACCTCTTGAGCGACTGAATAATCTTTCTTTTATTATTTTGTAGATACCCTTGTTACATAAGTTCGTATGGTCATATCTAAATATCAAGTTAACCAACCTTATTTATTTTGGTGATTTTAAGTATCACTTGTGATAGTGTTCACTAGGGCATTGTTTTTAGCATTCAAACCTCTATATAAGATCTCAAGCAAAGTATTACTTCATATTCTATGATTTGGGATATTTTGCAACTCTTTTAAACCTCATCTAGGTTTCGGATAACAACTTTAAATATAGTTTTTGAAATTATAAATCTTATCTTTCAACTGATATATTCTAGATGGTGGGAAAAACTCTCTAAGAATTAAGTCATGATTTCCTACCAATTAGTGATTGATACTCTTGACAACTCAATCAACCATAATGTATCTTCTCCTTTCAGAAAGAAAGGAAATAATAGTGTATCCTGGCTCACTCTAGGTAGATTGTAGGAATTATAAATCCTTATGAAGTTCATCTTATGAAATTTTGTATCGGTAGTAACAAGGCCTGTGAACACTTTTTTCAAATTTAGCAACTATATCATAGTGTTGGTGATGTCAAACATAGCTCCATGATGTTGTGGTAGTAGAACAATAGAACCTTTTTCACCTGTATCATCTAAACCTGCATCATTATCAATGACATCGTTAAACTAAGGAACATAGTATTGGGGATGTTTGTTTCCCCTATTCCTTCTTCCCTTACTTTCTCCTCGAATGTTGCCCGAAAGCTAATTTCTTCTTGTATGGCCCTTTTTTAGAAATTGCCTATCTGGCAGCTTCTTGTCTTGTATTTCTTTAGTGACATACAGTTAGTCATTTCTTCAATAGTTTCTTGAACACCTTGATTTCGAAAGCCTTTGTTCCAAACTTATTCCTTAACTATTATTCTTTTAACTCTCAAATTTCTTTCAATTTCAAAATAAAGTTGAATCATGGGATCTCCTTTACTCCGAGTATTAGGCATGCATCTGTATGAGTCCTAAAAATAACATATAAATTAAAATCAAGAAACAAACACCAATAATTAGACAATCACAAACTATTAATTCTGCAATCCAAGCCCAGACAATGGTGCTAAAATTTGATGTCGCACAAATTATACCTCTAAAAGAAGTAGAAAATGATTGTTGTACCAAATAAAACCCAACTAGGTTGGAGTCGATCCCATGAAAAATATGCTAAAATATCAATCAAAGTGTTTATCTAAACAAATAGTAAGTAATTTTTAGTAAGTTGGGGATTTTGGGGATTTTGAATTCAACAAGTAAAACTTGCTAATTTCATCGAGTTGGTAATTAATAGATGAGAGGTACTAGGACTATGTTTCACATTACTTCAAAACTCCATAGGGTCTTTGTTCTAGTTATTTATCCAAGTGCTTGGAATGCAAAAGCGATAGGTTATGTTCATATAAACGACTTTATGACCCTATAAGATAACTATCCCCAATCATGTATTATCATTTCATGAGGTTTGTAAAACTAACCACTATATTAGATCCTAGATTAGTTATCTTGATTTATCGTCTCAAGCTATTAAGTGAAGGTTAATAGCTCCAGATATTATAGTTAATTCCCCTTTCCCATCCGTTAAACCTTCTTTCGTTGCGACTAAGGATAAGGTGAGTTCTTACTTAGCCCTCGGTTAGAAATCAATCTAAGAAAAGAGAACAACAATACATGCCAAACACCCTTCATAAATCACCTTGTACTACGAACCTTACTTTGTTAATTTATGATAGTTATCACAACCCTAGATGAGGTGTTTAGCTATTCATGATCACCAAAACACAATTAAAATTTTTGAATGAAAGGATAATCATGCACTTACGATGAATACAATAAAAAGCATGATCTCAATTATGAATTAAAACCTTAAAATCGATGTTTATAACTCTTAAGAATGAATGTGTAACTTAAAAGTAGTAATAGGACATAAGCTTTCAAAGAAAACCTAAGGAATGTACTTAAAGATAATAACAAAACTTATCCTTAAAAACATGGGATTGTAGTGTCGGCACCTTTAACAAAAGATCTAAAGATCGTGGTATGGTCCAACGATTATTACTCATGTTCATTGCTGGATGGATGCTTCTTGGCAACTTCTTGATGCTTGATGGAACGACCCTCGAAACGAGTTTGTCCATTCAAATAACAAACGTTGTCTGTCCCCATTGTTAGATCCTTGAAATTTTTACATTGCAGATCTTTGTTTGATAATCTTTAGAATAACTCATTGTATTTTCTAACATTAATGGAAGGCTATTATTCTGAAGCTCCTTATTCTTGTTCTTCTTTACTTCATCCAGTTGGTACATAGGAAGGTCGTTGGTAATTCTAACGATCATTGTAAGGCTTGTCGAATGCACCTAAATCCTAATTACTTAATTTTAATTCTTAGAAATCTATTTCACCTGTAAATAACATTAAAATATACTATATCCAAATAGTGTGCCATAGACTAGCATATTTTCCTTGTTTTGAGTATCAAATAAGTCATAAAACAATAATACGTCAAACTCTAAAGTCTTAATTTAAGAAGGAGAAATTTAGGAGAATTTCATTAACAAATGGCTTAGAAAAGTTAGACCATTAACACTTACCCTTTGTAGCTAGCCAGGGGATAGAAGGAAAAAGAGGTATTAAGGAGAACCCAGACATGATGAATTAGAGAACAGGATAACTATAGAAGACATAGAAGAATTTCTATTAAACAAATAGAAGGACTAGATGCAGAAAGAAAGGTGGAACTAACTGAGTTTATATGTGTGAAAATATATTGCATACCCTAGTCAATGTTTTGTTAACACCAAATAGATATCTGATATTGGCATCGGTTGGAGTGATATTTAGCTACCTCAGTTGAAGTAAGTCCACCAAAGGAGTGCCCAAAATGGCATTTAGATCATGTGCATTAAATGTAGCCATTCGCCCGTGAATCTAACTTTTAAATCAGGATCTCTTGGGTCGTAGTTGGCATAGAATTCCCTAATCAAGTGCAGGTTGCAATTAGTAGGATGCTTCAAAATAAAATTTTATATGTATCTCCTCAATTCTCTAAACCAGAATTGAAAACTCTCTGTGCAAAATCTCCCTGTCAATGAACTAGTCTGGGGCATACTTAGACTCATTAAGTTTGTTGTACCATTTCTTCCCTACTTCTTCAACCCACCTAGATCTATACCTATGGGTCTGACCTTGTGGGATAATTAGGGCTTTAGGCGGATGAGTCACCAGACGAACTCTCTTCTGGATACCTTCGAAGTCCCAACAACATCTTTCCCTTTTTGTGATCTGCGTTCCATAGCTCCCTGTCAGCTACTACATTAGACAACCATGTCGAAATGACAGCCATATAGCTAGAAAACACCAAGTGTAGGAGGATTTAGGGGCCACCCCACTCTTAGTTACTGACATAGCTATGTGAAATTTAAAACTAAGGAACTCAAACTTACCTCGTTCAAGAATATAACCTCATTGAAATAACACGTAAAAGACAGTCAACTACTTTTGGAATTTAGTTACTATCCCTAAGATCACAAATTTAGGTCACACTGCTTTACTCACACTAAAAGTGCATACCCCACTTCTCACCTCATAGTAGTCATACAACTATATTATACCAAGAAATTATTTTCCTTCAGTTAAACACATAACCAAATTTTAACATCAGTTCAAGCACATGTGCCAACATACTCACAACGTCTAGATTTGTAGCTGGCACTTTTAAACAATAGATTACCATAACATTCACACAACGTGCTACATTTAACAAAACTTCTTTTCTATTAAAATACATATTCTACTATAACTCCTAGAAATACTTGTGCAGTTAATACATCTCAAAGATCAATACAAGCTATCATGATTGCCTTTTTTGAGCAAGAAATGCCACACGCAGATATATAGGAAAAAATGAAAATAGTGTATGCATCATCACATTTCAGTGAAAGCATCACATGTTCTTGTTTGTTCTATCAGTTTCAAAAGTGGGTATTAACAACAAAACACTAGTATATACTCACAGATGCAAATGTACACTCACCAAACACAGTGTCGAATCATAAGAATCAGATTACTCACTCAAATTATCAAGTTGAACCCATGCACAAGCCTTTCTGATAGTTCAGTAGGAGAAAAATGATTTAAAGAACAATAAATTGCACTAGGGGTGCAAAAAATTTAAACCCATAATTTAACTCACCAAGAATATCAATACACTTCATCAAGCAATTCAAAGTATGGTAAGTTTTCAACTACAACATCGGAGCAAGGACGAGAGAGAAACTCTTAAGAACTTACCTTGTTTGCATTTGTGAAGGAGAAAAGCAGAAAACTTAGGACAAATTTACAACGTGATATGCTTTGGGGGTTGGGAGAATTGGGAAGGGTAGCACGCTATGTTAAGAGAAATAAGAAAATATTGGGGATTTGTCTATTTTAAAAGGGGGATTAGGTGTTAAAAGGGGTAATATTTTGAGTCAAGCCGAGAATTCAATTAAGATAGTCCTATTTAAATGCCTTCGTACCTTACCCTTATCATAGAGTATAGATGGCATTGCACATCAAAATTGCAGAGACTTACTGAAATGGCCCCTTTAAATTTACCTTCTTGGTGTTCCACGAGCTTATCGCAGAGGATAAGTATCATGACCCAACCCTGATCCTAGTTGGGACAATTATCTCAGGCCCATCGAGGGCCAGAGACCACTACTATAGACTATCCAAATATAATCCAAAATAATCATAAAAGATAAGCTAACATGATATAAGATAGTCAACATACTCAAAAGTAAGCTCTAAGAATTAATAATAACCATTCAACCCATACATATGTTCACAAAAGCCTCTAAACTAATCTGAATATCCAACTAGGTTAGGACATACCCCCAATCATGACAATGAAAATGTTAATAGACCTCTTCAATTCTGAAATACAGGAAGAAACCGATGGAATGACTAATCTTTCTAGAGGATGGAAGCTCACGACTTCACCACAGACCAACCAATTAATTGAATCACCTAACACTACACAGGGCAAAAGAAGTGTCCTTGGAACCTACATTATGAAATAATGTAGGGGTGAACTCTAGCATGTAACTTAGGATAAGGGATAAAATAATGCCATTTCAGACTCAAGTCCAAACTAGATGTACATGTTCCATACATTCAAGTATATATACATATATAATGCTAGGGTAGGGAATAAGGTTTAAGCATGAACTTTAAAACTATTAACCTGGACTATGTAGGTCTAACCATCCTAAATACACCCACGGGCTATATGGGTCCAACTTCCTCCACCAGAAAGGCCTTAGTGCATGTTAGCCACACAAACTGGAGAACTTTGAGGAAGGGCTAAGAAATCCACGACCCCTCCATTCCAAAATATATACAATGTGTAAAATATGCACACGACCATAAAGACCCCACACCAAAAAATATGGTTTCCAGTATCATCCCCCTAGAACTCTACTTTTCACAACGAGTTACACAACCCCCTTTAAGACCAATTAAAACAATTTCAAATAACCCATCCATTAAAATAAGAGTCATTCATTTAGGAATTTTTTAAATGGTATCATCATGCCAATTAATTGTGCTTTCAAGCCAATTCCATTATGCCAAACCAAACAAATTAGACATAAGACTCCAAAGTTTAAATTTCAAATCAATTCATGTCCACCAAGGCCCTTTAAAACCATTTATATTCTATTAGCCTTTTTATGTAATGCTACAATTTCAAAAATAGTTAAATTATGCATATAGCCATGATTCAAAACCAATTTCATTAGGTGTGTTGAGGTTATTACCCGTTTTAATACCAAAATTCATAAATTTGGGGAAATCCATGACCCCCATTATATTATCCATACCTATGCACCCAATGAGTCCCAAAATCCATCAATAAGGCATAAATGGTTGCATGTAAACCAAGAAAGTACCATTTAACCAAAGACCATCCAAAACCCACAAAGAAAATTCCAAAGCCAAATATTAAAACCTTATGAATACCAAACCATTGCATTCCAATATAAAATACAAGTTTAAGGGGAGTGATATATGCCTAAAAATACCATGAATATAGAGAAGAAACCACACTTGGAGCCCTAGATGACCAATCCTTGAAAACCATAGCTTTGATTTTTATTGGGGAATTTGAGAGAGAAGAGTTGTTTATGATTATCTTAATTAGGTGAAAATAGCGCTAAGAGAAGGTTTTAAGTCTAGGGAATAGTTTAAAGGAAGGAAAAAGATTGTATTACCCTTTATAAAAAATGCTAAGGAAAATAACTCCCAATTGCTAGGGGTTAGGTAATGACTTATGGTCTTGGTCAGGAGTCGTCAACACGACTCGTAGACCGAGACCCAAAATCCTAACCCCTTACTATTATGGTTACTAGTCCCTCCTTGTGACTCATGGAATCACCTTACAACTCTTGAGGACCAAGTCATGACCAAGGTAGACTCCTAGCCAACCTTTACTGTTAAGATAACGAGTGATACCCAATGCTCACCAGTTGACCTGACGACTCATGCCATTGGTTTGTTATTAAGGGACCAAACGTAGACATACTCATTAGTCAGACTATGGTTTGCTTCATATGACTTGTGATGAGTCTTCACGACTCATCACCTTAGTTGTAACCTGTGTAGTAAAGACAAAACCCAAAAATTTTCAATGTCCAAAACCCTGGGGTATTACATTACCCCCCTCTCCCAGGATTATTCATCCTCGAATGAAGAGTCAAGGCACCCATATGCATGATAACACAAAGAATGCACAGATATCCAAACAAAAAATTTAAAAGTCCATAAGAAGGAGAATGAAAATCATACCTTAAGAATTTTCATCTAATGTGGGAAATAAGAATGAATATTTAGACTTTGTGTCCTCTTCAGATTCCCTAGTAGGTTCCTCTGCCTTTTGATTCCTCTAAAGGACCTTTATCGAAGCCACATTCTTTGTCCTCAACCTATGAACTTGTCTATCCAAAATCTCAATCGGAACTTCCTCATAGATTAGGGATCTATAATACCAACATATTCAAAAGGATCAATCAAAAAAGGATCACCCACACACTTATTCAACATCGATACTTGAAAAACTAGATGAATAAATCACAAACACATAGACAAATCCAATTTATATGCCACATTCCCAACTCTCCTCAGAATTAGATACGGACCAATATACTGGGGACTAAGCTTCCCCTTCTTTCCAAATTATATCACTCTCTTTATAGGAGAAACTCTTAAGAACACCCAATCACCTACATCAAACCCTAACTCTCTTGGCCTCACATCCATATAAGACTTTTGGCAACTTTGAGAAGTGTTAAGTTTATACCTAATCACCTTTACCTTTTCCATGGCTTGGTGGACCAAGTTGGGACCAAACAATCGAGTCTTACTAACCTCAAACCACCCAATAGGAGACCTACACCTCCTACCATAAAAGGCCTCAAAAAGAGTCATTCTAATATAGAATAATAACTATTATTATATGCAAACTCAATAAGATGAAAATGATCCACCCAACTACCCCTAAAATCAATCATACAAGCCCTTACTATATTTTCCAAAGTCTGAATAGTTCGCTCTACTTGTCCATCCATTTGAGGGTGGAAAATGGTGCTAAGGTTCACCTTAGTCCCCAAAGCTTTCTAAAATAAATGCCAAAAGTAAGAAAAAATTGTGTACCTTAATATGAAATAATGGAAATAAGAGCACCATGCAATCTAACTATCTCCTAAATGAACAACTTATCATAATCCTCACCATAGTAGGTAGTCTGGATAGGCAGGAAATGAGGAGACTTAGTCATTTTGTCCAAAATGATCCAAATCAAATAAAACTGATTACGAGACCATGAGAGAACCGTAACAAAATCCATATTGATGAATTCCACTTTCACATGGGCAACTTAATATTTTGAGACATATTACCAGGCCTTTAGTGCTGAACCTTCACTTGCTGATACACCATACCCTTAGCCATAAAATTAGGAATATCTCTCTTTATATTATTCCACTAATTAATCTACTTCAAATCATGATACATCTTTGTCTAACCTGTATGGACTATATAACTAGACTCATGAGCCTCAGTCAAAATTCTCTCTTACAGCCTATTAACATCAAGAATATATAATCTGCCTGGTACCTCAAAATACCCTCACCTCTATCTCAAACGCCATAATATTTTGCTGACCCATATCATTCTTAATCTATATTAGAATAGAATCCAAAACCTACATATCCTTTACCTCTGCATCGAGAGATGATATGACCGCCTCTTGCCCAATTACTCTTTTATCCTTTGAGTCCAAAAGATGAACCCCCCAAGTTTGCTAACCAATGAGTATCTTTCACCAATCCTTACTTCTTCTCTTCCATATGAGATAAACTCCCCATAGATAACCTACTAATAGCATCAACATCCATATTAGCTTTACCCTGATGGTAGTAAAGACTCATATCTTAGTCCATTAGCAATTCAAGCCACTACTTCTTTTAAGATTCAACTTCTTTTGAGTAAACACATACTGCAAGCTTTTATGATTGGAATAAATGTGTCAATATACACCCGATACAAATAATGATGCCAAATATTCAAAGCAAAAACAATAGCCGCCAACTCCAAATCATGAGTAAGATAATTTCATTCATGAACCTTAAGCTTCTGGAAACATAGGCCAACACCTTAACATGTTGCATCAAAACATAACTTAGCCCTACATGGGACTCATTATAGTAAACAACAAAATTATCAGTACCCTCGGGCAAGGTCAAAACTAGTGCAGAAGTTAACTTATCCTTCAACTTCTCAAAACTACACTCACAAGAATCAGACCACAAGAATTTAACCTTTTTTGAGTCAACTTTGTTGATGGAGAACCAATAAAAGATAAACCCTCCATAAAACTCCTATAATACCCAACCTAGCCCAAGAAAGTCTGAATGTCGGTTGGAGTTGTGGGTCTAGGCTACCTCTTAACTGCGTCAACTTTTAGAGGATCTACTATGATCCTCTTACTAGAGATAACATGTCTGAGAAAAGTCACAACATTTAAACAAAACTCACACTTAGAGAATTTACCATACAACTCCTGATCCTTTAGAGTCTGTAACACAATCCGACGGTGATTAGCATGATCCTCTTCACTATTAGAATACACAAAAATAACATCAAGAAAGACAATAATGAGCAAGTTCAAAAACTACCTAAAAACCCAATTTATAAGATTCATAAAAGTAGTTGGAGCATTAGTCAATCCAAGTGACATAATTAGGAACATATAATGACAATATCAAGTTTAAAAATAGTTTTAGGGATGTAAGTTTCCCTAATCTTCAACTAATGATAACCCAAACGAAGATCAATAGTAGAGAAATATCTAGCATCCTGAAGCTAGTCAAAGAGATCATTAATCCTAGGAAACGAAACTTATTCTTTACTATCACCTTGTTCAACTAACGGTAATCTATACATATCCAAGAATATCCATATTTCTTACACTCAAAAAGTACATGAGCACCCCATAGAAAAATGGTAGGATGACTAAAACCCTTATTTAGAAGATCCTTTAATTGCTCCATCAACTCCTTTAACTCAGCCAGAACCATTCTATAAGGAGAAATAGAGATAGGAAAGGTATCTGGTAAAAGATCAATCCCCAAATCTATTTCCCTATCAGGAGAAATGCCATGGAGATCCTCAAGAAACACTTCAAGAAACTCAATAACCATAGGGATAGATTGAAAAGATGAAACCTTAGAACTAGAATCTTTAACCCAGACCAAATGGTAAATAAATCCCTTGGAAATTAACTTCCAGGCCCTAAGATAATAAATAAAACTTTCTTTAGGTACTAAGGAACTTTCCCCTATTCAATTACCATTTTATTAGGGAAATAGAAATGGATCTTTTAGGTTTTTCAATTCATGGAAGAGTTGCACGAATAGAGTCAATCCATCCCTAAGATTACATCAAAATCTACCATGTCAAGCTCTATCAAATCCAACAATGTCTCTCTATGAAAGATAGACACCACAAAATCCCTATAGATCTTTCTAGCCACTATAGAATCACCCACTAAAGTAGAAATAGAGAAAGGGTCAGAAATACTTTAGGGACCAAAACAAAAATACACAGCCATATATGGGGTCACATAGAAAAGGAAAGACCCAAATCAAGAAAATAATACAATCATGAGAGAAGAGTTATAATACACCAGTGATAACGTCCAGAGATAAGTCAGATTCCTAATGGGTAAAAAGATCATAAAGACAATTCTAGCCAGTGTTAGTACCAGAAGTAGCATTAGTACCAAAAGTAGCATCCTTTGGTGCAGGAGCTGAAGAAATGGTAACCAGAATCTTATTAAATCCAGTTGATACCTTTTCTGTAGGATACTTCCTATGCATATATCCCGACTGACCATAATTAAACCATCGATTCCTCTCCTCATTACAATAACCATGATGGAGCTGACTACAAAATTGACAAGGAGGATAGGGTAGGGCTGATTGAGCTTCACTAGCCTAATATTGGATACCATGTGCCCTAGGGCCAACGCTGGTCTAAAAATATCCATCACCTAAAGATTTAGTAAAAGGAGCACCAGCCGATGAATATGAACTAGAATTTCCCTATTTTTTTCTTCTTAAACCACTGTCTACCTTTTTTCCCTATATTTTTCTGATTCACACCCTACTATTAATACTTGAACTTCTTGTTCTGCCTCTCTCCTATCTTTGATTGCTTTTTATTTCCATCATCTACCTGTTACATATAAACCATAAGTCTGGAGACATCTACGTCATTGTTCAAAATTGCAGGCTTACACTCCAATACCAAGTCATGAGAAAAACCTGACGCAAACTTCCATATTTTGGCTTTCATACTAGACAATAACTCTAGAGTATAGGAGACAATTGATGGAATTTCAAGGCATATTCCTTCAAACTTATCCTACCTTACTTCATATGTACAAACTCCTCTTTCTTAGCTTTCCTCAACTCTTGAGGAATGAAACGATCAAGGAAAGCACCATAGAACTCTTCCTACATAGACTGATCAACATCATTACCCCTCAACTACTCCAACTCCTTATACTACTGATATGCCATATTTTTAGCTGATATACAGCAACATCTACACCCTCTACATCAGTAGCATACATCACCCTAAATATCTTCTCTATCTCATCAATTAATCCTTAAGGATCCTCCTCAACCTCAGAGCTAGTAAAGAATGGGGGATTCAAATAAATAAATTGCCCAATTCGAGTAACCTTAGAATAACTCACAACAGCACCAACGGGACTAAACTAATGAGACTGAGAGGTCACCAGCTGGGTAAGAAGATGAATAGAGCGGTGAAGCTCTGCATTAGATATATCTTCTTGAGGTGATTGAGTATAAGTATCACCAACAAAAGAGGAACTAGTGAAAATCGGTGGAAATGCTTATGTAGCGATACAATCAGGAGTAGGTATCCTAGATCAGGTCTGTACTCCATAAGCAGGTCGAGTTCCATCAACATTATCCTTTGGTAAGACAGAGGGCCCGACAGAGTTCCTTCCAATATCAGATATTTGAGGAGGCATGACCTAAAATACAAGAAAATTAGGAGTTAGAAAGAATCCATGACACTAGACTCTATAGCCCAAAACATAACACAAGAAAGGGAATATTCCTAAATGACTTGTATCCTCCTTCTTATAAGTGTGGTGCATTGAACACCCATAAAACGAAATCTACTCGACATGAATTTATGGACACCCAATGACCCTGAACCTATGCTCTGATACTAAGCTTGTCATGACCTGACCTTGGGCTTAGTCATGGCGGGTATCTTAAGCCGATCGAGGGTTGGAGACTACCCCCATAACCTATCCAAAAAATAATCCAAAAGTAATAGTAAAAGACAACCAATATGATATAATATAGTCAACATACTCAAAGGTAAGCTCTAAGAATTAATAACAACCATTGAACCCATACATATGTCCATAAAAACCTCTAAACTAATCTGAATATCCAACTAGGTCTGGACCTTCCCCCGACCAAGACAATGAAAATGACAATGATGATGTTAATATGAACTTTTCAATTCTAAAATATAGGAAGAAACTGATGGAATGACTAAGATTTTTGGAGGATAAAAGCTTACCACTTCACCACTGACCAACCAACAAACTAGATACCTAATGCTGAACAATGGTAAAAAATATGTATTTGGGCCCTACATTATAAAATAATATAGCATCTTAGGACGGTTAGCGGCGTGAGCACTAGCATGTAACTCAGATAAGGGATAAAATAATGTCATTTCAAACTTAAGTCTAAACTCAATGTACATGTTTACACACATGCAAGTATACATAAATACATAATGTTAGGGTAGGGAACAAGGTGTAAGCATGAACTTTAAAATAATTAACCTGAACTATGTAGCTCTAACCATCCTAAAGATACCCATGGGATATATGGACCCTGCTATGCCCATCCAAATGGCTCCAATATATGTTAGCCACATGTACCAGAGAAATTTGAGGAATGGTCAGGGAATAGATGACCCTAGTTGTTACAAAATATATATAAAGTCTGAACTATGTACACAGACATAAACACCCCCATGCTGACAAATGTGGTTTCTAGTATCGGTCCCCCCAAGACCTCTACCTTCCATGGTGAGCTACACAACCCCCATTAAGCTTAATTAAACATTTACAAATAACCCATCTATTAAACTAAGAGTCATCCATTTAGGCATTTTATAGATGCTATTGCCATACCAATTAATTATGCTTGCAAGTCAATTTCATTATGCCAAACCAAACCAATTAGCCATAAGACTCTGAAGTTCTAATTTAAAATCAATCCTTGGCTACCAAGGCCCTTTAAAACCATTTATATTCCATTAGACATTTTATGATGTGCTATAGTTTTAAAAATTGGTAAATTATGCGTATGGACATGTTTGAAAACTAATTTCCTTAGACGGGTTGAAGTTATTACAAATTCCAATTCCAAAATTCATAAATTTGGGGGAATATACAACCCTGATTCAATTATGAATACCCATGCACCCAATGAGTTCCAAAATCTATCAATAAGGCATAAGCAATTGCATGTAAGCGATGGGAGTACAATTTAACCAAAAACCATCCAAAACCCTTAACAAAAATTCCAAAACTAAATATTAAAACCATATAAATACAAAACCATTGCATGCAAAGATAAAATGCAAGTTTAAGGGGAGAGACACATGTCTAAAAACACCAAGAATTTGGAGAAGAAACCATACTTGGAGCCCTACATGACCAGTCCTTAGAAACCCTAGCTTTTCTTTTGATTAGGTAATTTAAGAGAGAAGGGTTGTTTATGATTATGTTAATTAGGTTAAAATAAGTCTAAGGAAAGGTTTTAATTTATAGGAATAGTGTAAAGAAAGGGAAAAGACCAAATATGCTCAATGAAAAACTTAAAGGAAAATTACTCCAAGTCACTAAAGGTTGGGTAATGACTCATGGTCATTAGTCACAAGTCGTCACCAGGACTCATAGACTGAGACCCATAATCCTAAACCCTTATATTTATGGCCAAGAGCCCCTTCTAGTGACTTATGGCATCACTCTAAGAGTAGTGAAGACCAAGTCGTGACAAAGATAGACTCCTGGGAAACCATTACTATTAATACAACAAGTGACACCTAATGAATCATCACATAACTTAATGATTCATACCATGAGTTTGTTATGAAGGAACTAAACTTGGACATACTCACTGGTCAGACTATGGCTTGATCTATGCGAGGTATCATGAGTCTTCATGAATCTTCACCATCAATAACCTGAACAGTGATGACCAAACCCAAAAAGTTTCAAAGGAAAACTTCTAGGGTATTACAATAGGGACTGTGGGACGCTCCTATACAGAGGCGCACTATTTTGCCAACTTGGGGAATTTGGGTCCCCCTTTGCTTGCCTTTATTTTTAATCAAATCAATAGGAATTCTCATACCTAGTAGCCTCCCAAAGATACATTTTACCCACTTTAATTTCTTCCCTATTTTTAGATATACCTCACTCTTGCAATGTCATAAAAAACAACAAAACACGTAAGAGTGGGTTGCCTCCCACTCAGTGCCTTAGTTTTGGTCGTGGCTCAACATATATTTTTGTATTTTTGATTATTTTCTCATCTTTTCAAATAAAATGGAAAACTACACCATTACATTACATTTATGGGTTTTCTCCGACATAGAACCTTATTTAATATTGTGGCACGACCAAGCTCAACATCACTCATCCGCAAATGTGATAGATCTCTTTTGTCTATCCACTTTATCTTCCCAATAGTGCTTGACCATTCACTAGAAATATAGTGCCCTTGTCTTCTTACCAAATTTCAACATCCCCATGAGGGGTTGTTCTTACCACTTTAACTGACCCAAACCACTTGGACCTCGGCTTACCTATATACAACTTTAGCCTAGACTTTAATAACAAAACTTTTTGTCCAGGATCAAAAATTTAGGTCAAGATATGATTATCATGCATTTTTTTGGTCTTTTTATTGTGTTATTTTTTATTCTCATATGCATGCAAGTGGAAATCATCCAACTCAATTAATGGATATATCATTTTCTTCCCTAAAGTCTCCAGATCAAGGTTCAACATTTTGACTGCCCAATAAGCTAATGCTCAAGCTCCATGAGGAAGTGACACACTTTTCCATATACTAATCGATAAAGAGATGTCCTAATAGGTATTTATAGGTTGTCCTATACGCCCATAGTGCATTATATAGTTTTTCTAACCAATGTTTATACTAACCATTCACTATTTTCTACAGAATATGCTTAACTCATAGTTGGATACCTTTACTTGGACACTCATTTGTGGATGGTATAATGTAGCCACTTTATGTCTGACCCTATATTTTGCTAGCAGGTTCATAAACCAATGGTTCACAAAATGCATCCTGTCATCGCTAATGATCTCCATGTGTGTTCTAAAATAATAAAATATATTCTTCTTGTCAAACTTCATCACCATTATTGCATCATTAGTAGGGAGAGCTACAACCTCTACCCACTTGGACACATAATCTACCACCACTAAAATATACTGATTACTATAGGAGGGTTAAAATGGACCCATAAAATCTATCCCCCACACATAAAAAACCTCAACCTTGAGAATATTATTTAGGGGCATTTCATGGTTCCTTAATATAGTGCACATTCTATGGCATTAATCATATTCTATCACAAAAGTAAAGGCATCTCTGAATAACGTGGGCAAAATAAACTAAATTGTAATAACTTACTTGCTATTTATTTATCTCTATGATGACCTTCATAAGGTGATGAATGGAAACTCTCAAGTACTAGTTTAGATTCAACTTCTTGAATATATCTTATAACTACATGATTAACGCTCTTCTTTAACAAATAAGGCTCATCCCATATATATGAGCGAGAATCATGGAATAATTTGTTCTTTTTGATGACTAGTGCAATATGGAGAATATATACTACTGACCAATAAGTTTACTAAATCAGCATACCATGTGAGCTCCGCTATGCTCAGTGTCATTAATTATTTATCCAGAACTCCTCCCAAATTTTGAAGCTATCATCAACTATTTGTTCTCTAATTTCTAGCATCGATAAATGGTAAGCAACTTGATTGTTAGCTTTTTTTCTATCACATACCTCCAAATCAAACTCTTTCCATAAAACAACCTATCTAATTAAATGCAACTTTGTATATTTCTTATTGAATAAATATCGGATGACAATATGATCCATATAAACCAAATATATTGTGCCCACTAAATACAACAACAACAAACCCAGTATACTCCCACCTAGTGGGGTCTGGGGAGGGTAAAATATATGCAGTCCATACCACTACCTCCAGAGAAGTAGAGAGACTGTGCCTACTAAATACATTCTGAATTTGTTGAATGCATAAACTAAAGATAGTATCTCTGTATCTGTGATAGTGTAATTTATTTGAGCAATATTTAAGGCCTTAATAGCATAATAGATAGAATGAAAAACCTTTTCCCTGTATTTCCCCAATACTGCTCCTTCAGCCACATCACTAGCATCGCACATCATCTCAAATGGTAAACCTCGATCAGAGTAATCAATGTAAGAACTTTTGTTAATTTTTTCTTGAATTAATCTAATGATTTTTGACAATTAGTCCTAAATTTAAATTTAAAACGTTCTCCAATTGCTTACATATTAGAAATACTGCCGTCAAGAAGTTCTTAATGAACCTTCTATAAAACCTAGCATATTCAAGGAAATTGTGCACACCTTTTACTGAGACTAGTGGTGGAAACTTCTCAATTTCCTCCTCTTTTGCTTTGTTGTATTCTATCCCTTTTAGTGAAACTTTATGTCCAAGGACGATGCCTTTCTCGACCAAAAAGTGGCATCGCTCACCGCTCAATACCATATTAGTTTCTTTATACCAAGATAAGACCTTGTCTAAGTTCTGCAAACACATCTCAAAAGAGTTATCAAATATTGAAAAGTCATCCATAAATACCTCAAAAAATTCCTCTACTATGTCATAGAAAATGGCCATCATGCACCTTTAGAAAGTGACAGGTGCATTGCATAATCCAAAAGGCATATGCCTAAAAGCATAGGTTCTATACAAACATGTGAATATTGTCTTCTTCTGGTCTTCTAGCACTATTGCTATCTGATTATAGCTAGAATAGCCATCATGGAAGTAGTAGTATTCTTGTCTAACAAGTTTGTTAAGCATTTGGTCAATAAAAGGGATGGAATAATGATCTTTTTGAGTTTCCTCTTGAGCTTCCTATAGTGCATACAAATTCTATACCCAGTCATAGTACGAGTCGGGTGAACTCATTATTATATTTTGTCATAACTATTGTCCCTCCCTTCTTTGGAACACACTGAACAAGACTAACCAATTTGGTATCAGAGTTGGGATAAACTATCCTTGTATCGAGCCACTTGATTACTTCCTTTCTAACTACTTCATTCATCACTAGGTTTAATCTTTGTAGATGTTGCACACTCGACTTGTGTTCTTATTCCATAAATATTTTATGGATGCAAAAATTAGGATTAATTCATTGGATGTTTGACATTTCCATTCAATTACTTTCTTTTTTAAGCACTGCCACTATACATCAGACAAACCTATAGAGAGAATTATAGGTACAGTGTCATAATCACCAAGAAAGATGTATTTAAGATGGGAAGGTAGAGCCTTAAGCTCTAATTTAGGGGCATCCTCAATGAAAGTCCTGGGAGAAGGACCAAGGGGATTATTCAAAGGCGATGCCAATCCTGGTAGAAGGACCAAGGGGATTATTCAAAGGCCCAAATTAACTCTTACACACAAAGACACTTGTTATATTTAGAAGATCAACCATTTCATATGTTTCATCATCACCAAAAATATCATATCTCATCAATGCTCTATCCAGTGAGTCCTTGGAAATAATAAGGGGAAGCTTAAATTTAAGGTCTAACATTGAGATAACAAACAATTCATAATATATTGTGAGTAACTTTATTGCCTTGTACACATCAAAGACCTTGACCTTATCATAAGCTATCATTGTCAACTGCCCTGCAGCCACATCGATTAAAGACCTTTATTTTGCTAAGAAGGGACATCCCAAAATAAATAGGACTTTTGAATCAACATTAAAATCTAGAATAATGAAGTTGACCCTAAAATATGAGATAATTGACTTGAACTAGCACATCTTTATATAATGCCCTGATTTTCTATAATCGGAATGCCACATGGTGCTCATGATCCTGAAGGACCACAAGCTAACCTTTTTTTGATATTTATACCTATTCACTTCATAATATAATAAAATACATACAAAAAACAAGAGGAAACTTACCATAAGATTCAAAATACCTAAAATACATAATTTTGCAAACTGAATACTTATACAACTGTCTAAAAAGCCTCTAACTATCTGAACTATGGAGTTGATAGGACTTGTCCCCAACAAACTCCGTCTAATAAAAGAAACAAGATATAATACTATACTAGAACAATAATCATCCTCGAAAGATGTGGACTCTCTAATACTTCTACTGCTGCTGACTGAATCTGGACTGCTAAGGGTACTTTGGATCTCGTGCCTTTGAACCTATGGTGTCAAATGAAATAACAACACCATAGCTCAAATACGTTAGTACGTTGGAATGTACTGAGTGTATAAATAAGGTAAGGCTAAATGCAAGGGCTTATGCATGAAAAATTACTTAGCTGAATGATATGCAAGAGCTGTATTAGCACACATAGAAAACCTATAACTACTAAACATACTGCATATACTGACTCTGATTATACTAGGACTAAATCTAATAACTGATACTGGACATACTATCAAGCTAAACTTTCTGAATATACTGAGATTCTTAGTATCTGTAGATACTGAAATTGATATCTAAGTTCACTAACTCTGAAATACTATATAACAGAGTAAGCTAATATCAACAGCTAAGTCTAATCCTACTAGTATTGACTGGCTGAATCAAAGATCGAACCTATCTAGCGGATGATCTCTAAGTTTTCTATAATGATAAGGAATAATTAAATCTAAATTTGAGATCAACCCTATATAACGGGTGATCTCTATTTCTTTTGATAATAAGAATACTCAACTAAATCTGATACTGACATCAAGCCTGTCTAATGGGTGATCTCTGTAAGTACTGATGCTGAATAACTTTATATGAGACCAGGCCTATCTAGCGGGTGGTCCAGAAATCACTAGAACTATTTGAGTTCCTTAATAAGATAGATGATTGTATCTAACAGACTTGATTTTTAAGTTCTACTGGAAAGACTGATACTGAAACTACAACTGTGGGAGTTCTCACTTAATTGACATGCCCCGAGCCTGATCTTGTGGTGTTTAACTTATAAACCCAGCTGGAAGGGTGTCAATACTATGCCATGGGAAAAGACCTCTCTGGTCAATCCTATATAATGGGTGACCCTTGTAGGAAGTCAAATCTAAGGCAGTAAAATAGTCAAGCCTCTTTGACGGGTGATAAACCTTTTTCTGATCGGTGACTCCTACATCCTACACTGGCTACGCAGTTCTAGAGTTCAAGGATTACTCCTAACGACTCTGCCTCTCTGATATGGAGCCTCCATCCCTGTACTCGCTTGATGCTAGCTCCAACTCCCAACTAAAAGTCTCTAAACTAATTCTTAGAAATTGTACTTCAACTGAACAGAATCTGTTACTGAGTTTCTTCTTAACTGAGGTGACTGAGTTCACTTGGTTTTGTTATCTGATGAAATATATCTGAATTCTACTTTTTGTCTAAATACAACTAAGTTTTGTAACTTACAGGGGCTTTACTAAAATCTGAACTGAATAATGAGCTTAATTAAACTAAATACTGAGATTTATTGAGTTTTCTTACTATTCAGTCATTGACTGATTTCTATTGATCATAGCACGACTGAGATTACATTGAGACTGACTCGGTTCTAGGCACACAACTATATTTTTTGGGTACAAGTACCCCCAGGACTCGATAGAAAAAAACTGACAGGACTCGACTATTTGAATTCATTACAAACATCCACATCATAGTAATAGATTCACCATATACTCAATAAAGCATCACTTTAAGAACTTGGAAATACTAATATGTATTTTTATAGAAAATTCAACCCAACACTTCATAACTCATTCCACAAGATCTTTCAATGAACATATAACATGCATTCAAGGTACATAATTAAGGATTTCATGCTAACATGTTACGATCCATTCACTAAAGCTTTTTAACAAACACTTGGCATGCTTAGCTTATACCAAACTTGGGGATTTCTAATCAATATTATCATAATTACCCAATTTTCTTCATACAAGCATTTTATCAAACATGTAGGGAGCATACTTTAGTTATTCAATAATTACTACTTAGAATATCATGACTCCATCAATCAATTCATCATACAAGGATTTCAACATGATACGATCATAGTTCAACACACATGGAAAAATATGTTTATTTCCAATGTCAGTCAACATAACACAATATCAAACTTCAATCGGCTAGGCCTTACAACAATTTATTACACCAATTAACATGATTACATAATTCAACATGCTCCTTGAAAAGGCTTTATTATGAACACCCCATGATCATCATATAATAGGGTCAAAGCTTGAGTCTTTATCATCAAATCATGAATTTAATTTCAACCACATCAAGAACTTCAATTTCAAACCACATAAATCATAAAAACTCATAAAAATATTATATTTGAATTTTTAAAAAGGATTATTGAGCTTCTTGGGTGAAAGTAAACCAAGAATCAACACTTGTATACCTTAATCTTTGAAATTAAATGGATTCTAATGCTTGAGACTCAATCCTCACATGTAATAAATAATTATCGAATCCCACATTATGAGGAACTTGATTCTTGAAGAAATTTGGAAGATTTATGGATGATTTTTTAAAGATTAATGTTTTTAAATTGAAACCCTAGATATTTTCTTAAGAGAACTGGAAGAGAAAATGATGAAATTAGGGTTTGGATGGGGTTCTCATATTTATAAAGGCCTCTAAAAGATGGGAAAAAATGAAAATACCCTTGAAAAAACATCCCTTAATTGCTAGAAAATAAATTGTTGACGACATTCATGACAAGCATCAAGCTGGTGATAAGTCATCATGAAATGTCATCATAAAAAGGTGAATCTTGATTTTCTGGTGAAGGTTGACGACATTGGTGATAAGCCATCACGGGCGTGATGATTTATCAGAAAATGTCAGCACTGGGGGTGGAAATCTGCCCAAGGCTAACTACATTGGTGATAAGTCATCACGCTTGTGACAGCTTATCACGAATATCGTCACTCAATTTCCCATCCTGACATGCTGGAGTAAAATGGGCATAACTCATTTCTCCGATATCATATTTGGGAAAAATTGGTATCATTAGAAATATAATTCAAAGAGATTTCATTTAATATATACAAGGAGTTATGGTCAATTGAAGTTGATCCAAGTTTTGATGCTCACTAAAACTGGAACGATAGGAAAGCTATCAACTTGTACTTGAGTTCGGGGATGTCTATGATCTTAATTCATGCTAAAATAGATTTCTGCACTACATAATTAATTAACACACTAAATTTACATAGGGTTCAAGTCTTTTGGAACATCTACGTATATGAATAATGAATTTCTATTCTACTCCAAAATGTGGGGTGTTACACTTCAACTATCCCATCTGGTCTGGCAAGTGATTGATTTACTAATTGTAAAATCACTATGGTTCTCAGGATGCCTAGCCTCATATTATTAAAAATGATATAGTCATGAGGTTTATTCTCACCCCAAGATTACATAAGCCTTTAGCACAAATAGATTGCCCAATAGTGATCTGAATAGTAAAACTGCCTGGATCTTTAAGATTTATAGGTAGCCTATTCTGAATTATTGATGTGCACTCCTTAGTAAGTGCAACATAGCATATACATTCAGACAGTTCTTATTGGCCATAATATATTTGATGTACTTAGAATATTTTAGAACGCCCTACAACATATCAATAGAAAGAAGGTTAATGTGAACCTATTTTAGCAAGTCAATAAATTTTTGATAACATGCTTCCTATTTCTTCTTCTTTAGACTCTTTCGTAATGGTAGAGGTAGATTTACAATTTTTACCTTGGTTTCAGCACTCTTAACTTTGTTATTCTCAGCCTTCTTTTCATCCTTCAAAGCAGCTTTGCGAGTCACCTTTTTTAGTTCTAACTCCTCTAATTTTAACCCACTGGGAGTAGAAACTATATTCACTTATTTGGGATTTATAATAGTATCGCTCAGTATACCTTCCTAAGGTCTAGTATTTTGTGCTCCCACAAGCTAACTTAACTGAACCGTTAGTGTCTTAGTTACTAACTATTGATTTTTATATCGTTATCCATCTGTTCTTGAGTATCCATAATATATTTCAATATATCCTTGATATGTCTTAATTACGTATTAGCCTAATTACCCTAAGTTTTTGATACTGGATTCTAATTTTTTAGCCCTCAATACTAATTTATATTTTGTCCCTAATTTCCTCCCTATGAGAAGTTGGGGTGATTCTACTAGTTATCAATTTAAGTATGGCCAAAATTTTGATTCCCCTAACACTATGTATTACCCAAATAGTTGAAAGATTCTAGATTTTCTACACAAGCATCTTCTTCATGTTTACTACTACTTCATACCCCCACCAAGTTTGAGTTTGACATACTACAGTTATTGTCGTTGGTATGTGCCCCAAGATCAAATTTCTTAACTGAGTGTGCATCTAATTTTGTAACAAAGCAATCTGCATTTTATAGCCATCAATTAGTAAACTTCTAGCACTCCTGCAACTTTATTTGGAATGCTCCTCGATATGTCTGTATTCCACTCGAGATTCCCCTGTGAAATCTAATTCAACTACGTGGATAGTTCATCATAAGTCTTTTCTAATATTTGTCCACCTATAGCTAAATGTAGGAGAACTTAGTAGTTATCTCGAGACTCACAATAAAAGTTTGTACCAATACATCATTGGTCTGATGATGGTGAGAATAATCACAATGAAAGAACTTAAATCTTTCCCAAATTTAGTACAAATTCTCTCCATCTTTTCACTTGAAAATCAGAATTTCACTTCTCAATCATGCAGTTTTTCTAGATGGAAAGAACTGAATAAGAAATTTTAGGGCTAAGTCATCCCAGGAGGTGATAAAATTTGGTGGCTCCGCCTTCAACCCCATCTTTACCTCACCTAATAGAGAAAAGGGGAAAAGAGTAGGTTAAATATAGTCAGTAGTTATTCTAAAAGAAATGTACATATCACTGATCTCAAGGAAGTTTTGTAAATGCTATTGTGGGTTCTCTTGAGATAAAATAATAAATTTCCCACTCGTGTGCAAGAGTTGCACCATATTTTGTTTCAGTTAAAACCGACCACCCACAGCTAGTTTGTGGATGTTGTTAGTGATAATATTTAGAAGTAGGATTGACACTTTGTGAATGGGCCTAGTTGTTGGTGCATTAACAGGAACAATATCTATCAGATATACCATATGGGTTGTGGAATTGGATATTGGAGTCTAACTTCCCTCTGCCGCTAATAAAATACTCCCAGGTTCTAAATATGGCTCAACCAATTCCCTTTCCATTGCCAGCTCGGTTACATCTGTAAAAGTCTGTTGCTAAGATCAAGTTGTCAACTCTCAAATAATATTATCAAAAGCACGAGTTTAGAAAATTACTAATTACTTGAGTCCCCAACAAGAACGACAAAAACTTGTTGTGTCTTACCACATATGCAAGTTTATGTTGTCGGATGAGTAATTTAGTGACTCTTAACAGACGAATGTCGAACCCATAAGGATTACATGTTTAGAAATTCACTTAATTTTAATTTTTGACAATGTTTAAATAAAGTGTTGTAAGGTATCAAAGAGTTTCTAAAAGTTTAGTAACTAATAAAAATATAAGTGAATAATAAAATATAGCAATATAATGTAAGCAAAGAGGTAATTAATATGAGGGAAGATTCCAGGGCTGAGGCACTCTCATCAATCATGTAGATCATTATCTTTGTTGTTGGTCAGGTTTGTTAGCAGGTTGTTGATTCAAAGGGTTAATGATGTGATTATGGTCTTTCAAACCTTTAATCATCTACCTAAAAGGATATTGCAACTACATCATTGAGCAGGGATGCAATAATCCATTTAAGATTATTTACATTATCTTCTTGTAGTTGAACCAAACAAGACATTCTAGGTATATTCCTATCCTAGCCACAAATTCAAATCTTTCATTACCAAAAGATAAGAAATTGCTCCTTAAACCCTTTGATCTATCTTAATAATTCTCTTTTTAGGTCTACAAAAGGACTAAACATGTATTTCAATGGTGGCCAATCATCAAAATAGTAAGAACAAGAGATTAAGAACAACCCATATGATAAACCAATGTTTAACCAACTCTAAGAATAATAAAGTACAATAATGTGTTAGTCCTCAACCCCAGAACAAGGGGATTTAGCCACTCATGTTCATAATCGATATCTACAAAATATAAATAACTATACCAAATTCAAAGTAAGAGAGTTGAATGATGAAATAACACTAAAACAAAGCCCTCACACGTATTTTCTTGCCTAGATATATGCAAAAGATGTCCAAAATATTACAAGTGTGACTTTTATAGTTGGGCTGGAATGCATGATTTTAACATATGAATGTGACACACCTTTATCAAGGAGGCTAAGTACCATGGCATATTCATATTGCAGAGGCATACTAGAATTTTCCATTCCATTTTTAAGCCTTCTCTGTGCCATGCCCTTATCACGGTGATGAAGGGGTGGGGATGGCAATATCATGCATGATCACTGGAATGTGACAATCAATAATAAACTACCAATATGCCACAACCTTATTGTAGTGACGAAAGGGCATGGCATGCTACTATGTTAGCTTCTTGCTTTGTAGTTCAATGTATGTCCTCCTTCTTCTGGACTTTGTCCCAAGCTTTCAAAGCCATGTTCCACTGTCTTTATGTTCACCATGTTTCTCCTAATGCTTTACATGATCCATAAATAGACGTTGATTCCCAATAACATTCATTTCCACTATGTTCAAGTCCTGCAACAATAATCATATCCATTAGCTTGAGAATACAATTTTAAATGAATCATCAGACATTTTTCAAGGTTTAGCTCTTAGAACAAGTACATATATGGGTCATAATTGGCACTTGGACGTATAAATATGCCCAAGATAAATAACTAAATAAAAATGAAGAGAAATGCATGGTAACATGTTTAATTAAATTCTTGGGTCTATTTCATCATACAATCCAACTTTGAGACTCTACATTGCCACACTATCTTCATATTTTACAAATTTAGCTCATAGAACACCCATGGAATAGATATAAACAAAAATAAACCTATACCCTTAAGAATGGTGTCACCCAATCTATTATAGGGCCAGACAAGCATTCATATCTCTGGGTTACTCAGACTTCACTCGTGGATTCTATGATAAGTACATTTACCAATAAATTACTTAAAAGCAACATTTATCAACAACTTCAACCAAAAACCATGGGATTTCTACCATTAAAGAGCAATTGGACTCATATTAATGCCATAAGATTGGGTAATTTATCCATTAGTAAAATTCATGACATTTCTCTATCATTGACATTTTAACAAATATATGGTGTGCATAAAAGATAAAAGCAGGGAAAAATCGAATCAAAGCATATTTAAGAAAGCTCAATTCACCAATTCATCACCAAAAATGCCTTTGGTGCTCATACTAACTAACTAGGTCATCCAGCACACAAATTAGCAAAGGAAACTCAAGTGCGTATTTCATCAAACACATGGTGTGCACAAGCTTAAGAAAGCAAGAATTACAAATTAAGCATGTAAAAAAAGGCACCCATTACAAAATCTTAATCCCAAAAACCATATTCTACCAACATAATATCAAATAAATCAAATTTAAACAAAAATAAACCATGGTATATGAACACCATTTATACTTTAAAGAGAATTCAAAGGAAATTTTACGATAGATCGTATATTTTAAGTTCACTTAAGAGAGGAAAATGATGAAAAAAAGCCTAATGTGATGATCCAAGGTTGAACTCTTGAGATGAGAAATGAGGATTTGAACAAGGTTAAAAGAATATGAACATGTGAAGAAATCTAACTTCTGGCATGGGTTTAAGGGATTTGTGCCCATCCTGCCCTTAAGATGAAATTGGGATGGCCGCGTAGGGACTTATAAGCCACAAATTTGTGTGTTTTGCATATATTTTATGCCTAACCTACACTTGAACTTCTCAAGTAGGTCCAGCATAGTTTGAAATATAAAGCTCTAATTTTGGCTCAAAGAGGAGCTCATCAGCATGTGACATGTGCCTTGACTGCTCAAGCAGGTCGAAATAGAATGCCTAAAGATTTTTTTTTTTACTCGATGGCTCATTACATGAAATATACATGTGACTTATCCCTGGACTGACTAAGAAGGTCTAAAATAGGTCTAAGCAGTGGGCATCATGATTCTTGCTCAAAATTTTGGATTTGGGGCATAGTTTTGAGCCTCCAAACCTGCCTTCACATATCCTAATCTTGTGATATTACCCATAAACACCAAAAATATCTAAAATTAGTATCTAAAACAATAGAAAGCATTAATAATAAACCTTGGATTGCCTCCTAAGAAATGCCTTACTTATAGTCGTGACACAAAATCAATTGTTCATCCTATTGAATCGTTGAAATATGGCGACTCAACCTCAGCTACTACAGCTCTACCCATGTGGTAATTCTTTAATAACTACCATTTAAAATAAGATTCTCTTCACATGACTTTCTAATTCAATTTCTCTACTTGGATAGACATTTACGACCATAAATAGGCTCGACCACTTAATTTTATGCTTTTCCATGACACGTTTCAACCTAGTTTTGAAGACAAGCACATCATCCCCAATATAAAACTCTTCTTTCAAGGTTTTAGCATCACTCTACCTCTTCATTTTGAGTTTGTTTGAGAAAATTGTGGGATTAATGCCTTTGATGTTTTTTATGGTCCACCCAGTAGCACGAATGAACTTTTTCACCATAGATTTTAAGGGTTTCACTTGTTGAGGAAATAGATCATCCACAATAATGATTGGAAAAGTGATTTTATCACCCACAAAGATACACAAAAGATGTAAAGGCAACTTCTTAAGATCACTTTGAGGTGGTTCAATAATAGACGGTTTGGTGGGTGGACTTTCACAATTCTTCAAATCAAAATCCAACTTACAAGGGTTTTTAATACAAGAGCCATGACTAATAAATAAAACAACCACTTCATCATATTTTCCAATTGCTTAACTCCTAAGTTACATGATACACCCACCAAGGGGTTATCTAAAATATCTATTTCTATGTTTCTAGAAACTTCATTACCAATCATATCAATTACTGAAAGAACTTTCAAGCCCTTTGGTTATTTTATGGACTTGCATACATTGAAGGACACTTCTTTATCATTGACTAAGAACTTTGTTTCAATACATTCAACATCAACCAAGAACCAATATAATATCCAAAAATTGCCTACCAAGAATGATGGGGATCTCATGATCCATCTCACAATCCAAGATAATAAAATTTGTTGGGACAATGAACTAATCCACTTTCATAAAAATATCACATAACACTCTCACAGTCTTCTTAATAGTATGTTCCACCACTAAAAGCCTTATTATGGTTGGTTTGAGGGTACGCAAACCTAACTTTTAAAACATAACAAATCTTATCAAGTTAATGTTTTTCCTAAGATCACACAATATGTTTTCAAACTTGTGCACCCCGATAGTGTAAGGAGTAGTGTATGCACCCAGGTCTTCCTTCTTCATTGCTATTATGATAGACATTATAGAACTATAACTATGGGTTACCTTGATAGTTTCAACATTCAAGACTTATTTCTTTATAACCCATTCTTTCATGAATTTAGCATACCCAAGCATCCCTTGTAAATATTCTAACAAAGGAATATCCAGGGATAGGTTGTAAAATTTTGGAATAAATTTCTTAAATTTTGTATCATCTTTCTTCTTGAGCCTTTACGATAATAGGGGAGGAATTTTGATTTGTGAATAAGGAACAACCAGAGTTTCATCCAATTTTAGAGCATTACCATCAAACAATTTTAGGGCTTTCTTAATTTCAAGCCCTTTCCCACTATATTTGACCTTTTATCAATTGACTTATTGGTCTTTAGAATCACATCATTTGACTTATTTGGTTGTATTTTTTCATTTGCTTGTTTATTACTTTAATTTTTATCAGGGTCTTCATCAAATTCAACAACATATTTACGATGAGTTTGACGACTCTTAGAGACAATCGTTGTAGTGTGAGCATTATTCATAGTATAGTCACCATGTCACTAGGCGATCCCCCCTTTGGCCTTGTATTGGGATGAGTCAAGATTTGACCCACTTGTGTTTTAAGTTATTTGATATAGGTAGAATGAGATATCACCATTTTATTGAGTTGTGAGAAATCACATTTCAGCTTAATCAATATTTTATCGATTCCTTCAACACCCATTAAGATGTGAGCAAGGACATTTTTACTTTTTAACTTCTCCAAATCACTGAAGATTAACCCTATACTCTCGACCCTATCATATAGGGTTATGTACCGGTCATACTCTCTGTTATTATCTCTCTAATTATAGTCTCTATCATGATCCCTATCACGCCTATCTCCATCTCAATTACTTTTCTTCTATAATGACTTAGTTTTTGGTAATTTTGGTAAATTATTCATTTCTATATGATTTACCATTTTACCTATCCCCATGGTTGCTTTATGGTATTTATAGGGTGTGGAGATGATTGGCATGATTTTTAGTCCTTTTTGGTGTAATTTGTGTGAATTTATGATTTTTTGTGGTTAAAAAGGCTTTATAGTTGACTTTGGTCAACATTTCTTGTTCTATGCGTCAAATGGCAAAATAGATTGTGCCAACAAATTTGAAAAGTCAATTTTTGGTTGTTAACATAGATTGTGTGGTTTTGTGACCTTTTATCTCATTTTGACTCTCAATTTAAAAAATTGTAAAATTGGGTTTTGAGGGTCAATTTTATAAAAATGATATTTTTTTGAAAATCTGATATCGCCATTGAGTCTAGGGTGTTAAATTTGATGGGATAACATAGTTTATTTATGCTCTTGGGATTCTTGATAAATCCCAAGTGGTCTGCAATGACTCCTCGAAGTCTCCATCTGATGAACTACTCAACTGGTACATCTAATAAAGAGACACTTAGGTTGCTTAAGTGGAGGTTGCTTAAGAGACCTAGCTTAACCAGTTATTATCTCTTAAGCAACCTTGGGTCCGCTTAAGAGAGTGTTGCTTAAGCAGCAGTTGGTTCGCTTAAGCGACATGTTCAACTTTGGTGGGTGTTGCTTAAGCAGTTCTTGGCCGCTTAAGTGATGGAATCTTAAGTGGCCTAGTGTCTGCTTAAGTGATGCCTTGGTGGTTTAGATACCCCTTTTTCTTAATTTTTCACTTTTATTTGACAATTGGAGATTTGGGTTAATGATTTTTGGGTGATTTCTTGCATTTTCAAGCTTGGTTGCTCTAATTCCCTATTTAAATTATATTTCTTTGATTCTTATCATTTAAAGCTTGTTATAACTTGTTTTTAAAAGTGGAATTTAGGGATTTTGGACTAGAAGACCTAAATTAGTCATTCTTTGATTTAAACCCCAATCTAACCCATTTTAACTTGGGTTTTATTCTAGGAGATTTCTTTAACCATGGGTAATATATTTTTGAACTAAAATTCTGGTTTTACCCCTTTTTCAAAAACCCATTTTGAGGGTCCGTGTTGACCCCAACATAAAAATAAGCAATATAGGTACCAATGGCTTCCTTTTGATGCATAGATTCTATATTTGTATGTTTTAGTTGATTTTGAATCTACTTTTAAGAAAAAAGCTCTATGTTGAATACTTTTAGATCTGATTTTCTATATTTGAGGTAGGTTATGGCTTAACTTTCTTCAGAACTTGGATGTGTAGCTAATATTAATATAAAAGCATGTTATGGGTGTGGCGACTAATCGTGGAAATGTCTTTATTATTATTTTGTGCCCATGTGGGGGCCTATTGTTGTTACTTAGTGGTTTTGAGACATTATTTGCTATGTGTGACTGTGTGGGGTCTTATATGATATTGTTTTCCTAATGTGTACACATTTGGTTAATTTCTCCTTGGTGGAATTGTCTAAGTTGATATTTATGTGGTATCAATGGCATATTATTGTATATCTTACTCTATTGGAATATGGATTTTATTGGATGATGGATGGTTGGATTATTGAGTGGATTTTTGGCTCATGTAGTTGGAGTTAGAAATTCTGATTATGGTTTGTTGTGTGCATTACATCCTCATATCATATACATTTGTGAAAAATTGTACCACTATAGAGCGTTATGACTCGAGACTATCCCCTAGTCGTAACACGATGCTTAAGGCCATAAATGACCCCAAGCTAACCCATGGTCTGATATCTGCGGAGAGCACTGAGGAAAGTAATAATATAACATGATTTTCAGAAGATAAATGGGAGAAAACTCTGATAAAAAAATGCTTAACATGTCTAAACATCTAATAAAATACTGAAAATAAGTCTAACTATCTAAAAGCCCCTAAGGCATAGGGAGTTGATGGGAAAAACCCCTATCTATCTCTGTCTGACTAAATAAAGAAAATACTAAAAGTAACTATGGATAACTTGCCCTCAAAAGATGAGGACTCACCATAATTGCTGCTGAGTGGCATACGAACCCGTAAAGTACAATCCGGGTACTGAGTATCCAAACCTATATTGTGAAATCAATATAGCTCAAAAGAGAGTATGCGGTCAGTACTTTAAATATACTGGTATGTGAGATAGGGACTAACTGAAATATACATATACATACATACACATACATACACACACATATATATATGTACTGAGCATGAATGCATGAGCATCTAAAAGAATGCAAAAACAAGTATAAATATGTACTAAAATAATTTGTAAAACAGAATAATTGATAAACTGAACACTTGGTCATGCACACCTAAGCTGATATAATTTGAGTGTTGATCTATGAGAGCTAACTAAAACTGATATGCCCCAATCTAAGGTAATCAGGGTCTAACCTATAACCCAGTTGGAAGGGTATTGGTACCTTGCTAGGGGTACTAACACATGGTTGCCAATGTGGATCCATAAGGATGATGTCCCGAAGGACAAAGGTGTTATGCCTCTACTAACGATGGGCCCCTCATAATCTATGGTGGCACTGTAGGTCTGAAACTTAATGATTTCTACTAATGACTCTTGCCTAATAGATGAAAGAGCTGTCATCCATGTGTTCACTTGGTGCTAAGTGTTACTCCCAACTGAATGACACTGGTACTTATTTCTAATCAACATAATATAATACTGATGAGTGCTCATTCTGAGATAATTCTAAAATATAGATATACAAGTCTAGTCTGAATGACTTGTAATCTAAAAACTATACATGCATGATTTACTTAGGTATTGGGTGTTCATAACCTACCAACACAATTTATTTCAAAATACTCTTGGAATTTATAAAACAATTCATGATGTGGGATAATCATGAATAACAACCCATATTATAATAACAAATTAGTAGGTAGATATTTGTATTATCAAACATATGGTAACACCAATATCATAAAGGGATATGCTTTCAGGGTTTAAAATCAAGACAACTGAGGACAATATATAGAATTTAGAATCCACATAAAATTTTACTAATTAGAAGAAAAGGATTTATACTTATAGAAATAGGGAATTCTTGGGACTCAATAGATGGAAGGAACCCATTGATGAATATTCCACATACCTAAAGTAGAAGCTTGGATGAAAATCTTGAGGTTGGGACTTGTTCTTGAGAAATCGTAATTGTTTGAGAAAAAAGGAAAAGAATCTCTCTTGATTCTCTCTGGTGGATTTGGGGGTTATGTTATGAATTGGGGTTTTTGTCCCTTTTCTACCACCCCTTGTAAAGCCAAAACAACATGGGTTTGGATTTTAAGGGATTGGGAAAAGACACATAATCCCTTATCAAAATGTGTAAAGAGCCCCGCTACCAGTTCCTACGATTCACCCTATGACTCATTGAGACTGTCTATGAGCCATAGTCTAAGTCATAGGTTAGGATCCTAGGATTTTATAAAAATTCTATTATAACTATGACTTTCTATCTAATGACTCGTAATGACAGACGGCGAGTCTTATATTGGACTCGTAACCACTGGAAATGATTTATGGGTACACACTATTGTGGCTAGAAGTATCTCCCAATGACCCATAACCACTGATTATGATTCTTAATGATGATTCATAGGCACTGGGACCAAATATGAGGCCTTCACTGGTATTAGTATGACTCACTCGTTATGACTCATCTTCTGAGTCATAGTTATAGAAGTGTACCAGGTCCTTTGGGAAAATTTTCCCCATCTTCTTACCATGACATCAAATAGATAAAAGGCTTTAGGAATTGGAAAACTAACCCTATGGTCTATCTTATAAGAGGTTTAAAACATAAAATCTTTGGTCATTAGATAGAAATACTAGCTTTTCCTGACAAAAAATGTGACATCTTTAAGAACCCTCTACGAATGTATGTGCTTGTAAGGAGTTATAGAAATTGGATTGATATTGGTTAGATTATATATGGGTTAAAAAACCCTTTATGGATCCTACCTTGAGAGCACAACAAGGTAGGTGTATATGGAGGTTGTGCCATAACCTCGTGCATCATATCATTATCATCTTCATTGTATTGCATACATTATGCACATTTTGTGATATATTTCATTCTTGATTTAATATCTATGATTTTATGTTTCTTTATCATCCTTATATTTGGTATACATGTATACTGTATAGACTTTTAGTGGAGATGGTGTAGGCTACTATTCAGGAGATTTTCTAATTACATTTGATGTGCCCATAGTGTGTATTTTATATACCTTATTTTCGACTTTTCTTAGTCGAACTATGATACCAACTGAATACAAGTGGACCATACTCATTTCTACCATGCCCTTTCAATGCAGATACATGTCTAAGTATGCTACACAATAGATGATTTGGGTGGTATTTATAGTATTTTCGAGGAGCGGTTGGTCTATGCTTTTAGTGTTTATATACTACCTCCTCTTGTTTGGTTTATGTATTATTTTGTATTCAGAGAAAATTATATTCCTTTTGAGCTATCAGTTGTATATTTTAACTTTGACATGTTCTTAGTTGGTTCTTACACCGTGACACCAATTTTTAGGAGATTTATGGTATTTTTATTATGTATTTTTTTGCCATTATTGTATATATTTGTTATGTATTTTTCTACTATAATTATATATTATTTATGTGTGGTTTACAATCATTGTGAATGCCTTGAGCTAGAAGTCAACTAGCATGGGAAGCATGGAACATCTTTTGACCTAGTAGATGCCTTTAAATTTGAGGTTTAGTCTTTGGCTAACCAGATAGTTAAGATTGATAGTTCAATACTTGTATGTGTTTTGACATTTATTGAGGCAAGGTTTTTTTTTTATGGAGCAAATTCAGGCTCATTAGTTTAATGATGCTGGTTGAGAGTGATTTAGGATAAGGTGTTGAGTGGACAGGCTAAAGAATTCTCACTTGATCTAGATGATATTTTGAGGATTAGATGTTGAGTTTGTATATTTAGGGCTGGTGACTGGATTAGATAGATTTTTGAGAAGGCTCATTATTTTAGGTATTCCATCGATCAAAGAGTAACTATGATGTATAATGACTTGAGATAACATTACTAGTGGGGTAGTATGTGAAGCGATGTAGTGGATTTATAGTTTGTTGCCTATGTTGACCGCAGGTGAAGGTTGAGCATTTGAGGCCTGGTGGATTGCTTCAAAGCTTACCCATTTCCTAGTAATAATGGGAATGGATAAATATAGACTTTGTGACTGGGTTGCCTCGTACTTCTTGTGGTTTAGATAGTGTTTAGGTCATCATGGATCGATTGACCAAATTTGCTTATTTTATTTTGATTCAAGTTTCTTTCAGTATTGAGAGGTTGGCTTGTATCTATATTTGTAAGATACTTCATCTCCATGGTATGCCAGTGTCTATCATCTCAAATAGAGGTTCATTGTTCACAACTCACTTTTGGAAAACTTTGCTGGAGGATTTGGGTACCCAGGTTGATCTTAATACAACTTTTTACCTCTAGACTGATGGTCAGTCAGGGTGGACTATTCAAGTTTTGAAGGATATGCTCCATGCTTTTGTCATAGACTTTGAATATCAGTAGAATCAACATCTATCTTTGGTAGAGTTTGCCTATAATAATAGCTACTATTCTAGTTTGAGATGGATACTTTTGAGGCTTTTTGTTGAAGGTATTGTTGTTATCCAGTTGGTTGGTTCGAGGTTTTTGAAATTAGACCTTGAGGTAGGGAAATGCTTTGTGAGTCTTTGGATAGAGTTCGAGTCATTCATGATAGACTTCAAGTAGCTCAAAGTAGGCAGAAGTTCCATGAGGATCATTTTCTTCATGTCTTAACATTTGGTATTAGTGATTGAGTCTTTCTTCGGGTGTCACCCATGAAGGGCCTAATAATGTTTGGGAAGAGGAGAAATCTTAGCCCAGGTATTGGACCATTTAAGATTCTTTGGACTATTAAGGATATGGCTTATAAGTTAGCATTACGTATAGATTTATCAATTGTTTATCTAGTTTTTAGCATTTCTATGCTTCAATGTTACATTCCAAATGAGTCTCATATTATTTGTTAGCATTTAGTTTAGTTAGATGAGAGGTTTTGCTTTGTTGAGAAGCCAGTCTCCATTCTCGCCAGGGATATTAGACAGTTGTGTTCTAGAGATATTCTAGTGGTTAAGGTCCAGTGAAGACATCGACCTGTAGATGAGGCTACTTGAGAGGTCAAGTCTGATATGCGTGGTAGTTATCCCTATCTTTTTGCTGATTCAGGTATTTCCCTTGCCTATAGTTTGAGGAAGAACTAGATTCTTAGTGGTGGATATTCTTAGTGGTGGATGATGTAATGACTTGGTTTTTGGTGATTTTTTTGAATTATTCATTTTTGTGCAATTTGACCATTTTACCCCTCCATATGGTTGCTTTACGGTATTTTTTGGATGTGGGGATGATTGGCATGGTTTCAAATACCTTTGAATGTGAGTTGTGTGAGTTTGTGGTTTTTGATAGTTAAAAAGGCACCATAGTTGACTATGGTCAACATTTGTTGTTTTTTATATTTGATGGTGAAACGGACCGTCCTACCAGATCCAGAACATTAATATTAGGTTGGTAACATGGTTGGTGTGGTTTTATGACTTTTGTATCTCATTTTTACCCTCTATTTGGAAAGTTGTGAAATTGGGTTTTAAGGGTCAATTTTATGAAAATGATATTTTTTTAAAAATCTTATATCATCATTCAGTCTTGAGCATCAAATTTAATAGGGTAGGATAGTTTGTCTGCGCTCTCGAGATTCAAGATGAATCCCGAGGGGTCTGTAGAGAATTAAAATTCTCCAAGTCTCCAGCTGATGCACCACTCAGCAAGTGCATCCGCTTAAGTGACACTTTGATCGCTTAAGCGGAGACCGCTTAAGCAGTCGGCTGTCACATAAACGACCTGGCTTAACCAGTAAATGTCAGTTAATTGGCCTTGGGTCTAGTTAAGTGATCATCACTTAAGCGACACTTGGTCTGCTTTAGCTCCATTTGCATCCTTGGCGGGTGTCTCTTTATAGGCACTTGGCTGCTTAAGCGATGATCGATTAAGCAGTATAGTGTCTACTTAAGCAATGCTTGGGTAGTTTAAATACTTTTTTTCTCAATTTTTCATCATTTTGACACTTGGAGCTTCGGTTTCTAGAGTTTTTGGGAGATTTCTTTCATTTTAATGCTTGAGTAAGATCCAAACTCCTATTTTAATTATTTTTCTTCGATTCATGTCATTTAAAGCTTGTTAAAACTCGATTTCAATAGTGGAATTTGGGGATTTTGGCCCGAAAGGCCTAAAATAGTAATTCTTCAAATTAAATCTCAATTTCAACTTATTTTTACTTGGGTTTTCTTCCATGAATTTCTTTAATTATTGATAATATATTTTGGAACGAAATTTTGATCTACCCTTCTTTTTCGAAAATCCATTTTGGGGGTCTATTTTGACCCTACCAGGAAATGGGAAATATGGGTATAGTTGGCTTCTTTTTGACACGTAGATTTTGTATTTGTATGTTTTAGTTGATTTTAAGTCCTTTTGTTAGGGGAAGGATCCAACTTAAAGGCTTTTAGAGTCAATTTTTTTTATCAGAGGTATGTTATGGTTTAACTTTCTCAGACTGTGTTGCGCAAGTAATATTGATATAAAATCATGTTATGGGTGTCGACGTAACCATGGAAATGACTTTATTATTGTTTTGTTCAGTGTGGGGGCCTAAATTATTGTTATTTGGTGGTTTTGACACATTATTTGCTATGTTTGATCATATGGGGTCTTATTTGATGTTGTTTGTCTGGTATGTACATATTTGGTTGATATTTTCTTGGTGGAAATTGTCTATGCTAAGATTTATTTGGTATCAATGGCATATTATAGTATATCTTACTCTATTGGCATTTAGATTATATTGGATCATAGATAGTTGTATTATTGAGTGGATTTTTGGCTCACATGGTTTGTATATTAGTTGAATTTGGAAATTACCATTCTGATTGGTTGTGAGCATTACATCCTTATATCATACACATTAATGAAATATTGGTACCACTATGGAAATACATGCTTTTTCTAACAGAAAATATGGCATCTTTAAAAACCCTCTATCAATGTATATGTCAGAGAGGAGTTATGGATGTTGGATTACTATTGGTTACTGGATTGTATATGAGTTTATGAAACCCCCTGTCGGTTCTACCTCGGAAGCACAGTTTCGTAGGTGTATACAGTATTTGTGAGACATCCTTGTACGATACATCATCTTCTTCTTCTTCTTCTTCATTGCATTTTATACATTGTACACATTTTGTGTTATATTTTGTTCTTGATTTTATATCTATCATTTTGTTCTTCTTTCTCATAATTGTATTTGGTATATATGATATTATAGAACTGTTAGTTGAGACGGTGTCGGTTACCATTTAGGATATTTCTTTATTGCAGTTGATGTTCCCATAGTGTATATTTTATATACTTTATTTTCTACTTTGCTCAGTCAGTCTATGATACCTACTGAGTACAAATGGACCATACTCATCCCTAGTATGCCTCTTCGATGTAGATCCAGGTATGAGTGCACTACACGATAGCTGATTTAGGCAATGTTTGGAGTATTTTTGGGTAGCGGTTGGTTTATGCTTCCAAACTTGATCTACTACCTCTTTATCCTTAGTTTATGTCTTATTTTGTATTTAGAGACAGGTCATGTTCCTTTTAAGCTATAAGTTGTATATTTTGCCTTTGAGATGTACTTAGTTGGTTCTTACACTATGACACGGGATTTCGAGAAATTTATGGTATTTTGTTTTATGTATTTTTCCACTATTATTGTATATGTGTGGTTCAGCTTCACTCTAAAAGCCTTACCTTGGTTTTTGGTGGTGTTGTTCCCTTTCTATATCAGCTTGGGTGATAGGCTAACTTGTCAAGGCTTTCCATGGCACGTGCCATCATGACCCTTAGTTTTGGGTCATGACACCTTCCAACCTTGATTCCCAGCCCGACTTGAATAGGGAGAGAGGGAACCTCCTGATTGGTTCAACAAGAACCAAATTTCTTCATCAAGAAACTCTGCTTCCTCATATTATAAGCTTTAAACCTATAAAAGCAATGATGTTAACCACCTTTGAAGGGTCTCCCATTACATTCTACATTAGAAGATCAAGTTGAGTCATCACTTTAGCCATGTTCTTATCTCATTCCTCATCCTTTCTTCTTTTCTCTAATCTTACAAAAGACACGGATGGAGCCCCCATGACCACCTCTATATATTTTATGTGCCAACCTCTACTTTTCTTGGTCACTTTATCTAATAATACCTCTACAACATAATAAGTTTTCTTGATAACAGATCCACCAAATATATTATCAGCTACCATCTTGTTCAATTGATCCAATACCCTATAGAAAATTTGAAGAAGCATTTAATCTGGGCCTCATAATTTAGGTATTGCCTTATCTTATTGTTGAATCATTTCCGAGCCTCATATAATGGTTTGAAATTAAGTTAGAAATAATTGATATTTTCCTCATTTAGTTGCAACATCTGAGAAGATGAAAAGTACCTACGCATGAATACTTCTGCAAGCTCAACCCATGAGTGATAGATCCCGCGAACAAAGTCCGCAACCATAAGACCTCTTTTCCCATCAAAGAGTATGGTAAAAGACACAAATGGATTGATTCTTGAGAAATGTGGGAAATATTAAATGGAGAACACATATCAATGAAATTCTACAAGTGTAGATTGGCACCCTCATGGGCTTGACCCCCATACAATCCTTTCATTTGAATCAAATGAAGCATCACAGTAGTAATGTGAAACACTCTATTTCCTTCTGCTGGTAGAATATGAATAGCACTAGCTTAACCCGTATCTTTGAGTTAATCATCGTCCTCGAGATATACATTATAAGTACTGTTATTACTATCGTGTTGGCTTATAATATTGTGTATACTGTTATCCTCACCTGAGGAAGAAAAATATAACAAAAAATGTATAATAAATAGTACAGCTAATCGTAAGTGACTAAAAACACTATAAGAATGAAAACTATGTTATACAGACCAACAATGATGCCAAAATCTAAATGACGCTCAAATTACACCCGTGATATATAATGGATCACCATCAATATAGTAATGCCAAGAGTTTGTTGAAATGCCTTATTGAATGTATTATGATAAGTTGCATGCATTCCTATCCATGTGTATTCCTTATTTAACAACTATGAGATATTAGTGTGCATTCCCTATACATTTACATGTGTATGGCATTCAAGTGATTGACGAGATATCGTATTGATTATATTGTGAATGAAAGTCCATGGTCATGATTATTCAAGAATGGTTATGTTTTACTTTTATGTTATCAAGTCCTGGGGGTATTTATACCCAAAACATTAGCTGTTGTCTAGAGCCAGTTCTCAGTCAAGCCATGATCCTTAGAACTAAGTCAGTTACAAAAATTAGTACTCTCAAATAGTTGTAGAACTTAAGAAATCTCAGTAATCTAAGTATCATTAGCATTCCAACTTCAGTTCAGTACTCAGCTCAAATCTTAATAGTATTCAAGAATTTAGTTTCAAGACTCAGTAGAATTTATGTAATCAATTCAGAACTTAGTATCATCCAGTCAGATAACAAGATTCAAAAGTATTCCATCAGATAACAAAATCAAGTAAACTCAGTCAGATCAGTTAAGTAAGATGATCAATAATAGGTTCAGCTTAGTCTAGTACAGTCCAAGAATCAATTTAGTGCCTTTCAATTGGGACTAGGAACTAGCACCGAGCGAGTTCAGAGATGATATCTTCCCTGTTAGAGAGGCAGAGTCATTAGTAATAGTCCTTAAACTCCAGAACTGCGTATCCAGAGCAGGACCAGGAGTCACCCGTTTATTAAGCCTTGACTGTCATATTGCCTTAGGCTTTACTACCTATTCAGGGTCACCCGTTAGAGAGGCTTGACCATAGCAAAGGTCTTTACCCATGGCGTGGTATTGACACCTTTCCAGCTATGGTTATAGGTTGGACCCTGCTAGATCAGATTTGGGGCAGGTCGGTTAAGTGAGAACTCCCATAGTTGCAGTTTTAGAATCAGTCTTCAAAGTAGAACTCAGAAATCAGGGCTGTCAGATATAATCACCCATCTCAGTAAAGAACTTAGATAGTTCCATAGATTTATGGACCACCCGCTAGATAGGATTGGTCTCATATAAAGTTAATCAGTATCAGTACTAATAAAGCTGCAGATCACCCATTAGATCGGCCTGATCTCAAACTTAGTTTGTCATTTCTATTATTACAAGATTCACAGATCTTCCGCTAGAGAGGATTGATCTCAACTTCAGTACTCAGTTATCAATATTAGAAGATTTAGTTATTCAGTATCTCAGTAGTAGTGGTGAGTTCAGATGTCAGTAAAGTAGTATTCGAGTATCAGTATTCAAAGTTATGATGATTTTAGTTATGGTTTGTGCATTCATACATATGTCCTCATCCAGTACTCTCATGTTATTCAGTTAAGCTATGTTCATGCATACGCCTTTGTATTTAGCCTTACCTCATCTATCATACCATAACATTCAAAGTACTGATGCATACTTTTCTTTTGTGATATGTTTTCTTATACCATGGGTTCAGAAGTGCGAGATCTAGAGCTCCCTTAGCAGTCCAGACTCAGTCAGTAGCAGTAGATGTAGCAGTGAGTCCTCTTCAATCAAGGATGATCCTTATTTTATTATGGCATTAGACTCAGTTTATTTTAAGTAGATGTATTTAGTTGGGGACATGTCCCATCAACTCCACAGTTTAGACATTTCGAGGCTTTTCAGATAGATGTATCAGTATTCAGTGTTTAGTTTTGACTCTTTAAGATGTTTTAAACCTTATGGAAAGTTTTCGCCACTGTTTTGAATTTATATATTATATTATGTTGTGCTCAGTTACAAATATCAGTCGAGGGTTAGCTTGTGATCCTTTCAGATCATGAGCACCATGTGGCATTTTGATTCTAAAAAATTAAGGCATTACAGAAAGCAAGTATTTCAATACTCGAGAGTGTTAGAAGTCAACTACAACCCGTAATGCATAGTAAATAAATATGAAAATAAAAATTAGTGGTTCGTTTGAATGATTTTTAGTATATCAATTTTGTACTTTTAAGAAAACTATTTTAAAGCTAGAAAATATTAGAGATTAATTGTGACACCCCAAAAATTGGTCTCGAGACATCACACGGTGCTCAAGCCTACGAGTAGCCTTAAGCTAACCATGTCTGCATACTTCTAAGCCTAAGTCTTATAATGATGGAAATATAGATATAAAAGTCATACTAGAATGTGGAAACTATATATATTATCTGAGAATAATATCTAAAAGATCAATACTAAATAATTTGAATCAAAATTGGCAGTCTGACAAGCCTCTAGTACTAATACTACAGAGTCACTGGGACAAACCCCCAGCTAACACGAGTTATCTAAAAGTAATGCTGAATCATGTAAATCGATAAGCTGAAAAATCTGAGTGAACAAGTCCTCGGACTATGAGGACTCACCAATTATAGGATGTAGATGGGGATGTTCAGACTACTCACTCTGCTGATACTGAGCACCTGAACCTATATTATGAGATAATGTAGCATATAGACATATCTACTGAGTATATGGGGGTGAAATGGATAAGTAAAATATCATCTCATCATCATAATTTATAAAACAATGCATGCTAAATATAAATGACTCATCTAAGCTGGATATCTAAAATACTGAGATCATGAATAATGAATCAATTATACATTATAAATCTAGTTCATAACAATTAGTTCTGAAAGTTATACTCGTATTCTGTCAGTAAATCATATTGTCTAAGTGTAGAAAGAGCTCACTTCTGAAATCTAAAATCTAAAAGTTGAAGTCTGTAATTATTATCTTTCTGTAAAGCATAATCTTAGTAAACTGTGAGCCTTTACACTTAGTTTTCTAAAAACTTTTTATAAATCTTTTGCTTTAACCAGCAGGGAGGTTCTCTCAACCGACATAAGCCATGCGATCTACATAGAGTCCAACGTCTCGTCCCCATATGGAAGAAACTTCACGTTAGGGAAAGGTGTCATACTCTTGCCAGGGAGTACAACCCTCAGCTTAAGTGATCACCATATCAGCCCACTATGAGTCCTTAAATCTAAAATCTATGGTGGCACGTAGTTCTGGGGTATGAGACCTTTGAATCATATCCAACTCGGTGCTAAATTCTACTTCCTTATTATTTGCTATGCTCATCTTGTTGGAAATCCACTATAAAATTAGCATAAGGGTTTATTATGAAATCAGTTATGTATTTATGTGAAACAATCTATAAATGGAGTTATTTTGCTTTCTGAAATCTGCAATAAATTTATAAGGTGGATTCCAAAACTTATTTGGTGATCAGAAGATCAAAGCTTTACCAAAATTATGTAAGGTCGGAATCTTCCACTTCATGTCTCATGATAGAGTGCTTTGAGAATATTGTTATGACTTGTTACTTGTTAGCATGTCGTATACCTGTATGTAAGGATAAGGTCATGAATATGGTTGAATATGATATAATGTCTTGTTGTTGATTGATGATGCTATTTTATACTTATCCTTGAGTTACATGCTAGCTCTCCAACCGCTAACCATCTCCGGATGTTATGTCCCCATGCGATATAGGTATGAGAGCGTAATCTTCTCTTTCTGAGCAGTGATTAGGTGATTAAACCAGTTTGTGCATTGAATTTAGAGTGGTGAGCTTCCTTACTTCAGAAAAAATTCCTTCTTGGTCTCCTATTTTTAGATTTGGTCTTATTTTGATTTGGTTTGGCTATTATCGGGGGTTTATCCCGACATATACATTTCTAAACATCGATTTGTACAGAGGTATTGTGGATGACTGTGGACTTGGGTATATTGGTTAGTTTGATGAATCTAATGAAGTGTTTAGACATGTTTAAGTTATGAATTCTAGCATTGTTTCAGCTATCTTATTATGTGGTCGGGATTCACTTGGCCCTTATGATGGATGTGATGATAATTAGGTTGGGTTATTGGGGCAGCCTCTGGTTCCTGTGGGCTTGAGGTTCCCCTAAGACATGGCTTGGCTTCGAGGCGTGTCACCCGTTAGAGAGAAGAAGAGAGGAAATAGAGAAGAAGTCGATGGCAATATTTGTTTTGGTATTTTTTTCAATGTGAGTAAGAAGAAGGCGGAGGCAGTGGGTTTTTCCTGGCAATACGGCTCACTGGAGCAAAAAGGGTGTAGTTCGTCATTGGTTCGGCGAACTGGTGGGTATCGCCAGAGGACTGAAGGTGGTGGCGAAAAGAGAAAATCAGAGGGGGGGGAGAGGCGATGTAGGTGACTTCACATAGAGAAAATTGATTAGGTTTTAGGGTTTGGATAGTTAAAAAAGAAAAATAAAGTATGATTTAATCTGAACCATTGTTAATATATGATGAACAATTGTGATTAAAATTGAAGCAATGAATTAAATTTAAGTGGTTTGAATTGGCATTGAGTTGAAAATTTTAAATTGAGTCAAATAGGAACCAAATTAGGCTAAAATTGACGTAAATTAGGATATAAAATGGCTATAAACAAATGAATTGAAAAAATTGAGTTGAATTAGACTTCTATTTAATAAATTTAGTAATGATTCGATGAAAATGAGACAATATCACAATTCGTTATTCTTGTGTATAAACTTAAAATTACGTAAAATATTATATGAAATGGACGATAATAATTTAAAATAGATTAAGTACAAATTTTGAGAATTTCTATAATAATAATAATAATAATAATAATAATAGACTTTGCATTTGTAAATTCTGAAAAATTTGCATAACTATTTTAGTAAATATTAACAAACTATGTAAAAATATTATATTTAAATTAGTAATAATATAAAATTAAATAATAAGATAGATTGTATACGTTAGAACCATGAATGTGACACGTATATTCATTTGATACCAAAATAATATGTAAAAGAAATTTTCACAATAAATTTATTAAAATAACAGCCGAGGAAGCGTATCGGAAGGTCAAAATTAGATGTCAACAATTGAAAATTATGTGTGTGACACGTATATTCATTTGATACCAAAATAATACTTAAAAGAAATATTAATAGTAAATTTGTTAATATATTAGCCTAGAAGACGTATCGGGAGGTCAAAATTGAGTGTCACCAATTAAAAACAAACAATCTTAATCATTTATTATTCACATCTAGAAAAAATATCTTAATTATTTAAATACATATTCAAATTAAGATGCCTTAATCTTAATTATTAGGTCAAAGCTCATGCCAAATAGGAAGTATAAAAAAAAAATTAAGAGTCATTGTAGAAGTTGGGGATGACCGGTTCAAGAAAGCAGAGATCAGGAACAAAATTTTGTAGTGCTTGGCCATTAGGAATGACGAAAATTAGTTTAGTGGTTAAAAATGACATTGACCGACCAGCCTTAGTGGTGCTGAAATTGTCGGTTTCCTACCTTATTAAACTGGTCAAAGTCTTGGCTCAACCCAATATTTAGTTCTATTGACTTATAGCTTGTTTGGAATTGCTTTTATTTTTTCTTTAAAAAAATCTTTTTTGAGAAAAAAATAATTTTTTTGAGAAAAAAAGTATTTGGTAAACTTGCAAAAGTGCTTTTAGAAGAAAGCAGAAGCAGAAGTAGAAATTTTTTTATGACAAAATTATCCCTATCACTTATATACAACCTCCCCCTACCCCCACCCCCAACATATATATATATATATATATATATATATATATATATATATATATATATATATATATATATATATATATATATATAATACCAGATAAGAATAAACATGTAAGAAAATATAATACCAGTAGAACCTACAAAAATAAATTAGAATGTTTTACCTGCGGTAGCATAGAGCACTTAGCAAATACTTGTTCAAAAAGAATCAATAATAGATCTAGAAATGCACAATTAATAGAAGATGTAAATGAAAATTTAATAAATGTAGACGAATATATGTCAGATAATGAAAGTATATACTCTATTAGAAGTATGAAAGTATTTGAAGAAGAAATAAATAAACCTTTAATACTGAAGACATAAAATTAGTCCAACAACTTAAAAGCATGATACAAGAAATCTCAGACTAAATGTTACCATTAGGAACAGATTATTTAATAGTTGAGACAAACGAAAGCCTTCAAGGATGGGGAGCAGTATTAGAAGCAAAGCCTAACAAATATAGTGACAAAAAGGATGAGAAAATATATGCTTATTGAAGTGAAAAATATAAACAAAAGGGTAAATTAAATAGCATAGATGTGGAGACACTAGCAATAATTTACCCTTTTTACGTGTATAATCATAAATATCTGTTCTTAATTCACATTTTATAAAATGTTCTTTCATTTCTTCAAGTTTTAAGTTTTCTAATTTACAACTTGTGCATTTAAATACGCTATTGCTATTTATTTCATATAGGACGTCTGCTTTCATTATGGTCTTATTTACTTCAAAACCATTTTCTTCTATTATTTCTATATTCATAAAATTAGTGTTCTTATCCAGAATATACTATAAAAACAGCATCTATAGAAGCTACAAATGAAGACCTTAAAGAATTTGAAATACAAATAAAAGAGCTATTAGAATCAGGAACAATTAGAAGATCTACATCAAATCATAGGTCAACAGCTTTCATAGTAAGAAACCATAGTGAAATAATAAGAAGAAAAGCTAGAATGATAATAAATTACAAAAGACTAAATGATAATACTATAATGAATGGGTATAAGTTACCAGATAAAACACTCAAATAACTTAATACTTAACTGTCTATGTTGTATTAAAGTATTATATAAATTTATAAGTTCTTTCTTTATATTTCTAGTAAACCAATAATATTCTAAATCTAATATTACTAGACGTTCATAAGGCCTAGGTTTTCGTTTTTCAGTTCTTGACAACACCATATATAGTAAAGTCTCCTAGAATCCTAAAAAAATTTGTAAATCTTTAGTTTTATCTAATATATCTGGCATTTCTAAGACTTTCTAGCTATGTGTGGTTGTAGTTTTACTCTACCATCTACAATAACTACTCATAAAAACTTAATACTATTTTTACATAATTCCATTTTCTTTCTACTTATTATTATTTCATTATCTACAAATAATTTAAAAACTTGTTGTAAATGTCCGCAGTTCTTGGTTAATATAAGATATTTAATTTTTGACTTCTCTTAGTCTATTATCTACTTTTTGTAATTCTGTCCAGATCTCTTCTTCGATTCTGCAGAAAGCTCAAATAACTTAATACTTAACTGTCTATGTTGTAGTAAGGTATTATATAAATTTATAAGTTCTTTCTTTATATTTCTAATAGACCAATAATATTCTGAATCTAATATTACTAGACGTTCGTAGGGCCTAGGTTTTCATTTCTCAGTTCTTGACAACACCATATATAGTAAAGTCTCTTAGAATCTTAAGGCTTTGATACCAATAATTAACAGACTAGATAATAAACAGATTATATAGTATAGATAGATAGTATAATGTAAAGAATAGAAGACAAATATAATAATAGATGTATAAAGATATTAAAGAGATAATAATAATAATAATAGTATATACGGATGGATAATATTATAAGATAGATGTATAATACTAATAAAGCGTATATATAATAGACAGATAATAATAATAATATCATAAGACATGTGTAAAATAATAATAATAATAAAGCGTATATATAATATATAAACAAAGCAAATAATTAATAAGCAGGTTTTAGTTTTTAATATTTTTGTATTTTCTTTTTGAACTTTTTCTCCTCGGTTTATTATAAAGTTTGTAATATTATTTAGTTGTGGATTAAAAACTCTCGAGATATTAGAAGACCTGCAAAACAAGCAAAAGAATTTGTTAAGTAAAATAGAATTAAATTTTGATTTCTTAAAGAACCAACAAGCAGAATTAGACAAAAAATTCAAAGTTTTAATTAATAAAGACAAGGGTAACCTAAAAAATCCTGAAATAAAGCTAGTATTACAATAAGTACGAAAATAAATTAACCAAATAAGACATATAATACTCTCATGAATGATATACTACAAGATAAACGTTATTTAGCAATATTACAAAAATCTGAATGGCATGATCAGTCATTCAAAATGTCCTTCTGGACATGTGAAAGTTGTCTATTCTATATTATCTTCATGCGTTTTAATTTGCCAATATCCAAATTTACAATCAAATTTATTAAATATTTTTTTCCTTGTATTCTATTTATTAATGAACAGACTAGATAATAAATAGATTATATAGTAAAGATAGATAGTATAATATAAAGAACAGAAGACAAATATAATAATATATGTATAAAAATAACAAAGAGACAATGTATAAAGATAATAAAGGGACAATAATAATAATAGTATATACAGATGGATAATATTATAAGACAAATGTATAATACTAATAAAGTGTATATATAATAGATAGATATAATAATAATATTATAAGATAGGTCTATAATAATAATAAAGGTATTTTGCTAATACAGTGGTTTAAATAAGCACATATTTTCTCATCTTTTTTGTCACTATATTTGTTAGGCTTCGCTTTAGTCCACAAATGCCTATAAATACCCTCCTTTGAAAGACTTAAACATAAGTAGCTAGAGAGAAAAAATCAAGAGTGAGAAAGTCTTTAGTTTTTTATAAAGTACTTAGTTTCCAAAGTTTGTAAGTTAGTTCTTCATAAAAAAAAAAAGAGTGTGTAAAAAAGTCTATATTAGTTTCTTAGTTCTTCATTTTTCGGTAATTGTCAAGTCTTCAGGGGACTCCCGAAAGGAAAACCTCACTTCTTCCTTAAGACATGTAAGTAGTTGTTACATAAATCTTTGTATTTTTCTTTCAAGTTTGTAAATTATGTTTGAATTAATCAAGTTCATATTTTATTTCAAAAAAAAATTAATTGGTATTATATAAATTTATATCATTACAAGTACAATTTTCTCCTTTATCGCATTCTAGGGTTTTATTTGATCATTTGAGCTTTCGGTTCTTTTTTATATCTTATCTTTAAAGAAACAACAATTAGTTAGCAGGGGTTGTGTCTGCACTGGTGAGTGAGTGATATTAGTAGAGAATATTACCCAATTTTTCGTAACAAGACATCCTCCATTATTATGCATCATAAAATCTAATCCTAAGACAAAGTGTGCTTTTATGTTTAAATCTCTAACTAGTAGTTCACTGAGTGTATATGATGGTTGGTAGAATTTTTCATAAGTATTAGTAAAACTTACCTTTGCTCTTGGTATATAGTTTGTATAGGTAGTATAGGTTTCGTCCATTTGCATGGATAGTTGAGGTTTTGACAATTTTTTAATTAATTTTAATAGTAAAATTTTACTATTTAAAATATTTTTTGTACATCCTGAATCAACTATAGCAAATGTCTGAAACTCATAGTCTTGAATTTTTATTCTTGCTAAAACTTTTACTATACCTATCTTCTTTTCTTCATTACATATCATTCCTTCAAATGGTAAATTCATTGATTTTTTTTGTTTAACTTTATTATTTTCAATAAATGTATTTAATAATTCTACCTCTATTATATATTCTTCTCTAATTATCTCTTTGTTGTATACTCTTATCTCTAATTTTCTTAGTCTTTCTTCTAATTATAATATTCTGTCTTCTGTTATTCTAGTTATTGGTTCTTTGTTGTAAAATTTATTTAAATTACAGGTTAATTTTTGAGTTTCTAAGATTTCCAAAATTGTTAGTGGCCTGTAACGAGTGTTGCTTAGTAATTTGTTTAAGTAGCCTTGAGAGGATGAGGCCTCCGCCTTTTCTTTATTTTTGTCTGTATACATACTGAAATAAAAGTTGTTAGTTGTCTTCTTTTATTAGTTTACTTAGCTGATCTGCTAGGTTATTATCTTTACCTTTAATATATTCTAAAAAAATATTATAAATTGTAGTGGCATCTAGGAAATTTAGCCACCTCCCTTTACTACTATTCTTCTCTTTTATTTTTTGATAGAATTTACTATAGCCTCGCAGTCTGTTCTTACTAGTATTTCTGGTTTATTTAATATATAAAGTTTAAAATTATTCAAACCATAAATTACTGCTAGTGTCTCCGCATCTATGCTATTTAATTTACCCTTTTATTTATATTTTCCACTTGAATAAGCACATATTTTCTCATCCTTTTTATCACTATATTTGTTAGGCTTCACTTTTAATACTACTTCCCATCCTTGAAGGCTTCCGTTTGTCTCAACTATTAAATAATATATTTCTAATGGTATCGTTAAGTCTGGGATGTCTTGTATCATGCTTTTAGTCTGAATACCTATCTTTATATATTTTTCAAATTCTAAAGAATTTATCATATAATCTGGACTACAATAAAAAGTCCCGCATAATTGCTCTTCCCTATAATGTTTATATAATTGTGCCATTGAAAACATTCCTTCATTGTATAAAATCTTAGCACTTAATAATTTTAATTTATTTTGTTGAAAAAGTTATATATCTTTGTCTACGTCTACTATTTCTTCTAGCTGTTGTCTTGAATTCATTTTGGGTCTATTTATGATTCTTGATAACATGTTTGTTGTTAATCTTTCTTGGGTAAAACTTGATCTTGATCTTCTTGGAGATGGTGAAAAAAGGTCCATGATTTAAATTAGTTATTTTAGCTTCTTTTAATTCTTTTTGAGAGGTTATTTATATCCTTTTTAGTTGCTCTAATAGTTTGTCTATAGTTTTATCTTGACTGTCTCTTTGTTTTTCTTTTATATTTTTATTAAGTTCTAATAGTAATAAAATTATAATATTATTTTGTTTTATGATTAAAGAGTCTGTTTTTTCTTGGGGTTGATGATCTGATAATCCTTCGGGATTTGGTTGAATTTGTGCAGCCTTTTGTAATATTAATAAATAAAGTTTATCTTGTAGTATATCATTCATGAGAGTATTATATGTCTTATTTGGTTAATTTCTTTTCATACTTCTTGTAATACTAGCTTTATTTCGGGATTTTCTAGGTTACCCTTGTCTTTATTAATTAAAACTTTGATTTTTTTTGTCTAATTCTTCTTGTTGGTTCTTTAAGAAATCAAAATTTAATTCTGTATTACTTATCAAATTCTTTTGTTTGTTTTGTAGGCGTTCTAATATTTCTAGAGTTTTTAATATTTTTGTATTTTCTTTTTGAACTTTTTCTCGTAGGTTTATTATAAAGTCTGTAATAGTATTTAGTTGTGGATTATATCCATGTAATATATGTTCTCCGTTGTTAAAATTACACTTAATAAGAAAACTGTCTTTTAAACGTCTGTATTTCTTTTCAGCTTGGATTGCTAGATCTAAATATTTTAGTTTCTTTAAATTATCGATTTTTACCCAACTATATTTTATCCTAAAGGTATTTTGCTAATACAGTGGTTTCTAATGGTCTTTATTCTATAATTTCTGTAGTCTATACAGTATCTAATACTTTCTAATTTATACTTAAACAAATTTATACGGTCTATACAGTTTACCAATGTTATAAGGTCTAATATTATAATGGCTTCTGATAATTCTATAACTTCTAATATTTTTATTTGATTTATTAATATTTATTCTTTTTCCAAAATTTTGTTTCTTAGTCTTATTTCTTTATATAATAGATTATATTCTCCCTGTATTTATCTCGCAAAAGGATGCATTTTCATATATTTTTACTTAATTTTATCCTAAAGGAATATCTACTAGGTCATACCGTTTCTTTAGATAACTTATCTTCTATTGTAATATGTTATATTGATTCTAAGTCCATGTAAATCCCATGTTATTTCACTTAAATATTCTTTGAAAAATTCTGATTGTGATATTTCTAGAGTTGCTAATAAGTCTAGATAGTTACTCAAAACTAATTCTTCTGCTACTTTGTCTGTCCTCTTTTTTATTTCTTTGTTTAAAATTCAATATGTGAATCGTATATTGTTAGCAAAAGGATATCTTTTTATTTATTATAATTTCCAGACCTAAGATGCTTTATCAATTCGTACTCTAAACCGGATACTGTAGTGATTAGATTATCTAGTTTTTTCGGATCATACTTTGTATTATTTAGTTTTTTATATTCTAAGTATAAATTATACAAATTATTTTGAATTTCTTCTAATGATTTTATATTTTTATGAGGTATGTTCATTAAGCTAAATAAAAAGGATACATGTCTCTTAAATTACTTATCTTCAAGAAAAATTACCAGTCATTCAAAATGTCCTTCTGGACATGTGAAAGCTGTCAATTCTATACTATATTCATGCATTATAATCTGCCAATATCCAGATTTACAATCAAATTTACTAATAGAAATGCCAGATAGATTAGATAAGACAACAGATTTACAAATTTTTTTAGGTTTTTTTTCCTGTTGATCCTGTTTTAAAATATAATGGTCCTGCTGCTTTACCTAAGTCTTTAATAAAAGCTCTAGCTTAATTTAAAAGTTCAAAATGAAAAATTTTTATACAGTCTTGTAAAATACTTATATGTTCTAACATTTGTCCTTTTTCATTTACAAGATTTTCATTATCTTGTCTTAAAATCATCCGAATGGCATGATCAGCCATTCAAAATGACATGTGAAAGTTGTCCATTCTATACTATTTTCATTCATTTTAATTTGTCAATATCCAGATTTACAATCAAATTTACTAAATACTTTTCTTCCTTGTATTCTATTTATTAATTCAATTTTGTCTGGTAACTTATACCAGTTTTTTGTAATTTATTACCATTCTACCCTTTCCTCTTATTATTTCACTATAGTTTCTTACTATGAAAACTGCTGACATATGTCTTCATGTAGATCTTCTAATTAATCCAAATTCTAATAGCTCTTTTATTTGTATTTCAAAGTCTTTAAGTTCTTTATTTTTAGCCTTTATAGATGTTGTTTTTATAGTATATTCTGGATTAATTATATATATATATATATATATATATATATATATAAAATTAATATCTAATATCTATATATATAATCTATATCTATATTATATAAAAGTGTGAAGGGCCTTAATTGAACTTTTTGCCCTTCATTAAAAGTCTCTACTTTAGACAAAATCATATTTTTACTATTATCCTAATATTTAAGAGTTGAAAATTAATTGAATATTTATAGTAAAACTTTTTCTTATTAGAAGTCATCAGAATTAATAACAAGTAATACCTTTTTCGTTAATTTAAGAATTTCAAAATCTTCTTTTCACTATTTTTTAAAATTATTATAATATTAAATATTGACTTCTAAAAATTAATGAGATGTTTTAGTCTTCCTAAATATATGGGAAATACTTCCACGAAAATTAGAACATTTTTGTTTCTTTAGGTTATGAATTCTTTTATACCATAAATAATACAATATTGTCTCTTTAATTTGATTTAGATTTGTGACTTTTTAGTATTACCCCTTCGAATTAAGACCGCTAATGTCGGTTGGTTAGAGAACATTACTAAAGCAATAGTTTGATGGAATTAGAACTTTTTATTCTGTTACTAACAAGTTTAAATTTTTTGATACACAATTAAAGACAATTTGAGTCCGTCTAAAATATGTTTGCTATCTAATGGCGGTTAAACTCAATATATAGATCATTGCCATGAACTATCACTTAAGTTTTTTTTCCTTGATTTTGCTTATTATACATGCAAATTTTATGATCTACGTTATCCTCTCATTTCATGTATATACTTTCATACACAGTTGCTAACTTCATTTGTTTTTATGAATGTCCACTGTAGATTCCAATGTAGGTTTTTGATAGCTAAATAGAAGAGGCCAGTTAAGGTGACAATATTTGTTAATCAATTTTTTTTTTCGTTTCAGTCTGCAGGTTATATTGTAAAATAGTTTCTTGTTGTTTCTGTCACATATTCTTGAGGTTTTAAAAACTTTTATTTCCCACATAGCTTGAATTTGAATTAGTTCAAATTTGATGAAAATACCATACACCAAAAGAAAATTAAAAAGCATTGTTACATATATCAATGTCCTGTAACTCATCTTTCCTCAGTTGAATGGTTATTATATAAGAATCCACATATCTCCAAAATCTTGAATGAGAGGTTACGTATAAGATATCAAGTTTTTTGTGATTAGTGTTTAATCAAGTACTGCTTACATCTATCCGTACAGATTCTAAGATGGCAGGTTCTTACTGTTCTTTCTTTCAACTTATGGAAGTAATTTTATTTGTTCAAGCAGAGCTTTGACCTTGACGTGTATGTAACAAATTGCATAAGATATCATTGATCTTGAATCTAAGGTATGTACATATGTCCTCAAAGACGTGTTAATATTGTTTGTCAAAGTTCCACTTTGTATTTATTTTGATATTCACTTGATATAGACGTCACAAGTTTTATTTTGGGTTTACGATTACTATGTTTAGCTTGATTATAAGGAATTTTATAGTCTATTTATACATCGAAAATAATCAAGTGCATATTGTGTCCATTATGATAGATATATGTTACCTTCGTGAGTCGAGTGTCTACCGAAAATGAATTTTTTACCTCTGATGTAGGGATAAAATCTACGTGCATTGTACTCTCCTCCAACCTCACTTTATAGAATTATACTAAATATGTTATTGTTGCTCCATTTTTTAAAATTTTTGCAGTGTAGGATACAATGGCCGGTAGTGAAAATGATAATTAGGTTATACCCTTAGCAAAGTTCTAATATTGATATTGAAGTTTCCTGTTTTTGCATTCATTTTTATATTCAGTTGATTATCATATTGTTGGCTAAAGGTGATGATCACAAAATCAAGATAAAGTCATAATCTTTAGTTTATGCTCTGAAGATGAAGAGGATGGGCTTAAAAACAAACGGAGCAACAAATTTAAAGTTACCTGATGGTGTAAAAAACTAATAAACTGACGGTTCATAAAATTTAAACTCTATTTTAATTCCTACATGTCTTTAATACTCAAACGGCCTAATTAGCTATTTCTTCATTTAGAGATAAGGAGAAGATGTAATCCCATACTGTAGTCTATCGTAGGGGTGTCAAGTGGGCCGGGCAGCCCTAGTGCCTAACCCGGCCCTGTTTGACCCAGCCCGGTAAGCACTAAGGCTTTAGGGTTTCGGGTCCTGGGCCGATTATTTTGTTAAAATGGGCCCGGCTAACTCGGCCCGGACCAAGCCCGGTTCAGGCCCGCTGGTTAATCGGCCCGGTCCGGCTCAGAAAAATTAAAAAAAAAAGATATTTTGGATTTTGGGCCAAACTAGCCGTTGGCCCAATGGCTATATAGCCGTTTTTGAGTCCAAACGGCTAGTTTGGGCCCATTTATTACAACAACAACAACAACAACAACAAACCCAGTGTATTCCCATCTGGGGGGTCTGGGGGGGTAAGATATACGCAGTCCATACCTCTACCTCTAAAGAAGTAGAAAGGCTGTTTCCGATAGACCCCCGGCTCAAGACACAAGATGCCACGCAAATACATAGTACATAAATACATCGTAAAGCACCGAATAAAGTTACAAGATTACATAACATAACATAAATACGGCAACCATAAATAAAGAAAACAGAGTAAAACACCCAAATTCGTACTAAAATAAGGAACACAGAATCATAAATGAGATACTACCCCTAGCAAATAATTCCCTACACTAGTGACCCAAACTGGCCCTAGTCTTCTGCCCTAATTCGCGTCCTCCAGACCTTCCTATCTAGGGTCATGTCCTCGGTGAGCTGTAACTGCTCCATGTCCATTTATTAAAAAAAAAAAACTTAAAAAAATATTTTTTAATCCCAAAAAAAAATCTATAAATACCCTACAACTTCAAATTATTTTTCACACAATTTTTTACACTCTCAAATCTCATTCTCTCTCAAATCTCAATTCTAATTCTCAAATATTCAATATATTTAATTTCTTAAAGTGTTCACTTTAATTTTTAAATTTTTCGTTTACAAAGTACGAGCGAAAGTTGCTAAAGTCGCAATCTTCGGATACTTCCAAAATTTGGTATTGTTGTTCCATCTCTTACGTATAATTTTTATTTATTGTATTAATTGTTTAATATTTAATTTTATTATATTTGTGTATTTTGAATATTTTTAGTTTAATTTAATTTATATTATGGATAAATTAAGAAACCTCGCTACTAAAGGTGTTAAACAATTGTCCCGGAAGCGGTAGTGGTAGTCAAAAATGAATTACTAGCGGTAGAGGTAGTTCAAGTAGTAGATATACCTTTGTGCCTTCGCCTCCGGTACCGCTTGGTATACCTTTTGAGGAAGAAATAGGTGTAGGTGCTCACGATATGGATGATGTAGAAGCTTAGGAAAATTACGGTATAGAAGAAGAAAATGAAGTAGATGCAGTTAATTTAGATGAAGATAATGAAAATATTGTTGAGACACCCGCAGTAGGAGATGCTAACATTAGATCTGAATCAGTTAATCTCCCTTCCCGTCCTTCTAGTGCCCCAAAACCTCGTAAAAGAACTAGTATTGTATGACAATTTGTTGAATGTATATCAGATATTGAGGTGCAATGCAATATTTGTCAACAAATATATAAGCATAGAAGTGGAGGCAAGCAAGGCGGTACGGGTACGTTAATGAGACATGTAGTTGAAGATCACAAAAAAGAGTTAAATATTGCAAAAGGTAGTGGGGATGTTGGTGGGTCAACGCAAACTCGAATGGACCCAGCAATCGGTCACATAGCGAAGAAGTATAATAAATTGAGGGACAAGAAAGAAATAGCTAAAATGGTAGTTGTGGGTTGTTTGCCTTTTAGTTTTCCTTCTTGTGATGCCTTTATTCGTTATATACAAGCAATTTATAATCCTATGTTTAATGGTATTCCTAGAACTACTTGTTGGTCTGATATTTTTAGACTTCATTCACAATATTGTTTTTAACCGTTACTTGTCATTGGATGGATGGTAATTTCGTGATGCAAAAATGTATTCTTGCTTTTCTATATGATGAAGATCGTAAAAATACTGGATAATTTATTGCTGATTCTATTGTTAAATTTTCCAGATATTATGGTATCGAAAATAAAATTTTATATATTGTTTTTGATAATGCTTCTAATAACAAGACTGCTATAACAAAAATAAAATCTATGCTATCTCCGCCCTTGCCTGAAATTTTTCATATTAAGTGTGCATGTCATATATATAATTTAATTGTAAAAGATGGTCTTCACTTTTTTTAGTTTTATATTGAAAAAATTCGTCATGCCGTTGGTTTTATTCAAGGAAATAATCGTAGATCGAGAATTAAAGAATTTAAAGTTCAATGTCAAGAAAATGGACTTACACCAATTTTGATGCCTGAGGAAATTGATACTAGATGGAATTCGATGTATGAATTTTTAAAAACTTGTTATAAATATAGAATTCATATTACACTAGCTTTTAACCAACATTGCGGTTCATTTGCTGATTCTGCTGATTGCATGCTACATAATTCTGATTGGGTTGTAATTAATGATCTTGTTAAGTTTTTAGAAAAATTTTATGTAGCTACGGTTGAATTTTTCGGTGCTTATTATCCTACTGTTTGTAATATTTTGGCATATATAGCCGATATTTCTGGTTTGCTCAAAGAATATAAAAATAAAGAAGGTCATAAAGAAGCTGTTGGCGCCATGTTTATGAAATTTTAAAAAAAAAATTTCCCGATTCCCCTTATTTACTTGGTTGGTGCTTTCCTAAATGTGTGCATGAAATATAATCATATGCGTCACTTTAGTACTCTTATTTATACTAACTTAGAAATAAATACTAACCATGATTTTGAACAAGTACAACCTGATTTGTGGACGGCTACGGCTGATGCAAAGGATTACATAGAAAAATTATATAATCACTAAACTGATTTATTTGATTTAGCCGTACCTACAAATATCACTCCAACTGTCGCTCCTCATCCTCCTGAGGAGCCATCATCTTCTAAAAGACCGGCATATAGTGGTTTTTCTGATTCGTTTTATGATTTAAATTGTTGGAACAATGTTGATGAGAGAACTTACACATCAACTTATCGGGAAGAGCTGAAATATTATCTTCGGACGGCACCAGAGGATCGCAGACGACGGATCAACACGTTGGATTGGTAGAGGAGTAATGAATCACAATATCCTGTACTTTCAAGATTAGCTAGAGATATCTTGAATGTTCCAATGTCAACCGTTGCATCAAAGAGCACCTTTAGTCAGGGATGACAGCAGCTTGGAGACAACCGACACTCATTGGGAAGCAATGCAATGAATGTTCTAATTTTCCTCAGAGATTGGATTAGGGCGGAAAGAAGAAACCAAGGAATGAAATCGGAGCCGAGCGACGAGCTGAAACTTGAAGAAAGTATGACTTCACGGGAGAACTCAGCAGAATCAAGTCCAATGCATGGTTTTACCCCCGTTGACTTCGACTACCCTATGCAAGTTCCCATTAATATTAACATGAATGAGTTATAAAAAATGATGCATAATTTATAGATTTTTCATTCATGTAAATTATAAATTTTGGATCATTTTGCAATCAATAAAATTTTTCCAAATTCATTCAATCCTTAGTCCTTGTTTTTTTTTTCATTTAACGATTTGAAATTTTAAATTGAATTTCTAGTTTTCTACTTTAAATTAAATACTTACTTCTAATATATTATTAATTTACTACCAAATATTATTAATTTGTTATATTAAGTAACATATGTTTTGTATATTTGTGCATATATCTTCTATAGAAGTGTATATTTAATTTATATATATGTATATGTTTTATAAATTAGTATATAAGTATATCTATATATATTGTAATGTATATAGAATGTAGTATATTTTATAAATAGTAGTATATATACATTGAATGATGCGTATACATGTGTATATATATTCTATAGAAGTGTATATTTAACATATACATGTGTATATGTTTTATAAATTAGTATATAAGTATATCTATATATATTGTATTGTATATATAATGTAGTATATTTTATAAGTAGTAGTATGTATACATTGAATGGTGTGTATACATAGAATAGAGTGTATATATGTGAATAGATCTTCTATAGACGTGTATATTTAAGTGTATATGTTTTATAAATTAGTATATAACTATACAAATATATATTGTAATGTATATATATTATAGTATATTTCATTTAAAGTATTACATATACATAGAATAGAGTGTATATATGTGAGTAGATCTTCTATAGACGTGTATATTTAACGTATACATTTCTTTATGTTTTATAAATTAGTATATATATTGTAGTATATACTTTTTTTAAAGTAGTACATATATATTGAATGGTGCATATATATGTGTATATATCTTCTACAGATGTATATCTTTAAAGTATACAAGTGTATATGTTTTATAAATTAGTATGTAACTATATATATATATACATATTGTTGCATATATATATATATATATATATATATATATATGTATGTATGTATATTGTAGTATATATTTTATTTAAAGTAGTACATATATATTGAATGGTGCATATATATGTGTATATATCTTCTAAAGTAGTGTATATTTAACGTATACATGTGTATATGTTTTATAAATTAGTATATATATATATATATATATATTTATATATATATTGTAGTGTATGCATATATATTATACTATTATAGCATATGTTTTATTTAAAGTAGTACGTATAGCCATATATAATTATATATTGAGTGGTACGTATATATGTGTAATTGTTTATATATTTTTTTAAAAATATATATTGTATATTGGAGTGTATATAGTGTATATTGGAGTGTATATGGTGTATATTGGATTATTTATTTATTTTTTAAACGGGTTTGACCGGTTTTTAACCGGGTTTGACCGAATTTTGGTGGGTTTGACCGGGTTGGGTTAAGTGGGCCGGGTTAGGATGGGTTTTAATTTTTTTACTGTTTGACCCGCCCCGGCCCGATTAACATCAAAACCGGCCCTTAACCGGCCCTCAACCCGGTTAAAATAGAAGGGCCGATTTCGGGTTGGCCTGGCCCGACCCGTTTGACATCTTTAGTCTATCGGACATGTTCACAATTAATCTGTTCTGAATTAGGCAACATATACTTATAGCCACCGAGCAGTCATATATGTTATAATTCAGGACATTAGTTTAAGTTATTTGTGAAGATTATTTTTGTATTTATAACATATGTATCTATTTTTGCATTTCAACTGTATTCACTTTTTTTTCTTGAATTTGTTTCTTTTTCAAAAAACGCGAATCTCAATCTCTACTTAATGCTTTCTTCGTTTAAAGGGTACAATTTTTTGTTCTGCTGATGATAGCTAATGATGAACTCTACTTTAGTTGATATGACTGAACATTTGAAGAAGTGACATTATATAGATTAGCAAGTACTACAGTCTAAGAGAGAAGAGTTCATATTTTGTATTGATGAAAAATATACGTGCAACGCACGTATATTAAACCAGTATATTATAAAAGTGTGAAGATCCTTATAAAAATAATTTAGATTTTTTATTCTTCATTAAAAGTCATTGCATTAAACAAAATCGTCTTTTCACATTTTTCTAATATTTAAAATTTAAAACTTAATCAAGTTCTAGTTAGTCACATTAGGATACTTTTTCACTTTGGGTTCCTTTTGGTTTAGGACTCTTATGTTTATGTTATTAAATCACACCTATAAAAGAATTTAATCAGCGAACGTAAGATTTTGAAAATTGATTTATTGGTTAGGTTTTGCCAATTTTGTTCATTCAATTTATTTTTGCAAAATCAACTATGTTCCATTCTTTCAATTTCTGATTTGTCTTACAATTAATAGTTCTTGATATTTGCTCGTATTTATGTATTTGCTGCTATATCATGGAACTCTCTTATTATACTTAAAATATTAATTTTCTTGGTGCTTTTATGTTAGCAATTGCTCTTCTGTACCCAAAAACTCAAGAAGAAGGTACTTTGTTTAGCGGATGTGTCCTCTTAATTATATTCTTCTATATTAGAACAACAAACTCCTCAAGCTAAAAAGGTACTTGTCTGAAGCTAAATTACCATAATTTTTTATATGGTAGATGAATATTCGATTAGATTTTGAGAAAAATTTTCTTTAAACGTTAAATTTAATTATATTATTTTGATATATGTATTATTATATCATTTTATTATAATTTACATGTCGTAGATGACTATCAGTTGACATTGAGAAGTTTTTCGTATGAAGGTTGATATCTTGGTTATTGCATTATTTGATTCGTAGTTTATGATTGTTACTTCTTCTTCTTTTTTTAGACGACTTAGTGCGTTAATTAAAGATAGAAGTATTTCGACGTGATAAGAAAATTCACTATATTGGCCGCAAGTTCTCATCACATAACAAGTTATTGTTTTTATAAAAAATAGTATTTATTCAAATCTAATTCGCATCTATTGTATGCCTCTAATTCTCATCTATTTTCCCTTCACTTCTTATTTTCAGAACTATAATGAGATGAAGATTTTCGTTCATAAGATTATTGACTTCAAAAAAGAAAATTTTTTTATCAAGGAGGACCAATTAATACAAATATACAAGTGTTGTTATTTTCTTTTTTTTTTTCACTAATATTTTAAAAACTTGAGTTAGATTTTAATCGGTAAACATTGTGATTCTTTAATTATATATATTCCAATTCTAATTAAAGTACAGGTCATATCTGTTGTCTTATGGAGAATATATTAATTTTATGTTAAGTGCTTTTCATGTTTAATAAATTATTAATTTATTTATTAGTCCATATATTTTTTAATAATATCGAACTAAACTCATTGAATTGAGCTACACACGCGTGACACGTATGCTTAGAATAGCACACACACATATATACATATGCGCGCATATATATATTTATTTATATATATATATATATATATATATATATATATATATATATAAATATAAAATCCCTTATAAATTCATTAATAAATATCCCTTATTTATTAATTGGCATATTTATAAGTTTTATTTTAGAGTGTTATACTTCATATTTATAACATAATTATTTATTTCATTCTCTCTCTCTCTCTCTCTCTCTCTCTCTCTATATATATATATATATATATATATATATATATATATATATATATATATATATATATATATATATATATATATATATATATATATTAATTTTTCACTCATTTTCTTTAAATAAAATCTAAAATATCATTGATGGTGGTGATGATCGATGAATATGTCATGGTTTATTTTTATTATTAATGATAATAAATGACAGATGAATTATATTGCAAGATCAAATGGTGTTTTGACGACACTTGTAAATTTTTTCTCTTGAACATTTAATTTTAAATAAATAATTAAAAATATTATAATAGGTATTTAAAATAAATTTTAGAAGTAAAAATCTATTTATACATGCCCTTTTTGATCATCTGCTTTTCAAAAGCATTTCATGGAAAAGATTATCCAAAACAAATCAGTTTATCAAAAATATTTTTTTAAATCAATTTATCAAACACAAATTATTTTTTTCTAAAAATATTTTTCTAAAAAATTATATTATAAAAGTGTTTCTCAAATAAACAGTTATAAAGAAGTTCAAAAAGGGTGTTACAATCCTAACTGGTCATCCTTCGACTCACTCTTTCTCTATAAACCTAGCACAGAACCTAATATATGTTATTTTTTTGTCTCAATTTATGTTGCACAAATAGAATTTAGATAATCATTCATTAAAATTATTTAAATTTTTAATTACTGTGATTTATAATATTTTTATTTTATTGAAATTTAAATGACACTAATATAATTTTGAGAGTCAACCAACTATTTTACATTTTAAAGTTTTTAAGTTGTTAATTATGTGATTTATAAGTTTTTCCTTACGTAATTTTTCAATAAGACTCTCTCTATCCCAATTTATGTGGCGGAAATAAAATTTCGACAATAAATCAATTTTTTCATATATATATATATGTACATATATATATATATATATATATATATATATATATATTTATATTAAGTTCTTAATATTGTTATTTATAATACATTTTATCTCATTTTCAAATAATCTATGTTACTTTATGTCTTCGTTTGTCCTATCCCAGTTAATGTGGCATTAATATAATTTTTATAGTTAATCAATTTTTTTATGTTGACATATCATTTTGTGTCTATTTTACCTTTTTTTAAGACATATTATTAATTTTTTTTACTAAAAATTACACAAATATACAACTTATATTTTCAATATTATAAAAAATCCCAACTCTCTAAATATATTACAAAAATCCCACATATACATAGAATGTTATGTATATGTCGGTTATGTTATGTATATTAATAGAGAGAGTGTAAAGTAATTAAAAAATAGGAAAAGAGTGTAATTACTTTTAAAAGGCTGGTATTTATGTTAATTTTACTTTTTTTTTATGCTTAAATAATAATAATAATTAATTAGGGGTAATATAGTAAAAATCACGATTGATGCAGCGAAACAGACATGTCTTAATTGAGTCATAATAACTTGTTAGAAGTGATATAGTAAAATTACTATATTGGTGTGAAAAAAATTTAAGGAGCCTCAAATAAGATGTCAAGTTAGTTTAAAATATAAATAGTTAATTTATTATTTTTATTTTTATTTATTTTATTTTTTATTAAATATTATTAATTTTTTAATATTTAGATGACTTATAATAATAATTAACTACAAAAGAAATAGTAAAATTAGGCAGACATCTCATAAATATCTCTTTTATTTTTTATTAAATTTTTTAATACATAAATAATATTACCTTCCCTACTTCCTTCCTCTTTTATATATATATAAGAAAATAGAAAAATAATTAATTAAAATTAAAACAAAATAAAGGCCAGAAGAAAAACCCAATCTGCAATCCCTAACTCGGTTGGTTTCGGTTCTCCCATCTTTCTACCCGGACGAACAAGTAAGTTTTAAATTTTAACGCTATAAATTATTCATCTTTCTCCTTGTAGTGCGTGTGTATATATATATAAATATGTATGGGATTATAAAATTTTCGGGGGCGTTTTAGATTGAAGTGAAGGTTGATGGGTTCTAATTTGGAACCAGTGCCAGTTACTTCACAAAAACATGACCCGGCGTGGAGACATTGTCAAATGTTTAAGAATGGGGAGAGGGTTCAGTTGAAGTGCATATATTGTGGGAAAATATTTAAGGGTGGTGGAATTCATAGGATTAAAGAACATCTTGCGGGTCAGAAAGGTAATGCATCTACTTGTTTGAGAGTTCAGCCCGATGTTCGCCTTCTGATGCAAGAGAGCTTAAATGGTGTTGTAATGAAAAAGAGAAAAAAAAAGAAACTTGCTGAGGAAGTTGTATCAACTTGTAATGAGGTTGCTGCATTGACTGATAGTTGTGGCCTGAATACGGAAGTTGACTTGCTTCCAATCGCAGAAGCTCTTGAACCAACCTCTAATTTGTTTTTGATTCGAGATGAAGGAGGTAATGGTAGGAAGAAAAAACGTAGGATTAGAAAAGCCTCTTCCTCAAATAATAATGCCATGGTTCTAGCAATTAACCAGTCGAAAAGAGTGAACAATCATGTGCATATGGCAGTAGCCAGATTCCTTTTAGATGCCAGGGTGCCTCTTGACGCTGTAAATTCTGTTTATTTCCAACCGATGATTGATATGATTGCTTCCCAAGGAGCAGATGTTGCAGGCCCTTCTTATCATGACCTCAGAAGCTGGGTTCTAAAAGCTTCAGTTCAAGAAGTGAGGAATGACATTGATCAATGTTCAAGTACCTGGGCAAGGAGTGGTTGTTCTGTTTTGGTTGATGAGTGGATTACAGGAAAGGGTAAAACACTGCTGAACTTTTTCGTCTACTGCCTTGAAGGGACAATGTTTTTGAGATCTGTGGATGCATCTAGCCTAATTAATTCTATGGATTCTCTATATGAGTTGCTTAAGGAAGTAGTGGAGGAAGTTGGTGTGAGACATGTGTTGCAAGTAGTAACTAGTAATGAGGAGCGATATGTTCTTGCTGGGAAAAGGCTCACTGATGCTTACCCTACACTCTTTTGGACTCCCTGTGCTGCTCAGTCCATTGACTTGATGCTCGAGGATATAAAAAAACTTGAGTGGATTGATACAATAATTGAACAAGCCAAGTCAATATCAAGATTCATCTACAATAATAACATTCTGTTGAATATGATGAGAAAGTTCACCTTTGGAGTTGACTTAGTTGATTTGGGAGTTACACGCTCCGCAACTGACTTTTTGACACTAAGTCGAATGGTAAAGATCAAACACTTTTTGCAATCAATGGTTACTTCAGTGGAGTGGATGGAGAGTCCATATTCAAAGAAACCAGCGGGGTTTGCCGTGCTAAATTATATCAGTAACCAGTCCTTTTGGTCTACTTGCAGCTTGATTACCCGCTTGACAGATCCCATCTTGAGGCTTTTAAGGATAGTTTGTGGTGAGGAGAGGCCTGCAATGGCGTATGTTTTTGCAGGGGTCTATCGAGCAAAAGAAACAATTAAGAAAGAGCTTGTCAATAAGAAGGATTACTTAGTTTATTGGAATATTATAGATCATAGGTGGGAATCACTTCAGCGTCATCCTCTTCATGTTGCAGGGTTTTACCTCAATCCCAAGTTTTTCTATACTACAGAGGAAGACGTCCACCTTAATATCAGATCTCTTGTTTATGATTGCATAGAGAAATTGGTTCCTGATCCTAAAATCCAAGACAAAATTGTGAAAGAAACTACTTCTTACCATAACAGTGCTGGAGATTTTGGCAGGAAAATGGCAGTAAGAGCCAGAGACACTCTCTTTCCTGGTGAGTGCCTTTCCATGAAATGAATGCCTGTATACACCTAAAATTTGTGCTTTTTGAAATCTTCGGACAATTAGTGATTCAGGAAAGATATTTATCTAAACTTGAATATTACCTCTTTGTCGTTCTGGGATTTTCTTGCTGATAGAGTGTCAAATGAACAATTTCTCCATTCCTCTTCAATCTAATCTCTCTTGGATAGTCTAATGGTGAGTTGTAACTATCATTAGAAGAAATCACTACATTCAAAATGAATTTACATATATTAGTTGGTATTCATTTTATCTCTTGTTTAGTTCCCATTTCTTTCTATTCTGGTCAGCTTATGTCGACAAGCTTTTATTTGTATATGGTTGGTAGTAATGGGATGGATACTTATTTTCTACTTAAGATCCTTCGATCAGAGAAACATTTTGCTGTTGATGGCCACAAGCTAGTTCGAATCATGCCCTATTGCATGGAGTGTGTCCTTCTAATTGCAAGAGACTATGTAAACAAGTTTGCATTTGCTTGGATAGGATGCTGGTCAAGGTTTCAAGCCGCGTGAGTTGTTAACTAGTATCTCTCCCATTGATTTGCTGTTTTGTTTGCATGACATTTGACAGTAAAGATTATGGAGAAAAATTCTTGTTAGTTGAAGTATGAAGTATTCTTTTAGTTCAGGAAATAATTGGAGTTCGGCAAAGCAAATTAACAAGTGATAATGTAGCGTCATGCGCCTGGTATGCTGTATCTTTGTCTGTTGCAGAAGTGACTAAAGTCATTATGTTGTGATTCTTGCAGCTGAGTGGTGGTCAACATATGGTGGAGGATGCCCAAATTTGGCTCGCTTGGCCATCCGTATTCTCAGTCAAACATCAGGTTTGATCAGGTCCAATCCAAGGGGAATTCCATTTGAAGAGATGCATGAAACAAGAAATTGCATTGAGCATCAAAGACTTAATGATCTTGCTTTTGTTCAGTACAACCTGTGGCTGAGGCAAAGGTAAAGGGAGAAATTAAAATATTGTTCTCCTTTTCTTGCGATGTGAAAGATTGTCTAATTTATTGCTACTGCACTAGGAAGAACATGGAGCAGGATTGCATGGACACCATTTCCCATGACAAAATGGAACTTGTCCATAATTGGGTTTCCAAGACGGAACTAAGCTTGGAGGACATGGAAAGTTCAGACTGGATGACTGTTGACCCTCCTTGGGGCAGCATAGCTCCCTTAGGTCCATTAGTTGATGATGTTGAAGCCTTAGGTGCAGGTAACTTATGTTTGTCATTTAGGGAATCTTTGTTAACTGGAATCTTTTGGTGACCATCAACTCTTACCGCAGGTTTCGATGATTTTGAAATTTTTGGTGGGCCAAAAGATAGTGAAGAAGAGATTGGAGAGGAGACCACCTTAAATGAGTAAACTTTTGCTGTAGAAGATATTTTTGTTGGAAGGAAATGGGAAGATTATGCTGAGTCCCACGTGGAGGCTAGCTGCACATTAGTCCTAAGTCCTAGCAAAATGCAATGAGCAATATTGAGAATTTGGCGCTGATGCTCAGTAGCCCTGTGCTATTCCTCTAGACAAACTTGGTTTCTTCGTGTCTTCCGTTTACTCCTGATATCAATCTCATGTAGCATATGACAAAGACACTAGTGTTTTCTTATTCTTTTTTTTTTTTTTTAAAAAGATGGAAGACTGTTGGCTGTTAGAGAGGCCTTGTTTTTGAATGGTACGACTAATTGAGGATCTGGGATCATTCAGAGAAGTGATTGGTGTCTCAAAATGCAGAGCAGCTGGTATACCTTTTGGTATAAAAGAATATATTTGGAGGGAGAAATCTATTTTTTTAACTTTGATTCTGTTTTTCTCTACTTTCCTCCTGCATCTCGGCGAAGTTCCAGAGTACCGGGGTGGAGTCTTTTTCTTGCATATCTCGAAATTGTGTCAAATTCTGAGCCAGAATGTTTTCCTGCTTCTCCAAACACCAAAACCCAGAATGTTTTCCTGCTTCTCCAAATACCAATTGAATTTACATGTATCTTATGTTCATAAATGTGAATATCAACTGCTTTTGAGGTTTTAGATCCCATGTTCTTTGTTTTTTTTTCCTTTTTATCGTTCCTTTTCATGAACATAATCAAGCTTTGCTCGACTTACATGGTTTTTTCTTGTGGTGGGTGTTTGGATGGGCTTATATTTTGATTAAAATAGCTTTTAAGCTATTTTTTGTTTACCTTTTTTAAGTGTTTGACAAGTTTCAAAATTATTTTTAAAAAGTCAAAATTTGTTTTTTACAAGCCAAAAACTAAAAGCTCCAATTTCCAACTTTTTTTTTTTATTTATAAGCCATTGCATTTTGACCAATTAAAAGATATTTTTGTCCCTCAAAATTCTCTCTTATTCCAAAATTACCCTTGTGCAGCTATATTAGTTTTCTTTTGTATGAAACTTCTAATTTATCAAATCTGAATTTTTATATATTATTCTCCTTTTTAATATATTCTTTTAAATTTGGACAATTATTATTGTACAACATAGAAATTTCTCTAATAAAAAATAACTCGCCAACCAAAATATATGGAGAATACTCATTGAAGATACACAACTTCTTGTATGGAGAATACTCATTCGAGCCTCCTTTTTGTGACACTCTCGGTATTGTTAGGTCGCATGAGTACCAAACTTTTGTTATAGGTACGCAAGCACTAGTTGATCCTTTAGATAACAAAATTGATTCTCCTCGTGAGAATGATTTGTGTCCATTTAGTGCTAACACTTATAACTTGACTAAGGTTCCATTACCAAGTGACGAGAGTATTCACACACTAGTTGACTCTTGTGAAAATCAAGATGGTCTACGTTGGTCTATGAGTTGCCGACAACTAGTGACGATGTGGACCATGATCAATCGGGTGGAAATGACCTTGATGTGCTTGATTGTTTAGGAAACCCGAATTGCGATTGTCTTGGTAAAGGTGATTTTGCTTGTGAACCCTTGGCTGCCTTTGTGTCTAAGTGAGGATTTCTCCTTTGAAAGAGAAGGTGATGTGTGCTTAGAAATGCCATCTACTTATTCTTTATGTGTTTCTTATGTTGGGCATATTCCTAGTGGAGATTTTGAAACTAGTAGTAAGTGCATGCATGAGAACCCTTTATTTGAAGTTGACTTATGGAACACCTTTCTCAACCCTCTTTTTGTTCATGATATTTCCAATGGTGATAAAGAGGGCTTGCTTAACTTTGAGGATGACACCCTAGGGGAGAATAAGAGTGGTCGAGACCTACGTCCTTGGTTACGTCTCCCATTCGACCACGGTAACTTCATAGGGTGTGAAGGACGGATAGTTGTTAGTAGGTCCACTTGTTTGATTAATATTGCTATATGTGTTGTGTGGACTTTATTTTTAATTAGGGTACCTCCCTTGATGGTGATTCCTTTCGCCAACTCCTTTGTAATATTTTTGCTAAGTCCCTCGTGATTAAAACAAAGGATGTATGGTTATATTTCAAGTGTGTACCTCCTTGGCATGTTGATGTTGTTTATTGTACTAACCCTCATGTCATGAGGATGTGGTGCTTGTTTGTCTTCTCTTTATTCTTGCAAGATTTGAATTTGAGGTCGAACCCTTTTCAAGAAGGGGAGGATGATACAAGTCAAATGGCCACCCTAATTTTTGAAGACATGATTGGAGATCATCACTTAAAGGCTCAAGACTTGGCCACCCCGAGGGTACAAGAATATGCAAGGAAGACCCATTTTGAGCCTACCATTGAGCCTACCATTTATCAAGGCCATGAGTGGAGGATTTCTTGGAGCATTGAAGACCTGAGGATTTACGGTTTTGGACACTTAATGGCTCACGGTTTTGGGCCGTCTTATTTGAGGGCGTTGTGGTCACTTTACTTTGCCCAAAATGCACTCCATGTTCGCCCCCCTCATTAAGGATAATGTAGCCATTTTTTTTAATAATGTACTATAAATAGAACCTTTTAGAGCTTATTTCCTTAGTTGATTATTGATGTAAGACTTGAAACATGGTAACACCTTTAGTTGTAGGGCTTGGAATAGCCACTAAGCCGAAATAAGGGCAACAAGTGTGGATATCACTTGTGTTGCAATGTTGGCTTGATACATTGGTGTTTAGAGGAGGTAAAGTTCCTCTTGTGTCAACGTAGGAGTTAGGTGTTTGTCGTGTATAGTGTTAAGGGTCCAAGAGTCCACCAAATTCTAGGGTTCTCAAGATTATGCCTTCACTTGTCTAACTATCTATCCCTTTTATTTATGTTGTAATCGTTTGTTTGTTATTCTTGTACACCAACCCATGAGGTGTTGTTATTGTTACCACATTGTTGTTCATCATATTGCGTTGTACAATAGTTTGGGTTGGCTAATTTGGTGTAATAAACACCTTGTTCTCTTGTTGTTGTTGTGTTCTTGGGAATCCGAGACTTGGTCTCCAAAAGGGCTTACGGTTTTCTTCAAATTTGTGGACTGTTTGGACTGATTTTGGTGTTTCCAAGTTTTTATCATATCAAAAGAGCTCGAAGAAGAGATGGTTGTAAAACTTCTGACTCCTTGTTATTTGGCATAGTTGTGTAACATCACGAGCTTAGGAGATTCAACCATAAAAACTTACAAGTCTCACAAGTGCCATGAAATCAACTACCATCAAAGACTTTTTCCACTCAATCTGTACACAGATTGGACTTATAACATAAAGTTAAGTTCTTTTAAACCTTTCTCTATGCAAAAACTCTTGACATAAAGCTAAGGATTTACTTTCATTTCATTTTCTTAGCAATTGAGACCACAAGGGACCGAGGATTTACTTTCATTTCATATTCTTAGAAAATTGAGACCACAGGAGACTGATATCACTACTTAAGAAAGACTAATTGAAAGGTCTATCCTCACCTTTACTCATTTAACTCTAATTTATCCTAAAACAATTAATGGATCTACTTGGTTTGAATTGTACACGATATAATCTTATTTACTATAGCCCAAAATGACAAGTAACAGGCTAGTTGGTAGAAAGTAGAGTAATACTGAAATTATGCGAGTAATTAGATTACAAGCCATAAAATACAAGAGTGACAACATCACTAGAGATAAATGAGGAAAAAAGTAAAAGTATCTCATAATCTAGTAAGGTCAGTAGAAGATCCTCTAGAAAACAAGAGTACGAGTAGTATCAATTGTAAAATAGTCTAGAACAAAAAGACCATCCAAGAATAGAAGAAGGAGAGAAAGTTAGCTCCAAATCCAAAAGCTTACCTTATCGTCGAACTCCAACAGCACTAGTACGGATGTCAACGGTAGCAACGAGTACTAAAATGTGTATCAGAAAAAGATGAAGAAGTATAATAAGAGTAGTAAAACAATGGGTACTCAGTAAGCATCAGCGACTGACTGAACTAAATCATAATAAAAGTACATTAAGATGCGAGATGGTAAATTAAAATCAAGAAAAGGGATAAACTTGGAATAATTCTCCAATTACAGAAAATAAATAACCAAGTAAATAATATGAAAATAAAGCAACCAACTATAGCCTAACTGAGCCCCCATAAGCCCAGAAGCCGCAAACAAGAGTAAATAATACAATTTAGTCCATATAAGCCCGATGTAAGGGTGTCAAATGGGCCGGCCCGACCCGGTCCGACCCAGCGCGAGTAGTTAACCCGGCCCGGTAAGACCTAGGGCGTTAGGGTTCCGGGTCCCGGGCCAGTTTTTTTGTTAAAATGGGCTCGATTAACCCGGCCCGGACCAAGCTCGGTTCAGGCCCGCCGGTTAACCGGCCCGGCCCGAAAAAAAAGAAGAAGAAATTTTTGGTTTTTGGGCCAAACTAGCCCTTGGCCCAACGGCTAGTTTGGGCCCATTTAATAATAAAAAAAACTTTAAAAAATATTTTTTAATCCCCAAAATAAATCTATAAATACCCTACAACTTCAAATCATTTTTCACACAATTTTTCACTCTCTCAAATATCATTCTCTCTCAAATCTCAATTCTCAATTCTCAAATATTCAATATATTTAATTTCTTAAAGTGTTCACTTTAATTTTTTAATTTTTCGTTTACAAAGTACGAGCGGAAGTTTCTAAAGTCGCTATCTTTGGATACTTCCAAAATTTGGTATTGTCGTTCCATCTCTTACGTTTAATTTTTATTTATTGTATTAATTGTTTAATATTTAATTTTATTATATTTGTGTATTTTGAATATTTTTAGTTTAATTTAATTTATATTATGGATAAATTAAAAAACCTCGCTGCTAAAGGTGTTAAAATATTTTGTCCTGGAAGCGGTAGTGGTAGTAAAAGGCGAATTACTAGCGGTAGAGGTAGTTCAAGTAATAGATATACCCGTGTGACTTCGCCTCCGGTACCGCTTTGTACACCTTTTGAGGAAGAAATAGGTGTAGGTTCTCACGATATGGATTATGTAGAAGCTCAGGAAAATTACGATATAGAAGAAGAAAATGAAGTAGATGCAGTTAATTTAGACGAAGATGATGAAAATATTGCTGAAAAACCCGCAGTAGGAGATGCTAACGTTAGATCTGAATCAGTTAATCTCCCTTTCCGTCCTCCCCGTGCCCCAAAACCTCGTAAAAGAACTAGTATTGCATGACAATTTTTTGAACGTATATCAGATATTGAGGTGCAGTGCAATATTTGTCAACAAATATATAAGCATAGAAGTGGAGGTAAGCAAGGGGGTACGGGTACGTTAATGAGACATATAGTTGAAGATCACAAAAGAGAGTTAAATATTGCAAAAGGTGGTGGGGATGTTGGTGGGTCAACGCAAACTAGAATGGACCCAACAACCGGTCAAGTAGCGAAAAGTATAATAAATTGAGTGACAGGGAAGAAATAGCTAAAATGGTAGCTGTGGGTTGTTTGCCTTTTAGTTTTCCTTCTTCTGATGCTTTTATTCGTTATATACAAGCAATTTATAATCCTATGTTTAATGGTATTCCTAGAACTACTTGTCGGTTTGATATTTTTAGACTCCATTCACAATATTATTTTATTTATCAACATTGTTAAAAAATATTCAATGTAGATTGTCCCTAACTTCTGATCTAGGTCGTGCTGTAAATAAAAATAATTATTTAACCGTTACTTGTCATTGGATGGATAGTAATTTCGTGATGCAAAAACGTATTCTTGCTTTTTTATATGATGAAGATCGTAAACATACTGGACAATTTATTGCTGATTCTATTGTTAAAATTGCCGGATATTATGGTATAGAAAATAAAATTTTATGTATTGCTTTTGATAATGCTTCTAACAACAAGACTGCTATAACAAAAATAAAATCGACGCTATCTCCGCCCTTGCCTGAAATTTTTCATATTAAGTGTGCATGTCATACATATAATTTAATTGTAAAAGATGGTCTTGACTTTTTTGAGCTTTATATTGAAAAAATTCGTCTTGCCGTTGGTTTTATTCAAGGAAATAATCGTAGATCGAGAATTAAAGAATTTAAAGTTAATTGTCAAGAAAATGAACTTACACCGATTTTGATGCCTGAGGAAGTTGATACTAGATGGAATTCTACGTATGAATTTTTAAAAACTTGTTATAAATATAGAATTCCTGTTACACTAGCTTTTAACCAACATTGCGGTTCATTTGCTGATTCTGCTGATTGCATGCTATATAATTCTGATTGGGTTGTAATTAATGATCTTGTCAAGTTTTTAGAAAATTTTTATGTAGCTACGATTGAATTTTTCGGTGCTTACTATCCTACTGTTTGTAATATTTTGGCATATATAGCCGATATTTCTGGTTTGCTCCAACAATATAAAAATAAAGAAGGTTATAAAGAAGCTGTTGGCGCTATGTTTATGAAATTTAAAAAATATTTTTTCCCAATTCTCCCTATTTACTTGGTTGGTGCTATGCTAAATCCGTGCATGAAATATAATCATATGTGTCAATTTAGTACTCTTATTTATACTAACTTAGAAATAAATACTAACCATGATTCTGAACAAGTACAGCCTGATTTGTGGACGGCTACGACTGATGCAAAGGATTATATAGAAAAATTATATAATCACTATGCTGATTTATTTGATTCAGCCGTACCTACAAATATTACTCCAACTGTCGCTCCTCATCCTCCCGAGGAGCCATCATCTTCTAAAAGGCTGGCACATAGTGGTTTTCCTAATTCGTTTTATGATTTAAATTGTTGGAACAATGTTGATGAGAGAGCTTACACATCAACTTATCGGGAAGAGTTGAAATATTATCTTCGGACGGCACCAGAGAATCGCAGACGACGGATCAACACGCTGGATTGGTAGAGGAATAATGAATCACAATATCCTGTACTTTCAAGATTAGCTAGAGATATCTTGAATGTTCCAATGTCAACCGTTGCATCAGAGAGCGCCTTCAGTCAGGGACGACAGCAGCTTGGAGACAACCGACACTTATTGGGAAGCAACACAATGAATGTTTTAGTTTGCCTCAGAGATTGGATTAGAGCGGAAATAAGAAACCAAGGAATGGAACCGGAGCCGAGCGACGAGCTGAAACTTGAAGAAATTATGACTTCACGGGAGAACTCAGCAGAATCAAGTCCAATGCATGGTTTTGCCCCCGTTGACTTCGACTATCCTATGCAAGTTCCCATTAATATTAACATGAATGAGTTGGAAAAAATGATGCATAATTTAAAGATTTTTCATTCATGTAAATTATAAATTTTGGATCATTTTGAAATCAATAAAATTTCCCAAATTCATTCACTCCTTAGTCATTGTTTTTTATTTTTTTTATTTAACAATTTAATATTTTAAATTGAATTTCTAGTTTTATACTTTAAATTAAAAACTTACTTCTAATATATTATTAATTTACTACCAAATATTATTAATTTATTATATTAAGTAGCATATGTTTTGTATTTTTGTGCATATATCTTCTATAGAAGTGTATATTTAACGTATACATGTGTATATGTTTTATAAATTAGTATATAAGTATATCTATACATATTTTAATGTATATATAATGTAGTATATTTTATAAGTAGCAGTATATATACATTGAATGGTGCGTATACACGTGTATATATCTTCTATAGAAGTGTATATTTAATGTATACATGTGTATATGTTTTATAAATCAGTATATAACTATACAGATATATATATATATATTGTAATGGATATACATTATAGTATATTTCATTTAAAGTATTACATATACATAGAATAGAGTGTATATATGTGAATGGATCTTCTATAGACGTGTATGTTTAACGTATACATGTATATATATTTTATTTAAAGTAGTACATATATATTGAATGGTGCATATATATGTGTATATATCTTCTAAAGTAGTATATATTTAACGTATACATGTGTATATGTTTTATAAATTAGTGTATATATATATTGTAGTGTATATATATATATATATATATATATTATACTATTATAGCATATGTTTTATTTAAAGTAGTACGTATAGTCATATATAATTATATATTGAATGGTACGTATATATGTGTAATTGTTTATACTTTATATATATTTTTAAAAATATATATTGTATATTGGAGTGTATATAGTGAATATTGGAGTGTATATAGTGTATATTGGATTATTTATTTATTTTTTAAACAGGTTTGACCGGTTTTAACTGGGTTTGACCGGGTTTTGGTAGGTTTGACCGGATTGGGTTAAGTGGGCCAGTTTCGGCTGGGTTTTAATTTTTTTTACTATTCGGCCCGTCCCGTCCCGACCCGGTTAACGCCAAACCCGGCCCGTAACCGGCCCGAAATCCGGGTAAAATGGAAGGGCCGGTTTCGGGTTAGCCCGGCCCGGCCCGTTAGACACCTTTAGCCCGATGGAAGCAACTAGGAAAGATATACTAAAAGTAATAATCTCAAAGTATGTAAACATGGAAATCGTAATCGTGGATTCTGCCAGACCATAAACACCAGACCCAAACTGGTTCCTTAATCATCATTTATAACCACTCAATTCCAGACTGGAACTTGAAATAGTATCTTAAATATCGAACTCAAACCGAAATTAGGATTATAGGTGCCAGGCTCAAATCGGTCTTAGTATCATAATTGCTAGACTCGAACCAATCTTCAAATAAATTTATGGTACAATTCTAGTCAAAGTCAAAAAGTGTCTAATTACTTCCTAAGGACAAAGAATATAAATAGGATACCAGAAGAGGACCTCTTAGGTCTAGAAGAAGCTAATTATATATTGACCTAAAGTGGGTCGAGGGCCCATTTCTAACCTCAAAAGTTCATTCTAATGTAATTTCTACCCCAAGCTAGACTAAGGTTCCAAAGTCCCACTACAAGGTGCTAAATAAGTCTTATTAAGTCCTAAGATAGCCATTTAATCCAAGGAACGAATGGATTGGTCAAATTCGCCTAAATACGACTCACTAACCAGATAAATACCCTAAATTTTGCAAAATATATAATTGATTCATAATTTCCTAACCCAAGACTAGCATAAAATGATACCACAATAAAGCTTAATCTATGAGGAAAGTAATCTTAGCCTACCTGAATACCAAAAATGCTTGCTACATATGCTAAATTTGAAATTTTCCCTTCGAGAAGCCTCTGCGTGATACCACACTATGAAAATAGTTATCCATATAGTAATATGAGAATAATGATACCCATATTGCATTTTTAATGCTTTAGGTTCAAAGTCAAGTCAAAATCCTATGTGGGGCTGGCTTGAGCAATCAAAATTTTAAAATGATCACCACGTCCCGTTATGACCAAGGATAATATACCCTCAAGAATGAGTAAATTTGACTCAAACAATCCCAAAATCAACCCAGCAAGGAACTAGGGGTTTAATACTAAACCAGAGAATTAAATTGAGAATTAATCGAAAGCTTACAAGGATTATGATGAGGAAATGACTTTCCCAAGGTCACTACATCCCACGATCACCCAAGGATCAATCTCCTAATGGGTTTTGATAGACTTGGAGCTTGAGGATAATAAGAGAAAAATGGGTAAAGGGTGAAATAAGTTCCCTTGTGGTTATCATTTAAGCGCCCATTTGACCGCTTAAGCGATCGCCGCTAAAGCGGTATATGGTCGCTTAGTCTACCTTTGCCCCAAACTTATCTCCGCTAAAACGGGCAATAAGTCGCTTAATCAATATCCACTAAAGCAGTCAAGTCTCCGCAAAAGCGACTGGGTAGGGACCCGACTTGGCCACTAAACTGATTTTCTTGGCCACTTAAGAGGCTACACTAACCGAGTCCATGCACCAGCTGAACATAAATGAACTATGATACCTAATGCATCACCAAAATTTGCATCCAGAGTTGTTTTGATAAAATATGGGCCCCACACACAAAGACCTCTTTTACCAAAATTCATACAATAGCCCAAAATGAGTCTGCAAGCCTTGAGACCTAAAACAAAGGTCCCCTTAGCCTAAAATTGATATTCTGGAGATTATGGAGCTGTCTTAATTAGCAAATGAGATTATTAACCTACAGTTAATGCTCAATAGCCAATCATTACTAGTGAAAACTTTGAAACAGGGAATTGATACTAAAAACCAAACAAATTACCTGATAACCAAATTGTCAGCTCCAATAAGTCATAAATGAGGCAGCTATAGTAAAGCTTTAGAAAGTGAAAATACAAAAAATGACCTGGAGGGTCATTATAATATCCACTACTAGAAGGACTTTTATATGCAAAGTAAGGAGTAACCGAAGGCTCAAATAGGTAGGATACTGGGTCCGCATCTCACTCTCAATGTACCAAGTAACCTTCTCCACTGGGCAGTGTTTCCACTGAACAGTAACTACTACAATATATTAGAAAGTAACCACCTGTCATCTTTGGCTAATATGAGAACTAGCTTCTCCACGAATGTCAATCCCTCATTCAACTGAATTGAGTCTGACCGAAGCACATGTGACTCATCAAGTATGTAACACTGCAACATAGAAGCACGAAAAACTGGATTAATAATGACAAAATTTGGGGGAAAGTGCATCTCATAATCCACCTCTCCAATTGTGTGAAGTATCTAAAAAAACCCTATATATCTAGGGCTGAGCTTTCCTTTCTTGCCAAACCTCATCATGCCCTTCATGGGTGATACTCGAAGGAACACTCAGTCTCTAACTCCAAACCTCAAGGCTTAAAGTATACGATCTGCATAAGCCATTTGCCTACTCTAAGCTTTCCTCAACCTATCCTGAATCATTTGTACTCTATACAATGACTCCTGGAGTAAGTCAGTACCACAAGGCCAAACCTCGGAGGTCTTAAAACCATTTAGTGCCTCAAATGGCGCTATTTCAATGCACTAATAGTAGCTATTATTATAGGAAAACTCTTCTAAGCTAAGTGCTACTCCCACTAACCTCTCCATAACACAAGCTCAAAATATATCCTTGAGAACCTGGATAGTCCACTCCGAATGCTCGTCGATCTAAGGGTGAGAAGTGGTTCTAAGGTCAACCTGAGTACCTAACTCCTTCTGAAAAATCCTCAAGAACCTAGAAGTGAATACTGAGCCTCTGTTTGAAATAATGGATATAGATACTTCATGAAGGTAAACTATCTCACGAAAATAGATAGAGGTGAACCTTTCAGCACTAAAGGACATCTAAATAGAAAGGATATATTCAGATTTAGTTAACCAATCTATAATAACCCATATGCCAGAACCATGGAAGGTGCGAGTAAAACTACTAACAAAGTCTATGCGATCCGCTCTCACTTCTTACTTGGGCATGGGGAATCTCTGAATTAAGCCACCAGACCACTTGATGCTCGACCTTTACCTACTGAAAACATAGACAACAAGATACAATGTTTGCTATATCTCTCTTCATGCCAATCCACCAGTAGTGTGGCCTCAAATCCCTATATATCTTAGTTGTTGAGTGTCATATAATATCAACTGAATTAAATCTCTAACTCTCGAGACACAAATGCGAACATCATACTTCAAAATACTCTCAGAATCCATGGCAACCCTCCAAACTCACCCCTCAACACCTGATCACGGATTCTAAAAGTCCACTATCCTTAAACTATCGACTCTGAATCTACTCAAATAAAGTAAACCTAGCCTCAAAACTAGAAAGGATCCTCCCGGAGTCTGGAATATCAAGTGAAACTGCAATACCTCGTAAGATCCCAATCTCAATTCATCTCACAATTGCATGTTTAAGGGGTCCAAGACTTGGAATTTTCACTAAGTGTTGAGGGCTGTCATTTTCAAGAACTATAAGCTTCAATGATTTTATTTTTAACCTTCCCGACCTTAGGAAATCAAATTTTGGGTTGATTCATGATCGGGGTTGTTCAAAGTATGTCTCAAGTGAGTTTCAAAATTTTTGGATGAGCGTAAGGCTGTATTTGGAAAACCAAACTAGTACCATCATCGGGATAAGTGAGCGCTGCCCCTCCCAGTCCACTGGGGTAAGATGGGTACCGCCTGGTCCAGTGCATTGCTCTAAGGCAGGTGCCGCTCTACCTAGGCCACCACTTCAGAGCCCGCGCCGCTCCCAACCTATTCTATCCAACTTTTGTTTCTTGGTATTTTAAGGGTATTTGGGTCATTTTCCTTCACCTAATTCGTCCACAACACGAATTTGGGGCTTCCAAAGAGCATTATTTGCCCTTTTATTCGCAATTTATCTCAAGAAAAAGACCCTTTGTTTCCCCAAGAACAAATCCAAACTCTTTCGCAAGAAATCCAGGAATTCAAGTTTCAAGTTCAAGGAATCCTCAAGGAATCTTTAATAATTCATCTAATAATTCATATTTAACCTCAATATTCCTTCACCCTTATAGCCTTATATATAAAACAAGCAAGCAATAATCTTTATGCTACAAGAAATATTTATTCTCTCCCAATATACAATTGATCATCAATTTTTATCACCACTATCTTTACATTACAGAGAGGTAACTAAAAGGTTAGAACATGAGGACTCAAAACTTGAAAAAATACTATGCATAACTTTGACACTTAACTGAAGCATGAGGAATAGAGTTAAAAGCATGAATTCAGAAGAGATCTAAACTGAGGACATACATGACATAATTTGAATTTCACTGATTATTATAAGATACCATAAGTTCTGGGAACTGAGCCATACTGTAAAGCATGGTTACCTGAGTCATGAGCTGCATGACCTAAGTTTGGAGTTCATAAATTCATGGAACATAATTCGTACTGCTGAGCAAACTGGAATCCTTATAATAGGAACTGGAAGCATACATGATTCTATGGAAAGTGCATGAATGTGAGTTATGATCATGTACATGACACGTAAGGAATGAGTAGATAAAACTTTGCACTGAGCTAAGGTAATATAGACTAGACCTGGGGCCTTGTTGTAATGGGCATCCCAAGTCCACCTAGGATCGAGGATCACCCCCTTAACCCAACGTATCTACCTTATATATCCTTAGACGACTAGAATTTTGAGCATATAACAAGAATGCACAATGCTATCATGAAGACTTTGGGATAAAGTCACAACCATGAATGACACAACCAAGTCTGTCCATACTAAACCAACTATCCATACCATACCAAACCAAATAGAATACCAAAAGATAATATAAAGTCAAACCCAAAGTGTAATACAATGGAACCGTGAGAAATTATGTCCGATGATGCCAGCCTCCCAGCTTATTCCAATGCCAAGGCTGAGACCAATACCAATCCCGCTTATTCCAACCCCCAAAAGTACCATAAAACCTCTATCCAAAAGAATACAAATATCTGGTAGGGACGTGTCCCCAACCATGGCCAAAACCAATATAAAAAAGAAAATAAAAAGCCTAACAATATCCTACATGAAATGATGCCTTTCGAAAGGATAAAAGCTCACCACTTTAGTCCAAAAAACTATCCCCCAAAAAAGTACTATAAAAAAGGATTAAAATGTCCGGTTCCTAAATAGAGTGGTTATACAACCTTCAGTAAATGGGTTAGTGGGTGCATATTAGCATGAATCTCGATATAAGGATAAAGTAATGCAATTTATCAAAACCAAGTTAAAACCATCCAATGGAAGTAACCATACATCTATATATATATATGTTGCGATAAGGGACCGAGTTTAGCATGCCATTTAAAACCTTAACCTTGGTCGTGTAGCTTAGTCGTCCTATTACCCATGGGCCATATGGGTTCAAATCCCCTTGATGAAAGGGTCCCGGTGCGTGTAGCCACATGACCAGGAAATAACCATGGGATAACTAGTAAATCCCTCCAATATGAATGTGACACTAGCATATGACCATCGAAAACCCTTCATATCGGAAAATATAAGTTTTCAATTTTGATCCCCCCGAGGATCGCCACCTTCCATGGCTTAGCTTACACTCTCTGCGATTAATGTCCAATTAAAACCAAGTCCAAACAATCCAATTATTCATTTATTAACCAAGGCAATTTGATAAACCAGTGGTATCATTATACCACCATACTTGTAAAAATTATCCATCAAACAATTTATACTAAGGGGACTCTCGATGCCTTTTCCATTAACCATATTAACCTCTTGGGAGACTACTATGTTCTCCACAAGAATAACCAATTAAACTTTAACCTTTGTAAACCATTTGTAGTTTCATGCATTAGATGAAAACAAGCAAGAGTTCCCTTTTAAAAGAGTCAATGCAATAAATATATCTTTATAAGCATTTAATCAAACACCTTGGGGGCATAGTATAACCAAAACCAAATTCCATTACCATTAAACCATTACCATGTAATTCTATTATCCAAAGCCACCATTAATTAATAGAAAACATAATTAAAACCATACATCATAACCAAGCCTTTAACATCAAAACCCCCAAATTAATGATTGAAACCCAAAACCATGCAAGAGTAAAAACCATAAAATCAACCATATAACCATGTCTTTAATTGAAATTACAAGTAGGGAAGAGAATCACGCCTTAAGCCAAGGAAATTAATGGAAAGAATTCACCAAGATAAGACCCAAAGTAATCCCTTAGTTAAAACCATAGCTCTTTTCCCCAAAAGCTCTTGAGAGAATTATGATATGTTTTGAAAGAGATTCTAAGTGTTTAAGAATAAAATAACAGGGTAAATAACCTCTTATGTGTATTAGATGTCGTAGGTCTTTATTAGGTAAGTAGGGAAATATTCAAAATACCCCCACTAAAATCCCATAAAATCTGACACAGGGTTACGACTGACCACTTTATAAGTTGTAACCCAACTTACAATTGATATCCACCCAATCATAACCAATCCTCAACCATGGATCAGATACTGTTTAGTATACGACTCATCCAACCAAGTCATAACCTCAGCATACGATCCGTACCCATGTTCCATATCCTTGGCAGAGTATAACACCAGGAGGATCAAATACTGACCACCTTATGAGTCATCTATACGACTCATAACCATGCCTTACAACTCATTCCCTGAAGTTGTATCTATTCCAGTTTCCAAGACCATCCCACCAACTAACACTGGTCGCTTAAGATAGGTCTTCACCACTTGTACCCCAGTTTACGGCTCGTACCATGAGTCATAATTTGTTTGAAGAATGAGATTCCAGGAAATTTTCTAAGGGTCCAAACCTGGGATGCTTCAGTCTCCCCTACTAGAAACATTCACCCCCGAATGATGGATAAGGTAGGGTTAACCACACCTAGATTTATTTGCATTATTAGACACCCTTTTAACAAAGTTTGAAAACAAAGAGGTAAAGATGTTAATCTTTTCTTTAATAAACTTAGAAAATAAAGATATGTTCAACAACACATACCTTCTGCATGAATATTGGCAGCAGAAAACAAGAGCAGATACTTGGAATTCATATTTTCTTCAGCTTTCCACGTAGGCTCTTTCACCTTGTGGTTATGCCATAGAACCTTAACCAAAGCCACATCCTTGGTCCGCAACCAAAAAATTTGCCTATCTAATATCTCAATCGGGACCTCTTCATAAGATAGAGAATCCGAGATATCCAACCCTTCCAAAGGCACAATCAAAGACAAATCACCAACACACTTCATCAACATAGAAACATGAAATACTAGATGAACCAAACTCAAATGAGATTGAAACTCCAACTCATACGCAACATTGCCCGATGTCTATAAAATCTCATTAGGACCAATGTACCGAGGACTGAGCTTTCCTTTTTTTCCAAAACGCACTACTCCTTTTACAGGAGATACCTTAAGGAAAATCTTATTCCTAACTGCAAACTCCAAGTCTCTACACCTAACATCCACATATGACTTTTGATGACTCTAAGAAGATTGAGACTATCCCGAATCACCTTCACCTATTATAGCTTGGCGAACCAAATTCAGACCAAACATATCAGCCTCACTAAGCTTAAACCAACCAATATGAGATCTATACCTCTTACCATAAAATGCCTCAAAAGGAGCCATACTAATAATCTTATGATAGGTATTGTTATAACAAAACTCTACCAAAAGTAGATGCTCCACCCAACTGCCACCATAATCAACCAGACAGGCTCGAAGTATATCTACTTATGTCTGAATAGTTCTTTTTGCCTGCCCATCCTATTGCGGGTGGAAAGCCATACTTAGACTTACCTTAGTCCCCAAACCTTTCTGAAAAGACCGCCAGAAGTGGGACGTAAACTACGTACCTTGATAAAAAATAATAAAAACAGGCACCCTATACAGTTTCACAATCTCTTAAAGATAAAGCTTCACATAATTTTCTACCAAAAAACTAGTCCACACATGCAAGAAATGCTTAGACTTCATCATCCTATCCACAATGACCCAAATTGAATCAAATTGGTTCCAAGATCGAGGAAGATCGATAACAAAATCCATATTGATCTCTTCCCACTTCCATTCAAGAAACTTAATCTCTTGATATAACTCACCAGGCCTCATGTGCTTAACTTTAACTTATTGACACACCAAGCACTTGGACACAAAATCAACCCCATCCCTCTTCATGCCACTCCACCAATATATCTCCTTAAGATCATGGTATATATTAGTAGAACCATGATGGACAACATACCGTGACTCGTGTGCCTCAACCAATATCCTTTGCCACAAACCATCTAAATCAGGAACACATAACCTCCTTTGATACCGCAACATACCATCACCACTAATCTAAAAATCTGCCAACTTTTGCTCACCAACACTACTCTTGATTTTCATCAAGGCAGAATCCAACACTTGCTTCTCCTTAATATCAGCACCAAAAGATGATCTAACCACTTCTTGTACCATTACACCACCATTCTTGGAGTCCAAGAGATGAATCCAAGATTTTCCAAGCAATGAATATCCTTCACCGATTCCCGCTTTTCTTTTTCTATTTGAGCCAAACTACCCATGGACAACCTGCTAAGAGCATCATTAACCACACTAGATTAACCTGGATGGTAGTGAAGACTCATATCATAGTCTTTGAGAATCTCAAGCCATCTTCTCTGCCTGAGATTAAGCTCTTTCTGTGAGAACACATATTGCAAGCTCTTGTGATCAGAAAAGATATTCACGTGGACCCCATACAAATAATACCACCATATCTTTAAAACAAACACAACGTCCAACAACTCTAAATCATAAGTAGGATAGGTCCTCTCATGAACCTTCAGTTGCCTGTAAGAATAGGTTATCACCTTCCCATGATGGATCAACACATGACCAAAACCAACTTGAGATGCATCACAATAAACCACAAACCCATCATTATCTTCTAGCAAAGTCAAAACTAGAACCGAAGTTAATTTATCCTTTAAATTCTCAAAACACCCCTCAGACGTATCCGACCAAGAAAACTTAACCTTCTTTTGAGTTAACTTAGTCAAAGAAGAAACTATCGATGGGAAGCTCTCCACAAACCGCTTATAATACCCGGCTAAATCTAAAAAGCTTCGACTATCAGATGGAGTTGTAGGTCTAGGGCACTTTTTTACCATAGCCACCTTCTGCAGATCTACCATAATCCCTTTACTAGAAATGATTGGACCCAAGAAAGTTACAACATTCAATCAAAACTCGCACTTAAAGAACTTAGCAATCAACTGCTATTCCCTTAAGGTCTGTAACACCACCCAAAAAGATTAGCATGATCCACCTCACTCTTTGAATACACCAGAATATCATCAATAAAAACAATGACAAAGAGATCTAAATACCGCCGAAACACCCTGTTCATCAGATCCATAAATGCTGCCGGGGTAATCCAAATGACATTACCAAAAACTCATAATGCCTATACCTAGTGTGAAAAATCATCTTAGGGATATCCACCTCCTTAATCTTTAACTAATGGTACCCAGATCAATGATCTATCTTAAAGAAAACTTTTCACTTTCCAACTCATCAAATAGATCATCAATTTGAGAAAGAAGATATTTGTTCTTGACTGTTACCTTATTCAATTGCCTATAGTCGATGTACATACAATGAGAACTATCCTTCTTGCGCATGAACAACCCTGGTGCACCCCATAGGGAAATACTAGGATGAATAAACCCTTTGTCTAGAAGATCCTTAATTTTTTTCTTGAGTTCCCTTAACTCATCTGGAGCCATTCTATATGGAGGAATAGAAATTGGATGAGTGTACAAAAGCAAATCAATACCAAACTCTATTTCCCTATTCGGAGGAATACCTGACAGATCATCCAAAAAGACCTCTAGAAACTCATTAACCACAGAGATCAAAGACAAATGAGGACCTTCCAAATTGGAATCTTTAACCCGGACCAAGTAATAAAGACAACCTATAGAGGTTGACCTCAAGGCTTTAAGATAAGAAATAAACTTCCCCCTAGGCACTAAGGAACAACCTTCCCATTCTATTTATGTCTCACCAGGGAACCTAAATATGACATTACAAGTTTGAGAATCCAAATTTGCATAACACGAATGTAACCAATCCATGCCAATGATTACATCAAAATCTATCATACCCAAATCAAACAGATCTACCAAAGTCTGCCTGCCACTCATATATACCACACCCGCTATAGACCCATTCAGTAATGACTGGATCTCCTACTAGGGTAGAAATATAAAACAAATTAAAAATAACTTATGAATCAAAACCAAAAGACACAGCTTTATAAGGAGTCACATAGGAAAGGGTAGAACCCTGATCAAGCAAATAATACACGTCATGAGAGAAAAGCTATAACACACTAGTAGTAACATCAAGCAATACGTCAAATCCCTGATGGGATGCCAAAGGATACAATATATTCCAACCAACATTGGAACTAGGAGCTTTAACAGAAGAAGATTCCACACGACTGAGTGTAGAATCAAAAGATAAAGCTACCATAATATTATTCACCCCCGTAGAAATCTTGTTAGATGGACAATCCCTGATCTGATGGCCTACTTAGACACACTTGAAGCACTTATACCTACTTTCCTCACAAATCCTCATTGAGAACGACTACAAAACCAATAAGGAGGACATGAAGAAAGAGACTGACCTCTACTTTCTTGACACTAGGCTCCTTGTGCTCGAGAATTATAACACCCATGATGACGTTTGTCGCCTGACTGCTAGGGGTAAGGAGCCGTGGAAGTAGAGAAGGAACCAGAACTTCCCAACTTTTTTTTCTACCATTTCCCACCATCTCTACCACCTTGAGACTGGGCATCTGCCTAATTAGAAAACCTACCCCATTTTCCCTACCTATCTCTATATTATGCCTGGCTTTTCTTTCATCCTCAACCTGTTGTATATGAGCAGTCAACCTCAACATATCCATATCCCTTATGAGCAAAGCAGTCTTGCTCTTCAAAATCAGATCTCATTCTTGACCTCATAGCAATAACCAAATCAGGAGTATACCTCAACAACTGATGGAACTTCAAAGCATACTCCCTTATATATATTATCCCCTGTCTGAGGTTCACAAACTCCTCTATCTTAGCTTTCCTTAACTCTTAAGGAAAGAATCTACCCATGAAGGCATCAGAATAGGCCTCCCATAAACCATCTTCTTTTACATTACCCTTACCTCTTTCCCACTCCTTATACCATTAATAAGTAATCTCTTTGAGCTTATAAGCTACAAAGTTTACTCCTTCCACATTTGTAGCCCTTATTACATGAAAAATCTTCTCTATCTCATCAAGAAAGTCATGTGGTCCTTTCTCCACCTTTACTCCCATAAAATTTAGAGGACCCATCTTTAAAAACTGTCCAAGCCTAGCTGCCTTAGCAGATACAATGCTAGACATACCCTACTCGGCCTGACCAGTAACCAGTTGGGCTATAGCATGCATAGAATAAAGAAACTATTCATTCTTACATTGCCCCGAGGGACCTAAGGAGAAGTAAGAGAATAGGAGAAACTCTAGTAAAACCAAGAACAAGACCATGATATTGAAGATGTACTCTAGACGCAGGAGGTAATCCTTCAGCATTATCCCCAGATGGGATGGAAGAATTTTCTTGTGTTCCAGATCTAGGAAGCATGATCTAAAAGAGGAAAAAACAAGATTAGAGGAGATTCCAGGACTGAGAAGTCAAGCATAAAAAAAGAATACGAAGAAAGTGAAACATTCCTAGATGTCTTGCAGCCTCTCCCTTATGAGTATGACTTACTACACACCTCTAAAAGAGACTCTACTCAACACAACTTTATGGACTCCCAATTGACCATGAACGTAGGCTCTGATACCAACTTGACATAGCCTGGACCAGGGGCCTTGTAAAAATGGGAGTCCTAAGTCCATCTAGAACCAGGGACCACCCCCTTAACCCAACCTATCCACTTTCTTAGACGAGCTAAACTTTTAGCATATAACAAGATTATGTAATGCTCTCATGAAGACTTTGGGATAAGGTCACAACTATAACCTACCCAACCAAGTCTATACATACCAAACCAGCCATCCATACCATACCAAACCAAAGAGAAAATCAAAACATAATATGAAAGTCAAACCCACTCAAAGTGCAATATGCTAGAACAATGAGAAATTATATCTGATAATATGAGCCTTACATATTATTTTAATGCCAAGGCTGACAATAATATTGATCTCATCTATTCCAACCCCAGAAGTACCACAAAGCCTTTATCTAAAATAATATAAATATCTGGTTGGGACATGCCCCTAACCACGACCAAAACCAATATCCAAAAAGAAAATAAAAAGCCTAAGAATATCATACATATAATGATGCCTTCCACCACTTCAGTCTAATAAGCTATCCCCAAATCAAATACTATGAAAGAGGAGTCGAAAATCTATTTCCTACATAGCATGAGTATACATCCCCAGTAGACGAGTTAGTGGGTGAACCCTAGCATGAATCTCAAGATAAGGATAAAGTAATGCTATTTATCAAAACTAAGTAAAACCCATCTAGTGCAAACAAACAAACATATATATATATATATATACTAGGATAAGGGACCGAGTTTAGCATGACATTTAAAACCTAAACCTGGGTCATGTAGCTTAGCTATCCTACTTCCCCTGGGCTATATGGGTTCAGATTCCCCTGCTGAAAGAGTCCCAGTGCGTGTAGCCGCACAACCAGGCAATAACCCTGGGATGACTAGTGTATCCCTCCAATATAAATGTGATACTCATACGTGGCCATCAAAGACCCCTCATGTTGGAAAATATGAGTTTTTAGTTTTGATCCCCTTGAGATTGCCACCTTCCACGGCTTAGCTTACACTTTTCTCCATTAATTCCCAATTAAAAATAAGTCCAAATAATCTAATTATCCGTTTATTAACTAAGGCTATTTGATAAACCAGTGGTATCGTTATATGACCATACTTGAAAGCATTATCCATAACTAAACCATTTAGATTAAGGGGACTCTCGATGCCCTTTCCATTTACAATATTAACCTTTTGGGATACTACCATATTCTCTACAAGAATAACCAGTTAACCTTCAACCTTTGTAAACCATTTGTACTTTCATGCATAAGATGAAAAAAAGCAAGAGTTTCCTTTTAAATGAGTTAATGCAATAAATATATCTTTATAAGCATTTAATCAAACACCTTGGGGGCATAGTATAACGAAGATAAATTACATTACCATGTAATTCGGTTATCCAAAACCACCATTAATGCATAGAAAACATAATTAAAACCATAAGAAATCATAACGAAGCCTTTAACATCAAACCCCCAAATCAATAATTGAAAACCAAAACTATGCAAGAGTAAAAACTATGAAATAAACCATATAACCATATCTTTAATTGAAATTACAAGTAGGGATGAGAATCATGCCTTAATCCAAGAAGATTGATGGAAAGAATTTGCCAAGACAAGCCCCAAAGTAACCCCTTAGCTGAAACCCTAGATCTTTTCCCCAAAAGTTCTTGAGAGAATTATGATCTGTTTTAGAAGAGATTATAAGTGTTTATAAATAAAATAATAGGGTAAATATCCTCCTAAGTTTATTAGAAGTCATAGGTCCTTATTAGGGTAAGTAGAGAATGTCCAGGATACCCTCACTTAAATTCTATAAAAACCCAACACAGGGTTTCAACTGAACTCCTTATGAGTCGTAACCTAGCTTACAAATGATAACCACCTAATCGTAACCAATCCTCAACCATGGATCGGACACTGTCCAATATACAACACATTCAACGAAGTTGTAAACTTAGCATACAATCTGTACCCATGATCTGTATCCCTGACAGAATGTAACACTAGGAGGATCAAACACTGACCACCTTTTGAGTCACCTATACAACTCATACCCATGCCTTACAACTCCTTTGCTCAACTCGTATCCATTCTAGTTTCCAAGACCATCCCACCAACTAACACTGGTCAGCTTATGATGGTCTTCACAACTCGTACCCTAGCTTATTGCTCATACTATGAGTCATAATAGGTCTGAAGAACAAGTTTATTGGATTTTTCTAAGGGTCTAAACCTGGGATGCTTCATAAGGATGGGTTGGGAATCATCCTCCCTTACTTCTGTTCTACAACATATTAACATCACTACTAAAATCTGAGAGCCTAACTTAGTTACTTGTTCAATTATCTCTTGATTAGCTTTAATCCATTATTCTAAGTTTGTGGACCCCTTTAATAAACTCTAAACTAAACTACACTACTCAACCTGAAAGACTACACCTGAATGTGTAAAACTCACTACTAAAATTCCTTTTTGAGATACAACTCTTAACTTTCTAAGCCCCAATTGTCATCATATAATAACTTAAAGACTGACTAAATTAGAATCTTTATGAGTATCACTATACTATGAGTTCACACCATCTAAAATTTTTAATTCTCCTTACTATTATATAAACCATCCAAGATTCAAACTTAGATTCTAACATGTAATATGGATATTCTTAAACTTGTAATGAACCATACTAACTTCTCTATTGCATACTAATATCCCATCTTTAAAATTATATTTTTCCCTAAACCATTAGAATTTCCATTAGTTTAGTACATCTGACATCATCATTCTATATCCCATAACTTAGCTGGGAAAAACATCAATTACTACATTACTAGCCTCATTCAAACTTAGAAACTCAATGGTACTATATAAGCACACCCACACCATCATACTTAGCATAATTTCTTGCATATGCTATTTCAGGCCTACTGATTCACCTTTCATATAACTAGCCCCATGGATACATCATCTACTAACTACTAATAAATGTCATTCCTACCTTACTGCTTCTAAACTTCTAGATTTATACTTTTAAATCAAGATTATATGTTGTCATAGGATTCTGATAAGGGATTTAAAAGCCAATCCCTTAGATACTATCTTTCTTACTCTAAGATATAATACGATCTAACTCCTAATCACTAAGATACTATCCTTTTATTTAAAAACTGGTTCACTGGAAAACAAAAAACAACGACTTTATTTCTATAGTCAACTAAGGTATAACATAAGCGGAGGTAATCCATGTTGATAATGACATCAAAATTAGTCGTCTCTAACTCCATAAGATCTATTGAAGTGATTTTCTGAGATACGGTAATCAGGCAATTTTTGTATACAGATCTAGTTGTAATAGATTTACCTACTAGGGTAGATACTGAGAAAGGCTCTACTAATGTTTCTGGACTAACACCAAAATTGACAGTTATATAAGGAGTCACAAAAGAAAGTGAAGCTCTGGAATCTAATAAAACATAAACATAAAGATAAAAGACTTGTAACGCACCTGTAACCACATTAGAAGAACTTTCCTAATCATGTTGGGACTGAAGTGCATACAATATGTTCTAGCATTGACCACTGGTGGCACTGGAAATAGTGCCCTATTGATTCAGATGACTTGCTGGTGTTGCTTAAGAGTTAGTCTAACCTCTACTATTTCTACCCTTCCACATACTTACGAGGAACTCCCCCATCCTGTATCCGGGCTTGCCATATCCAAAACACATACCACTACCAAACTTACACACACCTTAATGATTCCTACCATACCTCCCACTGAGTGGATTAGTATGGCCACTATTCACTCTACTCTAAGGCCTAGAGCTTAATAATCTATCCCGACTGTGATTTCTAAACTTTGGCACTAGCACACTAGCTAAAGAAGGAGTAGGGGCTAAGAATTTTTGGTGGAACTGGGAATGGTTTCCACTCTTTTACTTTGACTTAAAACTACCTATTCTGGCCCTCTTATTCTCTTTTTTTCCCTATGCTTCTTCTCCTCACTTTACAAAGCATGAAATGTAAGACTAGAAAGGACAACAAACATCTGATCTTTTTGAGCAACTACTAAATGAGATAAGGTAGTGAAAGTAGCTCTGAATTTGGCATAAGAGACATACTCATTTAGGGGATCTTTCTGAATAGGTGGATGTGTAGGCTACTTTCTGTTCCTTCTTTTGTTATTTTGTTTTGGGAGGAATTGTCTATAAAAAAATTAAGAATGAGTCAGGAAGAGAGTTTAGATAGAAATCATTCTCTTTCACTTGACATGAACACTGAAAGAAGGGAAACTTTTCCTAAAATGTGTTGTAGCCTCTTGTTCATAAGTGTGGAGCGCTTCACACCCATGCACAAAACTCTACTCAATGTGGCTTTCAAACTCCCTTGGAATCTCTAAAACCTATCTTTGAAACCAAGTTTTTAATGACCCAAGGCTACCTCCTAGTCATGACAATGGTTCTTATGGTCATAAGTAACCACAAGCTAACTCATGCACTGGTACCTGTTGTGAGCACTGAATAAAATAACAATAACAGACATGTGCAAGAACATGTGATAAAGCCATAAGTTCTAAATACTAGAAGTACGATTTAATCTCAAGTATGAATAGTAGATAAAAACTATTAAAAAATGAACTAATTATCTAAATGACTATCTAAATATCTAAAATCCTCTAATCCAACTGAGGAATTAACAGGACAAGTACCAACTAACTCTGACTGACTAAATGTACTAAACTACTGAATAACTAAAATAAACCATTATGTCCCTGATAGATGAGGGCTCACCACTACTGCAACTGAGTAATGCTGGGATGTATAACTATGGTCGAGGAACTGAGAGTCCAAACCTATGATATATGAAATCATAGCACAAAGAAGAGTATGCATTCAGTACTTTGAACATACTGATATATGCAATGAGGTCAAGCTAATATCATGGGATACAGTGCATATAAGCTAAGGGCTACTATAAAGCATGCAATAACTGAACATGAATGCATAAAAACTATAACATATGAGAATGCAAGACCAAGTATAAATCTAAAATCTAAAATAAGTCTGTAACCTGAAAGACTGAAAACTGTATAGCTAATAAACTGGAAATCTGCACACTTGGTCAGGCAAACCTGAACTAAAACTTTACTGAATACTGTACTGAGATCATGAGAGGTATTATCTAACTGGCATTTCCCAATTGAGCTAATTAGGGTCCAACCTATAACCTCAAATGGTAGGGTTTTAGTACTGTGCCATGGTTACTAATAAAAGCTGTGTGGATCCACTAAACTGTCATCCCAAAGTACTAAAGAGTCACCCTATACTGGAAATATTACTCATGAGATATGTGTCAACCTAAAACTGTAGGAAGACTTCTCAAACCCAAGCTGTTGTAATACCCCATATTTTCCTAGCTAAAATTAACTCTCAATCCATAAGTTGTCCAATGTAAATTTTTTTAAATACTCACTATTTTTCAGTTTATATCTCACCAATGCATAGGAAATTTAGTAAGCTTTCCAACAATATAAAATTTTCCCAAATCCGATACCAGGGCGAAGAGTTAGAGCTATTTTTGTGAAATAGTGTACCCCTTGGTACTTCAATGCATCGCGGATGTAGTCCAAATAGAAATTGTCATTTTCTAGTGAGATAATGCGATACCACCACATCGCGCCACCAACAAATTTCCCACTTGTCACTTTTCCAGTATTTCTCTGTGATAATGTTGCGTTGCACCAAGGCCTAATTTCCCATCCAGTGAGGCACTGCGATGGCGCCGCATCATGCCACCAGCCCAGTTCCTAGTTGTCCACTTTTTAGTGAGCCAACACGTCTGTACCACATCGCACCGGGGTGAAAAATTGGGATTTCCAGCTTCCGTTAGTTAATTTCAAGGGCTGTTTGGTCAATTCTCAAAACTCCTAATCATCCTAAACATGAGATTTACATCCTGAATAACCTAATATCTCATTATTCATACTCTTTTCTCAAGATTTAAAACATTCTCTCTTAAGAGGCAAAAACCCTAGCTTCAAGAATCAAGGTCAATCCTCAAGAAATCCTTCAAGAACCTTCAAGAACTCTTCTTCTTAGGTATGTTAGGCGTTCATTCGTGGGTTCCTTTCACCTATGAAGTCCAAGAACACTTTTTAAACATACATCATCTTAAATTCATGATTTTTATGTTTGAATTAGATTGAATTCATGTTCATGATATTAGTTGGGTTTCAACCTATGATATAATTGCAAGTTTCATGAAAATTAAATAGCATGTGTGATGAATATGTGATTATCTTGATAAACCATTGAATTTACAAATTGATTAATGTATCATGATGTTCATGTGTTGGCTATTATCATTCAAATAAGCCATGCTCCCTAAGTGTTTGCTAAATTGCCTATGTAAAGTAAATAGTGGAATCATGACATATTATCATCTGGTTCCAATTATGTAAAAGCTTATGTCCTATAAGTGTTTGATGAAATGCTTATGTAAATTGACTAGTGAAAGCATGACAAGTTATTATGTGATCCCATTCATGCATAAGTCAATGTATATCAAGTGTTTGAAAAAATGTCTAAATAAGTACATTGTTAGCAAGACAGTATTGTTATGCCTTTATGATCATGTTAGGTCTTTCTTGTTATGCTATTAAGTCCTGGGGGTATTTAATACCCAATAATCTAGCTGTTTACCTAGAGCCCATGTCAATTACAGAATAGTATCAGTTATGTCATGATCAATAAAATTCAGTCAGCTACAAAACTAGGTTGAACTAAGTCAGTTACAGAACTAAAGAAAACTCAGTATCAGTATAGTACAGTTCTATATACTCAGTTCAGTGTCTTTTAGTTGGGAGAAGGATTTAAAACTGAGCGAGTGCAGGGATAATGATTTCCCCGTTAGAGAGGCAGAGTCTTTAGTAGCAGTCCTTGTACTCTAGAACTGTATAGCCAGCACATGATGAGAATTCAACTGTCAAACTAGGCTTTACTACCTCCCAGGGGTAACTCGTTAGATTAGGCTTGGCTCTTCTTTGGTGTTTGGTTTTCTAGTGTTAGTACTCGTGGCATGGTATTAGCCCCTTTCTAACTGGGGTCACAGGTTGGACCCCTATTAGCTTAGATTTGGGGCATGTTAGTTAGATGATTACCTCCCACAATCTCAGTTTATAATTTAGTTCAGTTCTACAGAATCAAGATTATCAGACACAATCACTCAATATCAGTAATTCAGTTATCAGTAACTTCAGATGTCAGTTACTCAGTTATTTAAACTTAGTACTTAGCTTTAGAAAAGCCTAGTTATAGTATACATATATGCACAATATTACATACTCAGTATTTATAGTAGTTTTAGTTATCCATGTACTCTCATATTCAGTTACTCTATATCATTCAGTCAGTAACTATTCATGAATATGAACCCTTTCATTCAGTCTTACCTCATCTTGCATACCAGTATATTCCACGTATTGACACATACTTTTTCTTTGTGCTATAATGTATCATATCATAGGTTTGGATGCTTAGGTTCCCGATCACACTTAGGTAAATCCAGTCAACAGTCGCAGATTTAGTAGTGAGTCCTCTTCTATCAAGGATGTGCTTTTATTTTAGTATTACAGTTTATCAATAGTTTAGTAGTTTAAGTTACTTGGGGGCTTTTCCCATCAACTCCATATTCAGATAGTTCAGTTAGAGTCTTTCAGACTAGACTAGTTCAGACAGTGTTTACTTTTTAGATGTTTCTACCAGATATTATTATTTATTAGTATTTAGATTTTGAACATTATGGCAATTCAACTTAATTCCATTTTTATTTTAGTATTATTATTCAGTGCTCATAGCAGATATTAGTCATGGATTAGCTTGTGGTCCCTCGGGACTGTAAGCACCATGTGAATCCCAGGGTATACTCTCAGGGTGTTCAGAGCCTAAGGTTCAATAAAGCCCTAGAGAGTCTAAAATCTGTATCTAGTAGAGTCTTGTGCATGGGTGTGTAGCGCGCCACACTTATGGGCAGGAGGCTATGAGATGTTTTAGGAAAAGTTTCCCTTCTTTTAGTATTTATATCATGTGAGTGAGCATTAGCTCAAGGAAAATTCTCAGTCTAATCTTTTTCTTCCTTCTAATTGCAGAACATGCCTCCCAAAAAGACTAATCGAAAAAAAACTGGAAATTAGTCAATACCTCTACCCATTCAGGAAGATCCCCCGGACAAGCATGTTTCCTATGCCGAATTTAGAACTGCTTTCACTACCTTTGCATATTTAGTAGTTACTTAGAACAACCTACAAGTTGTTGTCCTATCTAGGCTTGGGGTTCATACTTTGTAGAGCAAGGGGGAGAAGCGTGGGAAGAAATATAGAAAAAATAAAAGAGTCAGAATAAGTGGTTTTAGGCCAAGGTTAAATGGTAGTAACCATTTCCAGTTTGGTCAGAAATTCTTAGACCTAAATCCTTATATAGCTAGAGCTCCAGTGCCAAAGTATATAAATGTCAATTGAGATAGCACGTTAGATTATGAGTATCAGGGTAGCATAAAAAGAGGTAATACCCACCCACTTTGCTAGAAATGTGGTAGAAATCATCAAAGTATGTGTAGGGCTGGCAGTGACATATGTTTCAAATGTGGTAAGCTAGGACACAAGATAAGAGAGTGTAGAGCAATGGCTCAGAGGGGAAAAGATTTGTACCAAAAGGGTTAGTCCAACCATCCTTCAGCTCAGTTCGGTCGCTCAAACTAGTAGGGTGCCACTAGTGGGCAACACCCAAATAGGCTTTATGCCCTTCAGTCCAGACAAGATCAGGAAAGTTCTCCTGACATTGTCACTTTTACATTGCAAATCTTCTATTTACATATTCATGACTTATTAGATCCAGGAGCTTCTTTCTTTTGTAACTCCTTGTATAGCAGTTAACTTTAAAGTCAGACTAAAAATCTTAATAGAACCTTTTTTAGTGCTTACCTCAGTGGGAGAATCTATTCCAGCCATACAAGTATACAAAAATGGATCAATTATAATGTTTTAGAAAATCTCTTTAGTTAATTTCAGTAATAGAGTCATTCTATTTTAGTTTCTCGATAAACCAATCCTTGAATGAAGGGGTAGTGCCTTAATTTTAGTTGATTTAAGTTTGAATCTCTAGATTGAAATAGTAGAAAGAGAAGTTGAGAATTCTAATTTATTCAGTATTGAGGTTGCTATATGATGATTGTTGGGAAAATAGAAAGCTAAGAATCATGTTTCAGAAGGAAGTACTAGCAGTGGGTCTTAATTATCAGGAGTAGTCCTTCAGAATGAGTTTAGTATTTATGAGCATTGTCATATCTCAGAATCTAGAGTAAAGTGGTCTCAGCTTAATTTAGAGTTTATTAAGGGGTTCACAAACTTTAAATAACGACTTTAAGCTAAGGGGGAGATGGTAGAAAAAGTAACCAAGTTAGACTTTCAGATTTTAGTAGTAATGTTAGTATGTGTAGAGAAGCAGTGGGAGAGGTTGTGCCCAACCTGTCCTTACATCAGTGTAAATTTTACACTTTGGCTATCATGATATCTACTCATGCCTTACATGTCAACTCTATGATCATAGTTCTTATTCATGCACATTATTGAAAATCATGTATGTTTATAGTTTTTAGTATAAGGAGTTCCAATTTGCTCAGTATTACAAACCAGGTTCCATGAATACAAAAACTCCTAACTCAAGTCATGCAACTTTTAATGATCAATTAAATTCAAATTTATGTCATGTATATCCTCAGTCTAGATCTCTTGATAAATTTATGAGGTTGATATTCTATTTCTGAGGACTCAGTTAAATGTCAAGTTCAGTATAGTGTCCATTCATACTTCACTTCCTTATGTTTAACATTCAGTGAACTCTCCTTATTAGATAATATAGTGATAGGTAGTTTCTTAGAAGGGAAAGAGTAGATGTTTTATTTTAAGAAAAGATTGTTTTACTCTAGTTTTACACGAGGCTGTAGTTATGAAGATAGGCTTGAATGTCATGTTGATGTGTAAGTAGGTAAATGCATTTCAAAGATTTGAGTAGGCTTGAATATAGTGGGAGAATTCAGTCCAGCTCAGACCTTAGTAGGTAGAATGGTTCATGTCTATGTGGAATTACCCTACCCATGATCTCAACTTTGCAGCTGTTGTTTTTTCCTAGCAAATTTGAAGGCACTATCTTTATGGGGTTCATGTCTATGTGTTTACTGATTACAGGATCTGAACCTTCATAAAAGAAGGTGGCGGGAATTGTTAAACGAATATGATATGAGTGTCTTGTATCATCCGGGCAAGGCTAATGTAGTGGAAGATGCCCTTAGCAGGTTGTCATATGTAGTGTTGCCTATGTATAGGATGAGAAAAAGAAAGTTGATTCAGGAGGTTACCAGCTTGCTAGATTGGGTGTTCGGTTGGTTGATTTGGCTGGAGGTCGAGTATGGGTTCAGAATCTTTGTTGGTGGCTGAAGTGAAAGATAAAAAGATAGGGATCCTAGTTTAGCTAAGTTGAAGGAGGCAGTTGGAAAACATAAGGTAGAGTTTTTGTCCCAAAGGGGAGATGATATGCTTCATTTTTAGAGTAGGTTATGTTTTCTATACATTGATGGTTTAAAACAACGGATTCTAGTAGAAGTGCATGGTGCGTAGTACTTTATACATCCAGAAGCCACTAAGATGTACCGTGATTTGCAAAAAATCTATTAGTGGAGTGGTATGAAGAAGGATATTGTAGAGTTTATGGCTAATTGTTCAAATCGTTAGTAGGTTAAGGTTGAGCACCAGAGTCCCAGTGGTATGCTTCAGGAGTTTAGCATCCCCACTTGAAAGTGGAAAGTGGTGAACATGTACTTTGTGATAGGGTTGCCTTGCACAAGTAGTTAGCATAATTTGATATGGGTCATTATGGATAGAATAACCAAATCACCTCATTTCTTACCAGTTTATACTTTGTATTCTACAGAGGATTATGCAGGATATACCTTAGGGAGTTGGTAAGTTGCATGGAATTTTTTGTCTATCATTTAGATAGAGGTGCTCAGTTTACCTCTCACTTTTTGAAAGATTTTTAGAAGGGTCTTGGTACCCAAGTTCATCTCAGCATAACTTTTCATCCTCAGATAGATGGTAATTCATAGAGGACCATTAAAACCTTAGAGGACATGTTGAGGACCTGTTTCTTTAACTTTAAAGGTAGTTGGGATGACCACTTGCCTTTGATTGAATTTACTTACAACAGTAGCTATCACTCCAATATTCATTTGGCTCCGTTTGAGGCTCTTTATGTGAGGATATGTAGATCTCCTATTGGTTGGTTTGAGGCAGGGACGTTGCCTTGATTTGGACCAGTTCTGTGTTTGAAGCAATGGAAAAAGTTTAGGTAATTCGGGGAAGACTGAAGATATGACAAAGGTGTTAGAAATCTTATACAGATGTGAGGAGAAGAGATCTTGAGTTTGAAGTCAGTAATTTGGTGTATTTGAAAATTTCTCCTATGAAGGGGGTAAAGAGATTCAACAACAAGGAAAAACTCAATTCCTTCTATGTTGGTCCTTATAGAATCTTAAATTATTTTGGGAAAGTAGCTTACAAACTTGAGTTGCCGATAGATTTGGCATCAATATATTCGGTATTTTATGTGTCCTTGTTAATAAAATGCATTGGTGATTAAGATATTGTTGTTCCTTCAAAAAGTATGGATGCTCAGGATAGCCTTTCCTTCGAAGAAGTTCTAGTTGAGATCCTTGATCGTTAGATTCATAGGCTAAGGAATAAAGAAGTTCCCTTGGTTAAACTTCTTTGGCAGAATCAATCTGTTGAGGGTCTTTCTTGGGAAGTAGAAGAAGATATGCGGATAAAGTACCCTCACCTTTTATCTGTAAATTCAAGTTCATCTTGAGGTAATGATTTTCCTTAGATTGACTCTTCTATTCTCGGTTTTAGCTATGTAACTATTCTTATGTCAGTGCATGCATTCAGAGAAATTAGTTCAGTTCATGTATTATGTTTTAGACTTAGTTATATAATCATGTTTCTATCCATTCATGTTCAGTATGTGATCTCGGTTGCCTTAGTTCTTTCAGTATAACCAGTCTCATTCGAGGACTAATATTCCCAAAGGGGAGATAATGTAATACCTCATAAGATCCCAAGCTCAATTCAACTCACAATTGCATGTTTAAGGGATCCAAGAATTGGAATTTTCATTAAGTGTTGATGACTTAGTCATTTTCAAGATCCCTAAACTTCGATGATTGTATTTTTAACCATCCCGACCTTGAGACATCGATTTATGGGTTAAAATTCAAGATTGGATTTATACGAAGTATGTCTCGGGTAAGTCTTAGAATTTTCAAATGATCATAGGGAAGTTTTTAGAAAATTAAACCAGTAGCACAACTGGGATAAGCGGGCGCCTCCTCCTCCAGTTCACTGGGGTAAGATGGGCACCGACCGACCTAGTCCTCCACTTCAGAGCCCACTCCACCCCTTTCTATTCTGTTAATCTTTTGTTTCTTGGCATTTTAAGTGTATTTGGGTAATTTACCTTTACCTAATTCATCCATAACACAAATTTGGGGATTCCAAAGAGAACTATTTGCCCTTTTATTTACAAATTCTTTCAAGAAAAAGACCCTCCCTTTCCCCAAGAACAAATCCAAACTCTTTCGCAAGAAATCAAGGAATTCAAGCTTCAAGTTCAAGAAATCCTCAAGGAATCTTTAAGAATATATCTAGAGAGGTATGTGGGACATTCATCCATGGGTCCTTTCCAACAATGGAGTCCAAAAAACTCTTCTTTGGTTTAAATATGATTTTGCTCATGATTTTAAAGTTCCATGAGTTCAAGATGAGTTTAATTCATAATGGCTTGATTCAAACTGTGTTTTAGCATGATGTCATAGAAATTTTTGTTGACTTATGTTTTAAATTTCGATTACCTATGTTGATTTCAATTGAACTCCACATTCAAATGTTCAATTGCGAGGTTATCCATGAATTTATGATATTTTAGCGTGTTTTACGACACCTCTATGTTCAAGTTCATGATTTACTTTTATTTGATGGAAGATTTATGTTTTGGGTCTTTAAACCATAATATCATACAATTGTTTCAAAGCTTTATCATCGTGTTTGTGATTCTTCAGTGTTGGTGGGTTATAGACACCTGATACCTAGTTGTTTTAAATGATTTCAGTATCTTAGAAATGATTTTACCTAAACCATGAGTATAATTCAGCCAGTTGTTATGATCGGAGCATGCTGAGCAATGTCAGTTGTATGTTCAATTGAATTTAATTCAGTTCAGTCCAGTATAGTGTCATCCAATTGGGAGTGACACTTAGCATCGAGTGAACTTAGGGATGGCATCTCCCCCTCTAGTTAGGCATGAGACGTTAGTAGAAGTCCCTAAGTTCCAGACCTACGATGCCACCTAAGATTATGAGGCATCCCCCGTCAGTTTGGCATGACATTCTCTTCCTTCGGGACATTAACCTTATGGATCCACATTTTAAGCGAATGTCATTACCATTGACGAGGTACCAATAACCTTAAAATTGGGGTTACAGGTTGGATCCCGATAGCTCAGATTGGGGCATGTCGGTTATAACTAGCTCCCACAGTCTCAGTGTAGTATTCAGTGTGTTTCAGTTCAGGTTTGCTTGACCAAGTTTATAGTCTTTCATATATTCAGTTTTATAGCTTTAGATTACAGATTATCTTAGTAACATAACAGATATATACTTGGTCTTGCATTCTAAAATTTTACATGTTCATGCATTTCAGGCTCAGTTGTCTCATGAATTTTAGTCATGACCTTATCTTACATACTAGTATGTTCAAAGTACTATGCATACTTATCTTTGTGCTATGATGTCTTATATCATAGGTTCAGAGGCTCAGTCTCTCGACCACTTTTAGACAGCCCAGTGCAATCCTGTAGCCATAGCGGTGAGCCCTCATTCATAGAAGACATGTAATGTTTATTTGGTTATTTCAGTATTTCTCATATTCAATTAGTTAGAGTTGTTTGGGGGTTTGTCCCATCAACTACTCATGATGGTTAAAGGCTATCAGACATACAGTTAGAAAGACAACTATTTATTTCAATTTTTATCAGTTGTGTCAGATAGACAGTTGGTATGCCAGTGTTTTAGAAGATGTTTGAGAATCTAAAAGGTTATTTTTCATTTATATGTTATATTACTATCTTATTTAGTGCTCACAATAGGTATTGGTTTATGGGATAGCCTGTGGACACTTGTGGCTGTAAGCACCATTTACGCAGTCGGAGGCAGCCTTAGATCGTAACATGAACCATCAAGTTGGCTAAAGACTAATGTCCTATGCCAATGACCACTCAAAAACTGAAATAGAAGACCCATACTCACCATATTTTGGATCAAGGTATCCGTTACCACATTTTCTTTGGCCGTATGGTATAGAATAGAGATGTCATAATCCTTCAGCAACTACATCCATGTGAGTTGTCTTAAATTAAGCTCTTATTAAGTCATAAGGTGCTATTGACTATGCTGATCAGTATAGATCTCATAATGAATGCCATACAAATAATGCATCCAAATCTTAAGCACAAAAACTACCGCAACCAACTCCAAGTCATAAGTGAGCTAGTTATGCTTATGAACCTTCAACTGCCTCGATTCCTAAGTAATAAATTGAGCCTCATGTACTAAAGCACAACCCAAACCATCACCGAAAGTATCATAATATATGGTGAACCCATCGCTCTCAACTGGAAGAGTTAATATAAGGGTTGAAATGAGAAAATCCTTGACCTTCCAAAAGCTCGACTTGCACTCATTAGGCAACTAGAAAAGAACCTTTTTTTTGGTCAACCTAGTTATCGACACTGTAATATTAGCAAACCTCAACAAAATAACTGTAATATCTTGCCAAAACAATAAAGCTACGAACCTCAAGTAGAGATGTAGGTCTGGACCAATCACAAATAGCCTCAATCTTCACTGGGCCCACCATAATCCCATTCTTTGACATCACGTCCTAGGAAAGTAATAGACTCAATCCCAAACTCAGACTTTGAAAATTTGGCCCAAACCCTATGATCTCTCAAGTATGAAGCACAATCCCCAAATATTTCTCATGCTCCTCCCTACCAATGAACACAATCACTAATGAGTATAGATAATGTCTGAACATTTGGTTTATTAAATCCATGAATGCAACTGGGGTATTCTTTAACCCAAAACACATCACTAGGAACTCATAATGGCCATAACGAGTCTTGAAGGCTATCTTTCGAATGTCCTCGGCTTGAATACTCAATTGAAGGTAACTATATCTCAAGTCATTCTTTGAGAACACTGTCACTCCATAAAGATGGTCAAACAAGCCATCAATACAAGGAATAGGATACATATTCTTCACTGTCACCTTATTCAGCTACCTGTAATCAATGCAAATATGCATAGAACCATTTTATTTTTTCACGAGCAAGACATGAACACTCTATGGCAAGATACATGGTCTAATGAAACCCTTACACAGAAGATTCTAAAGTTAAGAAGATAGTTCCTTAAGCTTGGCAGATGCCATAGGGGATGGTGCCATAGAAATTGGTCAGTTTCTCAGCTCAAGATCAATAATAAACTTAAAATCATGGTCAAAAGGAAGGCTAGGTAGATCGGTAGGAAAAATGTCAAGAAAATTACAGACTATAAGAATAGAATCAAGTAAAGGAATCTCCGTACTTACATCACAAATTTAAGAAAGATAAGCATTGCATCCCCTTGATATAAGTATACTAGCCTGAACATAAGAAATAATCCCCATCAGCATGTGACTAATAGATCCTTACCACATTATTAGGCGTATGACGGGCATGGATAAGGTAACGATCTTGGTGAAATAATCCAAGATCAAATGATAGGGGGATAACCAGTTCCTGCCCAGAATCACATCAAAGTCAATATCTAACACAATAAGATCAGTCGGAGTATCAAACTCTTGAATGATTAAAACACATAATCTATAAACCCAATCCACTACTAAAGAATCATCCACAAAGTAGATAAACATATTGGCACAAATAAAGACTCCCAAGAAAACTCTAATTGTGGTGCATAGTAAATAGACACATATGACTAAGTGTATCCCAAATCAAATAAAGCAAAAGCTGGCTAATGGCACATTGAGATAGTACATGTAATAATACCATTCAAAGACTCTACATCTAGTTTACTAGGTACAACTTATAAATGACATTGCCCACTCTGCCTTAAAGTTCCAGCTTACCCAAAATAGCCACCTCAACTAGATAACATAGAATATACCCCTCTTGAAGATTGAATATGGCTCTGGCCAAGATGATTACTATAACTGGGATAATCACTATCACTAATCTAAAGTGTGGCATGAACTATTCTACTAGACTGACCCTGATGTTGAAAAGACTGACTTAGAGGGTACCTACCCGGAGAACCTCTACCTCTAAATCATGAGCCACTTTGAATCGTATTAAAACTACCCTGCTAAGGAGTATCTTATTGCTGTAGGCCTTATGATGCACCTCCTCCATGGTCTGAGCATAATTAAAGACCTCAATAAAAAACTTACTAGCAGTAACAGAACTCTGAGTATCCATATAAAGAGAAAGTCTCAACCCTCTGTCAAAACACCAAATTCACTCATACTCGATCAGTAAGATAGCTTTAACATGCCTAAATAACTCATGGAATTTATCCTCTTACTCTAGGATAGTTATATAACCCTTCTACAATCTTGAGAATAATTTTTTAGATGCTCTCTAAGGCTATGAGGTATATACATCTCAAAGAAAGCCATAAAGAACTAAGTCCTGTCAAAAAAAGATACAGCTAGCCTAGAAGAAAAATAACCTCTACTTCAATGTCTAGCTGCCAGGTCCTACTAAAAAGTAGTGTAGTAAATATCGCGAGTCTCAGCCAGGACAAATTATGGAGCCTATCTTAACAAACTATGAAAAACTTGAATGCATCCTTGACTAGTTCCGTAGAAAACCTAGGTAGAGTTAATCTCAGGAATCTTCCAAATATCTTCTGCTTCTCAGTAGAAATAGCAGGATAGACAAGTACTAGTTGAGAAACTATCAATGCTGGAGGGATCTTAACTTTGGGGGCCAAAGATACGAACTACATCCCTATCACTATACTACTCCAATCCACAGATTTATCACCATTCGATGATACAACAGTAACCAAACCTAGCAGATGAACTAAAGCATTGATGAGCAGTGATGAGGGCATAAACCCAGTAAATCTTGGGCTTTCCTCTAACCATCACTGGATAGGGTAGAGGAGTCTCTAGCGTGGGAGTAGGAATAAGATATGGTAAAGTCATCCTATTTAGACCTCTAGAAAGGGCTAACATTCTCACCTGTCCTTTACTTTTAGGTCAACCATGACCTCCGATAAGATCCCTAATCATAGATTTGAGGTCCTCAACTCGAGTAGTAGTAGTAGCTCGCATCTTGGACATCTACAAAATAGTGAAACAAGGTGAATTTTAGAAAATGACTTAGACTGATAACATGAAATGAATGAATAAAGTGAAGATCTTTTAAGAATGTTCTATAGAATCCCAAAGGTAATAAACGAATGTTATCATTCTAATCTGTGAGACTATACTACTCACTTGCTCTTGTATCAACAATACTTGTAAACCTAGGTTCCAATACCAATTTTTCACAACCTAATTTTATAAGACATGATAATACCTACCCACCAGTAGGTAAGCTAAATCATAGCATGAAATGACAAGTAAAGGGATAGTTTGTGGAAAGTATTGTAAACACTAAAAATATGCAAGTAATTAGATTACAAGCCATAAAATACAAGAATGACAACACCACTGGAGATAAACAAGGAAAAAAGTAAAAGTATTTCATGACCTAGTAAGGTCGGTACAAGAGCCTCTAGCAAGAAAATAAGAGTACTAGTAGCATAAAATATACAATAGTCTCGAATGGAAAGATCATCAAAAAATAGAAAAAGAAGAGAAAGTTAGCTTCAGGTCTAAAAGATCACCTTTCTACGAACTCTGACCAACACTAGTACAGATGTTAATGGTGGAAGCTAGTACTTTGATTTACATAAAAAAAAGATGCAAAAGTATAGTTGAGTATCAAAAAGCCATACTCTATAGGTATTAACTACCGACTGAGCTAAATCGTAATAAAAGAATAATAAGACTCAAAATGGTAAACTAAAGTTAAGAAAAGGGACAAACCTGAAATAATGCTCCAACTACTGAAAATAAATGATGAGTAAATAATATAGAAAAGAAAACAACTAGCTATAGCCTAACTGGGCCCCAATAAGCCAAGAAGGTACAAACAAAAGTAAATAATCCAAAGTATCCAAACCTCAAAATCGTAACTATGGATTCTCCCATACCATAAACGCTAGACTCAAATCTATCCCTTAATTATCATAAGTAACCCGTTAATGTCGGACTTGGAAATAGTATCTTAAATACTGGAATCAAACCAAAATTAGTAACATAGGTGCTAGACTCAAACTGATCTTAATATCATAATGGCTATACTCAAACCAATCTTCAAACAAATTCATGGTACAAGTTTAGTCAAAGTCAAAAAGTGTCTAACTCCTTCCTAAGATCAAGAAAATAAATAGGATGACAGAAGAGGTCCTCTTAGGTCTACAAAGAGCTAATTATAGATTGACCTAAAATGGACCCAGGGTGCCCATCTCTAACCCTAAAAGTACATTCTAAGTTAATTTATACTCCAATTTAGACTATGGTTCCAAAGTTTACAAGGTGCTAAATAAGTCCTACTAATTCCTATGGTAGCCAGTCAATCCTAAGAACAAATAAATAGGTCAAATTTTCCTAAATACGACTCGCTAATTAGCTAAATAACTCAAATTTTACTAAAGATATTATTGAATTATAATTTATCAATCCAAGACTAGTATAATTTCATACTCATACCACAATAAAGCACAATCTATGAGGAAAGTTGTCATAATCCAAACATGGGCCTGGCTGTGATGGGTATCTCAAGTCCCACAAAGACCGGAGATCACCCCCTTCACCTAACCTTACCAACATATCAACCATAAGTGTCGGATAAATTCTGAAGATATAGTAAGATAGCAGAAAGTAAGTCTAATACTAACTGAAAAAGTATCTAAGTCAATCCACCAAACAACATACTAAACCATTACACCCAAGTTTACAGTAATCCATAAAGCTTCAACAAAATATTAGTCAATAATATATTGGGAAATGCCCCCAATAATAACAAAAAACAATGTCTAAACCAAGTCTAAGACAAAGAGTAAATAACCATGAAATGAATGCCTTCTGAAGTATGGAAACTCACCATTTCAATGTCGATCTCACAAAGCACTGGATCACCTGGTCAATGTGCAGGAAAAGAAGAAGAATCTCTTGTCTCTATGTCGCGTGGGGATACAATATTCGAAGATGATTAGCGGTTGTAGTGCTAGTATGTAACTCAGGGATAGAGGAATAAAATAATGCCATCAATGAAACCAAGTCAAATAATTATATGCAATCACATGTAAGGATACACACACACATATATATATATCATGCCGAGACAGGGAACGAGGCACCCATGGGATATATGGGTCCAACTCTCCCCTTGTTGGAAGGTCCCCAATGCATATAGCCCTATGATTCAGAGAATATCCATATCCATATATGCATTTTTGGGGGACTCGAACCTCTCAACATAAATAAGGTGACTTAGCATCAAGGTGTACAATATGGGGGATTTGAACCTCCCATTCATATATCCATTCGAGAGACTCGAACCTTTTGATCAAATAGACACCTATACTATCTAGCGTATTTTCCGGTGTAAATCCTGTAGACTCCACTTTCATGGCTTGACAACTTCTCCCACTTTAAAGCCTAATTAAAAACATTATTAGACATGCACACAACCATTATTCTGATTAATTACCAAAGGCATCCCATTGGTATCGTCATACAAATCCCACGGGAAAGAATACAACATGATATAACCATTATCATTTGACTTTAGGACTCGAACTCATTGTCTATACAAAGCCATCAATTCAATTCAACATTTAGAATCAAATCCATTTAGCCATATAAACCACCAAGATTACATTACAATTCAACTTATGGCAAACAAGGCCCTTCATGAAAGCATTCATATACATTATTAGGGTAATGCCTTAGTTCAAAACACAATTCAACATATGACTAGTGTGATCTCTTAGACATTTTCACAAACACATTGAGGGAATACCATTACCAAGACCAAAGCCAAAGTAAAAACAATTAAGTTTAGGGTTAAACATATCCCAATTATTAAACCATAATTACCAAGTACAATGTGCAAAACCATCATTAAAACATGTATATTCACAATTTAAACTAAAAGTAAATAATATGTAATAAAACCCTCAATATTGATTTTTAAAACTAGCCTTAATGATTCATAAACAAAGCTTTAAACACATGATTTTCATTAACTAAAAATGAGGGAAGAGTCACATGCCTTATTTAGGAAGATTCACAAAATAACTTGTCTCTTGAGCCTCTAGATGACTACTATGTAGAAACCCAAGCCCAAACTTCAAGAGAGTGTTTAGAGAGGATTTTGAGAGTGTTTTGATCGTTCAAAGTTGTTATGAGAGGCTACAATGTGTTATAATATATGGGGCTTATGGGTTTTGGGGTGGGAAATGTCTAGAATACCCTCAACTTAAAAACTGAAAAATATGCACAGAATGGTACAGTTGGAGCCCTCAAGTCATACTCACATCATACGAGTGGTACCCTCCACTCAAGCCTTGATCAGAATGTTTGACACCATATTATGTCCATCATATGACGACTTAGCATAAATCTTACCCATACTATACAAAAAGTACCCTCAACCATAACCTAAGCAGAATCCTCTAGGCTAGACTTTAGACATCATAAAATTTAGCATTATACTTCTCGTACCCTGACATACGACTAGTATGATGCCTTCTTAGACCAAGACCAGAACTTGGTCAATGTGACACCGACCAACATATGAACAAGGACTTCAAACCATATCCACTCTATACAAGTGGTGTGATGTAGTCGTATGATGCCCAAAATGTTTAAGGCTCAGAAATTTTTCATGGGCCAGAGTTCGGGGTGTTTCATTATTCCCCCTCTTAGGATTATTTTCCCTCGAATGATGGGAAAAGGCTCTACAAACATGATAAAACTCCAAAAATATCTACTCTTAACTTTGAGATAGAAAACAAAACATTAAGGAATCCACAATTAAGGAATCCACAATCTATCTTTAACATGACATAGAGAAAAGATGTTAAGAACAACAAACACCTTAAGCACGATTTTTTGAGATTGGAAATAGGAATGAATACTTGAACTTCATGTCCTTCTCGACTTCCCAAGTAGATTCCTTGGACCTTTGGTTCCACCATAGAAACTTTACCAAAGTCATATCTTTCATTCGCAACCGATGAACTTGCCGATCCAAGATCCTCACCAGGACTTCCTCATAGGACAAGGAATCTGAGGTACCAATGTCCTCCAAAGGGAAAACCAACGAAGGATCATCCACATATTTAGACAATATAGACACATGGAAAACCATATGAATGGAACTCATGCTAGAGGGCAAATCTATCTCGTATGCAACACTACCAATCCTTCTCAAAACCATAGATGGGCCAACGTACAGAGGACTAAGCTCCCCCTCTTCCCAAATTGCATCACTCCCTTTATGGGATATACCTTCAAGAACACCTTATCTCTAACCTCAAACTCCAAATCCCTTTGACTCACATCCACATTGGACTTTTAACGACTGTGGGTGATCTTAAGCCTATACTAATTACCTTCACTTTCTCTATAGCTTGGTGAACCAAATTTGGGCCAAACATTTCCATTTCACCAACCTCAAACCATCCAATAGGAGTTCTACACCTCTTACCATACAATGCCTCAAACAGGGCCATATTAATGCTCCAATGCTAACTATTGTTATAAGCAAATTCAATCAAAGGAAATTAGTCAAACCAACTACCACCATAATAAATCACATAGGCTCACAACATATCCTCCAAGGTATGAATAGTCCTTTAGGCTTGTCTTTCTGACTGTGGGTGTAAAGCCGTACTAAGACTCACTTTAGTCCCCAAACCATGCTAGAAAGAGCACAAAAATGTGCTGAAAACTAAGTGCTACAATCTAAAATAATAAAGATAAGTACACCATGAAACTTTAATATTTCTTGAAAAAACAAATTTGCATAATCCTCGATAGAATAAGTAGTCCTTAAGGGCAAGACATGAGCGGATTTAGTCATCCAATCCACGATGACCCAAATGGTGTCACACTGATTTTGCGACCATGGAAGTCGGTAACAAAATCCATATTAACTATCTCCTATTTACACACCAGAAATTCAATCTCATGGAGTAGACCACCGGGCTTTAGGTGCTCCACCTTTACTTGTTGACATACCATACACTGGCCACAAATTTGGATACATCTATTTTTATGTTATTCCACTAATACATCTCTTTGAGATTATGATACATCTTTTTGAACCTAGGATAAACCATATATCATGATTCATAAGCCAAAGCTAAAATCCAGCCTCACAACCCATCCATATACAGAACAAACAACCTCTCTTGGAACCTCAAGATACCATCACTATCGATATCGAAGGCCATCACCTTTCTATTACCCATACCATTCTCGATCATCATCAAAAGAGGATCTAATACCTACTTCTTCTTTATTTTTAAACCAAGAGATAGATGCGCTACCTATTGCGCTATCACAAAACCATCTTTAGAGTCCAAGAGAAAAACTCCAAGGTCAGAAAAATAATGAATATCCTTCACCAACTCCTGCTTATCCTTATGCACATGTGACAAGCTACCTATGGACAACTTTTTAAGAGCATCAACAACTATGTTAGCTTTATCTAGGAGGTAGTAAAGACTAATATAATAGTCCTTCATCAAGTCAAGCCATTTTCATTGCCTTAGATGAAGATCCTTCTGATTAAACACATATTGCAGGCACTTATGATCAGAAAAGATATCAATAAATTTCAATGCAAATACCATATCAAACAACTCTAAGTCATGATTAGGAAAGTTCCTCTCATAATCCTTCAACATTCTAGAGGAATAGGCAATCACCTTACCATGCTGCATCAACACACAACCCAAATCAACCTGGGACACATCACAATAAACCAAAAACCCTCATTACGCTCAGGTAAAGTCAAGATCGAAGTAGAAGTCAACTTATTCATTTGCTTCTCAAAGCTACCCTCGTAAGCAGCAGAATATAAGAACTTTACCTTCTTTTGAGTTAATTTGGTTAATGGATCAACAATAGAAGAAATACTCTCCATGAACCTCCTATAATACCCTGCTAAACCCAAAAAGCTCCAAATGTTGGTTGGAGTCATGGACCTAGGCCATTTCTTAACCACAACCACCTTTTATGGATCCACTATAATTCCCAGAACTCTAATTTAGAGAACTTAGCATACAACAACTGATCTTTTAAGGTTTGCTACACAATATGGAGGTGATTAGCATAATCCACCTTGTTAGTAGAGTACACAAAGATGGCATCAATGAAGATAATGACAAACAAATATAGAAATTGATGAAAGACCCTATTTATCAAAACCATGAACACCACTGGGGCATTGGTAAACCTAAAAAACATAACCAGAAACTCAAAATTCCCATACTGGGTACAAAAACCTATCTTAGAGATATCCACCTCCCTAATATTTAACTAATGATACTCAAACTGAAGATTGATCTTAGAAAAAAATTTGGCACCCTAAATCTGATTGAAGAGATCATCAATTCTCTAAAGAGGATACTTGTTATTTATCATCACTTTGTTCAATTATTGATAATCAATACACATCTAAAGGGAACCATCTTTCTTGTGCATGAACAATACTGGTGTACCCCACGGGGATGTACTAGGATAGATAATTCCGTTGTCTAAGAGATCCTATAATTTCTTCTTAATTTCTTTCAACTTTGCCAGAGCCATTCTCTATGGGAGAATAAAAATTAGATGTGTGTCCAAAATAAGATGAATGCCAAAATCAATCTCTCTATTTGGAGGGATACCGGGAAAGTTATCAGTAAAAACTTCTGGAAACTTATTTACCATAGGAACTAAATGCAGAGAAGGACCTTTTGAGTTAAAATCTTTAACCTAGACCAGATGATAAAGAAACCCCTTGTAAATTAATCACTGAGCTCTAAAATATGATATAAACCTTTCTTTAGGAGCTAGGGAACCACTCTTCCACCCAAAAATTGGTTTATTAGGAAAATTAAACACGACCTTAGGGTCCGACTGTCTAAGATAGAAAAGCATGAGTGCAACTATTCCATCCCCAGAATAACATCAAAATCAACCATGTCTAACTATATCAAGTCCTCTAGAGTTTCTCAAATACCAAAAACTACCATACTCATCTTATAGAATCTTCTAATAACCACAATCTCCTATGAGTAAAAACAGAAAAAGGGTCCGACAATCACTCAGGATCAAAACCAAAATGTATAGCCACAAATTAGGTGACATAAGAGATAAAGGACCTTGGATCAAGTAAAAAGTACACATCATAGGAAAATAGTTTCAACATTCCAGAATCAGTATATGAAGATGTCACCAATTAGGTCAACAGGGTAATAAAGCAGCGAAACTTAGCGTTAGTAACCTTCCTGGGAGGCGACTGAGTATGAGTGTCACCCTCAGAAGTAGGATTAGTGGGGATAGGTGGAACCTCATAAGGAAAGTCAGATACAGATTCCTTTGACTGAGTCTAGACCCTAAAAGTTAGACGAGCTCCATCCATATTGTCCAAAGATGGGACAGAAGAGTTAGCATGAACATAAGATATTATTGGAAACATGATATGAAAGACTAGAAAATAGTTATCAGAAGGAACCAAGACTTAGAATCTACATCTCAAAAATAAGATAACAAGAAAGGAAAATATTCCTAAATGACTCATAGCCTTTATCTTATAAGTGTGGAAAAAGACTCTACTTGAAATAACTTTATATACACTCAAATAAACATGAACCAAGCTCTAATACCAAGTTTATCGAGATCCAAACCAGGGCCTGGCCATAACAAATATCTCAAGTTCCATGCGGACCAGAGATTACCTCCTTCACCTAACCTAACCAACATATCAACCACAAGTGTCAGATAAATTCCAAACATATAGAAAGATAGCAAATAGTAATTCTAATAATTACTCATAAAGTATCTAAGTCAATACACCAAATAACACACTAAACCGTCACACCCAAGTCCACTGTAGCATCTAACAGCTCACACAAGTGTATGTGGTCTCACCAAGTAATTTAGTGGCCTTAAATAAAGCCAAATATTGATACCTCAGAGACTTGTGTTAACAACTATTTAATTCTAGCTTAATTATTAAGATTAAATTGATGTAATTTACAACCAAAAGATTTGAGAATTTATAATTCAAAGTAAACTAAAATAATGTAGAAAAGTAATGTAATACCTTGCAAGATTCCAAGCTCAATTCATCTCATAGTTGCATGTTTAAGGGGTTCAAGACTTGGAATTTTCACTAAGTGTTGACAACTTAGTCATTTTCAAGACCCCTAAACTTTGATGATGTTATTTTTAATCTTATATACCTCGAGATGTATATTTTTGGGTAGATTCATGATTGCGGTTGTTCAAAGTATGTCTCGAGTGAGTTTTAGAATTCTCAGACAAGCATAGGGGCATGTTTGGAAAACCAAACTAGTAGCACTATTAGGATAAGCGAGAGCCTCATCCTATAGTCCATCAGGATAAGGCGAGTGTCGCCTAGTCCAGTTTACCATTCTAAGGCATGCATCGCATGGCCTAGTCCACTACTCCAGAGCCTACGCTGCCACCTTCTTATTCCATCTAACTTTTGTTTCTTAGCATTTCAAGGGTATTTGGGTCATTTCACTTCACCTAATTCCTCCATAACACAAAGTTGGGGCTTCTAAAGAGAATTATTTTCCCTTTTATTAAAAAATTCTCTCAAGAAAAAAATCCTTCCTTTCCCCAAGAACCAATCCAAACTTTTTCGTAAGAAATCAAGGAATTCAAGCTCTAAGTGCAAGAAATCCTCAAAGAATCTTTAAGAATTCATCTAGTGAAGAATATGGGATATTTATCCATGAGTCTTTTCTACCCATGGAGCTAAAACTTCTTCTTTGGTTTAAATATGACTTTGCTCATGATTTTGAAGTTCTATGAGTTTAATATGAGTTTAATTCATAGTGGCTCAATTCAAACTATGTTTTAGCATGATGTCATGGAATTTTTGGTTGAATTATGTTTTAAATTTTTATTTACAATGTTGATTTAATTGAAATCCATATCCAAATGTCGAATTATGAGGTTATCCATGAATTTATGATGTTTTACTGTATTTTATGACACCTCTATGATTCAAGTTTATGCTTTACTTATATTTGATGGAATGTTTATGTTTTGGGTATTTAAACCATAATATCATACTATAGTTTTAAAGCTTTATCATCGTGTTTGTAATTCTTCAGTGCTGGTGGGTTATGAAAACCCGATACCTAATTGTTTTATGTGATTTCAATATATCAAAAATGATTTCAGCTAAACCATGAGTATTATCATTATTAAGTTTTTATGATTGGACCATACGGGGAAATGTCAATTGTATGTTTAGTTGAATTTAATTCAATTCAGTCCAGTATCAGTGTCATTCAGTTAGGAGTAAAACTTAGCATCAAGTGAACGTAGGTATAGTGTCTCCCCCATTAGTTAGGCATGAGAAATTTGTAAAAGTCTCTAAGTTCCAGACCTACAACACCACCATAGATTATAAGGGGTCCCCCACCAGTTAGGCATAACTCCCTCATCCTTTTGGACATCAGCCTTATAGATCCATATCATCAACCACTATTAGTACCCTTGGAAAGGTACCAATACCCTTCCAACTAAGGTTATAGGATAGACCCCCATATGTCAAATTAGGGCATGTCAGTTATAGCTAGTTCCTATAGTCTCAGTGTAGTATTTAGAGTGTTTCAGCTCAGGTTTGCTTGACCAAGTGTACAGACTTTCAGCTATTAACTTTTATATCAATCAGGATTTCAGATTATATATTATCTCAGTAAAATAACAGATATATACTTGCTTGTGCATTCTAAAATTTTACGTGTTTATATATTTTATTCTCAGTTATCTGATGCATTTTAGTCATGCCCTCATATTAAATACTAGTACATTCAAAGTACTAACCATATACTTTTCTTTGCACTATGATATATTATATCATAAGTTCAGAGGCTTAGTTTCCTATCCGCTTTTGGAAAACTCAGCATAATCCAACAACCGTAGAGGTGAGTCATCATCCATTGAGGACACATTATGTTTATTCAGTTATTTTAGTATTTCTTATATTTAGTCAGTCAGAATAAGTTGGGGGTTTGTCCCATCATCTGCTCATGATGGTAAAATACTTTAAGATATATAGTTAGACAGATAACTATTCATTTTAATTTTTATCAGTTCTGTCAGATAGACAGTTGGTTTGCCAATATTGTAGTAGATACTTTAGAATGTGATAGGTTATCTTGTATTATCATGTTATATTACTATCTTACTCAGTATTCGTAGCGGGTATTAGTTCATGGGTTAGCTTGTGGCCACTTATAGTTATAAGCACCATTGTCGCATCTACAAGGCAACCTCGGGTCATGAAAAAACTTAGTATCAGAGCCAAAGGTATTAAAGTATCCTAGGGAGTCTGAATGTCATGTTGAGTAGAGTCTTATGCACGGGTGTGAAGCACACCATACTTATAGATAAGAGGCCAAGATATATTTTAGGAAAGTTTCCCATCTTTTAGTGTTAATATCGTGGAAAAGAGCATAAGCTCGATTGAATTCCTCTATCAAACTCATCCTTTATTCCATTTTCATACCATGCCTCCAAGAAGAAATAATAGAGGAAAAATAGGGATCAGCCCACACCACCAGTTCAAGAAAATCCCCTGAATGAGCATGTTTCTGACACTGAGTTTAGGGCCGCCTTCACAATCCTATCCTAATCACTAACAACTCAGAACAATAAGCAAGCTACTATGACTATCCATCTAGTGTAAAATATAATTGCATTCAGAATTTAGGATTTCACTCGAATGAATCCTCCTTTATTTTCTAGGTCTAAGTCGAAGGAGGATTTACCGAAGTTTCTTGATATGGTTTAAAAAGTTACAAATATTATAAGGGTCAGTTTGAGTAAAAGTGTATAGTTAGCAGCTAATCAATTGAAATGTGTAGCTCACACCTAGTTTAAATAATGAAAAGAGGATAACAGTAGTGAGGTAGGGCATGTAGAGTGGGAGAAATTTGAGACACCTTTCTTATACAAGTTCTTTCCCTTAGATTTAAGGAAAGATAAGGTTCATAAGTTCATTAATTTAAAGAAAGATGGTATGTGTGTAAAAGAATACTCACGTTATTTCTCTCAGTTCGTGAGTTATGATCCTTCGATGGTGGCTGATGATACATCTAGAATGAGTAAGTTTATGACTGGTGTAGCTGATAGTATGGTTAAGAATTATTCGACTGCCATGTTGATTAAGGAGATAGACCTATCTAGACTCTTGGTTCATACTTAGTAGATAGATAAAGAGAAGTATAAGGGGAAGGAGAGAGAGAATAAGAGGGCTAGAACTAGAAGTTTCAAATTTCCACAACCATGGTCAAAAGGTGGCAGCCCCAGATCCATCTTCACCTAGTGCACCAGTACCTAAGTTCAGGCAAGATAACTGGGATAGGGTACCATGATTTAAATCCTAGGGGAGTGTGAGTAGTGGTCATACTAATATGCTTTGTAGGATATATGTTAGGAATCATCCAGGTGAATGTCGGGCTGGCAGTGATGTCTGTTTTAGATATGGCAAGCCAGGCCAAAAAATAAGAGAGTTTCTTGTAGGTATGTGGAAGGGTAGGAATGATCTCTAGTAGGGTCAGACTAATTCTTCAACAACACTAGTAGGTCGCTTAACTCAGAAGGGTACCATTTCTAGTGCCACCAGTGGTCTATGCTAGAATAGGTTATACACTCTTCAGACTTGATAGGAGGTTATACACTATTTAGACTTGATAGGATCTGGAGAGCTCTCCTGATGTAGTTACGGGTATGTAAAAGATCTTCCAACTTTATATTTATGCATTGTTAGATCCCGGTGTTTTGCATTGTTTTGTGACTCCTTATATAGCAGTAGACTTTGATTTCAGTCCTAAAACATTAGTAGAACCTTTCTCAGTATCTACTCAACTAGGTAGCTCTATTATAGCCAGGCGAGTATAAAGGAACTACCCAGTTATAGTGTCTCAAAAAGTTACTTTAGTTGATCTTGTAGAGTTAGATATGACTGATTTTGATGTCATTCTTTGCATGGATTAGCTGCACTTATGCTATGCCTTAGTCTATTGTAGAAATTGTATTATCCTATTTTAGTTTACTAATGAGCCAGTTATCAAATAGAGGGGGTAGAACTTTAGTTCTTAAGAGTCAGAATGTCTCATATCTTAATAAAAGAAAGATAATGTTGAATGGGTATGTTTACCATCTTGTCTAAGTTAAAGGCTCAACTTCTAAGACTAAATCTTTCTAGATGTGTTCCCTGAAGATATTCCTGTAGTTTCTCCCAAAAGGGAAATTGACTTTGGAATAGATATCCTTCTAGGTAACCAACCTATCTCTATTCCACCATATAGAATGACTTCAACTGAGCTTAAAGAATTGAAAGAGCATATGAGAGATCTCTTAGATAAGGGTTTCATCAGACTGAGTGTCTCTCCATGGGGTGCACCAGTTCTATTCATGAGTAAGAAAGACAGTTTTCTCAGAATATGTATCAACTACCATCAATTGAACAAAATGACCATTAATAATAAGTATCCTCTTCCAAGAATTAATGGCTTATTTAACAAATTTTAGGGTGCCAATTATTTCTCTAATATAGACCTCAGATTTGGCTACCATCAGCTCAGAGTAAGAGAATGTGACATTCCAACAACAACCTTTAGAACTCTGTATGGACACTTCAAATTAATAGTTATGTCCTTCAAATAAATAATTCCCCTATAACTTTCATGGACTTGATGAACAAAGTGTTTTAACAGTACCTGGATATATTTGTCATAGTCTTTATTGATGACATCCGTGTCTATTCCCATAGTGAGAATGATCATGTAGACAATCTGAGAGTTGTTTTGCAAACTCTTAGAGATCATTAGTTGTTCACTAAGTTCAGTAAATGAGAGTTTTGGTAAAGATCAATAGCTTTCCTTAGCTATATATTTTTCAATGATGGTATACGAGTTGATCCTTAAAAGACTAAAGCAATAAGAAACTGGCCTAGACCCATCTCTCCATCAGATATCAGGATATTCTTGGGTTTGGATGGCTATTACAGGCGGTTTGTTGAAGGGTTTTCTTCTATTACAACCCCAGTATTAATTGACTTAGAAAAAGGTCAAATTTCTGTGGTCAGATTCCTACAAAAAGAGTTCTTAGGAGTTGAAGACTATACTCATCTTTGCTTTAGTTTTGACTTTTCTAGATGGTCTAGATGGGTTTGTGGTTTACTGCAATTCTTCCAGAGTTGGTCTTGGTTGTGTTTTGATGTAGAGAGGTAAGGTCATCGACTATGCCTCTAGATAGCTTAATCCCTATGAAAAGAATTACCCTACTCGTGATCTTGAGTTAGCAGCTATTGTTTTTGCCTTGAAAATTTTATGGAGTTATCTTTATGGGGTTCATGTCGATGTGTTTAGTGATCACAAGAGTTTGTAGTACATGTTTTCATAGAAAGATCTGAATATTTATTAGAGAAGGTGTCTAGAATTGTTAAAGGATTATGATATGAGTGTGTTGTATTATTTGGGCAAGGCCAATGTAGTGGAATATTCCCTTAGCATGTTGTATATGGGTAATGTTTCCCATGTAGAGGATTATAATAAGAAGCTAATTCAAGAGGTTCATCAGCTTGTAAGATTGGGTGTTCGGTTGGTTGATTCGGCTGAAGGTAGTGTATGGGTTTAGAATGGTTCAGAATCATCGTTGGTTGCTAAAGTAAAAGAGAAGCAAGATAGGGATCCTAGTTTAGCTAAGTTGAAAAAGGCAACTAGAGAGTAGAAGGTAAAGGTTTTCTCCTAAGGGGAAGATATCGTGCTTCATTTTCAGGGAAGGTTATATGTTTCATGTGTTGATGGTTTAAGATAGTATATTCTTGTAGAAGTTCATAGTGTGCAATACTCTATCTATCCAGGAGCCACCAAGATGTATTGTTATTTGTGGGAAATCTATTGGTGGAGGGGTATAAATAAGGATATTTAAGAGTTTATGGCTAAGTGTTTGAACTGTCAGCAGGTTAAGGTAGAGCACATAGGCCCAGTGGTATGCTTTAGGAATTTAGAATCCGCACTTAGAAGTGTGAAGTTGAGAACATGGACTTTGTGATAGGGTTGCCTCGCATGCGTTGTCAACACTATTCGATATGGGTCATTATGGATAGAATGACCAAATCTACTCTTTCTTTGCTAGTTCATACTTCTTATTCAACTGAGGATTATGCCAGGCTTTACCTTAGGGAGTTGGTAAAGTTGTATGGGATTCCGTTGTCTATAATTTCAGACAGAGGCACTCATTTTACCTCTAACTTTTGGAAAATTTTTTAGAAGGGTCTTGTTACCCAAGTATATCTCAGCACAACTTTTCATCCTTAGATAGATGGTCATACAGAGAGGACCATTCATACCTTAGAGGACATGTTGAGGGCATGTGTCTCTGAATTTAAAGGTGGTTAGGATGACCACTTGCCTTTGATTGAATTTTCTTACAACAATAGCTATCACTCTAGTATTCAAATAGCTCCATTTGAGGGTCTCTATGGGAGGAGATTTAAATCTTTCTTTGGATTTCCCATGTTGATTTCAATTGAACTCTATATCCAAATGTTGAATTGAGAGGTTATCCGTGAACTGATGATGTTTTAACGTGTTTTACAACACCTCTATGTTCAATTTCATGATTTACTTACTAATGGAATGCTTATGTTTTGGGTCTTTAAACCCTAATCTCATACTATAGTTTCAAAGCCTTATCATCGTGTTGGTGATCCTTTAGTGCTGACGGTTTGTATGCACTCGATACCTAGTTGTTTTACATGATTTCAGCTAAACCATGAGATTATCATTTATTAAGTTGTTATGATTAGACCATGATGAACAATGTCATTTGCATGCTTAGTTGAATTTAATTCAGTTCAGTCCAGTATCAGTGTCATTCAGTTGGGAGTAACACTTTTCACTGCGTGAACGTAGGGATGGCATATTCCCTATCAGTTAGGAATGAGACATTATTAGTAGTCCCTATTTCCATACCTACAATACCACTTTAGATTATAAGGGTTCCCCCATTAGTTAAGCATGGCACCCTTGTTATTTGGGACATCATCTTTGTGGATCCGCATTGCCAGCCAGTGTTAGTACCCTTGAACAGTTACAACTACCCTTCCAACTAAAGTTATAGGTTGGACCCCGTTAGCTCAAATTAGGGAATGTCGGTTATAGCTAGCTCCCACATTCTCAATATAGTATTTAGTGTGTTTCAGTATAGGTTTACTTGACCAAGTGTATAGACTTCCAGATATTCAATTTTACAGCTTTCTAGCTTTCAGATTACAGATTATCTCAATAACATAATAAATATATACTTGGTATTATATTATAAAATTTTACATGTTCATACATTTCATGCTCAGTTGTCTCATGAATTTCAATCATGCCCTCATCTTACATGTTAGTACATTCAAAGTACTAACCGCATACTTTTCTTTATTCTATGATGTCTTATATCATAGGTTTGGAGGCTTAGTTTTTCGACCGCTTTTTGATAGCATGGAGTAATTTAGTATCCATAGCAGTGAGTCCTTATCCAATGAGGTCGCATTATGTTTATTTAATTATTTTATTTCTTATATTCAGCCAATCAGAGTTAGTTTGGGGTTTGTCCTATCAACTCCTTATGATAGTTAGAGGCTTTCAAACATACAGTTAGCCAAACCACTATTCATTTAATTTTTATCAGTTGTCTCAGATAGATAGTTTGTCTGTCAGTGTTTTTGTAGAGGTTTTAGAATTTGACAAGTTATCTTCCATTTACATATTATATTACTATCTTACTCAGTGCTCATAATAGGTATCAGTTCATGGGTTAGATTGTGGCCACTTTTGTCTGTAAGCACCATTATTGCGGCCAGGGGGTAGCCTCGAGGTGTGATAAGTAAAGCCTTTGGATAATCAATGGATGAAATCTCGGGGTTAAAGCACTACGAACAATCATACTACACTATTGAACCTCATTGTTAGATCACTATCTTGGTTGTGGATTCGCAGGCTTTATCATATTTCATGGTCTCCTAACCTTTAACCTTTTACCTAACTGGACATTACAGCTACATCACTGAGCAGGGATGTAATAATCCATTTAGATGAATTATAATGTCATCCTGCAAGTGAACCGAGTTATGCTTCTAGGTGTAGCCCTATCCTAGTCGCTAATTCAAATTCCTTATTTTATAAAAAAATAAGAATCTAACTCTACTTATTCCCATGTTCTATCTTCCTATTCACCCTCCCGATCTCACAAGGTCGACAATATATATATTCTATCGGTGTTTATAATCCCCTTTCTAAAGCTTCAAGACGTCCAAAAATTCCTAACAACAAGTACAAGAGTCCTATTTATAGGATAAGGCTTTTGGCCGTGTATGGAATAAGTGGTGCTCCATGATGGGTAGCCAGTGGAGAAAGGGTCGCATTTGAGAGGTTTATTTCATTCAAGTAGGTCTCTCGGTGCGAGGCTTAGTCTATTTAAGCAGGGGTCATGCCGTCCCTCCATTGCGAGGCCTCAGTGGAAAGAGTATATTGGCTTCCACACTTGTCTTATGCCTTTGTCCATCCATCCCAAGCCTTGTGGTGGTGTTTGTTCTTGATTTAAAGCTTTTTAAACATTTATATACCATAATAATCAACTCACAAAGAATACTACATCATCATACAACATGAATTAGAGCTCAAAATGATACAATATCAAAGACAATGCACTAGGAACTTAAGCTAAGAACTAGTATTCCCCACTTTGATCTTAAACTTAGTTTTGACTCTTGGATTATTTTAGTTAAACTTTGAAAACTCTTTATTCCACACATAATTAGACAATAATAACCTTAGGAACATATTACACATATTAGAATCCATCAAGATAGACTAGAACAATACCTAACTCAAGCTAATAACACTAGTTTTCTCGTTTGAACTCTAAGTGACCAATTTAAGTACAAAATTATTTGAAAGACACCATAAACATTGTAATCACATACTTAAACACTTATATGCTCAATTATATCATCATTAACATATTTAACACATGAGAAGCACTCAAAACAAGTCTAAATAAGCTAGGATAACAGTACTAAGATGTATAAAGCCACCTTAGATCATCCACAGTAATACACAAAGCCTTTATAAATCCGAAGTCAATAATATGTCGGAAAATTCGCCCAAAAATATACCAAAACATTGTCTAAACAAAGTCTAAGACAATGATTAAATGACCCTTAAATGACTGCCTTCTGAAGTATGGAAGCTCACCACTTCAATGTCGATCTCACGAACTACTAGATCACCTGGTCACTGTGCAGAAAACGAAGAAGAAGCTTTGATCCTTATATCACATGGGGATACAACATTCAAAAGTGGCTAGAAGTTGGAGCATTAGCATGTAACTCAGTGATAGAGGAATAAAATAATGACATTAATAAAACTAAGTCAAATCATTATATGAAATCTTATGTGTGCATAGATGTATATATATCATGCTTGGATATGGAACAAAGCTTATAATGAACTTGAAACCATTAACCTAGGTTGTGTAGCATAACTATTATAAAACAAGGCATCCACAGGCTATATGGGTCCATCTCTCTCCTAACTGGAAGGTCCCCAGTGTATGTAGCCATACAAACCAGAGAATATCCATATCCATATATGCCATTTTAGGGGACTCAAACATCTCGGCATAATCAAGGTAACTTAGCACCAACATATACAATATGAGGTACTTGAACCTCCCATTCATATATCCACTTGGGGAACTCGAACCTCCTGGTCATATAGACACCCACACCAGCTAGAATAATTTCTAGTGTTAGAGTTTCGGACTCCACTTTCACGGACTAGCCACACATCCTACTTTAAAACCCAATTTAAAACATTCTTACACATGAAAACAACTATTAATCTAATTACTTACCAAAGGTATCCAGTTGGTATTGTCATACCAACCTCACTTGCAAGCGTACATCATGCAATAACCATTATCATTCAACTTTGGGACTCAACCCATTATCTACATATAGCCATCATTCAATTCAACATTTAGGGACTCGAACCCATTTAGCCATTTAAACCACCAAGGTTAACATTTAATTCAACTTATGGAGAACAAGGCCTTTCAAGAAACCATTTACCAATGATTTACATGATTAGGCCAATACTTTAGTTCAAAACATAATTCAACATATGACTAGTTTATTCTCTTAGATATTTTCAGAAAAATATTTAGGGTTTGCCAAGACCAAAACAAAAGTAAATACCATCAATTTTAGGGTTAACCATGTCACAATTGTTAAATCAGAATTACCAAGCACCCACATCTGGAAAACTATCATTAAAACATATATATTCACAATTTAAACCAAGAGTAAACAATACTCAACAATATGAAACCAAATTCTCAACATTGGTTTACAAAACACCTATAATAATTTATAAACAAATCTTTAAACATATGATTTTCATGAACTATAAATGAGGTAAGAGTCACATTCCTTACTCACAAAGATTCACAAAATGAACCTGTCTCTTGAGCCTCTAGATGAATACCTTATGAAAACCCTAGCCCAATATTTAAGAGAGAGTTTAGAGAGGATTTTGAGAGTGTTTTTATCCTTAAAAATGTGGTATAAGAGGCTACAATATGTTATAAGATATTTGGTCTTAGGGGTTTTGGGTTTTTCTCTTTCATTGTTGAGAAATTAATTCTATGCTTTCTATATCAAATTCAATAGATTATTTCGCAACTATGAGTGGGTAGTTCTCTTAGCTAGGGTTATGGGAACCCATGTTGGTTAACGAAGTATCCAAAATCAGTTGTTGCATGTATTGTGACCTTCTTCATATTGTTTACTTCCTTGAATACTGCAGAAGCTAAGAACTTACCTGTATTCACGATCATCTTCATAGGAGAGGTCAAGATTGGGAAATTTTTTTTAGAATTGTGATTCGATGCTATAAACCCTCATCTAATAACTTGAGATCCACAAGGTCAAAGTTAACTGGGATCAAAGACAAGGGTTAGTAAGGCGACACTCTGAGAGTCACAATGTAAAGGGTAAGATTCACCAAAGGCGTTCACTAGATGGTAGGTGATACATAGCTTGACAGATTCTGCATGTGTGATCCTAAAATAGTCGCATTGAGGACAATAAACGTACGAAGTTAGAATATAGGGGGAATACAAGCCTAGTGTTCATTTCAGATTGTTTACAACCAAAATCATTCAAATCTTTTTACTTTTACTGATTACTACATACACCCTGCTTACTTTCCCTTACTTTTGGCTACTTTAGAAAGTTTGAGAGACAAGTTTGACGTATTCCTTATGGGATCATCACCAACCTAGTTGGGTTATTATAATTTAACAATGACTACATTACATCTTTTTAGGGGGTATAGGTTTGGGTGACATCAAATTTTATCACCGTTGTCAGGGAATACTATTGCAGATTAGTTGATTGAATTTGTTAAGCTTTTTCAGTTTCCTTTTCCTTTTATTTTTGGGGCATACGCTGGAGTATGCCTAGCATGAGGGCTCAAGTCAATCCCTTACTACCACTTGATCTTAAGTAAAAAAGAATACTACAATCGAATCGTAGGATGACAAAACACAAATGTGAAGGATTTCTTGAGGGCTTTGGGACAATCCAACTGCATTGCCTCCTCCTCATCCTAGTACAGTTCAGGATACAATTTATCAAATCAATGATTATTAGAACAAGTAAATATTGTTAATTCAAGGAGGGATGTGAATGCCCATCCTACAGCTTAGGAGGCAGTGCTAGTGAGATAGATACCGGTAGCTGATCATGGAGCAGAACTCAACAGTACTCCCATCCTATCAGTACTTTCCACCATATGATGATATGGAGGATGACTTAGTACACATTAATCCTATCGAGACAGGATCTATCATTTCTCCTACATTGCTACCGAGTGTAACATTTGCAATTACTAATGCTATGATCCAGTTATTGAATCTGGAAGGTCTATTTGTTGGATTGATAATGGATAATGCAAACATGCACCTCAATAATTTTATTGGAATTTAAACTTCATACACCATACTTAGGGGAGATCATGAAGCGCTGAGACTCAGATTATTCACTTTCTCTCTGACAGCGTCCAAGTGCACACAGAAGTGTACGTGGTCTACCAAGTAATATAGTGGCCTTCAAGAAAGCCAAATACCGATCCCACAGGGCCTAGTTCCAAAAACTATTCGATACTAGTTTAACTTCTAAGATTAACTTGATGCAAAGTAACTAAAAAGAATTTTGTATCTTTGTAAACTAAATTAAAGTAAAAAATGCATAAAATAAAGACTTAAGACAATAATATAGTAAAGCCCATGGTTAAAGACTTTGAACAATCATACTACGTTATTGCGCTTTGTATATTAAGTCGATTATCTTGGTTGTTTATTTGTAGGGTTTATCGTATGATCATGTTCTCCCGACCTCTAATCATCTACCTAACTTAGACATTACAAGTACATCACTGAGAGGGGATGTAATAATCCAACTAATTTCTTAAAGATATCATCCCATATGTCAATCAAGCAAGGCTTCTAGGTACATCCCTATCCTAGAAGCTAATTATAATTACTTATTTCATAAAAGAATAAGAACCTTATTTCCTTTATCTCTACGTTCTATCTTTCTATTCCTCCTCTCGATATCAAAAGGTAAAAAATATGTGTATTCTAAGGTTATATACTCATTAAAATAATTAAAACAAGAATAAACAAGCAACCAAAGATGATAATCAAATAAAACGAAATCAATTCAAAATCATAGTAGTCATGTTGTTGGCTTTAACCTCGAAAACGGGGCGTTTATCCACTAATCAACATAATCATGATCCAAATAACAGAATACATTATCAATGTGATTAAAAAGCTAAATTTTAAGAATAAAAACCCTAAATAACATGTTTATCATCCTCTTAATGCTCCAAGACATTCCAAGATCTGTTTTAAAGTGTACAGGATTATATTTATAGTTGAGTGAAAATTGGCCGGGGTGGAATAAATGGGGCAACACGCCCATGATAGCACTGCCCTTAGAGGGTGCCGATCGATACATTGAACTACTAGAAGGGGTGAGACATGTTACCCATTTCACTACTGTGAGGCGGCGACAAGGGCATATCGCGGACTATCACTGGAAGTTGCCTTTAAAATTTGGACTAAGTGTTAAGTGCTCCTTCGTTTATCCATGCCTTGTGGCGTTATTTTGTCTTCAATTCCAGATTGTTACACATAAAAATATCATCACAATCAAATTAAATGCAATCCTACATGATCAAACACCAAATATTATAGCTCAACACAACACAACGTCAAGAACTATAAGCTAGAAACTCGAACGAAGCACTAGTCCTTACCACTTTACACTATAATGTATTGTTGAGTCTAGGTTCATTTTAATTCCACGTTGAACACTTTAAACAAGTTGTTACCTATATATTTACACATTCAAACCATAAGGAACTCATTAAACATATTAGAATCCACCGAGACTGACTAGAACAACACCTAGCTCAAGCTAGTAACACTAGTTTTCTCATCTAAACTATAGATGTCTCAATTAAACACAATATCGTTTGGAAACACCTTTAAACATTGTAAAAACATAATAGACCACTTATATTATTATTTATATCATCATAAACACATAAAGTACATGAATTTTCCTCAAAACCAGTCTAAATAACCTAGAATAACAACACTAAGGAGCACAAATACACCCAACATCAACACCCCAAACTTAAAGCCTTGTTCATCCTTGAACAACTCCTTATTATAAGCATCATAAGATGAGGAGACTCTACACTTTTACTACATGAAATACACTCAATCTAGTACTATAATTACTACACAAAATGCAAGTTTCTACACTAAGCATGTTACACATACAATAGACAGTTCAAGAATACTACTCCAAAACATACTATCCTCAAGAATTGACTCACCTAGTTGGCACACTCATGCCTATTGTTCAATCAAGGACATCATAGAAATCACCCATATTTATCAAACATGTGCCCTCACGACAAGAAAGTTACCCATAATCAATCATATAAATGCAAGTTATAATAAAATGGGTACAAGAATAAAGTTACATTAACTATCACAAGGAATTCACAAGCTACACAGCATGAGCCATAGGCTTTCCCTATGTGTAGTGCTCCGCTAATATCAGAATGATGAAGCTTATAACCAAATAGGTCTTTAATGGTTGTAATGTCAGCTAAGGGATGGGTAGGAACTATTTTTTCATAATAGTGACTATCTTTCCTAAGATATTTAATACATCACTTTTGACAATTAAGACCAATCTCTTACAACCCATGTACACCACTTTCATATACCACATCTTATATTTTCCCTCATGTCATTAAGCTCATTCACAAATAATATGGTGTGAGTATGCTATATACATATCCTTCAATTTTGCCCTTTGTTTCACCCATTTTAAGCTATACACCCCTATGATAACCACCCTTAAGCAATTTTCTTAATTGAGGTTCACAATGTCCAAAGAGGACCAGGGCCAAAACAGTTTATTGTAACACATATGGGATAAAAATGGCAACTTTTCAAGAAAAAATTTCTCTAACTCCCAACCACAACACAATAATATTTTACACACCAATAACTATCACTTTAAGGATCCATTTTCACCTTTTTCTTCTTTAATTTCACACTCCTTAACTCACTAATTTACACTAAAGTTCTTAGGATATTTGGATCAAATTAAGGTCTATCAAAATAGGGAATTAGGCTACATATGAGTCTTCTAAAGAATAAGCTAAAGGCTCAACGGGGCTTACTAGGATTATGCACAGGTATGGTTAAAAAAGAAGGTATAAAACAAGGCTATAAAAGAAATGCCTATATCATCTCTTAAACCCACACTCTTTATTTCACTTTGCACACACACCAGGTAAGTTTTAGACATCACATGCAACAAGTAATATACAAATACCTTACACGCACATGTCACATGTTCAACTTAAAGTAAGATTGTTATAGGCTCTCGACTAAACAATCACATGAATTCAACTTTAATCTATCAAGTACAAGAGTCATAATCATGAGCCTAGGAGTCTAAAAAGTAGTCATTCACATATCCAACATGCTTTTTAAAACCAAAAAACTTCCATCATGTAATCATGTATAAGACCAACAAGAATATCTCACTTATTGCTAACACAAAAGAAATTTAAATTTACCCTAAAAATGGGAATTTTCCCACCCTAAATATAAATATATACTTTGTTCCTAAAGTATAAATTTAAAAGTAGAGATAGAAATACTCCCTGACGAATCTAGGTCTAGCTAGTAGAATATTTTACACATCAATAGGGTTAAGGGACCCAACACTTAGTCTTTGCCGTGCTTCTTAGCTCGGGTTTTTTGAGACTCAGACTTTCTATTAACATGCGACTTAACAAAGCAAAAACTATGTGAAATAAAAACTAAGAAACTAAAAATAAAACATACCTACTTAACTTGGGTTGACTCCCAAGCCTTGCTTGATTTAGTGTTATGGCACGACCTAACTACTACTCAACCAAATTCCTTCATCCTTTTTCTCACACTTGGAGACCATCTTCTTACTACTTTCTGACCTCTTGAATGTGAACTCTCAAGGTCAATAACTTTCTCCACTATAGCATTTTTAGGCTCATAAATTATGTCAAACATAGGTAATTATTTCTTAGGATGCTTAATGAGGAAGTCTAAAGAGGTCTTTTGTGGAAAAGGATCCACCACCCCACACTTATCCTCTTTAATCACAGTAACTATGCACAAGTATTTATAATGGTATAGTGTGTTAAGTGGTTTGTACTCTTTAAAACCTACCTCTTTATCTTCTAACCTCATTATGATCATTGCCTATTCAACATTACTCAAATCTCCTCTTGGTGCTAAGAACGAACTTTCCAAGATGACGGGTACTCATATCTTCTTAAAAATATAAAATAATAAAGTCAGTTGGAATAATAAACTTACCAACCTTTATGAGGACATCATCTATCACTCCTTCAGGATGGGATATGATCCCATTTGCTAGCTGCAGTAGCACAGAGATCGGTCTAGGATTTCCCAAGCCTAATGTGTTGATCAATGATAAGGGCATCAAGTTGACACTTTTCCCTAAATTACTAAGTTCCTAAACCACCTCGCTGTTTCCAATCCGAATAGGAAACTTCCCAAGGTCCTTAAGCTTTTTGGGCATCTTTTGAGTCACCACAAAGCTATACTCCTCAGTGAGTACTACCGCCTCCTTATCCTACAACTTAACTTTATAAGCAACCATATACATCACATAGTTAGTATACTTGGGCATTCTCTATAAAATATATAAAAGAGGTTAGTTAATGTATATCTCTTTGAACGTGTAAAAAAACTTCTAGAAGCATGCATCCTCCTTTACCTTTATGTGCTTTTGTAGGAAAGGTAGTTGTGGGATGTTCTTTACCTCTTTAGCGACTTTTGTTTTTGAGTACTCAGACTTTCTCAAATTTTTAGCAACTTTGTCATTTACCTATTTAGGAGATTTCACTACATCTACCTCCTTAGTTTCCTCTGGAGGTTCTTCACTTAGTTTTTTCCCACTCCTTAAAGTGATTGGCATGACTTGTTTAGGATTTTCATCAAATATTTTGTGTTATGGTCAAGTGCCTCTGCAAAAGTATAAGATAATACCTTATTGGACTATTGATGATGAGGACAGTCCATAAGAAGTTCCTTGAACCACTCCCATACATGATATAAATTTTTGTTTGGCTTTTAGTTAAAGCATACAATCTCACTATGAATACTCCTAGTCTTGCCTGATGGAAAAAATTGGATGAGAAATCTTCAAGATAAGTCATCCCATGATGTGATTGAATTTACTGGATCAGCATTTAACCACTTCTTTGCTTTCTCCAATAGTGAAAAGGGGAATAGTATTATCCTAACATAATCAATTGACACACCCGTAGGGATGAATGTGTCATTAATCTCTAAGAAATTCCATAGATTGACTTGTGGGAGTCCTATGAAATATCCACTGCTGATCAAAAGCTTCACCATGTTTTGTTTAAGCTCAAAATTACCTCAAGCAGCTAGTTTTTTAAAAGGGGAGGTCAAATTATTGGAAGTTGAATTGCCACTACTCTAACTGTCCTACAGGTTGCTTGTTCTTCAGCCTTTAGAGCGTGATTTTCTTGATATTCTTCTATATATGGAATACCAGGGAGAAGTATTGCTTAAATCCTTCACTGATAGAAGTTTTGCTTGGGTTTGATACTTGGTTCAATCAATTCTCAATCCCTTTCCAGCTTACTACTTTCAAAACCTCTTTACTGCAAATACAAAACCAAGACCAAGCGTAAAGCACCAAAGAAATCTAAACAGTAAAACTAAAGAAAAAATAGTTTCCAAATTACAAGTCCCCAAAAATGATACAAAAAAAATAACAGTACACAAGTACACTCGTAAGGGTATGCGGTCTACCGAGTAACATAGTGGCCTTAAGGAAAGCTGAATATCTATTCCATAGGGACTAGTTCCAAAAATTATTCAATTCTAGTTTAAATTCTAAGATTAACTTAATGAAAAGTAACCAAAAAGAGTTTTGAATACTTGTAAACTAAGGTAAAGTAAAAAATGCATAAAATAAAGACTTAAGACAATCAATAGAGCAAAGCCCAAGGTTAAAGCACTTTGAACAATCCTACTATGTTATTGAACTTCATTCGCTAAGTCGCTTATGTTGGTTGTTGATTTATAGGATTTATCGCATGAACATGGTCTCCCAACCTCTAATCAACTACCTAAGTTGTACATTATAACTACATCATTAAACGAGGATGTAATAATCCAATTAAGTTCTTAAAGCAATCAGCCCACATGTGAATCAAGCAAGGCTTCTAGGTACATCCCTATCCTAGAAGCTAATTCAAATTCCTTATTTCATAAAAGAATAAGAACCTTACTTTGTTTATCCCCACATTCTATCTTTCCATTCCTCTTGTCGAGATCAAAAGGTCAACAATATGTGTATTCTAAGGTTATATACTCCTTAAAATAATTGAAACTAGAATAAAAAAATAACCAAAGATGATAATAAAATCAAATGAAATCAATTCAAAATAATAGTAGTCATATTCTTGGATTTAACCCCAGAAAGGGGGTGTTTAGCCACTAATTGACACAATCATGATCCAAATGATTGAATACATAATAAAAGCAATTAAAAAGCTAAAGTTTAAGAATAAACACCCTAAATAACTCGTTTAGCAGTCCCCCAATCCTACAAGATATTCCAAGATCTACTTTAAAGTGTATGGGACTTATATTTATAGTAGAGTAAAAATTGGCTGGAGTGGAATGAAGGGGGCGACACATCTATGATAGCACCAAACTTAGGGGGAACTACAGGTCCATTGCACTATTATTAGGTAGGCGATGTGGGCATATCGTGGGCTTCCACTAGGAGTTGACTTTGAAATTTTTACTTAGTGTTGAGTTCTCTTTCATTTGTCCATGCCTTGTGGTGTTATTTTACCTTCAATTCTATCTAGTAACACATCAAAATATCATAAAAATAAACTCACCAAACATCCTAAATGATCAAACACAAAATATTAGAGGTCAACACAACACGAAGTCAAGAACTACAAACTAGAAACTCAAATGAAGCACTATTATTGAACAATTTATGCTATGATGTAATGTGGAATCTAGGCTCAATTTATTTAATGCCCCACAAAATCCTTTTTCAATCTGAGCCATTGAACATATTTGGTAAAGCAAAAATTCGAGTCAAAATATTTTGAAAATATCCTCCCAAGTATGAAACACTTTAAATAGTGTGATAATCAATTTTAGCATGAATTAAGATCATATAGGTCCCCTAACCCATGGTCGAGTTGAAAGCTTTCGTATAGTTCAAATTTTAGTGACCGTCAAAATTTGGGTCAACTTCAATCAACCATAAATTATTGTATATGGAGAACTAGGTAGATTACTATATATCAAATAAAATATAATTGAATTAGCTTTCCAACGATACTAATTATTCATAAATCCGATATCGGAGCAAAGAGTTATGCCTATTTTACTCCAACTTGTCAAGGTGGAAAATGGTGGTGGCGTTTCTAATGGGCTACCACGTTTCTGACAACCTTTTTGATGACATCATCAGATTCTGACAACATTTTTGATGATGCCGTTAGCCCTGGGCAGAAAATAAAAAAAATCCACCCTTTTTCGACGGCATTTTGTGACGGCCTGTCACAAATGTAGTAAGCCTTTTATTTTTCAGAAATTTAGAGACATTTTTGCAAGGGTGTTTTGGTCATTTCCCACCTTTTGTGAGCCTCTATAAATATGGGAACCTCTTCCAAAAATCTAATTTCAACATTTTTCTCTTCTAATTCTCTCAATTCTCTTAAGAAGAGAAATAACTAGGTTTTCAATCAAGAACTCTAATCTTCCAAAAATCATTCATAAATTTTTCAAGATTTCTTGAAGAATAAAGTTTCTCAAAGTGTGGGCTTCAATAATTATTTATTATAAGTGTGGATAGAGTCTCAAACATTAGAGTTCATCCAATTTCAAGGGTTAAGGTATGTAGATATTGATTCTTGGGTCCCTTTCATCCAAGAAGCTCAAGAACCTTTTTTTTTTTAAACTAAAAGATTTTTATGTTTATGAGTTGTTAATGATTTGTATGATTTGAAATGAATTTTTAATTTGTTGTTGAGTTTTTTAATTCATTTTTTCCTACACAATTTATGAGCTTTAACCATAGTATGTGGAATTCATGTGATGCTTGTGATAGACCCTCTTTAAGTTGTTTTTCCATGTTATGTGTTCATGACTTTTGCGTATAGAAATGGTTGAATAAGTGAAGAATGTCCCCCATAGGTTTGATAAAGAGATTAGGTGAAGCATAAGAGCCATTATAGTATATTGAATGTAAAACTACAAATTATGAGCTAGTCCATGCAAGCCTTAGTGAATGAAATTTTCCAATATAGCATGAACTCCCAAAGTAGGTGTAAAATTAGTCGTGTCTAGTGGTTATTGAATGACCCTAGGGAAAAAGTCAAGATATGATGGTTGTAAATTCCCCTATTTTGTGTTCATTGATATATGCTAAGCTTTTAATACATGTCAAGTGGTTAGCAAGTAAATAGTAACATGCTAGTATGAAGTTTCCCCCAAATCAAGTGATATCCAAATACATGACAAGACCGATATAGGTATGAAGTACTTGATATAAGATCTTGTTGAATTGGGTATAATCTAATAACATGTCTTCCCTAGGCTAGTGTATGATCATGAATAGAGGTCTATGTTTCCTAAATACTTGATACGATGTCCTAAGGATCTTGAGAGGGAAAGTATATTATGATGCCCAACTACTTAAAGTGATTCTTTAACGATTGTGATAATACATTAATGATTGTAATGATGAATGATTATGAATGATGGTAGTGATGAATGGATAACCGTGATGATGTATGAATGATTTGTGATGAAGAATGATTATGTCTTACTTTTATGTTATCAAGTCCTGGGGGTATTTATACCTGAAAATAGAGCTGCTGTCTAGAGCCCGTGTCAGTTTCTCAATAATTCTAATCGATCCATGATTATTTGAACTCAGTGAACTATCAAACTCCATATCCTCAGATATGTTTGAAGCTTAATAAGGCTCAGTAATCTCAATCATCTCAGTAATCTCTATATCGCTAGTAATCTAGCCTCGAACCTGTAATTAGCTTAGATTTAATAGTATTCAAGTGATTCAATTCTATTCACAGATGCGATTTGAGTAATCCATTAAAGCTCTGTATCATCAGTCAGATACAGTTATTTGATATCTTTTCTGTTAGATATGGAAATAAGTAATCTCAGCATAACTCAGTCAGATTTTTTGAGAAACATGATCAGTATCAGATTCAGTTCAGTTGTGCTCAGTTAAGAATTTAGTCAGAGTCTTTTAGTTGGGATTAAAAACTTGCACCGAGCAAACTCAAGGATGGGAACTCACCTGCTAGTAGAGGGTGTGATTCTTAGAAGAAATCCTTATGCTCCAGAACTACGTAGCCAGCATAGGTTGAGACATCACACCTGTTAGTTGAGGATGGATGAGAGATATCATACCTGTTAAATGACGGTAGATGAGGTGGGTTGACCTACTAGATGAGGGATCCACCATTCTCATTTAAGGACCTACTTGATGAGGGTCATATAGAGTTGTCTTTCTAGTGGAACGGTAATGACACCCTTCCAACTGGGGCATAAGTTAGACCCCACCTGTGGTACGTCGGGGCATGTTGGTTAAGTGACTACTTTCCGCAGTTTTAGTTTTAGATTCAGTCTCAGTTTTAGAATCAATATTCAAAAATCAGGACTGTCAGATACAATCATCTATTATTGTGAGGAACTCAAATAGTTCCATTAATTTATGGGCAATACCATCAGATAGACTTGGTCTCACACATAGTTATTTGATTTATAATCAGAGATATTCCATCAAATAGTCTTGATCACAGTATCAGATTTCTATTGAGTATTCTTGTTATCAGATTAAGATATAATCATATTTCTTATCATTGATAAAGTTTTCAAAATCATTTGTTAGAAAGGTTGATCTCTAATCCTGTTAGACCAAAGCAGTAAGTCCAAGAATTCAGTCATTGATGTAAGCATATCTACATCCTCAGTTATTAGTATCAGATGAGTCAGTGATTCGGTATCTTATTATCAATAGTGAGTTCAGTCTACAGTAAAGTGGTATCTGAGTTTCAGTTTCTAGAGCTGCGATAATTATGTTCATGTTCTGTGCATTCATGTATATGTTCTCATACAACATTTTCATGATTATTCAGTTTAGATATTTCACATGTATGAACCCTTGAATAAACCAACCTAATCTACATACTTGATACATTTTTGTACTGACGCATTTGCGCTATGGTGTTTTATTTGACACCATAGGTTCAGAGACACAAGATCTAGATTATCCTCAGCTGTTCAGTCCCAATCAGCAGTAGCAGTGATTCCTCTTCTTTGGAGGAAGAATCTCAATTTAATATTAATGTTTCAGATTTTTTTTTATTTTCAGTTGGCAGAGTTAGTAGGGGACCTATCCCATTAACTCCACAGTTCAGACAGTTTAGAGGCTTTTTAGACGGATGTATTAGTATTTAGTTTTCTGTATTATGGGTATTCATAGATTTTTTGAAACTTATGGCTAGTTCCACATTTATTTTAGATATTGTGCAGTGTACAGGTACATATATCAGTAAAGGGTTAGCTTGTGGTCCTTCAGGATCATAAGAATTATGTGACATCTCAAGATGAGATCTCGAGGCATTATAATTTAATTGAACTCTGCACACGTTAAATAATTTTACCAATATATTTACACATTAAAACCATAATGTACTCATTAAAAATATTATAATACACCGTGACTTACTAGAACAACACCTGGCTTAAGGTATAAACACTAGTTTTCTCGTCTAAACTCTAAATGACTCAATTAAGCACAAACTTGTTAGGAAACAATTTTAAACCTTATAAACACATAATACAACACTTATTTGCTAATTTATATCATCATCAACACATAAAATATACCATTTTTCCTCAAAATAAGGCTAAATATGCTATAATAGCAACACTAAGGTGCATAAATACACCCAATATAACTCTCTAACTAGTGAAGCTACACTATGGTTAGGGGACATCCTCATACATCCATTACTACTTAGAATGAATTGCATATACAGTTTTTTGACCATTTCTTCCACCGTCTAGAATGCTACAGTTAAAGGATAAGATATATAGTTTTAGGCAGTTGTATTCTAAATTAATGATGAGGCATGGTTTTGGTTTATGAAGAAATAAGGTTGGTGTCTAATCATCGAATTTCGGGGAGAAACTTGCTTGAAATATTCTATTAATCCCTTGACAAAGTTCCAAATCTATGGCAGGTACTACTAATGGTGGAGTTTTCATACGCCTAAGCTGGAAGGTAGTATTAGAGATACCAGATCAGATCTCTCTCACCATAGATGGTAGTATATATAGGAGGCAGAGAGAAGCACTGATACTGATACTATTAGGGATTTCAGTGAGCATAGATTTATTGATAACACTATTATGCAAGAGGTTGCTTAGCTAAGGATGAAGGTTGGTTCACTGACAAAGAAGTTCATGATGATAAATTTTGAGAAAGACTAAATATCTAGATAGAGAGTTGTGGGTTTCCAAGCCAAGGTCCAATTATTTGCTCAAGACAATTGGAACTCTAGGCAAGGAAACTATGGTCAGAGGAGATAGTTATATCAATTTGACCAGGGAGATGGATGGTGAGTGGAGACACAACAATGATTATAAGGAGAAGGGAAGTACATATGTTTCACCAGGTAGCCATGAAAGTGCATCAAGGATGGAGGATGTGTTTTCAAAGTTGGTAAAGGGCCAGGAACAAGAAAATTTCCTTAAGGAGATTAAGGCAGAAATCTTAGGTTTGACCTAGAAAGTGGAATACATGCTATTGAAATCATAGGATTGGTGCAACAATTTGGACAAATATTTTTGCCATTAAATTAATAGAAACCAAGAACCCATTCAAGAAATATCGTGCAAAATCCTAAGAACGGTGATCATTTTCTTTTCATCACTACTTGAAGTTTTAAGGCTATTGTTGACCCCCCTTTTTACCTGTAGGTGATGAGCCAAGAAATGATAGTGTTAATGATAATGATACACATGAAGTAGAGTTATAAAATCAATAGGCTTTGATTATAATTTTGAGAAGTATAAAGAAAAGGGAAAGGTAGTTGAGCCTGTATTAAAGACTATTCTACGACCTCCCCATCATTTCCTCAAAGATTGAGAAAGAAATAAAAGAAAGGCAAGTATCATAAGTTCTTATGGATGTTGAAAGAACTATCTGTTAACATTCCTCTTGTATAAGCATTAGAGAAAAATCCTGGGTATGCGAAGTTCATGAAGGATTTGGTTACTAAAAAGTGGATGGTTTGTTTTGCGCTAGCTGATAATGTTCATGATTGTAGTGTCATCGCTTTGTGGTCATTAATTGAAAAGAAAAAAGATTCCAAAGTATTTACTATTCCATATAACATTAGGTCCTTCAACATCTCTTGAGAATTAAGTGACATAGGATCTAGTATAAATTTTATATCATTGGTAGTATACAAGTAGCTGGGGTTAGGAGAACCCAAACCTACATGTTTGAGGTTATTTATGGCTAACTGGATTGTAAAGAAACTAGTTGGTATTTTTTGTGATATTTTTGTGATAGTGGCATCCTTCACATTTCCAACTGATTTCATGATCCTTGACTATGAGGTAAACTTCAAAGTCCCTATTATATTGGGTAGAACCTTCCTAGTTATGGGTAGGGTATTAGTCTATATAGAGTTGGGGCAGATAAAGTTCAGACTAAATAATAAGAAGGTGATGTTAAATATATGTAAGTCGATGCCATAGATTAATGATATAAGGTATTATTTGTGATAGGAAATATTAATGATGATGTATTATCGTAGCCATTAAGAAGAGAATTGGGGTTGAGGCATTAGCAATGATCATGGTGAACTTTGACAGCAATGGAATTGATCAGTATGACAAGATGTTGAGCACATTGTATGGTAGAGGTTCTTATAATTATTCTTTGAAGAAGCTTCACTTTTAACTAAAAAATAGAACTACTCTTCTAGATGGACCGTCTATTGAGGAACCATCGACCTTGAAATTAAATGCCCTTCCATCTCACTTGTGATATGCATTTTTAGGGGCCAATAATACCCTGATGGTCATTATTGTTGCTGACTTTTTAGAGATATAGGTTGAGGCGTTGATATCAGTTTTACATATATTTAATAGATCCATTGGAAGGACCAATGCAGACATTGTAGGGATTCCACTCAGTATTTACACTAACAAGATACAACTTGATCTAGAATATATTCCTAGCATTATGCACTAGCATAAGTTAAATTCTCTTATTCCGGAGGTAGTGAATAAGGAAATTGTCAAGTGGTTAGATGCTAGAATGGTTTAACCTATAACAGATAACAAATGGATTAACTCAGTTCAATGCATACTGAAGAAGGGTGGCATCAGCGTGGTCCCTAATAAGAAAAATAAATTGGCACGAATGATACTAATAGAGAATGCATGGACTACAAAAATCTGAATACTTAGAGCCAAAAAGACTATTTCCCTATGTCTTTCATGGATCAGATGCTTGACTAACTAGAAGGTAGGCTTAGTATTATTTTCTTGATGGGTACTCGAGATACAATCAAATTTCTATTATTATCAAGGACTAGAACGGGACTACTTTTACTTGACCTTATGGTACTTTTGCATTCAAGAGGATTTCATTCAGATTATGCAATGCTCCTGACACCTATTGTAGATGTATGATATTTATATTTTTTTAATACGGTGCAGACACTATAGAGGTATTCATGGATGATTTTTTTTGTAGATGAGGACTCCTTTATTAATTGCTTGGACCATTTAGCCAATGCACTCCAAAGATATAAGGAGTGAAATCTAGTGCTGAATTGGGAGAAGTACTATTTTATGGTGAATAAAGGTATTATCTTTGGTCACAAAATCTCAAAATAGGGTGTTGAGATGGATAGAGAGAAAATTGAGGTGATTAAAACTAACCTCCACTATTCTCACATACAGGTATCCAAAGTTTTTTGATTATGTTGGCATTTATAGGAGGATCATCAAGGAATTCTCTAAAATTATTAATCCTCTATGCAAGCTTTTAAATAAGGAGGCAAAGTTTTTATTTGATGAAGCATGTCTCAAGGCCTTTGAGTTCCTCAAGGAGCGGTTGATCTTGGCTCTTATTATTGTATCCCCTAATTGGTCTTTACCATTTAAAGTTATGTGTGATGCTAGAGGAGTGGCCTTGGGTGATTTCTTAGGAAAAATACATAAGAAAATCCTTCACCCGACCTATTATGCCATTAAGTCATTAAAGAAGTCACAAAACAAGCATACAGTCACTGTGCAGGAATGGCTTATGGTGGTTTTTTCCTTTGAGAAGTTTTGGTTCTATTTTATAGGGACCAAAGTAATAGTTCACATAGATCGTGCAGCTTTGAGGTATCTAATGTCGAAGAAGGATTCTAAACGAACGTTAATATATTGGGTCCTCTTGCTGCAAGAATTTGACATTGAGGTGAAAGATTGAAAGGGCACTGAGAACCAAGTTACTAATCACTTGTCTTTTCTTGAGGATAAGGCATTGCATAAGTTAGGGGTGAATTTAGCATAGATGATATTTTTCATATGAGCGGGTAATACATCCAAATTATACCTATCTTATGAAAGAGTAAATGGTTGCTATCAAATATAGAATCCAATTGGGTTGGGTGTTGAATCCCATAGGGAATACTGTGTTCACTAAGTATTGTGACTTTTATTAGACTGTTGATCTAATATTCCTAAGTTAAAGGGGGTTTTGATATGTTAATAATCTCTTTCGTTCTTGTAACACATAGTAGTCCGGCTAATGAGAATTAATGAAAATGTAATTTCAATGAAAATAATTTAACTAGAGTTATACTTCCCAAAATGTTCAAACAGTTAGGTTTGTGAACTTATACTTCAATTCTAACTTATAATTTCAATTGCAAGAAGTATTGAAATTACCCACTTGTTTCTCAACCTAATGGATGGTTTACCCTTTTATTCTTTTAAACTTAAAGGATCCATGTATCACTCAATAGAATTCTCATGAGGGTTGATCTCGTTAGGGTATCAATCAATGACACAAAGGGTAAACCTATGGATTTCATGTGAATCACCTCTTTTCCTAAGATCCGCTTTCTTATCATACAAGTGTTGTTTAAGGGCTCACTTCTCAAGTTTGCAACCAAGAGATGTCATTATAATGAAGAGAGATTCATGCAATTAAGATAGATGAAAGAAATCAAATGGATTCAAAGCCCCAAATAGTTCTCTACATCAAGGCTCCCATAATCATAGTTATGGGAGTTTAGCCACATATCTCTATATAAGATATCAAATATATATTGATGTTCATAAATGACTTCAAGAGAGTACTGACAAAAGTTACAATATTGCTCTTGTCAATCTTCATTGAAAACAAATAGAGAATAATAATTAGGTATTAATTTTTAGCTTCAAATCTCCAAGAAAAATGTCACAAAACTCTTAAATAGAGGAGGAAATGTGAAACTACTATCAAAAGATGTAGAGTAAACCCTAATACTTGGTATTTATAAGTTTCAAGAACTAGAATTTTAAAATTTGAACTAAGAGTTACCGCTTTATGCTCGACGGGTCGAGCGATGGTTTATCGCTGAGGTGATGGTATGTTACCTAGACCATTGCTGGAGCTCCAATGAGTTTATGTTCTGCTTTTGGGAAAGAGTTTAGGCCGATGGTACATCGCAATACCGATAGTACATCACCTGCATTATTTTTCCTGGCGACAATTTAGGCTGACAGTACATTGCAATCATCGTCTTGACCGTCGCATGACTTCTAGTGGTTTTGCATTCTATTTCCTGGCAATGATTTTGAACGAAAGTTCACCACAAAGTCGATGGGCCATCGCCTGAGCTATCGTTGATCATGTTTTCTTTGTTTTTTCGAGCTTATCTAAGTTGTTCTTTATACTCAGTTCTTATTCGACATTCTTGACCGACCACGATCATATTCCTTTTACCGGAATTATGGTAAATAAGCCTCATTCTATACTTGGTACTTCAACCGTGTACTTCTCTTCTCCCCTTTGTTCCTTTTTATCTCAATTCTACATCCTTCTATCCCATCAATTGTATGTATGAAAAATGTTGAAATTAGTGTATTTAATCACAATGTTCTCTTATTTATATCTTAAAATCATAGTAGTGTGCATGAATGTTAAGAGCAAATTAGCGGTAAATTCACCACTCATCATAGAACTTAACTACTATTACATTGACCATATTATGACTCGAGTCCATGACTTGTTACCTCTCCCAATAACTTGTATTAGTTAGTCGTAGCCTATAAAATTAGGGCAAAAGTTTGAAATTTTTCAAGGACCAAAAACTCGGGGTGTTACAATTCTGTAGTATAGGTATGACTAGCCAACTATATTTAAGGATGCTCCTAACTATACTCACGATTGTGTCCAGTGTTGGTGTTAAGGAAATATTTCATGGAGACATAAACTCCCCTTGACACCTATCCCAGAGTTGGAGATATTTTATGTATGGACAATTGAATTCATGGGTCTATTTGTGATATCCTATGGTATGAAGTACATTGTAGTAGTAGTTGACTATATTTCCACATGGGTGGTGGAAGTTGCGCTTCATAATAATGAGGGTCAAAATTTCACTACATTCTTAAAATAGGACATATTCTTATAATTTGGCACTCAACGTGCTATTATTAGTGATGTTGGGTCTTACTTCTTCAATCTTCTTTACAAGGCCCTACTCGAAAAATATGGTGTAAAGAATAAGGTGGAAGCACCTTACATCCATATTTGAGTGGCAGATTAAGGTCTCTAATAGAGATATCAAGTCCATATTCGCACAAACTATGAATGCCAATAGGACTAACATGTCAAGGAGGTTGGACAATGTATTTTGGTCCTACCAAATATCTCTTAAGACCTCCATAAGTGTACACCCATATTAGATTATGTACGACATGGCATGTTACTTACTGATTAATTTTAAGCACTAGGCACTACGAGTATTAAAAAAGATTAATTTAGAGTGGCATGAAGCAACTACTATGAGGTTGAGAAAGGTGAATAAGTTGAATAAATTTTGGCTCTGTGATTATGAAAGTTTTTCTCTACAAAAAGAAAGGATGAAGCTGTATCATAACAAGAAAATCAAGAAAAGAGTGTTTGAGCCTGATGATTTGGTATTGTTGAATAATTCAATACTTTTCTAGTTCCTTGGAAATTTAAAGTCAAGGTGGTATGAACCATTAATTATGGTTTCGGTATTTTCACATGGTTCTATTGTGCTAGAATATGATGGTGAAGCCCCATTCAAGGTTAATGGACACTAAGTGAAGCACTATATGGGAAACCCTGATATGGTGAAAGAAAGTCTTTAAATAGAACTTGGAAAAGTCTGAGTAACCAAGGCAACTGAGTCTTGTTGTGAGGTAAATCAAGTATTTCTTGGGAGGGAAACTTAGGTATCTTATTATTTTTGCATTTGTCTTACTTTATATAGTGTGATTGACATCAGATCTACGTACCTAAGGTTGCATCGATATGTCTTTGTTTTCATGTTTTATATTATTGTCATGTAGTAGGGACAGTGCATAGTCTTTTAGTTGGGGGTGGTGTATACCATAACTGCCGTGGGTTTTTACTCCCATTTTTTTTCTTATCGTCCGCAGTATGATTGTAGAACTAGTATGTCTAGAAAATATCATGTCGTATTATGTTGTGTTTTTATTTAACTGGGAGAAAATGAGTATCTATAGTAGTTTTATGTATTTTATGTTGACTTACTAGGAACATGATACCCCTCTAAAAACTTTTTTTTAAATTGAGTAATGCGTATATATATGCGACCATTGTGAATCTTGTTGTGGAATTAGGATTATGGAAATAATAATCATAGCTATCATTTGCATGAACTAGATAGGTATAGTCTATGATGCAACCCTCTATGCAATTTTTGTGTCAGATTCTTACTTTGTTCCCTTTGTGTGTTGAATCTAAAACTTGCATAGGTTGGATACTCGATTAAGAAAGGATCATAGGTCGCTCTTGAAATTAGTCCACTCTTAGCCTAAAATAACCTTCTAAATATGAATAAGTATCCATGATCCCTATTTTGAGCCTAATAAATTATTTCTTATTTTAACCTTTCACCTTCTTATTTTTGTTATAATGAACTATTTTTATCCCTTGTCCTTCTTGGACATTGTGCAACTTAATTTAAGTAAACTTCCTAAGTTGAGGGTGGCTATCACAAAGGTGTGTGATTAGAAATGGGTATGAAAAAGTGTATTACTAGGAAAAAAGAAAAGTAGGGATTGGTGTTGTAGTGAAAAAGAAAATAAAAAAGAAAAAAATAATTGATAAACATTGAAAAAGAAAGAATAAATAAAAACACCCCCAACCGGAATAAGTTGCAAAAGTTTTAAAAGGGAGAAGTAAGGGTCGAATAAAAGAAAATTGGTTGATAAGTGGACCCTAAACAAGTAAGTGTAGTTCCAAGGAGGCTTATTTACTAAATTCCCGTATGTACCAAACCAACCCCTAAGACTACCTTACAAGACGAGTAAAGTCCTATAGCTATTCTAAATTGATTGTCCGAAAGCTAAGGTAAAGAAAATAAGGGAAAGACTATGGTATTCGATGTACATTATTGGAGCTTCTTTGTGAGTTTGAGTGTTTTTTAATCGTCCTTATTTTACCATGCTTTATCCTATAGAGTGATTAGGACTTCTTTATTATGAGGGTAAATGGGTTATGTTTCTAATTGCTTATTTTTGTAGGTAGTGTAACTTGTACTTATGTGTGGTTCTTTGTTGCTAATGTAATGAAATAACTTGATTCCCTTGTTTCATATTATTGTATTACATTGATACACACAGTTTGTTTTGAAATATTAAGGATATTAGAGGGGGCAATGTTCTTGAGTGTAAAGTGAAATTGACTGCCGTAGGTATCTTAGGTTTCTCCTTGTTAAGCATTGTTGTGTTGTTTGTTATGTTTTATTTCCCGAGGATATGAAAATGTTCTAAGTTGAGGATGTTGATTTGCCATGGTTTAATAGCACTTTTGACGCAAAACTACAAAAATATGTAGTTACTTAGAGATATGATGTGTTTTTGTGTTGTGTTTTGAAGGAAACTAGGTTTTTGGGGCTAAATTGAAGAAAATAAGTTGAAGAATACATTTTAGATCACCTACGATGGCAGCTACGTGGAATAGGTGCCAATTACGTGGCGTAGGTAGCAGAAATTTGGGATTTAGAGAAGCTGCAGATAATGAAGTTCCCTGGCACTTACGAGGGGACCATTTACGGGCCGTATAAAGTACCTAAGCCTTGTAGTTATAAAAAAAAGTGACCAAATGTGAGATCCTACATATTTTTGAAGACTTTCACCTATGTGTGTCCACTTACGACCTATCGGTTCAACCTATGACCCATAAGTGGCCACTAATTAAATTTTTGTCTTTTGTTTTTGAAAGGATTCCTAGGGTTTCTATGTAATATATAAATACTCATTTGATATTTTTAGTTAGTTTACTCACTTTGATGCACTTTATTCTTTTATAAATATATATTAATTTCAAGATGGACTTTTATATGGAAATCCTCTTATTCTTGGGTTTTGGTTAAATAATTGATTCGAGACTTTAGGTTGTGCTCTTTCATTGTTGTGAAATTAATTCAATGCTTTATTTATTGAATTTAATGGATTTTTTTGCAACAATGAGTGGCTATCTCCCTTAGCTAGGGTTGTGGGAACCCTGGTGGGATAATGAAGTAGGGGAAGTGTAAGGTTTATCTAAATCATTGTTGTTTCATGTATTGTGACCTTTTTATATTGTTTGATTCCTTGGATACTGCAGAAGCTAAGGACTCACTTGTATTCACGATCATCTTTACAAGAGAGGTCAAGATTAGGAAAAGAAGGTTACCACAGTAATTCATGGTTATCAATCCTTATCTATTAACACAAGACCCATTAGGTGAAATATAAACTAGGATCAAAGACAAGTATTAGTAAGGGGATACCTTTAGATTCACTGGGAAGGGATAGATTCTAAAAAGGTGTTTACAAGTAAGTTGGTGATACATAACTTATTAGATTTTTCATATGTGACATTGAGAACTTTATATTAAGCACGATAAAAAAATGTACTTTGAAGCCCAAGGGAATATAATCCTAGTGTTTGTTTCAGAATATTTACAACCAAAATCATTCAAATCTTGTTATGTTTACTGGTAAATGCAAACCCCCTATTGACTTTTCCACACTTTCTGCTACTTCAACAAGTTTGAGAGATGCGTTTAACCTATTCCCTGTTAGATCAACCCTAACCTAGTTTAGTAACTATAATTTAACAATCATTGCACTATACCTTCTTAAAGGGTATAGTTTTACGCAACGTCATAACATCTTTAAAAACCCTCAGCCAATATATGCACTAAAGAGGAGTTGTAATACTAGATTGGTATTGGATATTTGAATATATATGGATTACCGACCCCCAATGGTCCTATCGTGGGAGCACATCTTGATAGGTGTATACATAGGTTGTGTGACAACCTCGAACATATCATCATCATACTTATTGCTTCTTATGCTTTATGCTTTTCTTTTTATTGTAAATTATACTTGATTGATGTCTGATTTCACATATACATTCATGAATCATTGGTACCACCATGGAAATACTAGTTTTTCTGATAGAAATATGGCATATTTAAAATCCCTCTACCGATGTATGTGCAGAGAAGAGGTATGGATATTAGTTTTAGATATAGGATTTTACATAGGTTGGAGAACCCCCCCCCCCATAGGTTCTACCTCAGGATCATAACTCTATAGGCGTATGTGGAGGTTACACAAGAACCCCGTGCATCACATCATTATCATAATTATCATCATCATTTTCTTCTTCTTCTTCTTCTTCTTGTTCTTCTTCTTCTTTATCATCTTTATTGCATTTTACATTTTGTGTGCATTTTTTGTTATATTTGCATTCTTAATGTGAAAAATATCTGTTTATACCTCTTAATATGGATATTTATCCATTGTGTTCCTTTTTTGTACTTGTATTATGGTATATTTGTATTTTATAGAACTATTAGTGGAGACAATGTGGGTTACCATTTGGGACATTTTCTGATTGCAAGTGACATGCCCATATTATGTATTTTATATATTTTATTTTCTACTTTGATTAGTCAATGTATGATACCTGCTGAGTACAAGTTGACCACACTAACGTCTACTGTGCCTTTTTTATCTATATCCAGGTACAAGTATGTCATACAATAGCCGATTAAGGTAATATGCAGATTATATTTAAGGTAGCAATTGATCTATGATTCTAGAGTTATCTACTTCCTTTTTCTATCTATTCATATCTTATTTTGTTTTGAGAGACAAATTATGATCCTTTCGGTCTATAGTTGTATCTTTGACATTCGAGATATATTTATCAATTCTTAGACTATTACACTAGGGTTTAGGATGTTGTATGGTATCTTTGATTATATACTTCTACTACTATCATATTTGTGTTTTTGGGCTTTTCTATAGAAGCCTTTACTTGGATTTTGGTTTTGATTTCTTATTTAATATCAATTTGGGTGATAAGCTTACTAGTCAAGGCTTTCTATGAAAAGTGCCATCATGACCTTTGGTTTTTGGGTTGTTCTAAATTGGTACCAGAGCATCCAGGTTTCATTGGTCTCATCAGTGTTAGAATAAGATATTTAATAGAGTCATGTAGATTAGTACGTATACATTCGTATTGATCTTTGAGAGACTGTAACATATCTTTAGGATACTTTCTTTATTTCATTTACATTGTGTGAATATTTCATACCTTGTGTTATAAATAGTGGTTCATTCCTCTACACCAGCAATTAAGTATGGTATGGTATTTTGAGGTTAGGAATTTAGCCTTCTTCTATGTTACCTTCTTAGGTGGGATCTCAGCAAGCCAAATTCACTATGTCTCCAGTTATTACAAGTACAATTATATCTAATAATGATTAGAAGAGGTTTGAGAAATTCACTCTTTTGGGTCCACCTAGGTTTATTGATGTTGTAGGCAAAGAGCCCATGAATTCTTAATTCACTATCTTGAGAAGTTGCATAACCTAGGTTTTTTTATGTTGCTTCTGGTTTCTTATGCTGCTTATCTATTGAGAGATACATCAATAGATTTGTGGAGATCACTTGTTCATTGTAGATCTCTTAATTCTCTAGAGATGCCTGTGATCAGTTTACTGAAGCCTTTTTTGATAGTTTTATGTCATACAATTAGTAAGATTAGATAAGAGATAAGTTTAATCACTTAGAGTAGGTCCCATGATGGCTATGAAGTATGAGGCCTATTTCCATGCCATATTTAGTTATTTTTATACAAGCATTTCCACGGAGTCTGAGAGCATTCAATGGTTTATAAAGAATTTCTGAATTAAATATAGTAAAATATCTTGTCCTCACTGGATGGGGACTCACCACTACTACTGCTGAGAGGTACTAAGCTGTCTAAGGATGATCAGGGAACTAAGTGTGCAAACTTTTATTATAAGACAACATAACATGAAAGAGAGTATGTAATCTGAACTTTAAATGTACTGGTACATGAGATAGGGAATATCTATAATACATATGAGTACTGAACATAAATGCATAAACATATAAAAAGAATGCAAGACCAAGTAAAGAATTCACTGACATAATCTGTAAAACTGACTAACTAAATTGCTGATAACTCAATTCTTAGTCATGCAAACCTGAACTGTTATGACATGAGTACTGAATGAAAACTTTTGGAGTTATTATGCTAGCAACATGCCCCAATCTGAGTTAATGGGGGTCCAACCTATAATCCAGTTTGAAGGGTGTCAGCACTTTGCCAAGTGTACTAAAACTACCTGTATGGATCCACTAAATTGGTGTCCTGAAGGACTAAGGGTTCATTCCTCTATTGGCGGGTGTCCCCTAGGAGAGTGTATCCCTCTAATGGAGGGTGAAATATCATAACCTACACTGGATACGAAGTTCTAGAGCTTAGGGATTCCTACTAAAGCCCTCAGTCCTATATTGGCAGGTGAGCCTTCATCCTTAGGTTTGCTCGGTGATAAATCTTACTCCCAACTGAACTGACTTTGATTTTGACTAAATTCAGTTGGACATCACAACTAATAATGCTCAACTCGATCATAATAAAATGAGTACGATGATAAAATCATGGTTTGACTAACATAGTACTTGTAATTTTGAAGTATGTGTAAACTTATAGGTATCGGGTGTACATAACCACCCAGCACCGAGTGATACTTAAATACAACAAGATCATTTAAGAATAAACTATAAGGAAATTCAGGACTCGAAGACCCAAAACATTGTACATGTTGCTAAGATGAAAAATAATTGAATTTGAATATAAGAATGTGTTAAACTTTTAAGGACATCATGCTCACATGGTTTAGTTCATAACTTGATAATATAACACAGGTCAATTGAATATGACATACATAATTGAAATTCAAAGATGTAATACCATAATTCACATGGGAAAACATATTGTCATGTTTTTTATTCTTAACTACTAAGAAAAACATGAGTAATTTGTACTTAAGACTTAAATTTCATGAAAGTGGATAACAAATTCAAATTAAAAAAAGGGATTTTTTTTGGGACTCAATGGGTGGAAGGAACCCATTAATGAATACCCCATATATCTTAATTGCTTAAATTCCTAAAGAAAAAGATCGGAATTGGAACCTTAAATTCTTGAATCCTTGAGGAGAAACTTTAATTTTATGTTATTGGGAAAGGAGGATGAGTTTACGTATAATAACTGATGGAGAATGTGAAAATTGATGCTCGTCTTGGGGTTTTAATTTGTTAGTTGGGCATTTAGGGTTAGGTAAAAAGACCAAAATGCCCCTTGGACCTATAATTAAGAATATAGGAAATTACAGCCTCCATGGCATAGAGGTATCATTGAGACTAACTTTCTTGAGAAGGATCTCAACACGGAGATTATCCTGCATGTCACAAATTATATCGCAGTGAATATCGTTTGTGACATAGGGACATTGCTGAGGCTTACTGCCTCTGGGGTTTAAAATTACCCCGAACCCCTTCCAAAAATTCCAAAACTCTTTTAAGACACCCCTTTAATATCCCTAAACATGTTTCAACTCAATAATCAATGTTTCAGATTCAGCTTGGCCAAAATAAAAATCTTCAAACTCTTGGGGTCTTAAAATGATTAAGTCCTTGATCCCCTTTTTTAAACATACGATTAATGGATGGAGACAACCCTAGGATCTTATGAGGTATAACAATATCTCCCTCTTGGGATCATTCATCCAAAAATGAAACTGTTTAAGCTGAGATCGTACACCAAATTCTTATGAGCTGAATCATAATTTAATAATTGAGTCTAAAACATGGTACATGGACATAACTGAATTCATGAATGCAAACAGTGACATAAGGTTGGTTGTATAGATTAGATATAAATTGAGATCTTCAATTAAGTAAAACCATTACCTCGAGTAGGATCTTAATTCATATAGAAAAGATAGGGGATACTTGGTTTGTATATCTATTTATTCTGTCTAAGTAGCTCCCTCAATAGACTGATTTCACCGTAGGACTTTAACCAAGGGAACTTCTTTATTCCTCAACCTATGAATCTGATGGTCAAGGATCTCAATCGGGAATTCTTCATAGAAAATACTATCTTTCACTTCCACACTCTCTAAAGGAACAATAAAAGAGAAGTCACCAACACATTTCTTTAGCAAAAAAGTAGGGAACACTAGATGCACTTATGCCAAATCTACAGGAAACTTCAACTCATAAGCTACCTTCCCAATATGGCTCAAATTCTTTATGGACTAGCATAGAAGGATATGAGCTTCCCTATCTTTCGAAACCTCTTCATCATATTCGAGGGTTAAATTTTTAAATAAACGAAGACACCAAAATCAAAATCAGGATCTCTTCTCCTAGCATCTACATAAGATTTCTGACGACTTTGGGCTGTCTTCAGACATTTGCAGATTAATTGAACCTTCTCTATCTCCTCAAACACTAAATCTGGACCTATCAAAGTATCCCCACATACTTAAAACCAACCAATAAGATATCTACAACTTATCCTATAGAGAGCTTTAAAGAGAGCCATCTAAATACTAGAGTTATAGGTTTTGTAAGCAAACTCAATCAAAGGTAAGTGGTTATCCCACCTACCATTAAAGTAAATAACTCAAGATCTCAGTATTTCCTCTAAATTCTGAATATTCCTCTCTGCCTAACCATCTATCTGAGGATGAAAAGTTGTAATAAGATGAACTTGGTACCAAGACCCATCTGAAAATCCTTCCAAAAGTGAGAGGTAAATTGAGTATCTCTATTAGAAATGCTGGTCAATGGAACCATATACATCTTTACCAAATCTATGAGATAGATTCTAGCATAATGTTAATCTAAATACAATGAATGAACTGACAAGAAATGGGATGACTTGGTTATTCAATCTATAATGATCCATATCAAATTAAGCTGTAGACGAATACAAAGTAACCCTATAAAAGAGCCTATATTTACCACCTCCCACTTTCGTGTAGGGGCACTAAATATCTAAAGCATACCATCAGGTCTTTACTCCTCAATCTAAACCTACTGAAAATTCAAATATTTAACCATAAATTCTACAATATCTTTCTTAATACCACTCCACCAATAGATTTCTTGCAAATTAGTTTACATCTTGGTGGCTCATGGGTAAATACAATATCACACACCATGAGCTTCAACTAATATTCACTATCTGAAACCATCATCACATGGTATACATAACCTTCCTTGACAATGAAGAACACCATATCCCCTTAGGAAGAAAACCACAACCCTCTAATGCCTGACTCCCTTCATCAACTTGACCAAAATAGGAATCCTGTCTTGATTTTCTTTGATGTAGGAAATCAATAGATATTTTGAATCATTTTGAACACATATACTACCTTTAGCCAAATCAAACAACAAAACACCTAACCAAGAAAGCTAATGAACCTCACCGACTAACTCATTTTTATAATCCTAAACTTGTGTAACACTTCCCATAGGCAATCTACTAAAGACATCAACCACTACATTAGCCATAGCTGGGTGATACAATATACTTATGTCATACTTTTCAATAATTCAAGACACCTTCTCTAATAAAGATTTAGGTCTTTGTACAAAAATACATAATGTAAACTCTTATGGTCTGTAAACACATCAACATGAACTCCATAAAGGCAATTAATACAAATCATTAAGGCAAAGACAACTAATGCCAACTCAAGGTCATGGATTAGGTAATTCATCTCATAGAATGTAAGCTATCTAAAGGAATAGTCTACGAACATACCTAGCTGCATTAATACATAACTAAGACCTACTCTAGAAGCATTACAATAAACTACAAACCCATTTGTGCTATTTGGTAAAGTAAAGACTAGAGTGAAAGTGAGTCGAGTCTTTAACTCCCAAAAACTCTTCTCGCAGAAATTTTACCACTGAAATTTGACTTTCTTTTTGGTTAGTCGAGATATGTGAGAAGAAATAGAAGAAAACCCTTCAATAAAACATTTGTAATATCTAGCCAAACCCAAAAAACTCTTGATGTATACTGTAGATATAGGTCTAGGACACTTTCTCACTGCATTGGACTTTTGATGATCAACTTGAATTCCATCATCGAAAATAATATGACCAAGGAAAGCTACTGATCTGAACCAAAACTCACACTTACTAAACATAGAGAATAACTGGTGATCCTTAAGGGACAACAATACTATCCTCAAATAGTTCTACATGATCATTTCCACTACAGGAATAGATGAAAATGTCATCTATGAAGTCTATGAAGAGAATGCCCAAGTACTAATTGAACACCCTATTCATTAAGTCCATAATATCTATAGGAGCATTCGTTAGTCTAAAATACATAATTAGGAATTTGAAGTGACCATACCAAGTTCTAAAGGTTGTCTTTGGGATGTCATATTCTCTGACTCTAAGCTGATGATAGTCAAATCTGAGGTCTATCTTAGAGAAATATCTTGCTCCCTAAAGTTGGTTGAACAAGTCATCAATCCTGTGGAGAGGATACTTGTTGTGGATTGTGATTTTGTTCAACTAGCGGTAGTCGATGCATATTCTGAGGGAACGATCTATCTTGTCCACGAAAAGCACTGGGCACCATATGGGGAAACACTAGGCCTAATGAAACCCTTATCTAAGAGATCTTTAAGTGTTCCTTAAATTCCTTAATCTTAGATAGAGCCATTTTATAAAGTGGAATAGAGATAGGCTAGGTATTTAAGGAGGGACTCTGGGAAGATCTTCTGGGAACATTTTGGAAACTCATTGACTGTTGAAACTGAATTAAGTCTCGAAGTTTAAGAATTTGAGTCCTTGACTCAAACGAGATAGTAAATACATCCCTTGACTATCATATTTTTTTCCGTAAGATAGAAAATAAAATAACCCTTAGGCACTAAAGTACTGCCCATCTATTCAATAACAGGCTCATTAGGAAACTAAAACTAGACAATTCTATTTGTACAATCAACTTAAGTATAGCATGAGTGAAGCCAATTTATATCGAGAATAACATCAAAATTAGTCATCCCTAACTTCACAAGATCAACTGAAGTAACTTTCTAGGACATTGTAATTAGGCAATTTCTGTATACCCATCTGGCAATTATAGAACTACCCACTAGTGTGTAAACTTAAGAAAGTCTCTGCTAATACATTGGGAGTTACACCGACGTCTATGGCTATATAAGAAGTCACAAAGTAAAGTGAATCTTTGGGGTCTAAGAAAGTATAAACATAAAGATGGAAGACATGTAATGTAACTATAACCATATTGGAAGAACTCTACTAATCATTTCGATTTTAAAAAGTATAAAGTCGATTCTTATAATACCTACTGGTGGCACTTAGGGTGGTATCTTGCTAGGTTGGGTGACTTGTTGGAGTAATGAAAACTTATACTTACGCTGTTGGTACAGATCGTTTGCCCTTTAGGAAACCACTGGACAATCCCTAATCCAGTGGTCAGGCTTTCCACATCTAAAACACACATCACTACCTGCTCTACACTCACCCTAATGATTTTTACCATACTTCCTATAAAGTGGATTGGTGTGATCACTGTTAAAACTACTTTAGGACTTAGAGCTTGGCACCCTATCCCTATTATCCTATCTAAACTTAGGTTTTGGCATACTTACTGAAGATGGATCTAGGGCTAAAAAATTTTGGCAGAACCGAGAACGATTTCATCCATCAAACCTCTACTATTAAAAATTAAAGCATCCTATCTGGCCCTCTTATTTTGTCTTTACATTTTTTTACCTTCTCCTCCTGCTGAGCATGAACCATCAACCTAGAAAAGTCCATCTCCAAAATCATCATGGTCATTCTACATTCCTTGACCACACTATCAGATAGACCAGGAACAAATTTTCTCATCCTAGACTAGATTCAACCACTATCGTTGGAGCATACCTTGCGAAATAAGTGAATTTGAGTGAGTACTCCTTCATACTCATGTTACCTTATTTTAGATTAATAAAATGTAACAGCTTAGCCTTCTTCAACTTTAGTTGGATGAACCTATCTAAAAAGTCCTAGGAAAACTCTTCCCACTCTATAGTCCTAGTCTCAAAACCTCTGTCCTCATTCTACTGCTTGAACTAGGTATGAGCTACTCCCTATAAACGATACATAAATAAGTCAACACTCTCATTTGAAGTGATACCCATAATATCGGTCAACTTCTGCACACTGAATTGAAATAATTATGAATCATCCTCATACTTGGATCTATAAAACAAATAGGAACTTATCTGACTAAAGTCTCAGATCTTAGTTGTTGTTGTATTCATCACTGGATTGGATGGGGAAACTGCCTGCTAGTTATTCTATGCAGCCATAAAATAGGCCAAAGTGGTGAAAGCAGACCTAAACTCAGTATGTGAAATATGTTTGTTCTAGGGATCTTTATGAACAAGTGTTGCTATGGTCTGATCCACGTTTCTTCTTTCGTTGTTTCTTTGGAGAGAAATTTTTTGTAAATGGAGGAAGGACAAGTTAGATAAGGGAATTCAATAGATCTTATGTTCTTTTGCATAACATAAACACTTAAAGAAAGAAAACTTCCCTAGGCTGTATCGTAGCCTCTTACTCATCAAAGTAGTGCAGCCAAAGCATGGTGAGTCCATAACCCACAAGTATCGGATCAAAACTTAGCTGTAATACCAAGTTTTGTTAGAACTCGAGACTTCCCCCTAGTCATGACATGCTGTTTAAGGCCACAAGTGACCCCAAGATAACCCATGATTTGGTAACTTCTATGAGCACCAAATAAAATAATGGTAAAGTATAATATGCTGAGGCTAAATAGATAAAAGTATTGATAAGATAGAATACTAAAATAATAATACTACATATTTGAACTACTGATAAAAGAAATTGAAGCAATTCTTAGTATCTAAACATATAGTTTAAACATCTGAAAGTCTTTAATACATGAGGAGTTAATAGGTCAAAACCCTAACTAAATCCAATTGATTGAACATAAAAAATGTCGAAATAACTACAATAACATATCTCACCCTCGATGGATGATGATTCACCAGTACTACTATTGAGAGGTATCGAGCTATCTAATGATGGTCAAAGAACTGAGCATCCGAACCTATGTTATAAGACAACATACCCCAAAAGAGAGTATTCAATTAGTACTTTTAATATTTTGGTACGTGAGATAAATACTGCCTGTAATACATGTGAGTATTGAGCATAAATATATAACATGTAAAAATATTACAAGACCAAGAAAAGTATATATTGACATAATCTGTAAAACTGACTTACTAAATAGTTTAAAAGTAAATACCTGGTCATACAAACCTGAACTAATATAATGTGACTATTCAAAAAAAACTGTGGGAGCTATCATGTGATTGACATGCCTCAATCTGAGTTAATTGGGGTCCAATCTGTAACCCTAGAAGGAAATATGATAGTATTTCGCTACGAGTACTAACACAGGCTATGTGGATCCACAAAACTGGTATCCCAAATGAATAGGGAGTCAGTCTTGTACTAGCAGGTGATATCTTATAACCTATGCCAACGACATAGTTTTGGAACTTAGGGATTAGTACTAAAGGTCTCGATCCTCCACTAGTGGGTGAGGCTTCATCTCTACGTTTGCTTGGTGCAAAATACTACTCCCAACTAAACCGACTCTAGTTCTAAATAATTTTAATTGGACATCATAATATATAATGCTCAAAATGATCATAACAAATCTAGTATAATGATAAAATCATGGTTTGACTGACTTATTACTTGTAATTCTAAAATAAATTTCGACGTATAGGTATGGGATATTCTTAACCCTCCAGCACTGAGCGACACATAAATAGAATAACATAATTTGAATAGACTGTAAGGAAATTCAGGATTCATAGACCCAAAACACTATACATGTCACTAAAAATTGATGAAATACATGAATTTGATTATGGGAATGTGTTAAACTCGAAAGTATAACATACTCACATAGTTTAGTTCATAACTTGATAATTTAACATGGGGTCAATTGAATATGACATAGGTAATTGAAATTCAACGCATGTAATAATATAATTCATATGGGAAAAATATTGGCATGGATTGAATTCAAAACTACTAAGAAAAACATGAGTAAATTCGTACTTAAGATTTAAATTCCATGAAAAGAAGATAACGAATGCATATTGAATAAAAAAGGATTTTTTAGGACTCAATGGGTGGAAGGAATGCATTGATGAATACTCCACATATGTTAATTTCTTGAATTCTTGAAGAATAATCTTGGAATAGGAACCTTGAATGCTTGAGTCCTAGAGGAGAAACTTGTATTTTATGTTCTTGGAAAAAGAGGATGAGTTTACGTATGATAACAGATGGAGTATGGGGAAATTGATGCCCCTTTGGGGTGTTAATTCCTTGGTTGGGCATTTATGGTGAGGGGAAAGACCAAAATTCCCCATGGAGCAATAATTAAGAATGACGGAATATACAACCTCTGTGGCATGGATGTGTAATGCCCGTGGTTTTTCTTAGCTTAAAAATCTTCAAAAGGATGTTACAACTTTTGTTGAAATAAGAATTCATTCTTTTACATGTGGTATTTCTATAATTTTCACTTTCTATCACGTTAAAAATTGAATAAGATTTCCATCGATATATAATTTGCCCAAATTCGACATCCGAGCAAAGATTTAGGTCCTTTTTGTGAGACAGTGTTTGACCTGAGCCTTCAACAGTCGCGGAGATAACTCAAATGGTAATTGTTAAATTCTAGTGTTGCTCTGCGATACTGGCACATCATGGTAAACTTCCAGGTCATAGACAAGGTGGCAACGTGATAGCTCCGCGTCATCCCACTGTGCAGTTGCCCAACTATCAATTTTTAGTGACACAACGCGATAACACCGTGACGCGCCAAGGGCCCAATTCGGGAAATTTTACTGAAATTAAATTATGTTTTCAGGGTTAAAAGGGTTAATTTTCCCCCTTATATAAGCTTCCAAACACAGTATTTAGCCCTTATTCATCTAAAATATTGATGTTTTTCTCAAAGACTCTCAAGAACTCAAGCTAGGGTTTTTATAAAAGGTGCAATTTCAAGAAGGTTTCACCATCTATCTTCATGAAATCACAAACTAAGTTATGAAATAGTGTTAATTCATGGACTCATTTCATCCATGAAGTCGAAGAATCTCTTTTCTAAACTCAAGTTATGGATTTTCTATATTTTTTCATGTTTTGGCCACACATGTTTGATAGATGTGAAATTGGATTCTACTCCATGATTGTTGATAGTTTCCATATGGTTTTAATTACTATAGCCATAGATTTATGCAACCCTAATATTTAAACCCTTGAATGATGAAATTAGAATTTAATAATTATGTTTACATGTACCATGCCTATCATATATTTTATTAAATGCCTAGATGAAGGAATATTGTCTAACTAGCATAATATCATAAAATCCCTATATATGCGCAATATCATGCCAATTACATGTTCGATGAAATTCTCCTATGAAGGTAGTATGTATTATGATGATAGTCAAGTTTTCAAGTAAATCATGTTATGTCAGTTTCCCTCTATAGAGTCCTGGGGTACTTATACCCAAAATCATGTTATGTCAGTTTTCTTCTATCGAGTCCTGGGGTACTAGTACCCGAAATATTAGCTGTGTGCCCAGATCCATGTCATGTTTTCATAATACTCTCAGTCAAGCTATAAACTCTTAGACTTCAGATAGTCTTATGACTCAAGAAAAGTCTCTATGATCTCATGACTCAGTCAGATGTCAAATATCAGTAATATTTCATTAGCCACAAAAATTCAGTAACTTAGTACATTCTTATTTCAGTTTAGTAATTCATGTTTAGTGTATATTTAGATGGGAGTAGGAATTAGCACCGAGTAAACCCAATCATGGGGACTCACTTGTTATACGAGGGTGTGATTCTTAGAAGAAATCCTTGCATTCTAGAATTGTGTAGCTAGCATAGGTTAAGACAACGTATCCTGCTATATCAGGGTAGATGAGGTGGTTTAACCTATTATATTAGGGTTCCTACCATTCTCGCTAGAGTTACCTATTATATAAGGGTTACTCATATGTTGTCCTTAATAGTGGTGCGGTGTCGACCCTTCTATTCAGGGCATAGATTGGACCCTAGCACAGCTATTATAGGATATTTGGGGCATGACGGTTAGATACTACTTCCTATATTTTCATATTACAGAATTAGGACTATCAGATATAGTCAATTAGTCTTAGAAATAGATCTCTGATAGTTTTTTAGATTTCAAGATTGTTAGACACAGTCAACTGAGACATAGTATGGAACTCAGATAGTTCCATCAGATTTAGGACTGTCAGACATAGTCACCCATATAATCATTTATATTCAGAAACAATCATTTATGTTATCAGTTATGTCATGATATCAGTATCAAGAATCAGTAGTTATGCTACCATGGTATCAGCATCATATTATCATGTTGTCAGTTACAGTTGCATATTTATGTATGCATTCTCACGTTAATGTTAGACAGTTAGTTAGTATTGATCATGCATGCAAACCCTTGCATATATCCAACCTCACATTTATACTCAGTACATTCCATTGTACTGACCTATTTGCGCTATGGTGATTTCTTTTTATGTTACACCATAGGTTCAGAGACATGAGTTTTAGATCAACAGTATATTCCAAATTCAGCAATCAGAGTAGATGTGAGTCCTCATCCTTTGAGGATATAATGATTTTTTTTAGTATCTCATTGATTGGCTTATTAGTTGGAGTTAGTTGGGGACATGTGCCATCAACTTCTTATTCAGATTCTTCAAACAGTAGAGGCTTTTAGACTAGATACAGACTACATACAGACTATCACATTTTATACTTCAATTTTATTTTGGGTATTCTATTCCCCTACACAACTGTTACGTTATTTAGTTATGTTCATGATCAAACTTTATGGACTTTCAGTGCCTGTTCCACATTATTGTGTTAACTTATGCAGTATACAGGTACATATATCATACATGGGTTAGCTTGTGGTCCTTCGGGATCATGAGTAATGTGTAGCATTCTGGTTCAGCAAATCTGGTCGATAAAGGAGGTTATTATTGATTCTAAGCTCCATGACACGGATCTTAAAGCGAAGACTATCATCCATGTCATAGACCCTATCACAAAGATTATCCTCCATGACATGGGGATCCCAAACCCTATCCAAAAATTCCAAAAATCTTCTGGGACTGCTCTTTAATGTCCCTAAACATATTTCAACTCAAAAATCAATGTTTTAAATTTTGGAAGGTCAAAAATAAAATAGTTGAAATCTTGGGGTCTTAAAATGATTAAGTACTTTATAATTAGTCTAAAATTTATGCCTTTGGCCCCCTTTTTAGACATGTGATTAGTAGCTGGAAACGAGCCTAGGATTTTACGGGGTATTATAGTTTTTTGGTTCCAAATAGCAACTGGGTAAAAGCTTTACTATAATGACTATAGATAAAATTCTGTCCATTTCAGCAGGTTTAGAGTATTCTTTTTATGCTAGGTAGACGTTTAGTTTGTGTCCCAACACACCCGATCTCTTTTCAACTTATTGGTCAAAAAGTTGGGTAATTGAGAATTTGAGTGTGGGGCCTATATTTTGTTGAAATGACCCGTAATGAAAAACCCGAGTCTTCTAATGCATCCAGAATGTCGAATTTCATAAGGTTACATAGTTTATTTGCATAATCAAATTATGAATGAATCTCGAGGTGTCATTGGAAAACATAAAAGTTTCCTAAGTCATTGTTGCTGATGTGTGCACGATCACATAATAGGCTTTGTGATTGCCCTTGTGTGATTATTATGTAAGTCGGAGCGATTGACTTTGTGTGATAGCCATACCTGGATTGTGATATCCATATCTGAGGGCCTAGTATGGCTATAAAAATACCCTTTTGCATAAAATTTGGGGCATTTCCACTCATCTTAGAGACCAAGGAGCCCTAAAATGGCGTGACAACCTTAAATTGATATTAACATACATTTTTGTTATTAACAACAAATTTGAGGTATGAATTCACCCATTTAAGGTTTAAATTTCTTTAATTATTAAACAAAAACCCAAATAGCTTATGGGCATGATTTTAACCCTTATAAGCATAGTTTTCACCTATTTCTTGAGGGTTATTTTTCCCTAATGGTGTTTGAACATTAGGTTGGTATCAGAAATGCATTATTCATATGTGTGACCCTCTTAGTGTTTTGATGCTATTTTTAGATCAAAAGCATAATGGTGCAATATGGGTATCGATGTTCTTGTAATGATGTGTAGATTGTGTTTTTGAAAGACTGGCACCTTAAAGAAGATTATCGAAGGGGAAAAAGCAAAGGTTTAGCAGTTCGTGGACTTCATTCGGATTTGAGGTGGGCAAGATTTATTCCTTGATAGATTGAGCTATGCCATAGTATATTTGTGATATCTTGATAGATTTGGATTGGTTTTAGGTGTTAGTTTTATGACTTGAAAGAATCAGGATTAGTTGGGATACTTGTCCCACTTTGAAATCATAGGCTTGAAACACTTAGCTTATTTTCCTTATGCCTTCTTTGAGTTAGGATTCATTGCTCATGTATAGCATGGGAATGCCGTAGATCACTCAAATTGGATGAAATACCTTAGACACCCATGTTTAGAGTAAGTTGGTCTTAGTTGCTTATACTAGAGAAAGTTTCCCTAGTTCCATTGGACTTGGTGAAAGTTCTTGAGTAGAATAATATCATGACCCAAATGATGGCTTAGCAATAATAGGTATTTCAAGTCTAAAGAGGACCGGAGACCAAATCACTATGCATAACCAAATAGAACATAACACACCCAGCAGCAGCTGAATTCCAAACATATAACTAGATAGAAAATAATAATCTTAAAGACATTGAAGAGTGTCAACACCAATACCCAATACATAGTAATATCCCCAAAGCCTCTAAAAATCTAAAAAATAATCGAAGTCATGGCATGCCCCCGATAATAGCCAAAAGGAGTACAAAAAGGAAATAGTATTTGACATACTAAATGAATATGTAACGAGCTTTCTAAAAGAAGTAAGATCACCACTTAAAGCTGACACACAAAAACCTTTGAGATCACCTATCACTATGATGGAAAAGTATAATTATCTTCAGTTTCTGCATCACATGGGGATACAGGGTTCAGAGACAATTAGCGGGTTGAGTGATAGCATATAAGTTAGGATAAGGATAAAGTAGTGCTAGTCAAATATTCAATTTCAAACTCAATGTACATGTTCAAATTTATGCATATATATATATATCTATATAATGCTGCGGTAGGGAACAAGGTTTAGCATGATAGAAAAATATTAGCATGGACTATGTAGCTCAACCATCATAAGTAGGATCGCACAGGCTATATGCATTAAGTTTTACTCCGAAAAGGGATTCGGTGCATGTTAGTCACGTGAACCGGAGGTATCAAAGAAGAAAAAGGAATTACCCAACCATATGTAAATCCTACATACAAATATATCAATAGTGTGATCTATGGAGAGGGTTATTAAGACCGATCCTCATATCGTCAAAATGAGTTTCTTGTATCAGTCATTTAAGACTCACACCTTCAAGACTTATCTACATAGCACCCATTAAGCCCAATTAAAAATAATTTTCACATAACCCATTCATTAACCAAGGAATTATAAATTAAGGAAGACCATAGGTATTTCCATACCATTTATCTTGCAAGATCATAATTATGCCATCACAATTTCCATTTACTTGGAGGAACGCCATGATTCCCTTTGTTCATTAAATCAAGAGGGAGGAATGCCTTTACTTCCTTTAGTTTATCAAATCAATTTGGGGGAATTCCTCGACCCCTTTGTTCATTAATTCAAAACATAGCCACCAAGGCCTTTAATCCATGTCCATTGTTTAACCATTTATGCGATGCAATAGTATATGTGAGTAATTAAAACCAAGTAACAATTCCACAATTCAAAGCCATTTACACAACTGGGTTGAGGGAATACAATTATTCAAAATTTACATGTTCAAAACACCAATTTGGGGAATACCTCAACCCCCTTTCAATTCCAAGACCCATGTACCCCATTATTTCAAAACATTAAATTTAAAGCATGAACAACTTATGAATACCATGGGAAAACAATTCAAGGGTAAACCATTCAAAAATCGTCAACCATTGTAAAAACCCACATTCAAATCAATAAAATTAAAAAATTTAAAACACTTGCTTTTCATAACATAATATTTGGGGAAGAGTAACATGCCTAAACTATCAAGATTTAATAAGAGAAATCAACTCTTTGAAGCTCTAGATGCCAAATTCTTAAAACTTTAGCCTTTCCTTTGAAAGGGAATTTGAGAGAGTGAGGAGTGTGTTTTATTTGATAAAATGTGAGAAATAACCCCCTAAGGGTGCTTTATGTACATGCGGTCTAAGTAAGGGAAAAAGAGAAATAATAGGATTTCCATTAAATAAGAGACTGAAAATTGGATGCCTAGTCGTTATAGGATACCTTATGACTTATTATATTACCTTGTGGCTCGTGATATCTAGTAATAGTCTGGATAGTATTCATGGCGCACCAATGCTATTATGACTATGTGTCCAGCCCTACAACTCATATTCAGACCCTATGACTCGTTAGGTTCAACCATAGTCAAATGAGAAAAATATAACTAGTAGTGAGTATTAATGACTCATCGGGTGACAATAAAGACCAATACAAAGACTTATCCAAATATATTGGTCAGGTTACGATTAGAGTCGTACAACTTATAGTGACACCCTATGACTCGTATGATGAGTTGTATTCTGGATAGTGAGCTCATACGTTAAGAAATTTTCAAGGGCCAAAATATGGGGTGTTTTATTCTCTCATCTTTAGGATAATTTTTCCCTCAATGATAAGTAAAGGAATCCATTAGCACAATTTTAACACAAAACACAACAACAATTTCCTTTAACAGAGACATAAAATGAGGATATTAAGGAATATGCACATCTTAAGCATGATTATCCAAAGCAGGAAAAAGAATGGATATTCGGACTCCATGTTCTCTTATACCTCCCACGAAGCTCTTCCACCGCAAATAATATGCCTAACAATGCTTAAATATAACCATGCTTCACCACTATATTTTTAGCTACGAATACAATACTTCACCAATTCAATCTCCTTATTCCTTATATAACCGACACACAACTACAAGAGTCTGAGTACAACTTCATATTTCTTCCATGTTAAAGCTTAACACAAAGTTAAAGGTGCTAGTGTAAGCTATAGGACCATATAATTTACATTTTTCCAATAACACTACTCTATGTCATCACTATAATTAAACATTCTCCGATCTTAAATCAGGGAGTAATAATCATATAACACCACGATTTTTGTATCTATCAATCACACCAGCCACTCTAATCTTTTCTAAACCCACTTCATATATTTTCCAACTTTAATCACTATAAAAAGGTTTCACCATATCCCCCCTTCTTAACTATTTCACTTAACAAGAGTTCATCTTACTCTTCCACCTTTATCTATGGCCCTATCCTAAGAAGTCAACCCTAAAATTTTCACATAAAAAACCTCGACTTACTTATATAAAGCATTACTACACTTCCAGAGTCACTACCATACTATATAAGAGGATCACTACAGAACTAGAGTACAAGAATAAAAGATGGAAGGGTTACTTCTTAATTATGTCTCCTACCAGGCGTACTACTTAGAGTGAGACAAAGTATAATGGGCATAAAATATTTAGTATCTACCACATCAATCATAAAAAGAGGGTTGTTACAACATAAAAATATGATCGGATGAGTTCTTTCGACTGGCAAAGTGAAAAACATGAGTGCAGCTATCATGGTTGTATAACATGAAGTTAAGACATATATATATATATATTCAAGAAATAAGTCAAGGACTACCACTTGAAACTACTACCTCTCCATCATAAAAAAATTCAAGATCATCCTTAGTTAACCATCAAATCCTTGCAGACAAATTCTCCCACTTATCCTATCAGCACATCACTCTACACCATGAGGTATCACCGTATACATGAACTAAGTACACAAGGTACTTACATACTTAAAACCTCAACTAATGAGATACTACCTCTGGTCCAATATATTTTTATAAGCCTAATTATTTTATTTACCAAATAACTTGATCCTGATTTATTGCTCTAACACTAGCCTTCTGCTATACTTCATAATTACCCACTCTAATGCTTCCTAAGTAATCAAACTAACCTCTTTCAAATATCATATCAAGCATAATAATTTACTCTCGCAATTCTCACATCGCTACCGTCAAGCTAACATTCCTTTCCCCTACTCAATCAATATATAAAGTTCAAACATAGGTTTTAACAACAACCATGCACCACTCATTAAGTACCCTATATAATATACTAGTCCAACTTATAAAGAGGTCACCCTAAATTTCTTATTTGAATATCGATAACCTTTACATAATATATATGAAGGGAGCCACTTTTCTTACACACTAAGAGAATATGAGCACCTCATAGAGAAATACTAGAGTAGATAAAACCCTTATTAAGAATGTCATTTAATTGATCTTTAAGTTCTTTCAACCCAGTCGAAGCCATCCTATAGGGAGGGATATAGATAGGACTAGTATCTAGAGGAAAATTAATCGCAAAGTTAAGTTTCCTATCGGGAAAAACACTGAGAAGATCATCAGCGAAGACCTTAGGAAATCAATAGACTACAGGGACAAATTGCAAAGGGCACTCACAATTTCAATGTTTAAACCAAACGAGATGACATAGAAAACCCTTGGAAATCTATTTATGGGCTCTAATATTCAAAATAAACCTTTTCTTAGGCACTAAAAGACTGTTATCCCATTCAATCACAGGTTCATTTAAGAATTAGAAACTGACAATTTGGGTCCTACAATTAAGGGCTGCATAGCATGAAAAGAGCTAATCCATCTTCAAAATAATATCAAAATCTGACATATATTACTCTATCAAAACCACCAACATCTCTCTACAAAAGAAAGATACCCATAGCCCCTATAGACCTTTATAGCCATAACAGAGTCACTCACCAGGGTAGACACAAAAAAAGATCAGGGATACATTTAAGATAGAAATCAAAATAAATAGCCACATGAGGGGTTATACAAGCAAGAGTAGGCCTTAGATTAAACAGGCAAGACACATCACGAGAGAAAAATTTTAGCATATTGGTAATGACCTCAGGAGAGGCCTCAGAGTCCTAATGATTGACAAAAGCATAAATATAACTCTGGCCAGCACCGGTACAAGGGGTAACACCCTTTGGTGAAAAACTAGAAAAATTAGAAACCAAAAAATTATTGGCCCTAGTAGAAACACTTGAAGGACACTCCCGCTGTATGTGGCCAAGCTGACCATACCTATAATGCCAATTCCTTTCCTCGTTACACTGGCCATAATGTAATTAATCAAAAACCTAACAAGAGGGATAGTGTGGGGTTGACTATGCTCCACTGGCCAAAAGTTTGGATCCCTATGACTCAAAACTATGGGTGATGTTGGGTACATTTATGCATCCTAGTATTACTATTCTAGCTTATTTAGCCTTGTTTTGAGAGAAATTCATGTGCTTAATATTTCATATTCATATAAATAAGAATCAAAGTTTCCAAGTATATTATTACAATGTTCCAAGTGTTTTCTAAACAAGTTAGTATTTAACTGAGTCATTTAATGTTTAATCGAGAAAACTAGTTTTACTAGCTTGAGGTAGTTGCGTGTCTAGATGGATACATGGGATTATAATGTTTTTAATTTGTTCAAAATATTTTAAATGTGTAATTATATGTGGAATAACTTATTTGTAATGGGAAAAGTTTAATCTGAGTAATTCAATAGTCGAAACATAAAGTTGAAGATTATGGTGAATTAGCCTATTCTTAGCTCTTATTTTGATTTGTCATTGAGAATATTGTGTTGTTATAATCTCTAATTCATATGGTGTTTTTTTTTAGGATAATTTTTGAGCTTAAAATGATGATATAGAGGCTGAAAAATCATTATAAAGACACAATAAGACAAGGGATAAAAGAAGGCAAGACCAAAAGTTAACCAAAAATCGGGATGCAAATTCTAGTGAAGGCCAACAATAAGAATGTGTTGCATGCTCTATTCCTGTAGAATATAGGGTAAATAACATGCTCCATTATATAGGAAAAGAGAGTACGATGTATGTTCTACTCCACCCCTAGGCGTTTCATTCTATTTCAATTCCAACATGAACTTGGCTTACCCTATTGCTATAAATACATGTTGTATCACATTTTTAGATACTTTTTGACATCTTTGGACAAGAGGAGGATGCTATACATATTCTTTAGGGTTTTATTATCTTAAATTTAGTGTTTTTCATATTATGTATCATTAATCCAAGAAATTGGATGATGAATATTTTCATTAAAGGCTAAAACTCCCTTTTTAGGGTTAAGGACAAGATAGTGACTACTTTCATTTTGAATTATATTTGACGATTAACTTATCATTATTGGTTGATTATTTATTCTTGTTTTAACTATTTTAAGGATTATCTACCCTTAGAATACATCAACTGTCAACCTTGTGTTTGATGATAGGCGGATTTACACGCCTATATCAATATATTTTGCCCATATTTTAGCCTAGTTTTGAGAACAAATTATATATTTCATGCACTTTTAGTCCTTTTTCCTATAAATGAGCTAACGAACATGATTAGTAAAGTTTCAGGTATAAATGATGCAAAATACAGCATTATATGGCTTACTTGACGCAAAAGAAAGCTCACGAACGAAGGAGAAGGAAGTGGGACGCCTAAAGGACCAAAACTGCTGCATGGAAAATCTGTCCCGGGCTAAAACAGCATTTCTGAAGACTTTGGGGACTTACAGACACAAAGATGGATTTTGACAATGATACATTAATCTAGTACAATTGGGTTATGTATTTCATTAGTTTATTTAGATTAGGAGAATGTTACATTAACCTAGTACAAATGGGTTAAGTATTTCCTTAGTTTAGTAGGATTTGGTTATTTATTTCATTAGCATAGTAGGAGTAGGATAGGAGTATTATAAATACCCTATCATGCTAGAGATTTTAATTAAGTCCTCCCTTAGTGGAGAGGCAACTCCTCCCTTAGTGGAGAGAACAATCTTTCTATTCTTCACTTAATTCAACAATTAATTTTCTTCCATCCCTCTCATCTTCCACCATAAACACTTCTAATCTATTCTTCTATTCATCTATTCCACAATAAGAGAATCGTTACTTGCTAGGGAATCACCAAAACTACACGCCTATCACCTACTTCTCACGCCATCAACCATGCAAATCGTGATATCCTTCGCATTCATGGGTAACTAAACCTCTTAGTTGGGGTTATGGAAGCCGAATGAGTTACTATCTATAGCTGTGAGTTTGTGAGTTCAAGACAAGTATATTGCTTATATCATTATTCTCTTCATCTTAATTTACATTCTTTGCGGTTGCAAACGCAAGAATACGCCAGTCTAACATTTAACTTGTTTGCGAGAAAGGTTATTTGTCTGGAAAAGAGATAATGTCAAGGTAGTAGGACACCCTTTCCTATTAAAAAGCTAGTGCCGTAACTGGACTAACCTCTTGGAGAATTCGTACCATTAGCTACGCTTTAAGCTCGCAAGAGTTAAAGTGAAATAGTCCTTGTTTAGGTCGCGAGACGCTTGGATTTACCATCGACTACAATTCTCTATAAGCAATTGCATGTCGAGACTCTACACACTCATAGCCAATAGAGACGTATACCTCAGAAGGTGGACATAACCCCAATGCTTCAATTCTCATTGTTTACAACCTACGTAACAATCTTTCTCTTTTACTTTGCTATTTTCAGCTTTTATTTCATTACTTTGGTTACATATTACAATTCCCCCCTTTTTACGAGACTTGCACCAAAAGTCTACTAATTTTGCTTACTTGTTGACCAAGCTATTCCCTGTGGGATCGACACCCAACCCAGGTTGGGTTCTATATTTGCTAACGACCGCTTTACACTCCCACGAGAGCTGTAGATTGAGCGTTATCAAAAATTGGCGCCGTTGCCGGGGAATACGACTGTCAATCAAGTTCGTGATAATTACTAGACCCTTTGGTCAAAGATTCTCGTACATTTACGTTTAGTTTTTGTTTTTGTTTCTTGCAGGTTTTTACTTCAGTGCATGCCCCATACTAGAAGTTCTGGTCAACCGTTATTACCAATCAATCTGGAACCACAAAGAATTAGAAGAATGGAAGCACAAGCTGAAATCGACAGGATGGCTGCTCAACACGAGCAAGCAAGATTAGCTGCTCTTGCCGCTGCTCAAGTCCAACAACAAAACATTAATAATCCAGGCCGGGCAACAAATCCTGATGATGAGGACCTGGGCGATGAGGAGCTACTAAACCCACGGCGTACCACTGAGATGGTGGCACCCATGCAGAGAAGAGATCATCAAGCTAGGTTCAGGCCTGAACGCCGAGCTATGCAAATACCATTTGATGACGATGAGGACGATCTGGACGGACCTGGTGCCACCGGAGCTATTATTCTTCCGCCATTGGCACCCGGAGCAAAGTTTAATATCACTAACACCATGATTCAGCTTTTGCAACTCAAGGGATTACTTGGTGGACTAGCAGGCGATGATCCGAATATGCATCTGATCAACTTTATTTCTACATGCAAGTCATTCGACAATCCTGGCGTTGGACAGAATGCAATTCGACTACGCTTATTTCCATTGTCTCTGTCTGGGGAGGCAACTCTATGGTTGAATAGGCTGACTCCTGATTCGATTACAAATTAGAGGCAATTGAAAGACGCTTTCCTAGAAAGATTCTTTCCACCATCCAAAAGAGCACAATTAAGAGATGAAATCAGCAATTTTCGGCAGCTTCCAACTGAAGCCCTCCACGAAATATGGGAGAGATTCAAGACAAAGCTTATGCGGTGCCCAAATCACCATATGACCAATGACCACTTGATGGAGATATTATACAGAGCTTTGAATTCGGTGACTAAGCTAGTGGTTGATAATGCGGCTGGAGGATCTTTTATGGACCTCACCTTTGGTCAAGCAAGCAATATGCTAGATCGTATGACGAAACAAAGTAGAGCTTGGCATACCAGGGATTCTGAGGTAGCAAGCCCCACTTTATCTATTGGCATGTCTGCAGACCAAAGAAGAAGAGAAGAAGAACGTAAGCAAGACATGGCGCACATGAAAACACAATTGGATCTTCTGGCAAAGCACTTATTATCAGGGAAGACCAAAAAAGTAAAAGCTGTAGCGCTAAAAGGAAGAGACAAATCTGATTCTGAAGAGGAGGCCAACTACTTGAACAATCAGGGGGGTTTCCGTGGGAATGCCCAAGGAAACCAAGGTCGGAACTATTATGATAAATCTGGAAGCAAAGACCAAGGTAGTTGGAAGAAAAATAATGAAAAGAGTGGTTTGTACGTTCTCCCTGGTAGACGTGATACCACCATATCTAATTCTAGGAGTATGGAAGACATGTTGGCTAAGTTATTGAAAGGAGTGGAAGCAACGAGACGCTTGGATTTACCATCGACTACAATTCTCTATAAGCAATTGCATGTCGAGACTCTACACACTCATAGCCAATAGAGACGTATACCTCAGAAGGTGGACATAACCCCAACGCTTCAATTCTCATTGTTTCACAACCTACGAAATACTCTCTTTTACTTTGCTATTTTCAGCTTTTATTTCATTACTTTGGTTACTTATTACAATCCCCCCTCATTACGAGACTTGCACCAAAAGTCTATTAATTTTGCTTAATTGTTGACCAAGCTATTCCCTGTGGGATCGAAACCCAACCCAGGTTGGGATCTATATTTGCTAACGACCGCTTTACACTCCCACGAGACCTGTAGATTGAGCGTTATCAAAAATTGGCGCCGTAAAAGAAGGAATCGTTCTTGGGCACAAGATCTCCGAAAGAGGAATAGGGGTTAATCGCGCAAAAATAGAGGTAATCGAGAAGCTACCACCTCCAATTTCGGTGAAGGAAGTTCGTAGTTTTCTTGGCCATGCTGGATTTTATCGTAGATTCATCAAAGACTTCTCCAAAATTTCTAGTCCATTGTGCAAACTACTGGAGAAAGATGCGAAGTTTGACTTTAATGAAGATTGCTTAAAGGCATTCGAATGCCTTAAAGGAAAACTCATTGAAGCCCCTATCATGGTAGCACCAGATTGGACGCTCCCGTTCGAAGTAATGTGTGATGCTAGTGGTGTAGCCATTGATGCTGTTCTTGGACAAAGAAAGTAGAAACTATTTCATCCTATCTACTATGCGAGTAAGGTCCTAAATGAAGCCCAAAGGAACTACACTGTTACTGAACAAGAGCTCCTAGCGGTTGTATATGCGTTTGAGAAGTTTCGCGCCTATCTATTGGGTACTAAGGTGATCATTCATACAGACCATGCAGCTCTTAGGTATCTAATGACGAAGAAGGATGCAAAACCAAGGCTGATTCGATGGGTATTGCTGCTGCAAGAGTTTGATTTCGAAGTCAAATATAGAAGAGGTTGCGAGAACCAAGTGGCTGATCACCTATCTAGACTTGAGAATGAGTATGTGGCGCAACCTGAAAATCAGATTGATGATGCATTCCCTAACGAGGAGATATTAGCAACAACAATGGAGAATTTACCATGGTATGCCGACTTTGCAAATTTCGTGCTGAGTAATGTGTTACCTTCCAATTTATCTTACCACCAAAGGAGGAAGTTTATGCATGACGTTCAGCACTACTATTAGGATGAGCCTTATTTGTTTCGAAGATGCGCGGATGGTATCATTCGACGATGTATATCCCATGAAGAAGTGCCTACTATATTGGAAGCATTCCACACTTCACAAGTTGGAGGACATCATGCTGGGAATCGAACGACAAGGAAAGTCTTGCAAAGTGGTTATTATTGGCCTACAATATTCAGAGATGCACACGATTATGTGAGAAGGTGTGACCAATGCCAACGTCAAGGTGCTATTTCAAAACACCATGAAATGCCCATGTCCAAAATTCTGGAGGTAGAACTCTTTGATGTGTGGGGTATTGATTTCATGGGACCATTCGTGAATTCGTTTGGAATGAAGTACATCTTGGTTGCTGTGGATTATGTGTCAAAATGGGTTGAAGCTATAGCATTGGCCGACAATGAAGGAAAGCGTGTTGTAGCTTTTTTAAAGAAGAATATCTTCTCTCGCTTTGGAGTACCTCGTACTATCATAAGTGATGGAGGATCTCACTTTTGCAACAAGCTATTCAAATCTGTATTGGCCAAGTATGGAGTCAAGCAACACAAGGTAGCTACGCCTTATCATCCCCAAACCAGTGGACAAGTTGAGGTTTCCAACCGCGAGATCAAGCAAATCCTTGCCAAGACGGTTAATGCGAATAGGAAGGACTGGTCTCGAAAGCTATATGATGCACTATGGGCGTATAGGACTGCATTCAAGACACCCATTGGCATGTCACCTTATCAGCTAGTTTATGGGAAGGCTTGTCTTCTACCCATCGAGCTTGAATACAAGGCATTGTGGGCATTGAAGCACTTGAATCTGAATTGGGATGATGTGAAGAACTTGAGGTTGGAGCAGCTGAACGAACTAGATGAATTTCGTCTCCATGCATATGAAAGATCAGATTTATACAAGGAGCGGATGAAAAAGTATCATGATCAGCGGATTGTTCGATGAAACTTCCAAAAAGGTGACATGGTACTACTCTTTAACTCCAGACTCAAGCTCTTCCCAGGTAAGTTAAAATCAAAGTGGTCTGGTCCATTTAAAGTCATCCAAGTCTACTCGTCTGGAGTAGTCGAATTGGAAGACAATGATGGTGTTGTCTTCAAAGTGAATGGCCAACGTGTTAAGCCATATATCGGTCCTCTTGACTCGATGAATTACATGGCCATCACTTATCTCGACGAAGTCTAAGTAATCGAGATTACTACGTTGAGCCACGATAATAAATAAGGCGCTAGATGGGAGGCAACCCATCGTTTTATTGTTTTATAGTTTTGTCGTTTTATCCTTTTATCGTTTTGCCGTTTTAGTATTTTTTTCTTTTTGATAAATGAAAATCCAAAAATAAGAGTCGTGCCACGAACAAAACTAAGGCTCTTGGTGGGAGGCAACCCATCTTACTAATCGTTTTCATTTTGAGCAAATATAGGTGCAAGAAGTATGCGACGAGGAGATTGATCTCAATCGACGATTTTGATGCATTGTATGGTAAAATCAGTAAGATAGGAATGGTGATGCATAAGGCTATGAATTGAGCCTTTCTCACGTCAAAATAGGCTTCGAGGAAGGCTAGGCCTTGGTACAAATAGGCCACGAACGATGCACAAACTCTTCTATAGCCTAAAGACTCGGAATCTAGTGTGCTATACACTATGCGCCGCCTATTCCTAGGTATGCTTTTGACTATGCGCCGCCTATGCTATGGCATTTGGTCTCAGTATCTCATGTGCCATAGACTATGCGGCGCATATGTCTATAAATGCCATAGACTATGCGGCGCATATGTCCCATTATGCCATAAACAATGCGCCGCATATGTCATTGATATGCCGAGTGATATGCGCCGCATATGTGGTGTTTTTGTCCCCAAATCCGATTGTAAATGGGTCATAACCCGACCCATACTCTTCCTATATAAAGGGGACTTAGTTTTATAACACAACCATATTAGAAACAACCCTAAAGGCGCCGCATAACCCTCCAAATCTTCTCAAAATTTTCTTCTTTTGCTCTTCCAATTCACAACAACTTCTCCACACGCTTCAAGCAAGTAAGTACTCTCTTATTCTTCATCTATTTATCGTAAGTACTATGTTGCTATGCTTATTATAAATTTCTAAATCATGTGAGATTGGTGGTGATGTTCATGTGTTTGGATTGTTGTTGCAAAATCATGTGAGTGAACATATACGTAGGGAATTCTTGACTTGTTTCCGATTTGAATTTTGTTTCGAAATCATTGTTATGATATTTGCTGAATATATATGGCTATGAATATTGCTTAAGAGTGTTGTTTGGATGCTTACATAATAGACTATCCCGGCCATCGGGATAAGATTATAGTGCCTATCGACTTAGGAGGTTGTGCTTGTTGTAAGAATAACGATTCCATGAGATAACCCCTATGTCGTGGTGATGCTATATCTACCATGAAAGTAGTCCAATGGCTGCAAATAAGTGATGCAATGCTGATTTTCTTGTCGGAATACAATCCTAAAACGTATGTCGACGAAATCTGAGTACTCGACCACTTTCACTTCATTGATTTGTGCTAACAAAACTAAGTGTGGGGTGGTACCCCTAGTGCTTTCATATAGATTGTATCAAGTGAGATTGTGATGGTACAATGGCACCTAAAGTGAGGCAAGGCAAGGAGAAGGCTACCACGTCCCAAAAGGGCAAAAAGAGAAGTTGAAAAGACCAAGGAGAATCATCCTCAACGCACCTACCACGCAGAATGTTCAGAATAAAATGGGTTCTTGAGGAAGAAGCCAAAGCATGGTACAGCAGCAACAAAGAAAGGAAATATGTGCATGTCGACTTGATCAACAAGGAGACCTTAGCAAAGAAGGAGCCGCGCATGTTGGCAAAAATAATGGCTTTGAAGCTGGATTTCATCTTCCGCGACATGGGAGAGTGCAATCTTGACTTAACAAGAGAGTTTTATGCCAACTGGTCGCCGAATACAACAGGCAATGAAGTCAAAATTCGGGGCCAAGTGTTACAGCTCACCGCGGATTGGATCAACTCTTTTCTTGGCCTACCTTCGGTCAACACTGCACCATTCAAAGAACTGTACAGGAGGCCTCCTTACAGAGCGATACGACACACGCTTTGTGGAAGTAGATCAATGGCAAGGTGGGGCAGACATAAAGAAACAGGTCGACACAACACCTTCCCCTATGCTCCACTAAATAGGGAAGCAAGAATCTGGATGCGTATTGTCAACTCATGTCTTATTCCAGGGACTCAATACACCAAGATATTGAGAGATAGAGTGTGTTTGGTCTATGCTTTGATGACGAATGTCCCTATCAACTTTGGGGAAATCATTCGATCTACCATGAGGAAGGCCAGACTCCACAAAAGGTCCCATTTCACATTCGGCAATTTGTTGACAGCAATGTTACGGAAGGAGGATATCGAAGAGGAACCAGCTGACCACAAACTCCCACATAACCCAAAGAAGGTTGACCTCACCAAGGTCAAAGATGCTGAAACAACTCATGGAGTCAACCTTACTACTGCGGAGAGACATGCTCGTGACGAGAGTTTCTTCCGTCATCTCTATGGCATGACACGATTTACTATGATGAGTGGTGGACGTATTCCAACTGCTGAAGAGCTCCAACAGCTGGACCACGACTACCCAATGAACATGCATGCCCGGGAGATGTATGGAGTGGGCGTATATTTTGAGGAACCTCTAGACGATGATGTGCCGACTGATGATGATAGACGCTTGCCTGATTCTGATGATGAGGAGAACTCTGACGATGACTCTTATGATGATTCAGACAAAGGGGGAATGACCCCCGACATTGATGAAGGGTCCGCCTAACCAGGTTCTTCGAATTTATTTTCCACTGAGGGCAGTGTCCCGTCTAAGTGTGGGGTGGCAGAATCGCATGCTATACTTCTTTGTTTGCACCTATGTTTGTATGTTTGTTTGTTTACTTTGTTTTTTTTGAGTCCGTTTTTTTTTTTCGTTTGACGTTTTTTTTAGTTTTTTTTAGGAGTCAAATTTTTCTAGCTTCGCATGAAATTATTTTGATAGGCAGCATGAGATTATAACAAGAGTATATGCTACAATTGTGACTATTGAGACGTTTAGGCTCTAGTTGTGACTCATTATGTGATATTGTGTGATTCAATTCCTTCAATTGTTGGGTCGAGAGTCTATATTACTTCCAATCAAGTCGACCATGTGCCTTGTGTGTGTGAGATTAATAGTATCTTCTATGTATGTGGCTGATGCTAGAACTTGCCTGGTATGTATGCAAAGCGAAAATAAGGAGTGTAAGTTTAGGAGATGATTTAGGCATTTCTTTGGCAACCTATACATGTTTACCTTCAGTTTTACCTACCCATGAACATCATCCTAGTTAACCCTTTTTGAGCCTTTAGCCTATTTCTTTGACAACTTTGTATGTATGCCTAATCCATTTCTTTCAAGACCATAATTTGATCCAAAATCCTGAGTGCTTTAAAGTGAAAAAGTCATGTGACAACATAAGAGGAAATTGGGTAAGTATAATGCTTTAAATTGTAATGGTGCTTGAATGTGCTATGAAAAAGAAAGTGCTATCATAAGAGGTATGTTGTGAAAAGAAAAAGGAAAAGAAAGCTGAAAAGTAAGTAGTGCTTGAAATTGAAAAATAAAATAGGAGAACAAGGGTGGTAGAATAAAAGAGTGAAGAAAGGTTGAAAGAAAAAAGTGTCATTGATACAATGTGATGTATTAAAGCGCTTAGGAACCTAGTCACTATTCTTGGCCAAAATAGTCCTACCCGTCCCTTAGCCTACATTACAACCATCAAAAGACCTACTTGATCCTAATCTTAACATTCCGACATTTAGTAGAGTACTACATTAAAGGCAAGCCTATGGTCATCAGTTGCTACATATGAATTCTTTGCGAGAGTGAGAGCAAGGATATGTTGATACCCATATTTGAAAAATATGCTATACTTGTGAGTGATTATGGGTACTATATTGTGAGACACACATGGTTGATGAGCTTTGGATAGTTGTATATGATTCTATGTACCTTAACGTTTGCATGCGAGTTGATCACCATCACTAGTCTACGCTAGAGGTTAAACTGTTTCTACTTATAATCGGAAAGCTACTGTTTGTTGATAATTGTTGTGCTTGTCTTGAAGAATGTTTTGTGTTGTTGCTGTAAAAACCCTAAGTTGATGTTTAGAAGGACATGATATGTTGTTCGAGGATGAACAAAGCTCTAAGTGTGGGGTGTTGATGATAGGCGGATTTACACGCCTATATCAATATATTTTGCCCATATTTTAGCCTAGTTTTGAGAACAAATTATATATTTCATGCACTTTTAGTCCTTTTTCCTATAAATGAGCTAACGAACATGATTAGTAAAGTTTCAGGTATAAATGATGCAGAATATAGCATTTTATGGCTTACTTGACGCAAAAGAAAGCTCACGAACGAAGGAGAAGGAAGTGGGACGCCTAAAGGACCAAAACTGCTGCATGGAAAATCTGTCCCAGGCTAAAACAGCATTTCTGAAGACTTTGGGGACTTACAGACACAAAGCTGGATTTTCACAATGATACATTAACATAGTACAATTGGGTAGATTAGGAGAATGTTACATTAACCTAGTACAAATGGGTTAAGTATTTCCTTAGTTTAGTAGGATTTGGTTATTTATTTCATTAGCATAGTAGGAGTAGGATAGGAGTATTATAAATACCCTATAATGCTAGAGATTTTAATTAAGTCCTCCCTTAGTGGAGAGGCAACTCCTCCCTTAGTGGAGAGAACAATCTTTCTATTCTTCACTTAATTCAACAATTAATTTTCTTCCATCCCTCTCATCTTCCACCACAAACACTTCTAATCTATTCTTCTATTCATCTATTCCACAATAAGAGAATCGTTACTTGCTAGGGAATCACCAAAACTACACGCCTATCACCTACTTCTCACGCCATCAACCATGCAAATCGTGATATCCTTCGCATTCATGGGTAACTAAACCTCTTAGTTGGGGTTATGGAAGCCAAATGAGTTACTATCTATAGATGTGAGTTTGTGAGTTCAAGACAAGTATATTGCTTATATCATTATTCTCTTCATCTTAATCTACATTCTTTGCGGTTGCAAACGCAAGAATACGCCAGTCTAACATTTAACTTGTTCGTGAGAAAGGTTATTTGTCTGGAAAAGAGATAATGTCAAGGTAGTAGGACACCCTTTCCTATTAAAAAGCTAGTGCTGTAAATGGACTAACCTCTTGGAGAATTCGTACCGTTAGCTACGCTTTAAGCTCGCGAGAGTTAAAGTGAAATAGTCCTTGTTTAGGTCGCGAGATGCTTGGATTTACCATCGACTACAATTCTCTATAAGCAATTACATGTCGAGACTCTACACACTCATAGCCAATAGAGACGTATACCTCAGAAGGTGGACATAACCCCAATGCTTCAATTCTCATTGTTTACAACCTACGTAACAATCTTTCTCTTTTACTTTGCTATTTTCAGCTTTTACTTCATTACTTTGGTTACATATTACAATTCCCCCCTTTTTACGAGACTTGCACCAAAAGTCTACTAATTTTGCTTACTTGTTGACCAAGCTATTCCCTGTGGGATCGACACCCAACCCAGGTTGGGTTCTATATTTGCTAACGACCGCTTTACACTCCCACGAGAGCTGTAGATTGAGCGTTATCAGTGTTCTCAGGAGATAGAATAGGGAGATAGAACAAGGAAATAAGCAAAATATGATTCTTGTTTCTATATAAAATAAGAGATTTGAATTAGCATCTAGGATAGAAATGTACTTAGATTCCTTACTTTATTCACACGAAGGATGATAGCTTACATAAATTAATTATATTATTACATACCCACTCAATGATATAGGTGTAAGGTCCAACTTAGGCAAATGATTAAAGGTTGGGAAATAATATTCATAATATTGACCCTACAAATCAACAACCATGATAACCAATCTAACAAATGAAGTTCAATAATGTAGTGTGATTGGTTGTAAGACTTACCCCTAGGCTTCTATCCATTGATTTTCCTAATTCATTGCTTTACTGCATTAGTTTAGTTTCTTTTTAGTTCACCACTCAAAAACTCTATTGTTAATGTTTTTTCTCAATCGTTAAACTAGAATTGGATAGTCGGTGAAGGCAAGTCCATGAGATATCTATACTTGGGATCTCTTCAAGCCACTTTACTACTTGGTGGACCACGTACACTTGTGTGTGCGCTACCAAAAACTTGACAACATTGGATATAGGTATAACCAGTTAAGGATTAGAGCTTTGGATATTCTGAAGATAATTTTTCGGACTTGATATGGTTATTTTGAGTTCTTGGTCATCTCCTTTAGGTTAACTAATTCCCTAGTTGTGATCATGGAGTTAAAAAATCTTGTATTTCAATTGTATCTTGAATACTTTGTTATTATCTTTATAGAAGATATCTTTATTTATTCTAAGATTGAGGCCGATCAAGAGGAACATTTATAGATTTTGCTTTAGAGATTTAGGGATGAGAAATTGTATGCCAAGTTCTCCAAGTGTCAGTGTTGGTTTGAGTCTATTTTTTCCTTAGGTTATGTGGTGACTTAGGAGGCTATTATACTTAATCTAGAAAAATTAAAGCGGTTCATGATTGTTCTAGGCATACTTTCCCCATTGACATTCAGAGTTTTATCATCTTGGTAGGTTGTTATCAGTGTTTTATTGAGGTTTTCTTATCTACTACATCTCCATTGACTAAGTTGACTTAGAAAAATCTTTCCTTTTAGTGGTTTAATACTTGTGAGGCGAGCTTTCAAAATCTCAAGAATTTGTTCACTTCATTTCTTATCTTGACTTTCCTTAAGGAGGGTCTGGGTTTTGCCATCTTTTTGATATTTCAGGTGTTGGGTTCGGTATTATTTTGATGAAGGAGGTTAAGGTGATTCCATATGCTTCTTATAAGTCAAAGTCACATAAGAAGAATTACACTATCCATGATTTAGATTTGTGCGTGGTTGTTTTTCCTTTGAGGTTTTAGAGGAACTACTTGTATGGAGTCCATTGTAGAAATTTCTCAGACCATCATAGCCTTCAACACTTCTTCATCCAGCGATATCTTAATATAAGGCAACTTTATTGGCTTAAGATTATTAAGGATTATGACTTGTCTATTCTATATTATCTGGGCAAGGCTAATATGGTCAAAAATAACTTGAGCTAAAAGTGTACTAGCATGGGTATCTTGCCACATCTTTTGACCTGGAGAGGCCTTTGGCCTTAGAGGTTTAGTATTTAGCTAAAAATGTGGTTAGGCTTGATACTTTGAAACCTGGGTATGTTTTGGCATTCATAAAAACTAGGTTTTCTTTGATGGAGTAGATTCTAGCTCATCAGTTTAATTATATGGGATTGAGGTTGATTTGGGATAAGGTGTTAAGTGGAGAAGAAAAAGAAGCCTCAAATAACTTTAATGGTATTTTTATGATTGGGGGTTTATCCAGTGAAAGAGGGTGATTGGATTAAATTAATTTTGGAGGGGGTCAATTGTTTGAGGTATTCCATTTAACATTGAATGACTAAGATACATCATGACTTGAATCAGCATTACTGGTGTTGTGGTATAGGTAAGTATATAACAAAATATGTAGCTTGTTTCCTATATTACCTGCAGGTGAAGGCCAAGCAATTGAGAACTGGTGGGCTGCTTTAAAGTTTACTTATTCTCGAGTAGAAATAAGAATCGTTCACTATAGACTTCATAATTGTATTTCCTCTCACTTCTTATTATTTTGATAATGTTTGGCTCATTATGGATCTATTGACCAAGTTTGCTTATTTTATTTTTGTGTAGCTCTCTTTCAGTCTGAGAGATTAGCCCATATCTATATTTGTAGGATTATACATCTTCATGGAGTGCCGATGTCTATCCTTCAAAATTGAGGTTTTATTTTCATATCTAACATTTGGAAGACTTTTATGGATAAGTTAGATACTCGGGTTGATCTTAGAAAAACATTTAATCCTTAGGCTAATGGTCAATTAGAGCAAACTATCAAGTCTTTAGATTATATACTCTGTGCTTTTGTGATGGATATTGGTGGACAGTAGAAGAACCATTTAGACTTAGCAAAATTTACATATAATAGTCAATACTATTCTAGTATCAAAATGACTCCTTATGATACTTTGTATGGTAGGGGTTATATCTCTCTACTTGGTTGGTTTAAGGTTTCTAAGGTTCAACCTCGAGGTACAAACTTGTTTTTTGAGTCATTGGATAGAGTCTGGATAATTAAGGATAGGATTCGAGTAGCTCAAAGTAATAAGAACTTATATGTAGATCGTAGACTACGTTCCTTGAGATTTGGTGTTGGTGATCATGTTTTCCTTCAATTTTCACCTATGAAGGGTGTGATAAGGTTTAGGAATAGAGACAAGTTTAGCACCAGGTATATTGGCTCTTTTAAGATTCTTTTAACTATAGGTGTTGTGTCTTATGAGTTAGCTTTGCCCCACTTTTATTAGCTATTCATCCAGTTTTTCAAGCCTTCATGCTTTTCCATTATATTCAGGATGAGTATCATATAATTCATTAGGATTCAGTTTAGTTAGATAAGAGGTTGTCTTTTGTTGAGGATCCAAACTCCAAATTCGCTAGGGATGTTAGAAAGTTGCGTTTTAGAGTTATTCCTATGGTTAAGGTCTAGTAGAGGCATCGATATGTAGATGAGGCTAATTAGGAAGTATGACTTTGATATGTGTAGTTTTTGTAAACAACGTTTTCGTGAATCAGGCATTTCTTTTTCCATAGTCTAAGGATGAACTAGATTTTTAGTGGTGGGTGATGTAACGACATGAATTTTGATGAAATATATGAAATATGTGTTTGTACTTAAACTGATAATTTTATCCTTCCCCGTGGTTGCATTGTTGTAGTTCTGGGGTGTGGGGATGATTGGCAAAATTCCCAGTGCACGTTAGTGTGATCTATGTGACATTGTGGTTTTTGGTGGATTTAAGAGCCTTATAGTTGACTTCAGTTAATATCTTTTAATTCATACGATGGATGACAAAATTTACTGTGCCAATAGATTGAAAACGTCAATTTTAGGGTGGTCACATGGTTGGTGTTGTTTTATGGCTTTTAAATCTCATTTTGACATTTGATTTGGAAAGTTTTGATATTGGATTTTGGGGGTCAACTTTGTGAAAATAATATCTTTTTAGAAAATCTGCTATTGCCATTAAGTTCAAAGCATCGAATTTGATAGGATTGCATAGTTCCTATGTATACACGGGATTTCAGCTGAATACCAAAGGACCTATAGAGACCTAGAATGCACCATGTCCCTAGCTGGTGCCCCCACAATCGAGATCCTCCTATCACGATCGAGATTGGGACTTTTTGACTTATGTCACGATTGCAATACCCTTGACAAGACGGGTACCACAATCGCCACACCTATTCCACGATTGTGATGCCTGGGTATATAAATCTTGGTTTTTGCCATTTTTTTACCATTTTTAGATTTGGATCTTAGGTTTTTGCAGTTTTGTGCTATTTCTTCCACTTCTATGCTTGTATAAGATCTATAACACCAATTTTAATTATTTTCTTCAATATTTATCATCTAATTCTTTTTTAATACATGAAATAAGTATTGAATTTGGGGATATTGGTCCGTAAGACCTAAAAATTTCAATTCTCAAATTTAATCACCAATTTCTACCCTTTTCACATGGGTGAGTTTCTAACCTCACAATATCAGTTTTCCCACAATTCATCCTCAAAATAACTTTGATTCTTGATTCAAAATGGAATCTGGGGTTTTTTACCTGCTAAATCTTGAAAATGTTTTTTCTTCCATTTGGACATCGTTATGAGCTTATTTTACTTGAGCTATCAGCTGTTGAGTCCTAAAATTTGGTGAACATTTTTTTGAAATAAAGTGATGACTCTTGCCCTTTTTTTTTCAAAAACTTTTTTAGTGGTCCATTTTTTCTCTAATTGGAAGCTAGGAAATATGGGTATTGTTAGATTTCTTTTGACAAGTAGATTCTACACATATATGTTTTAGTTAATTCCAAGTCCGTTTTATGGATTGATAGTATGGATTTAAGGATTTTATCCCGGTGTTTGACATTTATGGTAGTTATGGCTTAACTTCTTTCCAACTGGGCTAGGTGGTTAATGTTGATAAAAAATCATGTTAAGGGTGTGAAATAATAATGAAAATGGCTATATTTATGTGTTGTTCTAGTGAGGGGACTATATGTGATGTTATGTGGTGGTCTTGGAACATAGTGTGCTATGTGTGACTGTGTGGGGTCCTATGTGATGTTGATAGATATGTTTACATTTGAGACTTAGAGCCTAGGGTTTCATAATTTTGAGCTACTCTTTCCACTTCTAAGCTTGGCTAAGCTCCATAAAACCCATTTTAATAATTTTCTTCAATCTTTATCATCTAATTCTTGTTTTAAACTTGAACTAAGTATAGAATTTAGGGATTTTGGCTCGTAAGGTCTAATGATTATAATTATCAAATTTAAACCCCAATTTGTACCCTTTAAATTGGATGGGTTTCTAACCTCATAATTATCAGTTTTCCCTCAATTTCATCTTCAAAACAACTTGGACTCTTGAATTTAAAATGGATTTCAAGAATTTTTAGCTAGTAAAGCTTGAAAATGGTTTTTCTTCAATTTGGACCTAGTTTTTAACTCATTTTTTCTTGGGCTTTAAGTTTTAGATTCCTAAAAATATGGAGATGGTGTTTTTGAAACAAAGTTGCAATTTTTCTCCTATTTTTTCATAAGCCTATTTCGGGGGTTTGTTTTAACCACAACTTGAAACTAGGCAATATGAGCATTGTTACTTCTTTTGGATTTTATATTTTAGTTGATTCTGGCTTATTCCTGAGGAGTAAGATTGTGGATTTAAGGCTTTTATTCTGGTTTTGGGGATTCAAGGTAGGTTATGGCTTTACTTCTTTCAGACTTTGCTAGGTAGTTAATGTTGATATAAAAGCATGTTAAAGGTGTAGGAACTAATCATAAAAATGGTTATTTTAATATGTTGTTCAAGTGGAGGCCTTTATGTGATATTATTTGGTTATTTTTGAACATTATGTGCTATGTGTGACCATGTGGGGTCCTATATGATATTGATAGCCTCGTATACATGCTGATAATTATATCTTGTTTGATGAAAAAACATGTTGTTGTACCAATTTTTTGTTGTGATGTATTCATACTTTATTGGCATATGAATCATGTTGGATTTCATGGATGGTTGGAAATAATAAGTATATATTTGGCACACATGATAGTATATTGGTCGGTTGTGGAAATACCTTTTGTTGTTGTTCATAGAAATACTCAGTATGGTTGGTTCTGAGCATTACATCCTTATACTTATTCATGAAACATTAGTACCACCATGGAAATATTAAGAAATAATGGCGACAACTTTCTCTAACAAAAAATGTTGCATCTTATAAAACCCTCCTCGGGGGATGTGCCCGGGTGGAGATATGGATATATGTGGATTGTATACATTTTGATGACCCAATAGGTACTACACCTTGTTGATTTAGCTTCGTAGGTGTATACGAAGATTGTTTTATGGTCTAAGATGTTTTGCAACAACCCTATGCGTCGCATCATCATCATCTTCATACTTTTTGTATTTACATTATTATGCTTATGATATTAATGTATATTTGGTTTAACTTGTTACATATCCATTGTTCTACTTTCCTAACTTGTACTTGATGATCCCGTATATGTTGTTCTCTTTTCCTTTCTTATATGTGGTATAAATGTATACTTGTATTTCTTTCTGTTTTTTTGTTGTGTTATATGTTAATATTATAGTACTGTTAGTGCAAGCGGTGTGGACTACCATTGTGGGAAATTTTTTGATTGCAGGTGACATGCCCTTAGTGAATATTTTGTGTGTTATATTTTCTACTTTGCTCAATCTGCCTATGATACTTACAAAGTACAAGTGGACCATAGTCACTCCTACTGTACCCTTTCAGTGTAGATTCTGGTTTTTGTGAGCCTCATGGTGTTTTATTTCAGGCATTATTTGGAGCTATTTTATGGTAACGGTTGATTTCAAGCATTTGGAGACTACTTCTATTGTTCCTTAGTATACTATTCCTTCTTTTTAGTTTAGAGGGCAGCTATATCTTTTTTTGGATGTCTTTTGTATTTGACTTGGAGTTGTACTAGTTATGTTCTTACACTGTGATACCAGGTTTAGGGATTTGATATTATTTAGTATAGTTCTTTTTGCATTTGTTATGATTGAATGTCTCGACGTCATTCTAGAAGCCTTTCCTTGGGTTATTTTTGTCTTTTCCTCCTTGTGAATTAGAGAGGACGATAGGCTTACTTGTTAAGGTAGACAAGTTCCATCATGACTCTTTTGATTTTGGGTTGTAGGCCATGAATTGGGTACTTCCTTTTGAATTGATGTTTTATTGAATTGATTTGGTGTCGGTGTGGTTTAGGCCAAAAGGTGGACAAGATTTTTCATCCTATATATAATGGTTTTAAGTCATTCTACTGCATAATAAAATTATATGGTTACGAATAAAGTGTTGCTTTTCATAGTCTATTAGAATAGCTCGGTCTATTTGTTGGATATGAAGGTCATGATGCCCACCGATGATACAACTCTTTGATAGATTTCTAGCTAAATATAAAAAACACTTAGTTGATTTAATGGATCTTGCTACTTCAAGAGTATGATTTTGAAGTAAATGATCAAAAGGGTTGTGAAAACCAATTGAAGGATTACTTATACCACGTCAAATCCTATAAGGAAAAGTTCATTGAAATTAAGATTGATGAAACATTTCCCAATGAACTACTCGTGGCATGTTTAGAAAATGTAGAACTGTGATATGCAGATTATGAAATATATATGGTATGTGGTTCTAATTTTATAGTCATTATCAAAAGAAAAGATCCTCCATGATGTAAAGACGCATTAATGGGATCAACTATATTTATTTATGGAGCATATGGATGGAGTGATCAATAGGTGTGTGATGGAACCGTAGATGCAACAAATTTTTGAAGCTTGCCTCCATCCCCATTTGGTAGTCATCACGATGTTTTGACAATAGGAACTGAAGTCCTTCAAAGTAAGTTTAATTGGAAACCCTCTATAGAGATGTTCATAAATTGGTTAAAACATTTACTTAATGCCAAATACAAGGCGGTAATTTAAGATGCAAATGAGATTCTCTTGAAGCCTAACCTTGAGGTAGAGTTACTTTATGTGTGGGGCACTGACTTCATAGAGCCCTTTGTAAGTTTGTATGATAACAACTATGTATTGGTAGCTGTAGATTATGGGCCAAAATATGAGGAAGCAATAGCTTTACCAAACAATGAGTGAGTAAGAGTGACACATTCTCCTTAAAAAAGTACATCTTTTAAAGGCTTGAGAGTCATTGACAAATATTTAGTATATGAGTCTCTCACTTTTGTAATCGATCCTTAGGACTCTACTTGAAAAGTATGGGGTAAAGAACAAGGTGAAACCCCGTACCATCCCCTATCGAGTGGTTAAGTGGAAGCTTCTAATTGAGAAATCAATTAAATCTTTGAGAAAACTGTGAATATTGGATGCACCAATTGGAATAGGTAATAGATGATTCTCTTTGGCCTTATAGAACTACATTCATAAACTCTCATTGGAATGTCACCATATCAATTGTTGTTTGTAAAGGCTAGTCACCTCCCCGTTCGATTAGAGAACATGGCATTATGGACCTTGAGCAAGTTAAATATGGATTGTAAGTATGCCTCCAAATTTAGAGTGGAGAAATTATACGAGCTAGAGAATTTTTGTCTTAGGGCGTATTAGATCTCGGAGCTATCCAATGAAAGGATAAATAAGTGACGTGTGCTAAGATTTTGAAGAGAGAGTTTTTTGTGGGAGATAAGGTTTTAATCATCAATTCGAGGTTGAAACTCTTTATGGGGAAACTCAAACATAAATGATCATGCACATTTATGCTGATGAATGTGTATCCTAGTTGTTTTATTAAACTAGAATACCACGAGAAGAGAAGTTCCATGGTGAATGCTCAAAGGCTGAAACACTTCTATGTTGGTGGACCCAGAGTGACCAAAGTGGAGGTACTTTATTTCATAGATGCTTGTTGATGAGAAATAATATCAGTCTATGATAATAACTAGGGAAATTCTTATGAGGAAACCCATACTTACTTCTTATTAATATATACATATTAGTGTACTTATTTAGGTTGTTACTATGTATGCAGGTAAACACCTAAGCTTTGGACAAAGTTTATCATAGGTTCTGTCTTTGATAGGGCACATGTTTGCACATGTGACCACATGTGGTTGCATATGGCCACACATGTGCCACATATGTGCACACATGACACAACAAATGCACATGTGATAACACATCTCAGAGGCAGAGGACTTGGAGGTTTCAAAAACATATTCATGCCCAGATGCTTGTGCACCATCACACCTTCATATGCATCTACTAGTGAATGCCATATTTAAGAGGGTTAACTTATTTAACTAAAATAGTTGGGACTGACCCAACCCGATTAGCCCAATAACCAAAAACCTTTTAATTTCTCCCATTTTCCCTTCGTTAACCCATTCATCACTTAGTTTTTTCAAACACCCTCACCCAATTTTCTCTCCCTAACACTTACACCACTATACAATTCTAGTGAAATCTATATTCTACTCCGGGAAACACCTCCTCGCCCCTCCATTGCTTAATCTTCTGAATTTGACTCAATTTTTTTAAGTTCTAAAAATAATGAACTATACAATTATGCTTGAATGATAACTTGTTTCTATTTTCTCTCATTTCTTTATTATCGTGTGTTGTTTGAACTTAGAATGAATGTTTTGGCATCCAAAATTATGGTCTTTATGAATTGTTTGGAATGGGTTTCAGATTTTACATGAAATTTTAGGAATTATGTGGTATCCAAAATTATGGTCTTTGTGTTAGAATATTCCTCCTCGCTGAGCCAATGCGTAAAGAAATAGTGACCCTCCACCCCTGCACGTCGATCCTCTGAATGATAACGTGTCTCATGCTAAATTTTGCACTACCTTTCAGGCGTTGGCCAAATTAGTGAATGCCAACATTCAGGGCAACAATACAACATTTTTGCCTTAAGTCCACTCTTGTAAAGCGTGGCCTAAAATAGCAGAAAGTGTGGCCTTTGATTAAAGACTACACTTTTGGAATTTAGGAAGCACTTTTTGGGGGTGGCCTAAAGAGGCGTAACATTTGATCAAAGGCCACACTTTTCAAGTGTTGCCATATCAGCTACATTTAAAAAGCATGGTAATTACGGTATAAAGGCCATGCTTTGTAGCTTTTCATTGACAACACTTTCATTTGATAAAGCTATAATTTTATGTGTTGCCTTTGTTTTTTCTATTGGGCATGCTTCACAAGGGTAACTTTTTGTAGGACATCTATAATAACACTTAAAAAATGTTGCCTTCATTTTACTATTGGGCACGCTTCACAAGTGTAGATTTTTCTAGCACCTCTATAACAACACTTAAAAAATGTGGCCTTTTCTTTATTACCAGCCACACTTCAAAAACACATCCTTTTATACATTCTCTATGAAAACACTTGTAAAGTGTAAGCATGTTTTATCCACACTTTTGAAATTTAGCAATATTGCCTAAAATTTGACATTTCAAACCACATTTTACTGAAATGTCATTAGGCATATAAAATGTTCGTATGTAATTTCTAATTGAAAAACAATTATTTTGATCGAAATGTATGTATCACTAAGCATATTACATAAACATACATACTTATATAAAATCTTACACATGCACTAATAACCTAATAAATAATTGAAGTGCATAGATTTGATTTAAAAAAACATGTCTTTTACATACTAATAAGAAAACAACATAATAAAAAAAATGTATCAAGTTCCACACAAAACCAAATGTATATGAACTTATATCAAAATATTTAAAAAATTCTTCATCATTCACTTCAATCTCGATCAAGTTGAGTTGTGGCGCTAACCATTTTAATTTGATCCCCCCCCATTGATCCTACATTCAAACTGAAATAAAAGAAGTAAAATTATGCTCACAAATATACAAATATTTTTTCAATCATGATATTAGGAAGTATGTGAATCCAAAGTTTCTTTAATTCATTCAGTCAAGTTAAAAGTTCAGGATTTAAATTGTTTGTGAATTTCTAAGATAAAGTACCCTTTGATGAACAGAAGCATGAGCTAAGCCATAAGAATTTGAAAGAATGTTTCCTCTTATAACTTGTGCATTACTCGCATCAGGTGAAGGAATATTAGATCCGTCACTCCCTAGTATGTATTGAAAATTCAATTCCGAATTGTTTTGGACCAATTCACTAAAAAACTATTGCATTTCTTCTCTCATTACACATATAATTTCTTCCTTCAAAGAAGTGACTTCATTAGCATGCTTGTGTTTAAGCTCATTAATTTCCTCATCTTTTTGTAGAGAAGTTGTTGTCACTGATCCACCATAGCCTCTAACTCGACTAGGTTTCTGTGTTCCAAACACTGTCGTGAATACATCATCTGTTGTTTTCCCAGCATTTTGATGATTCTCTAGTTCAGACTATCAAAAAAGTAAAACAATAACTGTCAGGAGAAAAAATAATGCAGTATATATAATATATTTCAAAAGAAAGCTCCTCATTCCTAAGGCAAAAATAATGAACTTTATTACCAATAATACTTCTGGGATTAAAATCATTCTCAAAAGGCAAAAAAGATTATTTTAGTTCCTCAATACTCGGGAATCCATTTTAAAATAGAGAGAGAAATAGTATTATCCCATTGCTTAGTTACGGTTCTCTCTTACCAATAATACATATGGAACAACCCTGAAAAATATTTGCATCCCTAGCATGTCCTTTTCTACCAAATAGGAGCATAGTCCTAAGAAAAGACCATAAATACCACTGAGCAAAGATTTAAATATTACATTGCCAATACATAAATATGCCTTAACATGATAGATTCAGGAACTCACTATACGCCAGTACAACTGCTTAACGCATCCAGTGAAATAACTCCAATGATATTGAAGCAACAACAAGGATGCATCGCAAATGGCAATGGTACTGATTCTAAAAGCTATGTATTTTTTGATGCCAAAAAGAAATTCTCATAATATAGAAAAGAATAAAGAGGTGAATACCATGGACGATATTGAGAAGAGAAAGAATGCAAGTGCTGTTGTAGCCTACAACCAATACCTTTTCTTCTATCTATATGCATATTCAGTTTGGTTGAAAGGACTAGTCAACTTGATTAAGTAGTTTTCTATTGATGCAATGAAACAAGGTTGATTTTTACACTTAGATTAATTAGTATTCAACTGATGTAATAAAACAAGTCATCCCTTTAGTTTATCATCCATAATTTCTCGAATTTGAAGAATGGTTTCAACACACATAAAAAATTTAAGCTATATATTGGTCGCTACTTGCTTAAAGTGTATATTCAAAGTCTGGAATTTCTTCAATCTCTGTGCATACCTAATTAAGATATTCCATCCAAGAAGTAGTTGACACAGAGAATCTAGCAGGTAACGTGGAAACACAGGTGAAGCAACAGTTAAAGAATGAACATATGATAGTAATGGATCAATATCATAGTAATGAATCTAGTAGGTAAGATGGAGACACAAGTTAAACAATGAAAAAAGAATGAACATATCATAGTAATTGATCAATATCACCACTAGTTCTAATCTAAGAAAAGATAAAAAGGGAAAGGCAGTTAATTTGACAGGTACTATAAAATTGAGTGTCACCATGTCTGGTAAAGTAACTGCAGATAATTATAATTCTTCTTTGGCTCTTTCACTTGGACTTATGTTTTGGTTGTAAAATATAACCACAAGCCATCAAAATTTCATAAAATAACACCAATACAAGTCAAATTTAACAAGGATGGCGCCACAGGACACTTACAAAAGTGTGGTTTGATATTATCTGGGGAATGAAGAAAACAAAATGGCACTTGCACTTGCACTAGCAGAGACATAATATAATAATCCTATTTTATAGTAGCCAACTCTACTTGATATATCATTAACCTATTTTTTATCACTAACATTTAAAGACCTGACGAAAGAAGACTTAAAAAAGTTACAGTCTATGAGGACAACACGATTAAGTTCACAAGCACTTATGGCTTACAATCTGCTTTATAATATTAGTTCTAAAAAGTTCACATAGCATTTTTTTTTATCATCACAAGCATATGTAATTCCAAAAATAATAGTATACCCAAACTAATTTTTTCTATGTTAACGTCAACTAATTTATCAGAAATAAACTAGAGAAGCCAACAAAATAATTTTAAACAAGATACATACATAGCTGTATGCCAAATATAAGATGTATTTAACAAGATAGCATTCTTCTACTATACAGGCTTAAATATGAACTTATCTGTAGTCGAAACCAATTACTTACATTGTAATTTAGGAATCTGTCTGAACTTCTTTTCCAGTCTTTGTACGAGTACCAATAAACATTTTAACCTTTAATGGTTCCTCATTATTTTCTTTTGTCCGGCGCTACAAATTTTATCAAATTAAAGTAAAAAAAATATAAATATTTTATAGGAAAGTAAAAAAGTAATTAAAAAATAGATTTTTTTAAAAGCGCCTACTAACTATTACCAATGCCACGCGTATTCTTCCAAAATTAACAGGTCCCATTCGATGGCTCCACTTTTTTTTTTCCTATTCTGAGAATTTACCTTGCTCAAGGCCTAAAAAAGAGAGTATAAATTAAATATGAAAAATATTTCAAGAGTGTATATGCATTATTTTATCTCACTTTAACTTCCGGAAGCATTCAATACTCGATCAACTGACGTAAGTGAACAACTGAAATGCCAACGAGACATTTTTCTAGCATTTCTTCAACAATAAGTTTTTTATCAAAACATCTCTGTTTATCTTCTCTGTTGTGTCCCGTCCAAGCATCACGAAGACCATGCGTCACTCACCTTTGTCATTCCTTTGGAATCAAGGATTTGGACTATATAAAATAAATATATTAAACTTTGGTTTGTAATAAACATAATATATGTACAATCTCAAATGTTAATTTTTCTTACATTGACATAAACCCACATACATTTTTTAGTTTCATCTGGAACAACATGCCAACTAGTGTACAACAAGGTGATAAATCTGCAATTTCTTACAACCGTTCCTATGAAGTTGCTTAAATAAGAAACTGCCTTTTCAGTTGGTCCAACTGCTTATCATAAATAAAATTTCACCACCTCTCTTTCATCTAAAGTTCTTGCATGAATTTCCTTGCATGTTGTTGGTCCTAAAATATTTTTCTTATGTGGCACCCCTAGATTGATGTAACAACCAAGAGATAAGAAACAAATACAATGAGTAATAAAATTATAGGATGCAAGACATACCATTTGTACCACAATCAACATTTATATCCTATCACTATTTAACCACCCATCCTCACCAATTTTTTCTTATTCCACAGGATCATCCAATCGCTTATTATGTTCATCTAGATCTTCAGTAGGTAGAACTCTAATATCATCTGTTGTGTAAATAACCTATTCTTTTTTAACACTTATGTGTATCCCTTGTTTTCCTAGAAACTGATCAAGACTACTTGACGGTGGGACTGACTTCCTCTTTACCTGTTTATAGTTTTCTAGCTCTTTAATATCATGTTGTTTCCCTTGTTCAACTTTTGATTTTCTAGTGACATTTAAAGTATTAAAATCATCCTTTGAAAATCCTTGGAACATGAAGCTGCTCTCTTTTTAATAGGCTCTCCAGATTGAGGTTGAAATAACTATTGTTTGTTTTTTCCTTTTCCAGTGATCATATGTGAAGGATTAATCTCTTCCATTGAGGATTATTGACTCATTGACTTGTTAACAGACAATATACTCTTTCCTTGTTGTGCATTGGACTTCTCAAAATTCTTTTTTTGATGTGTCATCGGTGCCTGAGCTTTCCTAATTAGATCATTGTGTTCTTTTGAAAGTTGTTTATCCTTAATCTTATATTTCTTGACTAGTTCAAAAATGAACAGTATTGAGTATCGGAATTCATATTCTTCAGAGGAGTTTGAGATTTGTTCGGATTCAAAACTTTTTTCCTTAAAGTTGCTGCCTGCTTCATCATTATTTACTGCAAATAAAGGTAACAAATATTAGATTTACACAAATGATATAAACTAAGCCTTACCATTATAAGTACACAAAATAAAGAGTGGAGGGACACTACCAGTTTTGAGGATGTGGCCTGTTTGATAGAGGTAGATAAAGGTATGCGGGAAAGAGTCTGAGTGATATAGACCTAAAGTATAGTATGAAAGTATCACCAATTATCATCCAAATGAAATGTCTAAGCTAAATATGATCATAACTAATTATAATATTGTTCATCTAAGCTCGAAATAGAAGGATTGAATAGTCTCAAGGAGGTTATGGAAAAAAATGCAAATATAAATGTCTTAATGGCACTATATTAAGTATCTCTCTGTTTATTAATCTTCGATGAATGATAAAATTATGTATCTATCTGTTTATTAATCTGTGATGAATAATCAACTGTTATTTCACAACCTATGGATAACACTAAGAATGTTCAAGAAGGAATTCATTGTAGTAACACAAACAACTACTTATAAATGATCAAGCGAGAGGCACTGTCATAGTTTTAAAACAAGGCAATGATTTTATTGTAGTGTCACAAATGATCCCATTCATGCCTTATCACAGTTTTAAATATTTAATAGAATTTGCCATGGTGATTGATGTTGTATCTTATCCAAATTTAACAGCAACCCCATGTATCTATTTTCCAAGATTCAAGTCTTTAAGAACCGTAACAACTTTCAGAATAATAGGGAAAACAAAAATTTTAAGTCGGATCACCTTGAACATTCATCTGTATATATTAATGATTGCTTTTTTGATAAAGTTTAAGCATACTTGGGATTGAAGAGTATCGATCCATGGAGATATAGAGGTTTTTTCTGAGCTTCACTCAAAAATATGCCCAATCCTCCATAGTCTATACAAATAGAAAATACGTAGGTGCCCCAAAAAAAACGAACTACAAAATATTTTTAAAGCTCAAAGCAACAAGAGCACAGAAGAAAACTACAATTTTAGTATATCTGCAACAGTGACATACCAGTTAACCACATTTTGGAGCAATATGAACAAAGTTATCTGCATAACACCAACTAATGTACCATTTCCATCAAGCAGATACATCATAATTGGAAAACAACATTCATTTGATTTCTTATCAGTTGAAAAGGATATGATTGGGTTCTTATCTTGAAATATCAATGATGGAGTAATTGGTAACTATATTCTGAAAGTGGCATATTACTGTGAGGAAATAGGGGACAACATCAAAAGGCCAGATACTATAAAAGCTCAAACGCACCAGTAATACAGGACAATTGTCTATTTTTTGTGACGAAGAAAAACTGATACACCTTATTTTTCCTTCCTTATTTGTTTTGATAAAAAAACATGTTTATACAAAAACGAGGCATATGGGCTGCAGACTGCAAACCATGTATGAAAGTTGTCTACAAATAATGTAGGTATTTCTAAAAAAGTTGAGAATATTATACCAATGCACTACTGTCCCAATAGAAGTTCTCAGTTTTTATTGATAACCTTTAATTGCCATAGTTTATTCCATTTAATCAATCATTTATAATGTTCACTTGAACACTTTAAGAATACGCCGAACCCATTGAAAATCTAAATACACATATATTTAGATATTAAATAATAAATACACACATATAACAAGCTCATAATAGATGTAAATCTATAAATCAACACAAAAGTAAATGATAAATTAGTAATTAACATTTCACAGCCTATCAATACTTAACACAACTATTGTATCTAAGTAGCCTTCAAAGAAAAAAATAAGTGAAGGATAAATAAAGGTATACCTATTTAGTATCAAAGAGATTCCTCGAAATTCATTGGTCCACTATATTTCAAATGACCACTACTTGATAATAATAGAATAAAACAGGTATTTAGGAAACATTAGTGTAGGGTACAATAAGAAAAGGTCATTAAGTAACATATATAACTGTATTGTGCTAAGAGTAAGCAAGCACTATAGGGTCATTATTAAATTAATGACTAGACTCAAGAAAGAAGCCAACAGGATACTTAAAGATTGTCATAATATCATGTGTCTGTATATTAAATATCCCCAAAAAGCAAAAAAGTACATAAAGAGTGTCAATCTCCTCAATGCTTTTACATATTAGATGTCTAAAAGTTTTTGTACCACCAAATAATCAAACAAAAGAAAGAGTAAGCCAACATTATGGGAAACAAAAAAATGATAAAGTTATGGTTCATCCTCAAAATCAACATCGTATCCAGGCTCTTCTTCTGACTCATCTGCAAACTTCTCTTCATACTCTTCTTCAAACACATCTTCAGACTCTTCTTCAAACTCATTATCATTCTTAAATTCATATTGTTCAATAAGAAATAATTTGGCATGAACATCAATAATTGTTTATGGAACTACATTCCTTATTAAGATAACTTCACTAGTATCATTTGGTATAGATGGCCCCATAAACAATTCAGAAGGCTCATTTTCATAACTTTCTGAGGCATTACACTCTACCTAGTCAATTATATTAAACAAGTCTTTCAGAATAGTTTCTTGACATAATGTATATCTCGATCACATGGATCTTGCACATAGAAGCTTTGGTGTAATTGAGATGCCAACTTAAAAGGTTCTTCCAAAGAGCACTTCTTGTTGAAGTAGACATAAATAAGGCCATAAGTATCTTTTTCAACCTTATATCAGTCATAATTGAATAAAACAACCTTAAATGTCCATAATAGTCTAACTCCAATATATCAACTATACTACCAAAATAAGTCAAATCTGCATGGACTGGATTTTTATCCTTTGAACTTGCAAAGCTTGTGGTTAAGGCAACTAATGTAACACAACTATTTTGTATTTTATTCTTACATTACGCTGTCTGATATGGAATTTATATACATTAATGAGATACCCAGAATATCTTTTAGCAACTACATTTGGTCCTCTAGAAAATTCTTTTAGCAGATCAAGAACATCATCTTGCAAAGCACGAGTTTCAAACCATTTTGAGAAGTTTTGACTATGATTCTTAGCCTTTCTCTATTTCGATCTTTGTGGCTGTCTATGAAGCTCAAGTTCATGATCGCTACACAAAAAGTATTGTTATTCATTAGAATAAGAAATACAACAAGATAAAAACTATTCGAAAAAATACTATAAGTGATTAAAGTACCTAATATACTCTTGAACTTCATCACAATTGGCCAATAAGTATGCATTCACCTGATTCAGTGACTTGTTATCTAAAACAATAGCAACATTTTTCTTTGCAATTAAAGGACAACCTTTGAAAGGAAACAAACTGAAAGTTTGTGCATTACCTAAGCCATACTCACCCTCATTTTGAGCTCTTATATTAAACCTGGTACATACGCCTGCATGCAAATATCTAGATCAAAAAGTTAAACACTCTTCAACCACTTATGCCTCTACTATAGATACTTCTAGACAAGTTCTATTGCAAACAAATGATTTAAATGTAGACATATCTCTTTTCGAGGTATGCATCCATTAATTCTGAACAGGATCTCCTAATATTATCTCATTATCCAAATGAATAGGCAAATGAATTATTATATCAAAAAATATAAGAAGACAAATTTGCTTCAACCAATTTATTGTTTATACGATCTCAACTTCTAAGTAATATATTTCCTCTATTATGATAACTTTTTGACATAAATAACAAAAGAAGGAACTCAAATGAATCAAAGTAAAAGAAACATGATCAGGAAGGATGCTTTTAATTGGTATTGGTAACAAGTAATGTAACATGAAATGAGCATCATGAGTCTTATATCCAGATAATTTTATTTGATCTAGTAGAACACACCTAGATATGTTGGACCCACTACAATTGGTAGCTTTGTTGTCTTTAAAACTCCACAAAAAAATTATTATTCTCTATTTGTTATTGAGAAGCATGCTTTTGCAATCTTGATTCTCTTGACATCCGTGGTATCTTATTGATGAAGGCTCTTCCTAATTCCTATCTCTTTTAAATCATAATAAGCCTTTCCATGATCTTCTGTTTTTCCAAAAATATCCAAAAGAGTTCCAATTACAGCATCAACTATGTTCTTTTCTATGTGCATCACATCAAGATTGTTGGGTAACAAATTGTGCTTCCATTAAGGTAATTAAAAAAAGATTGACCTTTTTTTCCATAGGTCATCATTTGTTCTCTCTCTTCTTCCCAAACAAATTGTTCATGTTTTTTAAGCTATTAAGCACATCAGTTCCCTTTAACAAACATAGAGAAGGTCTAAATTTAGTTTTTCCCTTGAGAAATCTTTTATTAGTTCTCCACATATGATCTATGGGTAGAAAAACATGATGATCCATATAGCACATCTTTCTACTATGTTTCAGATAGAAAGAATTAGTGTCATAATTACAACAAGGGCAACCTATCTTTCCTTTTGTACTCCAACCATATAACATAGCATATGCAAGAAAGTCACTGATTGTACACATAAGAATAGCTCTCATTTCAGATGGTTTGCTTTCTTTAAGTATCATATGTTTCAACACCTATTTTCCATAATATATTCAACTCATCAATTAATGGCTGTAAATAAATGTCAATATCATTTCCAGGTGAACGAGGCAATTGTGCTAAGCTGAACGAGGTGATTTCCAGGTGAATAAGGCAATGGCTATATTAGAATTATGTATTGGTTGATGAAAAGAATTTCTTACCTAGTCATGGCAATTATGCTAAGATGAACCCAAGTTTAAATAGGCCTATCCAAATCTTTTTGAATGTCCTAACAAAAAGTAAGTAAAATTAATAAGTGTCAGTGACAAGGACAATTTTCAAGAAGTTAATATATTACAACAACAATAGCAACATACCTAGTGTATTCCCCTATAGTGGAGTATAAGGACGGTAATGTGCACATAGACCATACCATTACCTCAAATAAAGTAAAGAGGGGGTTTCCAATAGACCGTCGACTCAGTACAGATAATAGTATAACTAACCCCAATAATAAAAATACACAACAAATGTACACCACATAAGCTAAACACAAAATACAAATAAAATCCGAAATCCCTTCTATCGCTACAGAATTGACCCATTAAACCAAAAATTAATGCTAAAACTATTCTTTGTCTCCTCAATTAACTACGTTCTTACCCAGATTTACCACAATGACTCCCAAATTTTTAGTTTTTTGGGCAAATATTAGCACTATGTCATGTAGTAGTACCTCAAACTAAGTACACTCAACTTCAACATCATTTGGGAAAAGAAAAAAATTCAAGATGGTTTCTATGAATCACTAAAATCTTGATAAATTAATCTAGGTCTTCTTAGGCTTCACGAGTCATATTACTATTTACATCAAGGCTCCCATGGATGTAAACTTTATTACTAGTTCCATTTTAAAATTTCATAATATTGCATTGGTTTTTTCATTGCCATAGCATAGGTTTCCTAAATTACTACAACCAAACACAAAATACAAGCTTCACACTAAAGACGACCAATGAGTTGCATACCTGTGGGAAACCCTTTTTTGTCGTAACCAATAGGGACAGTAACTGAAGGAAGTCTAAGAAGATTTGTTGTTGTAGTGTACAACAAATACTTTAAATTAGTCTCCCCATCTTTAAGAGCACTCGACGGAATTCTAGGTGCTCTCATGCCAGCAGTAGGTGTCACAATGATATCCTCCTTCTTGAAAATCTCCATATAGAAATACATTAACCTTCATCTAAGTCGCTGAGAAGCAACATCATCTGCTACTGTAATGAATAAAAGAGTTACATATTAGTTCAAGTATCATAGGTCAATCTCTCTCTTTTTCCATCATAACAGTCTGGATTCAGTACAAATAATGATTCAGATCGAATAGAAATAATTTGAGCTATGTTCATCTCATGTAAATCTGGTATTACAATCTTCATCATTTTGCATCAGTTCTTTTGTGATACCGATTGTAACATTCTCACAGTTGTCAGATATATCAGTGGAGAAGACATCATTAAACCACACTGAATATTTTCCATCAGTCCCCACAGTAGCAGAACACAATCCCAAATCCATAACTACTGTTGAGACTGAAGAAAACCCTCTCGTGTACCTATCTGTATCATGTGGGTTTTGTGTTGTCCTATTGTTTGCTTTATTTCCAGTAGTTCCCATGGATAACTCATGCATGTTTGCCTTTCCAACGAAAATTTCACCAAAATTTCATAATCTTGACATAGAGACAACATTTGTCTTTACGTCATGAACATCATGAATCCATATCATTTCTCCCTTTGAAGGGTGAGAATAGCAGTCTATGTCGTCTTTGATTTCTATGAAAATACCATCCAAGATTAAGACTGGATTCCCTTATTATAATCTCTGTATAGAAGCTGAAGCTTGCTTTCGTAATTCTTCAGGGTCTAAAGAAATATATTAATGGGGCTGTGGGATTATTATTACTGAACTACTCAATGGCCGAGATAAAGGACTCAACAACCATAGATGGACTTCTAAATTTAGATCTGTATGCATATGCATAATTAAGAATTTTCCAGTAGTGGAATAATGTAGTTAAATCACCACACCAATTTCTAGCCGGATCATATTCTGGAAGACACTTCAAGGCTTTCTCAACCCGGTCTTCAAGCTTCACGTCTTCTTCCAGGCTGACAACAACATGTTCTTGCTCTTAAGGAGAAAATTTAGGTTAAAACATAGGAACCTCCGGTATGACAGTGTACTTCAATATCTCATCAAATTAGTTTTCATTCTTGAGGTAATTCGCAATCAAATATCCAATACCCAATACATCAATCAGCTTCACAAATAACTTCAACCATAAACAAGTCAAATATGGATCTTGAGTATCCTCCCATATGTACTTTACTAACTTCAAGTCAACCTCATTAGTAGGTATCATCACTTGTTTATTCCCTATTATTCTCAATAAAAAACTTAACTACAAAGTTTAATCCACACAAGCTAATAAAAAACACAAATAAAATCCAAAATCCCTTCAATCTCTACAGAATTAAACTATTGAACTAAAAAATAATGCTAATGCTACTCGTTGCCTTCTTAATTAACCACGTTCTCCTACCTTAAAGGTAAATAAGAAAGATCCTAATTAAAAAAGAAAATACATGCCTTTATAATGATCAAGATTACCCACATCATGTCCTAAAAGTTCTCCAGACAAGAGAACACAACACAAAAATAAAACCCACAATCCCTTTATCACTACAAAATTGTCTTATTAAATAGAAAAATTAATGCTCATACTACTCTCCGCCTTCTCAAAAAACAATATTCTCATCAATATTAACCATAAATATTTACAAAATACATAACATAACCTAACACAAAATAAAAATAAAAAACTAAATCCCTACTATCGATATAGGATTGTCCCACTGTCTCCCAAATGTACTAAAGCTAACACAAAACACAAAAATGCCCTAAATCCCTTATATTACAATAGGATTGTCCCATTATATAGAAAATCAATGCTAATACTACTCTCCAAAAAAAAATCAAAATTTGCCAGCGGTAAATAAGGGTTTAAGTTTACAAGTAAAAGTGAAAACCAATAAAAGATAATCACCAAAACTTCTGTTATTTTCCCATCACTGATGGTACGGAGCCTCTTCCTCACTAGTGGTAGTCTCAAGTAGGCCTAGCTCACTGTATTAACGTTACCTCATTGAATAATGTTGATTAATCAGTTACCTCACTGAATAATATTTATACAGGTTGAATAATGCTCTAGGAAATTTTTTATTATTTTTTGACAAATACTTAACTAGTTGCTGAATAATTTCTATGATTTTTTTTATTAGAAATTGGAGGGAAAATTTTTTGAGGAGATATAATATTTTAGTGTTAAAAGTTTAAAGGAAATATCAGGTTTTGGGGGAAATTTTTGAAATGTTATATGGCAACACCTATAAATTATTATTTTAAAATAATTAGAATAGCCACATTCTAAAAGTTTGATTATATTTGTAAAAGGCGTTGCCAATTATTTAATAACGTGGCAACACTTGTAAATTGTAGTATATAGTATTAAAGAGCACACTTTATAAGCGTTGCCAAAATTATCGTGGCTTAAAACTAAAACTTAAGCCTACATTTTAAAAGCATGCCCAAAACTATTTTCCGCAACACTTTACAAATGTTGTGCCAATTTAGTGTGGCCTTAGAGAAAAAATATTGTAGTGAAAACCTTATATCTAGCTCTCATCAGCTAAAAGTCAAAGAATGTGACATTGTGAAGACAATATTCACAACTCGATATGGTCATTTCAAATATGTAGTTATGTCTTTTGGACTTCTAAATGCCCCTACGACTTTCATGGACTTGATGGTCCTGGTATTCAAGACATACTGAGACATTTTTGTCATAGTCATCATTGATGACATCTTTGTCTATTCTTGTAGTGTGAATGATCATACAAACCATCTGTGGGTAGTGTTGTAGACCCTTAGAGATCATAAGTTATTTGCTAAATTCAGTAAGTGCGAATTTTAGTTGAGATCAGTAACTTTTCTCGGACACATCATTTCTTGAAATAGCATTTGATTTGATCATAAAAAGACCAAAATAGTGAGAAACTGGACCAAAACCATCTCTCCATCTAATATCAGGAGTTTTTTTAGCTTTGAGTAGCTATTACCGATCGTTTGTTCAATGTCTTTCTTCTATCTCTTCCCTTATGTATTGGTTAATAAATAATAAGGACAAATTTTAGTAGTTAGATTCCTGCGAGAATAGTTTTTAGGAGTCAAAAACTTAACTCACTTCTGCCCCAGTCTTGACTTTGCCAGATAGCCTAGATAGTTTTATAGTATAATATGATTCTTTTAGTGTTTATTGGAATTGTGTTTTGATGTAGTAAGGTAAGGTCATAGCCTATGCCTCTAGGTAGCTTAAGCCCCATGAAAAGAATTATTCGACCCACAATCTTGATTTGGCAGTGATTGTTTTTCTTTGAAAATTTGGAGGCATTATCTTTATGGAGTTCATGTTGATGTGTTCACGGATCACAAGAGCTTACAATATGTATTCACAAAAAACCCTAAATATCTATAAAAATAGGTGGCTTGAGTTGTTGAATGACTAAGATATAATTGTTTTGTATCATTTGAGCAAGGCCAATGTAGCGGTGGATGCCCTTAGCAAACTGTCCTTTGGTAGTGTTTCCTATGTTGAAAATGATAAGAATGAGTTAGTTCATGCCGTTCATCAGCTTGCTAGGTTAGAAGTTTTGTTGGTTGATTCAGCTAAAGATAATACGTGGGTTCAGAATGGCTTAAAAATCATCATTAATTGCTGAAATAAAAGAAAGGCAAGACAACGATCCTAGTTTGGCTAAATTGAAGGATATAGATAATGATCAAAAGGTGGAAGTTTTCTCCCAAGGGAGAGATAGTGTCATTTGATGTCAAGGCAAGCTATGTGTTCTATGTGTTTATAATTCAAAATAGCAAATCTTGGAACATGTGCATGGTGTGCTATACTCTATCCACCTAGGAGATACTAAAATATACCATGATTTATGGGGAATCTATTTTTGGACTGGTGTGATAAATCATATTACAAGGTATATAGTTGAGTTCTTGAATTATCAGCAGGTTAAGGTTGAGCACCAAAGGCCTGGTGGTATGCTTTAGGAGTTTAGAATCCCTATTTTGATGTGGGAGGTGGTGAATACCAATTTTGTGATGGGGTTACCTCATAGATATCATCGGCATGATTCGATTTGGTTCATCGTAGATAGAATTACCAACTCAACATATTTCATTCTAGTTCATACTTTGTATTTGACTGAAGATTATGCCAAGATTTATCTTAAGAAGTTGCTAAAATTTCATGGGTTCCATTGTCTATAATTTTAGCTAAAGGCACTTAGTTTACCTATCACTTTTGGAAAGCTTTATAGAAGGGTCTTGGTACCTAAGTTTACCTTATTACTATCTTTTATCCCTAGATAGATGGTCAGATAGACAGGACCTTTCAGACATTAGAAGACATGTTAAGGGTGTGTGTTATTGATTTTAAATATAGTTAGCATTACCACTTATCTTTGATTGAGTTTGCTTACAACATTAGATATCACTCTAGTCTTGGCTCCTTTTGAGGCTCTGTATGAAAGGAAATATTGATCTCTTATTGGTTGTTTAAAAGTGGGTAAGGTTGCTTTGATAGGGGGGATTATTTTGTGTTTGAGGAAATGGATAAAGTTCAGTTAATTTGAGATTAGCTAAAAATAACCCAAAGACTTTAGAACTCTTATGCTGATGTGAGGAGAAGGGATGTTAAGTTTGAGGTTAGTGACTTATTCTATTTTAAAATTTTTCCTATGAAAGAAGTAAAGAGATTTGGCAATACGGGTAAGCTCAGCCCCCATTATGTTAACCCATATAAAATCTTGAACTATCTTGGGAAAGTTGCTTTCAGCATGAGTTGCTTATAGATTTGGCATCAATACGTCTAGTATTTCATAATTCTCTATTAAGGAAATACATTAGTAATTGAACCTGTATTGTTCCTTTAGAATATGTGGATGTTAAAGATAGCCTTTCCTATGAAGAAGTCCTGGATGAAATTCTTGATTGTCAGATTCGTAGGCTAAGCAACAAAAACCTTCCTTGGTTAAAGTTCTATGGAGAAATTGGTTCATTGAGAGAGTTACTTGGGAAGTAGAAGCAGATATGAGAAACCGATATCCTCATCTTTTTTACACAATTCAGACTCATATTGAGGTAATAGTTTTCTCGAGGTTGACTCTTTTTCATTCTCTACTTCAGCTATACAACTATTCTCATGTCACAACTTGCATTCATGAAATCTGTTTCACCCATGTAGCTTATACTATGATTCAAACCCAGTTATTTGATCATGTATCTTATCAATATTTAGTATAGACTCTGAGTCTCCATAGTATCTCAACATAATCAGTTTCATTTGAGGACAAAAGATTCCAATGTGGAGATAATGTAACACCCCACATTTTTAAGCTAGACTTTGAACAATTGCTCCTACGTGTGTAAAATATAATATGATGATTTATATTTTAATACATGTATCATGATCATTATCATAGTGCAAAGAATTCTTTTGAGGTGAAAAATGTTCATAGGAATCACTTCGAGCAAAGTTGAGCTAAGAGCCTTTGATTCGGCCAAATTTTGATATTCAATTCTACAAGGGTCGAAATTGACCGTGTATAAATTTTTATATAGGTAGAATTTATCAGTTCAAGACATTCCAATTAATATATAATTTAGTTAGCTTTCCAACAATACCAATTTTTCCTTCTTCCAATACCTGAGCAAAAAGTTATGACTTTTTTCGTAAGAGGCAGTAAGGGCATATGATAAGCCCACACCGCTGGAATTATTTCCCCGAAATAAGGAGGGCAGCCTGGAGGCTACTCCCCCAGACTAGAGGGTGTACCGTGGGGTCTATCCTTCACAGTTTCAGTTTCTTAAAGGCAAGGGTAACTTTGGTCCTTTCCCCTCAAACCCCAACATTCAATGCACAAATTACAACACCCAAAAGGGCATTATTTTCCAATCTTCTTCAAATCAACTCATGTAAAAACCCTCCCTTCTCCCAAGATCAATAGTCCAAGCTTTTTCTCCCAAGAAGACAAGGATTTAAGCTTTAATTGAAATATTTCTTCTAGAATTCATCTAATTAAGGTATGTGGGGTCTATGAATAATGATACTCTTTCATCCTTGTGGCAAAACTTGTTTTAAAGTCGAATTTACCTAAATTGTACTTTAGGGTTCATACCCGACCTTCATATTCTTAAATAATAATACCATCATGTTATTCAAAGATATATTTGAACTAGCAAAATACCTTTTATGCATGCTTTGATTTACATTATTACTACTATGATATGATTATAATATCTTGGCCTAAAGTTTAAAAATTGATGAAGTATTTCTATATATGTTTTAAGTATGATATCATACTACAAGTTATATGAAAGAAAGTATAGTTTTAAAATCTTGAGTTCAAGTACTAAGTTTACAATAAAATTTTGAATCTTGTGATTCCAAGATAAGACTTGAAATCCACAATCTTTTATTATCCCCATGATTTAAAGTAAAGAAAAGCATACCTGGTTTCTAGTATACTAACCCTTATTCTATTTTATGGTCGATGTCCTAAGTCATAAGCATATAAGTAATATAGGAGTAGTATTTAGCACCGAGTTGGGTATGAGTCTGAGGTCAAATGCCCCAAAACTACATGTCATCATCGATTCAAGTCCTAATATAAGTTAAGTATAGAGATCACTAAGATTAAGGTTCCATTCTAATGGAAAGCGTAGAATAGCTCACCCCAATGTAGGTAAGATGTTGAACTCCATGATAGCTCACATGGTTTATGTCGGTTAGAAGAAATTCTCTAAGAAACATCAAAGAAAAAGCTTTTAGAACTAAGTGTTATGGCTTACAAAGTTTATATTTATGCCTCATTACTCATGTTTATGAATTTGTATTGTTTTTATTCATGCTCAAGGTGAGTCATTTACATATATCATGCATTATTTTAAAGTTTATGCGCATATCGAGTTATTATTTTACTTATGCATTCACCCCCACATACTCAGTACATTGAAAAAGTATTGACCCATATATATGTCTATGTTCTACATTATCTTATAATATACGTTCTGGAGCTTAGTTCCAGTATCATGATTAATTACGGGCATCATACCTTCATCTCGACTATTGGGTGAGTCCTCATAGTCCAAAGAACACAATCTCGATGAGGGAAATATCAACAATGTATCACAAACATGAAGAATGTGAAAACTAGCTATGTTGCCTGATAATTGTACTATATACTCTTCCTAAAAACACCTAATCGAAAGGGCACAAAGCATGGGAATTCTTGTAAAATACAATGTCGAGCAACTGTGTTTAGACGTCATTGAAAATTTTGGAATTTTTGAATGAGCTGATATCATCAAATAGCATGAATTGTTTTGCAATAGTGTTGTCGTAGTTGCATCCTATCGGCCGTCATAGTAGGATGACGTGTACAAAAAATTAATACCTCATTTTTTTATTTTTCCTTCTCATCTTTAGTTTTAAATAGGATAAGGTTTATTTTTCAATTCCTCTAAGGTTGCCTTATGGTCTTAGAGCAATGGAAAGGTAGGAACCCACTTGAAAGGGACAAAATGCATTGTTTTCTATTGAATTTCACACCACGAATCATTGGCATAGAGTTAGAAGTTTGTGTTCATACCTTTGTAGCAGCTGTTTGGTGTACAGGTAGGCTAGGTTTAATAGAGTAGTATAGAACCGGGTCATATGCTTGACATTGATTGATGGAAGATTCCATGTTTAGACTTTTAGGCATAGTGTTAGGATGGAAGAAAATAATAATCCCAAAAATGTTTAATATGACTTTTGGTTGTGTATAATAGCGAGACTGTGACATGAAATAAGTATATTATTGTTGATGCTAAACCAAATTTGGGTGATTTTACTGGTATTATACTAAAAAATCATGTAAAAATCTAAGGAATACCGAATTATAGATAACTGGTAACCCGATATAGGTTTAATGAGGATGATAGGTGGATAATTAAACATTATGATGACATAGAAATAAGATGGATGGTTTGAAGTACTAGGGGTTAACCAAATGTGTAGAGGTGTACCTTATTCTCAAATGATATACATAATATTGGTGTGGAATATGACCTGGTAAGTGATGGTTAAAGGTAATTAGAAACCCAACTTGATTTATGTGTATATGTTGACTACTTCTTCATATATTTGTTATAATGCATGTTCAAAGAAAGTAAATTGTTGAATGAAATCCTAAGTTATAATCACATATAAGGAGACTATATTAAAGCCTTGTTACTTGTATAAATGTGGCTTTTATTCTCATTATGGATGTGATATTTGTTATTATTTGTTGCTATTAGTGTGATGAGCTGGTAAAGAACATTTTCATAGGAATTATTATTATTATTGTGAGATGAGCTGGTAATGGAAATCTTCGTAGGACTTGGTTAGTATAGTATTGGTAGACACTACATGGACAATAGCTCTTCTCCTATAAGTCTTGTCTAGTGGACTTCCATAGGGCCCTCAACATTTATGTACAAGGTGTTGGTGAGTTTTGCGGTTCCTTCGGTGAATCAGGTTTTATGATTATTATTATTTTATGGTTAATGTTGTTGATTAAGTTTGAACCATAAGTATCCAGGGCTAAGGACATAAAATAATGGAATATATTTTGTTGTTTTCTATCTACTTGCGTATTTGAAACATGGTGTAAGTTATTGTTGTTGAGTCATACTTGTTGACTTGGTTAACGGTTGGTAGTCATGGTCTAAACTTGGTATACTTTTTGTACTGATTTGCACTTGATTAAGATCTTGGGGGTTATTTATGAAAGGCTAAAAGGTATGTAAACTATAGTTTCACGACTCAATTTCTCAGGCCATGATGACACCTATTATAACCCACTAGTAGATAAGCCAAATTGTAGTCCAAAATTGGTAGTAATGGACTATCAAGATAAATGAATGAAAACCATGGAATAAGTATAATAAAAGGTCTTAAATATAGAGGGCAACCCCAAGACCTGGTGAAGTTAATACAAGATTTTATAATATAATAAGAGTACAAAGTCAAATACCAAATAAATATACATGTACAACCCATCTCTGAATACAACATAGATTAGTATAATCCATAAGAGCAAGAGTAGTAGTGCTCACAACATTAGGATCCCACCCAAAATATTCCATCCATAGTTGCTCTGCACGATGCACACACCAACGGCGAGAACTCATACAATGATCGACAGACTGTAGAAGTGTCGTATGATTACCACACACGTGGTACTTAGTAGGCAACTACCAACAAGTGCCAAAGATAACATAAATATTGATAACATTCAAAGCAAGAATATAAAGTACAAGCAACTATCGAGGAAGATAACATAACGAAGCTAGAGAGGCAATAAGAATAAACTATATTATTTTAGAAGTATTCATGAGCTAAAGTTTTATAATGTATATCACTAGAAAATATACAACTAAAGAGTAAAGAAGGATATTAGTAGTAAATAGATCAAAGGAATACATACACAATATCAATAAACAAGGGAAGAGAACTATATAAGGTAATACCATGGCTAGATATTACATATATACATATAGATATACAAGACTAACTCATAGATAAAAACCTATGATTTCACCCAAAACTACACCTGCAAGAAGTATAATGCGGTCGAAGTTAAATATAGTAACCCTACTAGGATGGGGTTAAACCCATAGGGAATACGCTAGAAATATCTCTCAAACTTGCTGAAAGATTCGGGTAGTGTAGAAAATTAAATTGGGGGATTTGTTGTAATTAATAAATAGGAACAAAACTCGAATGCTTATGGTTTTAAACAATCTGAAATAAAAAATAGGAATACGTTCTCCATATCTTATAACTCTGTAGGTTTCTCATGCTCAATCTGACTATCTTAGCACTATGAATGCAGACTCTATCAAGATAAGTGTGACCAATTATCTTGTGGGCTTATTGGTAAATTTAACCCATAACCTTGGGCGTCTCAAGGTGTCGCCTTACTAACCCTTGCCGTCAATTCCAGTTAACTATCACCATTTTATAGCTTCGAATCACTATTGTAATCTTCTTTTCACAATCTTGAACTCTCTTGTAATGATAATTGCGTGGTCCTTAGCTTCTACACTAGCCAAGGAGGAAAAATACTATAAAGAAGATCATAAAACATGCAACAAAAATAATCTAAATGAATCTCCCACATCTCCTACTTTGTTAATCTACCAAGGTTCCCTCAACCCTAAATAAGTGAATTATCTACTCATAGCAATTAGAAATTCTGTAGAATTTATAAGTGAAAGCATTTTCATTTAAATAATCTCACAATAATTTATAAATATAAACCAATGTATCGAATTTAATTATAAACAAAAAATAAAGAACAAGAGAATTAAAAGATCAAAAGTCAATCTTGAAATCAATACATCTTTGTAAAAGTATAAAGTGTGTAACCTAATAAAAGACTAACTCGATGGTGTTTGTAGTTTCACCAATAACAAACAAAACCTAATCAAAACAAAATAGGATAGCTAAGTCGGTAATGGTCACGCCTCTGATAACAAGGAGTAAGAACTTTTGATAGCTCGTTGTCTACTTTTATTGCTCTATTCTGTCTTCAGTGATGATGACTCATTGTGACTCCTAACAATTCATTGGCTGCAAGTTGATGTCACTCCATTGAATTTCCAACTTTTAGTACTTTTGGATATGTTATCAAAATGACTCCTCACAAGAAGTCGTTGTCAATCATATCGACTCATAATCTTAACCCGTTTTCACTGGAACTTCAAATTGGAAATCATCAAGACTTTTTCTCATATGCTCAGAGCGACTCACACCATGACTCTTTGTCACCCATAATGAGTTGTGGTCAACCTTAATTTTTACTCCTGAAATTAACATCACTCACTATTAACATCACGACATAGGCCATGAGTCGTTAGGTGACTAAACAGATTGCGGTCCAGTCAGCACTTTAATTATTTTAGAACTATTTTTATCCTTTCTGATCCACGCCACTCCCAACCTAATTTACCTGAAACATACATAAAACACACATCATATACTACATAATGACCTAAGATGTGAATATTTTCACTGTTTTGAGCGATAAAAGTTCCATGAAATCATGACACATCAACCCCATCAACTTAGAATGTTAGCATGTCCTTATGCAATAAAATGATAGCAAAAAAACAGGATGCTTAGTAAGAAAGAATCTAAGATATCTATAGTAGTCAATTATATTTTAATCTAAAAGACATCACCCCTCCTACTTTTACACTAAAAAATTAACACTGTATAGTTCCATAAATCACAAAAATGCCGCACAAAGGAATTAGTGTATAGAATTGCATTAACAACAAAAATAACACATTTATAAAAATTACATTACTAGAACAAACATACAGTTAGCAACACAACCCATGCATCCTCATATCAATGACGACCTACTCACTTAGAAAAATTATGCATGTTAATGTAAGGACTATGACCAGACGCTCACACCCACAAAAAAGTTCCAATAATTTGTACAGAATACCATAGGTTTTGCATTATTTTCTTCACCTTAGGTTTCAAATAGTCGGGTTAGGATCACTATAGGACATTATTCAGCTTGTAATGTAGGCTTGGGGGCTAGTATGGTATATTTTGGAATTTTAGTCACCAAGCCTTCTTAGGACTACATTAACTTTTTGGGGTCTACATATCAAATAATTTTCTTTTTTTCGCCCTTATTTCTCTATTTTATTCTTTTATTACACATTTAGGTTAGGTGTGGTTTCTTTTATTCTTTTAGTTTTCTTTTACCAAAATGTTTTTTTCTAACACACTAAGCCCTACTTTTATTTTTCTCTTATTTACCCTTCTTCATACCAACTTCAAATCGATCACCCCTATGATAGACACCCTAAATATAGGCAATTTTTTAAAGGTAGCAAAATAATGTCGTAGAGGACCCAGGCCAAAACAGATTTAGTATGATAAAAATAGAGAGGTGAAAAAAAATATAGGTTTATAAGGATCAAAATTGTGATCAAGGAATTCTAATTCACATTGTTGAAGGTTATTTAGGCTAAAAGTTGACTACTTTGAAGAACGACCTGTGATCCTTTCTAAGCGACTATCCTAACACCTAGGCAAGACTAATCGGGCAAGTTTTTGATTCCATACACAAGGAGAACTAAGTAGTATCTCACACACATATGGCACCGGGTTACATCACTCATTACTGTCAATCTTGTTCATGCAACTGTTAGCTATGATTATCATATTCCTAATCCTAATTCCATAATGAGATTCACAATGGTCACATATATCACATCACAGAGTTAAATTTTTTTAGAGCTGTATAACAATTTAAGTATAATCAAATAAAATATATCAACTTCTTCAGGTACTTATTTCTCCTAGCTAAACAAAAACACAAACATCACACAATAAAACACAATAGGACACAAAATTATTTTCTAGACATGTCTATTCTATAATCAAGTTGTGTTTGATGAAAAAAGAAGCGTAGAAATAAAAAACAATGATGGTTGTGGTACACCCCCAGTCCCACTAAAAGATGTTGCAATATCCCAAATATGTGAGTTCAATATAAAGCAGGGGAATGGGGACATATTTAGGGATACTAGGCACCAACTCACTATATCTGAGCATGGGGGGTCTCATAATTATCCCTACTCTCATCAGTTACAGTGGTCCTAGTGGCTACCCAGATGCTTAAATCAATAATGGTATCGATGATGTTTGATGCACTCAATGGTTTCTCTGGCGATGGAGCAGTGCTGCTACTCAACTTTGTTGCATCAGTAGTTATTGTATCCATAACTCAGGAGCTACTGAATTACGTAGCCATCTCACAGACCCTCATCTAATATCCCTTGTTATGATGAATACCGACTACCTTGGTTGCCTCTGCATTATATTTTGCTTATCTTCTACTCTTCATCTTCTTCATAGCTCTCTCACCCCTATTAGCCTAGCAACCAACTCCTAATGTATGCACACCAAATCTTGGGATTGAATATTTGTAAAGTTGTTGCTGATCAACTATTTGAACATACAAAATAGGGTATACATACCTTTTATATCATTCATTATCTCTCTTTTGACCTAAGGTTAAACCCCATCCTTTATCCTATTTACTTTTCACTCAACTATATTTGACATTTTTACCATATCTATTTGAAAGATGGTTGGACTAAAGTATTTCCAGTGAGAGTTGGTCTGGAAGGGAATGAATATGCCCTAGGAGGTAGGGTCAGATTCTAAGAGGTACTAATTGCATATAAGGCCTGGCACTCGAACTAGGCAGAGTCAATGGGGTATCATAAATATTGGTGAACCCTGAGTGTTGGAATCATGTCCTCCAACCTAGAATTCCTCCTGAAGTAGAGTGACTCCTATGTTAGCCTTCAAAATAGGATTTGTAATATTTGGGATGAGTTGGTAACATCTTGGATCAAACCTAAGTCAGTATTCCACCATACCTAAAAGAACTGGTCCATAAGCTTTGGCACTACTTAATCTAATCATTTCTGCATTAGAAAGAAAGGGAATACAAAAGCTATGCCTATTACCATCGCTCAATGGTGGATCTCCCTAGCTATCATCTTAGCCACATGTATCTCATAACCTTCTGAGAAACTCACTACTAAAGTGACTAGGTCTGTATTGGGTACATTGTCCCTATTTGTAGGACTCAACCTATGACGTAAAACCATCAACTAAGACTTCAATAAACAATTCAAACTTCCCTTCTAAATAAATGAAAAAGATTCAACTTCTGCAATAACACAAGATGTGTCCACCTTTACCCTAGCAATGATTCTGGCCATCCACTTGAGATGAGTTAACTTTTTCTTTAAGATAATTTTTGTTGATCTCACTTTCTACAGCTTATCCATATGGTAGTCAATTTATATTGTATAAGTAGGCAACTAAAATTTTGGCCCTTGTAGAACTATGGAAAATGTCTGAGTAGATATGTTTTCCAAAATACCTAAGATTATAACATCTATCAATGGGTCACCACACCTCCACAAACACCTTTAAGGATACAACTGCTTCAGCTCCATTAAATATAAGCATAAAAATCTCAAATAAAGATAGGGTGATACTTTCTGGAAGCTCGAGTAATCTACTTAAGGTGGTACTATCTAAATAGGGCCTCAAAGTCAGGCATCTTAGACATGCATGTAGCACTCAGCTTGGGCTCTTGGTAGAACTATCTATTCATATTTTTGGAGAAAGAGGCGATCATACTGTTGCTCTTATTTAATTCCTATATCTCATATTACCTCTACTAGTTAATTATGGGCAATGGGGCAGACATTATTCCTAGTGGCGCAAAAAGTGGAGGATAAGGTGGAATTTCTACTAGTGTATCACTAGGATCACTTTCCTCATCCTCCTTATTTACTAACTTCTCACTCTCAGATCCACTGCTCTTAGTATCTTCTTCCTTTTTCTCATCTTGGGTGACCGATTCATTTCCTAAATCACTATCCTCTTTAGACTAGGATTGTGAGTTGGGCAGTGATTGGATAGGATTTTTCATACTTGGCCTATTATGTAGTGGTGTGTAATGTTCTAGCATTTTGTTAGAACATTTAAGACTTTTAACTCAGAATAATTGTAAGTTATTAGGTAATTATCATTGTTTTTGATGATATTTATTCGATAATATTATGAAAGGCAAGATGCAAGAGAACCTAAGACACTAAGGACAAAAAGAGGTGAATATGGAATAAATAACCAAGATATTGCAAAAGATTTGTTGATGACTATTATTATAAGTCATCAACTTGGTGATAAGTTATCAGGTCCATCTTCAATCGGAGGTAGTGTAATAAAGTTGGAGTAAAAGTGTGATGACATCCCTTGATATGTCATCATAAATTTGATAAGCTATCAAGAGTGTTGTCAGCCTTAGACAGAGAATGGACTTTAGTTGGAATCTATGACGACACTGGTGACAAGTCGTCAAAGTTTTGATACACCGTCAGGTTTTGTGGTAAGAGGATCTAACAACATTTTTGATAAGTCATCAGAACCCTAATAAGGCATCACGCATGTCGTCGTCCATTTTTAGAAAAAGCTGTAACCTGTGATTTTGTTTCCATAATTAACTTAAGTATTTAAGGACAAACCTAAATTTTCCTTAAGAGTTTGAGTTATCTAAGGGATGAATTTTGGAAATTTGAATTTTGAATTTCCTTTAAGTTACAGCTACAAATAGTAGCTTTTAGCATTTCATATAAGAAGTGTGCAGAAATCTTAGACGTCTGGAACTTCACGAACTTTAGTATTTCTCGCTCTAGTTTTGGATACACTGTCACCATTAACTTGTTAGAGATTACTATTGCTTTTTGCGGAGTTATCTAGTAATTGAATAAAATAAATAATTATTTCTTTTCATTGATCTATAAGTTTATCTTTCAAATCATGAATTAAATTATGTGTTTCACTCGTTATATCATGAGTGACTATACTCTATTAACCTGAATTATGTGATGTAGGGTTAGGTCTTGTTAAGGTGCTAAGTGTTCAAGATTCAAAAGATGGAAGGATTTCATGATAATTTTGAGGTTTTAATTAATGTTTGTTTGTTGCAAACAATAGATAACACCTGCTTTGATTTGATTGAGAAAGAAATCAAATATAGTAGGAAGTGTATTATCAATAGGGATTCAAAAATACTTCATTTAATAATCAGCGTTGCAACAAGGTTGGTTAACCTGAGGTAAAATTTGAGCAGTAAATAGAAATTTCCTGAGTCCGAGAGGATTTGGGAATCAAACGCTTAAGTAGGTCGAGATACATTTATGCATAACATGGATAAATATAGCTTATTATCCTACCCACTGTGAGAATATTGAACCACTTTTAGCACCTGTCATGTATCGAAAGCCCTAGTGAACATAATTCTGGTTATTCCATAAACTCTTGACTTACAAACACTAAAACTATAGTGACCAACAATTAGTTGCTAATCATTTAAAACCCCCCACTTTATCTTTTTGTATCATTCGTTTGAATTCAACTTGTAGCTATAGTTTCAAACAAGTTTAATCGCTACTCACATTATTCCCTATGGGTTCAACCCCAAATCCAAAGTTGGGTAAATACATTGATGACGACCGTCTTACACTAAGTTGATGTGTTAGTTAACCATTATAAAAAATGGCACTATTACCGGGAAATAATTTGGTATATTGAGTTGGTTTTGGAATTTTAGCCTAATTTCTTGAATTTAAACTTGTAAATATTTGTTTTTTTATTTTCTTTTATTTCTAGTGTTAGGTAGATTTTAATTTTTGTTTACTTATTACTATGGTATCTTGGAATAAACAGAGCTTGGTGGTTGGAAATCGTATCTTGATGATCCATGTCCATATTGTGATGGACCTCACTTTTGGAAAGATTATAGATATTCTCCTTTTGAGAGAGATGTGTGCACCATCTCTATCCTACTGGGAGTACAATTGTTCTTTATATGGTGGGGAAAAATGAATATTGGAGTGATTGCCAAAATGGCCCCTCCCCTCAGTATGCTAACCCAAATTCTAGTTCTTCTTATGATTTTGATACGTCTTATGGTCAAGAACAGGAAGAGCGAAGCACCGGAAAGAGTGGCATTGAAGCTATGGTTTAACTAGTATTGGATTGTGTAGACAAAATAAATGATATCATATGTGATATACACCAAGACATAAGGGAAAATAACGAGGAAAGAAGAATGATAGAGGATATGGATATAGAGGTCAAGAATTCAAAGCACTTTTTCACATTATGTTTAGATGATATCTTGTTCGCAGAATCATTTAATAGAACGGACGAGTGTGAAGATGAGGAACAATAATCCTATATTGATGTTGTGCTTGATGTTGAGAAACCCTCGATGATTTTCCAAACAACCGAACCAACCATGAGGGATAATGCCAAGATTGAGTAATTTCTCGACTAGTCTCTCAAATGGAATTTCTACTTCAATACTGCATGCATTTTGCTTGAGGCTTCTAAAAATATTCATATTGGCACTAAGTGTGAATGCATAAACGCACTAACTTATCTGATTAACTGAGTGACTGATAGCTGAATATTGGTCATATAGGATAGAAAAGTACTTAGTCTGGACTGAAGCTGTAGAGTATTATACATATGCAGTAAGGATAAACTGAGTAACATAAAATAATAGAGAATGAATTCAAAAAACTTGTATTATTTAAGGATACAAGACCCAACATATAACATGATTTTGAAATAATCTATAAACTGAGTTACTAAAATACTGATAACTGAATAACTTATAACTGTATGCTATGGTCAAGCAAACATAAATTGAACTGAGTTACTAATCTGATTACTTAACTAAGACTGTAACTAACATAGTAACTGAGAGTCATACTAGAATTGAATAATGGGTTGTAATAACTATGTAATGGAGACTGTCATAAACTGAGGTTCTGAATATACAATCACACTCGATATTTTCTCAACTTTTCATCTCATGAAATTTTTTTATTTCTCTCCCTTCAAAAACTCAATACAACTTTTTTCTAGCCATTTACTTAGCACACTAACTTTATATTTAGGCCTATTTTTAAAACTACAGCCTCATGTAAAGCATGAAAAAATATTCCCTTATCATGAAATATTTATTCTCTCCCATCTAAGTAATCGCTCATCACTACATCATATCATAGGGAGATTTTACTAAAGGGTTAAATCATGAGGACCTAGAGCATGATAAATACTATGCCAAACTTGATACTTAACTGATGCCTAAGGAATAGAATATCAATATCATTGATTTATCAAGAGTTCTAAACTAAGGATATACCTAACATAATATGAATTTATCCAACCATTAGGAGTGTAGCATAAGTCATGGGAACTAAGCATACTGTAAAGCATGAGTACATGAGTCATGAGCTATAAGACCTGAGTTTAGAGTTTTTGAATTCACGGAACATGATTCATAAAACTGAGTGAACTGGAACTCCTTATACTAGTAATGGTAAGTGTAAGTGATTTTTGATTATGTGCATGAATATGAGCGATGATCATAGAGCTAACATGTAAGGAGTGAATAGATAACATGATAGATGAAGAGTAAAACGTCGCACTGAGGTAAGGAATACTTAGGTATCATCTGTTCCCATTACTTTTCTATATATACTAACATTGCTACAAACATCTGGAAGCCTAACTTGGTTACTTGTTCCACTATCTCCCCCTTAGCTTAAAGTCGTTATTCTAAGACTGTGAACCACTTAATAATCTTTAAATTAAAATTAACCCACTTTACTCTAGAGCTTGAGATATAACAATACCCATAAACACTAAACTCATTCAGAAGGACTACACCTAATACTATAGGGTCCACTACTAGTACATTTTTTTGATACCCGACTATTAGCTTTCTATTAACCCAAGAATCATCATATAGAAACCTCAACACTGACTAACTTAGAATTCTCGGCACTTCTTTGTACTGGTTCAATCCAAAAAATTCAAACTTAAATTAGCTAGAACTGAGTTACTACACCTTCACTCAATGATTGTCCCATCTAAAAAATGGAATGGAACAACTATATTACTGAAATCAACTGAAGGGATTTTCTGAAATACTAAAACTGAGTAATTTCTGTGTAATTATTTGGTTGGACTAGATATACCTATTGGGGTAGGCAAAAAAAGGGTTCTGTTAAGATTTTTAGTCTGACTTTAAAGTTGATTGCTAAGTAAGGAGTTAGCAGAGACAAGGAAGCTTCTGGATCTATTAGGGCATAAACATGTAAATAAAAGATGTATAATGTACCAATTATCATATTAGGGCAATTTTGTAGATCCTAAATGGACTGAAGTGCATAAATCCTATTTGGGTATTGCCCACTGGTGGCAGTGGAAGTGGCACCCTACTGATTTTGGTGACCGAACTAAGATGAGGGACGGATATTCTAACTCTGCAAACCTGATTGAGGACAATCTCTTATTCTATAGAATGGATTACTACATCAAAAACACAACCCACTTCCAGCCCTACAACCCTAATGGTTTCTACCATATTTATAGCAAAGAGGATTTGTTCGGCCAATCTTTGGCCTTGACGTTCTGGCCTTTTTATTCTTTCTCCCCTTTTCCTATATCTCATCTTCTCACTATACAAAGCTTGAATCATAATACTAGATAAGATTGTAGGTATCTAACTAATCTAGGAAACTACTGAATAAGATAAGGCAGTGAAAATAGTCTTGAGTTTGGAGTGAGACACATGCTAATTAAGGGGATTTATCTGAACAAGTGGAGGTGCTGGATGATTTTTATTACTTCTTCCATTAACTTTTCTGAGAGGCATATTCTCTAAAATGCAGAAGGAAATGAATTAGACTGAGAATTTAACTTAGGCTTATGCTCACTCGCACGAAATAAATACTGATAGAAGGGAAACTTTTCCTAAAACATCTTATAACCTTCTTCGATAAATGTGGTGTACTACACACCTATGCACAAGAATCTACTAGATACGATTTTCAGACATTCTATGACTCTATTGAACCTTAGGATCTAATACCAAGTTTGTAACACCTCGAGTCTATACCTCGGATGCTATACTATGCTACCGACCATGAAGGAGCACCAACTAACCCATGACTGGTACCTACTGTGAGCACTTTATAATAATAACAATTTAATAATAACATAACTGAAATACGTGTGAAAGTTAGGCTAAAAATGCCATAAATTTCATAACTAAAAGACAAATACTGAATACCGAAAGATGAACACTAAAAACTGAAACATCCTTCTAAAATACTCTAGTCTGGAAGCCTCTAACTATCTAATTATGCAGTTGATAGGACAAGCCCCCAACCAACTCAAACTACTGAAAATTGGCCTTAAATCCTAAAATACTACTTTATTCTTAAACTATTAGGACTCAACACTTAGTCTGCTGCTAATAAGCCGGGCTGTTAAGTATGTTAAGGAGACTGTGCATCTGAACCTATGATTTAAGACATCATAGTGTAAAATAAATATATGCGTCAGTACTTTGAATATACGTCTATGGTGAGGTAGGGTAATATGCATGGGTTCATGTGCATGAATAATAACTAACTGAGTAACTTGAACATAACTGAATGAGAGAACATACATGAATACATAAACTGTAACTTTGATCATATCAACACTGGTTATTGAGTTCTAAATAATGATTAATTGATATCTAAGTTTGCGGATAGTATAAGACTAATAACTGAGTGACTATTTCTGACGGTACTAATTGATCACTGGGTGATTGTTTCTAATAGTCCTGATTCTGTAGAACTAAACTGAGTTTTATACTGAACTGGTAACTATATTTGACAGTTCTAATTTTGTAGAACTGAATTGAGTTCTCTGCTGAGACTAAAAATAAAACTAAAACTATGGGAGGTAATTATCTAAGCGACATGTCCCCATCTGAATGGATTGGTGTCCAACCTGTAATCCCATTTAAAAGGGTGTCAGTACTATTCCATGGGTAAAAATAAGTTGAGCTAACCCTCTCTAGTAGGAAGCTCTTTTAGCAACCCTCACCGGATAGAAAACTTGGATGATATATATCAACACTAGTCTGCAATGAATATATGTCAACCTATGCTGGCTACATAGTTCTGTAATATGGGGATTGCTAATAAGGGTCAAACCCTATACTGGCAGGAATGCCCCCATCCCTGGGTTTGCTCTGTGTTGAATTCCACACCAACTGAATAGAAACTGAACTAATTTCTAGTACATACTAGAATTGATGGAACTATTTCTGATCGTACTATCTAACTGAGCTGAACTAAGGATTCCACATCGTACTATCTAACTGAGCTGAACTAAGGATTCCACTAGCAGATGGAGTACTAATGAATCAGGTTAATCAACTGAGTTAATTGTGTTCTGAACTCAATATTGAAGTGAGACTGTGATTGATTATTGAGTACTACTGTTAATAATACTACTGACACTATTCTATACCTACTTAGCTCTAGGTAAACAGCTAAATTTTTGGGTATTGAATACCCCCAGGACTTGATAGCATGCAAAATAAAGCATAGAGTAAAATTGAAAAACTTAACACTGAGCACTTATTCATAACTTATCCATAGGAGTATTTTATCAAACACTTGTAAGGCATAAGTTTACACATAAACTAGCGTTTCATGATTTTTCACCATTTAATTCACATTAGCATTTTAACAAAACTTAAGGAGCACAACTATGCACATGATACTAAAACAACATGTAGGCATCATAACATAAATTCCCTAATTTCCAAATTCAATGGGTTTAACATGAATTCAGATGACACTACACACATGATAATCAATACCACATAAATCTTGTAATAACCCATGGATTAGAAACCCAATTAAGAATATAATCATGAATACAATTAAATCCAATCATGGAAATCAGGAAATCAATCTACTTAAGTTTAAAAGAATTTCTTGGACTTTAAGAGCAGAAGGAACCTTTGGATGAACACTTCACATACCTAAGTACTTGAATTAATGAAGGTTGGAGGTGAGTTCTCTAATCTTGAACCTAGAATTAGAAGACCTGGGATTTAATTATTGAGCAATTTTGAAAATAGTGAATGGATTTTCCATCTAAAGTGGTTAAATCTCGTGGTTTGGGTGCTGATAAAAATGGAAAAATGACCCAAATACCCTTGAGGACGTGAAATTTTAATGACTAAAAATTAGCCTAGCGACACGCAGAATGACATGCTGCATCAATGGTGTTGACGCAATATATGATTCGCAATATCGAGTCCGTATCTATTCACTAGAAATTACACTGAGAGATGGGAGAAAATATTCATTGATGAGATAGGCAATGCGGCACATTGTGATCATGTCGATACACTAATTTGGACTCCCAAATGTGCTTCAAACAATGTTTGAAAAATCTAAAACTCGTTCGAGAACACCTACTGAAATTCTTGATCATGAAACAACTTAAATATCGATATTTAATAGTTTTAAGGGTCAAAAAATAAGATCGCCAACTATGAAGACTAAAATAACTCTAAGTATGAATACTTAGTTAAAGTCTTCTAAGTATGTGACCCCTTAACAATATTTAAAGGATTGAATTAAGCTTAGGATTTTGTGTGGTCTCTTAGAGTGTTCTTTTGTTGCTCCATCATCTGAGGTCACTAGGGTTGGAAAATTTATAAGGTTCAGTCCTCCTACTTTTACTAGTTCTAAAGTTGAGGAGAATCCTTAATACTTTATTGCTGAGACAGAAAAGATTTTTTATGTGATGCAGGATACTGATGTAGAGTGTGTTAAGTTCACCACCTATCACTTGAAGGATGTAGCATAGAAATTGTATGGAGAGTAGGAGCAACTTAGGGAGATGATGCTGAGTCATCTTTATAGGAAGACTTCTCAAATTCTTTTCTTGATCCCTTCTTTCTCGAGATTTCAAGGAGGCGATGGCCGAGGAGTTGATGAATTTAATTTAAGGCAAGATGTCAGTAAATGAGTATGCCTTGAAGTTTCATTAGTTGTTATATCATGATCTATAATTGAGGATGAGGAAGTTTACCTCTGCGTTGTCCCATGAGTTTTTCTTGAAGAGAAAGTCTACCTTGTCTAACAAGGATATGGACATCTCTAAACTTGTGGTGTTTATTCAACAAACTGAAGAATAAAAGAAGAAGCAAGAAAAGATGAGTAAAAGGAAGTATAAGACGTTTTGCTACTCAAAATAGTGTGGAGTCAGTAAAAGACCAAACAAGTAGGAAAATAGCATGCTTAGCCAGCCTAGAAACAAATTGTCAATTGAAAAAAATATTTAAATAGAGGATGCAATCAAGCTCTTAACACAAAGATAAAACATTAACACTAAGTTGAACCGCTCGATCTCAGCAATCCCAACTAATCTTGATAATGAGTAAGCATCAAAATGTCAAAATATATCATAACCCTCAAGCTACCATTTAAAAGATAAAAGATTATTAAACTTTAGCCAAAAAATCTAAACTAAGGTCAAACACACAACTCGCTCTTAGTCTAAAAAATTAGGTGTATTCTCTTTGGTTCCTACCATAATTAACATTAAAATATTGCTGAAGAACAAAATCATAATATAGGATAAACCATGGGCTGAAAGCATTAGCAGCCAACTCCACATCTGCTGGAGTCTTGAAATATCAAAGCAGACCCAAGAACTCTCCAAGGCGGTGAATAATAAAAACTATAGCTCAAAACTCGAACTACTTTGAGGAATGCAACCTTAGTCAAAAATTGGTCAATCCAATGCTCTATATAAAGAGACAAATACCCTTAGACACATTTCACTAAGGAGTAGCACTCCATTATGTCTCATTAGACTGAACAAATGCTAAAATGAAGATTTCTTGAATCTACTCATAAAAACAAACTTAATCAAAATAAACCATGAATCACATTGTAGAAGAATAATGTACCAATATAAATATCATCAACAAGGTCTAGACCATTATCAAAAAATGGTCAAATAAAACCAGCATGATGAAGTCCCAATTGACATACCTAAGAAGTGAATATAGAAAAGGATTATCCATTTGGTTCCAACGCTAACTCAACTGAACAATGGACCATGTCACTAAGAGAATAGGATACCCAACTCTTCACCAATACTAAGATACTCCCAGATAGAATACCAATAACACTATACTAATGACATGGCCTCTTACCACAACCTCGATAAGTTTTAATACATGTTCCCTCTATAGTGCTCACATGATATTAAACCTGTATGAAAGAAGACCCAACAATAATCAAATTCTCTGACGATAAAAAAATAGCAAAGGTAATCCTCCGGTAAATCCATGTACCATTTTATATGCAGAATGATATAGTATAGGAGTATGTCTGGCCCAGTTAATAAAAACTCATACTCAAAAATCAATAAGGAACCTTGCTGAATGCCAAGAAACCTAATGTTTCTTGAGAAATGCTTAATGTACCATATGTCATCTCTGGTTGTGAGGTATCCATTAAAAACTCAAAATTCCCAATGCTAAATCCCGTAAGGCCGACGATATGCTCCCATATGATTCTTTCCATATTTATTGCATGGCTCTCGAGGAGGTCTCAGTTGGATCATATTCCCTTGCCCATGATAACCCACTGATCGCGAACTATGACCCTCACTTCTTTACCCAATTTGACTGCCTCTGAATCCCTGATGTTGTGGTGGAGCACTAGCTGCAGTCCAAATTGATTCCATAGTTGTGTTCATCGTCTCAAGGGCTTCGAGAAGCACCCCTTATTTGTGCCAACAGGACTTCAAAACCCAAAGGGACATTCTATGGTAAGGATGTAAATTATGTTGGTGTTATTTATATGTATATGTATATATATATATGCTTGTGAGCATAAGAAGTATGTTATTTGATTGTTGTTGAAAGATGATTGGAAATGATGTTGGATCATTCTTGTGCATGGTTGGATTATGTTGAATTGTAAAGGGATGATGTGGTATTGATGATATGGTATTGAAATGATGATTATATATATATATATATATACATAAACCTATTGTTCAAGTTGGTATCAGAGCCAGCTCCGGTGCCGGTGGTAGGGCAAACCTCAGCGAGGACGCTGAGTCCCTACGGGGGTGAGTGTAGGGACGGCGATACGTAACACCTGCATTCATTTAGGCAAATCCCACATCGGTAGTGAAGGGGAACGAAGTGTGCCTTATAGGTGCATGGATACCTTCCACGTATGTGACACGTTTTAAAACCGTGAGGGGCCGAGGCTCCAAAGCAGACAATTTCGCATGCGTCGGTGGGCTGGGCTGTTACAGCCGATGTGGTCACAAACTCTATTAGAGCCTGAGATGTCCCTGAATTCTCTGACTAATGCTGAAGATCTTTGACAGTAATTTCAAACTCATTGGTCTAATGTTAAATCAAAACTTTAGAAGCATGTGGAAAAGTCTTATCTGTATTTATCAATAACCTCATGTCATGCATCTAGAACAGAATAAATTCAATGAATGCACTAGAGGTTCATAGAAATACAAACACATGACAAGGAGTCATGAATTAAAATTCCTAAGAATATCTTATATACGTTCGAAGATAGGATGCAGATGTCTTTGTACCAATCTCCAAGACTTTACTAGACACTTATCCCTTATACCAGTACACTAGTAACCTAGGATCTGATACCAATTTCATGACCAAATTCTTAAAGTCATAGTGGCACCTACTATAACCCATCATTAGGTAAGCCAACTCTTCATCTGGAACTTCTAGTAATGGACAATCAAGGGAAATAAATGAAAACAATGTATTAAATATAATAAAGGGGATAGTACATATAAAGAAACCCCAACACATAATAAAGTTAGTACAATATCTTCTAATATAATAAGATCATAAAGTCAAATACTAAATAAATATACATGTATAAACCATCTGTAAATACAACACTAGGATTAGTCTAATCTAGAAGAGGGAGAGTAGTAATGCTTCCAATGTAAAAAATCACCCGATATTTTTTATCTATAGTTAATACGCACAATACATACAAGATAAGTGAGAACTCTTACAATGATTTGTAGACTACAGAAATGTAGTATATGTACCAAACACATAATACTAAATAGGTAATTACCGATTGAACTCCAATGATAATGCAAATACAAATAATGTGCAAATAATGAATATAAATAACATATAACTATTTAGAAAACTAAGATAACTAATCTTGAGAGGTAATAAGGATAAACTATCCTATTTTATTAGTATTTATGAACTAAAGTTCAATATCATATATCACTAGCCAATATACAAATAAAGAGTAGAATATGGATATGTTCGTATAAAAGCCCAAGAAACACAGAAACAATATGAATATAAAAATAATGATACGGATATACGGTAACACTATAGCTATAATATGTACATATACATATACAAGATTAACTCAAAGTTAATAACCTAAGGTAGTCAGACCTAACCTCTCTAGAAAATCCTAACTAAGTAGGAAAACTAAGCTAACATGATCAAGGCCTATAGTAAAAATGTCTACCCATGAATACACTATCCATATGTAATTTACCATTAAAAAAAATAGAATCAGAATCATAGCTCCAACCTTAGTACCAGTCTATAATTAGCGTGCTAGGAACTAACTATTATAATAACAATAAATGTATGGGCTAGCCCAGAAAAATAATACCTAACTGGAGCCCCATAATCCCATAAAGTTCAATCAACACTAAAAAAAACAAACATCGGCTATACCTATAAAACCCCCCATAAAGTTGATAGATATAAGCACCAAATAACGTACTGGTGATAGCCAATGAATAGGATTGAATGAATGTAAAGAAAATCCATAGTACCATAACAGAGTTAAGTGCCACAACATAGAAAGCATATGCACCTCCTCCAGCTTAACAATTCACAAAAACAGGACCTACAACGACCTCTTTTCTTTAGTACAATGGCTTACGGATAAAGGGGAGCCTAGGGGATTCAAGATATCTATATGCACCTACCTGGTCATAATCCAGAATTTCGAATCGTTAACAATATTCTTGGTCTAGTATTGGAGATATGTATAAGTGCAAAAACTCAAAACATGGATAAAAAAGTGTAAGACTATAAATCCATTGCCCAATATTAACTCTCAGACTAAATCAGTATAAAAGTGTAGAAAGGGTTGAAATCTATCTTGACCAAAGTAAATATCAGTGGTTAACAATGGATAGGCCATGAACTAGAATTAATCTTGATCTATCTTCATATTTAGTTCTGAAAGCTCATTAATAATCAATTATGGTTGTATAAGAGTAAAATGATACCACTCTTTCTATATAAAATATTAGGTGAGAATTTAGGTCAAGAATGGGTTCATAGGCTCTACAAAAAAATCTAAAATTAAATCTATCATAAAATACCTTGAAGGACAGTGAACATCTTCTCAAAAGTTGAGTACAAATAATACACAAATTGGGTCCCAATCAGTCCCTAAAGTCAAAGGATTTAAGGACCTAATTTCTAAGAATTTATAATAAAATGGGATACAAATTAAAGAGGAAAATAATTGTAAATGACCAAGGAATGACAGGATAAGTTACCATCAATCTATGATTCAAGACACTTTCCATCTCTTTAAGCTCTTAAAATAGTGGGAATTTATCAATAAAATAAGGGGACTATCTTTAACGAACTAGAAGTACCCCCGGGATGTCACGCAGTGCTAAAAACTATGAATAGTCCCAAGCTAACCCATTAAGACTACTTCACTTGAAACTCATAAGAAAAGTGAACTAACACAAAGAGAACATGAAGGTAAACAAAGACATATCTTAATAAAAATATTTAACTTTGAAATATATAAAAAAACTCTTTGAAATTATATCTTAAATAGTCTAGCAAGCCTCTAAGATGACTAGAGAGCCACTTGGACAGACCCCAGGTGACCAAATTATGAACTAAAGTCCAATAACTAAATACTTTTATCTACAAACAAAATTCTCGTAAACTGGGTCCCCAGACTATGAGGACTCTCCTAAAGTAAGGATGAGGGTGATGATGTTGTATTCGTTCATGATATAGGAAATAAACACCAAAATCTAAATTAATAGACAATGTATCTCATAGACATATATATGGGTCTGTACCTCTAAAATGTACTGAGTTTGTGAGGGTTAATACATAAGTAAATAAATAGATGAATATATATATAAACATACACACACTTTTAGATGATTCATGCCAAGTGTAAATTAATCACCTTGTACTTGAAATAAGTAGGGATTGCAAAATTATGGACCTGAAGAATGAAGAATAAAGATAAACTTCTTGAGCCATAACACTTAGTTCAAAAATCTTTACGTTTATTCATTATTATGGGTGATTCTTCTAACATATATAAATTATGTGATCTACCATAGAGTCCAATATCCTACCATTATTGGGGGAGAGTTGTCTAATCTTTGTCATCAGAGTAGAACCTTAATATAATGATTAAGTTACTTCATCCATATTAGGATAAACTTTAACCTATGGTGGCTCATTGATTCTAGGAATTTAATATATGCTTATTCGAATTCCATTCTCGGAGCTAAATACTAATCCCAAAATACTTTTATGCTCACACTTTAGGAAATCCACCTTAATATAGCATAAGGATTTATAGACTATAAACTAGTTATGCTTTACGTTTTTTTAAATCATAATCATAATGAATAAATGTGGATTTCATATCTTATCTAATGATCAAAAAATCAATCTTTACTTTAAATCTTATCATAAAACGGATCAATGGATCTTAAAAGCATAATCCTCTTGTGAACTCAATACTTATACTTAGGACTTAGAAATTTATGCTTTTAATTCATGGAAATTCAAAAAAAACAAAACATCATGCAAGATAATCACATTGAAATCATTCAACAATCCCAGTCAATATTATGAAATCAAGATCATAATATGAATCTTGTAAGCCAAACATGAATTGAAGAAATTATTGATGCACTTCAAACTTTTAATATATGGTAGTATCAGAATTAAAGAATATGGCTATATGGGTATGAACACTAATTCAAAATAAAGAAACTCAATCTTATAAAGATGTATTTTGGGCATAAGGATGAAAGAATAAACTAGCTCATAAACCCAACATACCTTAAGTCTCTTAAATTTTGAAGAAAGGGATCTTGATACATGAAGAACGAACTTATAAGAGAATCCCTAATCTTGATGTTCTTGAAGATGAGAGGATGTAAGTGTTGTTATTTGATTTGAGAGAGTAGGAAAAGAATTTCTCTTTGAGGGTTATAGGTCATTGATGGGATGTTATAAGGGAGGAAAAGAAAATATCCCCTTCACCAAACTTCATAAAGAAAGCTCGTCGTCCTTACTACTCTACCATATGACTAGTATGGTAAGATACAACTTAAGGAGAAGTGGTATGATGCATACAGACTCTAAGACAAGAGGTAATACATTATCTACATATGGAAAAGATTCATCCTTGGATGTGATTTGTTTAAGACTAGATATTTAACAAAAATCATCACCTTCACATTGAATTTTGCAATAAAGTTTACCAATTTCACAAGTATTCAATTTGTCATAATATGTCAAATGATATAAGATCACTTAAATGAACTTAAGGAGAAAGAATTCGATGGATATCAAATTTAAACTTAGATAGGAGTGGAACTACATAAAAGAGATGAGGATGATTTGTTTTTATGTATGCTTCATCTTCCAAAGTAGCCACTTAAACCAATTGGTTTCTCCGAAGAAATTTCATTGATGTTGCTTCTTTATTTTGTAGCCTTCAAACCTTCCTATCAAGTATTTTAACCAAAATCTTCTCATATGCCAAGTTATCTTCGCCTCGAATACTCTCTGGTGGAACCACTATGGATGGATATCTGATACATTTCTTAAGTATTGAAATATAAAACATAGTACATACTACAGCTAACTCTAACGGAAGATTTAATTCATAAGGAACCTCTCTAAAACGCTTTAGTATCATATAGGGACTAGTAAATCCTGCGCTCATTCAAGGCTAGGTTTTCATCCAAACTACCTTTAAAGTATAAAACATATTCTCTCAACATGATTTATGATGTTTAGATTGTGTGCTAAACCTGACTAACAATCTGCGAATGAAATACAGTACTAAGCTTAACCTTTATACCAAGGCCCTTGTAAAAAAGATTGTCAAAACTATAAAGTACACCACATGCCTCTGCCTATCTTATATTATCGATAAGGGTATCACATGAATACTTACTAACTCTTGGATATACATTCTTACATAATGCTCCGCAGTGTTAGAATTCTTAACAGGTAGGAAATAGGCTTACAGTCATTCAGTCTACTACAACCAATTTCGAATCATGTTGTCATCAAGTATGAGGCATACCTATGATGAAATCCATATTCACTACTTCCTACTTCTAGGTATGTATACTAATCTCTTTCAACGTACCAATTGATCTTGGGTGTTCAACATTATCTTGATGATAATTAGGGCACTTATCTACATACTCGACTATGTCACTCTTCATACTATTTCGCCAATAAATCTTCTGTAAATCATGGTAAATCTTTCAACAAATCCAACCACATTGTCTACTTGATATTTAGCTCCCTTTGAAAAATATGTATTGAAGACTCTTATGGAAAGTGAAAACATGAACATGTACACTATAAAGGTAATGCCTCTAAATTTTTAAGGGAAAAACACAATAGCTAACTCTAAATTGTGAGTTGGGTAATTCTTTTCATGATCCTTGAATTGCTAAAGGCATAAGCAATTACTCTCCCATTCTGAATTAACATACAACCTAACCATATCTTGGAACTATCACAATACACTACAAATCTTTCTAACCCCAAAGCTAACACTGGTTCCGAAGTCAATCTATTTTTAAACTCTTGGAAACTATTCTCACACTTATATGACCATATAAACTCACTTTCTTCTGGGTCAGCCTAGTCAATGTTGCAGCTACAGAGGAGAATCCTTCTATATATCTTTTGTAATAACATGTTAATCCCAAAAAGCTCCAGATATCAAATACAGTGATCAGTCTAGGCTAGTACTTCACTGCATCAATTTTCTAAGGGCCTACATGATTACCAACACCTAAAATGATATGCCCTAAGAAGGTAATAAATTATAACCAAAAATTATATTTTACCAAAATTTGCATTCAATTCATATTACTTGAGCGTATATAACACTATTCTTATGTGGTCCACATGCTCTTCCTCACTTACGAAATATACCAGTATGTCATCTATAAAGAAAATGGCAAACACCTCTAAGTACTGCTTGAAGACCCTATTCATCAAATTAATAAAGGCTGCAAGAGTATTTGTCATTCCAAATGACTTAACCACAAACTCAAAGTGGCCATACCTTATACAGAATAATGTTTTTAGAATGTCCTGCTCCCAGAGTTTCAATTGATGATATCCCAACCTTAGGTCAATCTTGAAGAACCACTCGGCACTCTGAAGCTGTTCAAACAAATCATTGAATCTAGGAATGGGATATTTGTACCCAATGGTAACCTTGTTTAAATATCTATAATTTATACATATTCTTAGAGCACCATCTTTTTTTAGCATGAAAAGGATTGAAGCACCCTACAAAGAAACACTGGGACTTATGAAACCTTTATCCAAGAGATATTTAAGCTATTCTTTTTCCTCCTTATGCTCAGTTGGGGCCATAAAATATAAAGAGAAAGAGATGGGTTGAGTTTCAGGAAAAAGAACAATACCAAATTTTACTTCTCTAGCTGGAGGTAACCTTGCAAATCTTCATGGAACACCTAGAGAAACACATTGATTGCACGACTGACTAAATTATTGGAGCTTTAAACTTAGTATCTTTGACATAAACTAAATGATAGATGCAACCACCTTTGGGAGACAATGAACTATGCTCCAGCTCAAAAACTACTTTGTTAGGTAAATGGAACTTTACCATAAGAGTTTGGCAATCTATTGATACATAGTATGAATGGAGCCAATCCATGTCAATAATGACATCTAAATCTACTATATCTAACTCTATTAGGTTCTCTAGTATGATCTTATAGAGCACAATGATAGGACACTTCTTATAAACACATTTCTCAGTAACTAATCCACCCACTATGGTGGATACTGAGAAGGGATTAGAGATATTTTCAGAGCATACACCAAAATTCATAGAAACTAAGGGAGTTAGGTATGAGATATTTAAGCCTCATCCTAATAACACATATACATCAAGATGAAAGGCATGAAGAGTACCAATGACAACATCTGGTGAACACTTCTGCTCCTTATAGGGTGGTAAAGCATAGAACTAATTTTTTCACTGACTGCCACTGGTAATGGATGATACTCTTTATGGAGAAACAAGGTGGCCTGGATTAGAAGGTGCATTAGTAACTTGAGTATGAGGAATACATCTTTTGAATGCCTCGATTTTCTAAACCGAAATGCTACAAGGTGCTCATGATCTTGAAGGCCCACAAGCTAACCCATACTTCATATTTGTACCTGTATACTGCATAATATAAGTATATAAATATGGAAACATGAACTTAATGGTCATAAGGTTCAATATTGAACGCAATCTGAATAATAACAATATCTAAAAAAAGTAGTATCACAATGCCAAAACAAAACTGAAATGCTAAAGTCTGAATTTAGTCTGTATTCTAGTCTGAAAGCCTCTAACTGTCTGAACTAGGGAGTGGAAGGAACATGTCTCTAACTAACTCCCAACTAATAAAATCCAAACTAAAATACGTGTAGTAATCATGTCCTCGAAGAATGAGGAATAACTTCTAACTCTGACTACTGAAATCTGCAATGCTACATCTGCGTTAGAACTCGTGCCTCTAAACCCATTGCATAAAATAAAATACCATAGCACGAATTCATCACTACAATTGAATGTACTGATTACACGAGTGCAGTAGGCTAAATGAAAAAGGTTTATATGCATGAACAATACTGACTGATATAAATGTTAGAATACATACATGCATAAGTAACTATAACTAAACTTGTGGTGATACTGACAACTGAGTCTGAATGCTGACAACATGATTGAACTGATATTGAGATACTTAATGACTAATTTCATTGATATTAATATGTAACTCACTACTAAGTGAGGAACTGATATTACATTACTAAATAGATGAACGACTATTTTTGGTAGTTCAAATTAAGAGGAATTGGTCTAATTAATTGTGTCTAACAGTCCTGAAACTGAATACTAATAATGTCAGTTATGATGACTAATATAACTAATATGAATATGATGATTGGAATAACTAATGAAACTGATACAGAGTGACTGTATGTGATAGTCTAAGTTCTGATGGAACTATCTGAGTTATATTCTGTATATAGTAACTGAATCTGAGATCAGTCCTATATAGCAGGTGATCTATGAGTATAATGATAATAAAGATGATTTGACTTAGTATGAATTAGTACTACCTAGCGGGTAATGTCTAAATCTGATGATACAAATACTGATTGACCATAGTTGAGATTAGTCCAATCTAGTGGGTGATCCCAAAGTCTATTGATAATGATTGGGATTGACTATATCTGACAATCCTGAATCTATAACTAAAACTATGGGATATAATCAGTAAACCAACATGCCCCTTTTTAGATATTCTGGATTCCAACCTGTAACCCCAGTTGGAAAGGTGTCAGTACAACGCCACTAGTAAGGACAACTTATGTAGAGTCAGTCCAAATCTAACGGGTGACCCCTGGGATCAATCCTATACATTTAAATGTGCTAACGAATGATCCTTTAGTATGTTAGTCCTATCTAAAAGGTGACATCTTGTACTTACTCTAGCAACGTAGTTATGAAACTTATGAATTGTTTCTTTGAATTTTAGTCCTATGTAGCGGGTGTCCCCATCTTTAGGCTTACTCGGAGCTGAATCATACTCTAATATGAAAGACACTGAACTGATTAATTGAGATGATCTGATTAACTAAACTAAACTAATTAGTTGAACTAGTAATAGTGGTATTATTTAGAAGAGTTAAACTGAGTTTACTAAGTTCTATTTACTAACAAAATATACTGATGTTTGAGGAATGATTGAGAGTACTGTAGTTACTGATATTTTTCTCGGAATACTAAAATCCCTAAGATTACTGAACTACTGAGATTTCCTTAGTCACATGGTTAACCGAGTTCTATGGTTCATGGCTTGACTGAGTGTATCCTAAAACATGACATGGCTCCAGGCATACTACTAAATTCTTGGGTACAAGAACCCCTATGACTCGATGGAAGGAAATTGACAAAACATGATTTTTTTCTTCCTGAACACATGGCCAATATTCATAATTAAAAATACCATAAGTTAGGGATTTCATACTACACATAGTTCTCAAAGTATTATACATGGAAGGAAATGCATATAACAACATGCCATAAGTCCATCAATCTAGTTTCTTGAACATTCCATCAACAATCATAATGCATAACAATATCATAGAAGTCATTATTTTCATAAGGGTGTAGAATGCATTTCTTAATTAGGTCACAATCAAACACCTTATATTCACAACTTAGGCATAGGTGTAATCAAAACAAATTGTTCATTATGAAAAACAAAACTTACATATTTCCAACTCATATGATATCATAGATTCATAAAAACACATAAATATTCAAATTTCAGAATCATTCAACATCAACAACATGAAAATAATCCATTCACCACATAAATAACATAATATAGAATTTTAAAAAGGGTTCTTGAACTTAATAGATGAAAGGAATCCATGAATGAACACTACGTGTACCTTAGAGATTGAATATTGAAAGAAAATTGACCTTTCTTAAATGTTGTTGGATTAGGAATCTTAATTCTTGATATCTTGTGGAGAGTATGATGGGATCTTGAAGCTAATTGAGAAGAAACCCTAAGTTTGTTCTTGGGATCAAAGAGGATTAAGATCTTTTGAAACTAAAATACCAATAGTTAAATATGTGTTTTTGGTGTTTTATGTCGTGGGGGCTAAGGTTTAGGGTGAGGTAAAAGTACGTAAATACCCATATGAAATCACTTCCTAGTTGCTGAAATTATTAGCTGATGACCAAGGTTGATACGAAGTCTGATCTGTGATAGCCCGTCAGCTCAGGTCGTCACCTAGGACCTGAAATTGATGGGTTTCTACCTAAGGTTAACTACATTAGCTGATAATTTATCAGAAATGTGATAAGCCATCATACAGGTCATCATAAATATGATAAGCCATCAGAAAGGTCTTTAGAAATTTGATAAGCTATCAGACAGGTCATCACTCAGTTTCTAGGCTGACATGCTGGAGTAAAATGGGTATAACTTTTACTCCAATATCAGATTTGGGCCAAATTGATATTATTGGAAAGATAATTCAATTATCTATCTTCTTTTGGTCCTAAGTTAAAAATTTCATTGTAAAAAGAATGATATACTTATTTGAAGTTAACCATAGCAATATCCTTCCAAAGAATTCAATCGGTAAGTAATGTTTTGATTCGTCTGAGAGCTGGGACTTATTTGAAGCCTTAATGTACATATAAATTACTCATAAAACTAAAAAAGAATCACGATGTACTATGCATAAGATTGAAACATGGAGGTAATATTGGTTTGGATTTTTTAGGGTATAACACCTGTGATTCCCTGTTTAGCATACAAACACTCTTCAACCCTGTGGCCAACCTTACCACAACCATAGAAACATCCTTTTTCCCATAAAACACTAGCCAGGATGGGTCCTGCAATACTTTGCACATGTCAGATGACTTGGCCTCCAGATAACATAGTTCTAAGACTTGGAATTTGATGTCCTACTCCACTAATTCATCCTGGTCCTGGATCTAGGGGTACTGGCTGAAGATGGTGCTTGCACTAATGAATGACCCTGAAAATGTAAACGGCTTCCTCTTACTGAGCTTTTTCGACTATACTCAAATTTTGTAGTCTTACCCATTTTGTTTGTCTTTTCTCTTTTCTTTAACTTTTTTTCTCAATATGTTGTGCATGAGTCATCAACTGATCATATTCAATACCCACAATTATCATGATTGTACTACAATTTTTGACCATAATATCAGACACCCTAGTAGCCAATTTACTCATACGAGCAATAGTGTCAAATAATAACAAAAGAGCATACTTAGAGAACTGATTGATCTTAAGGTAGTACTTCTTCACTATCATAGATCCCTACCTCAATTTCATGAAATCCTCCACCTTATGCTCCCGCATCTCATGAAAAATAAACTATCCAAAAAAGTATTTTGAAATCCTTTCCAACTCATAAAAGATGCATTCTCGCCTCTACGTTTTTTTATATAACAACTCAGTCACATAAAACATCCTTCAACTTATAGGATACCAACTCTATGCTCTCCTCTTTAGTAACATGCATAATATGATTACTCATTCTCACCTCATTAACAAAAATTTGAGGATCCTCATCATCCTTTAACTCGTAGAACTTAGGTGGATTCATCCGCATAAAATCAAGAATCCTAGCTATATATAAATTACAATTTTGTTGAAGTGTAATCGTTTCTTGCTGGTTTCCCTAAATATTCACAATCAAGTTTTAGTCCAATGCTTGAAAATCAGCCTAAACTTTAACATGAGACACTTTTTCATTCAAAGGGTCATCGTGGAGGGTTGGTTTATCATCATTTCTATCACATCAATTTGGTGAGGAGGCATATTCTATCACATGAAATAATAAGTTAAGGAAACTAGAGAAAACTTTAAGCATGATATATCATAAAAGTAATTATGATTTCTATCTCATTCCATAACCTAATGCTCATAAATGTGGTACACTTTACATTCATTATCAAGACAATACGTAACACAACTTTCCTGACTCCCTAGGACTCTTCAAAACCTTAGGCTCTGATACAAAGTTTGTAATAAGCCAAAAGTACCCCTGGACATCACAAGGTTCTCAAAAATATGAATAACACCAAGCTAACCCATTAATCCTTCATAACTTGAAAATCATAACAAAAGTGAACTAACATAAATAGAACTTGAAGGTAAACAAACACATATCTTTATAAAGTCTTTAACTTATGAATATTTATATAACTCTTTGAAAAATAGAACTTAAATAGTCTAAAAAACTTCTAAAACTGACTAGAGAGAAACTCCAATAGACCTAGTTGACCTAATTATAAATTAAAGTCAAATAACTAAGTACTTTCATCTATGAATAGATGTCTGATAAACTGGGTTCCTAAACTATTTCGACTCACCAAAAGTTAAGATATAGGTAATGATGCATGTAGTCAATCATGCTACTATAACTGAGCACAAAAATGTACATTATAAGGTAATGTAGTAGATAAACATATATGTAAGTCAGTATCTCTGAATTGTACTGAGTATATGCGGTTGAATGCTTAAGTAAATCAACAGATGAATAAACATATATATTCATGTATACTTCTAAATAATGCATGCCAAGTGTAAATGACTCACCTTGTACTTAAAATAAGCAAGGAGTACAAAATCATTGACATGAACAATGAAACATAAAAATAACCTTTGAGAGCCATAAGACTTAGTTCAAAAAGCTTTACTTTTATTCATTCTTTTTGGAGATTCTTCTAGATGACATAAACCATGGGAGCTACCATGGATTTCAATATCTTACCCATGTTGTGGAAAAATGACATATCTATGCCATCATAATACAACCTTAATCTTAGTGATCACTTTAATTTTTCCATATTGGGGAAAGGATTAACCTAGAGTGTCTCATAGATTCTAGAAATTTAAGATATACTCATCTGTATTACCTCCTCGATTCTAAATACTACTCCTAGAATACTTATATTCTCGTACTTTAGGAAATCCACCTTAAAATAGCATAAGGTTTTATTGACTGAAAACTAGTTATACTTTTTTTTGTTTAAATCATAATCAGGATGAACAAATGTGGATTTCATACCCTATCTTATGACCCAAAAATCAATATCTACTTTAAATCATATTATAAAACTTATCAATAGAGCTTAAGATTATGATTTTATTGTGAACTCAATACTTATACTAAGGACATAGAAATTCATGCTTTAAATTCTTGGAAATTCATTTCAAAACATCATGCTCAATCATCACATTGAAATCTTTTAAATATCCCAATCAGTATAATGAAATCAAAATCCCAATATGACTCTTGTAAGTTAAAACATGAATATAAGCAATTCTTGGTACACTTAAAGCTTTTAATCTCATGATAGTATCATAATACAAGAATATAGCTATAGAACCCACATACCCTAAGTTTCTTGACTTGTGATGAAAGATTAGATCTTAGGACTTTAAGGATGAGCTTTGAAGAAAGCCTTAATCCTGCTTTTTTTGAAGATGAGAGTATATAAGTGTCATTACATTATAAGAAAGAGTAGGAACATAATGTCTCTTTGATGTTTATAGGTCGTGGATGGGAAGTTATAATGGTGGAAAAGACTAAACGTCACTGAAAAAGCTCGTTAGTCCGTACTACTCTACCATACCACTCGTATGGTAAGATACGACTTAGCTCCTCATCTTATAAGCTTAGTAAACTCAAGAGGACATAATCTGGTCAATATATAAGCTCCACATTTTACTAGTATCAACTTTATACGATTCCAAATCCTTTACTCGTACATTGGACAGAACTTTAGAAAGATTACATTGATGAATGTATGACTTAATATCATACTACTCATACACTACTTAAAAAAATCAAGGGGTTGAGTCAAATACATAATATAAAGTTAAATCAACCATAATGTCTTGCATATGGCTAAAACATATGATTTGAATATTGTAGGTACAACTCAATAGAGAAGTCTTATGAAACATAAGAACTCCCAGACATGAGGCATTATAATATTGAATAAAGAAAGGGGATCTAAAAATCCCTGGTTGTCGTTAAATTGATCACCTATTAACTTAAGCGACTACTGCTAAAGTAGCTCTTTGGCCACTAAAAAGGTTGTGCACAGGGATACAAACATCATTAAAGAGGTCTCCTATCCCCTAAAGTAGAAATTGATCATTTATGTGATCCTTGACCAAATAGATAAGGCCTCCTAAGCAACCTAATATCGCTAAAGTGACTACTTTTAAAACAGTCAAGTGGTCGTTGAAGTAATTGCACCAGCAACCAGAGGCATAAGATTTGTCTAAGTCCAAAATATTCTCTAAATAAAATCTCTAGATTTATTTTGAACCCTTTATGCAAAATAAACTATGCTATCATAAAAAATTCAACATTACAAACTTAGTAAAAGAATTAAAACTTTTATCTGACATCATTTCAACTGAGCATGAGGCCCACACTAGGGCCCATACCTATACATCCATATTTCATAAAATTCACCCAATAGCCCCAAACAAGTTTGGAAGATTTAATATGTAAACCAGAGGTCTCCCTAGCCAAAAATCAATATTTTTGAGTAGATGGTGCTATCAAAATTTTTATCCGAGGTCATATCCTAGTAGATTTTGTTTGAGATAAAATCCTTGTCAATGATTTCTCCAATAAAGAAAAATAAGCTTAAATCCTAAACACAAAACTATATAAATAAACTAAAAGTTCCATTAAGTCATAAATGCCATGTAGCCGTTGTGGGATGGTTTTTAATTTTTGAAACACATGTAAATCAAGGAAAAATCCTAGAGGGTCATTATATAGAGGTAAAAGTAGTTGTTATAGTGACATTGGGATACTTGTTTTCTACAAGTTAGTTGTATATTTATATTATATATGTGTTTCACCTAAATTATTAGTATTACTAAAACATTATTACTTAACTATCTAAACTTATTGTTTGCTAACAGTGAGAAAACATAATAGTTATAAATATTTGTTGTTCATAAAGCTAGTGTTGAAGTCATATCTTAAGGTGACAAAATTTTTGAAAGGTAGTGCATTAAAGTATAATATGGTATGAAAGTTTTCTTATGGTTTTGCGGAAGCTAAATAATAATAAGGGAGGTAACCATTAATGGGAAGAAAGTTGTTTGACTGATAATGTAATGCCCCGTACTTTTCCTAGCTTGAAATAATATAAAGAATGTAAGAAACTTTATATAAAATATGAATCCAATTTGGTTTGTGTAGTATTTTAGCAATGTATAAAATTGATTTAGATTTCTAACAATGGCAATTTTATCAAAATCCGACATTGGAGGAGAAAGTTATGGCCAAAATATAGAAGGCAGTAAAAACTTCTCAGGTGCAACGGTGAGGCCGATAGACCGTCAAACTAGTAATGGACCATTTCCCATGACCATTGAAAGGGAAAAAGTGAGGCTACCTTCTGGATAAAGTGGTATGAACAGGTTGATGAACTGTAGAACTTGCGACGGAACGTAGCCTAGGCCGTCGCTACTTAGGCAGTAAGCCCATTTCTTTGACCACATACGATGGTCGAAATGATGGACCATCATACTAGCGACAGACCATCATACTAGTGAAAGACCATCGCACTAGCAATAGACCATCGCACGAGCCATCGCAGGTCCCGATTCAGTAAATTAAAGCTACTACACCTAATTATATCCAATTTCAATCATTTGGTTCATTATTACTTCATAACCAATATTAGGTTTCTCTATATCATTAATCTACAAGAAAAAAAATTCAATCTTATTCAAGAACTAAGAGATTTCCAATTATTCAAGTTCAAGAACATCAAGAATCTTGACCCAGGTATGAATAGTGTTCATTCATGGACTCCTTTCGTCCATGAAGTACAAGAATTCCTTTTCTAACTTCAATTTATTGATTTTCTTTTTGATTTAATGATTGTGCTATTCTTGTTCATGTTGATAAATGAGAAATTGAATTTTACTCCATTCTGGCTGATAATTTCTATTTGGATTAAGTATTATCGATATAGTTTTATGCAAACCTATGACTAAACCTTTGAATGATGAAATTAGAAGGTTACCATGATGTTTAATTGTTGTACAATGATATTTACATGTAGCATCCCTACAATATATTTGATTAAATGCCTAAATAAATAAAAAGTGCCTAACTAGCAAGTTGTCATGAAATCCCCATGTATGTATAAGATTATGCATATCATGTATTTGATGAAATGCTTCAGCAAATGCATTATGGTAATTATTAGGTATTCAAGAAATTCATGCTTTGTGAATTTCCTTCTATCGAGTTCAAGGGGTACTTGTACTCAAAACATTAGCTATGTGCCTAGATCCATGTCATGTATTCAAGATACTCTCAGTCAAGCTATGAATCATTAGACTTCAGACAATGTTATGACTCAGAAAATCTCTAAGATTTGATGAACTCAGTCAGTTGTCAGACATCAGTAGTATTCCATCAATCAGCAGAATTTAGTAACTTAGTTTATATTTAGTTCAGTAAATCATGTTCAGTGTCTATTTAGATGGGAGTAAAAATTAGCACCGAGTGAACCCCGGGGTGGGAACTCACCTGTTATATGAGGGTGTGATTCTTAGAAGAAATACTTTTATTCTAGAACAATGTAGCTAGGTTATGTTGAGACATCATAGCCTTCTATATGAGGGTAGATGAGGCGGCTTAACCTGCTATATAAGGGTTCCCGCCATTCTCTTTAGAGTCACCTATTATATTATGGTCACTCACATGTTATCCTTACCAGTAGTTCGGTATTGACATCCTTTCAATTAGGGCATATATTGGACCCTAATTTAGTTATAATGCATTATTTAGAGCAAGTTGATTAGATGACTACTTCCCTCTGTTTCAGTGTTAGTATCAATCAAGAACTCAGAAAGTTCTTTAGATATCAAGACTGTCAGATAGAGTTAATTCAGATACGGTATGGAACTCAGCTAGTTCTTAAGATTTAGGACTGTTAGATATAGTCACTTTTGTTGTCAGTTATATTAGTTATCAGTATGTCATGTTATCGGTATTCAGATTTAGTAATCATATTATCACAGTATTTGTGTTAGTTTTTATTTGTTATAAATGTTTTTTCACACTCATGATAGTCAGTTTGTCATTATATTTTTTAATGCAGATGAATCCGATACATTCAGCTTACCTCACATGAATACCAGTACAATTAAAGTACTAATTTATTTTCACTATGGTGTCTTATACCAAAGGTTCAGAGAAATGAGTTCTAGTGCATCAGTACATTCTAGTCTTAATAGTCAGAGGTAGAAGTGGATCCTCATATTTTGAGGATAGGATTATCATTTTATTAGCTCATTAATTAGTTTATTAGTTGGAGTTAGTTGGGGATATGCCCAATTAACTGCTTATTCAGACAGTCATGTTAAGAGGATTTTTGGACTATATTATGTTCAGATGGCTTATTTTAGTTTTGTTTTGGGTATTTCATACCCCATGTATATGTAATGATTTATCAAATGTTATGTTACAGCTTTGAACCTTATGGCCTTTCAGTTCATGTTTCCGTATTATACAATAGGTATGAAGTATATAGGTACAGATATCAGTCATGAGTTAGCTTGTGGTCCTTTCGGGTCATGAGCACCGTGTAATGTTCTAGGTACCATATTAGGGGCATTACAAACTTTGTATTAGAGTCTAAGGTTCAATAGAGTCCTAGGAAGTCTGAAAGCTTCAACTAGTAGAGTCTTTTACATAGGTATGTTGTGCACCACATTAATGTGTAGTAGGCTATCTGATATTTTAGGAATAGTTTCCCTTCTTTCAATATTCATGTCGTGCCAGTGAGAAAAATCTCAATCTAATCTCTCAGTCTAATCCATTTCTTCTCATTATTTCAGAACATGCCTCCAAAGAGAAGAGCCCTGCCTAACCAAAAAGATCCCTTGGACGAACATGTTTCTCATATGGAGTTCAAGGTCGTATTCACTACTCTTTCTTAGTCAGTTTCTATTTAGAATGAACGACCAGTTGTCGTTCTGGCCAACTTAGTGGCTAATTTAGCTACAACAAGGATTTGGGGCTTCACCCTAGTAAATCCTTCATCCTTTCTTGGGTCTAAGATAGGCAGACCCTCAGGAATTCATAGATAAGGAGCAGAAGGTTACAGATATCATGGGGGTTACTTCTAGTGAGAGTGTTGAGCTAGCTGCATATCAATTGTAGGATGTGGCTCACACTTGGTTCAAGAAGTGGAAGTCATAAAGGACAGATAATGCAGGGTCAATTGAGTGGGAGGGGCTTGCTTTAACGTTACTTGAAAGATTCTTTACCCTAGAGCTTACAGAAGCCAAGGTTATAAAATTCATCAACCTCAGGAAAGGAAATTTGACAGTGAAAGAGTATTCTCTTAAGCTTACTCAATTAGCCAGATATGCCGCACATGTAGTTGTAGATAGCAGGCAAAAAATGAGTAAATTTTTTTGGGGGGTGAACAATAGCATGATTAATGAATGGATATCCACCATGCTAAATAGTAATATGAATTTAGCAAAGTCTATGACTCATGCTCAACGGATAGAGGAGTAGAAGTTTACGATGAGCGGTAAACAGAATAAAAGAGCAAAGATAGGTAGTTTTGACTTTGGTCAACCTAAGTTAGAAGGAAAAAACTATTCCCAATTTTGTCCTAAGTAATCAGTTCCAGCTCCTTCTTCAGCCAGAGCTCCAGTTCCTAAGTTTAGAGAGGGTAACGAAGATAGAGTGCCAGGCTCTAAGTCTTAGGGCAGTGTTAGCAGTGCCCGTACAAATACTCTTTGCCAGACTTATGGCAAGCACCATCAAGCTATTTGTAGAGCTAGTAGAGGTATTTGTTTTAGATGTGGCAAGCTAGGCCCCAGATTCAGATACTATCCTCAGTCAGGTTCTTAAGGTTAACAAAATCGCTCCTCATCTCAGTCTGGTTGCCCAAATTATTAGGGTGCCACCTCTAGTGCTACTAGTGAGACATCCCCTAATCGTCTTTATGCTCTTCAATCCTCATAGGATCAGGAAAATTCTCCTGATATGGTTATAGATACATTATAGACATCTTATGTGCATGTTTATTCTTTCGTAGATCCAGGAGCTTCTTTGTCTTTTGTCACTCTTTTTATATTAGTCGATTTTAAAGTTGGTCTTAAAATTCTAGTAGAGTCCTTTTCAGTCTCTACCCTAGTGGGTAAAACCATCATTTCCCAGTAGGTATACAGGAACTGCTCGGTTATGATATTTTAGAAAGTCACTTCAGTAGACTTAGTCAAATTACAGATGACTGATTTTGATGTCATTCTCGACATGGATTTGCTTCATTCCTGCTATGCCATAGTCGACTGCAGAAACAAAATAGTCTATTTTTAGTTTCCAACTGAACCCGTCCTTGGGTGGAAGGTAGTGTATCCGGTTTCAGGGGTCAACTTGTTTCCTACCTTCGATCATGGAACATGGGGTCTAGAGGATGTGTATATCATCTTGTTCATGTTAAGGACTTCAATTCTGAGACTCCTAGTCTTGACTCAGTTCTAGTTGTAAATGAATATTCAGATATTTTTCCCAAAGTTATTCTAGGAATTCCTCCTTAAAGAGAAATAGACGTCAGTATTGATCTTTTTCCGGATACTCACCCTATGTCTATTCTTCTATATAGAATGGAACCAACAAAATTCAAAAAACTTAAAGATCAGTTGAAGGATCTCTTAGATAAGGGATTCATCAGACCCAACATTTCCCCATGGGATGCACTAGTCTTATTTGTGTGCAAGAAAGATAGTTCTCTCAGAATGTGCATTGATTACCGTTAACTCAATAAAGTCACAGTCAAGAACAAGTATCCTCTTCCCAAAATTGATGACTTGTTTGACCAACTTAAGGGTGCTATATATTTCTCCAAGATAGACCTCAGATCCGACTATTATTTTTTGTAGTTGGTATGGACATAGATGATATTCTAGTCTATTCCTGCTGTGAGCGAGATTATGCATACCATGTCATAATAGTACTTCAGACTCTTAGAGATCATTAGCTATTCGCCAAATTTAGTAAGTACGATTTTTGGCTAAGGTCAGTAGCATTCCTTGGTCATATCATTTTTGGTGATAACATTAGAGTAGATCCTATAGAGACCGAAGTAGTTAGAAACTTGCCTCGCCCTATCTATCCATTAGATATTAAGAGTTTCTTGGGTTTGGCTCTCTATTACAGGTGGTTTGTTCAAGGATTTCTTCTATTGCATCCCCTATGTCCAGATTAACTCAAAAGAAAGTCAAGTTCCAGTGGTTAGTTCCTTGTGAGATGAGTTTTCAAGAGTTGAAGATTTGACTCAGCTCAGCTCCAATTCTAGCATTAGCAGATGGTTTAGATGGTTTTGCAGTGTATTGCTATTCATACAAAGTGGGTTTAGGTTGTTTCCTCATGTATCATGTTAAGGTCATAGCCTACGCCTCTAGACATATTAAGTCCCATGAGAATAATTATCCTACTCATGATGTTGAGTTAGGCACCATAGTATTTGCTTTAAAGATTTGGAGGCATTATCTATGCAGTGTTTATATAGATGTGTTCATGGATCATAAAAGCCTTCTGTATGTATTTTCTTAGAAATATCTCAATCTTCATTTGATAAGGTCGTTAGAGCTTTGGAATGATTATGATATAAGCGTCCTTGATTATTCGAGCAAGGCCAACTAGTGGCAGACACTCTCAGTAGACTATCTATGGGTAATGTTTCTCATATCGATGATAGTGAGAAGGAGGTAACACGAAAATTCCATCAACTTGCAAGAATAGGCATTCTCTTAGTCGATATAGAGGAGGGTGATATATGGGTTCAGGATAGTTCAGAATTATCTCTAGTTTTTGAGGAAAAAGAAAAGCAAGATAGAGATCCCATCCTTGTGAAGTTGAAAGAGTTAGTTCAGGATCGGAAAGTAGAGGTTTTTTCCCAAGGTGGAGATAGTGTTTTGCATTGTCAGGGTCGTCTATGTGTTCCAGCTATAGATGAATTAACGAAGCTAATTCTTATAGAACACATGGTGTGCACTACTCTATTTATCTTGGGGCCACAAAGATGTACCACAGCTTGCGAGAAGTCTATTGGTTGAGTGGTATAAAGAGAGATGATGTCATGTTTATCGCCAAGTGCTTGACATGTCAGTAGGTTAAGATAGATCATCAGAGGCCTAGTGTTCCTACGTAGGAGTTCATTATTCCTATATGGAAGTAGGAAGAAGTGAACATAGACTTCGTGATGGGTTTGCCTCAAACTCATCATCCGTATTATTCAGTTTGGGTCATCGTACATAAAATAACCAAATAATTTCATTTTCTTCCAGTCCATACCTCATATCCAGCCGAGGATTATACCAAACTCTACATCATAGAGTTGGTCAGATTGCACGGTTTTCAGCTATCTATTATCTCAGACAGAGGTACCCTATTCACCTCTCATTTCTAAAAAGCATTCCAAAAGGGTCTTGGTACCCAATTTTGTCTTAGTAGAACCTTTTATCCTCAGACAGATGGTCAAGCCTAAAGGACAATTCAGACTTTAGAAAATATTCTACGGGCGTGTCCAATTGATTTCAAGGGTAGTTGGGATGACCACTTTTCTTTGATTGAATTTTCATATAAAAACAACTGTTATTCCAGTATTCATATGGATCCATTTGAATCTCTCTATGGTAGGCGATGTAGATCTGCAATTGGTTGGTTTAAAGTTAGTAAGGCCTCAGTTATAGGGCCTGACTTGGCATTTGATGCCTTAAAGAAACTTTAGTTGATTAGAGAAAGACTCTGGACTGCCAGAGTAGATACAAGTCTTATACAGATATTCATAGAAAGGATCTCGAGTTCTAGATTATTGATCATTTCTATCTAAATATCTCTGCCAGAAAGGGAGTGAAATGTTTCGGCAAAAAGAGAAAGCTTAGTCCCCGATATATCAGTCCCTTTAAGATTCTCAGTTGCTTTAGCAAAGTAGCTTTTGAGCTCGAATTGCCTTCAGATCTAGCCTCAGTTCATCCAGTCTTCCATGTATATTTGTTCAAGAAATGTATAGGTGACCCAGTAGTTGTAGTCCCTATTCAGAGCATTGATGCTCAGAGCAGTCTCTCTTATGAAGAGATTCCAGTTAAAATCCTAGACTATCAGACTCGTAGACTAACGAACAAAGAAGTCCCTCTAGTTAAGGTTCTTTGGCAAAATCAGTCCATCGAGAGAGATACTTGGGAAGGAGAAGCAAATATTCATACCAATTATCCTCACCTCTAACTCAGTCTTATTCAAGGACGAATGTTCTCAAGGGAGAGATATTGTAATACCCCATACTTTTACAGCTTGAAATCAAATCAAGAAAATCAGAAGCTTTCATTGAAAGATGAATATACTTCGGTACATGTTTTATTTTTAAAATTTTAATATTTTGTCATGTAGAAAATTGAATTAGCTTTCCAATGATACAAATTTCATCAAAATCCGACATTGGAGGAGAAAGTTATGGCCAAAACACAGAAGGCAGTAATAATACCCTCAGGTGCGATGGTGAGGCTGATGGACCGTTGGACTGGCGACGGACCATCACCCACGACTGTCATAAAGGAAACATTGAGGCCACCTTATGGATATGTTGCGACGGGTAAGCTGACGGACCATCAAACTTATGACGGACCGTCACCCAGGCCATCGTTACTTAGGCAGTAAGCCCCTTCCCTAGTCAACGTAGAATGATCGAAATGATAAAACATTGCCCTAGCGATGTACCATCGCACAAGCCATCAGAGGTCTCGATTAATCAAATTAAAGTTATTTTTAAACGGGTATTTTAATCATTTACCACCCACATATATATACCCAATTATATCAAATTTCAGCCATTTGGTTCATTATTACTTCACAATCAATAATAGTGTTTCTTTCTAACATTAATTTCCAAGAACCGAAATCCAATCTTCTTTAAGAACTAAGGGATTTCCCATTCTTAACGTTCAAGAACATCAAGAATCTTAACCCAGGTAGGAAAAGTCTTTATTCATGGACTCTTTTCATCCATAAAGTCCTAGAATCCCTTTTCGAACGTCAAGTTATGGATTTTCTTTATGATTTAATGATTGGGTTGTTCTTGTTCACGTTGATAAATGAGAAATTAAATTTTACTCTATGTTGGGTGATAAATTCTATGTGGGTTTAATTATTATACATATAGATTCGTGCAAACCTTTGACTAAACCCTTGAATGATGAAATTAGAATATGACCATGATGTTTAATTATTGTACAACGATTTTTACATGTACCATAACTCCAATACGTTTGATTTAATACCTAAATGAAGTAAGAGTACCTAACTATCATGTTGTCATGAAATCCCCATGTATATACAAGCTTATGCCTATCATATGTTTGATGAAATGCTTTAATAAATGCATTATGGTCATTATTATGTATTCAAGAAAGTCATGCTTTGTTAGCTTCCTTCAATCAAGTCCTGGGGGTATTTGTACGCAAAATATTAGCTGTGTACTAAGATCCATGTCAAGTTTTCAGTATACTCTCAGTTAAGGTATAAATCCTTAGACTTCAGACAGTCTTATGACTAATAAAATCACCCTGATCTCATGAACTTAATCAGTTTTTAGATATCAGTGGTATTCCGTCAGTCTATGGAATTTAGTAACTTAGCTCATGTTCAGTTCAATAAATCAGGTTCAATGTCTATTTAGATGGGATTAGAAATTAACATCGAGTGAACCCCAGGGTGGAAAATCACCTATTATAGGAGAGTGTCATTCTTAAAAGCAATCCTTGCATTCCAAAACTATATAGACAACATAGGTTGAGACACCTAAGCCTAGTATATGAGCGTAGATAAGGTGGCTTAACCTGCTATATAAGGGTTCCCATCATTCTCATTAGAGTTACCTGTTATATTAAGGTAACTCACATGTTCTCCTTATCAGTGGTATGGTATTGACACCTTTCCTATTAGGGCAAAGATTAGACCCCAATTCAGCTATAATGCATCATTTAGGGCATGTCGGTTAGATGACTACTTCCCATAGTTTTAGTATCAGTATCAGTCAAGAGCTCAGATTTTTCTTCAAATTCCAGGACTTTCAGATACAGTTAATTCAGATACAATGCGAAACTCAGCTAGTTTATTTAGATTCAAGACTGTTAGATACAGTCACTGATGTTATCAGTTATATCAGTTATCAGTATGTCATGTTATTGGTATTCAGATTTAGTAATCATGTTATTATAGTATCAGTGTCAGTTTTTATGTCATATGTATGTACTCTCATGCTCATGATTGTCAGTCTATTATTATAATTGTTCATACATATGAAGGCCTTGCATTCAACTTACCTTACATGTATACCAGTACATTCAAATTACTGACGAATTTGAACTATGGTGTCTTATACCATAGTTTCAGAGACACGAGTTCCACAGAATCAGTACATTCTAGTCGTAGCATTAAAAGTTACAAGTGAATCCTCATCTTTTGAGGACACAATCATCATTTTATTAGCTCGTTAATTAGTTTATTAGTTGGAGTTAGTTGGAAATATGTCCTATTAACTCCTTATTCAAACAGTCATGTTTAGAGGATTTTCGGACTACAATATGTTCAGATAGCTTATTTTAGTTTTGTTGTGGGTATTTCATATTCCATCCATATGTTATGATTTATTAGATCTTATGTTATAGTTTTAAACCTTATGGACTTTCAGTTTATGTTTTCGTATCATACAGTAAGTATGCAGTATAAAGGTATAGATATCAGTCATGGGTTAGCTTACAGTCTTTCGGGGTCATGAGCACCATGTCATGTTGAAGGTACCAGATTCGGGGCGTTAAAAACTTGAATCCTTAAGGTGCATATTTTCTTTTAAATATTTATATGTTTCTATTTGATTTGATTTGGGCCTGTTGATGATGCTTCCCAATATGTGTTATGTATAATGTTACGACCCTTTCTATACCTTTTTTTGTGTATCCTCTACTTTCTTGATCAGTAGAAGTTTCGGGATTGATGCGATAAAGTCTCCAGGAACTTATATCCTTTATCGGTCATAGTGGAAATTAGTTCTTATTCATTTTGTTAATTCCTTTATAGTAGCTCTTGTACCCACTTAGACTAGATATCTAGGGTAGTGTATTTCTTTTATATATAAGGAATTATAAATAGATTTTTAATAATTAAAACATTTATTGGTTCGTTTATGACATCCACAAGTTTTATAATAGGGTGTTAAGGGATATTCTATATAGGTAAACTAGGATTGGTGCCCCTATAATTTGGCTAGTTGGGTCATGAGAGTTATTACTAGAGCCTAGGTTACCAGGCTCTTAATACAAGAGCAAAAATAAAATAGAGCCCTTCATATTGATGTATTAAAGTCAACACCTAACCTTCAAGAAGGTATGAGGCATTCTATGAATTTTTTTCACTATATTTTTTCTTCTTGCACAATCTGTATGATTATTTGTATGGGTTGAGTCCAAATGGAATATCTTAATTCTAATTGGTATCCCAATAAGACAAATAGATGTCACATGAGTCTATTTAGAATGTCATATGTAATGAAATCAGAACTGGTAAGTTTCTCATTTGTATTTACTTGTTAGGGTTATGTAAAACTTTTGAATAATTAGTTGGTAGTTGATAGTGAAGGGAGAAAGGAATATTGAAATGGCTTATCGTCATAACTAGACAAATTGAGTAATTTTTTTGCACCTACCTACACCTAAACTGGGTAAGAGAACCCTAGATATTCTACCATTCAACCAAATATGGAAGTTACAATGACATACACTTAGTTAATTAGATGTCCACGATAAGAAAATCCAATCAAACTGAAATAACATTACTCTTTTAATTCTTTTGAAAATGTTTTATAATAAATAAAATATGAAATGAAATTTTGAAAACTAACTCTCAGTGACAACCTAGAACATAGCCTAAATCAGTACATGAACACTAGACAAGGAGTAGGAATATCCATAACGTAATATTCTATAGGACAGAAATGATAAGAGTTGTTGTTGATTGATTGGTGTTGGTTCTATTAAAACTCCAACTGACTTGCATCATGTCTACACCGAGAGTATTTCATTTGAATATGGGGCCCACACTAGGGCCCATATCTATAGATCCATTTTTTAAAAAATCACCCAATAGCCCAAAATAAATTTGGAAGCTTCGAGATGTAAACCGAATATCTCCCTAGCCTAAAATTATTGTTTCAGAGTAGAGAGTACCATCAAAACTCTCATCCAAGGTCATATACTAGGAAATTTTGTTTGAGACAGATTCCTTATCAATCATAGCTCCAATAAAGAAAAATAAGCTTAAAGACTTAACATTCAACCAGATAACTAAACAGATAGTTCCAGTAAGTCATACATGACATATAGACCCTATGTGGTGGTTTTTAATTCTTGAAATACATGTAAATAAAGGAAATAACCTAGAGGGTCATTATATAGAGGTAAAAGTTGTTATAGTGCAAGTCAGATACTTGTTTCCTAGTAGTTAGTTGTATGTTTATATTATATGTGTGTTTCCCCTAAATTATTTGTACTTGCCAACTATGGCAAAACATTATGGCTATGAATATTTGAGGTTCATAAAAGAAGTTTTGAAATCATATCGTAAGGTGGCAAAATTGTTGAAAGGTAGTGCATTAAAGTTTAAAATGGTATTAAAGTTGTCTTATGGTTTATAGAAATTGAAAAAAGTAAGGGAGGTAACAATTAATAGGAAGAAAGTTGTCTGACAAATAAGAACCCTTAAGTTTCATATTTTCTTTTCAATATTGATATAGTTTTATTTGATTTAATTGGGGTCTGCCGATTATGCTTGCTAGTATGTGTATGGTATACTGATACGACTATTTTTATGCCTTTTTAGATGCATCGACTAGTTGTAGGATCTGTAAATATTTGCGGTTGATGCACTAGAGATGTCCAACAACTTCTATCCTTTATCTATCACAGTAGAAGTAGGGTCATATTTATTTTTTGAATTCCTTTATAGTAGCTCTAGTACACTCTTCGACTGTATCTCTAGGGAAGAGTATTTATTTTATATATAAAGAATTATAAATAGATTATTAATAATTAAAACATTTATTGGTTCTTTATGACTTCCAAACGTTTTATAATAAGGTGTTAAGGGTTCTCCTATCTAGGTAAACAATGGTAGGTGCAACTATGATTTGGTTAGTTGGGTCATGACTATTTCTATTAGAGAATATGTCACTAGTCTCTCAATACAATAGAAAAAATAAAATAGAGTGCTTTATATTGATGTGTTGATGTCAACTCCTTACCTTCGGGAAACTATGTGTCATTCTTTAAGTTTTGTTCACTTTATTTTTTCTTCCCGTGCGATCTATATAATTATTTTTCTGGGTTGAGTATAATTGGTTCAATCAATTCTAAATGGTATCTAATGAGACAAATAATTGTCACTTGACTCTATTTAGAATGACATGAACAATAAAATCACAACTGGGAAGGTTCTAATACGTATCTGCTTTTAAGGGTTGTGTAAAACTTTAGGATAATCAGTTAGTAGTTGTCAGTGAAGAGAGTAAAGGAATAATGAAATTGATTATTGTCATAACTCAACCAACTGTGTCAGTTTGGGCACCTACCTACGCCTAACCTAGGTAAGAAAACCCTAGATATTCCACAATTCAACCAAATATGGAAGCTATAATGACATACACTTAGTTAATTAGATCTCCACCATAAAAAAAGCCAATAAAAATAAAATAAGAATACTTTTTAATTCTTTACAAAACGTGTTTTAATAAATCAAATATGAAAAGTAATTTCGAAAACTATCTCCCAGTGACAACCCAGAACATTGCCTAAAACAGTACATGAGCACTAGCTAAGGAGTAGGAACATACATCACGTAGCATTATATGTGTGTTTTAATAGTTATTTGCATATTTATATTATATGTGTGTTTTCTCTAATTTATTTGTAGTACTAAAATATGATTACTTAACTATCAAAACTTATTGGTTGTGAACAGTGGGAAACATTATAGTTATGAATATTTGAGGTTTATAAAGAAATTATTGAAGTCATATCTTAAGTTGATAAAATAGTTGAAAGGTAGTGCATTAAAGTTTAGTATGTTATTGAAGTATTCTTATGGTTTAGTTAATGTAAAAAAAAGATAAGGGAGGTAACAATTAATGGGAAGAAACTTATTTGACTAATAAGAACACTTAAGTTGCATATTTCTTTAGAATATTTTTATGGTTTTATATGATTTAATTTGGGTCGGGCGATGATGCTTGCCAATCTGTGTTGTGTGTACTAATACGACCCTTGCTATAGATTTTCTTGTATATGGTCTAGTAACATGATTAGTTGAAGTTTTAGGGTTGATGTCGTAGAGATCTCCAGCAACTTCTATCCTTTATCTATTACACTGAAAGTTTTGTCATATTAATTTTTTAAATTCTTTTATAGTAGCTCTTGTACCCACTTAGATTGGATCTCAAAGGTAGAGTATTTTTATATATATATAAAGAATAATAAGTTGATTTGTAATAATTAAAACATCTATTGGTTCCTTTATGACTTCCACATGTTTTATAATACGGTGTTAAGGGTTCTCCTATATAGGTAAAATAGGGTAGATGCCCCTATGATTTTGTTAGGTTGGTCATGACAGTTGTTATAAGTTCATAGGTTACCAGCCACTCAATACAAGGGAAAATATAAAATAGATTCCTTCATATTGATGTGTTGATGTTAACTCCAAACCTTCAGGAAGATATAAGGTATTCTAAGATTTTTTTCACTTTTTTGTTTCTTCTCGTATCATTTGTTTGATTATTTGTATGTGTTGTGTCTAATTGGTATCTCTCAATTCGAATTAGTATCTCAATGTGACAAAATGATGTCACTTGACTCTTTTTAGAATGACTTAAACAATGAAATCAGAACTGGGAAAGTTCTAATTGGTATCTGCTTGTAAGGGTTGTGTAAAACTTTTGGATAAATAGTTAGTAGTTTCAGTAAAGTGAGTAAAGGAATAATGAAATAGATTATTTTCATAACTCAACCAAATTAGTCTTTTTTGGCACCTACCTACACCTTACTAGGTAGGAGAACCATAGATATTCCACTATTAAACCAAATTTTAAAGTTCCATGATATACACAGTTAACTAGATGTCCACTATAAAAAAATCCAATAACATTTAAATAAGATTATTCTTTAAATTCTTTCCAAACCTCATTTAAATGAATCAAACATGAAAAGTAATTTTGAAAACTAACCCTCAGTGACAACCAAGAATCTTGACTAAAATAGTTGATGAACACTAGACAAGGATTAGGAACATCAATAATGTAGCATTTTATAGAATAGAAATAATAGGAGATATTGTTGAGTGAGTGATGTTTTATTTTTTTAAACTCCAATTTACCTAAACCGTGTCTATACCGAAACCATTTTAACTGAATATGGGGCCCACATGATAGCCCACACCTAAAGATCTATTTTTCATATAATCCACCCAATAGCCCAAAATAAGTTTGTAAGCTTTGAGATGTAAGACAGAGGTATCTCTATCCTATATTCATTGTTTCAGGATAGATGGTTCTATCAATAATGGCTCCAATAAAGAAACATTAGCTTAAAGTCTAAACATACAATCAAAGAACTAAATTGACAGTTCCAATAAGTCATAAATGACATGTAGTCGTTGTGGGATGATTTTTATTTCTTCAAACACATATAACTCAAGGATATAACTGAGAGGGACATTATATAGAGGTAGAAGTAGTTGTTATAGTACAAGTAGGATACCTTTTTTCTAATAGTTTGTTGTATGTTTATATTATAAGTGTGTTTCCCCTAAATTATTAGTAGTACTAAAACATGATTACTTTACTATGTATACTTATTGGATGCCAATGGCCGAAAAAAATTATCATTATGATTATTTGAGGTTCATAAAGGAAGTGTTGAAGTCATAACTTAAGGTGACAAAATGTAAAGTTTAATATGGTATTGAAGTTGTCTTATGGTTTACTGAAAGTTTAAAAATAATAAGGGAGATAATAATTATTTTACTAATAAGAACCGTTAATGTGTATATTTTCTATAGAATATTTATATGATTTTATTTGATTTAATTTTGGTCAGTCGATGAAGCTTGCCAATATGTGTTGTGTATACTGATACGAATCTTGGTATACCTTTTTTGGTGTATTGTCTCGTTGCAGGATCAGTAGATGTTTTGTGGTTAATGCGGTAGAGATCTTCAATAACTTCTATCCTTTATCTATCTTAGTTGAAGTTTGGTCATATTTATTTTTTGAAACACTTTATAGTAGCTCTTGTACCCCCTTATACTAGATCTCCAAGGCAGAGTATTTATTTTATATATAAGAATAATTAGATTTTTAATAATTGAAATATTTATTCGTTCCTTATTGACTTCCACATGTTTTATATGTGGGTGTTATGGCTTCTTCTAAATAGGTAAACTAGGGTAAGTGCCCCTATGAATTTGGTAGTTGGGTCATGAAATTTGTTATCAGAGTATAGGTGACCAATCTCTTAATAAAAGAGCAAATCTAAAATAGAGTATGAGACATTCTAAAAAAAAATTTCAGTTTATTTTTTCTTCTAGTTCAATCTGTATGATTATTTGTATGGGTTGATTATAGTTGGTCTCTCTCCTTTCTAATTGGAATCTCAATAGGACAAAAAGATATCACTTGACCCTGTTTAGAATGACATAAATAATGAAATCAAAACTGGGAAGGTTCTAATTGGTATCTGTTTGTAAAGACTGTGTAAAAATTTTGGATAATAAGTTTATAGCTGTCAGTGAAGCAAGGAAAGGATTAATGAAATGACATATTGTCATAACTAAACCAACAGAGTCATTTTGGGCACTACCTACACTTAACGCAACTAGGGGAACCCTAGATATTCCACCATTAAACCAAAGATGGAAGTTGCGATGACAAGCACTTAGTTAATTAAGTATCCTCCATACAAAATCCAATCAAATTGAAAATAGATTACTCTTTTGATTATTTCTAAAAAAATTTTAATAAATAAAATATGAAAAGTAATTTTGAAAACAAACTCCTAGTGACAACCCAGAACCTAGCCTAAAACAGTACATGAGCACTAGACAAGGAGTAGGAAAATCCATAACGTAGAAATCTGTAGGATAGAAATGATATGAGCTATAGTTGAGTGATTAGTGTTGGTGATATTGAAACTACAACTGACCTGCACCATGTCTAAATTGAGGTCATTTCAACTGAATATGGGGCCTATTCTAGGGACCACACCTATATATCCATTTTTCATAAAATTCACCTAATAGCCCAAAACAAGTTTGGAAGCTTTGAGATGTAAACCAGAGGTCACCCCAGCCTAAAATCATTAGTTCAGAGTAGATAGAGCTATAAAAATTCTTATCTAAGGTCATATCCAAGGAGATTTTGTTCGACACAAATTCCGTATCAATGATAGCTCCAATGAAGAAAAATAGGCATAAAGCTTAAACGTAGAATTATTTAACTAAATTGATAAATCCAGTAATTCATAAATGACATGTAGTCACTGTGGGATGGTTTTTAACTGTTGAAGCACATGTAAATCAAGGAAATAACCTAGAGGGTCATTATATCGAGGAAAACTAGTTGTTATAGTGCAAGTGTGATACTTATTTTCTAATAGTTAGTTGTATATTTATATTATATGTGTGTTCCGCTTAATTATTCATAGTACTAAAACATGATTACTTAACTATCTAAACTTATTGGTTGTCAACGGTGGGAAAGAATTATAGTTATTTATATTTGAGGTTCATAAAAGAAGTCTTGAAGTCATATTATAAGGTGACAAAATTATTGAAAGGTAGTGCATTAAAGTTTAATATGGTATTGAAGTTGTCTTATAGTTTATTGAAAGTTGAAAAAAGATAAGGGATGTAACAATTAATGGGAAGAAAGTTGTTTGACTGATAAGACCCCTTAATGTGCATATTTTCTTTTGAATATTTATATGGTTTTATTTGATTTAATTTTGGTCGGCTGATGATGCTTGCCAACATGTGTTATTTATACCGATATGACTCTTGCTATACTATTTCTTATGTATGGTCTAGTAGCAGGATCAGTACATGTTTTGGGGTTGATGCAGTAGAGATCTCCAACAACTTCTATCTTTTATCTATAATTGTTGAAGTTGATTCATATTTATTTTCTGAATTCCTTTATAGTAGCTCTAGTACCCACTAAAAATGGATATCCAAGGTAGAGTATTTATTTTATATGTAAAGAACATAAATAGAATTTTAATAATCAAAACGTTTATTGGTTCCTTTATGACTTCCATACATTTTATAATAGGGTGTTAAGGGTTCTCCAATCTTGGTAAAATTGGTTAAATTCCCCTATGATTTGGCTAGCTGGGTCGTGACAGTTTTTATCAGAACCTAGATTTCCAGTCTCTTTATACAATATAAAATATAAAATAGAGTCCTTGATATTGATGTGTTGACGTCAACTCCTAACCTTCGGGAAGCTATGAGGAGTTCTAAGATTTTTTTTCACTTTATTTTTTCTTCTCGTGCGATTTGTATGATTATTTGTATGGGTTGTGTACAATTGATATCTCCCAATTATAATTGGTATCTCCATGATACAAATGGATGTCACTTGACTCTATTTTGAATGACAAAAATAATGAAATCAGAAATAGGAAGGTTCTAATTGGTATTTGCATTTAAGGGTTGTGTAAAACTTTTGGATAAACAGTTAGTAGTTATCAGTGAACCAAGTAAAGGAATAATGAAATGGATTATTTTCATAACTCAGCCAACTAAGTCGTTATGGGCACCTATGTGTACCAAACCCTGTAGGAGAACCCTTGATATTCCACTATTCAACCAAATATGGAAGTAGCAATGCAATACACTTAGTTAATTAGATGTCCACCATAAAAAAATCCAATATAAATGAAATAAGATTACTTTTTAAATTCTTTCCAAAACGTGTTTTAATAAATCAAATATAAAAAATAATTTCGAAAACTAACTCAAAGTGACAACCCATAACCTAGCCTAAAACAGTACATGAGCACTAGATAATGAATAGAAACAAATATAACGTAGCACTCAAAAGGATAGCAATGATTGGATTTGTTGTTGAGTTTTGGTTTTTTGTTCTATTCAAACTCCAACTGACCCACACTATGTCTATACCGAGATCATTTCACAAAATAGACCAAAACAAGTTTGGACACTTTGATATGTAAACCAGAGGTCTCCCTAGACTAATATAATTTTTTCAGAGTAGATGGTGCAATCAAAATTCACATCGAAAGTCATATACTAGTAGATTTTGTTTGAGACAAATTCTTTATCAATGATAGTTTCATAAACAAAAATAAGCTTAAATCCTAAACATACAACCAGATAACTGAACTGGAAGTTCCAGTAAGTCATAAATTATATGTAGACGTTGTGGGATGGTTTTTAATTCTTGAAACATATGTAAATCAAGGAAATAACCTAGAGGATCATTATATAGAGGTAAAAGTAATAGTTAGTTGTATGTTTATATTATATGAGTGTTTCCCCTAAATTATTTGTAGTACCCAAACATGATTACTTACCTATCTAAACTTATTGGTTGCTAACAATGGGAAAACATTATAGTTATGAATATTTGAGGTTCACAAAGGAAGTGTTGAAGTCATATCTTAAGGTGACAAAATTGTTGAAAGACGTGCATTAAAGGTTAGTAGGGTATTGAAATTGTCTTATGGACTAGTGAAAGTTTTTTAAAAGATAAGGTATGTATCAATTAATGGGAAGAAAGATGTTTGACTAATAAGAACCCTTAAGGTGCTTCTTTTTTTTAAAAAAAATTCATATGGTTTTATTTGATTTAATTTGGGTCGGCCAATGATGCTTGCCAATGTGTGTTGTGTATACTGATATGACTCTTGCTATACCTTTTCTTATGTATGGTCTAGTAGTAGGATTAGTAGATATTTTGGGGTTTATGTGGTAGAGATCTCTAGCATCTTCTATCCTTTATCTATCACAGTGGAAGTTAGGTCATATTTATTTTCTAAATTCCTTTATTGTAGATCTTGTACCCACATATAATAGATCTCTAGGGTAAAGTATGTATCTTGTATAAAAAGAATTACAAGTTGATTTGTAATTATTAAAATATTTAATTATTGATTTATTACCTCCATATGTTTTATAATATGGTGTTAAGAGTCCTTCTATTTAGTTAAACTAGGGTAGGTGCCCCAATGATTTGTTTACTTAGGTTGTGACAATTGTTATCACATCCTAGGTTAACAGTATCTTAATACAACATCAAATATAAAATAGAGTCCCTCGTATTGATTTGTTGACGTGAACTCCTAACCTTCGGGAAGCTATGAGTGATTTTAAAAAAAAAATTCACTTTAGTTTTTCTTCTTATTAGATCTATATGGTTATTTGTATTGGTTGAGTCCAATTGGTATATATCAATTCTAATTGATATCTAAATGAGACAAATATATGTCACTTGACTCAGTTTAGAATGGCATAATAAATGAAATCAGAACTGGAAGGTTCTAATTGGTATCTTCTTTTAAGGGTATGTAAAACTTTTGAATAATTAGTTACTGGTTGTTAGTGAAGCAAGTAAAGGAATAATGAAATGACTTATGATCAAAACTCAACAAACAGATTCATTTTGGTCACCTACCTATACCTAACCCAGGTAGAATAACCCTAGATATTCCACCGTTCAACCAAATATGGAAGTTGCAATGACATACACTTAGTGAATTAGATGTCCACCATAAAAAATCCAATCAAATTGAAATTACATTACTTTTTAAATTCTTTCCAAAACTTGTTTTAATAAATCATATTTGCAAAAAATAATTGAAAACCAACTCTCAGTGACAACCTATAACATAGCCCAAATCATTACATGAACACTAGACAACGAGTAGGAACATCCATAACATACCATTCTGTTGGATAGAAATAATAATAATTGTTGTTGAGTAATCGGTGTTGGTTCTATTGAAACTCCAACTAACTTCTACCTTGCCTATATTGAGATCATTTTAACTCAATATGGGGCGCATACTAGGGACCACACCTATAGATGCATTTTTCATAAAATCCACCCAATAGACGAAAACATGCTTGGATGCTTTGAGATGTAAACCAGAGATCTCCCTAGACTAAAATCATTGTTTTAGAGCAGATATTGCTATCAAAATTATCATCCAAGGTCATATACTAGGAGATTTAGTGTGAGACATATTCCACATTAATGATAGCTCCAATAAATAAAAATAAGCATAAAGCCTAAACATTCAACCAGATAACTAAACAGACAGTTCCAGTAATTCATAAATGACATGTAGTTGTTGTGGGATGGTTTTTAAAACTTGAAACACATGTGAATCTAGGAAATAACCTAAAGGGTCATTATACAGAGGTAAACGTAGTTTTTGTAGTTCAAGAGGGATACTTGTTTTCTAATAGTTAGTTGTATAGTCTTATTATATGTGTGTTTCCCCTAAATTATTTGTAGTACTTAAACATGATTACTTAACTATCCAAACTTCTTTGTTGTCAACGGTGGGAAAACATTATAGTTACGAATATTTGCGATTCATAAAGGAAGTGTTGAATTCATATCTTAAGGTGACAAAATTTTTGAAATGTAGTGCATTAAATTTTAATATGGCATTGAAGTTGTCTTATGGTTTAGTGAAAGTTGAAAAAAGATAAGAGAGGAAACAATTAATGGGAAGAAAGTTGTTTGACTAATAAGAACCCTTAAGGTGCATATTTTCTTTTGAATATTTATATGGTTTTATTTGATTTATTTTGGGTAGGCCGATGATGCTTGCCAATATGGGTTATGAATACTGATACGACTCTTGTTATACCTTCACCTGTGTATGGTCTAGCAGCAGGATCAATAGTTATTTTGGGTTGATGCGGTAGAGATCTCTAGCAACTTCTATCCTTTATTTTTCAAAGTGGAAGTTAGGTCATATTTATTTTTTGATTTCCTTTATAGTAGCTCTTCTACCCACTTAGACTATATCTCTAGGTTAGAGTATTTCTTTTATATATAAAGAATTATAAGTACATTTCTAATAATTAAAACATTTATTGGTTCCTTTATGACATCAACATGTTTTATAATAGGGTGTTAAGGGTTATCCTATCTGGGTAAGCTAGGGTAGATGCCCCTATGATTTTGATAGTTGTTATCAAATCCTAGGTTACCAGCCTCTCAATAAAAGAGCAAATATAAAATAAATTCATTGATATTGATGTGTTGATGTCTTGTGTGATATGTATGATTATTGTCACGACCCGAGCCTAGGCCCTAGCCGTGACGAGCATCCCGAACCATGAAGGCCTGGAAAACCCATTCTCTATCTGGTTATCATGCACAACATTCGTAATCATAATAAAATGCAGAATATAACTGAGTATGAAAAACATGGTCATGTTTTGCAATATTTTTGAATAATACTATCTGACATCATTCTGCGAAATCTCTACTAAGAACACAAACATCTGTCTGAAAAGAAACTAGGACAAGACCCCCAGTAAACCAAAAACAAAATAACTAAGAGAATGTCTGACATAATTAGGCCTTCCGAACAATAGAAGGCTCACAACTATGAGATCAAGTCTGCAAATCCGAGAATATATACTGAGTAGCTGGACCCATAGACTGTGCCTCAGAACCTGGAAAGAGGGGGGGTCAGCACAAAAGCACTAGCACGGGAACCGATCCAAAAATAGTATAATGGAACATACATATATATATATATATATATATATATATATATATTAAGTGAAAGCAATTTTTCATCAAAACATCATGTATAAAACTGTTTCTAAAAAGTACATGGGCACTTTTTGAAAACATGCAACCTGTCTGTTCATTTCAAATCATGATCTGTGTTTTACTTCTGAGTTAGGTGGTATTCCCCTACAATTCTGATATTCCACGGGCTATATGGAATCCACCATTGACTCGGCGGGGAATCCCCCAACCCAAGTGTGCCGCAAGGGTTGGAGTCTATAATTCTTATATTCCACAGTACATTTAAGTCAACGCATAATAATATACCCGGGTCGGAAAAAAACGGATTTAGGCAAAGAGTTGTCTGAACTCACGCCTTCTTCAGGGAACCACCTAAGCTCTCTTTATGCCTTATTTTAGCCTTTTCTGAACATGCATCATTCTGAAGTTCTAAACCGCAAATCTGATAAAGTCTGATTTTTGTATTCATCTGTGTTTGTTATGACATTTTCTGAGTTGGTATTGTCATACCAAGACATTGCAAGTCCTATTTCTGATCCACAATGTATTAAAAAAGAGATTTCATTCAAAACATAGTTTAGACCACCAAAACATGTAATTTGCATTAAAGATGTCATGTTCCGAAACTCAAGTCAAATCCATGCAAAACTTTCATCAAACATATGGTGGTCATGTGCATTTTGGCAAACCATGCATTATTTCCTTACATGCATATTCAACATTCACAACCCTCTCTCTCATGTTCAAAACATTGTATATTATGTGAAACATGGAAAAATTTACCTTAAGAGAGGGGTTTCATGGAAATCAAGCTCTAAATTCATATTTCAGGACAAACACATATATACATATACATATAACTTTCAAATCACTTTGGGGGGAAGGAAAAAAGGTCAAAACAATATCATTAAAGCTTTTAAAACATGAGTATGTACATGAATTCGAAAACCCAATTCTTAAAACATGATTTATATGCCCATGAGATTTTAGGAAAACCCCGCGTACCTTGTTCTCCATGAATTTTTGGGTGTCTATTGAAGCCTACGTCGAGAGGATTCCAAGTCTGTAATTTGTCTCACGAAGAAGTTTCAGAATGATCGAACCTTCAAGCTTATTTTCTCAAACCTTTGTTGCTCCTTCTCTTAAGTTCTTGAAGGATTAGATTTTGGGGTTTTATAGGAGGTTTCAATGTTGTTAATAGGCCCAAATCAGTTTAGGAGTGGGTAAGGAGGATTTTGGGTTTCGTAAGGACAAACTTGCACTTAAAGTAACTCAAAACGGAGTGTTTTAGTCACCTGAAACCATAAGTATGCACTGCCCTTTGTATCGCATAGACTAGGATAGGTGCCGCCCTTTGCATTGCCTAAATTTGCATAGGCGCCGCCCTATGCATCGCCTATATGTGCATAGGCGACACATTCACCTTTGAAAGGCCATAACTTCTTCATCGGGTGTCCGTTTTAGGTGAATTTGCTATCGTTGGAAAGCTTATTCAATTATCTACAATTTGGTATATAGTAGGCCACCCAGTTCATCATATACAATGAGTTATAGTCAATAGAATTTGACACAAATTACAACATCCACTAATACTTAATCGATCGAAATGGTTGTAACTCGTCCTTGAGTTGAAGGAATTCTATGGTCTAAATTCATGCTCAAATGGATTCACATACTACAAAATTGATTAACATGCCAAATTGGCATAGGATTTAAGGCTCTGGGATTATCAACGCATTAGAGTCATATTTTTTATTCTAGCCAAAAATGCGGGGTGTTACATTATCTCCCCCTTGGGATCATTCATCCTCGAATGATGGGTAGGAACTTGTTGAAGCCTTAAAGGTATGGAATAACGCAGGCACGACATATCTTCTAATAAAGAATACACTGCTCTGAAACATGACCATATGAATGGAACTACTGATATTCTGAATTCTTATATCGGACATGCATATCTGATGCATGGAATACACGACTGGGGCTACTCATAAGTAGAGTTCTCATAATGAACATGCATACCTAATGTATGGATTTGTTATTGAGTTGTTCTCATGAACGCAGAACTGAATACACAGATAAGCTGAACTTTTTCTATGGGACATGCATTTCTAATGCATATCTGACTGAACTGACGTGTGAACGTATGACCAAATACACAATGATAATTGGTGTGGAGATTGTAATAAGAATCTATGCATGCAACCAAATGGGGTATCTCTTCAACGCTCTCTCTAAAGAAGTTCTAGCCACAAATCTTGGGTATGGATTACACAAGACATCCCACTGAGGAAATCACAACATTGACACTGCTATGCAGTCTGGAATATAGACATATAACTCCTAAATTAGGATAGAATTACCAGACCCTTGGCAATACAACTTCTTACTTTCAAGCTTAGTACACTTCTTGAATATCCCTTAACTATACTATTCCCTATAAATATCATATTCATTCAATTCAGCTTAAAATTTTCATATGAGCATTGACAATTTTTTTCTACTAATTTCTAAAATAGCTTAACCCTTACACCGCGATCAAGCCTAACTCTAAGTCACAAAAATACAACATGCTACACTACGCTATTATTCTAAACCATATGACGCCACCTTCTATATCTGTTTTAAAGATTGCATCCTAAGCATAACATGTCTTACCACTTCAATGACTACTCTGAACTCTTAATATGAAGTCGCTAGTGCATATTGCGACCTTCCACTACAATCTCAAAATGTCATTCAAGCCTAATTTATAACCACATGTTAACATTCAAGGCAAACACCCCTAAATACATGCTTCACATAGTTTCTAAACTATTAACAATATAATCCCCCACGCGCTATCCTAAAAACATACACACAAACTTTTCCAGTAAACATCACATGTATCAAAGATTGACCCCAAATCTCTCTTCATACTTATGGCCTTATCTAAACATACTTACTATGATCTTTCGGGATGCACTCTATCTTTCTCTAGCCACCAATAGTCATAGTATAATGCTTGCACACTTATTCTATCGGTTCAACCTTCAAAAGTCAAGCTTAGCTGCTAATACTTAACATGGATATCACCAAGCCTTTGATGAACCATATCTCTTTCGATAGAGCATACCATTATTGCGACTCCAAATTTACATCCCTCTACTATGAGAATCAAGATCACCATAAAAGGCCCAACACTATCAATCAAAACACCTTAACATGGCTATTTAGATCACCATGTACAATCTAACTAGTCTTTCTCCACTTAACAATTCAATGGTACCACTAGCCACGCACAACAAGTAATAGCCTTAGAAAAATATTGCAACCTCATGTCACCTTAGGCATGCTTCTACATCATACATGCAATATCATACCCCACTACAAATCAAATAAACTTACTCTATTGCATGCATCGTTTAAGTTTATTAGATCACTTCTATATAACTAGAATTCATTAACCAAGAAACCTTTACCTCTACCTTCATGGATATGAACTGTTCAAACTTAATATCTAGTGCTATGCATGATTTACAACCCAACCTTACACGAAAGTTTCACTTGGAAACTATGAAATGAACATCACGAAACACTAGTGCACTAGAACTTCATAACCACAATAATCGATCATGACCTAATCGTTTTCCTTATCATAATCCATTAGTATGTACTATTTTAGCACATCAAGCCTACTAATTTAATCCCACAAAACATGCATCATCAAACTCGTGCCACTATTTACCACCACACCATTTCAATTCAAGCCTATGGTTTAGTATCAATCATTTACCACCAATGAAGAATGCAACATAACATAAATATACTAATCCATCAAATTGGGATATTCTACCCAAATATCTCAAAAATCTACTACATTCCTTCTCACAAGTAGCACTAGTTTACAACTACCAACGAAAAGAGGGTCAAGGGGGTTAAAGCCTCATAATAGACATGATCAACCTTATCCTTATATTATAACCCCGTACAATCGTATCTACTTATACTTCTTTCTCACATTACAATTACTTACCCAAGCATACATTTACACTACCTTCAAAATCCACAGCAACCATGAGTCTATACTTATAACCTACTAGCTAATCTGGCTATTTTCATACTTTAAGTAAGGATAATTCACCACACCTAATAACTCCTTCTCTGTTTTCTACTAATAAACTAACAGACAAGGACGAATTGCTTCATTACCAACTCTATCTCATGAAAAAGATTCAGCTATACATATATTCAACCAACACAAGAACCATACGTTGAATGACAAATTGCTAGTGAATCGAAATAGGCCTCACCCGGCTTCATTAGGCTTTTTAGTTTCACCAACACGATGATAAAATATTTTCAAGAGATAGAAACTTGTCACACAACATTCCATAATCTAAGGATACACATCTTACTCCGTAAGAATAAAAATCTGAGTTAAACACTTCCCTCACTGACTACCATACAATCCACACATGCTACTAGCTACCACATTAGTTTATCACTGTAAAGGGGTAAATCACCCTTACTCTCACTTCTAACTTTGTGACTTTACATCACCAACTTCTTGGTCTAATTTCATTACCTATAGGTCATGAAAACAAAACTTTGACTCATACTACTATTTGGGTGGAAATACAGTTCCAACATTCTACTACACATCAACCCCCTCTTAAGCAAGATATTTGTAACATAAATTTGAAGGGGACTAAATGCAATTAATACCTCAAGCTGAAAAGCACAATTCCATCAGGATCAATGCTTACATCGGAATCAATACACATTGAAGTACTAAAGGATTCTTAGTCCTTGCACAAATTTTAACTCTTATATGGTTCAATCAGAAAGTACCATACCATTTAGATTCTAAACTTCTGTACTTGAATCACCTTAATAATGAGACATATCTGAGGACATTAGAGTAAGGAAAGAATGTGGGATGACTTTTTACTTTCGTATGGGCGACACCATAGCACGAATTAGAGTATGAAAGAGGAACATTCTAACTCTATTGAACGAACTAGAACATGAAGAAAAAGAGACATTCCTAAACATCTTGTAGCCTCCTGTTAATAAGTGTGGCGCGCTACACACCCATAAATAAAACTCTACTCGACGCAATTTCCCAGACACCCTAGGACCATGAACCGTGCTCTAATACCAAGTTTGTCATGACCCGAGCCTAGGCCCTAGCCGTGACGAGCATCCCAAACCATGAAGGTCTGGAACACCCATTCTCTATCTGGTTATCATGCACAACATTCGTAATCATAATAAAATGCGGAATATAACTGAGTACAGAAAACATGGTCATGTTTTGAAATATTTCTAAATAATATTATCTGACATCAGTTTGCGAAATCTCTACTAAGAACAGAAACATCTGTCTGAAAAGAAACTGGGACAAGGGCCCCAGTAAAAAAAAAACAAAATAACTAAGAGAATGTCTAACATAATTAGGCCTTCCGAACAATAGAAGGCTCACAACTATGAGATCAAGTCTGCAAATTCGAGAATATCTACTGAGTAGTTGGACCCCTAGACTGTGTCTCAGAACCTGGAAGGAGGGGGGTCAGCACAAAAGCACTGGCATGCGAAGAAATCCAAAAATAGTATAATGGAACATATATATATATATATATATATATATATATATTAAGTGAAAGCAATTTTTCATCAAAACATCATGTATAAAACTGTTTCTGAAAAGTATATGGGCACTTTTTAAAAACATGCAACCTGTCTGTTCATTTCAAATCATGATCTGTGTTTTACTTCTGAGTTAGGTGGTATTTCCCTACAATTCTGATATTCCACGGGCTATATGGAATCCACCATTGACTCGGCGGGGAAGCCCCCAACCCAAGTGTGCCGCAAGGGTTGGAGTTTATAATTCTGATATGCCACAGGACATTTAAGTCAGCGCATAATAATATACTCGGGTCGGAAAAAATGGTTTTAGGCAAAGAGTTGTCTGAACTCATGCCTTCTTCAGGGAACCACCTAAGCTCTCTTTATGCCCTATTTTAGCTTTTTCTGAACATGCATCATTCTGAAGTTCTAAAATGAAAATCTGATAAAGTCTGATTTTTGTATTCGTCTGTGTCTTTTATGGCATTTTCTGAGTTGGTATTGTCATACCAAGACATTGCAAGTCCAATTTCTGAGCCCTAATGTAGTAAGCAAGAGCTTTCATTAGAAACATAGTTTAGACCACCAAAACATGTAATTTGCATTAAAGATGTCATGTTCCGAAACTCAAGTCAGATCCATGCAAAACTTTCATCAAACATATGGTGGTCATGTGCATTTTGGCAAAACCATGCATTATTTCCTTACATGCATATTCAACATTCACAACCCTCTCTCTCGTGTTCCAAACATTGTATCTTACATGAAATATGGAAAAATTTACCTTAAGAGAGGGGTTTCATGGAAATAATGATCTAAATTCATATTTCAGGACAAACACATATATACATATACATATAACTTTCAAATCACTTTGGGGGGAAGGCCAAAACGCCAAAACAATATCATGAAAGCTTTTAAAACATGAGTATGTACATGAATTCGAAAACTCGATTCTTAAAACATGATTTTAATGCCCATGAGATTTTAGGAAAACCCCACGTACCTTGTTCTCCATGAATTTTTGGGTGTCTATTTAAGCCTACGTCGAGAGGATTCCAAGTCTCTAATTTGTCTCACGAAGAAGTTTCGGAATGATCGTACCTTCAAGCTTATTTTCTCAAACCCTAGTTGCTCCTTCTCTTAAGTTATTGAAGGATTAGATTTTGGGGTTTTTTAGGAGGATTCAATGTTGTTAATAGGCATAAATCCGTTTTGGAGTGGGTAAGGACGATTTTGGGTTTTGTAAGGACCAACTTGCACTTAAAGTAACTCAAAATGGAGTGTTTTCGTCACCTGAAACCATAAGTAAGCGCCACCCTTTGCATCGCATAGACTAGGATAGGCGCCGCCCTTTGCATTGCCTGAATTTACATAGGTGCCGCCCTATGTATTGCCTATATTTGCATAGGCGACACCCTATGCATCGCCTATATGTGCATAGGCGACACATTCAACTTTGAAAGGCCATAACTTCTTCACCGGGTGTCCATTTTAGGCGAATTTGCTATCGTTGGAAAGCTTATTAAATTATATACAATTTGGTATATAGTAGGACACCCAGTTCATCATATACAATGAGTTATGGTCAATATAAGTTGACACAAACTACAACGTCCACTAAAACTTAATCGGTCGAAATGCTTTTAACTCGTCCTTGAGTTGAAGGACTTTTATGGTCTAAATTCATGCTCAAATGGATTAACATACTAAAAAATTGATTAACATGCCAAATTGGTATAGGATTTAAGGCTCTGGGATTATCAACGCATCAGAGTCATATTTTTTATTCTAGCCCAAAATGCGGGGTGTTACAATTATTTGTATGGGTTGAGTCCAATTGGTATCTCTTCATACTAATTGTTACCTCAATGAGATAAATAGATAGCACTTGACTTTGTTTAGAATGACATAAATAATGAAATCAGAACTGGGAAGGTTCTAATTGGTATGTGCTTGAAAGGGTTGTGTAAAACTTTTGGATATTCAATTAGTAGTTGTCAGTGAAGTGAGTAAAGGGATAATGAAATGGATAATGTCCATGTGTCAACCAACTATTTCATTTTAGGAACCTACCTACGCCTAACCCAGGAAGTATAACCCTAAATATTCCACCATTCAACCAAATATGGAAGTTGCAATGACATGCACTTAGTTAATTAGATGTCCTCCTTAAAAAATCCAATAAAATTTAAATAAGATTACTCATTTAATTCTTTCCCATACCTGTTTTAATAAATCAAATGTGTAAAGTAATTTTGAAAACTAAATCCCAGTGACAACCCAAAACCTAGCCTAAAAATAGTACATTAGTACTAGACAAGGAGTATGAATATCCAAAATGTAGCATTCTATAGGATAAAAATGATAGAAGCAGTTGTTGAGTGATCGCTATTGGTTCTATTAAAATACCAACTGACCTACATTATGTCTATACCCTAAGCTGAGTCATAGTGAGTGTACCATTAGTACAACCACATGCATAAGTAAGCATCATAGTCCACCAAGGTTTGAAGAAATTAAAATAAATAATAAATTTGAAAAAATAATAACTTTGAATACAGTTTTGTTATATGCCCAATTAAGTAATCCTCAACATTACATCCTAGCATCACTGTGACCTACCAGTTATTTAACACTTTTAATGTCATTGTCCTTAACTTAACATCTTTTAAATCCTTGTCGATTAACTTATCACTTCGTATATATTGGTCCTTTGACTTAGCATTATGTATATATTTGTCCTCTGACTTAACATTTTGTATATATTTGTCCTCTGAAATAATATTTTGAATATCTTTGTCCTTTGACTATCTAATCCAGCATAACCTTTTTTTTATACATCAACCCATTCTTACGGTACATACAATGCTTTAAACTATAATCAAGAAAATTGATTGGTACCTGCATGCAAAGATATCACACTAACACCATCGGTAAATGTCATAAGTCCCATATATCTTATTATATGATAACTGATTCTTTCTGTGGATCATAGAATCTCACCTCTAACCCAGTCCTCACAAAAAAACAAAAACTATCTTCCATTTTGTACCATTACCAAGAAACACATACGAGAACATATATATATATATATATATATAATATAGAATAACATTCAAACATATGAATGGATGCATGCATTCAATATGTGTGCGCCATATTTTCCTTCTAAACATCATCATTGTACTTGTACCAGTATGGAAAATTACGCATATCATCTCTACACATTATCACAATGCAAATGAAATACAATCTAGTAAATCAATCATATGGTATGATAGAAGGTTATAATAGATATTAAGCCCACAAACCAAGTACATTGTCATGACACAATTTTTGGGTCATGATGGAACCTACTAAACACCGCCAGTAGGTAAGTGAAATCATAACATTGAACTAATGCAATGGGTTAATTAGGTAGGAAATGCCCACCATAGGAGAAATTCAAGAACATAATTCATAAATAAACAAAGTGTTCTAAATAGATCAAATAGTCAAGACAAGATGCCATCCACGACCTTGAAGTTCCAGTACAAGAGCATCTAGCAATAGAAATACAACCCCAAGTATCTACAGTACTCAATGCATCTGTCTAAAATTAAAAGGTTGAATATAGAAACATAGAAAGAAATGGTATACTCATACTCCAAGAGCTAACTCTTATCTAAGGATATCAACAATGCATGAACACAAATCAACAATGACAACTAGGACTCGAATCTGCACTAAAATGGTACGGAAGTGTAGTATGAGTACAAAAACAATGGGTACTTAGTAGGCATCATCGGCCAACTAAGAAAAATCATGATATAAAAGTATGATAAAATCAAAGATAACATAATTGAGTCAAGGTACAAAAATAAACCTGAATAATCTCTAATACAGATGTACATAATAAGTTGATAACCAAAATAATAACATAACATAAAGTAATATCACACAAGCATTTACAAACTATAATTGGCTCCTATATGCAAATTGGTGTGGAAAATTAAATAGCTCATCATAGACTCCCTTGCGTTTAGATAGTACAATTTAGATAGAATAATTTAATCATCCACTATTTACAACTAAACAACTCGATATTTAACCATTATTCCATAACATACCCACATTCCATTATATTACCATCATTTGTCAACCTTATTATCATTACTTACTAACAAACATTCATTAGCTAACCATCTCATATTAACTAGTTTATTTAATACCTAGTAATCATATAACCTCTAGTCATCATTTGTCAATTAACTATTTTATCACTAGAATCTATTTATGTCATGCTAAATTATATCCATTCCCTCATTTCCAAACTTAGCGAAATTGCTACATTCAATCTCATACCCCAATATTATCAACCATAAAAAGTATCATTGTATATTATGCATATCTAGACTTGAACTAGGAAATAATCAATAATCAGACACTAACTTGTAAATATAATCAATATCCATACTCGAACCAATAAATATAATCAATAGTCTAACTCAAACCGATAAAAATATTCAATAGTGCCATAATCATCCTTCAAACTCAAATCAGGTATATATAATCAACAACATAATCATCGTCCATACTCGAACTGGATATATATATAATCAATAGCATAATCATCTTCCAGACTCAAAATGAATATATATATATATATATATAATATGTATATATATATATATGTACATACATATATACATATGAGATCAACATCATAAAAAGTAACATCAACATGAATAAATAATAATATAATTAGTAGGCGTCAACTCCAACATTAACCAACATTTCTAAGGGTCTAATAATCATAAATAGTTTTACCAATGTCTAATAATCATAAATAGTTTTACCAACACTACTATGTGTCATAGACAAAAGTGGATAAAGAGTCCACTTATAAATTGTAAGTTTTATTTTAGACCAAATCTACCTGAACTAGGCGTAAGGTATATAAATCCACCTTTTAGATGTATAACAAGCAACACTTAGTACTAAGGTGAAGATTCTTCCCAAATACATTAACTAAGTCCAATAGAAACTAAGGTAACCGTTATGGGTATAAGAAACTAAGGCCAAACTTACCCTAAGCATGATTAACTAGAGCATTCAACTTAATATTTATAAATCGAAGGCATTCTCATGCTAAACATGAGTAATAAAGTCCAAATAACCTATGCTATGGGGAAATAAATTAGGAGTTTAAACTCTATGGATTCATATTAGCTAAAATAGTCCAACTAAGCCATGTCTGCACTTTTATCAATCCAACCCCTAAAACACATCCCAAATCTAACACAATATCATAAGAATACTATGAGATAGCTCAATATAACATGGAATAAACCAAACCTACCTTTATATTGAAGAAATCTCAACAACTATTAAAGCACCATGTTTTCCTTCTAAGATGCCTCCTCATGATGCCAAGCTATCAAAAGCACATTATACTCACATTACAAGAATAGTGATACCCATATTGTACCATTGTGCTTCGAGTCCAAAAATCATACCAACCCAACATAATATCAAGCTCAAGGGGTCATAACCTTCATAAATAGATGAAAACCACACTAAATTAGGGCTAAAATCAAGAAAATAGTGAATTCTTACAATTATGAATCTTTCCAATCAACCACGATCTTCAATTCTGAGATATCACTCTTTTGGATTTTTTCTCTCAAGTAATGGATGAAAATGGTTGAATTCGCGACTTTGGGGTCAATTTATACCCATCTTGGTCTTTGGGTCTTGCAATAACATCCATAGACCTGCGATCACACTTTCTTCTACCTACAAAAGATGGTTGCGATCGCAACCAATTCCCTTAAAACTCACCACTGCGATCATGACCCTTACTTGTGATAGCAGCTGCACTAGAAGAATATAGAAACTTTTTAATTCTTAAAGATTCTATCGAGCCCTCGGGATTCATCAAGAATTTGAACTTGAAATTACTATCCAAGGTTATTTTGAAAAAAATTATTTCCCATACCCATATTTCATATTCTGAACGTCTGACCAATACATCAAAACGATCTCAGGTGCCTCAGGACAAGAAAAAAGGTCTACTAAGCTTAGAGTTGACATTTTAGAGCTACTGGCGCTGTCAAAATTTTCCTACAAGATCGTTTTACTAATGCTTTTGGTCGGTGGCTATTTTGAACTAGCGAAGATTTCTAAATAAGGAATTAATTATAAAAATAAATGTATTGCCGGGTAACTAAATTTTTAGTCCCAGCAAGTCATAAATGACTTAGGGCAATTATGGAAAATCTCTAATGGAAAAAATAAGAAGAAATATGAAAAATAACCAGAAGGGTCATTATAATATCAACCACTAAAGGAGATTTCTTCCTCAAAAGTTAAGGATTAGGATATACCTTATATCTCAAACAAGTGAGGATACTGAGTCCAAATCTCTCTCTCGATCTCATAAGTGGACTCCTCCATTGGGTGGTGCATCCACTGAATCTTATTTATAGGAATCTCTAGAGTAAATAATCATCTCATATCATTAGCCAATATGAGCACTAGCTCCTCTACATAGGTCAAACGCTCATCCAACTGGACTGAGTCCCATCTAAGTACATAAGAAGGATTAGGAATATATCATTGCAACATGGATATATAGAAAATTATATGAACTACGGATAAATTTTGATGTAGATCTAAATCATAATCTAGCTCACCAACTGCGCAATGAAGCTAAAAAGGTACTGTGTATCTAGGACTAGGCTTTGCATTTCTATTAAATCTTATCACACTCTTCAAGGGAAATACATGATCACCAACGCCAATCTCAAGAAATGAAGCCTATGATTTGCGTAGACATTCTATCTACTTTGAGCTTCTCTGAACCTATCCTCAATTACCCTAATACTATTAAATAACACCAGATGTAAATCAGTATGAAGAGGCCTAACCTCAGAGTCTCAAACTATCTAACCAAAGAACGACAACTCCTACCATATAAAGCCTCAAAAGGAGCAATATAAATACTCAAATGATAAATATTACTGTATCCTAACTCTAGGATAAGTTTTTCTCCCACTAACCTCCAAAATCCATAACACAAGCTTGTAGCATATCATCAAGCACCTAAATAGTCTGCTCAGACTGACCATCTGTCAATTAATGAAGAGGTGCATTGAGATGTAACTTAGTGCCTAGCTCCTCCTGTAAGGCTCTATAAACCTCAAAGTAAATAGTAAACCATGGTCTTAAATAATAGAAATAGGTACATAGTGCAAATGGACTATGTTCGAAACAAAGATATGGCCTAATATCTCAGCACTAAAGGATATCTTAATAGGAATGAAAGGTGCTAACTTTGTAAAATGATCAATAATGACCCAACTACTGAAGGAACCACTAGAAGTTCAAGGCAAACCACTAATAAATTCTATAGAAATCCACTCCTATTTCTACTCGAGAATGGGTAAACTCCAAGTCACACCACTTTGTCGCTGATTCTTGGCCTTTACTTGTTAACAACCAAGGCAATAAGGTACAAAGTCTGCAACATCACTCTTCATAGCATTCAACCAATAATGTTATCTTAAGTCTCTATACATCTTTGTTGTGCAAGGATAAGTGGAATATCTAGAGATATGAGCGTTATGTAAAAACAACTAAATCAAATCATAGATCCTTGAAATGTAAATATTACTATCAAATCTAAAAATACCCATTAAATCTATGATGTTCGTCTCAGACTCACTAATTAATACTTCATCATAAAGGAAGAAAAGCTTACTGTCCTCAAACTGGCGATCTTGATTTTTCTCAACTAATTAAAACTATGCCTCAATACTAAAAAGAATCCTCCTAGGGTCTGAAATATCATGGAAAACTTTCAAGTTGGCTAAGGATTGAAAGTCCCATTCTAACGGCCTTTAAGAAACTAAAATACAAGCAAAGCTACCCATACTTACCCCCTTCCGACTCAAGGTATTTATAACTACACTTGCCTTATAAACTTGAGCAACTCTATCCTTCTACATTGTCTAGCACTAATATCTCTCTATATCATAAGATATTGAAGACTACAACGATTGGTGAAAATTTCACAATCTATACCATAGAGTGAGGTAGTTGCACTCGTGTACCTTAAGCATAAATTTTAAGCAGAAATACTATTGCCATCAACTCCAAATAATAAGTTATGCAGTGGCACTCATGTACCTTAAGTTATCTAGAAGCATAAGAAATAACAAGACACTATTACATTTATACACAAAAAAAACTAATGCTAGAATCAACACAAAACATAGTGAATCCCTCACCCTAAATAAAAAAAACTAAAATAAGAGATGAGCTGAGAAAATCCTTAAAATTTCCAATGCTCAACTCGTACTTCTCAAACATCGGAAAGGAGCCTTATTCCGATTTAATCTTGTCATATGGATTTAAATTGTATCAAAGTACTAGATGAATTTCCTATAGAAACTAGCCAGACCAATTAAGCTACGAACCTCCATTGGAGATATGGATCTATCCCGATCATGAATCAACTCAATCTTTGTTGGGTCTACCATAACACCATCCCTAGACACCACATGTCCAAGGAATTTCACTAACTCAATCAAAAACTCACATTTAAAGAATTTGGCAAAAAACACATAATCTCTCAAAGTTTGGAGCATAATCCTTAAATATTGTGCGTGCTCCTCTCTATTCCTCAACAACTAAGGATGTTATTGATGAACAAAATCATGAAATAATCTAAATACAGCTTAAAAACTAGATTCATCAAATCCATGATAGAGTTTTCGTAATTAGTCTACCTAAATAACATCACTAAGAAGTCAAAAATTACCATATTGGGTTCTAAAGACTGTCTTTAGGATATCCTAATCCTAAATCCTCACCTAAAGATAACTGAATCTTAAATAAATCTTAGAAAACACTTCTGCCCCCTGAAGCTGGTCAAACAAATCATCAATGAAAGTTATAGGATAATGGTTCATCCCCATCACCTTACTAAGGTACCTATAATTGATACACATATGCATGGATCCATCTTTCTTCTTCAGAAACAACAAAGGATCTCCCCAAGGAAAAATACTCAGTCTAAAAAAATGCTTACAACAAAGATCCTATTTCTAAGAATTTGGCTTCTTAAACTCAATAAGAGCCATACCGTAAGGTACCATAGAAATAGGTCCAGTGCAAGGCTTGAGATTAATAACAAACTCAATCGCATAGACAAAGAGAATTCCAGACAGGTCAATTGGAAACACATCATGAAACTCAGAAACAACTTGAATAGAGTCCAGTGATGGACTCTCCACTCTATTACAAAAAATATAAGAGAGATAAGTCTTGCAACCCCTGAAAATAATACTCCTAGAATGAACATAAAAAATTATCCTCGCCGGCTAATGACAATTGCTCCCTACCACATGACTGTGGGTACACCGGCCATAGATATGGTAACTATCTATGAAAAATAATCCTCAACTACATGATAGTGGGATAACCAGTCTATGCCCAAAATCATATCAAAATCCATCATATTTAGAATAATAAGATCAATATAAGTATCAATATCTCTAATAGTCATAAAACATAATCTAAAAAGTCAATTTGCTACTAAATAATAACCCAAGGTAGTAGATTTATGCAATGGCATAGATAATAAATAATAAGACAACTCCATCTGTGGTGCATAATAAGAAGATATATAAGATAAGAGGATCCTTGATCAAATAAAGTAAGGGCTGACTAGAAGCACACCTAAATCATACTAGTAACTACAACATCAAAAGTCTCAAACTCAGGTCTAGCATTTACTGGATACAACTGGCCTGACAAGACATGATCTGGGCCTTTTCATAATGAACATCCCATGTACGATCGAGAATAGAGACCAACCGTATTTACCAACCAAACTTCCAATCATTTGCCCTGAGTTGATGAATTCTAAGAATATAAAAATATAGCATTACTATCTAATTTACAAACTCTAGGATAGGTTTATTACAAATATAAACCCAATAGAGTCCAACCGTCCAAACCCAACTAATAGACAAACTAACCAAACAATAGCTACATGAGTTCCATAATAATTATATATAATCCCAAAATAAAAGAGAATAGAACAGTGAGAAATTTAGTCCTATGGTATCCTTCCCAATACCAATACCAATGCTAAGGCTTACACTAATACCGATCTTACCTATACTGGCCCATAGTAATTCTATAAAAGTATCTAAGCAAAAGAATACCAAAATCTAGTTGGGGAACACCCCCAACCATATCCAAAACTAATAGCTATAAATAAACCAAATTATAAAATAACATCCATGAAATGAATCCTTCTAGAAAGATGAAAGCTCACCACTTTAATCTAGTAGTTAATCTCAAATGTCCAAAATCTAAGTAGGAGGAGTAGAACGATCAATTCCTGCATCGCATAGGGATACATCCACCCGTAGACAGATTAGTAGGTGAACTCTAGTATAAACTCAGGATAAGTATGAAATATTGCCAACCAGTAAAACCAAGTAAACCAACCATATGTATACAAACTATACATATATCTATATATATAACTATGCCAGGAAAGGTAATTGAGTCTAGTATGTATTTAAAACCATTAACCTGGGTATGTGAAGTTTAACCATCCTCAACCACCCACAGGCTATATAGATCTAGTGTAACCCCCTGAACTGGACCCGATGTGTGTAGCCATATGAATTAGAGACACCATAAGAGTAAGGGATTCCCAATAACACTCACCCTCCATGATGTATATGTATGATGTACTTAGATGATTCCCACGTACCTCATAGTATCATAAAAGGGTTGCCATGCTTTATCCCTTATGTCAAAAAACCTGAGGTTCTAGTGTTTGTTTAATGAACTCCCACTTTAATAGTTAGCTATGACGCCCCTCCATTATTTCCTAATTAAAACTATTACTAACCAACTAATCCATTATTATATTTCTTATTTGCCAAGGCTATGAGTAGTGGTATCGTCATACCGACTACAAATTACAAGTATTTTTGTTAGCCAAACATTTTAAGGTAAAGAGATTCCCATGTACCTATTTACCAAAGTAACTAGGGAGAGTCCCATGTACCCCATAAGTGTTACATTAGTAAGTTTCTTTGGGGAGTCCTATGTACCTCACATATTGTTCATTAATATGTTTACTTGAGGGATTCGATTGTACCCATACAAGGAGTTTAATTAACATAACTGTGACCGCCAAACTATTCTATTTAAACCATTCCAAACCATTTAACCACTCAGGGTTTAATTACTGAGTTTAAATCATGCATAAGTTCCATTAAAATACAACGATGTAGTAAAACATTCACAAAGGCATTTTATCAGATATATTAGGGACATAGTATTTCCAAAATCAAAGCCAATTACCCAATAACCATTCCTATAAAAATAATTATCAAAAACTACTATTAAAGAATGTGAAAGAATAATTAAATTATGGGAAAACTATAACTAAGCATTTATAACCAAATCCCACAAATTATATTAGAAAATACAAATCAATACAATAATTAAACTGTTAAAATATTGTATAAAACCATAACATACCTTAAACCAAGAAAATGATGGAGAGAAATCACCAACACGAGCCCCAAATTAATCCTTAAGATTAATCCGTAGTCTTTCCTTACCCTAATGCTTTAGAGAGAATTACAGAGTATTTTAGAGAAGTTTCTAAGAGTGAATGAATATAATGATTGGGAAAATAACATTAAAATAGGTATATAAATCATGGGGCCTTACTAGTTTAATTATAGGAATGTCCAGATTTCCCTCACTTAAACCCAAAAAATCTTGTCAAGTGGATACGACATCAATACTAGTCGTACCCTCTAATATGAGTGGTACCCGACACTCATGATGATGGTTATCTCCATATGACCCAATATTGTAAAAGGAATAAATCAAACTAAACCATGTCATATCCAAGTATATGACTAGTACCCGTGATCCGTACTGATGTTGGGTGTATTTAACACTCTTGCATTACTATGCTAGCTTATGTCGCCTTATTTTCAAGACAACTTGAGTGCATAAGGTGGTAATATTGAAAAAACTAATCATTTATGTAGTAAAGTGTGTGATTATAAAGTGAAAATGTTATTTCAAGGAACTTTGGATTTTTTTTTATCACTTACAGTTCAATCAATGAAACTAGCGTTACTAGGTTGAGCTAAGTGCTTGTCTAGTCTCTTATGTAGTATTCTATTTTGATTAATGTGTTAAAAATGGTTTTAGTGGTGTTATTATATGGAAAACAACTTGTTCGTAGTGTAAAAAATTAAAGTGAGTCAAGTAAAAAGTCTAAACATGAAGTAGAAGGTCATGGAAATTTGCCTTGTTTTAGCTCTTACTTATCATTTGATGTGATGAATTTAGTGTTGTTTGAATCTATAATTCGTGTGATTTTATAGTTTTGTGATCTTAATATGCTGATATATAGATGATTTGGTGGCTGTACAATCCTCGGAAAGACACCAAAAAGTAAAGGATAAATGGAGGAACATCCAACACTTAACCATATTTCAAGAAGCAAATTCTAGAGAGGTATCGTGATAAGGGAGCTTGCGACACCCATCTAAGTCAAACCATCATAGCGTAGAGACCTATAGTTTACCCTAGTAACTAGTACGCCATCACCCATGGTCATGTAAAGAAAGCCTCATGTCACAACCCTACATCAAACATGGCCAAAGAGTGAAAATTGAATCCTAATCTGCTTGGAACTTGTTGTCTACTATAAAGACATCTGTGTATTTATTATTAATCATCCTTGTACATAATGGAAGATCAAGAAGGCTACTAAATCAACATAACTTAGGTTTTTATAATTTTAAATTAGTTTGTACATGTTCTAAGTCATTGATTACCTCCTTGTGATTACAATTATTACTATGTGTGGCTAAATGCCCTCTTTCTGGGTTTGAAGCCACAAACATGAGTACTATTATTTTGAGTTGAGTTTGTTAATTTAGTTGATGTTATTGGTTGTGTGTTCAATCTTATTTGAACTATTTTGAGGATTTATCACCCTTAGAATACACATATTGTCAACCTTGTGAACTCGAGAGAGGGAATAAAAAATAGAACTAGGGATTGAACAAAACATTATTCGTAGTCTTTTAGGAAATGAGGAATATGGATTAGCATCTAGGATAGGTATGTACGTAGATATGACAGATTAAAGAACTTAATTGGATTATTACATCCCTGCTTAAGGATATAGTTATAATGTCCACATTAAGTAAATAGTTAGGAGTCAGGAGACCATGATTGTGTAATTAACCTTATGAATTGACAACCAAGGTGATCAAGTTAATGTGTGAAGTTCAATAACATAGTATGAGTGTTTAAAGTTCTTCAACCCTGGGTTTTACTCCTATTAATTGTCCAAGATCTATATTTTACGCATTATTTACTTTAGTTGACAAATTCCAAACAATTTTTACTTACTCTCACATTAATTTAATCTAAATTGTGACTAAAATTGAATTGTTTCCAAATCTAGTCTCTGTGGGATCATTACTTGGCTTTCATGAAGGCCATTTTTCTTCTTGATAAGTCTACGTACACTTGTGTATATGCTTAGGCGGTGTCAAGTTTTTTGCACTGTTGCTGGGGACTTATTATTTGACAACTATTTATGTTAGTTTTAATTTTAGATTTATTTGGTGCTTTTATGCTTGCTCTTGGTTTTGTTTTTGCAAGTAATAGGTTTTTGAAATAGCAAATAGGCAAGGGATAGGGAGTTGGTTTAATAAAACCTAGAATACGAGCAAATTTACCATTAATGAAGGAGAGAAGCAATCCTTCTCCTAAAAAATTTTCAAATCTAAGAAGGACAAGAGAATACTAATCGTATAGCACAACAACAAGCAGCCCGTAGGATGATTAGGGAAGTGGCAGTCCCACTTTCAATGAACTTGAATTCACCAATTCAAAGACTGATAGCTGGGAGAATTTTGAGTTAAAGCACAATGTGGTACAAATTCTTATCAGCAGTGGATAATTTTTAGGGCTTTGACATAAAGATCCACAAGTCCACACGTAGACTTTCATTAAGATTATTGATTTCACCCGAACGGGGTTAGTACAGATTTTGTGAGGCTGAAACTTATTTCCCATTCACTAATAAGGGAAGCTAAAAGGTGGTTGAATGTATAGCCAACCAATTTAATCACATCATGGGATAACTTGGCCAGAAAGTTTCTCATCAGATTCTTTCCATCAGGCAAGACTGGGAGACTTCGCAGTGAGATAGAGAGCTTAAAACAAAAGCCTGATGAAATCCTATGTCACAGTTGGGAAAGCTTTAAGGCCCTTCTTCGGGATTGTGTACATCACTAATAATCTTATGAGGTACTTGCTAATACTTTTGTAAAAGCACTTGATCATAATATGAAAATTTTGCTGGATTCAGTCGCAGGTGGTCAAGCACAAGAACTTACTTATGTTAAGTTGTACACATTGTTTAACCGCATAGCACAAAGAAATCCTGAGTGGCATTCAGATTCTAGAAGTGCCACAAAAAGAATTATGGATGTATTTAGGGTGGACCAATTTACAACCTTATCATCTTAGGATACAGATTTGCAAAATATGATAAAAACTCAGTCCAGCAACCTAAAATTAGGAGCTTTACAACATGCAACCACAATCAATGCCATCCAATAAGGTGTAGGTTAGTATGAAGTATGCAGAAATAGTAGCCACTCAGCAACCATTTGTTCTTCTAATTAGGAATCTTTGATGTATGTACGGAATGCTCAAAGGCCAAATTATGGTAATGCCTACAACATGAAATAGTAGACTCAACCACTAAATTAGCAATGGAAGCCACTATAACTCTTAACTAGCAATATGGAGGGGATGATGAAATAATTGTTAAGTAATCATACATAGTTTGCTACAGACTTAAAAATTTCTTAAGAAGTCACTACAATCTTAGAGTTGTAGGTTGGGAAGTTACAACAAGCATTAAATACTAGACGACAAGGTGGTTTGCCGACAGATATAGAAAATCCAAAGAAAGTTATGGCAATTACCTTAAGGAGTGGTATAGATCTTCATGGAGAACCTCCAAAGGCAACTAAAGAGGTAGATACTAATGTGGTGACCGAACAAATAATTGACAGAGTTGCTGAAAATTCAAGGAAGTCTTAGTACCTGAAAGAAAAAGTTGTTACAGAAAAAGTGAAAAAACTGTCGCCACTACCCTACCCTCAGAGAAAAATAAAAGCGAAGGAGGATTCCATGTTCCAAAAATTCATTGATACATTTAGAGAGTTGTATGTAAACTTATCATTGTCAGATGTTTTACAAAGTATGTCCAAGTACATAAAGTAATTGAATGATGTGGTTCTGAATAAGGTGAAATTACATGATATAAGAACAATACCACTCACTGAAGAGTGTAGTGCTGTAATGACATAAAACAATCCCCAAGAAATTATAATATCAAGGGAAGTTTGCTATCCTTATTCAAATTAGTTGTAAAGAGGTCCATGCACTGATTGACTTAGGTGAGAGCATTAATGTTATGCCCCTATCATTGTTTAAATCATTGTTGTTGGGGGAGCCTAAATTAATGCCAGTGGTTATACAAATTGCAAATGGATCCATAACATATCCGAATGTCATAATTGAGAACGTCTTCATAAAGGTTGGTAAATTGATTATACCTGGTGACTTTTTTGTTCTTGATATTGTCGAAGATGAACATGTACCAATCTTTTTAGGGCATCTATTCTTAGAAACAGGAGGGGCTTTAATTGATATTAGAGAAAGCAAACTCAAAATGAAGGTAGAGAATGAAGACATGGTATTTAATATTTACCAAACACCTAATATAACATCCCAAATTAATGATTTATGTATGACTAATTAATAGAAAGGGGAAATTGTGAGGTGGTTAATCCACCAAAAACCTCTTCGGATACCTGATTGAGCGGCCCAAGATAAATCTATTGTTTCCCAACATAATGAAGGTTGAAGTTGAGAAAGATGTTGACTTTAAGAGTGAAAAATCAATAGGTCAGAAACAAATGAGAAAATGCCTCCTAAAGGGGATTAAAATAGTAAAGGTATATGGTTGAGTTGAGTTACCTCGTACTGCAACACTAAATCAGGATTTGCTTGAGAAGAAACCCAAGTTAATTAGGTATTTTTTATTTTTAGTTTTTATTTTTTATTTCATATAGTTTTTGTTTTTAGTTGAGTGCAGGTTAATATGAAGTCTGAGTACCATAAACTTGAGTTAAGGAGCATGGTAAAAATGGAGTGTGAGGGCACCATAGATCATAAAAATATGTAAATATGCTATGATCTAGGACTAGAGGCCTCATTCACATTGGGGAGAAAGTAGATTTTTAAGTGTGGGGTGGGGAAATTCCAAAATTTCAGCTCAATTTAAAATTTTTTGTGCAAGATATTCTTGTTAGTGCTATTTTTGATTACATGGTGCAAGTGTTTGGTTTGATAAATCATGCTGAAATGTGCGAATTAATTTTTTTAAGACACTTGGGCTCATCGTTATGACTCTTATACTTGTTGGCTTAAATTTGAATTTGTGGTAATGTTTGGTTAGGAGTCTATAAAGATCCTATGTGAGTTGAGCATGTGCCATTTGCGTGTGAGGTATTTGAATATTTTGTGTTGTATGTGATGTCTAGAAATTACTCGGTGTGTGTGTAAAGAGAAATAAAGAATGGGAGTTTATGAGATGATTTTGACATTTCTTGGATAGCCTTGTTTTATGCCTTACCCACCCCTGTTCTTAATCCTAGTTAAATCCCATTGAGCTTTTAGCTTATTTTATTTGATATCCTCATATTTTGATAGATCATAATTTGATCTAAAATCTCCTAAGTGCTTGTAATTCCATGAATCTATACCCCAGATAGTATATAGTGCTTACAACCTTGAAAGACCATAAGATAAGCTATGACTTATATCTGCTGTAAGCACTGAATAATATACTATAATAACTGGGAACAAATAGGCTAAATGCCATAAGGTTAAAAGTCTTTAAATACTGATAAAATATGACATCTATAATAATAATAATCTATAAATATAAATACTATCTAAAAACTAGTTTGAAAAGCCTCTAATCTAAACTATATGAAAGTGGAGTTGATGGGAAAATCCCCCCACTAACTCCATCTACTAAAATATTGAGTCTACTATAATAATTAAATGAAGGAATATCCTCGACAAATGAGGATTCACTACTAAAGCTGGTAGTGTTAGTTTAATCTAAATTTGTCTATGCATAGTTGGGAACCTAATTATCTGAACCTATGATATGAGACATCATAGAACAAATAATGAGTATTCAATAATACATGGAATGTACTGGTATGTTAGATGATTTAAATTTGAATGCAAGGGTTTATATGCATGAACAATAGCTGACTGAATGATATAAAGTAAATGAACACAAGAGAACATGGATAACTTAAACAACTATAAATACTAACTATGCAATACTATACATATATAAATACTATAACTAAGTTTTTCTAAAGGTAATATGGAGTTTTGATACCATGTAACTAATAATATATGATTACTGATACTGGTTGACTGTAAGTCCGGATTCTGTAGAACTAAATGAGTTCTAATCAGAAGACTAAAATTGAGACTGTACGAGGTAATCATCTACCTGAAATGCCCCTTTTCTGAATAGATTTAGGGTCCAACCTGTAATCCTAGTTTGAAGGGTGTCAGTACTGTTCCACAGGCAAAGATACGGAAGAGGCATCCTCTAATGAATGGTGCCCTAAACAAGAATAGTGGTACCCTCTGCTGGCAGGTAAAGCACCTCATCAACCCTCAGCTAGAAGGTTGATGTCTCAACCTACGTTAGATATGTAGTTATGGAATGCAAAGATTGCTTCTAAGGATCACACCCTATACTGGCAAGTGAGCCCCCATCCTTTGGTTTACTCGATGCTGAATCCTAATCCTGACTAAAAGATGTTGAACTAAGTATAATGAACTATACTAGACTAATACTGATTTTACTGAGATTTCTCGAGTTTTGTAACTGATTGTGTTCTACTGAGTTTTGAAATTGGTTGTGAGTACGACTGATCATGACATAACTAATACTATTCTGTAACTAACACTATATTTAGGTAAACAACTAAATTGTCAGGTATTAAATACACCTAGGACTCGATAGCATTAAAGTAAAGCGTCACTTGACCTTGCAAAGCATAACAATCTACACATTTTCATATTTCATCTACAGAGACGTTTTATCAAACATTTGTAGGGAATAAGCTTGTACATATACTAATATGTCATGATTTCATCACTTTATTCACATTGACACTCTATCAAACACTTGGAAAGCACAATTGTATGCTCATAATCATGGTTAGCATATAAGCATGGAAATTACAATACCCAAACTTGTAATTTCATGGGTTAAACAAGAAATTCATATAATTCCTCCTAAATACTATTTTATTTTCATGAATCTTATCATAAACATGGATCTAAATATCCAATTAACATCATAGACACATTAATCACTTTGTAAATACAAGGTTTTATAATGATAATCACATATTCATCACACATACTATTCAATTACGTAAAATTTGCACTTAAATCATGGATTGGAACCCAACTAATATCAAGAACATGAATTCAATCTAATTCAAACATGGAAATCACAAAATCATAAATCTTGAAGTTTCAAAAATGAATTCTTGGACTCTATGGATGAAAGGGATACATAGACGAACACTTAACATAGCTTAATTTTGGAGGTTTTTGAAGTTCTTGGTGAAATTATTAGGCTTGATCTTGATTTCTTGAAGCTAGGGTTTATTTTCTGGTGCATTAAAAATCATGGGAAAAGACCAATTTAACTTTGGACGTAATTCAAAATTTGTCAAAAAGTTCGGATCGAGGCCCCTAGAGCGATGCACCATGATCGCGTTGGGCCACTGAAAAATGACAATTGAGAACTGAAGGCTTAGAATTATATGGTAGAATCTCGATGCCCTACTGGAATTGGACAATTAGGAATTTAGTTGGTGGCGCCATGCGATGGTATTGCAGAGCTTCACCAGAAATTGCCAAACGTCTTTTGGCCTGGCTCCACGATGATGCGGGAATGCCAGTACGCACAATGTTTTACAAAAATTGCAATAACTCTTTGGTCGGGTGTTAGATTTGGGAAAATTTTATATCGATGGAAATCTAATGCAATTTCCTTTTCGATCAAAGGCTCTAAACTGAGAAATACACTGAATTTCAAAAATTTTATACTAGATAACTCATATGCTGAGATTTAATTTAGGATGGGGAAGTATGGGGTATTACAATGCTTTAATAAAAATTTTATTTAGTAAGGAGTTTGAGCAATTGAAGAAGAAAATAATGAAATTGATGCCCCAAGGTAATAGTTATTTGTGTTTATATTTAATGTGTGACGGTAGGGAGTGATATAAATAGTTCTAGAAATATTCCCATGATTGTAAAAAAATGAGAAAAATTGAATCGTGATGGAATAAATAATACGCCCACAAGGAAAATTTCCATGATATTCCACTTTATGAATAATGAATGACTTACAATGTTTTCAGGGATTAAATTCCACTTCTGGGTGCATTAAAAATCATAGGAAAAGACCAATTTAACTTTGGACGTAATTCAAAATCTGTCAAAAGTTTCTGATCGAGGCCCCTGGAGCGATGCGCCATGATCGTGTTGAGCCACTGGAAAATGACAATTGAGAACTGAAGTCTTAGAATGAAATGGTAGAATCTCGATGCCCTACTGGAATTGGACAATTAGGAATTTGGTTGGTGGCACCATGCGATGGTATTGCGGAGCTTCACCAAAAATTGCCAAACGTCTTTTGGCCTGGCTCCACGATGGTGCTGGAATGCCAGTGCGCACAATGTTTTACAAAAATTGCAATAACTCTTTGGTCGGGTGTTAGATTTGGGTAAATTTTATATCGATGGAAATCTAATGCAATTTCCTTTTCGATCAAAGGCTCTAAACTGAGAAATACACTGAATTTCAAAAATTTTATACTAGATAACTCATATGCTGAGATTTAATTTAGGATGGGGAAGTATGGGGTATTACAATGCTTTAATAAAAATTTTATTTAGTAAGGAGTTTGAGCAATTGAAGAAGAAAATAATGAAATTGATGCCCCAAGGTAATAGTTATTTGTGTTTATATTTAATGTGTGATGGTAGGGAGTGATATAAATAGTTTTAGAAATATTCCCATGATTGTAAAAAAATGAGAAAAATTGAATCGTGATGGAATAAATAATACGCCCACCAGGTGTTCGTGAAAATTCTTTAAAGAGATGGGGAAAATATAAGAGAATGGGGTAGACAAAATGGTGTGAATTGGTTGTTGGATATTTGTTCTAATGTGTAAAAAGTGATGTATTAAAGCACTTATTGAGGTTAGTCACTATTCCCAAATAGTTCCTACACATCCATTAGCATACATTACAACCCGCAAAAGACCTATTTGATTCTTAGTTCATCATTTTGATATTAGTAGAGTATTACACTAAGGGAAAACATATTGTTCATTGTGTATAACTTGTGAATTCTTTGTGAGAATGAGGGTAATTTGATTCTTGTACCCATGGTTATGAATTATATTATTATGAGTATTTATGGGTTATTTTGTTGTTATAACGGGCACATATTTGATGAATATTGGTAATTTGTGTGACATGTTTGATTGACAGATAATCATGAATTTTCCAACTTGTTAAGTAAATTCTTGAGGCTAGGATTTTTTGAAGTAGTGTTATTGAGGTTTAAATTATGTATGACATATTTTGTGTAGAAACTTCAATTCAGTGTAGTCATTATAGTACTGGATTGACTGTCTTACTTGCAGTAGAAGTGTAAAGTCTCCTCAACTTATGATACATAGAGTAAAGAGTTTTTTGAGGACACACAAGGCTTTAAGTATGAGGTGGTGATGTTGGGTGTATTTATGTACTCTAGCATTACCATACTAGCTTATTTCACCTTGTTTTGAGGAAAATTTGACTTCATAAGGTGCTAATATTGATACAAATAGGAATTTAAGTGATAAAGTGTGTGATTATTATGTGAAAATTCTATTTCAAGCATGTTTGGATTTAATTGGATCACTTAGAGTTCAATCCATGAAACTAGCGTTACTAACTTAAGCTAAGTTCTTGTCTAGTCTCTTTTGTTGTATTCAATTTTGTTTAGTGTGTTCAAAATTTTTTTAATGGCATTATTATGTAGGAAACAACTTATTAGTAGTGTGCAAAGTTCAGTTGAGTCAAGTAATGAGTCGAAACATAAAGTGGAATATCATGGAAATTTTCCTTGTCTTAGCATTTATTTGTGATTTGATGTGATGGATTAGGTGTTATTTGAACCTATAATTCGTGTGGTATGATATTTTAGGATGTTTTGTGACCTTAATATGATAATTTATAGATGATTTGGATGCCGTAGAACCATGGGAAACACACTAAAAATTCAAAGATGAATGGAGGAACGTCTAACACTTAACTAACTTTCAAGAAGAAAATTCCAGAGAGGTGTCACAATAGGAGCATGTCGTGACCCCCATTTAAGTTAAATCAGCCTCATATTTTGACACCTAATTTAGCCAAGTATGTTGTACATCGTGAACCCTGTATAAGTCAAGCCAACCTCGCATCGTGACCCTACTTCAAACACTGCAAAAGAGTGAGAATAGAATCTTAATCGTCTTGAAACATGTTGTCTACTTTAAATACAACTTTCTATTACTGATCAATCATAATTAGACATCGAGAAACATTAAGAAGTCTGTTGTAGCTTCATAACTTAGGTTTTTATTGTTTTAACTTAGTTCATGCATGTTCTTAGTCGTTTATTATTTCTTTGTGATTTCTATTATGACTATGTGTGGCTGAATGCCCTCTTTCTGGGGTTGAAGCCACAAACATGAGTACTATTGTTTTGAGTTGAGTTCGTTACATAACCATTCGACAATGTAGTTGTAATGTCCACATTAGGTAAATGGTTAGAGGTCGGGCGACCATGATAATGCGATTAACTCTACAAATCAATAACCAAGATGAGTAAGTTAACTAGTGAAGTTAAATAACATAGTATGAGTGTTCAAAGTGCTTCAACCCTAGGTTTTACTCCTATTTATTGTCCAAGATCTATATTTTACACATTATTTACTTTTGTTGACAAATTCAAATCAATTTTTGTTTACTCTCACATAAATTGAATCTAAATTGTTAGCTGAAATAGAATCATTGCCAAGTCTAGTCTTTGTGGGATCGATACTTGGCTTTCTTCAAGGTCTCTTTACCACTTGATAAGACCACGTACACTTGCGTATATGCTTGGGAACTTTCACGTACCTAAGGAAGAATAGAATCCCCAAAGGACTGAAGTAACCAAGAAACTCGTACCATCCAAGTAGTACCCATTCAAAAATCAAATCCAACCCACCAACCAACACGGGACAATATACTATGAACCCATACTAATCGTATCCTAGTGTTTTAGTCGTTTCCTCTAGTCATAATCCAGAGAATTTAAATGTATAAAATTTTACAAGGGCCAAAAAACTAGGGTGTTCTATGGCCATGCCTGCCACCGGGCTAGGCACCTGACTGACCACCTGTCCTTCCTGATGCAAAACCTCTTCAAATACTTTGGGAACCACCTCTGCGACCGTGATAACCACCTCTAGCTAAGGGATGAACTACTTTAAAGGGAGAAGCACCCTAAGATGAAACAATAATCACCACATCACTAAGGCACTCACACAAATATTAAGTAGGAGCTCTACAAGTATAACTTGAGCCCTAAGATTAACTGGAATTAATAGATATGGCATACCCGGAGTAACCACCAAAACTATAATAACATGATTAAAAAAACTCTTTAAGTCTAATCACCACTGTGACCAGTGAAATCTATAGAACTAGACCGACCACCATCAGTAATCTAAAGTGTTACCCAAAGAGGTTGACTAGGCTGACTCTAAGGCGGATAGGATTGATGCTGAGGATACCTACACAAAGAAATGCTATCTTTTGGTCGGTAACTACGATGACTCCAACACAATGTACCCTAAAACCTAGGCCTCTTATCACAACCCTTATAGTGCATCTCCTCCATCCCCCGAGCGTGATCTAACACCTTAACAAAAAAACAAACCATACCAACTAAACACTGAACAGACATACAAACGAGGAGTCTTAACCCTTAAATAAAGCAGGGAACTCTTGCATATTATTGTGCAGAATAGAAGTCACATGCCTAGCCAAACTCATGAAAATTATTGATAATGCTCAAACTATACCTCTCTTACAAGAATGTAAGCGATCATTGTCAATATATAATCCAACTAGGTTGGCGTCGAATCCCATAGGGAATAGGGTGTGAATTTGAGTTATCTGCGGTTTAATAAACTGATGTTACCATTTTCCTATTAATGGGGTTTTTTGGAAGTGTAACAAATAATTATATCTCACCTAAGTGTTTGAAATCAATATCATAAATAAAACCAGAGTTGTGTTCACTATGGGTATTTGGATTTGACAGACGCTATTAACGACTCGAGATTTTTTTTGTAGGTAGGAACAACAACTATACTTGTCAAAGTTATGTCTAAATGTTTCTCAACCTATTTAGACACTTAATCACCTAATTCTCATGAACTTAGGGAATTTATATTTCATAATCGAATGTTATCCCAAGTTAATTAATTTTTTTGCAACATTAATTATTAAATGGAAGTTTAATGCTCCAAGTTCCTGTTGATTATTCACTTCTTATGAGGGTTGATTTCTTTTCTCAATTATATCACCTGTAAGCAAAGTCTATTATTTTCAACAAATAGTCAGCATGTAAAATAATGGAATTAAAAAGGAGTTCCTACCACCGCTAGAATCTTATACACTAAGTTACGTTACAAACCAAAATCCATAGATCCCACAACTCAGGTTAGGGTAATTTAACCACTCATACTAAAATACTCAAGAAAACAAGTTGAATTCATAATTTGATATCTGATCTTACAACAAGATAAATAGAAATCAGTGTTTCTCTGATTTTATAATAGTAGAAAATCACAAAACTATTGTAATAATCTTTCTGAAGAAATAAAGTCAGAAGATAAAGAGAAAAGTCTTTAAAACGTGATTTATAGATGTCCAATATCATGAATGAAAACCCTAAAATATGCGTTAAATACTTCATTCTAATTATGGAAAAAAATCATACATCACAGTATTTTCTCAGACAGGTGGCGAAGTGTGTGACGGCTTACCAGAAGTCTGACGGCTTATTAGGAATATCGTCAACTCCTCTTTACTTTGATAATCTCTGCCTTGGTCTGACGACGAGGCTCGGTGGCTTATCAAACAAGTGACGACTTATTATAGATGTCATCACTTCTTCACTTAAAAATCTATTCCCTCTCTAAGCCTATCGACGAGCCTGATGGTTTATCACACTTCTGATGACCTATCATAGATGTCGTCACACATTCCACCTGAAGGCCATTCTCTGTCTAAGACTGACGATGAATTTGACATCTTATAACAAAGCTGACAACTTATTATACAAGTTTTCATCTATTTTTCCTTCTCTACTTGCTCAGAAATCAACTCATTTACTAATATATTTGTTGATTCTCTTGTATCTCAACTTGTACTATATTATCAAAGAGAAAATCATCAAAAACGACAAAACTTACTTAAGACATTCTAATTATTCTTAGTGAAAAGCCTTAAATATATTAGCATATCCTCACACATCAACACCCTCAACTTAAAACAATATCTTATCCTCAAGCAACTAAAACATAACCAAGAGGATACAACGTACATTCAACAGTCAACCATTTGTACTATCTCTAAACATCTTCACCATCTCCAAGGTCAATCAATTTAAAAACAACTGTGTATATGATTGAAGAACAATAATGTGATATAAAGGAATCAAGATATGGTATCAGTTCAGTAACAATGACCATGCATGTACCAAGACTACTCTATCCAAACAAGTTAGCACTTAGAAATATAACCAGTATTCTCTCACTACAAAGAAGTCCCACTTAACTTATATCAGACATTACCTATATAACCATGGGGACAATCAAAAGACACTCTCTCTAAAAATGAGGTTCCAATCAAGATATGCCGAATAACATAGGCTTGCCCTTATTTTCATTACAAAGATTTCAAGATAGGTCAGCTAGGATCACTATAGGTCTTCTCTTTGGCTTGTAATGTAGGCTAGGGGCTGGTATGATACTCGATGATATTTATATTGACTCAGCCTCCTTGACACTACACTAGATTTTGGGGTCACACTCCTTAACATTTTTCTATTCTTCTCTTTTCTTCATAAAACATATTCAGGGTAGGTACGATCCTTTTTATAATCACTTCTTTTTTTCAAAAATTTTCTTTTTATTTTATTTTCCACCGTACCTAGCTTTTTTTTTCTAACTTTCTTCATACTCATTTTACATCACGTACCCCTATGATATTCACCCTCAACTTAGACCATTTGCATAACTCAAGCTGCACAATGTCCATGGAGGACTAGGGCAAAACAGGTTCATTGTGATATAAATGAGAAGGCGATAGGCATAATAAAAATAATAGGCTATTCAAACTCTTAAAAGGGATCAAGGGATATTATGCATTAAGGGAAGGTCATTTAGGATAAAGTGGGCTAACATCTAAACGTCCTATTATCATTTCCTAACCCTTATCCTTCAATCTAGGTATGACTAATCGTTCCAAGCCGTTCTATCACCTGCATGGTTACCTCCAAATGGGGATGCCTGACATACTTTCAATATACATAATACATAAACTTCTGGCACACATCTCTTTATAATATTGTCAGCACATCCCCAAAAAAATACGGTTCTCCAGATGTAATGTGTTACATTATGAAGGAATTTCTTGCTTTGATAGAAATAAAGATTTTCTGGAATAACCTTAGTCACAACATAATTAGCAAAATCAGCGTACCAACATATTTTATCAATAGTAGCAGCCAAGATCTCCTTATCAGGAAATACATCATTTATCTCTATTTCATTACTAACTGTCTGCTCTTCTTCTATTCTAGACAGATAATCTGCCTCTTGGTTTTCACAACCCTTCATATCTTTGACTTCAAAGTCAAATTCTTATAGAACCAACACCCATCTAATTTGCCTTGGTTTTGCATCCTTATTTAGCCATCAAATATCTCAAGGGTACATGGTCAGTGTGAACTACCACCTTGGTCCCTAGAAGGTAAGCCCTGAATTTCTCAAAAGCATACACTATAGTCTAGAGTTCCTATTTAGTGATGGTGTAGTTCTTTTGCGATTTATTCAGTGTTGTGCTGGCAAAATATATTGGATGAAATAGTTTGTACTTCCTTTTTCCCAACACAGCTCAAAGGTTAACACCACTTGCATCACACATGATCTCAAACGGTTTTGACCAGTCTGGTCGAACAACGATAGGGGCCTCGACCATCTTTTTTTTGATGCATTCAAATGCCTTCAAGCAATCATCATCGAAGGGGAACTTCACTTATTTCTCTAAAAGTTTTCAAAGTGTATTTGCAACATTTGAGAAGTCTCTTATAAACCTTTGATAAAAGCTAGCATGTCAAAAAAAACTATGCACTCCCTTCACTATAATGGGAGGTGGTAGTTTCTCAATAACTTCAACCTTGGATTGACCTACCTCTATCCCATTTGCTGAAATTTTATGCTTAAGAATAATGTCCTCCTTTACCATAAAGTGGCATTTCTCCTAATTAAGCACCAAATTTAATTCAACATATCTTTGCAAGGAAATACTCAGGTTTGCCAAACAAAGCTCAAACAAATCTCCCACCACGAAGAAATAATCCATGAACACCTCTAAGGTATCCTCAACCATATTTAAAAAATAGACATCATGCACCATTGAAAATTAGCAGCTGGACTGCATATCCCAAACGACATCCTCTTAAATGCAAAGGTGCCATATGGGTCGTGAATTTTATTTTCTCCTGATCTTCAGGAGCAATACAGATCTAGTTATATCAAAAATACTTATCCAAGAAGAAATACCATCCCTTTTTGGCCAAATGTTCAAGCATTTAGTCCAAAAATGGCATCGGGAAGTGGTCTTTTAAAGTCTATGAGTTTAGTTTGCAGTAGTACATGAAAACTCTCCACACAGTCATAGGCCTGAGTGGAATCAACTCATTCCTTTCATTTGAAACAATAGTCATGCATCTTTTTTTGGGCACGCATTGGACTTGGCTAACCCATTTTACTGTCAAAAATAGGTAAACCAATCCAGCATCGAACCATTTAATAATTTTATTCTTAACCAACTCTTGGATTATTGGGTTAACATGGCACTGGTGCTCTATGGTTGGAGTACAATCTTCCTTAAGTTGTATTTTATGTGTGAAAATACCTGGGGAGTGCTAATAATATCTGCGATAGTCCATCCTATTGTTCTTTTGTACCTCTAAAGTACTTAAACAAGTGATTCTACCTACTTCTTGCCCAAATCAGCGACAATAATAATGGGTAGAATGTTTTTGTTACCTAAAAACACATGCCTTAAATGCCCAGGCAGATAGTTTAATTCTAATACTGGTGACTCCTTAATGGATGTCTTAGATGGTGGTGTTGGTCGATTAGCAAGATCAAGATCTAGCTTCTCTTTGCCTCTTTTACTTCCTCTGGCTATTTTCCATGGAGGATTGTCCATACTGCAAATGGAATGATTAGTCAGATATATCAAATCCAAGCAAATTAAACATGTCTTTAACTTCTTCGTAATCAAAGACTACAAATTTGTCTTCAATCATATCATAGAGGATCTTTTCTATTATAAGATTTTGTAAATCTTGATATAATGGTATTAGTTTTGGAATAGTGATTAAAGTTTTTTTTTGTAAGGAAGGATGTATAAAAATTTATTATAATGGAGATATTCCCTAGATAAAAATCAAGGAGCGAATCATCAACTCCCTTTTTATACTGAATATCGAAGTCAAAAGAGGCTAATTGAGCTTGACACCTTACAAATATCAATTTTGAAGCATCATGTTTAAAGTCATTATCAAACATGTATTTTATAGATTAAGAATTATTTTTTTATCAAAAACTTTTAATTGTATAAATCATCTTGAAATTTTAAAACACACTTAATAATTGTATGCATTTCATTGGCCACAGTAGCATAATTTTTTTGGGCTTCATTCTATTTTCGTTAATGAAATCTTTTCAAGTATTCAGAATTGTCATGGGGATTAACCTATTTCGGTATTCCTCTATAACCCATATTAGACGCGTTCGTCTCAATAATTTTTTGCCATGTAAGATCGGCTAAAGTTATATAGGATAAAGTTTTAACACTCTGTTTAATATGTTTAACAAGATCTGTGTGACTATCAGTCCAAGAACATTTATCATCCATTTTTAGCCTATCATATAAAGGTGCTAAGTCTCGAAATAAACTTTTATAAAAAGGGAAAATGTAATTCAAGCTTCCCTAGAATCTCTTCAATTAAGTTATGTCCATAATAACATTAGGAAATTAAGATGCAAAATAAAAGGATAGTTGTATGGGAGTAATCTTCCCTTGAAAAATGTTATGTCCTAAAAATCGTACATCTGTTTGAAATTAACTCATTTTTTGTTTAGATATCACCAAACCATTTTGTATCAAAAATTTTTAAAAAATATCTAAATGCTTAATATGCAATTCAAATGTCTTGGAGAATACTAATATATCATTAATATAGGCTATGATGAAACCCATTTAAGGATAAAAATATCATTCATAATTTTCTAAAATTTAGAAGGGGAATTTTTCAAATCAAATGACATAACATTCCATTCATATTGTCCAAAATTAACATTGAAAGCAGTTCTATAAGTATGTTCCTTAAACACCTGAATCTACCAATAATCAAATTTTAGATCAAATTTTGAAAATATGTCGGCGTTATATAATCTTGCCTGAAAATCCATTTTTTAATAGGATACCTAATACATTTCAACATTTATTCAAAGGTTTGTAATTTATTACGAACATAGAAAAACCACATTCTTTTTCTGTAGCGTTGTTAACATAAAATGCAGTACAAGACCAAAGGGATTTTTAAGGTTTTATTAGAACCTTTTGGAACAGATTACCAATCTCATTTTTGCAGAATTTAACCAATTCAGCATTCATTTGACAAGGTCATGATTTGGTCAGGATATCATTCTCAGTAAAGTTATCTTCTTATGGAAGAGTGACAATATGCTTTTTCTGATTCCAAAAAGAACTAGGGTGATTGACACAAATATCAATAGCTATTTGATCAGAAAATTATATAAATTTTTCCTGTATCTTAGCAGGTTTTACTGTATCACAAATATTCATGCTAATAAGTTCAAACTGTAAAGAATCAACATGTTTTTGCTTTATATTAATTAAAGCATTTAAATCTCTAGTTACGGGATATGTAATCAAAGAATAAGATGTCTCTTCATTCTTGTTTGTAGCAGTAAATCTTGTACAATCAAGACGAGTAAAAGGGTATATAGCAGTTGTAATAGGAATTTCAAGTATAATTGAAAGGTAGAACTTATTTTTTACCAGGAAGAAAAAATTTGGAATGCATACTTTATTTTGGAAAGCATGAGCATTTGGTAATTTATATTATATATCAAGAGCATGTTCAGATGCCGATTTAACCATATGAGTAGTCTTTTGAAAATATTTAGTAGGGATTAACCTTATTGAATGCAGCTAACATCTGCTCCTCTGTCAATCATGGCAATATTATTTATAGAAAAATGGTTATTAATTAAAATAGTACCTTTAATGTACCATTTATGAGCAGCAACAATTTTCATCATACATAGAAAGTAATAATATTTAAATCAAGAGATTTGTGCAGAATATCATCTTCCTTATTTTCATTAGGAAGTTTTTCATATCCTTTGGAAATTTTAGTAGGATAAATATCTTTCTCAATTTGAGTAATTCTGTGATCACAAATCTTTTGATTTTGTTTAAGGGCTTTAATCTCTGTTTTCTAATTTTCAACTTTAGTTTTAAATGTTTAAGAGAAGTAGATTTACCAGGGGCAGAACTCATTGAAAAACATTTGTTAACCTTAGTTAAATAATAGGGTGTAAAATAATTAGAATTTTTTACTGGTTCTTGAAAATTGTTATCAACAGTTTTAAACGTACTAGGTTTTGAACTAGTAGAAAGATTAATAATTTTTTCATGTAGTTTCGCATCCAAAACTTCTTTTAAGAGTTCCAAAACATAATCAGAAGTAATAGTTTTTATATTCAAATCTTCAAATTGGGATTGTAATTTATAAAATGCATAATCACCAGTGCAAGTATGTCCTTTATAATCTAAACAAGTAGTATCAATATTTTTATCATTATTAGATAAATCAACCAAATTGACTTCATTGTTTGATTCAAATTTAGAATTATTATCACATTCAGATCCTGAGTTGTCAAACAATCCCTATACTTTATCTTAAGAGTCTTCACAAAGTTCTAAAGAGTTCAGCATTTCAAGTTTGGATGTAGGAGAAATATGTCCAAACGTACCATATTTGTAACACTCAATTTTAGCAAGATCTTGCTTAGATCTATTTTTCTTAAATCTAGTAGATTTGAGACAATCTTTCCTAGCTTAACACTTTTCTTTAGATCTATATCTTGATCCTTTCTTACCATTAGTTTTTTCATCCTTAGAATATCTATGATTTCTTTTCTTAGAAAAGGTTGGGTAGGGTACACCAAACTGAGTACAGAAATCTCCTAATTGAGATCGCTTCTTTAGCTTATCAATCTTAAGTTATCTTGATAGCTTTTGATTCATTGAAAAAATTTAATCCTCTTTATGTGCATACCCCTATCAATTAACCAAAGTATATTTTCCCATGAAATTTCACCAGAAGAACCTCTAAGAGCCTTTCTTACCCTTTCAGCAAATATTGGATGAAGTCTATCTATAAATTTAGTATTCCAATGAGCATACCTATTTTGGGTAATTTCGTAGCCCGACTCATAAAGTTGTCTTTATAGAACCTAAACTATCCTAGAGTTTTACATCAAACACCATTTAGGAGGGTCCGGACTATTTCATACTAACTGCTGAATCTACTATTAAAATGTTCAAAAATAGTAAGAATGAGAGTATAAACACCATCTTCCCTATTTGCTTATAGAATTCAACCTAGATTATCAACCTCATCCTCAATAGATCTAGCATTGAAAACAATATTCGATTGTTTTGTAGTTCGAAAATTGTCCCACTAGCCACAAAGTTGGCTAGTAAAACCAGCAATTATCATTTTACATATAATTTTATATTTGTTTCTTTCACTAGTTGAACTGCATACTATTGAATACATTGTTATGTGATACACAAGAATAGTTAATTACCTATCAGTTATGGAATCTATATTCCATTCATATATATCAAAATCACTATAAAATGCATTATCCTGATTCTCGTCCCTTTCCTCGATCAGAACAGCATGAGGAGTCAGCCTTGGATAGTAATAAGTTTCTATATAGGGTAAATCAGCGTATTTGAGATTTTTACCTGGTTGTTTTATAATCATCCCTCTGAGCTTACTAAGCTCTGATTTAGTCTAATTTTTCAAATTAGAAGTTGGTTCTAATTAATTAGCAAAATTATTTGACAAATCAATAGGTTTAATAATCAAACAAGAAAGCTTTTTATTAAGAAGCTCTTCTAAATCCTTTAAAGCTGAACTAATTTGAAATCCCTGAATATTAGGAGGCCTTGGAATACAAGTATTAGTTATTAAATCTTCTGAATTACTTCTTGAAGAGGAGGCAATATTAGCTGATTTAAACTAGTACTTAGATTTTTAATCAAAGTAGTTAATTCATCAATTTTTTTATCAAGAGAACTGATATGTTCTCTTATGACTTTAACATATAAGCTCAAGTAGTTATTTTGAGAAATCAGATTACTAATTTCGGTGATTCTTAGTTTTGCAACTTCATTATCAATGAATTTTTGAAAAGCAGACAAAGTGATAACTGTATTATTCGGTAAAATGAAAGGTGTCTATGGCAGGTAAATAGCTTTAACAATATTACCTCTTATATTTTTATAAGATAGTTCTATAACCTTTATGTATAAAGGCAAATAAGTGGTTATCAATCAAGAAAAAATGCATAATTTTATTATACAAGGCACACACTTCATAGAATTCTTGAGAAATATTATGGAATTCATCAGGACTATATGTCTAAATATAAAGGATCTAAATTGGTTTCATTTTTTACTAAAAAATTCTATTTTAACATAATTCCTTGTCTAGGACTAAAATGAATTTGGTGTGGAATCATCAAATATAATTTGGATCAAATTTCATTTTAGAAGCAGTAGGAATGTCTTTATCTGAGATATTATAATTATCTTGAATAATATTTTCTCAAGGGTTGATATTAATTTTTTCTACAAATTTTGGAGAAGTAGAATCAATTTTATACAAAGAGGCAACACAACTTTTATCTGGACCATATGATGCATAGCTGCCAATAATTTAGGCATAGAAAATAAATGTCTATTATAAACAACAGACTCATCATCAAACTGAATACAAGTCTGCCCATCCAGATTTTGTGTAACATGTGACAGCTTGCTATTTGTCAAGTCATCTGTAACTTTACTCTAAGATCTAATAGAATTTAATGTCCATATACTGGAAAAATCAAATTCATCCCATTTAATAGGTTTTCTACTGGTGACCTTAGACGTTGATAAATTAGCTTGTACTAATATAGTCTGATTTGATCTATCTATAACTTACATAAAAAATTTAAAGTAGACAATAATCTATAATAAATCCTGTATGAAAAACATATAAGTTAAGATCTAGGCACATAATTATTGCCATACATTTTTACATTTAATATCAAAGCATCAAGTAAATTCACATCAGTCAAAGATAATTGGAAATTTGGATGAGTGTTGAAGTAAACTGGACGATAGGCCATAGTGGATTTAATAGAACCCATCAGAGACTGTCTGAAATTATGATTTCTACTATCTCTATAAACTGCTAAAAATGTCTTGGGTAATCCTTTAAGGGTTAATGGTTTAAAAGAAATTTACACTATTCCAATAGGCATAAATTATAATGGTTTTTAAGTAAATTAATATCACGTTAATTTAAAAAATAAATCGTCTGCTCAGATGAATTTAATGCTAAAGACTATTCAGTTATATATATTATTAAATCATAATCATAAATAGTTGTTATATCAACCTTTGATATAGTCCACTTGTTTAACAAGTTAAGATTTTGAGGTAAATCTACCTTATCAAGTCGAGTACCCTTAGTACTCACATCTCCTAATTCCATAAGAAGATAAGTCATATCTGTGATGAATAGGAAGTATTAATCTTTTACTCGAGCAGTGTACTTGTTAGAATTTAATACCTACTTGAGTTAAGTCTATGTGTCTAGAGGTTCTAACCGTGAAAAAGGGACACATTTTTGTTCATCTTTAACGGGCTTAAGAGTCACGTCATGCTAGACGTTTTCACAAAGACAAAGCCAAAAAATATATTACTAACTTCTGTTGTACCACGATCTCGAAACCAAGTCAAGAAACTATAGAGAAATTTCTTTATATTTTGAGAGAGTCTGCATCTTTCATAGTTATTATGTAAGAGAAGTTAGATCTTCAGCATAGATATGAAAACTATTTAGCTAAACATAGTCACACCCGGAGAGGAAGAGAGAGTAAGTAAATAACTTAAGATAAAATAACAAATAAAATACATTTAATGGCCGAAACCAAGGACGAAATAGTATATTACAGTGATCTTTATTCACACTCCAAAAAAAGAGCGCAATTTACAAGTAGAGAGGGAACTCTTAAAAAACATTTTCGTCAGCCTTCCCTAACAATTGAAGGCTTCTATATATAGGTAAAGTAAAGAATCTACGAACAGTACTATGGGTCCCATATCAGAGTCTCGGGAATGGTATAATTTTAATGTAAAAACTATGAATAGTAATATAGGTCCCACATCTGGGTTTCGTGCATAGTGTAATTACTATGTAAATAGTATAACTTATATTTTATCTTTTACTTTTAACTTCCTAAGGAATATTTCCGTTCATCTAATGGCATTGTCAGATAGTGCCTAGTCTAAGGGCATAAGCATAGAATCCTGAATATCTTCTTCGGCGATATCATCGTTGGTGGTACTTTTCATTAAAGTGTTTGACTTATCATTTTGGTTAATGGTTTGTAGTAGATTTCTTTTAACTTCTTCCAAGTATTTTTCTATTCTTTCAATTCTATCTCCGTCTTGCACAGAAATTCTTCTAGCAATGTGCTTAATCACACTGTCCTTATAATATCCTTTCGAATAGCTGTCGCATATTCCTAAACTTTAATTTAATAGAGTCCAGAAGTTCTTGTATATATAATTTTTTTTTAAATCTATCCTCATTAGTTTATTCCAAAAAATATAATCAAATACCCAGTCTAGACAAGGGACTTGCTCTTCTGTGAATCCCAAATCCGGAGCCCATTTGTGTATCCATGGAATTGAACATTCAATAAAGAAGTCTATTTTATCGATTTTTTCAAGATTATAGATATTTTCTGCCTGATATAGCTTGTTTAACTTTGGAGAAACTTGGATGCATTCTTGGTATGACTTAAGAAATTGATCCGACAATATCTTGGTAGTTGGATTGTGGTATGACCACAACTGCAAAAAACATTTAGGAACTTGTTCTGCAAATATCTCTGCATATATTTTTATAAACCAATTATGTTTATGTCAAACATTATTAAAATAAAGATCTTTACCAAAGGCATGAATATAATCCAAATAAGTAAAATTTTATATTAGATCCTTTAAGACTGATCTGTCTTTCGGTCACTATGGTCATCCCCAATCTTCAATGGATATAATCCATTTAATAATAAGTTTTGAGAAGTTATAAACATTCTCGTCAGAATTATACTAGTAAAGTGCTCAATATGTGAACTACTTGTAGAAGTTAGAATGGTCTAATAATAAGTACGGGTTTTGTATGACTCACCCAGAAATTATGAGTTATTCATGAAATATTTTTGGAGTATCTTTCATGGTTCATCTCTCTTCTGAATATCATATTTTTCAACAAGAAACATCATCTATTTGTTTTCTATTTTTATGTAGGACTTGATGTCATCATTCCCTTCTTTTTTAACTATAGAAGAAAATGTATCAATTTTTTTCGCGAGGCTAGGTATGCCTGTAACTGTTCGTGTAATGGGAAAATGTATGGAATATCTTCTAGATAAATTGAAGGAGATGACGATGATTTTCCTTTCTGTATTATTTTAGAGTTTCTCAAAATCTTGTTTACCATTTGTATAATTGGAGAATTAGATGAGGATCCGTGTGATGATCCTTGAGAATATGATCTTCCCGGGTTTGATCTCCCAAATAGGATTTTGTTCCTCCTGATTTGCCTCTTCCTCTTCCTCTAGCCATTTTTCATGGAGGATTATCCCTACTACAAATTAAGTGATTATAAAGATATATCAAATCCATGAAAATTAAAACATGTCATTAACTTCTTCATAATCAAAGACTTCAAATTCATCTACAATCATATCATGGAGGATCTTTTCTATTATAAGATTTTGTAAATCTTGATATAATAGAATTAGTTTTAAAATGATGATTATAATTTTTTATTTAAGGAAAGATGTATGAAACTTCATTTTAATTGAGATATTCCCTAGATAAAAACTCAAGGAGGGAATTATTAACTATTTTTTATACTGAATTTTGAAGTTAAAAAGGGCTAATTGAGCTTGCCACCATACAAATATCAATTTTGAAGAATCGTGTTTAAAGTTTTTATCAAACATGTAGTTTATATATTGAGAATTAGTTTTTATCAAAAAATTTTGATTGTATAAATCATATTGAAATTTCAAAACACACTTAAAAATTGTAAGCATTTCAAGAGCCACCATAGCATATTATTTTTGGGCTTCAGTCCATTTTTCTAAATGAAATCTTATCAAGTATTAAGATTTGTCATGAGGATTAACCTATTTCAGTACACTTCCATAACCTATATCAGACGCTTCTGTCTCAATAATTTTTTGCCATGTAGGATTGGCTAAATTAAATAGGGCAAATTTTTATCATTTCTTTTAGTACGTATAACAATATCTGTGTGACTATCAGTCCAAGAACCTTTATGATCCTTTTTTAACCGGTCAGATAAAGGGCCTAAGTCTCAAGATAAATTTTTTTAAAAGGGGAAAATATAATTCAAGCTTCCCAAGAATCTCTGCAATTGAGTGTTGCATGTAATAATATCAGGAAATTTAAACGTCAAATCAACGGATCGTTGTATGGGAGTAATCTTCCCTTGAGAAATATTATGTCCTAAAAATCAAACATTTGGTTGAAATAAAATCATTTTTGGTTTAGATATTGCTAAACCATTTTGTATCATAATTTTCTTTAAAATATTTGAATGATTATATACAATGCCAATGTCTTGGATAATACTAATATATCAGTAATATAAACTTTGCTGAAATCCTTATAAGGCTTAAATATATTATTCATGATTTTCTGAATTTTAGAAGGGATATTTCTCAAACCAAATAGCATAGCATTCCATTCATATTGGCCAAAAGGAACATTGAAAGTAGTTCTATTAGTATGTTCCCTAAACACCTGTATCTGCCAATAATTAGATGTTAAATTAAATTTTAAAAATATGTTGGCATTATCTAATCTTGCCAGCAAATCCTTTTTGTTTGGAATAGGATACCTAATCCTTTTAAAATATTTATTCAGAGGTTTGTAATTTATTACAAACCTAGCAACACCACATTCTTTTTCTACAGCATTATCAACATAAAATGCAGTACAAGACAAAGGGGATTTCGAAGGTTTTATCAAACTCTTCTGTAATAGATTATCAATCTACTTCTTGCAAAATTCAACCAAATCAACATTCATTTGACAAGGTCGTGATTTGGGTGGGATATCATCCTCAGAAAAGTTATTTTCATGTAGAAGTGTGAAAATATGCTTTTTTCAATTCCAAAAAACACAAGGGTGATCGGCACAAATATCAACAACTATTTTTTCATAAATCAATTCAATTTTTTTCTATATCATAGTAGATTTCATTATATTACAAATATTCATGCTAATAAGTTCAAACTATAAAGAATCTATATGCTTTTTCTTCATATGAATTTAAACATTTATATCTCTGGTTACGAGATCTATAACACAAGAATAAGATGTCTCTATTCATGAATGTAGCATTAAATCCTATACAATCATGATGAGTTAAAGGGTATATAGCAGTAGTAAAAGGAATTTCAAGTATAATTAGAGGTATAACTATTTTTTCCCAAGAAGAAGAAATGTGGAATGCATACTCTATTTTGTCAAATATGAGCATTTGGTAATTTATATTCTATATCAAGAGCATGTCAAGATGCTGATTTAACCATATGAGTAGCCTTTTGAAAATAGTTAGTAGAGATTAACTCTTCTTTAATGTAGCTATTAGTAATATAAAACTAGTTATTAATTAAAATATTACATTTAATGTACCATTTCATCAAGAGACGTAGATTTACCAAGGACAAAACTCATTAAAAAACTTTTATTGACCTCAGTTAAAGAAAAGGGCATAAAATATTTAGAATTTTTTATGAGTTCAAGAAAATTCCTATCAGCAGTTTTAGACGTACTAGGTTTTGAACTAGTAGAAAAATTAATAATTTTTTCACGAAGCTTCACATCCAAAATTTCTTTTAAGAGTTCCTAAACATTATCAGAAGTAATGGTTTTAATATTAAAATCTTCAAATTAGTATTTCAATTTATAAAATGCATCATCACAAGTGCAGGTATGTCCTTTAAAATCAGAATAAGTAGTATTAATATTTTTATCACTGTCAGATAAATCAAGAAAAGCGACTTTATTATTTGATTCGGATTCATAATTATTATTTGATTTTGATCCTGAGGTGTATAACAATCCACAAAATTTATCATGAATGTCTTCATCAAGTTAAAAAGACTTCAACTTTTCAAGTTTACAGTTAGGATCAATATGGCCAAACTTACCATATTTGTAACACTTAATTTTAGCAAGATCTTATTAGATCTATTTTTCATAAATCTGGTAGATTTTTTATGAGACTTTATTCGGGTTTAGAGGAGAGAGATGGGGAGAAGAGGTTATACAAGCTTGCCAAAACTAGGGAGAGTAAGGGTTGGGATCTGGACCAAATAAAGTGCATTAAAAAAGAGGATGGAAAAGTTTTGGTGGAGGACATTCTAATTAAGAAAAGATGGTAGTCGTATTTCCATAAGCTCCTGAATGATGAGGGGGATAGAGGTATTGTGTTATAGGAGTTGGCACACACTAAGAAGCCTTGTGAATTCGGCTACTGTCGGTGTTTTAAGATCGAGTAAATATGTGACGCTATTCACAAAATGCGAAGGGGCAGGGTGACAGGGCTCGATGAGATTCAGGTAGACTTTTGGATGTATTCTAGCGAAGTGAGATTGAGGTGTCTAACCCATTTATTTAATAATATTTTCAAGTCCGCTAATATGCCCGAGGCATGGAGATGGTGTACGGTGATTTCTTTATACAAGAACAAGGGAGACATTCAAAGTTGCAACAAATATCATGGTATCAAGTTGTTGAGTCAGATGATGAAGATTTGGGAGAGGGTGGTGGAGTGGAGGTTGAGAAAGATAATACATATTTTATAGAATCAATTTTGATTTATGTCTGGTCGATAGAAAACTAAGGCAATTCACCTTGTACGGAGGATGGTAGAATGATACAGAGAGAGAAAAGAGATCTGGACTTAGTGTTTATCGACTTAGAAAAGGCGTATGTAAAGGTTCCTAGGGAGGTTCTATGTAGATGCTTAGAGGCGAGAGGGATACCAGTGGCGTACATCCGTTCAAGTAAGGACATGTATTAGGGGGTGAAGACTCAGGTAAGGACAATGGAAGGGGATTTAGGGCATTTTTCGGTCTTTACAGGGCTGCACCAGGGATTGAATCTTAGCCCATTCCTATTCGCCTTGGTGATAGATGTGTTGATGCGATATATACATAGGGAGGTTTCTTGGTGTAGGATCTTTGCGGATGATGTAGTATTGATTGATGAGTCACACTGAGGTGTTAATGATAAGTTGGAGGTTTGGAGACAGACCCTGGAATCTAAAGGATTCTGGTTGAGTAAGACTAAGATAGAGTACTTAGAGTGCAAGTTTAGCGACTTGAGGCAAGAGTACAATATGGTGGTACAGTTTAAGTTGTAGACAGTTTGTAGGAGGGATAGGTTTAAGTATCTTGGGTGTATGATCCATGGGAATGGAGAGATTGGTGAGGATGTCTCCCATCGTATTGGGGTAGATTGGACGAAATGGAGGCTTGCTCAGGAATTTTATGTGCTAAAAAGGTGCCTCTTAAGCTTAAAGGTAAATTCTATAGAGTTGCGGTCCGGTCGGCCATGTTATAGGGGGTAGAGTGTTGTCCTGTTAAGAATTCTCACATCCAAAAGTTCAAGGTTAAGGAAATGAGAATGTTGCGTTGGATGTGTGGATTTACAAAGGTGGACAGGGTGAAGAATGAGACTATTCAGAAGAAGGTAGGAGTGTTTTTGGTGACGGATATGTTGCAGAAAGTGAGGTTGAGATGGTTTGGCCACGTGATGAGAAAGGGCACGGATACGCCAGTCTGTAGATGTGAGAGGTTAGCCTTGGAGGGTTTCAAGCAGGGTAGGGGTAGACCAAAAATATACTGGCGAGGAGTGATTACACGTGACATAGAATAGTTACAGCATACTGAGGACATGACCCTAGATAGGAAGGTTGTGAGGAATAGTATTAAACTAGAAGGCTAAGGAGGGTGGTCGAGTCATAGTACGTAGTTAGGAGGTTTAAGTATATCTTGGTTGGGAGTTCCAATTATGGGGGATGTGGTCCTTGGGTTGTTAATTATACTATTTTTTTTGTGAATTTTGGTTCTTTTGTTACTTTAGAATATTGTTTTCCTTTTGGTCAATTATACTTTATTTTTGTGCATTTTAGTTCTTTGTTCTTTATCATGTTGCATGACTGTTGGTCTACGTTCTTTTGTCTTAAGCTGGGGGTCTAAATAGCCTCTCTCCTCCTTCGGGTGTAGTGGTATGGACTATGTACATTTTACCCTCCCCAGACCCCACTATGTGGGAATATACTTGGTTTGTTGTTGTTGTTGGTAGATTTGCAATAATCTTTCCTAGCTTCATGCTCTTCTTTGGATCTATATCTAGATCTCCTCTTCCTATATGGTTTTAGAACCCTTATAATATCTATGATTCCTTTTCTTAGAAAAAGTTGGTTCGGGTACACCAAACTGAGTACAAAAAACTCTTGATTGAGATCGCTCCTTTAGTTTATCAATCCTAAGTTTTCTAGATAGCCTTAATTCATTGCACAAATTTAATGCTTCTTCTATGCATAATCCTATAAATTTACCATAGGTATATTTTTCCCATGGAATTTCACCATAAGAATCTCTAAAAACCATTCTTACCCTTTCAGTAAATAATGGAGGAAGTTTGTCAATAAACTTAGTCTTCCAATGAGGATACTTATTTTCAGGTGATTCCATATCCCTAGTCATAAAGGTGTCTTTATACCACCAAAATTCTCTAAGAGTTTTACATCTAAGAACGTTTAGAAGAGTTCAGATAGTTTCATACTGATTGATGAATCTACCATTAAAATGTTCTAAAATAGTAAGAACGAGAGTATAAACAATATCTTCCCTATTAACTGGTAGTCATAATTGCTCAGGAATTAACAACAATAACCTTTTGTTTAGTATTTAGAAAATTATCCCACAAGCCATGAAGTTGGCCAATAAAACTAGTAATTATTATTTTACAGATTATTTTATATGTGTTCCTTTAACTAGTCGCATTGCACATTGTTGAATACATCATTATGTGGTGCACAAAAATAGTTAACTTCCTATGAATTAGCCATCTAGATTCCATTCATATATATCAAAACCACTATAAAACATATTAATCTAATTTCAGTCTCTTTCCTCTATCAGAACATCTTGAGGAGTAGGTCTTGGATCGTAATAAGTTTTCATACGGGGTAAATCAGCATATTTGGAATTTTTACCTAGTTGTTTTCTAATCATCCCTCTGAGATTATTAGACTCTAATTTAGTATAATTTTTCAAATCATAAGTTGATTCTAATTGATCATTAAAATCATTTGATAAATCAATAGGTTTAATATTGAAACCAGAGAGTTTTTTAATCAAGAAGCTCTTCTAAATCATTTAAAGGCGAACTGATTTGAAATCCCTCAATATCAGGAGGACTTTGAATACTAGTATTAGTTGTTAAATCTTCTAAATTACTTCCTGAAGCGGAGGAAATATCAGATGATTTTGAACTAGTACACAAATTTTTAACCAAATTAGTTAATTGATCATATTTTTTATCAAGAGAACTATTATGTTCTCCTAAGACTTTAACATTTAAGCTCAAATAATTATTTTGTGAAAGCAGATTATTAATTTCGGTGATGCTTACTTTTGCAACTTCATTATCAATGAAATTCTTAAAAGCAAGGAAAGTAATGCCGATATTATTAAATAGAATGAAATGTGCCGATGGCGCGTAAATAGCTTTAACAATATTACCGCTTATATCGTTATAAGACCGTTCTAAAACCTTTATGTACAAAGGTAAATAAGTGGTTATAAAACAAATAACAAAATACATAAGTTCATTATGCAAGGCACAAACTTCATAGAATTCTTGAGAAATATTATGCAATTTATCGGGATGATAAGTCCCAAAAAACAAGATCTAAATTTGTTTCATCTTTTATTAAAAAATTTGTTTCAATAGAATTCTTTTCCTCGGATCAAACACTAAAATGAATTTGGTATGAAATAATCAAATACAGTTTTGATCAAAGTTCATTGCAAAAATAATAAAATTATCATTAAACTGAATACAAATCTGCCCGTTTGAATCCTGTGTAACATGCGAAAGGTTACTATTTATCAAGCCATTTGTGACTTGACTCAAAGATATAACACAAATTAAGGTCCAAGTAGTGGAAAAATCAATTTCATCCCATTTAATAGGTCTTCTAGTGGTGACCTTAGATCTTGCGAGATTAGTTTCGACTAATATAGTTAGATCTGATCTATCATATAACTTACATCAAGGATTTAAAGTAGACAACAATCTATAGTAAATCCTATATGATAAATATATAAGTTCAGATCCAGGTGTATAATTATATCAATGCATTTTTAAATTTAATGTCAAAGCATCAAGTAAATTAACATCAGTCAAAGATAATTGCAAATTTGGATGAGTGTTGAAGTAAACTAGACCATAGGCCACAGTGGATTCAATTGAACCCATTAGAGACTATCTGAAATTCAGATTTCTAGCATCTCTTAGAGCTGCTAAAAATATCTCTAGTAAACCTTTAAGGGTTAATGGTTTAAAAATAATTTGAACCATTACAATATGCATAAAATTATAATGATTTTTATGCAAATCAATATCACGTTTATTTAAAAAACAAATCTTCTGCTCAGATGAATTTAATGCTAAAGACTGTCCAGTTATCTTTATTATTTATTTAGAAAGGAATTTATCAAACCAACCATAATCATGAATTTTTTTTATATCAATCTTTTGTATAGTGGACTTATTTAATAAGTCAAGATTTCGAGATATATCTACCTCTTCAAATCGAGTACTCTTAGTACTCACATCTCCTAGTTCTAAGAGTAAATAAGTCATATCTATGCTGAATAGTTAAGATCTATTATATATATACCTATACATATACATATATACATATATACAAACTGATATACATATATACACACACATATATATAATATAATATAATATAATATAATATAATATAATATAATGTAATATAATATAATATAATATAATATAATATAATATAATATAATATAATATAATATAATATAATATAATATAATATAATATAATATGATATAATATAATATGATATAATATAATATAATATAATATAATATAATATAATATAATATAATATAATATAATATAATATAATATAATATAATATAATATAATATAATATAATATAATATAATATAATATAATATAATATAATATAATATAATATAATATAATATAATATAATATAATATAATATAATATAATATAATATAATATAATATAATATAATATAATATAATATAATATAATATAATATAATATAACATAACATAACATAACATAACATAACATAACATAACATAACATAATATAAGATAATATAACATAAGATAACATAATATAATATAAGATAACATAATATAATATAAGATAATACAACATAACATAACATAACATAACATAATATAAGATAATATAACATACGATAACATAATATAATATAACATAGCATAATATAATATAAGATAATACAAAATAACATAACATAACATAATATAACATAACATAACATAAGAACAAACACACTTGGTTTATAAAAATTTGTGCTAAAGTATTTGAAAAGCCTATTCCAAATTGGTTTATTCAATGGTGGACTCAACATGGATCTACAGTCAAAATATTACCTTCAGAATACTCTTCTCCATATTATTCATGGAAAAAATCCTCCCCTTTCTTAATAGAATTATAGCTTTCAGATCATATTTGTAAAATCGATACTATTGATCAGATGTATTTCTACATAGAATTCTCCATCTCTTGGATCCATCGATGGTCCGTAGAAATAGGATATGACATTCAACAAATTTCTTCCTTATACTGAATATTCTATTGTAATTTCTAGGACAAATTGCTTTGAAAAGATCCAGAGACTAAACTCACCTATGGTCATGATCAAAGGGATGAAATAGTCATGAAAATTGCTGAATATGAAAAAACTCCCAAAAAATTAATTTTGGTTGAAGAAAAAAGTCTTAACTATGTTTTTACAAGGATATCTGCACATGACCGAAATAAAATGCAAATGATAGAACGATATTTATCAGAAGTCAGAGCTAAATTACTTCAAACAGTTGAGCAAAATTCGGACAACTCAATGAATAGCACCGAAGCAAATACTGAAGATATTATCGATTCTCAACCTCTAGAAATTCTGATAGAAGAGTAAGAACTTGAAAAGGTTGAAGCATTTATCAAGAAATGGAAAGGAAAAGACAAGATATGACTGTTTGATAAAGACCCCTGTAATTTTTCCTTTTTGTAATAGTAAAATCACTGTGCACAAGGACGCATCTATTACTGTGCAAGATTTTCTTTTTTATTATTTTAGATGCCTCATTCTTGTGAAGAGGCAGGAGTTAAGAAGTTCTCTCCTTTTGTTATCTAAAAGCTCTTTCTCTCTCTATCTCTCTTTGTAACATATTTAAGAATTAAATAGAGAAAAAACTACTGTTTACTACTATTTCAGTCTGGCTCCCAGCTAATCAGGTACATATTTCTTTCTTACTTGTGTGCATTTAATTAAAATATCTACCCTAACGCAGCCGTGACTATGTCCGGCTGAAAGGTTTCTTATATCTACTTTGAAGATCTAACTTTGCTGACATGTTAACTATGAAAGCTCCAGACTCTATCAAAATATAAAATAATCTTTCTAATTTCTTGACTTGGTTCCAAATTGGAGGTACAGTCGAGTTCAATACACTTATGTTAGCCTTGTCTCTGTTACACCGTCTAGTTAGTTGTGCATCTCTAGCCCATTGTGCTGTTAAGAAAAGGCCGAATTCTGCCCAATTAGAACTTCAAGAAACATAGGTTTAAAATAAGGTTATTAAATCTCTGACAGGCCCCATGTTTGTGTAAAATAGCAAAAAGCCCATACAATCATTAAACTATTTAAGATTCTTTTCTATTTAGGTTGGTGCTTTGATTCGGTCTTTCGACTTTGGCTTAATCCGATATTATTATTTGGTCTGGTAGTTAGAGAGGCATACCCCAGCCTAAGAGATCCTGTTAATCTCTTCTGTACATTTAGAAGATATTCCTGAAAATCTTTCATAATATAAACAACTACAATCTTATCTATCAGATCAACAAAAAACTGTAGATTCTTTTACATCCATAGTTCAAGAAAATTCCGAAGATAAGCCTGCAGTTGTTTATATAATGGATGATTTTTAGGAATATCTTGTAAATGTACAGAAGAGTCAATATTCAGAGTTTTGGATGATGACAATTCATGCTGATCTTTAATATATAATATAAGTTCTCTAGCATCTAATTTTTCATATGAAGGCTTATCTTCAGAATTTTCTTGAACTCTGGATGCAAAAGAATCTGTAGTTTTTTGTTGAACTGATAGATAAGATTGCAGTTGTTTATATAACGGATGATTTTCAAGAATATCTTCTAAATGTATAGAAGAGCCAATATTTAGAGTTTTGGATGATGACGATTCATCTTGAGGAATTTTTGAATTAATTAAAGTTCTATTTCCTCATTGTAATATAGGAAAATTAGAAATTGCAGAGCTATATGCAGAATTTCTTCGATCAAAATATGAAGGGTTTGTTCGTCCTCCTTTGTATGAAGAGTTTTGACTCCTTCCACCTCGTCCTCTTTCTTTGGCTATTTGCCAAGGAGGATCCACACTGCATCAATAATCAGAAATTTGATCAGCATACTATGACATATATTCAGAGAGATATTCATAAAGTATGTCCTTTGTAATAAGATCATCAATGACTTTCTGAAGTATGAGCATATGTACATCCATATTTAGAGGAACTGCTTTTATAAAGGTGATTAAGAACTTTCCAAAGATGAAGTGTAGAAAGAACTTCATTATATCTGTAAACATTAATCACATAAGTCAATATCAAACAAGTAAATTTCATTTTCAAGGAATTCGTTGTGGTTAAGGAATAAATCTTCTTCTATTAGGCTACGAATTAGATTTTCTAAGATAAGAAAATGAGTATCATCGTTTAAAAAAATGAATTTGATAATAGTAATTATAGTTTTCTCAGGGAGGAAGTATGTGTAAAAGTTCATGTAAGATATTCCCGAGATAGAAAATCAGGCAAAGAATTTTCACTACCCTTCTTATATTGTATTTCATAATCAAAAGGGGCTAATTGAGCTTGCCATCTTGCAAATATTAATTTAGAGGCATCATGTTTAAAGTCTTTGTTAAACATAAATTTAACGAATTGAGCATCAATTCTAATTATAAATCTTTGATTATACAAATCATCTTGAAATTTTAAAACACATTTTACAATAGTTAACATTTCATGGGATACTGTGGCGTATTTTTTCTGACTTTCAGTCCATTTACCAGAATAAAATCGAATCAAACATTCTGTTTTTGTATGGGGATTAACTTGTTTAAGTATTCCACTATACCTAATATTAGAAGCATCAGTTTCAACGATTTTGAACCAGTTAGGGTTCGCAAGAGATGTACAAGGGAGAGTTTGAACTTGGTTCTTAATTAATTTTACTAAATCAGTGTGGACTTGAGTCCAAGGAGTTTTGTGATCCTTTATAGTCTATCATATAAAGAAGCTAAATCTCTAGACAGATTTTCATAAAAAGGGGAAATATAATTAAGACTACCGAGGAATCTTTGAAGTTATTTTTTATCAGTAATAATATCAGGGAATTTTTTAGTAAATTCTACAACTCGTTTATAGGCTCAATAGAACCTTGAGAGATATTATGTCCTAAAAATCTAATATTTATCTGGAATAAACTTATCTTTGGTTTGGCGATGACCAAGCCATTTTGTATAATTATATTTTTATGCAAATGTTTAAAATAAGATTCAAGGGCTTTTGAGAATACCAAAATATCATCAATATAGTTAATGATAAATTCCATATAGGGATTAAAAGTGTCATTCATAATTTTTTGAAATTCGGAAGGAGCATTTTTTAAACCTAATGGCATAAAATTACATTCATACTGTCCAAAAGGGACATTAAAAGCAGTTCAATAAGTATGTACGTTATCAATTTGAATCTGCCAATAACTAGATTTTAAATTGAATTTAGAGAATATATTAGCATCATATAATCTGAAAAGTAAGTCATTTTTATTTGATATAGGACACCGAATCCATTTTAAAACTTTATTGAGAGGTTTATAGTTTATGACTAGTTGAGGTACTCCTCGTTCTTTTTCAGCCACATTATTGACATAAAAAGTAGTGCAAGACCAAGGAGATTTTGAAGGTTTTATAAGACCCTTTTACAGAAGACTATCAATATCTGTCTTACAGAATTCTACTAACTCTGTATTCATTTTACAGGGTCGAGATTTTGTTAGAATTTTTTCTTCACTGAAGTCATTTTCATAGGGAAGAGAAACAATATGCTTCTTTCGGTTCCAGAAAGCATTTGCATGATCCGCACAAATATCAAGAATTAATTGATTAGAAATTATTTTTATTTTTTCTTGGACTTTCACTGATTTTAAAGTATCAAAAATATTAATCCTCATTAGTTCTAATTGTAAAAAATTAATTTTCTTTTGTTTCATACTGATAAGGGCATTTATATCCCTTGTTACAGGATTAGTAACAAAAGGATAAGAGATTTGTTTATTCTTATAAGTAGACTTAAAACTATTTACATCAATGTGTATAATGATAAATAACATTATAAAAGGTGTTCCTAGGATAATAGGAGGATATAACTAATTTTTTACTAAAAATAAGAAATGTGGAATGCAGACTTTATCTTGACATATATGAGTATTTGGTAACTTATAGTTGATATCAAGAGTATGACCAGATGCAGACTTGACTATGTGATTAGTTTTTTTAAAATATCTGGTTGGAATTATTCTTTCTTGAATACAACCAACTTCAAAACCACTATCAATCATAGCAATATTAGTGATAAAAAATTCCTTATTTATCAGAATAGTGCAATTGATGTACCATTTATGAGCAGTAACTATTTGCATCATCCCCAAGAAATAATCCCATTTTAAATCTTCTGTTGGACTAAGTTTATCACTTTTAGATTTTTCAGAGTATTCCAAATCCTTTTCTTTTCCTTTTGAAGTAATAGAAGTTTCAGGGATGTCAATATTTTTTTCTTCAATTTTCAAAATTCTATGATCGGAGATCATCTGATTTTGTTTTAAGTAGACAATTTTTTTTAATTGTTCAACTTCAATTTTTAAATTATTAAACATAGTATCTCTATCTAGGGTTTGACTCAATGCAGGACATCTATTAACTTCGGATAAGGAATATGACATGTGATAATTATCATAAGAGTTATCTTTAGAAATACTAGTATTAGCAGAAGTTTTTGAGTAGAAAAATTAATGGCTTTTTCACAAAGTTTTTCATTAGTAACTTCTTTGAATAATCCAAGGACGTTATCAGCAGTAAGAGTTTGAACATTTAAATCAAGATCTTTGAATTGCGCTTGAAGTTTATACATCATCTCATCACAATCATTACATTTATAAACCTGATTGAGTTCACTATCAGAATTAGGTAATTCAAAATCATTTTTAGATGTGGAATTAGATTTAGAATCAGAGCTATATAATATATTATAAACTTGGTCATGAATTTCTTCAGAAAGTCCAAAGGACTTGAGTTTTTGTAATTTTCAGTTTGGAGCTATATGACCATACTGGTTGCACTTATAGCACTTAATTTTGGCTAACTCTCTTTTTGATATGTTTTTCATGAATCTGGTAGACTTACAAAAGGTTTTTTTAGTTTCACGTTCTTCTTTGGTTCTATGCCTAGAACATTTATTTCTATAGGATTTATTAGGCTTGGAATATCTTTGGTTTTTTTATGCTAAGGGTTTATCCATACCAAATTGTTTACAAAAGTCTCCTAATTGGGATTTTTCTCTGAGTTTGTTGAGCTTAATTTGTCTTGCTAATTTTAAATAGTTGCAAAGGGCTAAGCCTTCTTGAGTACAAGCTACAATAAGCTGACAATAAGTTTTTTTGAACACTGGACTTCGCTATAAGATCCTCCAAGTGATTTTCTAACTCTTTCAGCAAATACAGGTGGAAGGCCATCGATGAATATAGCTTTCCAATGGTCATACTTACTTTCAGGTAAATCCATAACCCTACTATGAAAGGTATCTTTATACCATCTAAATTCTCCTAAGTGTTTGCATTTTAAACCATTAAGAAGAGTTCTAATGTTTTTATACTGATTGGTAAATCTTCCTCTAAAATGTTCAATAATTGTAAGCATAAAGGTATAGACAACATCTGATCGTCCTGCCCAAAAGCGGTCGACCTAGATTATCTTTTCCAAGTTTATCATTGGTGGCATTAAAAATAGCCTCCCGTTTATCGTCGTCTAGGAAATTATCCCACCAGCCTCGAAGTTGGCCCATAAATCCTACAACAATCATTTTACAAATTGTTGCGTCAGTACAATTGGTTCGATTCTCTGCCGAAGCAGTGGCTATGGCAATAGTAGCATACATGGATATCCGATATATAAGAATAGAGATTTGTCGATAAGATAATCCGTGAATATTCCATTCATAAATAGCTTCTCGACTGTAAGAAGTATTTGTTTGAATCCAATCACTTTCCTCTATCAGGACATCTTGAGGAGTTGGACATGGATAATATGCAGTATACATACGGGGAATATCAACATATTTTTCCCAGATTGTTTTTTAATCATAACTTTTAGCTTATTTAGCTCGGAAGAGATTACATCTCCAGTATTTTGAGTAGATTCGATATTATCAACAAAATTAGACTCGAGTTTTTGTACAAAATCATTAAAAATATTACGAGGTTGGATGTTTAAATGAGAGAATTTTTTGTCTAAGATTTTTTCTAATTGGTCTAACTGAGAAACTTTTTCAAATCCTTGTATTTTAGGAGGTCTTTGGATACAAGGTTTAGATAAAATATATCCTTCTTCGTCTTTTTTTTCGGAAGTAAAAAGATTGTTAGAGGAATTCATCTAGGGGCTAGGTTTGTTAACTAACTCAATTAATTAGTCAAGTTTTTTATCAAGAGAGGAAATATGTTCTCCTAAAACCTTAACATAGAGACTCAAATAATTATTTTGGGCGATAAAGTTATTTATTTCAAAAACAGTAATTTTTCCAACATCTTCACTAACAAATTTTTGGAAAGCAGAAAAAGCCATTCCAGTATTATTGGGTAATATAAAGGAAGACTGAGGAGGATAAAGTGCCTGAGTAATTATACCATCAGAATTTTGATAAGATCTTTCAATTATTTTTATATATGAAGGCAAATATGCGGACATGAACCATGGTACAAAAAAAATAATTTTATTATGTAAAATACATATTTCATATAATTCTCCGGAAATATTTCGTAATCAATCAGGATTATAATTTTTAAAAAACCATGTCCTAAAGGTTTTCCATTTTTCAAAAAAAAATTCTTTCTGAATATATTTTCTTGCCTGAGAACCAGGACTAAAATCAATAAGTTTTGTCATTATAGTTAAACAGAAATGATATCAAAATCCATCTCAGAAGGGGCAGGATTTTCATTATCAAAATTTGAACTATATTAGTTTTTGAGTGGATTTTTATCTTTTCTACACCTTTAGGCGTAACATGCGAATCTACAGAATTAATAGTATGCAAGGATGCCGCTTGATTCCTAGCTGGACAATAATCAGGTTCGATAAGAGAAATATGATGCATAGAAGGAAGTCTTCTTGGAAATAAAAAAGAATTTCTATAGACTGGGGATTATTATCAAATTGTAGACAAATTCGTCCATCTGAATTTTGAATTACTTGAGTTAACTCTGAATTAGTCACATCCTCCACCAATTATTTTGGGGAAGTCAATTTCATCCCATTGAACAGGTCTTCGGGTAGTAACCCTGGATTTTATAAAATTAGTTTCAATAAGCATAGTGCAATCAGAATTATCATCTATAAATTTACTTCAAGGATTTAAAGTTGATAATAAACGATAGTATATGCGTTAAGATAATCCTAGTAATTCATATCTAGGGGCATAATCATATCCATGAGTTTTCACATTTAAGGTTAAAGCATGAAGAATATTTACATCAGTTAGAGATAATTGTAAATTTGGCTGAGTATTAAAATATACAGGACCATAGGCAAGAGTAGATTCAATAGATCCCATTAGAAAAGTGATTTGAACATTTTGCCCTTCATTAAAAGACTCCGCAATAAACAAAATCATTTTTTCACTTATTTAATTATTATTTATTTTTATAGTATTTAAAATTGAGGAGTCCTAAAATATTTTTGTAAAAGTGTAATATTTTTTAAAAATTGAAGAGTTCTAAATTATTTGGTAAGAAAAAATCTATGGTAATAAATATTAGGAGAATTAATATCTAAGGAATGCTAAAATTTTTAGTAAGAAGAAGAACTATTTTCTCAAATTAAAAATTCAAATCAAGTAATATTGTTTTTACAAATCTTTTCTATTCAACGTTAAAAACTAGATTTACAATTGACTAATATCCAATACTGATCATATTATAAAAATAGAAATCATCATCCCATCAATGAATGAACACTTGTTATTGTAGTTTTAAGAAATTATGCAAAAACCAAATAAATATGTTCATTTTATATTCAAAGTTTACAGTTAATGTGATATACATGTGGAAAACATGTACAGTTAACTGGTATGTATAAATTACCGAGAGACGCATACGTACCTAAAACAAAATTTAATGCTGGATCAAATAGTCATATTTATTATATGTATTTTTCTATGCATTTTAACTATATCTGAGCTCTTGTATAATTTGATTGTCAAGATAAAAACTTTAACTATTAGTTATAATCAAAAACAGAATCAAGAATGATGCTAAATTTGTACGTTTGAAAATCAGTTAAAGCGGGCCACTAACTTCCACGAATTAAAGAAAATCATTTTATCAAGCTTAGGATAAGAATTCCATCATTCTCAATTTCCAAACACTAATAAACCGCATATTTAAGGATAGATGAACGGGGACAACCTAATATACAGGTTAGAATATTACCTTACAAAGATGACATCTAGCAAAACCCTTTGAAAATCTCCTTTAATTTTCGTCCTAAGCTCCCAAATCGTGATTAGAAAAGTGAATTTGAAATTTTGAACAAAGATACTATTACTGTATAGTGATTCTACAGAAGCAGAAGAACAGATGCAGCTACTGGCACGTCCAAGCAGAAGAAACCTTGTTACGGTAAAATCACTTATGTTATCCGACTCACCTAAGAGGACATTCTCAAATCAAAGGGTGTCAAAATGAATCCAAATTGAGCTGGTCCTTCCAACCCGCCCAATAGTTAATGAGTTGGATTCAAGATAATTTACTATTGGGTAAAATCTCAACTCATTTTTTAATTGGGTTCAAATGAGTCCAATTCAATCTCACTTCAACTGGTTTAATATAAAATAATTTTCTTAATGAAATTAGGAAAAACAAGCGATGATGCATCCTTCTACTCTCAAAATAACCCACCTCACCTCACTACACCCCAAGCATACCCCAACCCACCTCCATTAAACATGAATTTTTTATTTCTTAAAAAGATTTTTATAAATTTTTTTTACTCCCATCCCCCTCCCTACACCGAACCTACACCCTAAAAGATTAATTTTTTTATTTTTTTTTAAAAATAAAAATCTTTTATTAACTCACAATTAAAATGTTATTGTCACACCTTAAATCCTATTGGGGAGGACTGACACCCATAACCGAGGAGGACTGGGAGAAACATCTCATAAATTCATACTTCTCATGCATACCTCTATGACAACCCAAAATTCGGACAACATCATGTCGCATATAAAAGGAAATAAGCACCTTTATAAGGTTGAGCACACATATATATGTATATACAATACTTGGTTGTTGGAGCCAACACGTCTATTAACAAAACACCACCTTGACTGTACATTAGGTCTACAAAGCCTCTAGAGAATATACAGAGTTTAACGAAGGTCGGGACACACCCCGCCATATAAATAACTTCTATATATTATAAAAAGTGACTGGATATGACACAGAAAGGCCCAAATCAAACTGGAGCTCACCAAAAGCATCTGGATATCCTGGCTCCTACTTATGCGGTGTATGAGCTGAGGTACCTGTGCCTGCAACATGAAAGGTAGGTCCCCCGTGGGGGATGTCAGTACGAAATATGTACAGAGTATGTAAAGCTGTAGATAATCATATATGATATAGGAGCTCAATAGAAATCTGAAACAAGTGAATAAATCATAATAGGAGTGGACCACACTTACTAGAACTTGTGATAACCTGTACATTGTATTTATTTAATAAATTTATCTTTGTTCTTATCATCTATGTAATTAGTACTGTACTGTACTGTGACCATTAGGTTGTCTCCAGTACATATCAACTGGGATCGACCCATAATAGACTTATGCTCCTAGGATACCACCCATAGACACATAAATAGGGATTGACCCATAATAAGCTTATGCCCTTGGGGTACCACCCGATAAGAGAGAACTTCCATCACTTAGTTCAATTAATCTTTAATATTGTTATTTCGGTTGCCACTGCATTTTTGATAATTTGAAACAATGAGACATTAATATGAGACATATAAATTGACCATCAATGCAATAACAATGAAGTAAGAACTGATTGGCACATCAATGAAGTGTTTTGGAGTCATCAATGTCATAACAATGAAGTAGGAAATTATTAGAATATCAATGAAATGTTGTAGAGTCATTAATAGCACATGGATCTTATTTGAGTAACCGAATACCTTTTGACAGTCATTAGTGCAATAAACATGTAATATTTAGAAGACAAGTAAGTATTGAAATGTCTTGTCATCTTGTAGGGTGGAAACAAGTTCATTGGTAATGTAGGACATCATACAAAACCATTATGGATCACATGTTATTGAATAACTTTGGAAACTTTCTTAGTATAACAATTATTCACTTTCATGCCAAAGATATGGTATAGAGTATGCTTTACATACCTGACTGTCAACATTCAATACTAGTCCCAAATGGACTTCCCATTTTTTTCGGATTACTTATCTACAATAAACCTATATAGCAATCTAGTATTAGCAATCAAATGTCACAATTCAATTACTTGAATTCACAAAACTGGTGGTTAAGTAGTAAGCCTTAATTACACCATGAAGTGTACTTTAACCCTATTATACTTCAATTACATTCACAGGTTGCATAATCATACAACATCCTCCAATATCAAGTTTGTATTTATTTATCCTTCTAACCAATTTATTAAACCAAATTGAGCCATAGACATAAATAATCATAAATTCAATAGTATATCACTATATCCTCCATACAGAACTCAATTACCATATTCACCTTCAATAACTCAATTACCATATCCACCTTCCATAATTCAATACAACCAAACTATGCAAAATAGTGCATAACCTATTTCCATCACCTTTCAATAACAACCAATATATATAGTCCCCTATCACACATATACATATGGAAAAGAATAGAGGCAAACAATATTCATACCTCAGAATTCACCTCTTGATTATGCAATCCTTTTTGCAAAAATAATAGGTGCCATTCGAAGTTCTCAAGATGACAAACGCAGTTATCTGATTACTTTGGAATTTCTACAGTTGAATCAAAAGTAATTTAAAGGTGAAATTTGGCTAGGGTTTGTTCTTCCTTAATGATTGATGATTAAAATGAGTTTTTGAACTCATATGCATATATATATGTATACACATATTCCCATCCATAATATAAAGAAAATGACCAAAATTCCTTTAAAATTTAAATAATGTCAAATCTGTACTTTGAGTGACTGTTTTGGTAAGCTAAAATAGATCAACCATAACTCTTTGATCCGATATCAGATTTAGGTGAAATTGATATCATTGAAAGGATAATTCAAAGCGATTTTATTTCATATAAAGTAGGCCACCCAGTTCGTCCTGTACAAGGATTTATGGTCGTTTGAATTTACCCTAAAAATCTATTTTGATAGGCTGACGTAAAACAAGTATAAATCATTCCTCAGACGTTTTATTTTGATGAAACCATTTTAATTGGAAATAAGACTCAAAGATCTTTCTTTTCATGGGTCTCAGCTCTTCCAGTTCATTATATTAAGGGAGTTATGATCGTTCGGAGTTGACCCAAAAATTTGGCTGGCCTCAGTAGTTTCCGTGCAGGAAATTTTCCTGCACATTTACTATTCCCAAATATCCTGGACACCGTTTTATAGTTTTAAACATTCTCAATTATATACAAAACCTATCCGTTTTTGGAAATTCCTTTATAATTGGAAAGCTTATTCAATAACCTTCGCATGGAACCATCTAAGGGCAAATTCCGGTATAAATAAAAAAAAATTAGTTCCATATAAATAAGACCAATAAAAGTACTTGAATATTCCAATATACGTACTTGAATATGGGGTGATACATCCTTTCCCCTTTAGTAAATTCTTCCTCGAATGTTAGCGTAGTTATTCAACTGAAAAAAGCTCAAGTCCATAACTAATATTCACATCATCACATACATACTATGCATATATATATATAAAAAACTTACTTCTTAATGTTCTAAATCCGTTTCTTGAACTTTCTCTTCATCTTTAAACAAATGAGGGTACTTAGATTTAATTACTTCCTCAGCTTCCCATGTATTCTCTTCCCTTTGAAGATTTCTCCAACGTACTTTCACAGATTCTATATCTTTATTTCTCATCTTCTTAACTTGGCGTTCTAGAATATTAATAGGCACTTTCTCATAGGTAAGATCTTCCGTAACTTGCATATCCTCAGTAGAAGTGATATATGATGGATCTCTGATGCACTTTCAAAGTATTTACACATGAAATAACGGATGTACTGATGAGAGCTTTTGGGGTAGCTCTAACTAATATGCAACTTGTCCAAACCTTCGACTGATCTTATACAGGCCTATATAACATGGACTAAACTTTCCTTTCTTTCCAAATCTCATTACCTATTTCATTGGTGATACCTTGAAAAATAACCAATCACCTATAAAAAAATATAGCCCTCTCCTTCTACTATCCGCATATGACTTGTGTCGACTTAGGACTGTTTTCAGTCATTGCTGAATTACTTTAACCTTCTCTATGACTTGATAAACAAGATCTGGTCTGAAAAAAGAGTTTCACCCACTTCAAACCATTCTATTGGTGATCTACACTTCCTTCCATATAAAGCTTCATATGGTGGCATTTTGATACTTGAATGACAGCTATTATTGTAGGAAAACTCAATAAGAGGTAAATGATCATCCCAGTTGTCCTTAAAATCTATTGCACAAACTCGTAGCATATCTTTAAGTGTTTGGATGGTACGTTATGCTTGTCCATATGTTTGAGGGTGAAAAGTTGTACTCAAATTCACTTGTGTTCCCAAACACCTCTGAAAAGACTTCCAAACATTTATGGTAAATTGGGTTCTCCGATCTGATTTAATAGAAATTGGTTTCCATGTAATCAGACTATCTCTTTAATGTAGTATTTCGCATACTCTTCAACTGTGTAAGTGGTCCTAACTAGTAGGAAATATGTGGATTTCGTAAGCCTATCAACAATTACCCTTATATAATGGAAATTCTTGGATGTACGAGTAAAACTAATAATAAAATCCATGTTGATCATGTCCCACTTTCAGCTTGGAAGATTAATGCATTGCATATAACCTCTGGGTTTTTGGTGCTCAACTTTAACTCTTTGACAATTTGGACATTCATCTATAAATTCTGCAATGCTCTTCTTCATGTCATTCCACCAATACATATCTTTCAAATCTTGATACATTTTGGTTGATCCTGGATGAATGGAATATCATGAAAAATGTGCCTCTTTCATAATCTTCTTTATGAGCCCGTTTACATCCGACACACATAATTGATTTTGGCACTGAAGTACTCCTTCTTGCATAAGGTCAAATACCTTTGTCGCACCATTCTAAACGTTCTCCTTAAGCTGTAATAAAATATGATCTGCATATTGCTTCTCTTTCACTTCAGCTACTAATGAAGATTCCACAGCATTATGTATGATAAGCTCTTTCTCCGGAGTTTCAAGAAGGTGAACTCCTAAACTAGCTAACTGGTGAAGATCTTTAATCATCCCTTACCTTTCTATAGGCACCATCATAGCCTTACAACTTAATGTATCAGCTACCACATTTGCTTTACCTAGATGGTACAAGATATCAACATCGTAGTCCTTTAATAGTTCAAGCCATCTCCATTGCCTTAAATGTAGATCATTCTAATTAAAAATTTATTGCAAGCCCTTATGGTCAGTATATATATCAACATGAACCCCATATAAGTAGTGTCACCATATCTTTAAAGAAAAACTAATTGCTTCCAGCCGAAGATCGTGTGTAGTATAATTTTTCTCATATGGCCATAATTATCTAGAAGCATATGCTATTACCTTACCATGCTGCATCAATACATATCCTAAACCAATTCTAGAGGCATCACAATACATTGTATACCCTTCGGTGCCTTCTAGAAGTACCAACATGGGTGTAGAAATAAACTTGTTCTTTAAATCTTGAAAACTCTTCTCATAGGCATCATTCCATTTGAATTTGGATGCTTTATGGGTTAGCTTAGTTAAGGGTGCTAAAATAGAAGAAAAACCTTTAAAAAACCTTCTATAATAACCTGCCAACCCGAGAAAACTATGAATATCCATAGGTGTTATGGGCCTTGGCCAGTTCTTCACATCTTCTATTATTTGAGCATCAACCTTTATCCCTTCACTAGATATAATATGACCCAAAAATGCCACCGACTTTAACCAAATTTCACATTAAGAGAACTTTGTATAAAGCTTACAATCACGAAGAGTCTGCAATGCCTGTCGCAAGTGATTAGCATGGTCCTCTTCTAATCTAGAATAAACTAGAATATCATCTATAGAAACTCTCACAAATATATCCAGGAATGGCTTAAACACCCTATTCATCAAATCCATAAAAGTTACGGGTGCATTTGTTAACCCAAATGAAACAACAAGAAACTCATAATGACCATAGTATTCTCGAAAAGCTGTCTTTGGTATATCCTTCTCTTTGACCCTCACTTGGTGGTAACCTGACCTCAAATCAATCTTAGAAAAGAACTTGGCATCTTGTAAAGGATCAAATAAATCATCAATTCTTGGGAGAGGATATTTATTCTTAGTAGTCACCTTATTAAATTGCAGATAATCAATACACATCCTCAGCGAGCCATCTTTTTTGTGCAGAAATAACGCTGGTGCACCCCAGGGGGACATACTAGGCCTTATGAATCCCATCTCTAGAAAATCTTTCAATTGCTCTTTCAATTCTCATAATTCTACTATGACCATTCTATACGGAGAAATGAAGATTGGTTGGGTGCCTGGTATTACATCAATACCAAGCTATACTTCTCGTTCAGGAGGTAAACCTGGAAGATCTTTCGGAAATACATCAGAAAATTTATTTACCACCGAAACAACGTGAAGAGTTGGTAGCTCCACTTTTGTGTCCCTTACTCTAACTAAATGATATATGTATCCTTGGAAATCATTCTTCTTCCCTTAAAATAAGAAATAAATCTACCTCTTGGTGCGCTAATTTCACCTTTCCATTGAAGGACTGATTTATTTGGAAATTCGAAATATACCTTTTTCGTGTAGCAATCAATTGTGGCATAACAAAACGCCAACCATTCAATACCCATTGTAACATCAAGATCTACCATTTCTAACTTTATGAGATCAGCCATCTTATCATGACCATAAATAGTCACTATGCAGTTTTGGTAAACCATTCTAGCTATAATAGATTCCCCAACCAGTGTGGAAACTTCAAATGGCTTAACTAATAGTTTAGGTATTCTTTCGAACTTTCCAGCAACCAGTGGAGTAACATAAGATAATGTAGAACCTCGATTAATTAAGGCATATACATCGTATAAAAAGATAGACAATGTCCCCGTAACCATATCTGAGGAATCCTCTAAATTCTGTTGATCCGCTAGAGTATACGTATGATTTTGAGCCCCGCTAGAACTTGTGGCTCCTCATTCACCTCTAACATATCCCAATTGTTGTGCACCTCTTCCTGAATAAGGCATCGATGATGATGCAATAAATGAACCTGTAGGTCATGCCATACCCCTTATGCCCCTTCTTGGGAATTCTCTTATCATATGCCCGACATACCACACTAAAAGCAAACATTTGTCCCCAACCGATATGCGCCCAAATGATACCTTTCACATTTATTGCATGTCTCTCGAGGAGGTCTTGATTGGCTCATTTACCTTACCCTTGGCACCTCACTATCTACGAACTCTAACACTCACTTCTGTGCCCAAATTGATTTTCTTTGTACCCGTGGAACTATAGTGAGGCATTTGCTTCAAAATAAGAAGATAATGACATAGGTGGTCTAGCAAAAAACTGTCATTTGAACCCTTCTTGGGATGCCATGAACTACTCTATAGATCTAGCCCTCTTGGAATATCCTCTTTCTAATTCCTGTGTTCTTCTTCTCTACCTCTAAGCTCCATTTTCTGTGCAAAAGCTTGGATCCTTGTTATGTACATATCTTTGTTCAAAGGGGCAATAGTACAATATCTAACAAGATATGGATTTATCCTATCCATATATTGATGAACTCTGTCATCCATAGTAGCTACAACATTAGGAGCATATCTCTACAAGGAATTAAATCGGAGACTGTACTCCCTTACGCTCATATTTCCCTGACGAAGATTTAAAAATTGATCTGCACGGGCCTAATGAATCTTGAATGGAAGATAATGATTAAGAAATTCCTTTTTGAACTCTTTTCAAGTAGTTGGGGGTGCATCAATACCCCTAGATATTTTCCAGTCCCCGTACCAATATATAGCCTCCCCTTTGAATCTATACGCCGATATCTCCACTATCTCTCTGCTCGTTACATGAATAACATCTAAGGCTCTTTGAATTTGACCAATAATGTACTATGGGTCCTCGTTAAGATCGGATGCAATAAAAGTTGGAGGATCGATCATAAGAAAATCTCGTGTTCGAAGGCTAGCCGCCCTATGTGTACCACTAGGACCCGTGGTAGGAGTGTCTTTCCCTTGAGCTTGCCCAGTAACTATATGAGTAAAAAGTTACACTACATTTCTAAAATATTGATCAGCAGGATTAATGGGTGGCTATGGGGATATAGTTCTCCTCCCCCTTATTTCTTCTGGAGTTGAAGAATTTTCTGATGCATGCTTAGCTGGAGCCTCACTTTGATTAGCAGGATTTCCTTCTCCGACAGCCATATCTACTTGTTTACCAGTATTCTTGCTTCTGCTAACCGACATCATTACTATAATAAAATAAACAAATGGGTTCAATGCTCAACTATGAATTCATATATAATATAGGCTCTATCGCATGATCTAAGGCATGAAGAAAAGAAACAATTCCTAAAGGTCCACAGCCTTCTTTTTATAGATGCAGTGCACGACACATCGATAAATGAGACTCTATGTAGACACGACTTTGTAGACTCACTAGGATGTACTTCTCTGATACCACTATTGTTATGCCACAAATCCTATTGGGGCGGACTGACACCCATAACCAAGGAGGCCTAGGAGAACCAGCTCATAACCTTATACTTCCCAGGCATACCTCTATGACAATCCAAAATTTGGACAACATCATGTCACATATAAAAGAAAATAATCACCTGTATAAGCTCGATCACACATATATATGTATATACAATACTTAGCCGTTGGATCCATCATGTTTATTAACAAAAAACCACCTTGACTGTACATTAGGTCTACAAAGACTCTAGATAATACACAGAGTTTAACTAAAGTCGGGACACACCACGCCATATAACTAACTTCTATACAATACCACAAGTGACTAGATATGACACGGAAAGCCCCAATGCAAACTGGAGCTCAGGAAAAAAAGATGGATATCATGGCTCCTACTTGTGCGGTTTATGAGCTGAGGTACCTGTTCCGACAACATGAAATATAGGTCCCCAGTGTGGGAAGTTAGTAAAAAATATGTACTGAGTATGTAAAGCTGTAGATAATCACATATTATGTAGGAGCTCAATAGAAATCAAAAATAAGTGAATAAATCGTAATAGGAGTGGACTACACTTACTACAACTTGTGACAACCTGTACATTGTATTTATTCAATCACTTTACCTTCGTTCTTATCATCTTTGTAATCATTACTGTGCTATACTATGACCATTAGGCTACCTCTAGTACATATAAACTGGGATCGACCCATAATAGGCTTATGCTCCTGGGATACCACCCATAAACACATAAATAGGGATCGACTCATAATAGGTTTATGCCCTTAGGGTACCACCCAATAAGAGAGAACTTCAATCACTTAGTTCAATTAATCTTTGAGATTTTTATTTTTGTTGCCACCGTATTTTTAATACTTTGAAATAATGAGACATCAATAAAAGACATATAAATAGACCATCAATGCAATAACAATGAAGTAAGAACTCATTGGCACATCAATGAAGTGTTTTGGAGTCATCAATAATAGAACAATAAAGTAGGAACTTATTGGTATATCAATTAAACATTTTGGAGTCATTAATAGCACATGGATCTTATTTGAGTAACCGGATACCTTCTGAAATTCATTAGTGCAATAAACATGTAAGATTTGGAAGACAAGTAAGTATTGGAATGTCTTGACATCTTGTAGGGTGGAAACAAGTTCATTGGTAGCATAGGACATCATACAAAACCATTATGGATAACATGTTATAGAATAACTTTTGAATATTTCTTAATTGAACAATTGTTCACTTTCATGCCAAAGATATGTTATAGAGTATGCTTTACATACCTAATTGTCAACCTTCAATACTAGTCCCAAATGGACTTCCCGACTTTTCGGATTCTTATCTACAATGAACATATATAAAAATCTAGTATTAGCAAACAAACGTCACAAATCAATTATTTGAATTCACCAAACTAGTAGTTAAGTAGTAAACCTTAATTACACCATAAAGGGTGTCACTTTAACCCTCTTATACTCCAATTACATTCACATGCCATGCTATTCATATAACACCCTCCAATATCAAGCTTGGATTCATTTATCCTTCCAACCAATCCATTAAACCAAATCTTTTTTGCACAAATAATAGGTGTTGTTCCAAGCTCTCGAGATAACAAACGCAGTTATCAGATTACTTTGGAATTTCTACGGTTAAATCAAAGGTAATTTAAAGGTCAAATTTGGGTAGGGTTTGTTCTTCCTCAATGATTGATGATGAAAATGAGTTTTTGAACTCATATACATGTATATATACACATATTCCCGTCCATAATATAATAGGAAATGACCAAAATGCATTTAAAATTTAAATAATGTCAAATCTGTCCTTCGGTGGACTATTTTGATAAGCTAAAGTAGATCAACCATAACTCGTTGCTCCGATATCGGATTTGGGTGAAATTTGTATCATTGGAAGGATAATTTAAAGTGTTTTCATTTCAAATAGAGTAGGCTACCCAATTTGTCCTGTACAAGGAGTTGTGGTTGTTTGAAGTTGACCCTAAAAATCTATTTTGATAGGCTAAAGTAAAACAAGTATAACTCCTTACTCAGACGTTGTATTTGGAAGAAACCAATTGCATTGGAAAGAAGACTCAAAGATATTTCCTTTAATATGTTGTAGATATCTCAGTTTATTATATTAAGGGAGTTGTGATCATTGTAAATTGACCCAAAAATTTGGCTGGCCTTAATAGTTTGTGTGCAGGATATTTTCCTGCACATATACTATTCCTAAATATCCCGGCCATCATTTTATAGTTTTGAACGTGCTCAATTATATCTGAAACCTATCTGTTTTTTGAAATCTTTATATCATTGGAAATATTATTCAATAACCTTGGCATGGAACCATCTACGGGCAAATTCTGATATAAATAATATAACAAAAATTAATTCTATATAAATAAGACAAATACACATGCTTGAATACGCCAATACACGTACTTGAGTATGGGGTGTTACACCAACACACTCCTTTCACTGCATCCCCTACCCCTCCCAAAATAGATATTTTTTAAAAAATAAATAAATATTTTTTATAAAAAGAAATCTTACCCCAAACCGATCTCACCCTACACCCTGCACCGTCTATACAATAATACCCCCCCCCCCCCCAAAAAAAAAATATACCTTTTTAAAAAAAGTTAATTTTAGTTTTTTGAAAATTTCATTTTACCTCAACCCCCATCCCTTCCCTACCCCCTCACACCCCCACCCTCACTCCACCCCTACCACTCTTCTAATTTGTTTTTAAAAATAATATTTATTTTTAACTTCTTACACCATCCCAATGGCATACTCCTTTCCCAAAAAGTTATTTTTTAAAATTAAATAATATTTTTATCTCCACCTCATCCTACCCCTACCCCACACATCTCTCCAAAAATTAAATTCCTATTTTTAAAAATAATTATATTTTTTAAAAATTATTCTTACCCTAACAGCCACCCCACCCATACCCCCAATCTTTACCCATCCACCCAATGTTTCAACCCCATCAAAAGTTATTTTATTGAGTTATGTTTACAAGGGGTAAATATCAATATGTTATTATCTTTTAGACTAAGCAGGGCAAATTGGGAGGGTCAAGACCCTACCCAATTTTTACCCATTTCAAGCTAATTCATTTCTACCCAAAGTGAATTTGGATGGGTCATGATCAAAACGCCTAGGCTTTGGACTATTAGAGAATTTCCATGATTTGAGGGTTCTGGACTTGGTATGAATTAGGGTACCAATCATACCCAATGGATATGACTTGGTGACCCCTATTGTACCTTAGGCAGTATGTTAGGGGTTACTTAGTGTCCTATGCATGATTTAGCCTCTCCTCAATCACATATAAGGTACTAGTCATACTAACCTAGGCGTATAGAGCGTTATACCAAACTTTAGTGGATTGTTTGTGGTATGAGTTGAGGGTACGATTTAGGGCATAAGTTGTACCTTTTTGATATGAGTCTAGGATACATGGAACCTTGGACAGTGCATGTGTCCTATGTAAAGCCTATGGTATGTGTTCCGTTACCACTCGTACCCTAGAGTACGGTTGAGTAAGTGAGTCATACCCTAACTCATGATTATTTTCCTGCTAAAAACTTAAGGGACCTATGGTCATTTCCTACATCGAAACTCTAAAGTACCCTCACTACATAAGTGTGTGCGGACTCCTAAAACATATTTTGAGTGGATCAAACATCCTAAATGCTCTCTAAAATAAAACTTTTAGGATTTGGAGGCTAGGGTTTCAAAAGTGGTTATCTAGAGGAAAAGAAGAGTCAAATTTCTTGGTGGATCAACTTGTTTAAGGCATGTAAGTCTATCCCTTGTTAAATAACTCAAAAATCATGTATTTTATACGGATTAATAACAAAAAATGGTGATTTAAAATTAAAATAATAAGGGTTTTGTTTCCTAATGATGAATAATGTTTGTTCTTGCTTATACTTATGTTTATACATATTATTTGTGATGATTTGCCTATGTGGGTCTTTGATTTTTAGGTTTTAACAAATGGGTCTTGAGTAACCCTAATATTTATGAATTCTACCATTAATTTGGCCTTGATAAAGGCATGAACATAAGGTATTTGTGAAAATATCTTAGTGAAATGACTAGTCACATGTTGATGGTGTTTTGAACTAGAGAAATAACGAAATGAGTATGAATGGTTAATAAATGGAATGGAAATTATAATTTTGGCGATGTAATTATTTAAATTATGACCTTGTTGGTTTGATGAAAAAAAAAAGTTAGTCCCTAAACATAAAATTAAAGGGTTCTTGAACTAAAGTATTGGATAAGATTATTAATAAGGACTGAATGGCTTGTGATGGTCTTAATTGGCATACATTAACTTGAATAATGAATTTAAATAAGGCATGGGCTTATTAAAGAGTTTAATGGATGAATGGTCCTATGAAGACCTTGTGGTATTATATAGTATTAATTTTTTTAAAATGGATTAAATTCCTTAAGTGGGAATTGGATGGTAGTGGGATATGGACAACGGGTTAGCATCCCAATGTCAAGTAATGATAGTCATGATGGCTTGTGGTTAAAGTCCCATGACTACTAAGTGATTTGATGTTAGAGACCCTTGCCTAATAATATAGCTTGTGGTTAAAATCCCTTGCTTGATAAAATTATGTGTGGTTAGAGCCCCTTGCCGAATAAGCTCAGTTGTAGCTAAAGTCACTTATCCAATACGTCTTCATGTTAGACTGTCATCCCTAATGAAAATACATAAGGTTTGAGTCCCATGACTAATGAAAAGCCATGAAGTTAGATTCCTTGCCTAACAAATACGTGTATCGGGTTTAAGTCCCTTGTCTAATGAATGTGTATGTGGGTAAAGTCCCTTGTCCAATGAAACTTTGAGCATGGTTAAAGTCCATTACCTAATGATAAATGCTTGAATCTATAAGGGTGGAAGATCAGAGTTTTCCACCTCGTGACATGTGAATGAGTACATCGAGAATGTTTGTAGGCCTTGTTTTCTTGTGGCATTTTATGAACATGTTGTATATGTTACTACATGTATTATTGTGTATGTAAATATTATTAAAAATAATGTAATGATTTCTCTTTAAATGATGCTACTATTTTATCCTTATTATTTAGTTACATGCTAGCATTCTAAAATTCTAACCATTTTTGGATTCTATGTCCCAACACAATATATGGGCCAAAGCTTCTTCTTTTCTTTATGTGTAGTCATAGGTGGTCGGGTGGTTCGTGTGTTGATATTGAAGTGCTGATCTTTCATTTTTCGGAAGGCATGTATTTCACAGTCTCTTATCTTTAGTCATATATATATATATATATTTATAATTGGTTTAGCAATTATCAAGGGCTTATCTCGACATATATATAGACCTTACATTTGTGTAGAGGTATAGTCGATGACTATCAACTTGGGTATGTTGGTAGTAGGTTGATGTAAATGAAATTCTTAGACATTTTTTAAGTTATGATTGTAAGATATGTTGCTGCTACCTTGATTATATTGTCAAAGTTCACCCAACACTTGTGGATTTATATTATGATTATATTGGGTTGAAGAGGTGATCATCGTTCCAAGTTGGACTTCAGATGCCCATACGATATGGCCTAATTTTGGGTCATGTCAAGTTTGTATCAGAGCCTAGTTTCATGGTCAGTTAGGTGTCCACAATGCCGTGTTTGGTAGAGTCTCTTTAATGGGTATGAAGCACTCCACACTTATGAAAGAGGGGCTACGAGACATTTTAGGAATATTTTCTTTTCTTGTGCTTCAATCTCAACCTATAGAGTATAATGTCTTGAATTTCTTTGATATTTGTTTGCTTATCTTTTAGATCATGCCTTCAAGCTGATCTGGGACTCAGAAAAACCTTTCTAAGGTCCCTATAGACTGAGTTCATCAAAATTTCAAGGTTCAGACCCAGGCTAAAGTTGTGGTATCTGACCATTCTCGTGGGGTTCCATCTGTCGCCACCAACCCCCGACTATGAGAGTGACCCTCTTATTCCATCACCTTAAGACGATGCTACTATTGCTAAATTTCATCTCTTTATCAACATCTTGACTCAATTAGAGTATGGTGCTCCTGTAACTGTCTCTTCTGAGGCCACAAGAGTTGACGATTTATGAGGTTGAATTCTTTTATGTTCACTAGTATGAAGGCTAAGAAGGATACTCAAGGCTTCATTGATGAAAAGGAGATAATTTTTTGAACCATGTATGCTTCAGAGGTTAACGTCGTTGATTTTGCTTTTTACCAATTGAAAGATGTGGCGTACCAATAGTATGAAGGGTCGGATTTTTCTATAGGTGTGGATACTAGTCCTGCCATGTGGGAGGATTTCTTTGAGTCTTTCATAAATTACTTCTTTTCTCAAGAGTCGAGAGAAGCAAAGGTGGAACAGTTTTTAAACTTAAGTAAGTAAAGATGTCCATTCATTAGTATGCCTTGAAGTTCCATCACTTGTCTAGATATTCTCCCACAATGGTTTCTATCATGAGGGATAGAATTTGTTAGTTTTTTTGAGATTAGCCCGTGAATTGGTGATTTAGAGCAAAAAGGATTTTTTGATTAGAAATATAGATATTTCTAGATTGATTGTGCACATGCAATAATTGAAAAAGGAGAAAAAGAATCAAGTTGAGTTTACAGAAAAGTAAGGGAATAAATTTTGATGTTTTGAGCATATTGGTGGAGGTGGTTTTAAGTAGCCTAGAAATAAGTGGGGAAGTTTGAGTTCTTTCTCCTCGGTTAATTCTTTTTATTTAATGTTGTTAGGCGATCATCGATCTCAGTTAGGTTGTGGGTTCTGAGCACTGGAAGCCCAATCTTACACAGGTGGGGTCAGTCGGATCCATTCTACATACCTTGTAGATTCTGTGGTCAGCCTCATCATGGTTAGTGCGAGAAGGGGAAAAATAGATATTTTAGATGTGGTCAGATTGGGCACATACAGTAAGAGTGCCCCTCTTTAGTGACTTCTTGGTCCAATGCGGTCCCTATTGCTACTTATCTACTTCTGCACCAAAGGGTGTTGTTTCTTCTTTAGCTTTTGTTTTTGGCACCGACGCTGGCAAGAGTCACTTGTATTCACTTGCTACTCTCCAGGATTCGAAGATGTCTCCCGATGTTGTCACAGATATATTAAAACTTTTCTTTCATGATATGTACTATTTGTTCAATCCAAGGTCTTCTTTATCTCATGTAACCCCATTTGTGGCCATGCATCATGGTTTTGGTCCTGTGAGTCTGTTAGTTTCTTACCTATTTCTACCCTAATAGAAGAATAAATGCTTGTTAAAAGGGTCAATAGGGGGTGTGTGGTATTTTTAGTGGTAGAGAAACTCTTGAAGACTTGATAGAGTTTGACATGGTTGATTTTAATATTAATCTGGGGATGTATTGGTTGTATTCATATTATGTTTTATTAGATTGTCGGACCAATAGGGTCATATTTAAATTCCCTAATGAATCGATCATTGTATGGGAAGGGGGTTCTTCAGTCCCTGAGAGGAAGTTCATTTTGTATCTTAAAGCCTAAAAGTTAATCTCAAAAGGGTGTTTGTATCGTGTGGTCCAAGTTTCAAGTTCTAATTCATAAGGTCCTCTAGAAAACTTTTCTGTGGTTAATGAGTTCTAGATGGTTTTTTCTGATGATCTTCTCGATATTTCTACCCGATAATAAATTTGATTCTGGGATTGATATTTTTTTGGATACTCATCTTATTTCCATCCCTTCTTATAGAATGTCTATAGCGGAGCTTAGAAAGCTTATGGAGAAACTGAAAGACCTTTTACATTAAGGTTTCATCTATCCTAGAGTTTCTCCTTGGGGTACTCGTATTATTTTTTTGCACAAGAAGGATGGTTACCTTCATATGTGCATTAATTATCGTCAGTTGAACAAAGTGACCCTAAATAATAAATATCCTCTTCCTAGGATTGATGATTTGTTTGATGAACTTCAAGGTGCGAAGAGTTTCTCTAAGATTTATCATAGGTTGAGTTATCATCAACTTCAGATTAGGGAAGTGGATATCCCTAAGATTTCCTTTAGAACCTGGTATGGTCACTACAAGTTTCTAGTCGTGTGCTATAGGTTGACAAATGACCCAACGGCATTCATGGATTTGATTAATAAGGTCTTCTGTTTACGCTTGGACTTTTTTTTCATTGAAATCATTGATGATATCTTGGTCTATTCTAAGAGTGGGGCAAATCATGTCATTCAACTCTGCACCGTATTACAACCTTTGAACGATCATCATTTGTATTTAAAGTTCTCTAAGTGTGACTTTTGGTTGATGGCAGTTCCTTGGTCATGCTATCTATAGTTAAGGGATCATGGTAGATCCTTAAAAGGTTACAGCAGTCATGAAGTGGCCTAGACCTGCGAATCCAACCAATATTCAGAACATCTTTGGTCTAGCAAGTTACTATAGGATATTTATGGAGAGTTTTTCTACTACAGCTGACCTATTGACTATTTTGACGCAGAAGAAGGTTATGTTCCTTTGGTCAAATGGGTGTGAGGGAAGTTTTGAGAAGCTGAATGATAAATTAACTCCATCTCGAGGTTTGACCTTGGTCGAAGGTAATGATGCATTTTTAGTATATTGTGATACTTCTCATATTAGGCTTGGTTCTATTTTAATACAGCATGATAGGGTGATTGCCAATGTTTCCAGGCAATTAAAAGTTTATGAGACGAACTACCCTACTTATGTCATGTAATTGTTGGACATGGCTTTTGCTTTGAATATTTGGCAACATCATCTTTATGGAGTTTATGTTGATATATTTTCTGATTGTAACAGTCTTCAATATGTGTTTACTCAAAAGGAGTTGAATCTCAGACAAAGTTGTTGGCTTGAGTTATAAAATGACTATGATATTAATTTTCAATAACATCCAAGTAAAGCTAATATAGTAACTCATTCTATTATATGATTGTCCAAAGGAAGTTTAGCCTAAGTTGATGAGGATAAGCGAGAATTGGTGAAAGATATTCATCATTGTAATAATCTTGTGTTTATCTAGCAAACTAAGAGGATGGTGGTGTATTTGTGCATTCGCTATCTTAATCGTCTCTTGTTGTTGAGATAAAGGAAAAACAAGTGTTGTATCCTAATTTATTGTGGATTAAAGGTAATGTGGGTCTATAAAATGTTGTTAACTTTGTGATTGGTGGTGATGGTATCTTGAGGTACCAAGGTAGGCTATGTGTTCCCAATGTCGATATATTAAGGGAAAAGATTATGGATGATGCTCATGAATCTCGATATGATATTCATCTCATTTCTATAAAGATGTTTCATGGTCTTAGAGAGTTATATTGGTGGGGTAATATGATATGAGGTGTGTCTAGTTATGTGGCTAAGTTTATGGTGTGCCAACAAGTAAAAGTTGAGCATATGAAGCTAGAGGCTTGTAACAAAAGATTCCACTACCCGAATGCAAGTGGGAGGTGATTAATATGGATATCATTACTGATATTCCCCGGTCTTGGAATCAGAGTAATTCTATTTGGTTATTATAGGTAGTATGACCAAGTCTGCTTACTTCTTGCCTATGAGGTCCAACTACTCATCAAAATATTATGCTAAGTTGTATCATGCAGAGATTGTGAAATTTTATGGTCCTCCAATTTCTATCAATATGGATCATGGTACTCCATTTTCATGTCACTTTTGGAAGTCTTTCTAAAAAGGTTTGGGGATTAAGGTGTGCCTTAGTACCGCTTTCCATCAACAGACATATGGACAAGCAGAAAGGACTATCCAAACATTGAAGGATATATTGCGGGCTTATGTGATTGATTATGGTGGTGGTTGGTAAGACCAATCTTCTTTGATTGACTTCTTCTATATCAATAGTTACCACTCTAGCATTGATATTGCCCTTATTGAGGCGTGGTATGGTAGGAGATGTCATTATCCTATTGGGTGGTCTGAAGTTGGTGAGGGTAAGTTACTTGGCCCTGATTTAGTTTACCAAGCCTTAGATAAGATGAAGGTGATTCGTGATAGTTTAAGAATCAGTCAAAGTCGTCAAAAGTGATATGCGGATGTGAGGCGTAGGGATTTGTAGTTTAATTTTATCGATTGGGTATTCTTGGAAGTGTATCCCATGAAGGGAGTAATGTAATTAGGTAAGAAGGGGAATCTTAGTCCCTAGTATGTCATCGCTAGTTGATTTTGAAGAGGGTTAGAAATGTTGAATATAAGTTAGAGTTTCTCTCTAGTTTGAACTCTACTCACCTTGTTTTTCATGTCTGTAAGTTGCGTAAATGTATGGGCAATCCTCCATTGGTTATTTCCTTATAGGATGTTTGTATTTTGGACTCTTTATCCTATGATGAGGTCCCAATAAGGATCTTAGATTGGCTAGTTCACCAATTATGAAGAGGTGACTTCTGTGAAGATTCTATGGATGAACAAAAAGTCTGAGAAAGCTAGTGGGAGGCGGAAGAGGACATAAAGTCCAAGTATTGTTATTTTTTTTCTATTTTGGAAACTCGTGATTGAGTTTTTTGTTAACCTTATTATCTTGACTTATATCCTTGATAGACTATGGGTAAAATTCTTCAATTCTTTGAGATAATTTATTTCATTAATTGATAATGGTCTCAAGTCCCTGTATTTTGTATCGAACAAGTGTTTGTGATAAATAATGGGTTTGTGTCCCATAGTTAATAATATAAATGGTTTATTGTTTATGATTGCGATATGTGTTGTTTCCTTGTTGTATACCTTGATTTCTAATTGTTAAAAGGTTGGTTGATGTGTAATAACTTGTATGTATGTTGCCTTACCATCATTCGTGGATGAATGATCCAAGTAGGGGAGAATTGAAATACCTAGTCTTTTGAACCTTAGAGAATTCACTTGGTTTGAGGGTCCTAGATTTGGTATGACTTTGGGTACCAGTCGTACCCTATGGATATAACTTGGTGACTCCCTCTTGTACCTTCGACAGTGTGGTGGAGGTTACTCACGATCCTAGGTATGAGTTAGCCTCCCCTTAATAGTATATTAGGGAACGAGTCGTACCTAACCTAGTGGTATAAAGTGTTTTCTGGAACTTGAGTGAACTATTTGTGGTATGCGTTTGGGTACATTTTAAGGAACAATTCGTACCCTTTAGATACGAGTCTATGGTACATGGTTGTACCTTGGATAGTTAATGAGTCCCGAGTGAAGCCTTGGGTATGAGTTGTGGTACAATCATACCCTAGGGTACGATTGAGTTAGTTAGTAGTAACCTAACTCAAAGTCATTTAATAGCTTATAACTTAAGGGCACTATGGTCATTTCTTACCTGAAAACCCTAAAGTCTCGTCACAATATAAATATTTGTCGCCTCCTAAAACAGATTTTGAGTAGATCAAACATCCTAACTACTTTGTTAAACACATCATTGAAGATTTAGAGGCTAGGATTCCAAAGGTGGTTATGTAAAGGAGAAGAGGAGTCAAATTTCTTGGTGGATCATCATGTTTAAGGCATGTAACTCTATCCCTTGTGAAATAACTCAAAAATCATGTGTGCATCATTGAAAATTTGGAGGCTAGGATTTCAAAGGTGGTCATCTTGAGGAAAAGTGGAGTCAATTATCTTGTTGGATCATCTTGTTTAAGGCTTGTTACTCTATTCCTTGTGAAATAACTCAAAAATCATGTTTTTTACACATGGATTAATAATTAAGAATGGTAATTTTATATTCAAATGATAATGGTTTTGTTGCTTAATGATGAATAATGTTTGTTATTGCTTAGACTTATTTTTACACATGTTATTGGAGATGATTTGCATATGTGTATTCTTGTTGTTTGGGGTTTAAAAAATGAGTCTTGAATAATCCTAATATTGATGAATTATGCCGTGAATTTGTCCTTGATAAAGGCATACATACAAGGTGTTTGTGAAAATGTCTAAGTGAAATAACTAGTCAAATGTAAATGATGTTTTGAACTAGTGCAATGGCCTAATGAGCATAAATGTATAATAAATGGTATGCTAACGATAATATTAGCCATGTAATGGTTTAAATTATGAGCTTGTAGGTTTGATGGCTAAAAGGGGTTAAAGCCCTAAACATTTAATGAAATTGGATATGATTAGAGTCCCTCGCCAAATGAGCTCACTTGTGGGTAAAGTCCCTTATCCAATACGGCTTGAATTTAGATTACCTTGCCAAATAAAAATGCATGAGATTAAATTCCTATGCCTAATTAAAGGGAATGAGGTTAAAGTACCTTGTCTAATAAAGACGTGTCCTTTGCCCAATTAAAATTTGAGCGAGATTAAAGTCCATTACCTAATGAGAAATGTTTGAATCTATCAGGGTCGAAGGTCGAAGTTCTCCACCCCAGGACATACGAATGAGTACATAGATAATGTTTACTAAGCCTTTTTTCCTTGTGGCATTTTATAAACATGTTCTACATATTTCTGCATGTATGATTGTGTATGTAAATATGATTGAAAATAATGTAATGATTTGGCTTTAAATGAAGATACTATTTTATCCTTACCATTGAGTTACATGATAGTTTTCCAGCCGCTAACCGTCTCTGGACTCTATATCCCTATGTGACATATGGGTCGGATATTCTTCTTCTCTTCCTGCATAGTGACAATTGTTCGGGCGGTTCGTATGCTGACATTAAAGTGGTGAGCTTCTATTTTTCAGAGGGCATACATTTCATAGTCTCTTATCTTTTGTTGTTGATATATATATATATATATATATTTAGACTTGGTTTGGCTATTGTCGGGATCTTGTCCCTACATATATATAGACATCGGATTTCAATAGAGGCATTTTGGATGACCGTGAACTTTGGTATGCTGGTAGTATATCGAAGTAAATAAAATGCTTAGACATTGTCTAAGTTATGATTTTAATATATTTTCCAATACCTTGATTTTATAGTTGGAGTTCACCCGACACCTGTGGATTTATGTGATAATTAGATCGAGTTGACGGGGAGATCTCGGATCTAAGTTTGTCTTGAGATGCCCATACGACATGGCCTGATTTAGGATCGTGTCACACCATCCCAATATTTAATTCAACCCAATTAGTATTTTAAATATCAACTCAACCCTCCCATTTGACACCCATACACACACGTGATGGTGCATATGTACCATCTTTTCACCGACCCAGGCTTACGGTTGCAAAAGAGAATACGGAAGTGAACTCCCCAACTTGTTTGAGCTCCATAAAAGTGAATCCCACTCCTAGGAATGGATCTTAAAATGCATAAACTTGTCATTATCTTGATTCCACGGGTGTGAGGCATGAGAACAGGTGCAATTGCACAAGATATAGAGCAAACCAGTAATTTACCAAATAGTTTAAACTAGAAATCAACCCTTAAATTTATTTAAAATCCCACAAAAACAAAAATAATCAAATTGACTAAAGATCTCATTCTGAACCCATTGGAATTATCAAATTGCTGATCTGAGGTCATCATGATGGAAAGTTGATTAGGGTCAAACTTAAATTCTTTTATCTTTGAAAATCAAAACAATGACCCGAATCATTACAATATACATTACGACCCTAACCAACTAACAAACAAAGTCAAAATCACCCTTTGAACCTAAAAGAATTATCAGAATTTGATTTTAAGCTGGTTTACTTGAAATGTTGATTTTGGTAAAACTTTTCCACTTTTAATAACTTCGAAGTCAAGAAAACTCACTCAGTAATCATGTAATTACCTCAGTAATAATGTCGCTCATCTCCAGAAGCCATAAGTCACATTTATAATTTTGGCAAAGGGGTAAAAATGGAGACACACACAAAAGATACAAACATTTTTAAACAAAACAATGATTATAATTCCCTTAACAGGCAATGCAAACCACAATTATTCCTCTAATATCTCTAACTATGCAAAACTTACCTCACAAAGAATTTTTGAGAAATACTCCTTCAATGGTCTTGATAAAACTCTTAAAATCTAACAATTAGAATGAGGATTTATGTCTTAATTCATTATAAATTAATGTTATAATCAAAAGGATTGAGTATAACTCACCTTTGTTGATTGAGAGAAGTCTTTAGAAATGTCTTCTTCAAAATATTCTTACAAAACATAGTGGTATAAAAATCCCAATTTATGGTCATAGTTATAAGAACTAAAAATATGACGCAATAGATGCTCCATTGCACCTCAAATAGGAACATGGATACCAAAAATAACAATAATGTTTAACATGGAACACACATCCTCAAATGTGGATCATAGCTTTGACTAACATCTAAAATTTCTCAAGGATATACAAAATAGCCCAAAAATAATATTAAGATCATCAAGTGTATCAGGAGCCAACGTAGCAAGAGAGGCACCCACACTAACCTTTTGGTTAGAAAAATGTAATCTGAATATCAAAAACAATCTTTTACCAAGTTTTAAAGCAAAACATAATTTATTTATAAAATTAAATACATCAACATCTAAAACATTAAGGAAAAATTAACATAATATAAACATCCACAGAAATGCTAAATTGAAGTACCGAACTCTAATTATCATGTATTTTACAATGAGAAAACTAACAAAAAAATAAATTGTCATTGTCTAAACAATAAGGACAAGATTAGAAAGTGAAAGATGCATGGCTTCCTGGAGAATGAAAGCTTATCTTTGGATAAGAAATCATGTTTTCATCTATAAGTGAGGTCTTATAGAAGCCATTCGAATATGCTATGCACTAAATAAAAGAAGAGAACCAAGTAGTATTAGAACAAAACTTTTATATACTAGTAGGTATCATTAACCAATATGACCACTAAACTAATAATTTGTAAACAAGAGACAATTAAAATAGCTCTACTAGATATTTAAACAACTTACTAAAATAATCCTTCAAGTTCAATTGAACCAATTAGGTATTAAAAATATTTGATCTATAGGTTAATGCTTAATTAAGTACCTACAACAAGAATAACTTATAACCAAATCAATGTATCACTTACACAATGAAAATCTCAATATCTTGTAAACTTTAGAGAATAGTTCACACCAAGAACAAGTTAAGGATAGTGAAAGAAAGAAACTAGATCATCGAAAGAAGCCAAAGTAATATCAACAACCAATGGTACACACAAGGAAGCCAAATGTAATCAACATAACCATTCCCTTCAAGAAACTATTAAACTCCCCAAATAAGGTGTACACACATACTATGGGACTTATGATTGCCTGCTATACATAGCCTACATAAGACAATCTTATCTCATATTCCAAATATTCTCAAAAACTTATATCTTGTAATGAAAAACCCAAGAATACGACCTTGAAAAATTTTGGATGATTGGTTATGATTATGATATATGTTATGTCCTTGTGGTGAGCTTGTTTCTAACTCGTGTAAAGGTTGGTTGATTTATCTTGTTGTGTTAACTTGTGTTTATGCTTTCCTCATCCCTGATTCAAAGGTAGATGGTCCACAAGGGGTGGGAGTGGATGGTAAGAATTGAAGCACCTAGAAATGAACCCTTGAAACAACAACAAAATTTTGGTGTCTCTGGAGTGCGTACGGTTGAAAGGCTTGAGTTGTATCCTTGATAACGACTTATACCCTTATCCTCCTCCCATATTATATCCTAAAAATCATTCTAAGGTAGTATACAGTTTTATATATAACTTGACTTGACCCTCCCTTAATCATAATGCATATGATTTGTATGTAACTTAACCATGAAGAGAGAGACCTTAAAGCAATTAGATTGTTTTGGTTATGGGTGGTTAATACCAGTTAGGTCACGAGTTGTACCCATTGGATATGCCTCAAGGGTTTCCTTTCATACCTAAAATAGTGTGTTTAACCTAGGATAAGCCTAGGGTATGAGTTAGGGTACCAATTATACCTTAGGTCACGATGTCTATATAAATTATAAGGGGGGTACCCTTGCATATTTAGACTTTTTATCTTTAAACGAAGGACCTATTGGCAATTCCCCATACCTAAAAACATAAAAACATCTCACAATATAAGTCATATTATTCTTTAAAGTCTTCATTTACAAGACTCAAACACTCTTAAACACTCAAAAGGCATCTTAAAGAAAGTTTGTAGGCTAGGGTATGAAGCCACTCATCTAGTGGAACGAAGGAGTAAAGATTGTTAGTGTGTGATTTTGTTTAAGGAATTTAGCACTTCACCACTTTAAATAATTCTAAACCTTTGTATTTCACACTTGCATTAGTAAGTGTACATGGTGGTTTTGAATCAAATGAAAAGGGTTTTTCTATATAACAATGAATAATGATGATTCATGCTTATACTTGTATTGATTCATGTATCTGATAGTAGATTGAATATGTGGAAGCTTTTTGTATGTTTTTTAACATAAGGGTATTAAGTAACCCAAGTCTTGATGATTTCTACCATGAGAATGACCTTTTTAAAGGTATGCACACAAGGTGTTTCTGAAAATGTCTAAGTTAAATTACTAATTGCATGTTTTCAATGTGTTGAGCTAGGAAAATTGTCTAAGTGAGTATGAAAGATTGTTGAATGAGATTGTCATAGTATTATGAGCCATGTATTATGAAATTGATAACCTTGTTTCCTGATGGCTAATAAGAGGGTAAATCCATTGACATGAAAATGAACTCAAATTGTATGTGGATCCAATTATGGTGAAAATGTAATATAATATTGTTAATGACATGTGAATGGCTTGTGTGGGTCTTGAGGACCACAAATAGAATTGTATGATGAATAGAATAAACATATTAGCCTAATGATATGGTGGATAAATAAAGGATCCCATAACAACCATGTATAATGTTGAATTGGCCAAGTGAGCAAAAGCACTAAATGAGATAAAAATTATATGAATGAGAATAAATGAACTAATGGGTCAAGATATAAAACATTGGCTAATATTGGTGAGTGATTCAAGTTTATTTTTTAACAAAATAACTAGTGATTTGAGTTTTTGGTCCAATATACAATGGGTGATTCGAGTTTTTCATCATATAACACAGCTAGTGATTTATGTTCCTAGTCCAATGAACAACGCGTGATTCGAGTTTCTTATCTAATAACATGGCTAGTGATTCAAGTTCCTAGTCTAATTATCAACTTTTAATTTGAGTTCCTCATCTAATAAAACAACTAGTGATTTAAGTTCCTACACTAGTAACATCGTTAGTGATTTAAGTTCCTAGTCTGAAGAGATCTCTTAAGGTTATAATACCTCACTGAATGAATTGACCAGTGATTTGAGTTCTTAGGACAGTTATAAGAGTAGTGATTCGAGTTCCTTGTTAAATAAAATTAGACAAATCGTCATTTGAGTTCCTAGACTAGTGAAACAACTAGAAATTTGAGTTCCTAGTTTAATGAAATGGTAATGAGATTGACCTAATGGGCTAACTCAGTTGGAATTTCTTTACTCTATATATTATGTATGAATGATTGGAGAATGATTGTTAAGTTTTGTACCCATTGTGGTTTTATATGAACAAGTAAATATCCATGCGTATGAGTAAGAATGTTGATGAACCTTGATCTCTAGTGTAGCATGTGAAGTTCCTATGTTTAAGGATAAGTATATGGATAGGACTGATAATATATATGTATATATATATATATATTGTCTTGTTATGAAATAATGATGTTATTTTATCCTTACACTTAAGTTACATGCTAGCATTCCAACCACTAACCATCTCCAAACACTATGTGCCCACATGATGTAGGGCTGGAGCATATTTTTCTTTTCCCGCGCAGTGACTGTTATATCAATAATGTTCATGCCTAACTTGAAGTGGTAAGCTTGATTACTTAGGAAGACATCATCCCTTAAAATCTATATTTAGATATAGTATATTTAAGAATTGGTTTGGCTATGGTCGTAGGTTATTTCAACATATAAATTCATTGACTTAGTCTTTTATAGATGTATTGTGAATAAATGTGAACTTGGGCATAGTTATTATAATGTATCTAATGTTGACTTATGAAATTATTCTGCAATCTTAAATTATTCAATGGATTTCTTTGAATCCTATAATATGTGAGTGTTTAGGTTGGGTTACGGGGAAAACTTTATTACATATGTGTTTAAGGTGACCATATGACATGGCCCTAAGTTCAGGGCGTATCAAGTTAGTATCAAAGCCTGTGATCATGGTCATTTAGGTGTTCACAATGTTGTGTTAAGTAAAGTTTCTATTTTGGGTATGAAATGTTCCACAATTATAAAAGAGAATCTATGAGACATTCTAGGAAATATTTCCCTATCTTGTATTTCAAACTCAAGTAATAAAGTCTAAGGTCTTGGATTCCTCTAATTTTATTTGAAATCTTTTATATCATGCCTTTAAGGAGATATGAGACTAAGGAAGGCACTATTGAGGGTCCTATGGATAAAGCTCATCCAATTTTTGGAGTTCAGACCAGGACTAGAGTTGCGACATCTGGCAATATTTGTGAGGTTCTAGCCACCAAACATAACTCATCCCCTCAGTGTAATGCTACTAATGTAGAGTTTAATTGCTCCATCAACCTCTTGAATTAATTGGTAGCCTCTCAAGCAGAGCGCGGTGCTCCATCTACCATTTCTTCTAAGGCCATAAAAATTAGAAAATTTATTAGGTTGAGATCTTCTATGTTCACAGGTATGAAGTTTGAGGAATATCATCAAGGTTTCATAGAGAAGATTTTATAAATCATGCATGCTTTATAAATGAAGGGTATTCATCTTTCTTTCTACTAATTGAAAGATGTAAAGTACTAGTGGTTTGAAGGGTGGGAGTTGTCTAGGGGTATTGAAGTTAGCCCGACATCTTAGGTAAGAGTTGAGGGAGGCAAAGGTGTAAGATCTCATAAATTTGAAGCAAGGAAGGATGTCCGTTAAAGAGTATGCCCTAAAATTCCATCAATTATCAAAGTATGCTCCTGAAATCGTCTCAAGCATAAGGTTTAGAATGCACAAGTTTGTCTTGGGGTTGTCCGTTGAGTTAGTCCTTGAGTGCAAGGTTTCTTTGTTGATTGATAATATAGATATCTCTAAGTTGTTTTTGTATAAGTAATAAAAAAGGATGAGAAAAGAAGCAAGTTAAGCTTAGTGAGAAGCAAGGAAGGAAGTTTAGGCCTTCTGATATAATGGCATGGAAGTCACTTGATGAACATCATCCTTTATTAGGTTCCGAGCCATGTAATGTTAGAATTCGACCTACTTATGATGGATGTCAGCCATTTCAAAATTCCAAAACCTCATATTGCAATTGGCCTATGGTTCTTATTCTTTATAATTTATGACCTTGGCTGTGTATGAAACAATAAAACTTTATTTTGTTAATGCTTATTCCTGGTCCAAATGGTCCAGGAGATGCAATTGATATATATCTTTAGCCTTTGATATAGGAATTGAATGAGATATGGGAAATAGGTGTTGAGATCGATGACACATCAACAAAACAAAATTTTATGTTGTATGAATCTTTGTTATGGACCATCAATGACTTTCTAGCATATGAAAATTTATTTGGATGGAGTACCAAAGGAAAATTGGCATGTCTGTGCTGCAACAAAGACATTTCCTCAATTATATTGGCTAATAGTAATAAATAGAGATATGAGAAGTATTTCTTTGATGGTACACAAGAGAAAAGGCCACCACCAAATAATTATTATGGTATTGAGATACTTAATCAACTACAAGATCTTGGCGGGAAATAATTATCAAGAGATCAAAAGAGAAGGAAGAATATATCACATAAAGTTTGAAAGGATAACTGGAACAAGAAATGTATCTTTTTTAAACTTCCATATTGGGAGTAATTCTTATTGCGACATAATTTAGATGTTTTGCATATTGAAAACAATATATTTGAGGCTTTTATAGGGACATTTATGAATGACAAAGGAAAGACCAAGGATATAATTTACCCTCAATTAGACTTGCAAGAGATGAACATTATGACGGAATTGCACCTCATTAAAAGGGGGAGAAAGTTGAAGTTCCAACTGCATGCTACATATTGCCTCTAGAAGATAAGAACAAATTTTGTCTTTTCTTAAAGAATTTGAAAGTTCCTAATGTTTTTTCATCTAATATTTCACAATGTGTGAACTTAAATGATCAAACAATATCTGGATTGAAAAGTCATAATTGCCATGTTCTTCTACAACATCGACTACCTCTTGCACTTTGTGGTATGTTGTGCAAAGAAGCATGTGAACCACTTATTGAGTTATCTTATTTTTTTTAGTGTGCTTGTATCCAAGGGGTTGAGAACTGATGATTTAGAACATATTGAAGTGTAAATTCCCATAACACTTTACAAGTTAGAAAAGGTATTTTCTCCGTCATTTTTTGACTTCATGGTGCACTTGCCTATTCATATTTCTACTGAATCTAAGATTGCCAGGCCTACTAATATAGGTGGATGTATCCCATGAAATGATAGTTTTATTTTTTGAAATCTCTCATTGATAATAAGGCATGCCCTGAAGTTTCTATTGCAGAGGGCTACATTGGAAATGAGTGTATGAACTTTTGTTCAAGGTACTTGCATAGAATTGACAAAAAATTAAATCGTCCTGAAATAAATTATGATGGGGATTAAAATAATTTGATGGTAGTTTATATATATTTTATCAACATGGAAAATCTTTGGGAGCTAATGATCTATGTGAGATTTAGGCCGATGAATTGGAACAAACACATATCTACATATTGAAGAATTGTGATGAAGTCTTACCATATCTCAAGTATGTGAAGAACTCATGTAGTCTCATTTTTATTATTTTCTTCATGGTAATTTCCTTTTATATGAGATTTATGGTTCACTTTAATTTTGTATAGAATTTGCACAAACTCATAAGGATACAATTCAACACTTGTCTGATGCAGGATGAAACCGACAATTTATCAAATGGTTAAAATATATGGTAAGTAATATATAACCATCAAATTTAATATTTCAATATTACATAACTCATTCTAAAATATTTAGTGCAATCTTATTCATAGGTCACATAATTGCAAAAATGAGATGATAGTCTGATCATGGAAGATCTGCTTTCACTTTCATGCGGTCCTACCAAATATTTGATCCATTGCAATGGTTATATTGTTAATGTATATAGATTCATGTAGAAGATTATGATATAAAGTTAGGAACTTAGAATTGTGGTGTTGTTGTAGTTGGCGATAATGGTACTCATAGTGATAACATTGATTACTATTGAGTTTTAATGGAGGTAATTGGGTTTTAATTTATACCGGATTGGAGAGTGATATTATTTTGATATAATTGGTTTGATGTGCATGATGAAAAAAATGCAGTAAAAATGGATGAGTATGACTTTGTGAGTGTTAATCCAGGTAGATTTTTGAAAACAAATAAGCCACTAGTTTTAGCGGACCAAGCATCTCAAGTTTTTTATATCAATGATAATTCCAACAAAGGTTGGAAAGTAGTGAGGAAGAATCAACCCATGATTCCTATGAGACATTGGAAAAGGTGGATGATGATATTGAAATAGGTGATGATGTTTTAGGGATAGGAAGTCCCATACCAAAAAAAATGAAAATGAACTAGTGAGGTAATGTTTTGGTTATCTATAATAATAATAATAATATTGTTAAAAATTCTTGTGACATGCATGATGATTTCATGTATTACTATATGATCCCACATTTTTTTCATATTCTTTATTTCAATTGTTTTTTTGCAGGTTCAAGATGAAACGATTGAAGGTTGAAAATAAGGTCGGATCAATTTGAAAGAGTGCAATGTATATATTTGTTGCGCATAGTGTTATAGGAAAAGAATAAGGAAGAGGGCTTAGATCTTTAGCTGATAAAGATAATATTCCACATAAGAGTTTGTTCCCTCAATCTAGTAATGTTGTCAAGTAATATCTCTAATATATTGAAACAGGTAAGATATTTTATATACTATTTGAAATCAGGTTGCTATTGATATTCTACGTTGTGAACTAAAGTTATCATCAACAATCACACATGTGGTAAATTTATGTGTCATATATTTATTTGAATTTAAATTCTAAAGTATGAAATATGATTTAATTTGTTTGTCTAGGTTCTATAGGGAGAGGTCGAGGACAAGGGCATAAATACTGCACCATGTCTATTAGTCAAGGAATGGAAACCGTTGGTAAGAAGTACATTAAAGAATTTGAAACAAGAAAGTATTTGTTAAAATATGTTGTGTTTTGCCAAACTATGTATTTGATGAAGTTTAATGATATGTTTTTTGCTTTCTGGTACTCTAGATAAGTGACTAGAGCAAAGACCTAGATCTTTGAGGTCCTCTTTACAGATTTCTAAAGAAAGGTGGAATCGTTAAACATGAGCACCCTCTATAATAACCAACATGTGTGCAATCCATCTAAAATCACAAGTTCAAGTTCTACTATGCCTTCTAGTAAAGAAATGTGAAGAATTTATAAAGATTCCTTGATTGTTGAGAATGAGGATATGAAAGCCACTATTTCATTGCCTCCATCTGTTGATCAAGTCATGGAACACTCTTAAAATAATGAAAAAGGTATATTTTGAATTCATATTTTATTAATTTGTTGAACTAAATTTGATAGTTGTAGTATGTTAGGAAAAGCATCTAGTGCGTCTTCAAGGGATTGTACAGTTTCATCCGTCATCTTTAGTTTGTTGGTGCAGAAAGAGAAAGCTCAGAGTCAATAGCATCTTTACCAATCAAACCTTCTTCTTTCTCATTCTTCATTACTAAAACATTCTTCTCTTCCAGGGACAAAGCATCTTTAATAGATTTCCTATCCGCGAACAAATTCTCAATATCAATAATTTTAGCAGAATCTTCTTCCATTGCTTTCTCTAGTTCTTTTTGAACTAACTCCTCAGCAACTTCTAGCTCTTTCTTGTTATCCTGGAGTTGTAAGATTTTATTATTCACAGAGATAATGCATCTACTAGGGATTTAATTTTTTTCTAGACCTCTAACAATTGGTAAAAAACTGGCTTCATCTTTTACTCGCGCCAACTCCTGCTCAACCTCTATCTTTCAATTTGGCTTTCCTTTAAGTATCCTGAAATCCATTTGACCTTCTCTACATGATCATGAAAATCCAAATAAGCACGACGAACAATACCATCAAGCTTAAAGCACAAAGTTCCTCAGTAACCTTAACTTAATGGTTTGATATTCTATTCAACTCTACTTTATCTGACATCTCTTCAGCAAGTACTTGACCATATAGCCTCAATTCCAGATCGCTAATGTACAAATTGTTCTATATCTGTTCAAAAGACTCAAATTGATGCTTACGTGATTCAATAGAGGCGCCACTTTTGTGTTTTATATGTTTGAAACATTTCTTAATGAGTACAGGCTCGCCAAATTGGCTTTGATACACCAATTCTTGATTATGTGTATTGATATTAAAAGCTTATAGCAGCATATTGATGATTCTATGCTTATCCATTGAAGCCTACAACTCTTTCTAGGCAAGCACTGCATAGTTATGATTTAAATCCTCCAATTCCTATGGAAAATAGATTTCATGTTTTGCTTCTACCATAAGAGAAGTAGTAAGATGACCAATCTCATTGTTTGTGGCCTCTTTTGCTGCTCCCACTACTCATTCGATATTCTTAGTTCTTGTTTAGATAGATGAAATGATTTTAGGAGCCAAACAACTTGTGCATCAAATCCATTTAATTGTACTGGGGTAAATCAAATAATGACAAGAAAGCTGGCACTCTTTGGAGTTGCAAAGATGTTTCATTCAATACATTCATCTCAGCTACAGGACACCTAACTTTCTGAACTGTATCTATTGACGAAAATTGCTCATTTTCAATAGACTTGGACAATATTTCTTCATATTATAGAAGTATCATCTCCTTTTGAATGAGAGCTACCTGTAGAGAAGCAACTAAATTCTCACTTATCCCTAGTAAATCCTTGGTTTGTTCTATAGCTTCAAGACTATTAGATTTTTCTTGAAACTAAATTTGGTACATCTCCAGTTCACTAGCTTTCTCAAACAGTTACTGCTTTAAAATATCATGCTACAGAATTTCAGCATTCAGCTTTGTAATTTTAGAATTTGCATTCTTGACCATCAATTTATGTTTATTAAGTTTCTTAGAAAGTTTTCCATTTTCACCATTTAAATAGCTCAGATATTAGTTTAGATTCACCTCTCTTGTTCTAAATTCAACCAAGTGCTCTGTTGCTCAATCCTTCTAGTTGACTATCGTATCCATTATTGCTCTCTTCTACATACTGCAGAGTTTCTGGACATTCTAGGACATCACGGTAATCAACAAATGTGTCCTCCCTTGCTCCATTCTCTATCAATCTTGCATTTTTTGTATCATTCTCTACATACACTATTGCAGCAACTGAAACCCCACTATTTAGATCCGCAACATCCACCTACAAAGACTTTGTCTAAAATAAGCTTTAAGGATATTTATTTACAAGACTAACTGTGATCATTCAAGTTACTAAAAAATAATTAGAACGAATATGAAAATGACCAGGCGATAGTCAAGGTTTTAAATACATAAGACCAACCAAGACTTTTCTTTAGACGCAAATTCTAGGCTAGTAAATATGACCTTAAATCCTATCATTCCAATCTTTTACCTTAATATTTAGAAACTAAAAAAATGATTTCATATTCTCCACCAAGTATTTTCTAATATATAGTAAGTAAACACATAATTCAACTAAGAACCCAATCCCATATGGGAGTAAAAAATAAGGCTACGGAGATATGAAGTAGAGTTCTTGATAAATGTGACAAAAGGCTTTCAAAATGGAAGGAACAATATATCACTCCTAGAGTAAGGACAATTCTTATAAACAACACCTTTGATCCTCTACCCACCTTTGTTATATCCCTATTTTCACTAACAACAAATGTAGAAAGAAAATAGATTGGCTTCATCAAGAAGAAACTTTTTATGTCAAGAATGTAAGGAGACGAGACCTAAATATATTTCACGAATTTTTATGATATGATTTTTTATTGTTGTTGTACTAAATGTATTTCACGAATTTTTATGATTTGATTTTTGGTTCTAGGTCCTATAGAAAAGGTACTAGAGAAAATAACTAGATCTTTGAGCTCTGTTTTAGGGTTTTCTAGAAAAAAAGTTGAATCTTTTAGCAAGAGCACCCTGAATGCTAACCAACATGTGCGAACTCCATCTAAAATCACAAGTTCAAGTTCTACCATGCATTCTTGTCAAGTAATGTGAAGAATGGATAAATATCCCTTGGTTCTTGAGAAAGAGAATATGCAAGCCAATATTTTATTACTTCCATATATTGATGAAGTGATGTAACACTCTCAAAATATTGAAAAGGGTATATTTTGAATTCATATGTTATTAATTTGTTGAACTAAATTTGATTTTTGTAGTTTATACCAAATTGTACATTTGTAGGTTCATTTAATCGTGGAAAGGTGAAAAAAGTTTGAGGTAGCAATAAGTTCAAAGAAGTTGCTTCACTTGAAATCAGAGAAAAGCTAAAATTAACCTTTTACAATAATCGAACGGTTGAAAAAATGGAAAACTATTTACAAGGTATTCAGGAAAAATCAATTGTGATCATAATTTATGTCTATTGGGAGTATCATCATTGAGTGTTCTTAGCTAAGAAAAACTAAATGATGTGTGGGCATCTGTTGAGGCAATTAACATGTCTAGATCTGATTCTGAGTTTTTTTTTACTATAAAAGCTCTACTTATTCTTCTAAGATCTGAGCTCATCATATTGTTCATGTTCTGGTCCTTTTTCGGTAAAAAAGTTTGATAGTATTCACAATGCATTAACTTATCCCATATTTTGATTATTGTAGGATAAATTTAAGGGTGTTGAACTAAGTGATCATTGTGAACATATTTTAAAATGGATGAATGAGTTATGGAATAAATATAAAGGATACTTATATGGAAAATATATGAAGAATAAGTCACTTCAATAAGCTCTAAAGAATAAGGCATATGGAATACACAAGAAAGAATGGAAGTGGTTGGTAAAAAAATCTTTCTTCTTAAGCTTTTCAGGTATGCAAATACTTTTATTTGTTGCAACTCCCAAGTTTTGAGATGGATTTCCTTGTGGGGATTTATTCAACTCTCTTTTGTTTTATAATTTTTAATTGAATTATTAAAAGTTAGTTTGCTATTCTACAAATATAGGAGAAAAGTAAAAGGAATGCAGTGAATTGATCTAACTTGACAATTCTTCATCTCATGGGTAGAAAGCCTATTTGAGATATTATATTTTAAAAGGTATTATCATAAAGTTATTTTCCTATAAAAAATTTATGAGGTATTATTTGACATGTTTGTCTTTGATGTAAAAATGGGGAAAGATGGTAATCCACCAGATTCGGGGACTATTTTCTATTATAGTTGAAAGAAAGATAACAAGCTCATTGAACCTGAAGCAATTCAAAAACATGTACATTTGGTAAATTTAATATATAAATTAATTTCTTGAAATTATATGGAATAATTATAGAAAATATTTGTTTCTATATTTTGCAGACTCAAATAGAAGAAATAGTGAATACAGAGCCATTTTTATTTTGTACAAAGTTATTGAAAAATCTTTTGGACCTCAAAATCGTAGCCATGTAGTTGCCTTTGGGTGGGGAGTAAAGGTGAAAGATTTAAAGGGTGGCACTTCCTCTGAGGCAAAATTATTATCCACGTTGCATTCTTCTCGAGAGGAAAATATACACTAAAATGATCGCCTGTCTATCTTAGAAGATGAGATGAAAGAAATAAGGATAATGAAATAATTCTTTACTACTCAACAACAAGAAGTCTGGGCTACAACATTGCCAATTTTAAATTATTGACCACTGCCTTATGCTCTCCAAGTTAGTAAACATATACCTTTTTACTCCCTTCTATATATTTAATGTATTAGTTTGAGAAATGTGAAATGCATAAACTGTAACAAGTGGTTGATGTAATTATCATCTAATTTTTATTAATCCCTTTCGAGGTTCTATTTTGCAGAATAAGGTTCTATTTTTGTTGGTGTCTGAACAAGGTTAATCCTTTATATATATGGTTGGAGTCTGAATGAGGTTTTATTTTGATATAACTGTAGAAACTTACAGACTAGAATTCACAATCTTCTGGTTTGAAGTGAGGCATCTGAACAACTTCATCTTATATACTAGTTTGATAGGTCATATATGTATCCATCTATTCAGTGACATAAGACTGTGAAGAGTGGAATACTAGATTAGCTTCTATAACTTACCCGTGAATTAGTAGCACCATTAATTGCTGGGTCTTTTAATATATCTCATCATTGGTTACATGTCGAATCTTTAAAAAGTAGTGCCTTTTTAGAGGATCCGACATTGGTGAAACAATATTTTTTTTGAGTCTGAGTAACTTAGCCAAAAAGTTAATGCTTGTCACAGTAAGTTTCAAAGGTTTTTATATAGTTATTCAAAAAAATGTCATTACATTGCTTAACTTTTAGTAATGAACAATCATGAACCTATAGCAATGTCCTCCAAACAAAATTTCATGAAATGACTATACATGTTAGAAAGAAAATAGATTGGCTTCATCAAGAAGAAACTTTTTATGTCAAGAATGTAAGGAGAGGAGACCTAAATATATTTCACAAATTTTTATGATATGATTTTTTATTGTTGTTGTACTAAATGTATTTCATGAATTTTTATGATATGATTTTTGGTTCTAGGTGCTATATAAAAGGTACTAGAGAAAATAACTAAATCTTTGTTCTCTTTTTTAGGGGTTTCTAGAAAAAAAGTTGAATCTTTTAGCAAGAGCACCCTGAATGCTAACCAACATGTGCGAACTCCATCTAAAATCACAAGTTCAAGTTCTACCATGCATTCTTGTCAAGTAATGTGAAGAATGGATAAATATCCCTTGGTTCTTGAGAAAGAGAATATGCAAGCCAATATTTTATGACTTCCATATATTGATTAAGTGATGTAACACTCTCAAAATATTGAAAAGGGTATATTTTGAATTCATATGTTATTAATTTGTTGAACTAAATTTGATTTTTGTAGTTTATACCAAATTGTACATTTGTAGGTTCATTTAATCGTGGAAAGGTGAAAAAAGTTTAAGGTAGAAATAAGTTCAAAGAAGTTGCTTCACTTGAAATCAGAGAAAAGCTAAAATTAACCTTTTACAATAATCGAACGGTTGAAAAAATGGAAAACTATTTATAAGGTATTCAGGAAAAATTAATTGTGATCATAATTTATGTCTATTGGGAGTATCATCATTGAGTGTTCTTAGCTAAGAAAAACTAAAATGATGTGTGGGCATTTGTTGAGGCAATTAACATGTCTAGATCTGATTCTAAGTTTTTTTTTACTATAAAAGCTCTACTTATTCTTCTAAGATCTGAGCTCATCATATTGTTCATGTTCTGGTCCTTTTTCGGTAAAAAAGTTTGATAGTATTCATCATGCATTAACGTATCCCATATTTTGATTATTGTAGGATAAATTTAAGGGTGTTGAACTAAGTGATCATTGTGAACATATTTTAAAATGGATGAATGAGTTATGGAATAAATAGAAAGGATACTTATATGGAAAATATATGAAGAATAAGTCACTTCAATTAGCTCTAAAGAATAAGGCATATGGAATACACAAGAATGAATGGAAGTGGTTGGTAAAAAAATCTTTTTCTTCTTAAGTTTTTCAGGTATGCAGATACTTTTATTTGTTGCAACTCCCTAGTTTTGAGATGGATTTCCTTGTGGGGATTTATTCAACTCTCTTTTGTTTTATAATTTTTAATTGAATTATTAAAAGTTAGCTTACTATTCTACAAATATAGGAGAAAAGTAAAAGGAATGCAGTGAATTGAGCTAACTTGACAATTCTTCATCTCATGGGTAGCAAGCCTATTTGAGATATTATATTTGAAAAGGTATTATCATAAAGTTATTTTCCTATAAAAAATTTATGAGGTATTATTTGACATGTTTGTCTTTGATGTAAAAATGGGGAAAGATGGTAATCCACCAGATTCGGGGACTATTTTCTATTATAGTTGAAAGAAAGATAACAAGCTCATTGAACCTGAAGCAATTCAAAAACATGTACATTTGGTAAATTTAATATATAAATTAATTTCTTGAAATTATATGGAATAATTATAGAAAATATTTGTTTCTATATTTTGCAGGCTCAAATAGAAGAAATAGTGAATACAGAGCCATTTTTATCTTGTACAAAGTTGTTGAAAAGTCTTTTGGACCTCAAAATCATAGCCATGTAGTTGCCTTTGGGTGGGGAGTAAAGGTGAAAGATTTAAAGGGTGGCACTTCCTCCGAGGAAAAATTATTATCCACGTTACATTCTTCTCGAGAGGAAAATATATACTTAAATGATCACCTGTCTATCTTAGAAGATGTGATGAAAGAAATAAGGATAGTGAAATAATTCTTTGCTACTCAACAACAAGAAGTTTGGGCTACAACATTGCCAATTTTAAATTATTGACCACTGCCTTATGCTCTCCAAGTTAGTAAACATATACCTTTTTACTCCCTTCTATATATTTATTGTATTAGTTTGAGAAATTTGAAATGCATAAACTGTAACAAGTGGTTGATGTAAGTATCATCTAATTTTTATTAATCCCTTTCGAGGTTCTATTTTGCAGAATAAGTTCTATTTTGGTTGGTGTCTGAACAAGGTTAATCCTTCATATATATGGTTGGAGTCTGAATGAGGTTTTATTTTGATATAACTGTAGAAACTTATAGACTAGAATTCACAATCTTCTGGTTGGAAGTGAGGCATCTGAACAACTCCATCTTATATACTAGTTTGATAGGTCATATATTTATCCATCTATTCAGTGACATAAGACTGTGAAGAGTGGAATACTAGGATAGCTTCTATAACTTACCCGTGAATTAGTAGCACCATTAATTACTGGGTCTTTTAATATATCTCATCATTGGTTACATGTCGAATCTTTAAAAAGTAGTGCCTTTTTAGAGGATCCGACATTGGTGAAACAATATTTTTTTTGAGTCTGAGTAACTTAGCCAAAAAGTTAATGCTTGTCACAGTAATTTCAAAGGTTTTTATATAGTTATTCAAAAAAATGTCATTACATTGCTTAACTTTTAGTAATGAACAATCATGAACCTATAGCAATGTCCTCCAAACAAAATTTCATGAAATGACTATACATGTTCAAGTAAAAACTAATAAGAAAAGCTCAATAATACTGTATTATCTCCAAAGTATCCTTTATTTCTTTTTTTTTTTGGTATTAGTTATCTCAATAACAACTGGTCTCCCATCCCTTACTGGGGTGATCTATATAATTTATTAGGGTAGATAGTTTACATATTTGAAATACTGTGGTGGAAATTACATAAGTTAGAGTGATGAATACCTTCATTGCAAACACTAGTATAGTAGTCAATTTTCCTAACCACCTAACCATCTACAAACTAGCTGGACCTATTAACACGATTGCCTTCTATAGAGAGAGCAAACATGTTTGGAAAAAAAATAGCATTCAGTTTTCTTCCAATATTTTTTAAACTACCCATTCAATTTCTTCAAGTACTTTTCTCTTATTCATTTATGTAAAACAAGTTTCTTTGATTAATAAGTTCCTTTCTTTCCTGTTTGTACTACCTATTCTGGAAGGATATTTGATATCCCAATAATGTAAGAGGTAAAAAGATACCATCTTTGATAACCCCTTTTGCTTAATTCATGCCCATTTCATCCCTATTATCATAATCATTAATTGAAGTTCTTGATAATAGGTTATCTTTAAGTTTCTTGTTTCTTGGTTGTTATTTCTTAAGATTTTTAGAGTTGCTTTCAACCACTGAAAATTATCACTTTTCTTGAAATGGGATCTCGCTAAATCCATGATTCTTGCTATTTTTGTCCCCATATGGTTTGTCAAATAGTGGTTATAAAGTTTTGACAAACAACTGAAACTTAGATCCCTATGAATTATCCCTTTGTTCTTGTTGACTGTATTTTGGTGGCAACTTGATTTTCCATTTATGTGAGGGAAAGAGTTATTTGTATAATGGATCTAAAGATTTTTTGAGACAATCGTTAATTGAGATTTATGAATATTTTTACTTGTGATTTAAGGATAGCTGAAACAATTTCAAAGATTATTTTTCACCTACAGTTATGTACTAATTTTCTGCTTTACTATTGTAGGAGTTTCTTGATTTTGGTAAAGCAGTAGGAACTAAAAGTGGAGGACTTAATTATTTTTTTCCCTATGATGGAAGTTGGTGATTTAAACTAAAATTTGAGGTCTTAAACATTAGAAATAAGAGTTACTTGATTGTTTTTTTTTGCTATGTATTTAAATCTTATGGGAAAATTGATATCATACTTATCTCGATTGGGATGGTAACTATATTTTATGTGAAATAAATATTAAAAATAATATCATGGATGTTCACTTAGTTCTCTTGGTCTCTAATTATATTATTTTTTTGCATCAAGATTCTTGATAGCAATTTGACATAAATTACTGAAACTTATTATTTTGTGATATATATTATTAGCCTCATTTGGGGTCAATTAGGGACTAGAAATATTACTAGTCTTTAAAGATTAATCTAAGTATAGAATATTTTTCATCTTCAAAAGTTGAATTACGACTAGAATTTTGCTCATTCTTAAAGGTTGATCTAGGAAAAGAATTTTGCTCGTTGCTAATAGATAATTTAGGACCAAGTATTTCTCATCCCTAAAATATAATTTAGAACTAGGTAGTTAGTCTATTTGAGATGATATATATCATAGCTAAAAGATTATTATGATCAAGAAGTTAGTCTATTTGGGATAACATATATCATCGCTAAAATATAATTATGAACAACTAGTTAGTTTATTTGGAATGAGATATATCATCACTAAAAGATGAGTAGGACTAGGTTTTTAGTTTATTTGGGACAAGATGAATCATCGCAAAAGGATAATTAGGACAATTTAGTTAGTTTATTTGCGTTGAGATATATCGTCACAAAAGGATAATTAGGACAATGTAGCTAATCTATTTGTGACCAGATATATCATCGCAAAAGGATAATTTGACCAAATTTTTTGCCATCTCAAAAGGTTTTTAAGGAAATTCTTTGTTGCATCATTGTTATTTAGCTTTTATAGTGGAGACTATTAGGATGAGACGCGACCGGTTTTTTCCCGTCCTAAAAACCCAATTGGGATGAGATTTTGACTTTTTTGGACCAAATTTTCCATCTTTATAGGCTATTTTGCTTGTAATGTATATTTAGACTATTCTTTCACGATGTGTATTATTTGCTTGATCTAGAGTGTACTCTTTCTTATGTGACCCCATATATGGTTATGCATTTTAATTGTTGTCCCGAGAGTCTTTTAGTTCCTTTTTATATTTTTGTCCGAATTAAAGTCTCTGTGGTTGTTAATAGAGTCTACAGGGGATGTGTGATATCTATTGGTAGTAGAGATACTATTGTTGACTTGATAGAGCTAGTAATGGTTGATTTTAATGTCATCTTAGGAATGGATTGATTACACTCTTGCTATTATTTCATAGATTGTAGGACCCAAAGAGTCGTGTTCAAATTACCTAATGAGCCGATCCTTGTATGGGAAGGTAGTTTTCCAATGTGTTTTTAATGATCTTCCTAATGTTTCTCCTAATAATGAGATTGATTTTGGGATTGACCTTATTTTCGAAACTCGTCGGATCTTTATTCCTCCTTATAGAATGGATCTGGTAGAGTTGCTATAACTTAAGGAGCATTGGAAAGATCTCTTAGAAAAAGGTTTTATCCGTACTAGTGTTGCTCGGTAGGGTTCTTTTATGTTATTCTTGCGCAAGAAGGATGGTTTTTTTTGATATATGTATTGATTGTTGTCAGTTGAACAAAATTACCATAAACAATAAGTATCCTCTTCCTAGGATTGATCATTTGTTTGATCAACTTCAGAGTGGAAAGTGTTTCTCTGAGATTGTTCTTATATCGGGTTATCATCAACTTAATATTAGGGAAGTGGATTTCCTAAAAACTGCCTTTAGAATCCGTTACGGTCACTATGAGTTTTTTTCATGTCCTTTGAGTGACCAATTTCCCAGCTGCATTCATGGATTTGATGAATAGGGGCTTCCATCTATTCTTGGACATGTTTGTCTTTGTCTTAATCAATGATATCTTAGTTCATTCTAATAGTGAGACTGATTATATAGATTACCACTGTAAAATAATATAATCTTTGAAGGATCATTATTTGTACACCAAGTTCTCAAAGTTTGAGTTTTGGTTGAAAACCATAGCTTCTAATGGTAATGTCATCTTTAGTGAATGGATCGTGGTAGATCCCCAAAATATAGTGCGATTAAGAAATGACCTAAAACTGTGACTCCAACTGATATTTAGAGCTTCTTAGGTCTAACTTGTTATTATATATTATTTGTGGAGAGTTTTTCTATTATAGCTTCTCCATTGACCAAATTGACCCAAACAAAAGTCATGTTCTTATGGTTCGATATGTGTGAGGGTAATCTTTAGAAGGTGAAAGATAAATTAACTTTGGCTCTGGTTTTGACCTTGCTTGAGGGTAGTTCTGTTTTTATGGTTTATTATGATGTTTCTCGAGTCATTCTTGGTGGCATACTGATGTAATATAGTAGGGTGGTGTCCTTCGTTTCTAGGAAATGGAAAGTTCACGAAAAAAACTACCCCACCCATGACGTAGAATTATTAACTATGGTCTTTGCTTTGATAATTTGGAATCATTATCTCTATGGTGTTCTTATTGATATAATTTTTGATCATAAGAGCCTTCAATATGTGTTTACCCAAAAAGAGATAAATATTTCGAAAAGAAGGTGGCTTGAGCTATTGAAATACTATGATATGGTTTCCATTGCCATCTCGATAATTTGAATATAGTTGCTAACGCTCTTAGTAGATTGTCTATGGTGGGTTTTCCCATGTTGTGAGGATAAGTAGGAGTTGGTGAAAGATATTCACTGGATGGTGAATCTTGGCATTTGATTTGCAGACTCCGAGCATGGTGGTGTGTTTATGTATTCGATATATCAATAGTCTCTTATTGTTGAGATAAAGAAAAAACAAGTCTTAGACCATAGCTTGATGAAGATCAAGAAAAATGTTGGTCAACAAAAGGTTGTGGACTTTGTGATAGGTGATGATAGTATCTTGAGGTACAATGGTAGGGTATGCATTGCCGACGTTGATGGATTTAGGGAAAGGGTCATAGCCGAGGCTTATGGAGCTTGTTATACTATTCATCCCAGTTCCACCAAGATGAATCATGACCTTAGAGAGTTCTAGTTGTGGAATAATATGAAGCTTCTTGTTGATATTTATGTGGCTAAGTGTATGATGTGCCAATAAGTAAAAATTAAGCATTTAATGCCTTGTGGCCTATACTAAGAAATTGTGTTTCCTGAGTGCAAGTGGGAGTCGATTAATTTGGATTTCATTACCAGCCTTCCTAAATCCCAGAATCAATGTGATTCTATTTGGGTTGTTGTTTATATAATGACAAAGTCCTCTCATTTCTTGCCTGTGTGAACTAATTACTCGATGGAAGGTTATGCTAAGTTGTATCTTATGGAGATTAGTAATTTACACGACAGTCTAGTGTCTATTATCTGGAATCATGGATCTGTATTTTCATCCTATTTTTGGAAGTCAAGGAAAACGAGTTTGGGTACTAGTGTGTGACCTTGTACCACTTTTCACTCGCAAATGGATGGTCAAGCGGAGAGAACTATCCAAATATTAGAGGATATGTTGTGGGCTTATGTATTTGGTTATGGTGGCAGTTGGTATGGCCAATTACCTTTAATTGAGTTTTCCAATAATAATAGTTACCACTCTAGTATTGGGATGATGCCTTTTGAGGCATTGTATTATAAGAGACGTTGATCTCCTATAGGGTGGTACGAAGTTCGCGAGGGTTAGTTTTTTGGGCCTAATTTAGTTCTACAAGCCTTAGAGAAGGTAGAGGTGATTTGTGATAGATTAAAAACCGCTCAATGTCGCCGAAAGTCATATGCAAATGTGAGGCGTAGGGACTTGGAATTTTTTGTAGGTGATTGGGTATTCTTGAAAGGAGTAACACTGTTTAATAAAAAACGGATGCTTTGTCCCATCTATTTTGGTCCATTATTGATTATGAAAGAGGTTGGCAATGTTGCCTATGAGTTTGAGTTGCCCCCTTGTATGAACTCCATTCACCTAGTTTTCTATGTCTCTATGTTGTGGAAATGTGTGGCTGATCCCTCCTTGGTTATTCCCTCAAAAGATGTTAGTATCTTAGAATCCTTGTCCTATTAGGAGATCCCTGTGAGGATTTTGAATCAACAAGTTAGCTAGTTATAAATAAAAGAAGTGTCTTCGGTGAAGGTTCTTTGGAGAAACCAAAGTTTTAAAGAATTTACTTAGGAGGCGGAGGAGAACATAAAGTCTAAGTATCTGTATTTGTTTTCCATTCCAAAAACTTGCGATTGAGGTATGTGTTAATTTTTCTTTGATTTGACTTACGTCTTAGGTTCAAGTTCTATTTGATAATAGGCTCGAGTTCCTAAACTTTGAAGTAGCCATGTGGCCGTGATAAATGACGGTATTGGATTCCCTAGTGAATGAAATAAATGGTTAATTAATGAAGATAATGATATTTTTGTGTTCTATTCTTTTTGTGTGCTTGTTTCTGACTTGTGAAAAAGTTGCTTTGATGAATATTGAGATGTTTATTTGTGTTTGTTCTTGCCTTGACCTTCATTCATAAACGAATGATCCTATTTGGTTATGGGTATTTATGAGTTTGGTCATGAGTCGTACACTTTAGATATGACTAAAAGGTGACCTTACGTACCCATAACAGTGTGTTTAACCTAGGAGAAACATAGGGTACGAGTTAGAGTACCACTCATACCCTAGGTCACGATTGCTATGTAAATCGTAAGAGGGAGTCATACTCCTGCATGTGTAGACTTTCTAGATTTTAACCAAATTTCTATTGGATATTTCCCATGAATAAAACCCTAAAACCTCTCAATATGTGAGGCATAGTATCCTCCTAAGTTTTCATTTACAAGACTCAAATACTCCTAAATACTCAAAAGACATCGTGAAGTAAGATTGGAGGCTAGGGTTTGGAGGTGCTCATCTAGTGGCAAGAAGGAGTGAATATTGTTGGTGTGTCATGTTGTTTAATTGATGCATCTCTTCCCTTCTTTAATAAATCTAAGCCAATGTATTTCAAACTTTGATTAGTAAGTGTACATGGTAGTTTTGAATCTAGTGAAAAGAGTTTTGGTATCTAACAAAGAAGAATGATAATTCATTCTTATACTTGTGTTGATCATGTATTTGATGGTAGATTGTATATTTAGGTGTTTGTAGTATGTTGTTTAACATAACGGTCTTGAGTAACCCTAGTCTTCCTAATTTGTACAATGACAATGACCTTGTTAAAGGTATGCACTCAAGGTGTTTGTGAAAATATCTAAGTAAAATGACTAGTTGTATGTTGACGCTGTGTTGAGGTAGGGAAATGGCCCAAATGAGTATGAATGATTGCTGATTGATATTGTGGGAGTATTATGAGCCATATATTTTAAAATTGAATACCTTGCTGGTTGATGGCTAATGAGACGGTAAAGCCCCAGACATAAAATTGAACTCGAATTGTGTGTGGAAATATGTACAGTTTTTAATGAAATGTGAATGAATGGCTTGTGTGGGTCTTAAGGATCACACATATAATTGCATGCTGAATCAAATGAAGACATTGGCCTAATGAGATGGTTGAGCAATGAAGACTCCCATAAGAATCATGTGGTCATGTATAATGTTGAATTGGCTAAGTGAGATAAGGCCCTAGAATATGATATAAATTATATGAATGAGCATGCATGAACTAATGGGTCAAGAGTTGAAATGCTAGCTAATGATGTCGAGTGATTCAAATTCCTCATTTAATGAAATAAATAGTGATTTGAGTTCTTAGTCCAATGAACACTGGGTGATTCGTGTTCCTTATCTAATAACATGGCTAATGATTCATGTTCCTAATCCAATAAACAACGGGTGGTTTGAGTTCCTTATCTAATAGCATGACTAGTGGTTCGAGTTCCTAGTCTAGTGAACTATTGGTGATTCAAGTTTCTCGTCTAATAACATGAATAGTTGTTCGAGTTCCTAGATCGGTGATATGGCGAGTGATTCAAGTTCCTAGTCCGAAGATATCTCTTGAGGTTTGAATACCTCACTAAATGACATGGATAGTGCTTCGAGTTCCTAGGATGGTGATAAGACTAGAGATTCGAATTATAAGTTCAATAAAATAAGACAGCTAGTGATTCGAGTCTCTAGACCATTGAACCAACTACCAATTTGAGTTCCTAGATTAATAAAATTATAGTGAGATTGACGGAATGAGCTTACTCGGCTAGAAGTCCTTCACTCTATGTCTTATAAACGAATGATTGGAGAATCAAATTTAAGTCTTGTACCCATTGTGGTTTGATATGAACAAGTTGTGTATATCCATGCATATGAGTAAGAATATTGATGAACCTTAATCTCACGTATGGCATATGTAGTGCCTATGTGTATGGATAAGTAAATGAATATATATATATATATATATATATATATATTATCTTGTTGTTAAATAATGATATTATTTTATCTTTACCCTTGAGTTAATGCTACCGTTCCAAGCTCTATCCATCATCAGACGCTACATCCCCAGTGATGTAGGGGCCAAATCCTCTTTTCCTTTTCCCATGCCGTGTTTGGTAGATCAAGGCAGTTTGTGCTTTACTATAAGTGGTGAGCTTACTTACTTTGGTAGACGTCATCTCTTATTTTCTATCTTTAGACTTAGTCTCTTTAAGAATTGGTTTGGCTATAGTTTGGGGCTTATCCTAAGATATTCACTCGTTGACTCGGTCTTGTATAGAGGTGTTGTGAACAACTGTGAACTAAGGCGTAGTTATTATAATGTATATAATGTTGACTTATGAAATTATTCCACGATCTTAAATATTTCATTGGATTTCTTCGAATCCTATTTGAAAATAAGGTTTTTAGGTTGGGTTATAGGGTGACAACCGGTACGTGTGTGCTTAAGGTGCCCATACAACATGACTCATAATTCAGGGCGTTTTAATTAACTATAACGATCCGAGACTACCCCCTAGTCATTACACGATGCTTATGGTCTCGAGGGACCATAAGCTAACCTATGAGCTTGAACCTACTGCGAGCACTGAATAATAACATCATAAATGCAGAAAAATATAAAAAATTTGGTAAGTTTTTAATAATGAAATAACTACTGAATTATGAATATGATAAAAAGAGTGAAATCAAAATAATGTGAATAGCTGACTTTAGTGTCTGAAAAGCATCTAAACTGAATATTATGAGTTGATGGGACAAGCCCCAACTAACTCTACTAACTACTAAGATAAAGACACGAAGTATTATAATTTGCCCTCGTATTATGAGGACTCACCACTGATACTATACTGTTGTTGATCTGAGAGACTGATTGCGATTCAGGAACTGACCGTAAACACCTATGATATGATACATCATAGCGCAAAAGAAAGATATGTGATCAGTATTTTGAATGTACTGGTATGCTAAATGAGGTAGGCTGATATGCACGGTCTAATGAATAGGAATAATAATAATTAACTGGACATACATGTAAAGCATCGAGTAATTAATAAAGATCATGGAATTTGTAGATACTAAAAATGTATGAAAATCTGTAATACTGAGGATGCACAACTAAGCATATAACATGAACTGAGTAAAATCTGTAAACTGAAATACCCAAATAACGAAAATATGAATGCTTTGGTCAAATAACACTAAGACTGAATAACTGAGTTGCGACTGTAACAAAGATAATATTTGAGACTTTGATAAGTATCATCTAACCGAGATTCCCCAATTTGAGCTAATCGGGATCTAACCTATAACCCCTGTTGCAAGGGTGTTAATACCATACCATGGGCACTAACGATGGCTGTGTTGATCCACTAAACTGATATAATTTCCAAAAACTCAGGATGTCATGTTTGAACTGACGGGTGTCCCCTGCGAGATAGTAAAGCCTAATCTGACGAATTACTACTCATGTCCTATGCTGGCTTTGTACTTTTGGAGTATAGGGATCGGTACTAATGAATCTTCCTATTTGACAGGGAAACCTCCATCCCTACACTCACTCGGTGCTAAATCCTACTACCAACTCAAAGACACTGAGATACTAGACTGTTCTAAGTTTAATGACTGATATCTGACTATTCAAAAAATGCTCATAATACAATCGGGTATTCAATACCCTAGGACTCAAAAGCAATAATATTAAAGTGACACCAAAACTTGTAGAGCATAACATGAAGGGTTTTAGTAAGCATTTATTCTTGTAGGCTTTTCTCAAACACTTGGAGTTCATGGTTTCATAAAATTATAAGAACGTCATGGAAATTGTAGTAAAAACTGGAATTCAACATTAATAATACTAAATCATTGTTTAATTTGCGGTATGATAATATTAAAACATAAAGAATTGAATAACAACAATAATTTCAATCGTACATAGGGTAAAATCATAGTTCATGAAGATTCATAAGTGAAATCACAATTAAAAATCAATTAACTTGTAAATATCTCAATTTTGTAATTTAAATAGGATACTTGGACTCCAGGGGTGAAAGGAACCCTTGGATGAACATCTAACATACCTGGGATGATGAATTTAAAAGGATTAATGGAGAGTTCTCTAGATTTGACCTTGATTCTTCAAGGTTAGGGTTTTTCTACTTCAGAGAATGTTCTTGATTTTTGGGAAAAATTCATTTGAATAATGCCCAATTAGGTTATTAGGGACTTAATTTCATGTTAGGGGATGACTGGGACAAGGGAAAAGTACTTAAAATCCCTTGGAATGGAACTGACTAAAAATTCTAATTTTTTGGGTTGGCGCGATGCGGCGCTATCGCGTTGTGCCACTGGAATCGAGCTACTGGGAAACTGGTCTATGGAGTTATTAGGGAAATCACGTACCTTCACTGATTGGGACCTAGAAGTTCACCACGAGGCAGTGACATCACACTTCAACACAGGAAATAGACAATTGTAAAGTTGACCTATGGCGCGACGTGCTAGGATGGCGGACCCTCACTGGAATTTGCCAAATGGGAGATTGGCTACCTCCGCGATGTGCGAAAGGTTAAAATGATGGTGTTTAATGACTAAAACATCAAAATCACCATAACATCTTACTCAGTTATTGGATTTAGGTAAATTTTATATTGTTTGAAAATGAATTGAATTTCCTAAGCAATGGTATCTTGTAAACTTAAAAATAATGACTAATTTACAAATTTCATTTACGAATACTCATGTATTAGGATTTAGATTATGATTGGGAAATATGGGGCATTACAGTAACCCTTATTCCAAATAACTATTATGTCACCCTTATCTCAACATCCCCATCCTCATATCACCTTAAATCTACCAATTCAAGAATGACCATGGAATTGGCATAACTAACTCATTACAACAACCACCTACTATTTACAAGTAAATTATATAGCAAGATTTGAATCAAGAACACTTGCATATCAACAAGGTTCTCTTTTTATCCTATTCTAAGATATAAATTCACAACACTTGTACTGAATATTTAACATTTTCATCAGTTACTAGCATGTTACAATTAAATAAAAAAATATTCAGTTATAAATTCACACATGCAGTAAATTGAGTATCAACTCCTGTTCAATAGTAACCTCTCTCAAACTATGCCTTGCGATGATGTAACTCCCATGACCTTTGCCTTTTCTTGCAGTATTGGCTTGATGTCAATTAAACAATAACAAACAAGGAACAATTCAACCATGTATCTAATTATACTAGGCATTTAAATCTAAATTCATTATTCTAAGCTATGATCATGAACAATTTCGCCAATCTAGGGTTTTCTACCCTTTTTTCTTCTCGACTTCCCCATAAATCAAGATTAAAATGGATAAATTTTTAACTAGGAATCATAATTCAACAAATTCTAAACTATTATCAACTTATTATAACCCATATATAACTATGTCATACTAGGTTCTTCAACCTAGGGTTACAGGCACCATTCCTACCATGATAAATCTATATTGTTTCTAATGACTTTAGTATTAAAACAATTTTAGAGGGGTGGAATACACTTACCATGAAGGTAGAAATTGGTCAAAAGAACTAAAAAAGTCTCTTTTTGTCCTAATTCAAATTTTGAACACTTTGGAATAAAAATTTCACTTTGAACTCATAACTAACATTTATCTAACTTAATACCGCTATAGCAACCAGATTCCTTTTATAGTGGCACCATCATTGTGAGATAAACCCATTATAGCAACCTTTTGTAATTTAACTTGCCACTATAGTGATAGCTATTTCACTAGAGCAGGACAATTGGGGAAACTCTCAATACCATCATAGTAGCATTGGGTAAGAAAATTAGGAAAGTTTCCAAGTTTGGCCTATTTGATAACACAGTATCCTAAATCTGACATTATGAATCAAATACTTTTTACGTTGAATACTATAGTCGGAGTTCTACTTAACCAATTTCCATTCCAAATATTTTAATGAAATTATAAATATCTTGGATAACATTATATCATTTAAAATCCATGAAAAACTACAACATAAATCACTAGATTCAACTATACCACGCAACACCTAAAATTCATCCAAAACTAGCCTAGCCTAAATATTAAAATTTTCATTTGGGAAAAATCTTTACTTGAATATTTACATTCTTGAAAAAATTGTAATGATGGACAGAATTATTACATTATATACTACCCATCATTTGTCCCCAAATGACATAAAAAAAAGAAGAAAATCTAGCAAGGGAAGTACCAGAATTACCACACAAGTAAGGGTATGTACTATGTATATCTGCTTCAATCCCCCAAGTAGCCTCCTTAATAGGATGGTTATTACACTAGAATTTTACGAACTTAATATACTTAGTTCAAAACTTTTGAACAACCAGATAAAGTATCATAATTTATTACTTCTCATAGGAGAAATTCTTAAATAGTAACAAAGATTCCGAAAGACTTATGTAATTGCCATATCTATGGTAATTTATAAGCATAGAAATATAGAATAATAGATCGGAATCCTAAATAACTCAGAGGCAAAAAAAAAAAAGATAACAGAACTACTTCATTAATAACTTTGAATAGACTAATGTATCTTGTTCTATGCTTGCCTCGCTTGCCAAACCACATCACTTCCTTCATAGGAGAAATCTTAAGTAGTATATGTTCACCTTTTTTGAAAATTATGTCGCTCACTATTTGAACTAGTTTTTTTCAACTTATAGATTCATGAAATTTTACTTGTATGAATCATACTTACTCTTGAAACCCCCTTAACATATCAGTGCGTAAAGTTTTGGTATCACCCACTTAAATTAGCCTATTAGAGATATACATCTCCTCTGGAATAGAGATTCAAATGGAGTTATATTGATATCATAGTGATACCTATTATTTTGTAAAATTTCATACAATGAAAAGAATTGATCCCACTGTGCTCTAAAGTCAGCCACATACCCCCGAATCATGTCTTCTAGAAGGTGAATAGGTCTATCAAACTGCCTGGCCGTCTTAGAATATAAGGTAGTAATAAGAACTAACTTGGTGAATAACTCGTAATGACACTTATGACAAAATATAAAGATAAATCATGTATCATTTTCAGATATGATGGATATTATACCTCATGCAACTGTAATATATCCTTAATGTAAATCATAGTTAATTTCTTAACATTATACCCTACCTTTGACTTGAATGATATGTGCGGGTTTGGTTAGTCTATCAATAATAACAAAAATTGAGTCATACTACCCCAAGGTCTTAGGAAGACCTAACTCAATATTCATGGCAATTATGTCCCATTTATACACACGAATAGACATCTATTAAGTAGATTTGTTGTCTTCTGATGTTTATATTTTACCTCATGACAATTTTGACACTTTGCTATATAATATACTTTATCTATATTTAATCAAAGCAACAATAAAGCTATATCAAATGATGGTATTTATTGGTGGCACCAAGATGTATAGAACCCCTTAAGTCATAATTCAAGTAGATCCTCTTATGAACTTTAAATTATCTTGAAGCATAAGAATTATATTCTTATCCTACATCACCACAACACTCGATCCAAAACATAAAGCATTATAAAATACTATAAAATAATACATTCAACGGGAAGGAAAGAATAAAATCCTTGTATAGAAGTAACTTAAAGTTTTTGAAGCTCTCTTCACACTTGTGAAAATAAAAAAATCAAGGTACCTCCTTCTAAGTCAATCTCATTATGGGAGTAGCAACATAAGAAAAGCCTTCAACAAACTTGTGATTAATGCTAGCCAAACCACAAATGTACAAGCATTAGTCGCTGAGGTGAGCCTAGCCTAGTTCATGACTTCCTTTATATTTTAAGGATCTACCATTACTTCTTTCTCAAAAATAAAATGTTCCAAAAAGGACACAAAAGGTATCCATAATTCACACATCGAGAATTTTGCAAAAAAATTTCCTCTTTTTTACCATATCAAGGATAGTATGCGAATACCCTACATGCTCTTCCTTACTTTTAAAGTACATGAAAATATCATCAATAAACAATATGGAAAATGAATCCATAAAGGACATAAAAACACTATTCATCAAATTCATAAAAGGTGTCGGTGCATTAGTAAACCTAAATGACATTACCAAAAACCAAAAATGCCTTAACGATCACTTAGGAGATGGGTAGTTATTAGGAATTTATACTTTATTTAATTACTGTAATAATATATTTTCAAAGACTATCCTCTTTCTTCTTGATAAATAAAATTAGGAAACCCTACCACAAAGAAATTAGACAAATAAATTTTTTATCAAGATACTTTTGCGATTGAATCTTAAGATCTCTTTACTCAACCAAAGCCAGCTAATTTGCTCAAAAAGAAATAGCATGAGGCATACCCATACAAATTTCAATACAGAAATCAATTTCTTATTCTATAGGCGTACTAGGAATTACTATGGAACACTTCCTAAAGCTCATACACTATTGAAACTATAACAACCATCATTGTGATTTTTTTCTTTTTCGATATTTTGACTATTTTTTATTTACCTATCATTATTTTATTTTATTTATCTGTAGTGAAAATGATTTACATAGTTTCTCAAGTATTTAGGAGTGATTTATATAAGTTTGTGGTTTAAAGTAGCCTTTAAACTGAGACTTTTGATCTTGATCAGTATTTGTGATTCAACCATATAATGGTGAGTTTGTATGTTCTAATAGATTAAAAAAGTCTTATTTATGTTAGTATCATGGTTGGTTTGGATTTGAGTATTTACTATGAGTTTTGAGCATTTAGACTAGAAACTATTGATTATTGCCTAGAGGGGTTCTAGGGGGTAACTTATTGAAATGAGCTCTTTTTGTAAATTTGATGATCCATTGAATCTTGAAAATCAAAATAGTCTAGTAGAACAATCATGTTATTTTATTGTGGATCCAAACAATTCTTGAGGGTTCATTTGAAATATTTTTGCCTTGGATTGATTGTTGGTGCCTAGCTCTGGTGCACCCGACATTTGTTCATCACCATCGCATGGCATTGGGTCATGAATATATAGGATTAAGTTTAAGGCATCATGATTGTGATTGCATGGTTGGGGCCACAATCATCAGATACTACTCACGAAATAGTATAAATTCTCCATTTTTGTCATTCTAGCTTAATTTTCACCTTTTCGGACCTTGAGACCTCAAGATAGGCAATTTCAAAGAGGCTTTTTCACCAAACTTGTATGAGTGAACTTTTAAACCTAATTCATGCATGGAGAATTTTTCATAAAGTTTCTTCGTTTTCAACATATCCAAGATAATAAAAAAATACGTTAAATGATTTTCCTTACTCTTATAGTACAAAAAAACATCATCAATAAAAACTATAAAAAATGAATCTAGAAAGAACATTAAACACCATGCTTGAATTAGGTTCAAAAGTAAACTCATACAAGTTTGATGAAAAAACCACTTTCAAATTGCCTATCTCGAGGTCTTAAGGTTCAAAATGGTAAAAATTATGCTAGAATCACAAAAATAGAGCATTTATACTATTTTGTGAATAGTATCTTATGATTGCGGACCCCACCATGCAATCACAATTGTGATTCCTTAAACTTAAGCCTATGCAATCATGACCCAATGCCATGCGATCGTGATGAAGGAATCTTGAGTGCAACAAAGCTTGGCACCAACAATCAATCCAAGTAATAACACTGAGACAAGTAAAAATTTTATGAAGAAACTTTTGTAATTGAGTCTTAATCTCGCTTAACTTATCCAGAGACATCCAATATGTAGCAATATAAATATAAGAAGGCATACAAATAGGATTCAATATAGAAATCAATTTCATGATTTGGAGGCATACTAGACAAATCATGTTTTGACAATTTTTCCTTTCTCTATCATTGTTTGATATTATTTATGAGTTGTGGAAATGTTTGGAATAGTTTCAATGTATTTGAGAGTTCTTTATATGAGTTTGAGTTTTAAAATACCCTTTGAAATAAGACTTTTGACCTTGATTAGTGTTTTGTGATTCAAGCAGTAAATAGTGATTTTGTTTTTTTTTATTTGATCTAAAATGTCTTATTTAGGTTATTTGCTGTAGTACCCCAATTTCTCTAGATAATTTTGCCGCAAGAATTCCTAGTACTATCTTCTAAATTGAATCATGATTTTTTTCTATGAGGAATTTTTAAGGCTTTTACATTTTATCATGTGGGACATTCAATAATCTTTTATCGATATAATATTAAATTAAATACTATAATTAGATAAGAAGTTATGACTATTTAAAGTTCCCATCGTATACCAGCGCCACATGAATCAGTGGCGCACCGCGCTACATGCTAAAATGGCAATTGTCCTTTTCTAGTATCTCAACGCTATTTCTCTTGTGTCGTACCAAAACTCCAGGCCAGGAAGGAAGGGGCAACGTGATGGCTCTGCGTCACACCATTCATCAGTTTACAAATTATCAAATTGCTATGACACAATGTGATAGCATCGCGTTGCACCCGGGACCCAGTTTGGGAAAATTATATGAAAATTACAAGACACATCTAAGGGTTAAAAGGGTCAATTTTCTACCCCTATTTAAACCCAATAACACATGATTTAGCCATTCTTTACCCAAAATATACTAGTTTCTCTCATGTTTCTCTAAAGACCAAGCTAGGGTTTCTATTGGGGATTCAAATTCAAGAATATATCACCATCAATCTTCTCAAAATCACGAACTAAGGTATGCATAGTGTCCATTCATGGACTCTTTTCATCCATGAAACCCAAGAATCTCTTTTCTAAAGTTAAGATATTAGGTTTTGTTTATGAACATTATCTTGGATTTATTTTGTTTATGTTGAGAATGATCAATTGAATTCAAATCCATGTTGGGTGATTAATGTTATGTGGAATAGATTTGTATTGATGTATATTCATGTGAACTTATAATTATACCCTAGGATGATGAATTTAGATGTTGAATCATGATATGTAATTGTTGTATAATGGTGTCTACATATTTTATACCTATCATATATTTTATTAAATACCGATATGCAGAAAAAATGTCCAACTAACATGAAATTATGAAATCCCCATGTTTGTATAAGTTTATGTATATCACATGTTTGATGAAGTTCTTTAATATATGAATTATGAATTGTGTTGTTGGTCTTGTGTTTATCTATTTCATCCTATGTCCCTATGCATTTAGGGACATATATACATCTATGTTAGGTTAAATACCAGGATGGTTAACAAAATATCTCCCTTCAACATCGGATAATTGAGGTTTAGACATATCTAGTCTTATGGTCTACTCCCAACAGATTGAAGAGTGGAAGCTTAAGAAGAAGGAGAGAAAAAAAAAGAGAGCCAGAACAGGTAGTTATAGTTTTGCTTGGCACAGGTCACAGGATGGTAACCATTTTCAGTTGTGTCAAAAATGTTTAGCCCTAGTTCACTCTTCAGCTAGTGCCTTAGTATCAAAGTTCAGAAATGACTGTTAGATCCGGCAGTTGTGTGTATTTCAGATGCGATGAGTTAGGTCACAAGGTTAGAGATTGCCCCAAGTCAGGTTATCAGAGTCATCTCTGCTCCTCGTCTCAGTTCAGTCGCCCAAATCAGTAGGATTCCAAGTTTAGCTCTATTTGTGGGAAACACCCAAACAGCCTCAATGCACTTCAGTTTTGACAGGATCAAGAAAGTCATCCTAATTCAGTTACTGGTAAGTTACACATCCCTAATTTACATATTTAAGTTTCTTGAGATTCAGCATTTTTTTTCTTAGCATTACGAATCATGTTGCATAAACACAGTAATTTCAGACTCAGGTAATGAAACTCATAACTCAAGCACTCATGTTATGTTTTGCCATATGTTCAGTCCATAATACTAATTCTCTACTCCTAATGATCAGTCAGATATTGAGTACATCATGTATTCCTCTAATTTAAATCTCTTAATAAATCCACATTGATGATATTCTATTTCTTAGGCCTTCGTCGATTGTTGAGGTTGATATAGTATTTCTTTCAGCATCGGATTCTTTCCTATGAAAATCATTCCCTAAGTAGTTATCCGTATCCAGTCTTAGTACTTGCTTCAATATCAGTTTAAACCTCAATTATTAGAACCCAACATTTAGTTCTAGTAAGAATCTCAGTTACAGTTTTAGTTATAAAACTAGCTTCAGTTCAGTAATCAGATTAGAAACTCAGTTCAGTCCCAGACTTTCTTGACCAATGCTAAAGCTACCAGTCACTCAGTTAGTAGTATTTTAGTACTTCAGTCTACAGAATATTTTTGAACCATGTAATCCGCCTGGCCTTGTATTCTTGGATAATTTAATATTTCACGAATTCAAGCTTATCTATCTCATGTTACTCAGTTAGTCCCTTTCTCAGGTTCATAAAAACTCCATATTCTTAGCCCCATTATTCAGAATACAATTCAATATTACATTCCCAGTACCTAATCATTAATAAGTCAATAGATAAAATGAGCCAGTCAGTAGTGAACTAGTTTAAATAACAAGTATTTAAATCTAATAATCAGTCAGACAACTTCGTATAGTTTGGTTTTCTATTTCTCCATCTATTCGCATTATCCAAAATCTCATAAATGAAACCATTCTAAGATGAATCGATCATGTAGATGAATTTTTTGCTCAGTTCATGTATCATGCCTCAATTTTACATCTTAGCTAATCAGTCACGACTCAACTTCTATGTTCCTTGTGCATCGCTCAGTATTCAATATCTCCACAAAGCCAATATTCTTCGAGCGACCTAGTGTCCCAAGGGGGAGATACTCCATAATTACTCAATGCTCTAAACTAAGTTCTCTTCGCATAAAGAGTCTAGTTTAGAGTAGAGGGTCCTCATAAGTTGACCGTCAAAATTCCAACCTCAGCTGTAGGCGAGGTATTTAGATGTTTAGTTCATTTCATCCTGTTCAATTCGTATGTCACGTATCAAACCAGACTCAGTTAGGTTCTCATATTTCTTCTCATTATGATAACATTTCTCTTTAGTCTTACTCAGTTTCATGTTTAGTGTTCATCACAAACTTGGTACAAAGTACCCTTGCATATTCAACAATGCATTCATATGTCAGTTCAAGCATGTAAATATGCATTAGACATGCATTCTCATTTGGAGAAATTCTATTCATTAGAATGTTTTGTTATGTACTAATAAGTCAATTATTAGTCATGCATCAGATATACATGAATTTTGCTTATTAGTTATGCATTAGATATGCATGTTCAGTATGTTATGTTCAACCATTAGTCATGTCGGTCATGATATCATGTTCCAGTTATTTATGTTGAATATGTACGTCAGTGTATGTTATTACCCTCACTCTCAGTCTCATTTGAGGATGAATTTTCCTAAGAGGGAGATATTGTAATACCTCAAAGTTTCCAAGCTAATTTCATCCCAAGAATGCATAGTATTAGCTTCTTTATGGAATGATGACTTTTTCTATGATAAATTTTTAAATTTTTTACTTTTTTATGTGGGAAATTCAATAAGCTTTCCATCAATTTAGTGTTCTCTTAAATCTAATAACCGGGATAGGAAATTACGCCTATTTCAAGTTCCCATCATAAAACATTGCCATATTGGTCAGTGGCACGCTACGCCACAAGCTAAAATGGTAATTTTCCTTTTCCAGTGTCTCAACATAGTTACCCCTATGATGCGCCAAAGTTCTAGGTCTAAAAGTAAGGGGAAACACGATGGCTCCATGTCGTACCATCCCTCAGTTTCCTAATTGTCAAATTGTAGTGACACAATGTGATAGCGCTGCGTCGCGCCAGTGGCCAACTTTGGAAAATTTTACTAAAATTACAAGACATTCCCAAGGGTTAAAAGTGTCAATTTATACCCCTATTTAAACCCAATAACACCTAATTTAGCCATTCTTAACCCAAAATATATTGGTTTCTCTTAATTTTCTCACAAGAACAAGCTAGGGTTTCTATTAGGGATTCAAATTCAAGAAGGTTTCACTGTCAATCTTCACAAAATCATGAACTAAGTTATTCATAGTTTTTATTCATGAACTCCTTTCATCCTAGAAGCCCAACAATCTATATTCTAATGTCAAGAATTTAGATTTTCTTTCTGAACTTTATTTTGCGTTTATTTTGTTTATATTGAGAATGATCAATTGAATTCAAATTCATGTTGAGTGATTAATGTTATGTTGAATTGATTTTCATAGATGTATATTCATGTGAACCTATGATTAAACCCTAGGATAGCAAAATTAGATGTTGAATCATCACGTGTAATTATAGTATAATGGTATCTACATATATTATCCCTATCATGTTTTTCATTAAATGCCGATATGAAGGAAAAGTGCCTAACTAGCATAATATTATGAAATCCCCATGTTTGTACAGGTTTATGTATATCACATGTTTGATAAAGTTCTTCAATATATAAATTATGAATTATGTTGTTGGTCATGTGCTCATGTAAGTCATGCTATGTCAGTTTATTTCCATTGAGTCCTCAGGGTACTTGTACCCAACAATTTAGCTGTGTGCATAGAGTTATGTCATATTTTCACGATACTCTCTGTCAAGCTATAATCCTTAGAACTAAGTCACTCATGTGACTCGGGAAAAGCTAGAAATCTCTGAAATCTTAGTAATCTCAATAGTTCAGTAATCTCAGTGATCTTAGTACTTAGAAATCTCAATAAACTCAGTATTCCCAGTTAATCTCAATAACTTCAGTATTATCAGTCAGTCCTTAAAACGCATTACATTCCGTCAGTTAACAAAAGTCAGTAAATTCAATTTAGTTTAGCTTCGCTAAATAATCCCACTAGTATAAATTTAGCTCAATTAATCAGTTCAGTGTGTCTCAAATGGAAGAAGGATCCAACACCAAGTTAGCCTCAGGATGGGGACTCACCCGCTAGATAGGACTGAGATGCTTAGATGCAATCCCTAAATTCCAGAACTACACAACCAGTGTAGGTTGAGATGCACCCTACTCATTTACGGGCATATATACATCTCATTTGGGTAATCTACCAGGAAGGGTTAATAGAAGAGCTCCCTATCAAAGAGGGTATCCTAACACCCATCTAGTTGAGGTTATAGGTTAGGCCTCACTTGTTCAATTTTGGGGTATGTCGGTTAGCTGATCACTTCTAAGAGTTACAGTTTGTCTCAGTCTCAACCTCTATAAAAGAACTCACATAGTTATTCATATTTTAGGATTGTCAAATATAGTAAACTCAGATATAGAACAAAACTCTAATTTAGGTCTATCAGGTACAATCGCTCATGTTATCAGTTATATTAGTTAGAAAAACTCATATCATCAATATTCATCTTCAGGACTTTCAAAAATAGTCAACCAGAGTAGTTCTTTATAATCAAAATTATTAGACACAGTTATTCATTTATCAGTAACATAGTATCAGTCACTCATATATAAGAAATTCCATGTTATTGGTAAATAATAGTAGTCAAAACATAGTATTTAGACCTAGCATGATCTCAGTTATAGTTATGTGCACATACATGTACTCTCATATTAATGTTAGTCAGTCAACTAGTATTGTTCATGCATATAAACCTATTGCATTCGGCCTACATCACTTGCATAATAGTACATTCAAAGTACTGACGCATTTGCGTAGTGATGTCTTATACCATAGGTTTAGAAGCACGAGATCCAGATAACCAGTAGGATCCCAGTTAAGCGATCTGAGTTTGCTATGAGTGATCATCCTTTGAGTACAATATGATTTCATTACTAATTTAATATTTAGTTTATTTCAGTAGTCTGAGTTAGTTGGAGACATGTCCCATCAACCCCTTATACAGACAGCATAGAGGCTTTCAGACTATAGAATATTAGACAGTTCTTTTAAATTTGTTTTTGCATTTTTATACAATTTTTAGACATTATTTATTCTATGTTCATTCATTTTTGAACCTTATGGCCATTATTTTCATCTTTACATATTTTATGGTATATTATACTGTATACAAGTACAGATATCAGTCATGGATTAGCTTGTGGTCCTTTAGGGTCATAAGTATCATGTAGCATTTTAGGTACCAGATTCGGGGTGTTACAAACATGGTATCAAAGCCTAAGGTTCAATAGTATCCTAGGAAGTCTAAAAGTAGCATCCGGTAGAGTCTTGTAAATGGGTGTATTTTGCACCACACTTATGTGTAGGATGCTATGAGATGTTTTAAGAATTGTTTCCCTTCTTTTAGTATTCATGTCGTACCAGTAAGAATGATATCAAGTTAAATTCATAATCTTATCCACTTCTTCCCTTAGTTTATAAATTATCCCTCCCAAAAGGTCTAACAAAGGTAGAAATGGAAGTCAATCAGCACCTTAGATGTCCAGGAAGATCCCCTAGACGAGCATCTCTCCCATGTAGAATTTAGGACTACATTCACAGCTCTAGCCAATTTAGTCACAGCTCAAAATGAATGGCCAACTACTATTCTAGCCAACCCACTGGCCAATGTTGGGGCAACCAGGATTTGGGACATCACCCAAATGGATCCTCATTTATTCACCGGTTCCAAGTTCGAAGAGGATCTAGAGCGCAAAGAGTGGGAAAAGTTTGCTACAATTTTCTTAGATAGGTCTTTTTCCCTATAGCGTAAAGAATACAAAGTGTTAGAGTTCATTACTCCCAAAAAGGTACAATGATCGTAAAAGAAAACTATGTTAAGTTCATCCAGTTAGCCTAGTACACTCCTCATATAATAACAGACAGTAGATCTAGAATGAGTAGGTTTATGTCAGGGGTATCAGGTAGAGTGGTTAAGGAGTTTAGGAATAATATATTGATTGGTAACATAGACATATCTAGGCTTATAGTATATGATCAATAGATTGAAGAGTAGAAGCTTAAGAAGAAGGAGAGAGAAAGCAAGAGAGCTAGAATAGGTAGTTATAGTTTTGCTCGATATGCGTCAAAGGATGGTATTGTTCTTAGTTATGTCAGAAATATTCATCCCCAGGTCACTCTTCACCTAGTATCTCAGTATCAATGTTCAGAAATAACTCAGGATCCAACGCCCAGAGTAGTGAGAGCAGGATTGTTACTCATCTACTTTGCGAAGAGTGTGGTAAGAATCATAAGAGTGTGTGTAGAGCAGTAAGTGGTATGGGCTTTGGGTATGGTGGGTTATCACAAGGCCAGAGATTGCCTTCAGTCAGGTTATTAGAGTCATCTCTGCTCCTCAGCTCATTTTGGTCGCCCAAATCAGCAGGGTGCTAATTCCAGCACTATCAGTAGGCAACACCCAAAAACCCTCAAGGTACTTCAGCCCTGACAGGATTAGGAAATTTCTCCAGATGTATTTAGTGGTAAGTTACAAATAACTTATTTTCAGGTTTAGGTTTCTTCAGATTCAGGAATTTTAGTTTGTTTAGTATTATGAATCATGTTCCGTGAACAAAGAAATTTCAGACTCAGGTCATGCAACTCATGACACAATAACTCATGTAATGTTTTACCCTATGTTCAGTCCACATGACGCATGCTCTACTCCTATCTATTAGTAATGTTCAGATTAGATCATGTATACCTCTATTTTAAATATCTTTATAAATCCATGATGTTGGTATTCTGTTTCTCAGGCCTTAGTCAATTGTTGAGGTTGATATAGTATTTGTTTAAGCATCGGATCCTCGCCTATGCCAATCTTTCCCCAAGTAGTTATTAGTATCCAGTATCAGTACTTTAATACCAGTCTAAATATCAATTATCATAACCCATCATTCAGTTCCAGTAAGAATCTTAGTTATAATTTTAGTTATATACAATCTTCAGTTCAGTAATCAGATCAGAAACTCTGTTTAGTCCCAGACTTGCTTGACCAATGCTATAGCTGCCAGTCACTCAGTTAGTAGTATTTTAGTACTTCAGTCTACTGAATATTTCTAAACTATGTTTTTTGTCTGGCCTTGCGTTCTTGGATAATTCAGTATTTCGTGAATTCGCACTTAGCAATCTCAGGTTACTCACTTAGTCTCTTTCTCATATTCTTATAACTCTATATTATTAGCCTAGTTTCTTAGGTTACCGTTCATTCTTACATGCCATGTACCTAACCATTAATAAGTCAGCAGATCAAATGAGCCAGTCAGTAGGGAACTAGTTCAAATAGCTAGTATTTCAGTCTAGTAGTCAGTCATACAGGTTCATATGATTTAGTTTTACATCTTTCCATCTATTTGCATTATCTGAAATCTCTTGAATGAAACCATTCTAAGATGAATGAATCATGTAGATGCAATCTCGGATTAGTTTATGTATCATGCCTCAATTTTAGATCATAGAGAATCAGTCATGCCTTAGCTTCTAGGTTCCTTGTGCATCACTTCAATCTTCAATATCTTCGCAAAGCCAGTATTCTTTGAGGGACCTAGTATCGCAAGGGGTAGATACCCCAAAATTACTCAATGCTCTAATACCTTAAAAATATTTATGTTCACACAAAGAATCTACTTTCGAGTATAGGGTGCTCATAAGTTTACCTTCAAAGTCTCAACCTTATCTGTGGGCCAATTATTCAGAGGTTTAGTTAAGTTCGTATGTCACGTATCAGACCATACTGAGTTAGGTTCTTATGGTTTTACTCATGAATATTTAGTAAGTTGATCTCGGGTTCACTAGCATTTATGGTTAAGATAACATTCCTCCTTAGTGTTTGTTTCATGTTCAGTGTTCATCAAAAACATGGTACTAAGTACTCTTGCATATTCAACTATGCATTCATATACGAGTTCAAGCATGTAATTATGCATTAGACATCTATTATCATTGAGAGAAATTTAGTTCATCAGAATATTTTGTTATGTACTCATAATTCAATTATTATTTATGTGTCCGATATGCATGAATTCAGCTTATTAGTCATGGATCAGATATGCATGTTCAGTTTGTTATAATCAGCCATAAGTCATGTCAGTCATGAGATCATGTTCTAGTTATTCATGTTTGATTTGTACATCAGTTTATGTTATTCCCCTCACTCTCAGCCTTATTCAAGGATAAAAGTTCCAAAGGGGGAGATATTGTAATACCCTAAAATTTTCTAGCTAATTTCATCCCAAGAATGCCTAGTATTAGCTTCTTAATTGAATGATGATTTTTTTCTATGATGAATTTTTAAAATTTTCTATTTATTTCATGTGGAAAATTCAATAAGCTTTCCGATTATATAAGATTCACTTAAATCTTATAATGGGGTAAGAAGTTAGGACTATTTCAATTTCCCATTGTAAAATATCGCCATATTGGTAAGTCGCGCGCCGCACCACAAGCTAAAATAGCAATTGTTCTTTTCCAGTGTCTCAGTGCATCATGCCAAAATTCAAGGTCAAGAAAGAAGTGGAAATGCGATGGCTCCACATCGCGCCATCCCTCAGTTTCCCAATAATCAAATTCTAGTGACACTACACGATATCACTACATCGCGCCAGGGGCACAGTTCGGAAAAATTTTGTAATATTACAAAATGCATCCAAGTGTTAAAAGGGTCAATTTCCTAACCCTATTTAAACCCAATAACACATGATTTAGCTATTCTTTACCCAAAATATACACGTTCCTCTGAAGTTTCTCTCAAGAATGTGCTGGGGTTTCTATTGGGGATTCAAATTAAAGAAGGTTTCACCATCAATCTTCATGAAATCAATAACTAAGGTATGCATAGTGTTAATTCATGGACTACTTTCGTCTATGAAGACAAAGAATCTCTTTTCTAAATTCAAGATATCATGAAATCCCCATGTTTGTACAGGTTTATGTATATCACATGTTTGATGAAGTACATCACTATATTAATTATGAATTGTGTTGTTGGTCATGTTCTTGCGTAAATGATGCTATGTTAGCTTGTTTTAATCGAGTCCTGGGGGAACTTGTACACGAAAATTTAGTTGTGTGCCTAGAGCCATATCATATTTTTGCGATACTCATAGTCAAGCTATGATCCTTAGAACACAACCATTTATGTGACTCGGGAAAACCCAAAAATCTCTGAAATCTCAGTAATCTCAATAGTTAAGTAATCTTATTACTCAGTAATCTCAACAACCTCAGTATTGCCAGTCAATCTCAGTAACTTTAGTATCATCAGTTAGTCTTGGAAACTCATTACATTTCGTTAGTCAATGGAACTCTGTAAATTCAGTGTAGTTTAGCTCCGCTTAAAAATACCATTAGTATCAGTTCAGCTCAGCTAATCAGTTCAGTGTCTTTCAGATGGAAGTAGGATCAGCACCGAGCTATCCTAGGGATGGGGACTTACCTGCTTGATAGGGTTGAGATTCCTAGAAGAAATACCAAAGTAACAGAACTACATAGACAACATAGGTTGAGATACACCCTAAGTTTTTAGATACAAATATATGTATTATTTGGGTTACCTACCAGGAGGTGTTGACGGAAGAGCTCCTTGTCTGAGAGGGTATACTCATAGCAGTTATTGACCAGTGGCGTGGTATTGTCACTCTTCCAGTTAAGGTTACAGTTTAGACCCCACTAGTTTAGTTTTGGGGGTATGTCGATTAGATGATCACTTTAAATAGTTATAATTTTAGTCTCAGTCTTAGCCTCAGCAAAAGGACTCACATAGTTCTTAACATTTTAGGATTATTAGATACAGTCAAATAAGATATAGAACAGAACTCAGAGAGCTCCATTAGACTTAGGAGTATTAGATATAGTCATTTATGTTATCAGTTATATCAGTTATCAAAACTCATGTCATCAGTTTTCATCTTCAGGACTGTCCGATACTATCAAAAAGACTAGTTCTTTACAATTAGAACTGTTAGACACAGTTATTCATGTATCTGTAACATAGTATTAGTCCCTCAAATATTAGTAATTCCATGTTATTGGTAAAAATCAGTATTTAATCCTTGCACGATATACATTATAGTTACGTGTGCATGCATGTATTCTTACATTCATTTTAGTCCGCCAGTTAGAACTGTTGATGCATATGAAACTGTTGAATTCAACCTACCTCACTTGCATACAAGTACATTCAAAGTCTTGACACATTCTCACTATGGTGTCTTATTCCATAAATTTAGAAGTACAAGCTCTAGAGAAATATTGGCATCCCAATTTAGTGATCAGAGTTAGCAGTTAGTGCTCATCCTTCGAGGACATAATGATTTTATTACTAATTCAATTTTGAGTTTATTTTAGTAACTGGAGTTAGATGGGGACGTGTCCTATTAGATGGGGACATGTCCTATCAACTCCTTATTCAGATAGATTAGAGGCTTTTCGACTATAGCATATTAGACAGTTATTTTAGATTTGTTTTGGTACTTTTATACCATTTTTAGACATTATTTATTAAGCAATTTATTTAGTTTTGAACCTTATCGGTATTCAGTTCATGGTTTTGCATTTTATGGTATATTATGCGTTATATAGGTACAAATATCAGTCATGGGTTAGCTTATGTTCCCTCAGGGTAATAAATACCGTGTAGCATTTTGGGTACAAAATTTGGGGTGTTACAAACTTTGTATTAGAGACTAAGGTTCAATAGTGTCATAGAAAGTCTGAAAACCACTTATAGTAGAGTCTTGCACATGTGTGTATTGTGCGCCACACTTATGTGCAGGAGGTTATGAGATATTTTAGGAACAGTTTCCTTTGTTTCATTATTCATGTCATGCTAGTCAGCATGAACTCCAGTTAAACTCTCAATCTAATCCACTTCTTCCCTTAGTTTATAGATCATCCCTCCCAAAAGGGGTAACGAAGGGGAAATAGAAGTTAGTCAACAACTCAGCCAGTCCAGGCAGTTCCCCTAGATGTGCATATCTCCAAAGCTGAATTTAGTACTATATTCATTACTCCAGCCAGCTTAGTCGCAACTCAAAATGAATGGCCAGCTACAGTTCTAGCCAACCTAGTGGACAATATTGTTGTAGCCAGGATTTGGGAATTTGGGACTTCATCTAAATAAATCCTCACTTATTCACCGGTTCCAAGTTTGAAGAGGATCCAGACCCCAAAGTGTGGGTAGGGTTTTCTACAACTTTCTTAGAGAGGGTCTTTTCCATATAGAAGAAAGAAGTCAAAGTGTTAAAGTTCATCAATCTCAGACAAGGTACAATGAGCGTAAAAGAATACTTCCTTAAGTTCATTCATTTATCCAGATACACTCTTTATGTAGTAGCAGAAAGTAGGTCTAGAAAGAATAAGTTTGTGGCTGGAGTATCAGGTAGAGTGAAAAAGAAGTGTAGGACTAGGATATTGATTGGTGACATGGACATATCTAGGCTTATGGTCTATGCTAAACAAATTGAAGAGTAGAAGCTTTAAAAGAAGGAGAGAGAAAGAAAAAAAGCTAGAATAGGTAGTTATAGCTTTGCTCGACATGGGTCACAAGATGGTAACTGTTCTCTGTTATGTCAGAAATGTGTAGCTCCAGTTCTCTCTTCAGCTAGTGTCTCAGTATCAAAGTTTATAAATGACTGTATGAATGGGGCATCAGGCTCCAAGGCCCAGAGTAGTAAGAGCAGTATTCTTACTCATCCACTTTGGGAAGAGTATGGTAAGAATCATAACTATATGTGTAGAGTCGACAGTGATGTGTGTTTCGAATATGGTAAATTAGATCAGAAGGTCGCAGATTGCCTGTAATCAGGTTATCAGAGTCATCTCTTCTCCTCACCTCAGTTCGGTCACCCAAATCAGCAGGGTTCCAATTCCCACGCTATCAATAGGAAACACCAAATAGCCTCAATGCTCTTTTGTTCGGACAAGATCAAGAACGTCCTCTTGATGTGGTTAGTGGTAAATTATAGATACCTTGTTTTCATATTTATGTTTCTTCAAATTTAGGAGTTGCAATTTTCTTAGTATTATGAATCATGATCCACGAACTCAGAAATTTAAAACTCAGGTCATTCAACTCATAACTCAAGCACTCATGTCATATTTTACCATATGTTCAGTACACATGACTCATTCTCTACTCCTAGTGATCATTCAAGTTTAGATTACGTCATGTATACCTCTAGTTTAATTCTCTTGATAAATCAATAATTTTGGTATTTCGTTTCTCAAGCCTTAGTCGATTGTTGAGGTTGATATAGTATTTGTTTTAGCATCATATCCTTGCCTGTGCAAATATTTCCCTAAGTAGTTATTGGTATATAGTCTCAGTACTTCAATATTAGTCTAAATCTCAATTACTTGAACCAAGCATTTAGTTCCAGTAAAAATCTCAATTACCATTTTAGTTATAATACCAACTTCAGTTCAGTAATCATATCAGAAACTCAGTTCAATCCAAGACTTTCTTGACCAATGTTATAGCTACCATTCACTTAGTTAGTAGTATTATAGTACATTAGTCTACAGAATATTTCTAAACCATACTATCCTCCTAGACTTGGATTCTTAGATAATTCAGTATTTCATGAATTCATACTTAGCAATCTCACATTAGTCACTTAGTCCCTTTCTTAAGTTCATAAAAACTACATAATATCAGCACAGTTACTCAGAATACCATTCATTCTTACATGCCCAGTACCTAACCATAAATAAGTATGTAGATCAAATGAACCAGTAAGTAGGGAACTAGTTTAAATAGCCAGAATTTCAATCTAGCAGTCAGTCAGATAAGTTCGTACGGTTTGGTTTTCCAGCTTTCCATCTATTCACATTATTTGAAATCTCATGAATGAAACCATTCTAAGATAAATCAATCATGTAGAAGCAATCTTTGCTATGTTCATGTATCATGCCTCAATTTAAAATCTTAGTGAATCAGTCATAACTTATCTTCTAGGTGCCTTGTCCATCACCTCAGTCTTTAATATCCACGCAAAGCCAGTATTCTTCGAGGGACCTAGTGTCCCAAGAAGGAGATACCCCATAATTCCTTAATGATCTCATACCTTAAACTAAGTTCTATTTAAATGAAGAATCCATTTTATAGTAGAGAGTACTCATAAGTTGACTCTCAAAGTCCTAATCTCAAATATGGGCCAAGTATTAAGAGGTTCAGTTCAGTTCATGATGTTCAGTTCGTATGTCAGATATCAGACCAGACTCAGTTCGGTTCTCTTATCTTCGCTCATGTATGTTTAGTAATATGATCTCAGGTTCATTTGCATTTCTGGTCAAGAGAACATTTCTCCTTAGTCTTACACAGTTTCATATTCAGTATTCATCACAGACTTGGTACTAGGTACCCTTGAATATTCACCCATGCATTCATATGTCAGTTCAAGAAAGTAATTATCAATTAGACATGTATTCTCATTGGGACAAATTCAATTCATTAGAATATTTGGTTATGTACTCATAAGTCAACTATTAGTCATGCATCAGATATGGATGAATTCATCTTATTAGTCATGCATTAGATATCCATATTTAGTATGTTATATTCAGCCATTAGTCATGTCAGTCATGTGATCATGTTCCAATTATTCATGTTCAATATGTACAACAGTGTATGTTATTCTTGTAACTCTCAGTCTCATTCGAGGACGAATGTTCCCAAGGGGGAGATATTGTAATACCCCAAAGTTTTCAAGCTAATTTTATCCCAAGAATACCTAGTATTAGCTTCTAAATTGAATGATGATTTTTTTCTATGGGTAATTTTCAAAAAATTTCCTTTCTTATGTGGGAAATTTAATAACCTTTACAATGATATAATATTTTCATAAATCCGATAATTGGGTAAGAATTTATGACTATTTTAAGTTCCCATCGTAAAACAGTGCCATATTTGTCAGTGGCGCACCTTGCCACAAGATAAAATGGAAATTATTCTTTTCCAGTGTCTCAACACATTATACTAAATTTAAAGGTGAGGAAGGAAGGGTCAATGCGATGATTCCTCATTGTGCCATCCCTTAGTTTTCCAATTATCAAATTCCAGTGACACAGAGCGATATCACTGCGGTGAGACAGGGGCGCAATTCGGAAAAATTTTACAAAAATTATAAGATAAGTCCAAGGTTTAACAGAGTCACTTTCTTACCCCTATTTAAATTCAATAACATGTGATTTAGATATTCTTCACCCAAAATATACTGGTTTCTCTCAATTTTCTATCAGGAAAAAGCTAGGGTTTCTATTGGATATTCAAATTCAAAAAGGTTTCACCGTTAATCTTCATGAAATCATGAAGTAAGTTATGCATAGTGTTCATTCATGGGCTCTTTTCATCCATGAAGCACAAAAATCTCTTTTCTATAGTTAAGATTTTAGATTTTCTTTATAAACTTCAAGTTGGGTTTATTTTGTTTATGTTAAGAATGATCAATTAAATTCAAATCCATGTTGGGTGATTAATGTTATGTGGAATTGATTTGTGTAGATATTTATTGATGTGAACCAATAATTAAGTCCTAAGATGATGAAATTAGATGTTGAATCATGATATGTCATTGTTGTATAATATTGTCTACATATATTATGCCTATTATGTGTTTGATTAAATGCCAATATGAAAGAACAGTGCCCAAATAACATGATACTATGAAATCCCCATGTTTGCACAGGTTTATGTAAATGACATGTTCGATGAAGTTCTTCAATAGATGAATTACGAATTGTGTTATTCATTATATGTTCATGTAATTCATGCTATGTCAATTTCTTTCCATTGAGTTGTGGGTGTACTTGTATTAAACAATTCAGCTGCGTACCTAGATCCATGACATGTTTTCATGATACTCTCAGTCAAGCTATGATCCATAGAACTCAGTCAGTCATGTGACTCTGGAAAACCTGGAAATCTCAGTAATCTCAGTAGTTCACTAATCTTAGTGATCTCAATACACAGTAATCTCAATAATCTCATTATTCTATGTCAATCCCAGTAACTGTAGTATTATTAGTCAATCCTCAGAACTCAGTACATGATGTCAATACAACTCAGTAAATTTAGTTTAGTTTAGCTCTACTAAATAATACTACTACTATTAGTTTAACTTAGTTTGTCAGTTTAGTATATTTTCTATGGGAGTAGGATCTATCACTGAGTGAGCCTAGGGATGGGGACTCACTTACTAGATTTGAATGAGATCCCTAGAAGCAATCCTTAAGTTCCAAAACTATACATCCAACGTAGGTTGAGATGCACCTTACCCCATAAGGGACATATATATGTCTAATTTGGGTTACTAACTACTAGAGGTTGATTGAAGAGCTCCCTGCAATAGAGGGTATACACACAGTAGGTATTTACCAGTGATGCAGTAAGAACACTCTTCCAGCTGGGGTTATAGGTTAGACTCCACTAGTTTAGCTGCAGGGTATGTTGGTTAGAGGATCACTTCCCATATTTGTAGTTTCAGTCTCAGTCTCAGCCTTAGTAAAAGAACTCAGATAGTTATTCATATTTTAGGACTGTCAAATACAGTTAACTAAGATATAAAATGAAACTCAGATTTTAGACTATCAAATACAGTCATTCATGTTATCAGTTATATCAGTTATGAAACCTCATGTCATCAGTATTGATCTTTAGGACTGTCAGATACAGTCAACCAGACTAGTTCTTAATAATTATAACAGTTATAAATAATTATTCAGATATCAGTAACATAGTATCAGTCCCTTAGATATCTGTCCTAGCATGATGTCAGTTACCATTACGCATGCATGCATGTATTCTCACGTTCATGTTAGTTAGTTAGTTAGTATTGTTCATGCATATGAACTTATTGCATTTAACCTACCTCATATGCATACCAGTACATTTAAAGTACTGACGCATTTGTGCTATGGTGTTTTAGACCATAGTTTTAGAAGCACGAGCTCTAGAGAACCAGTAGCATCCCATTTCAGTGATCAAAGTTAGTAGTGAGTCCTTATTCATCAAGGACATAAAGATTTAATTAATAATTTAGTTTTAGTTTATTTCAGTTGTTGGAGTTAGTTAGTGACGTGTCCCATAAACTCCTTATTTAGGAACTTTAGAGTCTTTCAGACTATAACATACTACACAGTTATTTCAGATTTGCTTTGGTATTGTTAAATAATTTTTAGACATTGTTTATCAGATGTTTATTTAGTTTTAAACCTTATGGACATTTAGTTTATCTTTTCGTATTTTATGGTATATTATGCAGTATACGGTATAGATTTTGGTCATGTGTTAGTTTGTGGTACTTTGGGGTCACAAGTACCGTGTATAATTTTGGGTACTAGATTCGGGGCATTGTAGTAATATGGTTGGTTTGGATTTTGAGCATTTTTGTTGAGTTTTTAATATTTAGAAAAGAAACTAATAATTTTAGGCAAAATTGGTTCACATGGGGTAACTTGTTGAAAATGACCTCTTTTGGTAAATTTGGTGGTTCTATTAAGTCCAGAACATCGAAATATCCTAGAAGCACTATCAGGTAATTTCTCAGAGGTTCCAAAGGAATGTTAAGGGTATTCTTACAATATTTTAAACTTGGACTAATTATCTGTGACAATTTCTAGTTCACAAGACATTACTGCATCATGATCACATGCCATTGGGTGATGAATGAAAAGTCACAAGCATTAGGCATAACGATCTTGAGGTATACCCCCTTGATTATGAACTTTGGTCCAGTTGTTCATAGGAGTTGTAATGACCATTTTTAATTGTATTCTATCCTTTGTGATTGCATGCTGGGGGTTGCAACCATGAAATACTACTATTCACAAAATAGTATAAATACTCAATTTTTTTTATTCCAACTTTATTTAATCTTTTGGACCTTGATATAGGAGATTTCAAATAGGCTTCTTCACCAATCTAGTTTAAGTAAACTTCTAAACATAATTTATATCATGTCCCTTTGGTTATTTTCTTACAAACCTTCAAAACATGGATTTTAAACTTGAGTGTTTGTGTTATATCTGGTAAAGTAAGAAAATGATTTTTCAATGACTTCAAGATTTATTTCAACTTATTTTTTGATGGTTTTCATATTTTTAACGCTTAAAGTATGGATAACGTAATTCTTTAGTAAAATTTCTAGTTTTATCCTTTTTATTTTGGGCTCAAGTTTTGAAGTTTTTTTAACCTAGAAATAAAGTGGTTATTACTATTATCATTAGACACTTATTAGTATGTAGATTAAATTTTTGATAGATTGGGTTTATTCTGAGGCCGCACAAAGAAAAGGATGTTTTTGAGGGGTCCATAATAGTATTTTGTCTTTTAATGTAGGTTATCACATAACTTTCGTTACATCGGGCTGGATAGTTAACAATTCATATAAAGTAAGATATGATTTTGGGATTTTATCATGAGATTCATCTTTTAAGATAATTATTTTCTCTTATTTCCTATGTAGGGGAATATGTGAATCTTATTATTGACTTTACAGATTATTATCATTGAGATGCCCTTGTTGGGGTGATGTTGTTTGAACGTTATTGCTCCTTTATAATTCATGTGATACTCGAGTGGGGGTTTGGATTGATTTATAAACATCTTAGATAACTCTGTACTACTTTGTTGTAATGCAATGGATTGTATCATGAAATGTGGATATTAAAGGAGACTTGAGCTTATTTACACAATTTATTAATTTGATTCGTTATATGATGTTGTGTTGGTATAAGCATGCATCATGATTGATTTATCCATATTCATGGAAACTGGTCCAACTAAGAAATAATATTTTTGAAAGATATGAGATACTTAATAAAAGGAATTAATAAAGTAATATTCCAATTAGGTTGATTCATATAATCGTGATAGTACATGGTTTACAAATATTATGGGTTTTCTCTTTGATTCTTATGCTTGGAAGTGTATATAAGGTGACATTAACATATTGCATCCTTATCAAATCATTGAATTACATCACTTGTGTTTCTCTTATGTTTTTGATAACTTTTGATTTAGTCTTATTTTATGTATATCTAATATTTATTTATTCTTAATTTGTTATTGAAGTTGTATTATTTATATTGTTAGGGGTTGTGCGCCTTGTGCCATTGTTGGAAACTTTTTTTTATGCAGGTGGCACTGTTGCTCTTAGTTTTCTTTTTATGCTTAGTATTCAATTTTTCTTGTTTGACCTATGATTCCTACCGAATATAAGTGAATCCTACTCACTCCTTTTCAAACCCGGCTGTGCAAATCCCAGTTCTAGTGTATCCCGATGAGCTTGAGTTCATGTGGATTTGTGAGAGTTTCAGAGTACTGGTGATCTACTCTTCCATCGCATGTTTTAAAATTCTTCTTTATCATTATTTTGTCTTTATTTTACATTTAACGAGAGTTTTTATGTTTTATCATACGGTATCTCAGTTCTAGAGTTCTCTTTTACTCATGAAGTAGATTTTAGGATTTGGGTTGTACCGATTCAGATTTGGAGTTATTTTATATTATTGGCCTGGTTTATTTGAAAGATTCATATTTGCTTATCATTTATCTTAATTTTCATCTTTAATACCTCATATAGATTTAGGCATACCTAGTAAGTTTGGGTCGAGGAAGGTCACATCATGATCTACGATTCTAGGTCATCACAAGAACTGACTAAAGATACAGAATCTCAACATGCATGTACCAAAGAATACCTAAGAAACCTTAGTGTTTAAAACTAGTACAATTACTTTTTAAGAGTACAATTCCACCATAAGCATAGTATGTGGGATAATAGGAAGGCCAATGAGTAGAAGAATAAGAATCCACCTGACTATCCATGCCTAAATACTGTATAAAAATTGGAAAAGTTGACTACATAGGATGAGTTGGGTAAGCGTTAGAACGATGGACTCTCTAGTATGTACCATTGAAGTTTCCTGCATTTCAGGCCTATCTTTGATCTATCTTTATATAACCCTCATGTCTAACCTCCTCCACCTTCTTCAAAAGTCTACCATCTCATAAAAATTGATGTTAGCCGAATTTACACGCCTAAAGAAACTTAATTTACCCATATTTTAGCTAAGTTTTAAGGAAAAAATATATAATTCCTGCACTTAGTCCATTTTCCTGTAAGTGAGATAACCAACGTGATTAGCATGTTTTCAGGTATTAATGATGAAGATTTCAGCACTTTGTGGACCTTTTGGTAGCAAGGGAAACTTCACGTAAGAAGGAAGGCAACTTCTTGAAGCTTTTGGACTGAAAGTGATGCATGGAGAACTTGTCCCGGTCAAAAACAATATTTCCAAGCATTTGGGGATTAGCACTAACTTAGTAGGACTAGGATATTGATGTTATAAAAACCCTATTTTGCTGGATATTTCAGCATTCGATTCCTTCACATTCTTTTTAATTCTTTCTGATTACATTACTACTCTTTCATTTGACTTTTAGTATTCAACAGTTTACAGATTCTGTAAGTTACTAACAGAGAAACATGGCTCAATTGAGGCACGAATAGAGGAAGAAAAACGTCCAACCCTTTTGACACCAAAAATCATCCAAATCGTCAAGCTTGTTCTAGATTTTGGTATGATGATGATGTCTAATGTCATTTCCGTTGCACTCATGAGTAGCTAAACTTCTCTGTTATGATTATGGAAGCCTTATGATATACTATCTATTACTATGAGTTTGTGAATTCGTGATGCGCATGCTACTTATATCATTACTCTCTTCATCTTAATTAAATATTTGTGGTTGCAAACATATATAATACGCCAGTAGAGCATTAACTTGTTCGAGAGAAAAGTTACATGTCTGGAAAAGAGAGTGTGACAAGGAAATAGGGCTACCAACCCCTATTTAAAATTTAGTGCCGTAACTGGATTAACCTCTTGGAGAGTTCGTACCATTAGTTACATGCTTTAAGCTCGAGAGAGTTAAAGTGAGATAATCCTTGATGGTCGAGAGATACTAGGATTTACCATAGAATACGAATCTATATAAGTGCATGCATGTCTGAATTCCACATAACTCATAGTTAATAGATACGTAGAACTCATAAGGTGGACATAACCCTATCTTAAAAATCTCATTAATTAAAACCTACTAAATATTCCGTTTTTATTTTGCTATTTTGATACTTCTAACTCATGCCTAAATAATCCCCCCTTTCCTTAGAATTTTTGACCAAAAGTCTTATAAGAGTTGCTACACTTAGTGACCGAGTATTCCCTGTGGGATTCAACACCTAACCCAGTTGGGTTCTATATTTGATAGCGACCGCTTACACTCTTACGAGAGTTGTAGTTTGGGTGTTATCAAATTTTGGCGTCGTTGCCGGGGAATACGATTGTCAACTAAGTTTGTGATAATTACTAGAACCTTTGGTCTAAGATTATCGTACTTTACTTTTAGCTATTGTTTTTGTTTTATTCAGGTTTTGTTCAGGGCATGTGAAATACTCAAATTTCAGGAAAACCATTATTACTCATAAACCTTGAACTGCAACTCATTGGCAGAATGGAGGAGCAACGTGACATTGAAAGAAGGGCTGCTCAACAGGATCAGGCTAGATTAGCTGTGTTGGCCACTGCTCAAGTGCATCAACAGAATATTGAAAATCCAGGCCGCACAACAAATCTTGATGATGAGGACCTGGGTAATGAGGAGCTGCTTAACCCAAGGCATACTGATGAGGTGGCGACACCCACGAACAGAAGAGATCGTCAAGCAAGATTTAGGCCTGATCACCGAGGTATGTTGATTCCTTTTGATGACGATGATGACGATCTAGATGCAGCTGGTGCCACTGGGGCTATTATTCCTCCACCCTTGGCACCTGGAGCAAAGTTCAATATCACTAGCACCATCATTCAACTACTTCAGCACAAGGGATTATTTGGTGGACTTGCAGGTGATGAACCAAATATGCATCTGGTCAACTTTATCTCTACATGCAAGTCATTCGACAATCCAGGCATTGGACAAAATGCAATTCGGCTATGCTTATTTCTATTGTCTCTATCTGGAGAGGCAACTCTATGGTTGAACGGGCTGACACCTTATTCTATTACTAATTGGAGGCAATTGAAAGACACTTTCCTAGAAAGATTCTTTCCGCCATCCAAGAGAGCACAGTTGAGAGATAAAATCAACAATTTTAGACAGCTTCCAACTGAAACTCTCCACGAAACGTGGGAGAGGTTCAAGAAGAATTTTATGCGGTGCCCAAATCATCACATGACCAATTTCCACTTGATGGAGATATTAGACAGGTCTTTAAATTTGGTGACTAAGCCAGTAGTTGATATTGCTGTAGGAGGGTCATTCATGGACGTTACTTTTGTTCAGGTAACTGATATGCTAGATCGTATGACAATGCAAAGTAGAGCTTGGCATACCAGGGATTCAGAGGTAGCAAGCTCTACCAAATCTATTTGAATGACTACAGAATAAAGGCGAAGAGAAGAGAAATATGATCAAGATATGGCTCACATGAAGACGCAGATGGATCCTTTAACCAAGAACTTATTATCAGGGAAGACCAAAATAGTTAAGGTCATTGTTGTACATGGAAGAGATGAATCAGATTCTGAGAAAGAAGCTAACTACTTGAATAATCAGGGGAGTTTACGAGGCAATACCCAAGGAAACCAAGGTCGGAACTATTATGATAAATCTATAAACAAGGACCGTGATCAAGGTAGTTGGAAGAATAAGACTTACAGGAGTGGCTTGTATATTCCTTCTGGAAGTCGGGAGGCCGCGAAATCCAGTTCGGGGAAGATGTAAATGGAAGATATGATGGCTAAACTGGTGAAAGGAGTGGGGGCAACCAACACAGGAGTAACTGAGGTGATAAATGATTTGTCCTAAATGAAGAAATTGGTTGACTTGTACTCCACTGCAATAAAATAGTTGGAAAAATAATTGAGTCAACTATCGACGACATTCAACCAAAGGAGGGATGGAAAGCTACCTAGCAACAAAGTGCAAAATCCGAGGAATGATGGATCGTGTATGGCTATTACAACCTGAAGTGGTAAAGTGTTGGAAAATCCATCCAAAGGAAAGCAGGTGGTTAATTATACAACAGATAATGTTATTGATGCAGAATGTGAAGATGCTGTAGAAGCTGAAGAGAGCGTTCCTGATGTTACACCTAGACGTCTGCAGCCTGAAAAGATTGATAGTTGGAAGTAAGATAAAAAGAAAGTGGTGGAGAAAATGATTCCTCTTTCACCACAACCTTTTTCGCAGAGACTAAAGAAGAAGGATGATAACACTAGGTTCAGTAAATTCTTGACCATGTTGAAGCAGATGACCATTAATGTTTCTTTGGTGGAGGCACAGGAATAGATATCTGGGTATGCTAAATTCATGAAGGACCTTTTGACAATGAAGTTGGCGGTAACCTAATAGCTGGCAGATAATGTTCACCATTGTAGTGCAATCGCTACAAAATCTTAAGTACAGAAGAAGGCAAATCCTGGTGCTTTCACTATTCCTTGCACGATTGGATCAATGGATTTTACCAAGGCGTTGTGCGATTTGGGAGCTAGCATTAATTTTATGCCGCTAACCATATATAGAAATTTGGGGTTGAGTGACCTGCACCAACTAATATGCAGCTCGTAATGGCAGATAGGTCGGTAAAATGACCTATGGGTATCTTGAATGATGTGTTAGTGAAGGTTTCTACATTCATCTTTCTTGCAGACTTTGTTATTTTGGATTGTGAGGTGGATTCTGAAGTACCCATAATCTTGGGATGTCCTTTCCTCACAACTGAAAGTGTGCTTATTGATTTACGAGCCAATGAGCTTTTCTTTCGGTTGAATAAGGAAGTGGTTCATTTTGATGTATGCAAAGCAATGAAGCATCCCAGTGATATGAATGTGTTCTCTGTAGATGATGTTTATTATGAGGATGGGAAAAAATTATCTGTAGAGAAGTAGCTTACTATTGAGTCACTATCTGATGTGTTGTTGAATTTTGAGCGTGAAGAGGCTGAAGAACATGAAGAAACCATTTGTGCTCTAACGGGAATAAGGTCCTATTCTCATGCTCCTAAGAAGCTGGACCTTGATCTTAAGAATCAATCTTCACCAACATCAAAGACTTCCATTGAAGAGCAACCAGTGCTAGAATCTAAAGAGCTCCCCAGTCACCTAAGGTATGTGTCCTTGGGAAGTGGAAATACACTTCCGGAGAGTATTGTGGATGATTTAGGTGAACAGCACGTAGATGCTCTCATCTCTGCTCTGAAGAGGTACAAGATAGCCATTGGTTGGTCTATTGATGATATAATTGGTATCCCTCCTGGGATATGTATGCACAAGAGTTATCTCGAAGAAGTTTGCATGCCTACAAGTAAGCATCAGCGTCGTCAGAATCTATTCAGAAAATGATCCACCATCTATCTAGATGAAGTCTAAGTAATCAAGATAGCTATGTCGTGCCGCGATAATAAATCAAGAACTAAATTGGAGGCAACCCATCATTTTTTTGTTTTGTTTTTCTAGGATTTTGTCGAGCCACGACCAAAACTAAGGCACTTGGAGGGAGGCAACCCATCGTTCTAATAATTTTTGTTGTTTTTGAGTAAGTGTAGGTGCAAGACGTATAAAGGAGGAGATTGGTCTCAATTTTTAATTTGAAAGTGAGCTATGTTAAAGGTGGTAAGTGAGTAATGAAGGAGCAAAAGGCTTCTGTTTAGGCATTGCCTATACAAATCTAGGCAATGGACAAGGCAAGGCCTATATAAATCTAGGCAACGGACAAGGCAAGTCCTATGCTATGGCCTTTGTTCTTTGAATCTACAATGCCATAGCATAGGCGCCGCCTATGCCCAACAATGCCATAGCATAGGCGACGCCTATTCTCCACAAGGCAAAGAATTAGGCGCCACCTATGTCAAGCATAGGCAAATCTAAAGGCGCCGCCTATGCCATTGCCTTTGCTCTTTGAATCTACAATTGCATAGCATAGGCGACGCCTTTGCCTCCCAAATCTCTCGAAACTTTTATTTTTGCTCATCTAACCTTGCAAGATCATCTTCCTAGTTCAACACCAAGTAAGTTCTTCGTTTATATTCTGAAGTTGTTACAATCTTACGCTTATAATGGTATTTTAGATCTTAAAGTGGTGTTGGTGATTAGAATGTGTTGATTTGTGTGATACATCTAGTTGAGTGAAAGAATACGTATGGGTGTTATTGACTTGGTTCTAACTTGTATTTTATTGTTATACACTGTCATCTTTTTGTGAAACTGAAATGGTGAAGTTAATTGCATACTCTTCAAAGTTGAATGCTTGAATGTTGAAATGACTCGTTCATCGAGATAAAAATCATGATTGAATACAAGTATGAGATGTTGTAATTATTTCTATGTCATAACTTGATATGATCTCTATGTAGTAGTCTTGTTCAAAAGGTGCATTAATCCAAACATTAAAGTGTAATCAAGATTACATGAAATAGAGTTGCATAAGATAGATAAGATGACATGAAAGTATGACTGTGCTGAACATATAGTTGGAATATATCACCTATACGTATGTCGATGAAGTCTGAGTAATCGACATCACTCACTTAATTAGTTTGTACCAACAAATTAAGTGTGGGGTGGTGCCACTATTGTTAGTTTGTCGATTGAATCTTCCGAGGTGAAGCTAACACGACTCTATTAAGATATTAGGTAGAATGGCACAAAAAGGACGACAAGGAAAAGAAAAAGTGCCCACCTCACAGAAAGGTAAGAAAAAAGGAAGAAATGAGCAAGCTGAATCCTCCGTGCTGCAAATACCTCGATGCACTTTTGGGATCAAGTGGGGACATTTTAAGGAAAATCTGCAGATGACGACTCTGATAATAATTCCGACACAAGAGGGTATGACCCCAGACATAGAAGAGGACTCTGACTAAACAGGTTTTCCTTATTTATTTTCCACTGAGGACAGTGTGTCCGGTCTAAGTATGGGGTGCGGGTATTTGTATACTATACTTCTTCGCCTGCATTTATTTATGTTTGTTTGTTTAATTTAGTTAGTAGTTAGTAGTTAAATTTTATTTTTTTTTAGATTTTACATGAAATTGTTCTGATAGGCGGCATGGTATTATGATAAGAGTTTGTGCTAAAATCATTACTGTTGAGACGATTAGGCTCTAAGTGTGACGCACTGTGTGATAAGTGTGTGGTTTAATTCCTTCATATGTTGGGTCAAGAGTCTATACTGCTCCCAATAAAATTGACCATGTGCCTTGTGTGTGTGAGGCTATAGTATATTCTGTGTTTGTGGCTGATGCTAGAACTTGCCTGGTGTGTGTGTAAAGCGAAATAAAGAGTGTGAACATAGGAGATGATTTAGGCATTTCTTTGGCAGCCAGTAATTGTTTACCTTCTTTTTACCTACCCATGTACATCATCCTACTTAACCCTCTTTGAGACTTTAGCCATTTTCTTTGACAGCCTCATATGCAGCCTAATCCATTTTTTTCAAGACCATAATTTTATCCAAATTCCTAAGCACTTTAAATTGTAAAATCACGTGACAAAATAGGAGAAAATTAGGTGATATTGATGCCTTAGAGTGTCTTGGTACTTGAATTTGTTATGAAAAAGAGTGGCTATCATAGAGGTATGTTATCAAAAAAAGAGATAAGAAAAGAAAAAAAAAATAGAAAAAAAAAAAGATAAATTGTATTTATGATTAAATAAAAAAATAGTTATGTTTGAATGGCAAAATAGGTGAGAAGGGGTGATAGATGAAAGGAAGGTAGCATGGTTGATTAAAAGAAAGTGTTAATGGCATAAGGTGATGTATTAAAGAGCTTAGAAACATAGTCATTATTTCTGGCCAAAATAGTCCTACCCATCCCTTAGCCTACATTACAACCAGTAAAACACCTATTTGATCCTAAGCTTAGCATTCTGATATTAGTGGAGCAGGACACTAAGGTAAATCCTATGTTCATCAATTCCAACATATGAATTTTGTGAGAGTGAGAGCAAGGAAAATCATATACCCATATTTCAAAAAATGCAATACTTGTGAGTGATTATGGGTAATATTTTATATGAGACACACATGGTTGATGAGTTTTGGGTAGTATTGTATGATTCTTTGTGCCTTAACTTGTGGATATGAATTAACCATCATCTCGAGTCTATGTTAGAGGTTGAATTGTTTCTAGTAGTGATGAAGAAAACTACTCTTTCTTAATGATTACCGTGCCTGTCTTGTTGAACATTTTGTGTTGTTACTGTGAATCCCTAAGTAGATGTTTATATGGACATAATATTTTGTTCGAGGACTAACAAAGCTTTAAGTGTGGGGTGTTGATGTTAGGCGAATTTACACGCCTAAAGCACCTTAATTTACCCATATTTTAGTTAAGTTTAAAGGACAAAATATATAATTCCTGCACTTTTACTCCATTTTCCTGTAAGTGAGCTAACCAACGTGATTAGTATGTTTTCAGGTATTAATGATGAAGATTTCAGCACTTTGTGGACCTTTTAGCAGCAAGGGAAACTTCACGTAAGAAGGAAGGCAGCTTCTGGAAGCTTTTGGACTGAAAGTGATGCATGGAGAACTTGTCCTGGGCAAAAACAGTATTCCCAAAGACTTGGGGATTAGAAGTAACTTAGTAGGATTAGGACAAGGATACAGTAACTTAGTAGGTCTAGGATATGGATGTTATAAAAACCCTATTTTGCTGAATATTTCTGCATTCGATTCCTTCCTATTCTAATTAATTCTTTCAGATTACATTACTACTCTTTCATTTGACTTTTAGTATTCAATAGTTTACAGATTTTTTAAGTTACTAACAGAGAAACACAGCTCAATCGAGGCACAGATAGAGGAAGAAAAATGTCAAACCCTATTGACACCAAAAATCATCTAAATCGTCAAGCTTGTTATAGATTTTGGTATGATGATGATGTCTATTGTAATTTCCGTTGCACTCATGAGTAGCTAAACTTCTCTGTTAGGGTTACGGAAGCCTTATGATATACTATCTATTACTATGAGTTTGTGAATTCGTGACACGCATGCTACTTATATCATTACTCTCTTCATCTTAATTGAATTCTTGTGGTTGCAAACATATAGAATACGCCAGTATAGCATTAACTTGTTCAAGAGAAAAGTTACATGTCTAGAAAAGAGAGTGTGACAAGGAAATAGGGATACCAACCCCTGTTTAAAAGTTAGTGCCGAAACCGAATTAATCTCTTGGAGAGTTCGTACCATTAGTTATACGCTTTAAGCTCGAGAGAGTTAAAGTGAGATAATCTTTGATGGTCGAAAGACACTAGGATTTACCATAGAATACGAATCTCTATAAGTGCATGCATGTTTGAATTCCACATAACTCATAGTTAATAAATATGTAGAACTCATAAGGTCGACATAACCCTAACTTACAATTCTCATTGATTAAAACCTACTAAACATTCCATTTTTATTTTGCTATTTTGATACTTTTAACTCACGCCTAAACAATCCCCCTTTCCTTAGAATTTTCGACCAAAAGTCTAATAAGAGTTGCAACACTTAGTGATCGAGTATTCCCTGTGGGATTCGACACCCAACCCAGTTGGGATGTATATTTGACCGCGACTGCTTACACTCTTTCGAGAGTTGTAGTTTGGGCGTTATCAAAAGGCCACACTACATGAATTCATCTAAAATGATGAAATCTAAAGATCAGTGTTCAAACCTTTTACAAATCAAAAAATTTACTCTTCCTCTATATCTAGCACCTGAGTAGCAAACCAAGATAAGCCATTGAATTTGGCATTAGAAGCCACAATAGTAGTGTTACCTTTTTTAAGGGAGAGAAAAATATATCTCTTACTATACCACAAAGTTTGTGGCACATAGTTCTACTGATATAATTTATGGAAATAGGTCTAAGTCTGTAGAGGAAACAAAGAAGAATAAACTCAAATTACACTCTCCACAATAGTTTTCCATCATCTTGTAGATGGAAGGTCACAAACTCCACTCTGTGCTACTCTACTATATCCAACATATGTGATCTAATGACAATCCACAATAAAATCAAATTCATCTCCCATTTTAGTACGAAGGAAGATTAAAGGCTTAATTTTGAAGAACTCACACATCAAAACATATTCACATTCTGTCATGATTTGACCTAGTATCAGATAGGAAAAAACATCTATCTCAAAGGTTTCATCCATCCTGAGGGATACTGCGATTCCTTATTGTACCCTTGGCTATTGGTAAGAAGGATATATTGGTGTTACCCTAGTACCAGCCATCCCACTCAAGAACCCTAAAACTTATTTTACCAACTTTTAGAACATATTAATATGAGTTATACCTTTTTATACAAGTATTGAATCCTCATGTATGATTACCTCATTGTTCACCACCTTTTTAAGATGATGCTCTATAAGGGAGATAATATCGACCTCCAGTTCGCTAAATTAATAGTACCTTAAGCTCCACCTATAATCAAGGCTCCCCTATCTCCTCTCACTCAATATCTTATCATCTAACCCTAACAGTGTCCTCAAAAACTATGGCCACTAGATTAGAAGACACTATTCTTGTTTAATTTGATCTCATTCTTTTTATATGTGAAGAATAGAGTGAATAATGTTAGTTAACAATTTGGATCTCCATACAACAATTGAATTCATGTTATAGCATGAAATAAAGCAGAAAGTGAAGTTTTTTCAATGTTCTGCATCCTCTCAAACAATAGGCATCTATGTAACATTCTACAAGATTCTACTAGATTAATTCTTGTATGTTGAGATCAATGAACCTTGGGAACTAATTCCTTATCTATCACGATCAAACCTGTCAATATTGGCACCGACACTAACTTTCTGGTGTAAGAAACATCAAATCTGATTATCAACATGAATCATTTGACATGTTCTTTCTGCTTGATATGAGGGAAGAAAAGATTAAGGAGTTTATGAACATGAGGAAAGGCTCCATGACTGTTAAAGAGTCCTTCTTTAAGCTCAAACAGTTGGCCAAGTATGCTCCTAATTTGATTTCTGACACCCAAGCTAGTATGGGAAAGTTTATGAGATGTGTTTCTAGTTTTGTTCTAAAAGAGTGTAGGGCTATGATGCTGCAAAGCGATATTGATATGGCTAGGTGTATGGTGCATGCCTAGTAGATAGAGATGGATAAGGTTAGGGAGAGAGATCGAGTGAGGGGTAAAAAGAGGGCTAGATTTGAGCAGTATGAGTTTAGATAGCCTAGGTTTCATGGAGGAAATAGCCCTCAGTATCAAAGGCGTCCATCTATGCCAGTATCATCATCATCTAGTGCTCCCACGCCTAGATACAGGCAAGAGCAATGGTACAGATCCTTTATGTCTAGGTCGCAGAATAGTATTGGTAATAGGCCCCGGTATCCTCCTTGAGCTAAGTTTGGTAGGGATCATCAAGGTGAGTGTTTTATAGATTGTAGAGGCTATTTTGGTTATTGCAATCAGGGCCACAAACTTAGAGATTGTCCCCATGCTAGATAGGGGAACAGAGATGCCCGACCTCAGGCACAGGATACTAGTGCACCAGCTCCTGTACCTCATCCTACCCTTACTTAGGGCACTTCATCCAGTACTACTGGCAGCCAGTGCTACAATAGATTGTATGCCTCACTATCACGTTAGAGAAGAAGGCCTCTCCCGATGTTAATACCAGTATGCTATATGTCTTTATCCCTGATGTCAATATGTTGTTGGACCCTAGGTTAAGTCTTTCTTATGTGACCCCACTTGTAACTATGAATTTCAAAATGAGTCACGAAAATATTCTTGAGCCTCTCCTAGTTTCCACCCTCGTATGGGCATCAATTGTTGCTAAACAAGTGTATAGAGATTGTCCTATTACTGTTCTTCATAGAGTCATACTTGATGATTTTATAGAGTTAGACATGGTGGATTTTGACCTTATTCTGGGAATGGTTTAGCTTCATTCTTGTTATGCATTTATAGACTATCGTAACCATTTGGTCAAGTTTTAGTTTCCTGATGAACTAGCTTTTGAGTGGTCTAGGAGTTTGGTACCTCCCAAGATTCATTTTATCTCCTATTTGAAAGATAAAAAGGTAATATCCAAGGGTTATATCTATCACCTAGTTAGAGTCAAAGAGACTAAGTCTGAGGCTCTAACTATTCAGTTAGTCGATATTGTTAATGAGTTTCTAGATATTTTTGAGAAGATCTCCTAGGGGTACCTCCCGATAGAGAGATAGAATTTGGGATTGACCTTCTTTCCGACACTAAACATATTCTTATTCAGACATACCATACAACACCTTCAGAGCTTAAGGAGTTGAAAGAGAAACTCAAAGATCTCTTAGTCAAAGGTTTCATTAGGACCGGTATTTCTCCATGGGGTGCACCTGTCTTATTTGTGCGAAAGAAAGACTGTTCTTTACGTATGTTCATTGACTACCATCAGATTAACAAGGTCACTATCAAGAATAAGTATCCTCTTTCGAGTATTAATGACCTGTTTAATTAGTTACAAGGTTCAAGTTATTTCTCTAAGATAGACCTTAGATCTGGCTATCATCAACTTAAAGTGAGGGAACGGATATTCTAAAGATAGTTTTTTGAACCTACTATGGTCACTATGAATTTCTAGTCATATCTTTTGGGCTAACTAATGCCCTAGTCGCCTTCATAAACATCAAGAATTATGTTTTAAAGTAATATCTCGATATGTTTGTCATTGTTTTCATAGATGATATCCTTGTGTACTCCCATAATGAGAATGACTATATGAATCATCTTAAAATTGTCTTGAAAACCCATAGAGGTCACCAGTTATTTACCAAATTCAGCCAGTGTGTGTTTTTGCTAAGGTATGTAGCCATTCTGGGTAATATCGTTTCAATCAAAGGTATTAGAGTTGATCCCCAAAAGTCAGAAGCTATGAAAAATTAGCCTAGACCTATCTCCCTATTTGACATTAGGAGTTTTTGGATATAGCTAGCTACTACAGCCCTTTTGTGAAGGGTTTCTCTCCTATTACATCTCTCATGTCCCAGTTGACCTAAAAAAAGTCAAGTTCTAGTGGTCAGATTCTTGTGAGATGATTTTTTAAGAGCTGGCGACTCGACTTACTTCAGCCCCTGTGTTGACTTAGCCTAATGGTATAGATTGTTTTATTGTCTATTTTGATTCCTATGGAATTGGTTGGGTTTTATGTTGATGCAAAGAGGTAAGGTTATAGTCTACGCCTCTAGATAGTTAAATTTGCATGAGAAGATTTACCTAACCCATGATCTTGAGTTAGTTGATGTGGTCTATGCTTTGAATATTTAGAGACACTATCTTTATGGTATTTATGTTGATGTGTTTACTGATCATAAGAGCATACGGTATGTGTTTACTCAGAGGTAGTTGAATATTAGGTAGAGGTGGTGGCTGGAGTTGTTAAAAGACTATGATTTAAGTGTGTTGTCCCACCGGGGCAAGGCCAATGTAGTGGCAGATGCCATTAGAAGAGTGTCTATGGGTAGTATTACCCTTGTAGAGAAAGGTAAGAAAGGTTCAGCTTGTGACGTGTAGTATTTAGATAGATTGGGTGTTAGGTTGCGTAATTCAGCTGAGGAAGGTACTTTTGTGCAAAATAGTTTTGAATCATCTTTAGTTTTGGAAGTAAAGAAGAAGAAAGATAGAGATCCTAGTTTGGTCATACTGAATTATGTGTTCTGTATGTTGGTGATCTAAGGCAGAGGATTATGGCTGAAGCATATGGTGCAAAATATTCTATTCATCCCGGCATTAACAAGATGATCTATAACTTGTGGGAAATTTATTAGTGGAATGGTATGAAGAAGGATATAGTTGAATTAGTAGCAAAGTGTGAAACGGGCCAATAGGTTAAGGTAGAGCACAAAAGACCTAGTGGTATAATGGAAGAGTTTAGTATACCCACTTAGAAGTGGGAGGTAGTGAATATGGACTTCGTAATTAGGTTGCCTCTTTTGCCTAGCTATCATGATTCTATTTGGTTAGTGTAGACAGGCTGACTAAGTCTGCGCATTTCTTACCTATCCATACATCTTATTTAACTAAGGATTATGCTAGATTGTTGATATAGGAGTTAGTCAGGCTGCATGGAGTTCCCTTGTCCTTTATTTCAGCTAGGAGCACTCAATTTGCTTCTCTATTTTGAAAGGTGTTCCAGCAGGGTCTTGGCACCCAAGTCCTTTTGAGTTTAGCTTTTCATCTGCATATAGTTGGTCAGGCTTAGAGGACCATTCAGACCCTGGAAAATATGTTGAGGCAATATTCTTTTGATTTCAAAGGTAGTTGGGATGAGCATTTGCCATTGATACAGTTTCCCTATAACAATAGTTACCATGCTAGCATCGGGATAACACCATTTGAGGCCTCATATGCTAGGAAGTATAGATAACCCATTGGTTGGTTTGAAGTGGGTGAAGCTCCCGTGACTAGGCCTGTTGTATTATTTGAAGCTATGGAGAAAGTTAAGTTGATTAGATAAAGGTTGAAGACCGCCTAGAGTCATCAAAAGTCTTATGCCGATGTGAGGAGAAAATATGTCGAGTTTGAAGTGTGTGATTTGGTATACTTGAAGATTTCACCCTTGAAAGGGTTGAAAAGGTTTAGTAAAATGGTAAAGCTTAGTCCCTGTTATGTTGGCCTGTATAGAGTCTTGAGCCATATTGGTAAGGTGGCCTATAAGGTTGAGTTTCCCATAGAGTGGTTAGCTTTTCATCATATTTTCATCTCTCCATTCTTAAGAAGCATATTGGTGATTCTATTGTAGAAGAGCCTTCATAGAATACTGATATTTAGAATAGTATTTCATTCGATCAGATTCCTATTGAGATTCTAGATCAGATCCGTAGACTAAGGAACAAAGAGGTACCCTAGGTCAAAGTTTTGTGGTGGAACCAGTCAGTTGAGGATGCTACTTGGGAGGCAGAAGCAGACATGCAAGTCAAGTACCCGTATCTCTTTTTCGTATGTTGTAGTTAATCTGAAGGTATTAATATTCCTTAATTCAGCCCTTCTAATCTAAAGTTCAGCTATGTATCTATTCTTGCATGAGTTTTTGCAATTTATGAGGTATTTAAGAGTTTAGAGATATTCAACTATGTGTACTCTATTGTCCATGTGTTCCTTGTCCAACCAGCAACATTCGAGGATGAATGTTTCCAAGGGGGAGATAATGTAAGACCCCGTGAAATTCTCTCGTAGAAGGAACTCTAAGGTGTGTCAAGTGAGGTGTAATTGTGGCCCTAAAATATTGAGAAGAGACTTACCAAGTGATTGGTATTTAAACCATATAGATTTTTCTTAAATTTGACTTTTTGTCATGTATAGAATTGAATTAGCTTTATAATGATAAAAATTTTGTCAAAATCTAGCATCTGGGTGAGAAGTTATGGATGTTTTATTGAGATTTGTAGGAACTGCCCAGGTGCGATAGAAAATCTGACAGACCGTCACGACCAATTCAGAAACTCCCTTTCCTGGCCTAAGTGCGATGGCCAAAGCGACAGACCATCAAGGCTGTGATTTACTATTGCTGAGACAGTCGCGACTAAGGTAGTGTGGTCTCATCTTTGACATTAAGTGACAAACGATTTGACGGACCTTCTGACCAGTGATGGACCATCAATCAAACCATCGCATCAATGTATTATATCGTATTTCTTGACATCATGTGATGGACGATCCAACGGATCACCGGACTTGCGATGGGCCATCGTCGGACTGTCGCAGACCCCATTCAGTATTTTTAAATAATTTGTAAAAGGGGATTTTGGGTGTTTTCCCTTTTAATCGTCAGATATTTTCAAAATGAACTTGATATCCTCATTATGTTCCAAAAAATTCGAAGGCTAGGGTTTCTCCCGCAAGAGCAAATTGGAAACCCTTCCCTAAGAAATCCAAGAACTCACCATGGATTGAAAAAATTGAGTTGATATTTTAGTTCCCCAAGTTCAAAGGTTGCAAGAACCCTCTCTCAAGAGTAAGAAGAAGATTTTATAGCAAGCTCGTCCATCCAATTTTATAATCCAAAGTATGTGGGGTTTTGAACAAGTGTAATCCTTTTATCCTTGTGCCCAAAGGCTTATTTAAATTATGATTTTTTTTTCAATCTATGAGATTTTACATGAATTTGAATTAGGGTTTTTCACATATTATCATTGATTGCAATATTTTGATGTTTTCACATGAATTGAGAGTCTAATCGCATAATTTTCACATGTGTTCTTGAGAAATTGCAGCTGGGTCTATACCCCATGATTTTAATCCTTGAAAAGTTAATAGTTAAAATGTTTGAGATATTAAAGTATATGAGTATGCTGAGGTTTTGAGACAAATTGCTGAAATTTCCGGACTTCTACATGAGTTATGAATCTATATGCTATCTATTATGCTTTTGATGTGTTTTAAGTAGAGAATGAATTATGGGTTATTGAGCCCTACTTGAGATTTGCAATTTTATGACCTCTTATGCTATAAGCACACATGATTTGAGTATTCTGAGATTTGTTGAGAAACGTTTTGACCTAATGGTCATTGAGTTTGAAATCCACTCTACTACATAAGATTACAAATTTGATTATTTGTTTCTTATTAAATCATGAGATTATGCTAATGTTGATTTTCATGAAATGAGCGAGATAAACTAAAGGGAGTAGTATTTAGCACTGAGCATGTAAGTTACTAGGTTTTCATACACCAAAAGTATTTTCAACTATAGGTAGGGCCTAAGGCTGAGATTTTTTAATGATCACTGCACCTAGATTATACTCCATATCAAGAGTATGATGCCTCTCCCCAACATGAGTTCTCTTCCTCAGAAGGACAAAACGTTGGACTCCATGTAGCTCACTTGGTTTATGATGATTAAGAGAAACTCCCTAAACTAAAGTATTTTCCATTGATATAGAATATTTTTCCATAAAACTAAAGCTTTGAGATAAGATATTTTTCCTTTAAACCTAAAATGCTTTCCCTTGATATGAGTATTTTTTACTAATGCTTGAAATGAGGCATTTTCCTAAAGCTAATGAAATGCCTTCAAGTATGTTCCAAAGTTATATGATTTCGAATTTCAAGTATTTGAGTTCAAAATAGTTATGAGTTCTTGATCATTGAACAAGTTTTACTCTCCATGAGACATATGCATGAGTTGAAATTATTGCTTAAAGTTTTGTTTTGCCTTGAGTAATGATAATAAGTGAAGAGTACAAATTTTAAAGCTGAAAGTATAATGACTCATGAGCTTGTGTTACATGTTCCATTTAACATGATTCATGAGCTTCACATTTTATACTTATTCAAGCCATGTGAGCCATTACTTATTACATGCATGATTTGATTAAAGAGTATTGATGTTGTACTATATAAAGGAATGTACCCTCACATACTCAGTACATTCTCAAGTTTTAATCCACATATACGTCTATGTGCTACATTGTCTTATAATGTATGTTTAGGTGCTCAGTCCTAGCCTCAGTGACTTTCGAGTACCTCTTTCTACATCCCTACAGTTGTGAGTCCTCATGGTTCAAGGGCCTATCATCAGACAAGTCAGCATTTTGAGAAACTATGTTATTACTTTCAGTTTATTCTGAGTTTGTTTGGGACCTGTACCAATGGCTCTCTAGTTCTTTGGATAAACCATACCTTGTTGTTGAACTTCCACTTCACATCACCCACCTTAAATAAGTCTATTAGAGGTCTACATCACCTTTCATATAGAGTCTCAAATAGGGTCATATTGATACCAGAGTAATAGTTATTTTTCAATAAAAATCATGCAATGAGGGGAATTGATCCTAATTAACCCAAATCAACCACACATACAAAAAACATGCCTTCTAGAACTTAAATAATCCTCTCTAACTACCCATTAGTATGATCATATAAGGTAATACTATGATCTAACTTGGTTACCAACTCCCCATGTCACCTGTGTTAATTTTCAGAGGTAAATTGTCTATCTCTGTCAAATATGATGGACAATTAACCCCAAGAAAATGTAACACATTTTTAATGTAGATCATTGGTAATTTTCAACATTATACTCCACTTTTGACTTCAATAAATTATGCGTACATGGTTAGCCTATGAACAATAAGCAAAACTGAGTCATACTGCTCCAAGTTCTTAGGAAGAACTACCCTAAAATTCATAGAATTTCTCTCCCATTTCCACTAAGGAAAGCACATCTGCTAAGTGGACCTACAGGCTCCTAAACTTCATATTTTACCTGCTAATAATTCTAACACTTTACATCATAATCTACTATGTCACTTTGTATTCGAAGTGACTAATAAAGTAATGTCAAATAATTGTACATCTTGGTAGCACCAAGATATATAGAACACCTTGAGCCGTGAGTTTCTGTAGCAACGAAGGAATTATATTATCAACAAGGCACACATATGTGTCTGCTCACTATAAAAAAACAAAACAAGCATCAAGAGTGTCCTCTCAGCCCTCACCATGTACCACTTTATTCGTAACCTTATTCAACTATACATCTTTAAACTTCTTAGCCTTAATTTGATCAAGGAATGTCGCCTTGCTTCAACACTAGACGACACTCCCTATTTGACACCTAAACTGCATAAACATCATTGCTGGAGTATGAAGATCTCGAGCTAAAGGATGCTCTATTACTTTAATACAAGCTTAATTTCCTATACATATAGATTTCCTTCTCAATGCATCTATTTCCTCATTGCCTTTACTAGGTTATACTAAATGGTAACATCATAATCGTTTAATAATTACATCAATCATAATTATATTCAATTAACTTCTTCTATGTGAAAACATGTAGAAAGAATCAATGAACGTACAATTTTTTTAAAGCATAGTCAATCATATTCTTAACTACATTAACACAACACCCAAGATAGAACTTGAAGCGTCACAAAATTCAATAAAATCTTTACTTTTAATGGTCAAGGCAAGAATAAGAGTCGTGGTTAGAAATGACTTGATATTTTGAAGGCTCTTTTCACACTTGTTATGACCCAAACCTGGAGCTAGCCGTGATAGATATCTTAAGTCTTCCGTGGACTAGAGACCATCCACTTTGGCTTTCCAAACAGAACATAATACAGCTGACAATGGATGAATTCCAAACATATAACGAGAGAATAAACTCAGAAATAAATTTAGAATCTCAATGTAATCCCAATCCACAGTAATTCAATAAGTTGCTAAGTAGACCAAAACTAATCTAACTTGGGACATACCCCCGACTATAGCCAAAAGAACCAAATAAAAATAATCTAAGGCATAAATGAAACAAGGCTTCAAACTGATAGCCCTACCAGAGAATGGAAGCTCACCACTTCAAAGCTGACTGGTGAAAAACCAAAAATTCTATCACTGTGTAGGAAAAGTTAAAGTGTCTATGTTGCCTATATCACATTGTCATACAGTATCTGAAGGCATTTAGTAGAGTAAGCACTGGCATGAAACTCAGGGAAAGGGTAAAATAATGCTTGGTCAAAAACATAGTAAAATCCAAGTCCAATTCTTCCCCATGTGAACAAAGAAGTTCACAACATTCCAACAAAATTTGCACTTTGAGAAGTTGGCATACAAACACTGATCCTTAAGAGTTTGCAACACTATACGGAGGTGATTGACATGATCCTCCAAAATCATCAAATTTAAAAAATGTCACCAATAAAAACACTAACGAATAAATATAGAAACTGATGAAATACTCGATTCATAGGATCCATGAATTTTGCTGTAGCATTAAACAACCCAAAAAATATGACCAAGAACTTAAAACAGTCATACTGGGTACAGAAAGCAATCTTAGGTATATCTACCTCCCTAATCTTTGATTGGTGATAATACGATCGAAGATCAATCGTATAAAAGTACTTAGCACCCTAAAGCTTGAAAAATTGGTCATTAATCATAGTAAGTGGATACCTATGATTCACCATCAGCTTATTCAACTATCCATAGTCTATACATATTAGAAGAGAACCATCCTTCTGACACATGAATAGTTAAGAGAAACCCACGGATAGACACTAGGGAAAATAAAACCTTTCCCAAGAAGATCTTTCAACTACTTCTTATGTTCTTTAAACTTAGCTAGAGCAATTCTATAAGTAGGGATAGAGATAAGATGGGCATTCGAAGGTGGGTCAATCTCAAATGCTATTTTCCTATTGGGAGAAATACCAGGATGATAACTGAGAAACACCTCAGGAAAATCACTCACTACAGAGACAAATTACAAATAAGGGCCCTTAGAATTTGAATCCATAACCTGAATTAGATGATATAGACACCCCTTGAAAATAAGTTTTTAGGCTCTTAGATATGAAATGAACCTTCCCTTAGGTACAAAGGAACTTCCTTCCCACTCAATTACTAATTCATTTGGGAATTTAAAACTTAACCTTCTAGTCCTACAATCAATTAATGCAAAGAACGAATAGAGCTAATCCATCCCCAAAATAAAATGAAAGTCAAACATATCCTTCTTTGTCAGATCCACAAACGTTTCCCTACCATAAATAGATTCCACACAACCCCTACAGTTTCTTCTAGCCATAATAGAGTTACCCACTGGGTTTACATAGATGATAGATCAGGAATTATCTAAATATCAAAACAAAAATAAATACCCACATAAGGCGTCACATAAGAAAGAGTAGACCCCGAATAAAGTAAGTAATATACATCAAGAGAGAAAAGTTTTAACATACCACTAACAATATCAGGAGATGCCTTGGATTCCTAAAGGGTGGAAAGAACATAAAAATGATTATAGTTAGTACCAGACCATGGGATATCACCTTTTTGTGCTAAAGCGAATGACGTCGAAACTAGGATTATATTTTCTCCCATAGCAACCCTACCTGAAGTTCACTCCCACTGCTAGTGACTAAGTTGACCAAATCTAAAATACCAATTCCTCCCTTCAACACACACTCCATGATACATCATCCTATAAAATCTGCATGGAGGATATGATGGATCTGACTAAGCTGCCCTGGCTTGAGATTGGTTACCATGTACCTGAATCCACTATCATTCGGAAAGAGAAAATCACCACATAACTTTAGATATGGAGCACTAGACATAAAATAGGAACTAAAATTTCCTCACTTTTTCTTAGACCCTATCTTAACCACTTTCTGGTTACCTCTACCCTGATAAGAATATCTAGATTTCTTACTTTGTCTTTCCCATATATCAGATTTTTCTTTATTTTCATGTTTAAGCTACTGTATATACATCGAAATCCTAGAGATATAAATGTTTTTATTAATCAAGGCAGCCTTGCACTCCATCACCAAGTCTTGAGATAAGCCCGAAGTAAACTTTCTCATTTTAGTCCTCATGATCGACACTAACTCAGGAGCATTGAGAGACAACTTATGATATTTCATCGTGTACTCCTTCACACATATCATGCCCTATTTTAGATTCATAAACTTATTAGATTTTGTCTTCCTCATCTCCTAAGGAAAGAAACAATTAAGAAGAGCAGAAGATATGTTATCCCACATAACTAGCTCAATATAATCTCTTCTCAATTGTTCCACTCATATTCTATATCCTTTGATATACGACAAACTAACCACCCTCTAAGTTACAAGCATTCATCACTCTGAAAATCTTTTCCATACTATGTATGAACCCTTTAGGATCTTCCTCAACCTTGGAATTAATTAAAATCAAAGGACTCAACCTCATGAACTGTCTAACACCTATGGCCTTAGAATAATGAGTGATGGGAGAAGCATACTCAGATAGGTATGAATAGGAGACCACCAATTGACTAAGCAAATGAATCAACTGGAGAAACTTAGCATTAAACACATCATCTTGATGAACTGGGGCAAGATTAGGATCAACCTAAGGAGTACTAGTAGGTGCCGGTGGAACACCATAATAGATAATATAGAAAGGAGTTGGGACCCAAGATTGTCTTTGAACTCAAGTAGAATTAGTACCATCCATATTGTTCTTAGGTATGAAACAAGAGGTTCCATGGGCATTAAATCCTTGGGAAGGCATGATCTAAATGCAAACAAATGGGAATTGGAGGAGATTTTAACATCCTAGACTCTATAGCCTTAATGTAGAACAAAAGAAAGGGAAATGATCTTACATTCCTTGTAGCCTCCCCTTATATATAAGGCATGCTAAATCCATATAAAAGAGTCTCTACTAAAACGACATTATAGTCACCCTAATAATTATGAACCTAGGGATTTGATACAAGCTTGTCACTGCCTGAACCCGGGCTTGGCCATAATGGGGATCTCAAGTCCACCGTGGTCCAGAGACCACCCCTTTTGCTATGCAAAAGAAAACAAAATACAGCTAACAATAAATCAAATTTTAACTACTAACAATATAGGCAACTCAAAAAATAATTCATGAATCTCAACATCATCCCAATCCAAGTAATCCACAAATCCTCTAAACTGACCAAAACAAATCTAAATCAGGAAATGCCCCAAAAAATAGCTTTAAGAAATTAATTCAAGTGATTTATGGCATGAATGAAATGATAGCCCTTCTAGAGAATGGAAGCTCACCACTTCAATGCTGACTGTTGACAACCCAAAAATCCTACACTGCATAGGAAAAGTAGAAATGTCTTCGTTCCCTGCATCACATGGGAATACAGTGATTAAAGACGGTTATAAAGGTGAGAGATAGCATGTAACACAAAGAAGGAATAAAATAATGCTAGGTCAAAACAATATAAAATCCACATGTATATAGTGTACATACATATATATATATATATGTATGTATAACATATTGAGATAGGGAACAAGCTTAGCATTAGTGTAAAATATCATTTTGAGTTGTGTAACTTAACCATCATAATAGTACCCACATGATATATGGACCTAATTTTCATCCACTGGTTGGACCCCAGTATGTGTAGCCAAATAAAATAGATTATAATTATAAACATATATGCATAAGGGACTCAAACATGACAGTCATATATAAAGGGTGTCTTGAACACCCAATCATTTAGACCTCTACGCCAGTAAATGTAGTTTCTAGTATTAGTCCTCTCTTGACCTCCACTTTAACAGAGAACTGCACAACCCCTTTTAAACCCAAATAAAATAATTTGCACATAACCCATTTATTAAATCAAATAGACATTTATTTAGGCAATACCAAGTGGTATTACATATTGCCAATATCTTGAAAACACATGTCATTATGCCAAAACCAAACAATTATCCAATTGGTTTTCTAACATACTATCCAACAAACCTCCAACATTCCAAGTTAGAACCATACAATTTAAGCAAGTGAGACTCTGGCCTTTTAACAAATAGGAATCCAAAGTTCCAAGTAGGGATCAAATTATCTATTCAAGAGGGACTCTAACCCCTCAGTCAATAGGACTCAAAAATTCAAATTTAAAACTATTCCATGGCTATCAAGACCTTTCAAAAACCATTTTAGCCATTCAAGCAAGTCATTAGTTAAAAGTGACAGTTAAAGCCTAATTATTATACATATTCCAACACCAATCGTGCAAGTGGGTTAAGTTTTTCATCAATTTTAATAGAAAAATTAATTATTTAGGGAAATCCCTAATCCCCATTCCATCACTATGACCATGCAACCTAATAGACAATTAAAAGAATAATTTATACATTAAAATCATGGGAAAAACATTTAAACAATCATTATCCAAGACCCTCAACCCATTATTCAAAACCCACATCAAAATCATGTGAATAACAATTCAAATCATGCAATAATTTAAAACAAATATTTTGAAAGAGAGATACATGCCTTAACTACCAAGAATTGTTTGAGAATAAATAACCCTTAAGTCCTTAAAGGTCAAACTCGTAAAACCCTAGATTTGTCTTTGATGGGGAATTTAAGAGAAAAGAGGAGAGCAATTATTTATGTAATAAGAATTTATGGGATAAATTAGGGTATTGTAGGTCGTGGGCATCACTTAGAAAAACAGGGAAATATCCTAAGTGCCTTTATTAAAAACATTAAAAATTATCGCCAATGACGATGGGTGACCCTATAACTTTTAGGGCCCGCTATCGAGTTGTGACCATGAATCATTATTAGAGTAGTACCTCATGGTTATTCTCACTATTCATATCTTTGAGTCTCACCCAACGACTCATGACCAATACATATGAATCGTATAGTTGTAATTATTGTCATGATAGAAAATATATGCTATCACACTGGTGATACTATGAGTCATACCTTATGCCCCACAATGTCTTACCATGACTTATTAAGTCACAATCATAGTCAAGATAGAAACTTAGGGTACCCTATACTTAGAGTTCTTTTTATAAAGTCTTAATTTGTTCTAATGTTTCATGGTAGGGTACCCTAGCTTTAGTTTTCAAGAAGAGAGATGATGGTCTTTAAAAATGTATAGATTACAAAATAAATCTACGTTGTAACCTATACATATTTAAAGACCATCATCTCTCTTCTTGACAAATAAAGCTAGGGTACCCAAAACATCAGAACAAATTAAGCCTTCATAAAAAAAGTCTTATAATTAAGTCTTAAGCAATCTTAACTTAGCTACAGACATCCAATATGGAGGAATAAGAAAAAACAAACCATTCAAATGGGTATTTCAATATCTTGATGTGGGGGCACACCAGGCAAATCAGTTGGGAAGACTTCTTAAAAATCACACATTATAGGAACTATAACAATAGTTATTGTTATTCAACTTTTTATATGTTTTGGCCATTTTACCTTTCTATATTATTTCTTATATTATTTATAATTCGTGTAAATGGTTTTCATAGTTTTTAAAAGTATTTGGGAGTGATTTATATGAGTCTGAGTTTTAAAGTAACCTTTAAAATGAGACTTTTCATCTTGGATAGTATTTTGTGATCTCACCATTTGATGGTGATTTTGTTACTTGAATTAGATTTTAAAAGTCAATTTTAGGTTAGTATCAAGGCTTGTCTAGGTTTAGAGTATTTTTTTGAATTTTGAGAATTTAGACAAGAAACTAGATATTTTAGCCTAAAGAGGTACTCATGGGGTACTTTGTTGAAAATGACCTCTTTTGGAAAATATGATGGTTCCATTGAGCCTGAAACATTGAATTAGCCTAGTAGCACTATTACATTATTTCACCAGGGTTCTAAATAAATCATGATGTTTCATTTAGAATATTTTCTACTTGGGCTGAATGTTTGTGCCTTGTTTCAGGTTCTTTAAACATTACAACATTGCAATTGCATGGCCGCCACAATCACAAAGGACTATGTTTTAGGCATCAATATTATAAGGTTTAACAAATTGATTGTGAATTTAGGTTGGATTGTTCCTTGCAATTGTAATGAAAATTTTGAGAACCATAATCATGAGTCACTATTCACAGAATAGTATAGATACTCAATTTTTATAATTTCAACTACATTTTCATCATTTTTTGACCTAAAGACAACGAGATAACTGATTTAATGATTTTCTTCATGAAAAACGTTTGTGTAAACTTCTAAAACTAGTTTTTTACCATTTCCTTTTGATTATATATCTTAAATACCTTCAAAACATGGATTATAAACTTGAGAGTTTGGGTTTACTTAGTGATTTAAGAAAATTATTTTTCAATGAATTAAAACTCAATTTAAACTTATGTTTTTGATAAGTTTACTATTTAGAACCCTTAAATAATGGATAACATAATTCTTTAATAATTTTTTTATTTTTACCCTTTTTCTTTTCGTGTCAATTTTAAAAATATTTTTGGACTTGGAATGAAGGTGGCTGCTATAGGTATCATTAGTCTCCTATTGGTGATTATACTATATTTTTATAAATTGGTCTAATTTTGAGGCTTTAAGTAAAGGAAAGGCCCCTTATTTTGTGGTTTAGGATAATATTTTTGCTTTTGATGTAGGTTATGACTTAACTTTCTTTAGATCGGGTTGGAAAGTTAACCTTTCATGTAAAATATGTTATGGTTTTGGGATTTCATCATGAGATTCAGCTTTTAAGATCATTAATTTATTATGTTTCCCATGTGGGAAATTATGTGATTATTATTATTGACTCGATTAATTAGTATCATTGAGATGCTCATGTTGGGGCTAGTATTGGTCCTTTTTGAACATTATTGTCATTTATTGTTCTTGTGATTGCTAAGTGAGTGGTTGTACTGATATAGTTGATATCCTACATCGCTCTCTACTACTTTGTGTTCATCCAATGGCTTGATCATGATGAGTTAATATTTTAGGATATTTGAGCTTATTTATACCATTATTTATTTGATTTATTATAAGGTATTGATTTGGTTATTATCATGCATCCTTATTCATTATTACATATTCATGGAAATTTCTACCAATGAAAAATACTATTTTGGAAAGAAATGAGACACTTTATAAAATGCCTTAACCTAGGGATGTGCATTTAAGGTTCAGTGATGAGATTTTGATAGAATATGAGTTGTGAACTTTATGGGTCCTTCTTTTGAAGCTAATGCTCAAAAGGTGTGTATGAGGTTATATTGAGACATTACATCCTTATCATGTCATTTTTGCATCTCTAGAATTTCTCTTATGTTTTTGATATCATAAGATTCAGTTTTTCTATTATATATATTTGTTGTGTAGTTACTCTTATAAAAGTATTGTAGTTATATTAGTCATACTAATATAATTGTATGCCTTGTGCCATTGTTGTGATCTTTTTTGTATGCAGGTGGAAGTGTTGCTCAAGGTTTTTTTTTTATATTTAGTTTTTAACTTTTCTTGGTTAGCCTATGATTCCTACTTAGTATAAGTGAACCATAAGAACTCATACTTGTTGTACCCATTTAATAATGTCGTAACTAGAGTGCGACCCAAGGATCTTGTGTTTATGTAGATTTAAGAGTGTTTTAGAGTTCTAGGGATCTCCTTACTCAAATCATATTCCAAACTTCTTCCTTATCATTATGTTACCCTAATTTGATTTCAAAGAGAGAGAGTTTATGTATTATCATACATTATATTGGTTTTAGAGTGATCTTTACTAACAAACTAGATTTTGGGATTTGATTTGTATCTATTTAAGATTTTGTTATTTTATTTATCCGCCTATCATTATTGTAAACACTCATGTTTGACTATTGTTTATGTTCATTTTCATCTTTCATATCTCTGATGGAGTTAGGATTACTTAGCAAGGTTGGGTCCTTGAAGGTGTCATCATGAGCTTAGATTTTGGGTCTCTATAAGAACTAACTCAAGAGAATAAACTTAAACATTAGTGTCCCAAAGATTAGCCAAAATGCATTAAATAACCCTTTGATACTTATTTCTGGGCATGAATCAAAGAAATTAGTTTCAAGGGATTAGATCTATAGTCACCCTCCCACGCTATACTATCTATCCCTAGTATAACCAAATCTACACTCTTGGTATTATAATTTGTCACGATAGGGAGATAAATAGGTCATAAAAAGAATAATGTCAAAGTATAGAATATCCAATATCACCAGGTCAACCCATGTTTGTAAAAACCTATACACATCACTGAACAAGCATGATACTCTTGAGTTACTATAAAAATGTCCCTACCATAATAGACACTTAAACAAGTACGTAAAGTATTTCATAGACCATATTCAACCCAAAGCAAACCTAACAGGCATATATAAGAAGGTGAAACACTAGATCAATTAAAATTGAATCCATCTAGTCATGAAGTAGAATGGAACCTATGATAACCACATCTAATTCTTTATCCTCAAATTTTGTCTAGAAGGCATAACAATAAGCCCTATTATCAATTTGAGCACCTTTCTTAGCCTATTATGCATAACATCTACCATCAATTCCTACTTCCAAAAAACTACTTCGGCCTACCTTGCCCACCCAGTGAATGATAACTAGTATTTTCTCTGCCATCTTTCCAACTAAAATGAATATTCTAGAATATGGTTTCTAACTTAAAGCCTGACTATCAAAAACTAGGAAAAGTTCATTTCAAAAGTACAATTCCATCGCAATCACTGTATGTGGGATTATACAATGGCCAATAACCAAAATAAGAAGAATTTTTCTAGGTGTCCACACTAAAGATTATTAAATGATCCGTGACAAACATTCTATTAAAATTGGCAAGGCTGACTGAATAGGACAAGTAGGGTATGTTTGAGAACTGATCCCTTAGAAAAATAAACAACTAAAGCTACCTATATTTCTGAACTTTGTCCTATATATCATTACATAACTTGTGTGTATAATCCACTTTACCTTTTTAAAATTCCTACCATTTCCTTGAATTTCATACCCAGGGAGTTCATCTAAAGTGAAAAATTCTGAAGATTAATGTTGAATCATTTCACAAAGTGGTTGAAATTGTAATTCCTTATAAAATCTAATACAAGTCTAGAACCATGATTCAAGTACATGTAGGGTTAAACGTAAATTTTTAATAGTATGAGAATGAATTTGGACATCTATATGGGACATAAGAACTCTCTATACCTTAACAAAGACAAAACCTATCTTACCAATCGATTCCTTTAGAAATGATCTACCTTAAATGAGCTTAACTCCCACATTCAGATGTATCTTTGAGACGAAGTCCCACCAAATGATAGATATTAGAATTATCATTTCAATACATCGTATTTCACGTTAATCCAACATCAGCGTAAAAGGCTATGGCTTTTTTAGTAAAACACTATACTATAGTGAGTACTACTAGCCAAACCATGATAATGGTTACTTTATAAAATCGTATAATCGTTTTAACTGATTGGGAAAACAACACAAAAATAACAAAAATTTTTACCTTCATAACACTAGAGGGAACCACGATCGATCTTTGAGACTATGATCCCAGTCTTGATCGTGAGTCCCACAAATTCTCCTAAGTTAACCCTCAAACCTATGAATCAAGGTATGACTATAGGTAGATTCTATAATCATACCAAGGATTATTTGATCATGCTTAGATGTAATACCCCATACTTCTAACTACCTTGAAATCCTCCTAAGAATATTAGAAACTTAATTTAATAGAGGAATCCATTTTGTACTTGTGGAATTTTTGAGATTTTCACTTTTTGTTGAGTGGAAAATTGAATTAGCTTGCGAACAATAAAAATTTCATCCAAATAACGTATCAGAGTAAAACGTTATGGAAGATTTACTCAAAGTTATCAAAATCTCCCAGGTGAGACGGCTAGGTTGACGAACCGTCAACCTAGAGACGGACTGTCGTAGCCAATGTAGTGAGTCAAACTTCTTGATAAAGTGAGACAGATAGGTTGACTGACCCTTGAACTTGCGAAGGAACGTTGCCCAAGCCGTCTCTATAAAGTAGTGAGTATTTTTCTGGTCCACATACAAAGATCAAAATGATGGACCATTTAGCTAACGATGGACCTTTACACAAGCCATCGCAGGTCCCGTTCAACAAATTTTAAGTTATTTTTTAAAGGGTATTAGGGACTTTATCCACCCATTTTAACCAGTAATTATTTCAGACAAAGGTTCATAAGTTCATTATTCATTCAAAACATCAAATTGGGGTTTTCTCTTAAAGATAATCCACAAGAACAAGATTCAAATCTTTCTTCAAGAAACCTAGTAATTCAAGTACAAAATCTTCAACAAACTCATATTCAAGGTAAGTCATGTGTTGATTCATGGGTCCCTTTCACCCATAAAGCTCAAGAATCTCTTTTAAAAATTGAAGATTTGTGTATTTATGAATGTTTATGATTTAAATTGAACTAAAATTCATGTTCATAATGTTTTGGGGTTTTTATTCAAGTTTTAAATTACATATATCAATTATTTACCCTAAAATGTGGTGATTTCATAATAATCCTGATAAACCTCCTTCAATTTATAAGTTGATTTATGTATCCATGATTATTAGATGTGTTGATGATTTTATAACCAAATCATGTACCTCATGTGTTCTATTAAAGCGTATGTGACAGAAAAGTGCCATACTAGTATGATAATATGAAATTCCCCTTTATGTACAAGTTTATGCATGTTCAGTATTTGATGAAATGTCTTAGTAACTTAATTATGGATATAGGTGTAGCCATTGTGGTACTTTACAACTTGTGCATCATGATACCTCTAACTTATTGTATTATGGATTGTGATGTTGGTCGGGTATTCAAGAAGGTCATGCTTTGTTAGTTCCTTTATCGAGTCCTAGGGGTAATTGTACCTGAAAAATATAGTTGTGTGCCTAGAGCTAGTGAATTTTTTTATGGTATCCCCTATAAATCCTTGATCCATAGAACTCAATCAGTTATGTGACTCAGGAAAGCTCAAAAATTCAGAAATATGAGAAATCTCAGACGATTATCAGATTGCAATAACATTCCGTCAGTTCATGAAAATTTGGTTAACTCAGTCTAATTAGTTCAGTTAATCGTGTTAAGCATCTATTCTGATGGGAGTAGAAATTATCACCAAGAGAAATAAAGGATGGGAACCAACCTATTATATTAGGGTGTTATTCTTAGAAAAAATCCTTGCATTCTAGTACTACATAGCCAGTGTAGGTTGAGACATCATAGCCTATTATATGAGGATAGAAGAGGTGGATTAACCTATTATATTAGGGTTCCCACCATTCTCACTAGATTTACCTGTTATATGAGGGTTACTCACAGATTGTCCTTACCAGTAATGTGGTATTGACACCCTTCTAATTTGGGTTACTCATTGGACCCTAGCTCAACCATAATGGCATATTAGGGGCATGTTGATTAGATGACTACTTTCCAAAGTTTTAGTACAAAATCAGGACTGTAAGATATATTTATTCAGTATCAGTGATAGAACTCATATAGTTTTACAAGATTCAGGACTGTTAGATACAATCAACTCTGTAGTTGGAGTTAGTTGGGGACATGTCCCATCTCCTTATTTAAATAGCACAGTAGTAAGAGTCTTTTTCAGACTACAGTATGTTCAGACAATTTATTTCAGTTGTTTTGGGTTTTCCATACCCAATCTAGATGTTATGTTTTATTAGCTATCATGTCTTAGCTTTTAAACATATGGCCTTTTAGCCTTTATTTATCTATTTATACAGTTTATCATGTAGTGTAAAAGTGAAGATATTAGTCATAGGATATCTTATGGTCCTTCAAAGTCATAAGCACCGTGTAGCATTTTGGGTAATAGATTCGGGGTGTTATATACTTGGTATTAGAGCCTAAGGTTCAATAGTTTCCTAGGAAGTCTGAAATCTACATCTAGTAGACTTATCCATGGGTGTGTTCTGCACAACATTTATGTGTAGGAGGCTATAAGAATTTTTCAGAATAGTTTCCCTTCTTCCAGTATTCATATCATGCCAGTGAGCATATTCTTAAGTCAATCTCTTAGTTAATTCATTTCTCTCTTTTTTCTTTAGAATATGCCTAAAAAAGGAACTGAAAATCATCCAGCCCCTCAGCCTAAAGATCCTTTGGGCAAACATATTTCTCATGTAGATTTCAAAGTTGCATTCACTACTCTTACTCAGTCAGGTACTGCACAAAATGAATGATCGACTGTCGTTTTGGCCAACCTAGTGGCCAATTCAGCTATAGCAAAGAATTTCAGGTTCCATCCAAATGAATCCTCCATTATTTTTTGGGTCTAAGAAAGATAAGGACCCTCAAGAATTTCTTGATCTAGTTTAGAATGATACAGATATCGTGTAGGTTACTTTTAGTAAGAGTGTAGAACTAGTTGTATATCAGTTGTAGGGTATTGGTCACACTTGGTACAAACAGTCAAAGTCAGAGAAGGCTATAAATGTAGGGCATATTGAGTTGGAGGAGTTTGCTACTTCTTTCTTAGTTAGAATTTTTCCCCTAGATCTGATAGAAGCTAAAGTTTTTGAATTTATCAATCTCTGGCAGAGAAACATAATGGTAAAAGAGTATTTTCATAAGTTTACTCAATTAGCTAGAGATGATCCTTATGTAGTTGCAGAAAATAGGTCTAAGGTGAGTATGTTTATTTATGGGGTGAATGATAGTTTAGTCAATAAGTGCAGGTCTGTGATGTTGAATAGTAAAATAAACATAGCTAGGCTTATAACCTATGCTCAATAGACAGAAGAGCAAGAAATTAAGATAAGGGAGAAGATGAATAAGAAAGCAAGGGCAAGTAGTTTTAACTTTGTTCAGTCTAAATCAGAAGGAGGAAACCATTCCCAGTTTTGTCGTAAGTCAATAGTTCTATCTCCTTCTTCAGTTAGTACTCCAACTCCTAAGTTCAGGGATGTTAAAAAAGAAAGGGCACTAGGATCTAAGTATCAGGTAAGTGTTAGCAGAGCCAAGACCTATTATCTTTGCCACACTTATGGTAAACACCATCAGGGTATTTGTAGACCTGATTGTGATATTTATTTTTGATGTGGAAAGAAAGACAACAGAGTCAGAGACTATCCTCAGCAATGTTATTAGGGTCAGCAGAATGGCTCCCCAACTTAGTTCAGTCTCCCAAACCAGCAGGGTGCCACCTCCAGGGATATTAGTGGCAACTCTCAAATAGACTTTATGCTCTTCAGTCCCGACAAGATCAGGAAAATTCTTCTGATATGGTTACTGGTACGTTACAAAAATTTTATGTGCATGTTTAGGATTTGCTAGATCAGGTGCTTCATTGTGTTTTTTCACTCCCTATATAGTAGGCAATTTTGGAGTCAGTCCCAAAATTCTAGTAGAGCTTTTCTTAGTCTCTACCTAGTGGGTAGAAACATCATAGCCCAATGGGTATATAAGAAATGCGTGGTTATGAAATTTCAGAAAGTAACTTCAGCAAACTTAGACAAATTAGAGATGACTAATTTTGTTGTCATTTTCGAACACAGAAAATAATATCTAAACAATGTGTCTATCATTTTGTTAGAGTTAAGGACACTTGTTCTGAAAATCCCAATCTCAAATTAGTCCCAGCAGTGAATGAATATTAAGATATCTTTCTCGAAGATCTTTTAGGAATTCCTCCCAAAAGGGAGACTGAATTAAGTATTGATCTTCTTTTAAATACTAAGCCTATATCTATTCCACCATATATAATGGCATCGGTAGAACTCAAAAAATTGAAAGAGCAGTTGAAAGATCTCCTAGATAAGGGATTCATAAGACCAGTGTGTCACCGTGGGGCACATAATTCTTATTCATATGCAAGAAAGATGGTTCCCTCATAATGTTCATTGATTACTGTCAGTTAAATAAAGTCACGATAAAGAACAAGTATTGTCTTACTTGAATTGATGAATTGTTTAACCAACTTCACAGTGCTAACTATTTACTCAGAGTAAGAGAATATGACATTCCAAGAATAGCTTTACATACTCAAAATTGTCACTTCAAATTCTTAGTTATATCCTTTGGTCGTATCAATGCCCTAGCAACTTTCAAGGACTTAATTAACTAAGTGTTGAAGAAGTAATTGGACATGTTCATCATAGTCTTCATAGATAATATTCTTGTTTATTCTCGCAGTAAGGGTGATCATGTAGACCATCTTAAAAACATACTTCAATATCTTACAGATCATCATATGTTCACCAAATTTAGTAAGTGTTAATTTTGACAAAATTTAGTAGAATTCCTTGGTCATATCATTTCGGGTGATGGCATTGGGGTTAATCCTCAAAAGACCGAAGCACTAAGAAACTGGCATAGATCAGCCTCTCCATCAGATATAAGGAGTTTCTTAGGTTTGGCTGGCTATTAAAGATATTTTGTTGAGGTATTTTCTTCTATTGTATCCCCTAAGTCTAGATTGACTAAGAAGAAAGTCAAGTTTTAGTGATTACATCCTTATGAGGAGAATTTTTAGTAATTAAAGACTCGACTCACCTCAGCTCTAGTCTTATCTCTTTGAGATAGTTTACATGGGTTCGTAGTGTAATGTAATGAGGTTTGGGTTGATTCCTCACGCAGATTTGTAAGATAATAGCCTACGCCTCTAGACATCTTAAACCCCAAGAGTAGAATTATCCGACTCATGATTTTAAATTAGAAGTTGTAGTATTTAGCTTAATGATTTGGAGGTATTATCAATATAGAGTCATATGGATGTGTTCACAGATCAAAAGAGCCTTCAGTATGTCTTTTCTCTGAAAGATATCAATCTTCATCAGAGAAGGTGGTTAAAGCTGTTGAAAAATTATGAAATGAGTATCCTTTATCATCACGACAAGGCTAATGTAATGGATAACACTCTCAGTAGACTATCTATTAGTAGTGTTGCTTATGTTGAGGACAGTAAGAAGATGCTAGATCAGGAAGTCCATCAGGTTGCAAGACTAAGAGTTTGTTTAGTTGATTTAGACGAGGGTGACATATGGGTTCAGTGTTGTTCAAAATCATCTCTAGTTTCTGAGGTGAAAGAAAAGCAAGATAGTCATCCCAGTCTAGTCAAATTGAAAGAGTTATTCAAGGATTAGAAAGTAGAGGTTTCTCTAAATGAGAAGATGGTGTTCTGCGTTGTTAGTGTCATCTCTGTGTTACAGGTGAAGACGACTTAATGAAACATATTTTAGTAAAAATGCATGGTGCACGCAACACTATTCATTCAGTGGACATAAAGATATACAACGACTTGCAGGAAATATATTATGGAGTGGGATGGAAAGTGATGTTGTAGAGTTTATCGCTAAGTTCTCTACATGTTAGCAGGTTAAGATAGAGCATCCAGAACCTAGTGGGTCCAAGCAAGAGTTTAGTATTCCTGCTAAAAGTGGTAAGAAGTGAACATAGACTTCTTGATAGGTTTTCCTTATACTCGTCGCCAGCACGATTCAATTTGGGTCATTGTGGATAGAATAACCAAATAAATCTGTTCATTTCCTTCCAGTTCATATCTCTTATTTAGTCGAGTATTACACCAAACTCTACATTAGAGAGTTGGTTAGATTTCACATTTTCTAGTTATCTATCATCTCAGACAGAGGTACCCAGTTCACCTATCATTTCTAGAAAGTATTCAAAAAGGGTTTTAATACCCAAGTACATCTTTGTACAACCTTTCATCCTTAGGCAAATGGTCAAGTAGAAAGGAATATTAAAATTTGAGAAGAGATGCTAAGGACGTGTGCAATTGATTTCTAGGGTAGTTTGAATGACCACTTGCTATTGATTGAGTTTGCATACAATAACAACTATCATTCAAGTATTCAGATGGATCAATTCAAAGCTCTCTATGGTTGGAGAGGTATATCTCGAATCATTTGGAACAAAGTTAGTGAGGCCTCAGTAATAAGGCCTAATTTAGTATTCGACGCTTTTGAGAAAGTTCAGTTGATAAGAGATATATTCTGAGATGCTCTCAGCCGATAGAAGTATTATATGAAAGTGTGCAAAAAGGATCTCGAGTTAGAGATGTGTAACTATGTCTATCTAAAGATCTCTCCCATAAAGGGAGTGAAGAGATTCAACAAGAAGGGAAAGATCAGTCCCCGATATGTTGGTCCCCTCAAAATTCTAAGTCATTTTGATAAGGTAGCTTATGAGATCAAATTACCTTCTGATCTAGCCTCAGTTTATCCAATATTCCTTGTATCTTTCCTCAAGAAGTGCATTGGTGAGCCAATCATTGTAGTCCCTATTCAGAGCATAGATGTTTAGAACAACCTCTCTTATGAAGTGATTCTAGTAAAAATTCTTGACTACTAGACTCGTAGAATAAGGAACAAATAAGTCCGTCTAATCAAACATCTTTGGAGAAATTAGTCTTTTAAGGGAGTTACTTGGGAAGCAAAAGAAGGCATGCAGACCAATTATCCTCACCTTCTCTCTTTAAACTCAGATCTAGCTCAAGGTAGCAATTCTTCTTAAGCTTTTTAGTTTCATGTTCAGATTTTAGGTACAAGATTGGTATCTAATTAATTTTCAGAATTCTATAGCAAACTTGGTATTAAATACCATTGCATATTCAGTTATGCATTCATGCACTAGTTCAGTCATATAGTCATGTAGCAGATACACATTCTCGTTGTGAAAACCATAATTCATCAGAACACCCAGTCATGCAATCATGAACCAGTTATACATGCATCAAATATGCATGAACAATATGATATATTTAGTTATCAGTCATGTCAGTCATGAGATCATATTCCAATTGTTCGTGTTTAGTATGTATGTCAGTTTATATTCTTCCCTCTCACTTAGTCTCATTCGAGGATGAATGTTCTCAAGGTGGTGATATTATAATATCTTGTACTTCTACGTATCTTAAAATCTTCCCAAGAATTTTTGAAACATATTTTGAAAGATGAATCGATTTTTTACATGTGGAATATTTTAGATTTTCACATTTTGGTAAGTGGGAAATTGAATTAGCTTACCAATTATATTGGTATCATCCAAATATGGTATCGAAGTAAAATGTTATGGACATTGTACTAAGATCTATCAAAATTTCCCAGGTGTGAAGGTCAAGTTGATGGATAGTCACCTAGACCATCGTAGACAAGGTACTAAGTCACCTTTTTGCATAAGGTGGGATGGACTGGTTGATGGACCATCGAACTTTTGACAAACCATCGAACTTGTGACAGACCGTCGAACAAGCCATTGCTATAAGGTAGTGAGTCTTTTCCTATTCCACGTATGATGGTTAAAACAACGGACCTTTGATCCAGCGATATACCATTGCACAAGCTATTGCATGTCCCATTCAGCAAATTTTATGTCATTTTTAAAGGGTATTTGTGTCTTTTTTCATCCATTTTAAACCCTAATTACATCATACCAAGGCTCATAAATTCATTGTTTATTCACAACATAAAATTAGAGTTTTTTCTAAATATTAATCCCCAAGAACAAGATCCAAATCCTTCTTTGAGAAACTAAGAAATGCAAGTAAAGAACTTTAAGAAACTCAGAATCAGGGTATGTCAAACGTTGATTCATGTGTCCCTTTCAACCATGAAGTTCAAGAATCTCTTTTCAAAATCCAAAATTTGTGTATTTATAAATGTTCATGATTTAAATTGAATTGAAATTCATGTTCATGATATTTTGGGGGTTTTGATTCACCCATGCTCAACAGATAGAAGAGAATAATTATGATGAGGGAGAAGCAGAATCAGATAGAAAGGACAGGTAGTTTCAACTTGTCTCAGCCAAAATCAAAAGGAGGAAAGCTTTCACAGTTTCATTCTAAGTCAGTTGTTATAGCTCCTTCTTTAGCTAGTGCTCTATCATCTATCTTCAGGGATTCTAATAAGGATAGGGCACCAGGTTCTAAGTCTGAGGAAAATATTAGCATTTCCTGCACATATCATCTTTGTAGGACTTGTGGTAAGCACCATCAAGGTATTTGCATAGCTGGCAGTGGTATTTATTTAGAATTTTGCAAGACAGGCCACAAAATCAGAGATTGTCCTTAGCCAAGTTATCACTGCCAACAGAACCATTCCCCAGCTCAGTCAAGTTGCCCAAACCAGTAGGGTGCCACCTCCACCGCTACTAGTGGGCAATGTCCAAATCAAATTTATGCTCTCCAGTCCCAGTAAGATGAGGAAAATTCTTCTGATGTTGTTATAGGTACGCTACAGTTCTTTCATGTGTATGTTTACACTTTACTAGATGTAGATGCATCCTTGTCTTTTGTTATACTCTATATAGAATGCAATTTTTGAGTCTGTGCCAAAATTCTAGTAAAGCCTTTCTATATCTCAGCTCTAGTGGGTAATACCATCATAGCTTAGTCGTTATACAGGAACGGCCCAGTTATAATATTTTAGAAAGTAACTTCAGCAAACTTAGTCAAATTAGATATGATTGATTTTAATGTCATTCTAAGAATGGATTGGCTTTATTCTTGCTATATACCACAGTGCACTGCAGAAATAGAAAAGCCCAGTTTCAGTTTTTGAATGAACCAATCCTAGAGTGGAAGGGTAGTACTTCAGCATTTATAGGTCAACTTGATTCCTACCTTCGAGCATAAAAAATGATATCTAAAGGATGTGTCTATCATCTTTTTTTTGTTAATAACACAAGTTTTGAAACTCCCAGTTGAATCAGTCCTAGTAGTGAATGAATATTTAGATGTTTTTCTCAAAGTTCTTCCAGGAATTCCTCCTAAAATATAAATAGATTGCAGTATTGATCTTCTTCCAAATACTTAGCCTATATCTATTCTGCCATAAAGAATGGAACCAGTAAAACTTAGAGAATTGAAAGAGCAGTTGAAAGAACTCCTAGATGAGGGATTCATCAGGCCTAGCATGTCTCCGTGGGGCGTAACGATCTTATTTATGCGCCAGAAAGATGGTTCCCTCAGAATGTGCATTATTTCCATTATCTCAATAAATTCTTGGTCAATAACAAGTATCCTCTTTCCAGAATCGATGACCTATTTGACCAACTTTAGGGTGCCAGCTATTTCTCTAGGATAGACCTCTGATTAGGCTATCATCATCTTCGAGTCAGAGAATGTGATATCCTAAAAATAGTTTTCGGTACTTGTTATGGTCACTTAAAATTCTTAGCTATGTCCTTTGGTCTTAGAAATACCCCAGCAGCTTTCATGGACTTGATGAATCAAGTGTTCAAGAATTACTTAGACATGTTCATCATAGTCTTGATAGACGATATTCTAGTCAATTCTTGTAGTGAGCATGAGTATGCAGACCATCTCTAAATCTTACTTTAGACTCTCAGATATCATCAGATGTTTTCCATATTTAGTAAGTGCAAATTTTTGCAAAGGTCAGTAGCATTCCTTGGTCATATCATTTTCGGTGATGGCATTAGGGTTAATCCTCACCGATAGAGCTCAAATCAGGCCATCTCCAGCTCATAGAAAGGGAATGTGACATTTTAAAGATAGCCTTCAGAACTAGACATGTCCACATTGAATTTGTTGTTTTGTCTTTTGGACTAATGAATGCTCCTGAAGATTTTATGGACTGATGAATAGGGTATTTAAGTAGTTCTTGGACATGTTCGTTGTTATGTTCATAGATAAAATCATTGTTTATTCTCAGAGTGAGGATGAACTCATAGATCATCAGTGAATTTTATTATAGACTTAAGGATTGAAAATTATTCACCAAATTCACTAAGTATGAATTTTGGTTAAAATAAATATTATTTCTTTGTCATATTATCTCTTACGAAGTCATTCGTGTATATCCTCAAAAGACTAAAGCAATGATGTATTAGCCAAGACCCATCTTTTTAGTAGATAGTAGTTGTTTCTTGGGCTTAGATTATTATTTTAGATTGTTTGGTGAGGTAACTTCTCCATTGTCTATACCCTGTCTTGTTGACTCAAAAGAAATCCAAATCTTAGCTAATTTTAACACTGTCTAAGGTTTAGAGTATTTTTTTGTGTAGTTAGATATTTCTAGGGTTGTACTTGGTTATGTGTTAATGTAGTAGTTCAAATTTATAGCATATCTCTATACCAATCAATCCTCGTGAGATAAAAATCCAACTCATAATCTTTATTTGGAAGCAATTATTTTTCTTTAAAGATTTAGATTCATTACCTCGAGGGGGTTCATGTTGATTTGTTGACTTATCACAAGAGTCTTCAGTATGTGTTCAGTTAGAAAGATTTAAATCTATTTTAGAGGATATGACAACAGTTGCTATAGAATCATAAGATGAGTATTTTTTACCATTCTAGTAAGGCTAATCTAGTGGTCGATGATTATACCATATTATCTATTGAAATCATTGCTTATGTAGAGAATGAAAAGAAAGAACTATATTACAAGGTTTATAGATTTGTAAAACTGGGAGTTTGGTTGGTTAACTCAGTAGTATTTTGGTTCAAAATTTGTTTAGAATCCTCCTGGGTATCCGAGGTGAAATAAATGCAACATAGTTATCGTATTTTGCTTGTATTGAAAATAGAAGTCCAAAGTCAGAAGGTTGAGGTTTTATCTAATGGGATAGATGGTTCTATTTACTATTAGGCTAGATTTACATGTTCTAGGTATTGGTAGCTAGAGATAAAGGATGTTAGATAAAGCTCATAGTTCATGTTAATCTACGCGTACAAGAGCCACTAAGATTTAGTGTGATTTACAAGAATTCTATTTGTTGAATGGTATGAAGAAAGATATCACAGAATTTATGACGAATTATCTAAATTTCTAATAGATAAGGCTGAGAACCAGTGTCATGGCCCAATTCCTCAAGTCATGATGGTGTCTACAACAGACAACAAGTAGGTAAGCCAACGCATTGTCCAGAATGGCTAGTAACGAGCTATTCAATAATATAAGGAAAAAAATAAAGAATATATGGATTAATGATCAATACATAAAAGACTCCCAAAACCTTGTTGTATCGGTACAAGAGCTTCTAGTATCATAAAAGTACAAAAGTGATATATCAAGAATTATACAATAATACATCTTATCTGTGAATACAACTTAGCGACTAGTCTAATACATAAGAGGGAGATAAGTAATACTCCAAACCTCAGGAGCTCTCTCTAACTCTTCAAAGTAGGTCTACTCCGCACGATGCACACATTAGCGGTGATAACCCGTTCTATGATCTGCAGGCTACGAATCTGTAGTATGAGTACCAAATAGATGGTAATCAATAGGAAAATTCCAATAGAGATCAAAACATAAAGTAGATATACACATCATATAAACAGAAAGGAAACTATACCAAAGAGTCCATAAATCATATAATAAGTCAATGAAAATAATAAGGAAATAATATCATATTTATATCCAAGTGTCTAACATAATAATACTATGGAAGTATTAGGGTGAACTATCTTAGTCTAGCTATATTCAACATATGTCATTGCAATACCATATATCCCATGTCGATATATGAATAAAGAGCAAAAAAAGATATATTATAATATACAAGGTGAAGTAAAGACAATATATAATGAACAACGAATGAAGGTATATACGGTAATACCATATCTTCATATAGCTAGATATATATCTATATATATCTATATATATATATTTATATAGATATATATACACATAAACATGAAGTTATGCCAAGTGTAACCTATACCATTATATTGACATTCAAGATCTCATTATAACACTTATAAGTATTTAAATAATATCATACTCGGGGTTTCTAATCCACATGGCTAAACATGAAATAATCGTGCATAATAATGTGATTATTAAATAGGAGAGGTTAAAGACATACCTCAAATTCTGGTACCGAATCAATGGCCAATCTGTCATAAGCTGGTCATAATAATGATTATAACAATGATAAGAACAATATCAAGAATAGTGTGAATAACTAGATACTCCGGACAACCAAATACTTAGCCGACCCTATGTGTACACCTACCTCCCCAAACTCAGATGGTTCAATCAACATACAACAAGATAAGGCATATTCTTCAAATTTATCTATGCAACTGTCCTATACCGTCGATAGACATAAATGCACGCTGGTGATAGGCTATGAGAAAGCAGGAATAAATGCAAAGTGTTCTATTAATATAATAATACATCATAATTGTTCTCATTAGGACCATCTTCAGCATAATCAACCTTCAGCATCAACGTGTATCAATATAATCTTAATAGTATCCTACAAACTCGAATCGGGTATTAATATCATAAAAATATCCTCAGGTCTCTCCGGGTATCAATATAACTTTAATAGGATTCTCCAGATACGAAATGGGTATCAATATCATCATAATATCCTTCGGCCTCACTGGGTATCAATATTATATCAATAGTATCCTCCAAACTCAAATGGGTATCAATATTATTATAATATTCTCTGGCCTTGCCAAGTGTCAATATGTCATCACAATATCCTCCGACCTTACCAGGTATCAATGTATTATCACTACTATCAACACATAATATATAGGCATATAATAGGTGCACAGACGCAAGATGATATACTCATATTCTTAAAGATATCTATCTTATAAATAAATCTCAGCTACTCTTTATTTTCTAACCAACCCTTATTCTTATTAAACCGCTAATTTGCTAGTAATCACATAACCTCTAGTTATTAGTGATAACACTCAAACGACACCTCTCTAATGAGAATGTAATCCATCATTGTAAATATATAACCCAACTATGTTAAGGTCGAATCCCATAGTAAATATGGAGTGAACTTAAGTCGTCTGCGATTTCATCAATTGATAGTTGGATATTTCCTAAATTGGGGATTTTGGAGATTAGAAAATAATTGGTCATCAGTTTAGTTTCAGTGTTTGTAATCAAGTGTTTATGGAAAACAAGAATTATCTTCACTATGGGTTTTGGTATTTGACAGATGCTTATAGTGATTCAAGATTCTCACAATAGGTAGGAACAACAGATTGTCTTTATTTAAGGTATGCCTAAATGTCCCTCCACCTACTTAAGCATTAAATTAGCTAATCCTATCAGAATTAGGGAATTTATATTCACCGACCAGAATTCACCACAGGTTAATTAACTGTGTTACAACGTCAATTATTATACGGAAGTTTGGTAGCTTCCAAGTCCCCGTCAATAATTCACTTCCTACTATAGTTGATTTCTTATTTCTAGCAAATCAAAGACGGTATTATATATCGTTTGTAACCAATAGACAATAATTAAAATCTCGGAATAATCAAGGAGTCCTATCACCTTTAGAATCTTTACCGCTTAACAACTTACCAAGATATAACCCATTGATTTCATAATTCGGGTTAAAGGGATTAAGCCACTCATAATGTAGTAATCGATATAACAAGTTGAATTCATAATTTCAAAGATGCACATCCATCAAGATGAATAGCAACGAGTGTTTCTTAGATTAGATTAAAGTAGAAATCCCAAAATATTGATGATAATCTCTTCAAATTTAATTGGTTTCTTCAAGCCAAGAAACTAGGGAGAAAATAACAAAATACATGCATTACAAAATAGGTTTAAAATACTCCTAGAAAACCCTACACCGTACTTTAACTAATTCAGCATAATAATTGAAAAAAATCATAGAGTTCAGTGTTCTTCTCGGATTAGGTGATGATTTGTGTGATGCCTTATTAGGAGGCTGATAGCTTATCACGGATGTCGTCAGCTCCTCCTTAAATTTCAAAATTTCTTCTTAAGGCTGATGGTGAATCTTAATAACTTATCAAAATTGTGATGACATATCATACAACGTCATCACTTCTCCACCTCAGCTCCCATATTCTTTCTAGGGCCGACGGCAACTCTGACGGCTTATCACAAATCTAACAGCTTATCACATGTCATCATCACTTCTTCCAACTAAATCCCATTCTCAGTAATGTCGTCAAGCATACTTTTCTTCTATTCGTTACAAAATTCAGCTTTTTTACTTCCATCATTATTGGTTCCCTTACCTCTTGACTCTCACTAAAAAATCAAAGATAAAACAATCAAAAATGTAAAAAGTTGCTTGATACTTTGAAATTATTCTAAGTTAACAACCTCAAACGGTTTAGCATCTGCTCACATATCATTTAGACTAAAGATTATCCTTCACATAATCCTTCTTCACCAGATAACATCTAACCACTATTCATTTAATAGTCAACATCTAACATCTAGTCAAGGTTTATCGTTAGACAAAAATTGCCATTTATCCACCATTCATTATTATCAACTATTCAACCTACTTTTGTTAATCATTACTAGAGAACACATTACCACTCTTTGCCTAACCATATTTTATTAAATGATATCATTTATTTACTAACTATCGTTAGCTACCATGTTCAAAATAAGCATGTTTTATTAAATAATACATTAGCTTCCTAGACATCAAGTGCTACAGTCATTTAATAGACAACTAGTTACCATATAGCTTAACTGTCTAAAAATAAAACCAACCATAATCACATCATTTATAATGGTAAATACTCATAAAAGTACCAAACCTATGCATGTTACCTCCAGTACTCAATCAGTGGAATAATTAGCATTTACTGCATCTTTCTCCATCCCATAACGGAGAGATGTGTATACTAACATATACATATTTATTTTTATAAATTTCAAACACATCACTCATAATGATAAACACTTCTTTGATATTAAATCAATACCATAACATTGCCCTTGGCCCATTAATTTATCCAAAATAATCTCAACATAATAATCATGGCCTTATGCCCATGTACATTTCCAGAACTCAAATCAATAATCATATGTATAAGCTATAGCATACCTCTAATCATCTCAAATATCAGAGGCAACTCATATATAGGAGGCATAATATCAATAAATATGTTATTATCTCTCATATAAGAGGCATTTAACATCTAGGAGGCATAATATAGATTGATATGTAATTGTCTATAGGATATCAAAGTTCAATAGGTCATGCATTAGGATAATGAGGGATTTAGTTGCTGAAGTGACGGCAATTATGGTCAGGTAACTGTGATCATGGACACACTGGTGGTGGTGATGGTATATAGGGATCCCACTCGTGGTATCTAAGAGAAGTTCTATTCCTCATATTTCCATGTACCTTTTTTAGGCCAATTTAAATATAAGAAAAGATAATTATCTCTATAGTTCCAACATAAAGTCTAAGTGAAAATACCAATTTTCTAGGCCACACAACGTATCTGTGAGGTATAAAATCTCTAAATGCCCTATATCACTTCCAAAAGTAGTATCATAACCATATGTTAAAAGCCACAATTCATGAACATCAATACAAGTTACCAAGTTATGAAGTAAGCATATTCTAAGGTTTTCTAGTCGTATCTATGTCTAACATCAATAACTAAGTCACAAGACTTAACACAAGCTTTGGTCTCAATAGGCCAAGAGATTCGACTTCTAATCCACAATTTCCATAATTTGGAATATTACGTCAAGACTAGGCTAAGGTATATTATTAATCTTCTAGATTTATAGCAATCCATTTTCAAGCCTAAGATAGTAACTTATACTAGAAACAATGGTACTCAACTCAATTCTACCAAACTTACGGTTCCAAAACTATCATACTAGACCAATAAGTCTAAATATACAAATCATGCTTCAAATTCTAAAACCATATTCTAATTATAGCATTATATCATATATATTCTACAAATTTTCCCAAACTATAGAGAAGAGAATAGGATTATACAAAGGTATTTAGTAATTCAACCTACGGGTCAAAACCCCTATCTAATCCCAAAACTTATAAGTGCTTTCAATACTAAATCATTCTATCTAATATAAATCTTAACATTCTCATTCACATAAAATATGTAACATACATGATCCATGAAGAAGAGTAGACAGAATCCTACCTCAAAGCTGAACCATAAAATCCTAATAATGAACCATATGCTCGTCTTCACATTACAATCATCAAAATTCCATCGAACTAATAAAACAATGATCTACTCATCAATACGAGTCTTACGATACCCATATTTCACTATTATGATTTGGGCCCAAAAATGAAACCAAAAACCCAAGTAGGTCCCACATACAGGAAATAAGATTTTAAGACTAACCCAATGTTCCCAAAGGAATAAGGAATCATACTCCTCAAAGAATAGGTGAAAATAAAGCATACATGGGGCTAAATCAAGACCTAAGATAAATTGGGATTATGGGTCCAAACTATTAAATTCAAGCATGAATTCAAGGAATTCTTACCTAAATCTTTAAGATACTTTAATACCTGTACCTCTACCTAATCCATTTTCTAAAAGTGGATTTTTAAGATTTTCACTATTAATTGAGTTGGCAATTGAATTAGCTTTGCAAAGATTCCAATTTAATCCAAATATGGTATCAGAGTAAAAAGTTATGGACATTTTACTCAAATTATCAAAATTACCCGGGTGCAATGGGCAGGGTGACGAACAATCTACCAAGGGACGAACTGTCACCTAGACTGTCATACCTAAGCAATAAGCCAAACTTTTGGATAAGGTGTGATGGACTGGTTGACGTACCATTGAACTTGAAATGAGTCAAGAATGTCTTTTCAAAATCCAAGATTTGTGTATTTATTTATATTCATGATTTAAATTGAATTGAAATTCGTGTTCATGATGTTGTGGGGATTTGGTTTATGTTTAAAATTACATATTCCAATAATTGACCCTAGGATGTGGTGATTTTTATTGTAATCAGGATATACCCTTAAATTTACACATTCATTGATGTATCCAGATAATTTATATTGATAATTGTATAACAAAAACATGCTCCCCATGTGTTCGTTTAAATTCATATTTGAAGGAAATGTTCCATACTATTATGATAAGATGAAATCCCCATTTATGTACAAGTTTATGCATGTCAAATGTTTGATGAAATGTATTAGTCAATGAGTTATGGATATATATGTGGCCATTGTGATGATTTAGAACTTGTACTTCTTGAAATCTCCAACTTATTGTATTATGGATTGTGATGTTGGTCATGTATTAGAGAAAGTCATTCTATCTAGTTCTGGGGGTACTTGTACCCATAAATTAGTTGTGTGCCTAGAGCCAGTGTCATGTTTTCAAGATACTCTAAGTCAATACATGTTCATAGAAATTCAGTTAGTCATGTGACTCAGGAAAACTCAATAAACTCAATAATCTGAGAACCTCATATATTCAGTAAACTTAGTAGTATTCTATCAGTCAACAGAACTTAGTTATTTTTTTCCAGTCAATTCGATTAATAATGTTTAGTGTCTATCTAGATGGGAGTATAAATTATCATCGACCGAACCCAAGGATGAGAACCCACCTGTTATGTGAGGGCGTGATTCTTAGAAGCAATCATTGCATTACAGAACTATGTAGCCAGCATATGTTGAGGTAGCATAGCCTGTTATATAAGGGTAAATTAAGTGGATTAACCTATTATATGAGGGGTTCCATCGTTCTTACTAGAGTTACGTGTTATATGAGGGATACTCACAGATTATCCATACAAGTGGCACGGTATTGACACACTTCCAATTAGGGTTATAGATTGGATCAAAGTTTAGACATAATGTCATATTAGGGGCATATCGATTAGATTTATACTTCCCATAGTTTCAGTACAAAATCAGGATTTTCAGATACAATCATTCTATCTCAGTAATAGAACTTAGATATTTCTATAGGATTTAGGACTGTCAGATACAGTTAACTCAAAATAGTATGGAACTCAGCTGTTTCCATTTGAACCTAGACAATCAGATACATTCTCTTAGTATCAATTATTTTTGTTATATGGATATCATTATCTCATTTTATCAGTACTCATATTAAGTAATTATGTTATTAGGAACTTAGTTATTGTTTTTATGTATTCATGCATGTAGATTCATGTTCATGTTGTCCAGTCAGTTAGTATAGTTTATGCATGTGAACCCTTTGTATTCAACCTACCTTTCATGTATAATAGTACATTCAAAGATACTGACGTATATGCACTATGGTGTTTTATACCATAGGTTCAGCAGCACGAGCTCTAGAGCATCAGTAGCATTCCAGTCTCAGCATTCAAAGTTAGTAGTGAGTCCTTATCCTTCAAAGTCATGATCATTATTTTATTGTCTCATTAATTAATTTATTAGTTGGAGTTAGTTGGTTCCATGTCCCATAAACTACTTGTTCAAACAGTTCAGTCAGCTAAAGGCTTTTCATTCTAAATATATTCAGAGAGTTTATTTCAGTTGTTTTGCTTATTTCATACCCCATCCAGATGTTATGTTTTATCATCTATCATGTCTCGGTTTTGAAACTAGTTGCCTTTCAGCCTTTATTTCTCCATTTATATAGTATATCATCTAGTATACAGGTACATGTATCAATAATGGCTTAGATCGTGGTCCTTTGGGGTCATGAGCACCATGTAGCATTTTGGGTACAAGATTCGGGGCATTTAAAACATAGTATCAGAACCTAAGGTTCAATGGTATCCTATGAAGTCTGAATGTTGCATATAGTAGATTCTTGTGCTTTGGTATGTTGCGTGCCACATTTATGTCCAGGAGGTTGTAAGATGATTTAGGAACAGTTTCCCTCCTTTCTAAAGAACATGCCTCCAAAAAAAAAATAAACGGGAATCAGCCAGCCCCTCAGCTCAAAGATCCTTTGGGCGAACATGTTTCTCATGCAGAGTTCAGAGCTCCATTCACTACTCTTGCTCAGTTTGTTACTGCTTAGAATAAGTGACCAGCTATTATACCGATTGCCAATTCAGCTGCATCCAGGATTCGGGACTTAACCCGAATTAATCCTTCATACTTTTTTAGGTATATATAAGTTGAGGACCCTCAGGAATTTCTTGTTCCAGTACAGGAGTTTATGAATATTATGGGGGTTACTTCTAGTGAGGGTACAGATCTTGCTGCATTTTAGTTATAAGGTATTACTCACACTTGGTACAAATAGTAGAAGTCAGAGAGGGCTGCAGATGAAGGGCCTATTGAGTGGGAGGAGTTTATTACTATATTCTTAGATAGTTTCTTTCCCCTAGAGCTGAGAGAAGAAAAAGTGTTAGAATTTATCAACCGAAGGTAGGGAAATATGATGGTGAGAGACTATTCTCTTAAGTTTACTCAAATATCTATATATTCTCCTCATGCCGATGCAGATAGCAATACTAAGATAAGTACGTTTATTTTTTGGGTGAATGATAGTGTAGTCAATGAGTGCAGGTTCACAATATTGTAATAGTGATATGAACATAGCTTGTCTTATAAACTATGCTCAAGAAATAGAAGAGCAAAAGATTTAAATGAGGAAGAAGAAAAATAAGGGAGAAAGAGAGGTAGTTTCAGCTTTTCACAGCCGAAATCACACGGAGAAAATTGTTCCTAGTTTCATCCTAAGTCAACAGTTCCAACTCCTTCTTCATCTAGTGCTCCAGCTCCAAGTTTGGGGATGGTAATAAAGTTAGGGCGCCCGGGTCTAAGTCTCAGGGTAGTGTTAGTAGTGCTCGTACCAATCCTCTTTGCCAGACTTATGGAAAGAACTATCATGGTATTTACAGAGGTGGCAGAGGTATTTGTTTTGGATATGGCAAGCCAGGCGACATAGTCAGAGACTGTCCTCGGCCAGGTCCTCAAGTCTAGCAGAACCACTACTCAGCTCAGTTCAGTCGCCCAAAACAACATGGTGCTACCTCTAGCGCTACTAGTCTGCAATATCCAAATTAAATTTATGCTCTCCAGTCCCGTTAAGACTAGGAAAAATCTTTTGATACGGTTACTGGTATGTTATAGATATTTCATGTACATGTTTGCACTTTCCTAGATCTAAGTGGTTCTTTGTCTTTTGTTACTCCCTATATACCTAGAAATTTTTGCGTCAGTCCCAAATTTATAGCAGAGCCTCTCGAAGTCCCAACACTAGTGGGTAGAACCTTATAACCTTACGGGTATACAGAAAATCTCCTATTATGATATTTCAGAAAGTGACTTCAGTAGAGTTTGTTGAATTAGAGATGACTTATTTTGATATGATTAATTCCTAAGGCTTCATTCCTATTACTCCATATTTGACTATAGAAAAAGAAAGTCTAGATTCATATTCTGAAAAAACCTGTCCTAGAGTGGAAGGGTAGCACACAACAACTTTCACAGGTAAGCTTGTTTCCTACCTTAGGGAAAGGAAAAATGATATCTAAGGGATATGTCTATCATATTGTTCTAGTTAAGGAAACTAGTTCTGAAACTCCTATTCTTGATTCAGTCCCAGTCATAGAATGAATATTTAGATGTCTTTCTCGAAGATCTTCCAGGAATTCCTCCCGAAAGAGAAATAGAATTTGGCATTGATCTTATTCCAAATACTCAGACGATATCTATTCTTCCAAATAGAATGGAACCTGCAGAACTCAGAGACTTAAATGAGTAGTTGAATGGTCTCCTAGATAAGGGATTCATAAAACCCAGCATGTCCCCGTGGGGCACACCAGTTTTATTCGTGAGCAAGAAAGATGGTTCCCTCCAAATATGCATTAATTATCGTCAACTTAATAAATTCACGTTCAAGAATAAGTATCCTCTTCCCATAATCAATCACTTGTTTGACCAACTTTAGGGTTCTATTTATATCTCTAAGACAGACTTTAGATCCAGTTACCATCAGCTCAGAGTTAGAGAGTGTAACATTCTGAATATTTCTTTCCATACTTCGTATGGTTTCATCAAATTCTTAGTTATGTCCTTTGGTCTTACCAATGCCCACAATCTTTAATGGACTTGATGAACTGGGTGTTCAAGCAGTACTTTGACATATTTTTTCTTGTCTTTACCTGTCGGTAGCGTGATCATGCAGACCATCTCAGAATCGCACTTTAAACTCTCAGAGATCATTAGATATTCACCAAATTCAGTAAGTAAAATTTTTTGCTAAGTTTAGTAGCATTCCTTGTTCATATCATTTTAGGTTATGGAATTAGGGTTGATCCTTAAAAGACCGAAGCACTAAGAAACTAGAACACACCTTTATTTTTATCAGATATTAGGAGTTTCTTGGGTTTGGATAGTTATTACAGGTAGTTTGATGAGGGATTTTCTTTTATTACATCCAATATATCTAGATTGACTCAGAATAAAGTGAAGTGCCAATGGTCAAATCCTTTCGAGAAGAGTTTTTAGGAGTTGAAGACTCGAGTAACCTCAGATCCAGTCTTAGCTCTTCTAGATGGTTTAGATTGGTTCATAGTGTATTGCGATTCATCAAGAGTATGTTTGGGTTGTGTCCACATGCATTATAGCAAGGTCATAGCCTACACCTCTTGACAACTTAAACCCCATGAGAAGAATTATCCTACTCATGATCTTGAATGAGCAGCCGTAGTATTTTCCTTAAAGATTTGGAAACATTAGCTATACGCGGTTCATGTGGATGTATTCACAGATCATAAGAACCTTCAATATTTATTTTCTTAGAAAGATCTCAATCTTCATGAGAGAAAGTGGTTAGAGCTCTTGAAATATTGCAACATGAGTGTCCTTTATCATCTAAAAAAGGCCAATGTATTGGCCGATGCTCTTATTAGACTATCTATGGGTAGTGTTGCTCATGTCGAGGACAGTAAGAAGAAGTTAGATCAGGAAATCCATCATCTTGATAGATTAGGATTTTGCTTAGTCGATTTATAGGAGGTGACATATTGGTTAAGAGTAGTTCAGAATCATCTTTAGTTTCTAAGGTAAATGAAAAGCAGGATTGAGATCCCAGTCTATTCAAGTTGAAAGAGTCAGTCAAGGATCAGAAAGTAGAGGTTTTCTTCAAAGGAGGAGATGGTGTTTTGCATTGTAAGGGTCGTCTCTGTGTTCCAGGTGTAGATTACTTGAGGCAACAAATTATTGCAGAAGTGCATGGTGCATGGTACTCTATTTATCCAGGGGCCATAAAGATGTACCGCGACTTGCGGGAAAATAATTGGTTGAGTGGGATTAAGAGAGATCTTGTTGAGTTTGTGACTAAGTACTATACATGTCAGCAGGTTACGATAGAGCATCAAAAACCTAGTAGGTCCATGTAGGAGATCAGGATTCCTACTTAGAAGTGGGAAAAAGTGAGCATGGACTTCATGATAGGTTTGCCTTGTACTCGTCGCCAACATGATTAAGTTTGGGTCACTATAGATAGGATGACAAAATCAACTCATTTCCTTCCAATGCATACCTGTTATTCAGCCGAGGATTAAGATAAACTATACATCAGTGATTTATTTAGATTGCATGGTGTTCCATTATATATTATCTCAGATAGATGTACCCAGTTCACCTCTTATTTCTAGAAAGCATTCCAAAAGGGTCTTGGTACCTAAGTTTATCTCAGTACAACCTTTCATCTTCGGACATATGGTCAAGGAGATAGAACCATTCAGACTTTAAAAGATATGCTAAGGACGTGTGCATTTGATTTCAAAGGTTGTTGGAATGACCACCTACCTTTGATTGAGTTTTCATACAACAATAGCTATCATTCCAACAGTTAGATGGCTCTATTCAAAGGTCTCTATGGTAGGAGATGCAGATTTCCAATTGGTTGGTTGGAAGTTAGTGAAGCCTCAGTTATAGGGTCTGACTTAGTGTTCGACACTTTAGAGAAAGTCCAATTTATCCGAGAAAGACTCTGGACTTCTCAGAGCTGAAAGAGGTCTTTTGTAGAAGTGCGCAAAAAGGATCTCGAGTTTGAGATTGGTGATTATGTCTATCTAAATATCTCTCCCATGAAAGGAGTAAAGAGATTCGTCAATAAAGGAATTCTCTACCCTTGATATATTGGTCCCTTCAAAATTCTCAGTTGATTTGGCAAGGTAGCTTATGAGCTCGAACTACCTTCAGATATAGACTCAGTTCTTCTAGTCCTATATGTCTCTTTTCTCAAGAAGTTCAAAGGTGACCCAGTAGTCGTAGTCCTTATTCAGTGTATAGGTGTTCAAAAAAACCTCTCCTATGAATAGATTGCAGTGAAAATCATAGACTACCAGACTCGTAGAGTGAGGAACAAAGAAGTCCCTCTACTTAAAGTTCTTTCCCAAAATCAATCTGTTGGAAGAGATACTTGGGAAGAAGAAGTAGACGTACAGACCAAGTATCCTTACCTCTTATCTAAAAACTCAGATCTAGCTCATGGTAACAGTTCTACTTAAGATTTTCAGTTTCATGTTCAAATTTCAGTGACAAGCTTGGTATCCATTTCATGTTCAGAAATATATTAAAACATGGTTAAAAATGCCATAGCATAACTAGTCATGTATTCATATGTAATTTAAGTTATACAACCATGCATCAAACATGTATTCTCATTATGAGAACCTTAGTTTATCAGAACACTCAGTCATGCATTCATTACACAATTACACATGCATCAGATATACATGTTCGGTATGATATATTTAGATATTAGTCATGTCAATCATGAGATCATGTTCTAGTTGTTCATGATAAATATTTATGTCAGTTATCTTCTCCTCTCTCACTAAATCTAATTCGAGGATGAATGTTCACAAGGGAGAGATATTATAATACCCCTTACCTCTACCTAGCTTGAAATCATCCCAAGAATGTTAGAAACCTACTTTGATATATGAATCTATTTTTGTACAGTTGGGAAATTGAATTAGATTTATAAAGATACCAATTTTGTCAATTCTGGTATTACAGTAACAAGATATAGATATTTTACTCAGAGCTATCAAAATTACCTAGGTGCAGTGGCCAAGTTGATGGACCATCGACCCAGTGACGGATAATTTCCTAGACCATCACAGCCAGGGAATTGAGTCAACCTACTTAATAAGGTGTGACTTACAGGTGGACAGACCATCGAATTTGCAACGGACCATTGCCCAAGCCGATGCTATAAGGAAGTGAATCTTATTTTTTCCACGTACGACGGTCGAAACGACGGATATTGTTCAGCAATTTAAAGTCATTTTTTAAAGGGTATTTGGATATTGTTTCACCCATTTTAACCCCTAATTATACCAAACCATAGTCCATAACTTTATTATTTATCTATAACATCAAATTAGGGTTTCTCTAATAGATCTATCCTCAAGAATAAGAAACCCTAGATGTTTAATTCTAAGACAGGAATTCAAGTTTTGCTCCATAAATATTAAAGAAATCATCCGCCCAGGTATGTCATCTGTTGATTCATGGGTCCCTTTCATCCATGAAACTAGAGAATCTCTTTTCAGAATCAAAGATTTGTGTATTTATGAATGTTCATGACATAAATTAAATTGAAATTCATGTTCATGATCATGTGGGGTTTTGATTCATGTTTGAAATTACATATTTCAATAATTGATCCTAGGATGTGATGATCTATATAGTAATCATGATAAACCCTTAAATTTGTACGTTGATTGATGTATCCATGATTATTAGATGTGTTGATGATTGTATAACCAAAGCATGCTTCCCATGTGTTTGATTAAATGCCTATGTGAAGGAAAAGTGTCATACTAGTATGATAATATGAAATCCACATTTAAGTACAAGTTTATGCATGTCAATTGCTTGATGAAATGTCTTAATCAATAAGTAATGGATATATGTGTGGCCATTATGGTCTTTAGAACTTGTACTTCATGAATTCTCCAACTTATTGTATTATGGATTGTGATGTTGGTCATGTATTCTAAAAGTCATGCTTTCCCAGTTTCATACTATCGAGTCCTAGGGGTACTTGTACCCGACAATTAGTTATGTTCCTAGATCCAGTGTCATGTTTTGAAGATACACTAAGTCGAGCCATGTTCATAGAATTTCAACTAGTCATGTGACTCAGGAAAACTAACTTAGAACCTCAGAAATTCAATAACCTCAGTAGTATTCCGTTAGTTAAAAAAGCTCTGTTAACTCGATCCAGTCAGTTCAGTTAATCATGTTCATTATCTATCCATATGGAAGTACAAATTAGCACGAGCAAACCCAAGGATGGGAACCTATTTGTTATATGAGGGCATATTTGTTAGAAACAATCCTTGTGTTCCAGAACGACGTTGCCAATATAGGTTGAGACATCATAGACTGTTATATGAGGGTAGACGATGTGGATTAACCTATTATATGATGCTTCCCACCATTCTCACTAGAGATACCTGTTATATGAGGGTTACTTACAGATTGTCCTTACCAGTGGCGTTGTACTGACACCCTTCCAATTAGGGTTACAAATTGGACCCCAGCTCAGCCATAATGGTGTATTAGGGGCATACCAGTTAGATGACTACTTCCCACAGTTTCAATGAAGAATCAAGACATTCAGATATAGTCATTTAGTATAGGTAATAGAACATAGATATTTCTAAAGTATTTAGGACTGTCTGATACAGTCAACTCAGAATAGTTCAGAACTCAACTAGTTCAATCAGAACCTAGACTGTCAGATACAGTCACTCAGTATCAGTTATTTGAATTATACAGATATCAGTATCTTATGTTATTAGTACTCAGACTCAGTAATCATGTTATCATGAATTTAGTTATTTTCATTATGTATTCATGCATGTACACTCATATTCATGTTATCCAGTCAGTTCGTATAGTTCATCTATGTGAATCCTTTGCATTCACCTTCCTCATATGCATACCACTACATCCAAACGTACTGACGCATTTGCGCTATGGTGTTTTATACAATAGTTTCAGAAGCACAAGCCTTAAAGCATCACTAGCATTCTAGTCTAAGCAGTTAGAGTTAGCAGAGAGTCCTCACCCTTCGAGGACATGACCATTACTTTATTCTCTCATTAATTAATTTATTAGTTGGAGTTTCTTGGGTACATGTATGATCAACTCCTTATTCAAACAATTCAGCCCGTTAGAGGCTTTTCAGACTACAATTTGTTCAAATGGTTTACTTTAGTTCTTTTGGGTATTTCATGCCCCATCCAGATGTTATGTTTTATCCACTATCATGTCTCAGTTTTGAACCTTATGGTCTTTCAGACTTTAATTCCGCATTTATGCAGTATATCATGCAGTTTACAGGTAGAGAAATCAGTCATGGGTTAGCTTATGGTCCTTCGGGGTCTTGAGCACCGTGTAGAATTTCGGACACCATATTCGGACATTACAGTTACTCGCAATACAAGATGATAATTAAGCTTCCAAGCCACCCCCCATAACCAATTTTGAGTTCTTACACTCATTTTGGGGATTCTAGGTCTAAATGGTGAAGGGGAAATGCCCCAAATGTTTCTTGGGGCCTTTATATAACCCATATAGGTTTTCAAGTGCTGCTATCGCGGTCATACAAGTCGTGATCACGCTTCTACGATCATACTTTTATCAATGATCGTGGTAATAACAGATGACAACAAACTGAAAAATGAGATTTTGACCCTCTGAACTCATACAGAATCAAAATAACATGACCCAATAGTGAATTTTGAGTGCAAACCACTTTTTAAACTCATTGGACTCGTCAAAAGTTTCATAGGATATCATTTCACCAAAAATTTAGGCCTACGTGTAAACGTTCATCAGTTTTCATAAATTCCAATAAATAGCCCAAAATAAGATAGGGAGCCTTGGGACCTAAACCAAGGGTCTCTCTAGCCTAAAATTGACATTACATACGCGATGGGGAATTTTGAATTTCAATGTTAGATCAATTCAACCTAATATGGCTTCCACACCCATTCTTTCTAATTTTAAACTTTTCGACCAATAGGTCGAAATACGCTCGCATGCATTGGGACCCTAACCAAAGGTCTACCAAGTATTAAATTGATATTACGTATTTGATGGCTAAGTTGGAATTTTCATCCGAGATTGTTTCACTAAAGTTTTCGCTTACTAGCCATTTGGAACCAGAAAAGACTTTTTAACAAGTAATTGACTCTAAAAACCAAATAAACCACCCAGTAACCGAACTATTAGTCCTAGCAAGTCATAAATGACATGGGGCAGCTATGGAGACTCTCAAACGGTAAAGCTTATAATAAATATGGAAAATTATATCAAGGGTCATTACAACATAGACTACTAAACCCAAAAGTCAATGGATAGAAAGTATCTCTGAAGCTCGAAAGGATTAGGTATTGGACTCGCATGCTCTTAGCACGACTTCACAAGTAGCCTTAACAGAGAGAAAATACTTCCAAGGTATTTAGCCACAGGTATCTCCATTTCAACCAACACTATCATTCTACCTCCAAAATAGCTAACACAACTTAACTGCTAACTGGCCTCCAACTAAATTGATAAGGAGAATAATCATAGACTGAACCACAACACATTTATACCATCATTATATCTGCATAAATCAACAATGGTTTATCCTAGCAAAAAGCAAACCAAGACATGAATTGTAAAGCCAACTCAAAATAAAAAAATAACCTTCCTCTACCTCTTGCACCTGCTATTTATTCCAAGATAGGAGAAAAATAACTTAAGTCTCGTCCGCATAGTCTCACATGGAGAACTCAAAGATCTGAAGTTGTTTCACTGAAAGTACATAAGGAAAACCTGAGAATAATCTCATAAGTCTTTATGTAGGTAACAAATTGAGATAATCAGGAAATGCAATCGATAACAATTCTGTAAGCAGTCTAGGAGAAAATTAAACTAAAATTTCGAAACCCATGGTATAACTAGTCATTACTGAATATCCCACTCCAAGATGTCTCCTATATCTGGAATGAAACCACACTGAATCCAACTTGAGAATATTACACCCACTTAGTAAATCATCAAAAATTATTAAAGTAAATCAAAACTCAAGGTCAAAATTGAAGTAACCAATATGGGGCCCATGGTCTATGATCTTAACCCTTATCAACTATAATCCAACCTAATTCTAGAAGATCAAATATGTAACCACGAAGTTGTCTAAATTAGCCTATAAATAAAATCGGAACAATGACAAGTCTAAAACAAAAGCTGCATACAAGCTCTACGATACTAAGATGAAAACTCAATATCAGGCTGAATCACTCGGTCTCAATTATCTAAATCAGAACTAAAGATATGTAGGCATTTAAGTTTCAAATCTATATACTTCCATATCACCATTCCATGGAGTCAAAATCCAAAACTGGGCCAATAAGGCTATAGCAATGTCAACTATCTCTGATTGACTCTGGTAGCCAAATTTGACATATCTAAGTGAAATCATACTAAGCCATAGTCGAGACATATGTAAAGAGTAAAATCAATAAAGAAATAATCCCTGATTGATAATCACAATCAACCAACTCTATATGAAAAGGAGGGAACAAAATATAGCCGCAAATTAGAAATCATGGCAAAGACAAAATCAGTGGCTTAGAAAGCATATAATCCTACACCATATCTGCTGGAGGGCAGGAACTATCCAAACATACTCTAAACTTCTCATGGCCTAAAATACACCAGTAAAGGCAAAATCTTTAGCCATTAAAAGAAATGCAATTTAAGACGGAAACTAACCAATACAATTCCCCACCTAGGCAAAGAAAAAGCCATAAACACAAATCAGCAAGGAGAATTACTCCACTAAAATGAGGATTTACTGAATCCACCCAAGACCCACATCATCAAAGAAGAAATACCAATCACAAAGAAAAGTTCAAAGTCGAGATTAATCCATGATATCTCAACATCAACATCAAATTTCTACCAAACAAAGAAATAGCCACAAATGAAGAATGGGTCTTAAATTGGTCCATCTCACAAAGGGAAATATTAAAAGAGATAGCCAAAATAAAATCCTTCAATAACCAGAAGGCAAGTCTGAGGATCTCTAACTTAAAAATAAGCAACATAACTAATTTGCTGACTTGAAATTAACAAAAGCCATGGATGGTCATCTTACTTTTGATACGATAATAAATTCTCAAAATCAATCTAATAGAGATAACAAAGAGGGAAAATAGAAAACCTCAAAAGGCTAGGGGAAAGTAATCAATAAATCGGGCTATATTTACAAAACCCACCAAATAATATCACATGAACATATGATTCTAACTAGATTAAACTAGTCAATGCAGCTACCCTGCGAGAATCAAATTCATCAAGTAACAACAACGAGTAATAACATCATGTAATATCAATAACCTCATATAGTAGTAGCAATAGCAATAACAATATCAGTATCAAAATATAGAACAGGTGGTACAAAAATAAATATTAATATCATGTACCACTCAATGGCCACAATAGGGCTAAAGTGCAAAGATAAATGGGACTCAAACCCAAATCCACAACCACAGGGTAAAAAATTCGATATCTACTACATCCTGTACTAAAAGAAATAAACTATAGAGTAGTAACATAATCATGATTTCAACAAAAAGGCAAATAATGACCAATATAAATTAATCAAGGCATATAATTAACAATGGGTATGAAAACCCCAATACATATAATAAAAGATAAACATGAGATGTAAAAACACACCAATTTTTGCAATGTTTGCAGTCACATGACTAATGGGCATAGAGAAAATAAATCTGAACGGGACTAAATAAGATTGACTGACTAAATTATCAACTGAGGTGCCAACCACACCATCTTTAACTTATGAAGCCACAATATCAAGAGCTGATCCAAATAAGCTGAATAACCAGAATTTATGTCAGGGAAACTCCCTAGACTAGTATTTAGTCTATCTATAGTTGTAGCATTTCCTAAAGCATCAATATTAAGAGAACACAAACTAAGCCAAAATGGATGGCCAACTGATGGTGAGGGAAATCCGCAAATTTATGTCCAAACTTCCTTTATCATAACCTATTTGAGGAGCTCTAGGCTAGTGGGAAAACTACATGCTAACTCTAGCTGATCACTTATCTCATACTGGGGGCATTCTCTAAACAAGTGTCTCATCATCAGACAACCAAGCCAAGAATCTAGAATACTTTGAGATACTACCCTACATAATCCAGAATGGCTGCTATAACCTGAAGAACCATACCACACTCCACAAGTCTAATAGGGACTCAACCTAAATCTTTTTAGCTGTTGTTGAAGATCTATGATATCCATCTCTAACTATCTAATTCGATGTTGTGCTAAAATTTTGGAAACATGTATTAGGGTCTTATCCGCATTTTTTGAAAATATTGTATGGTTCTTTTGGGATATAATAGAGTCAAAGAATATATTCAAGGTTCATAGGAATGCAGTCATACAATAAGGAGTTATGAAGTGAATTTCCTAAAATATCACTATAGCCTCATGAAGATAGCTTACAAATATCTCTGCACCGATCTTTATGACTCTACCAATCTTAGCTTTTGTACTGATACACCAATGAAACCTATGCTCTTATACAAATTTGTCACGACCCAATTTCAAAAGTTATGATAGCCCCTGCTATAACCCAACAGTATGAAAGAAAACCCATATTCTAGAATGTCTAGTAATGGACTACTCATTAATATAAAGAAAAAAATATGGAATATATGGATTAAAGATCAATATCTAGAAGAATACCAAAGCCCGGTGGTATCTGTATAAGAGCTTCTAATATCATAAAAGAACGAAAGTGATATATCAAGAATCATACAATAATACAACTTAGAGAGTAGTTTAATACATAAGAGAGAGATAAATAGTTCTCCAAATATTAGTAGCTCACTCTAACTCTCCGAACTAGGGCTGCACCACACGATGGACACATCAACAATATAACTTATACTATAATCTGCAGGTTGCAGAAGTGTAGTATGAGTACCAAATGGGTGGTACTCAGTATGCAACTGCCAACTGAGTACCATAGATAAAGCAGATATACACAACATATAAACAGAATGGAAACTACACCCAAGAGTCAATAAATCATATATTAGTTCCATGAGAATAATAAAGGAACACTATCATATTTATATCCAATTGTCTAACATAATAATACTAAGGAAGTATCAGTGTGAACTATTTTATTCCAACTACATTAAACATACATCAATTCTAGACCATATATCCCATATCAATATAAAATATAGAGCAAATAAAAGATATATAGTAGAATACAAGGCTAAGTAAAGACTATATAAAATAAACAACGAAGAAAGGGATATACAGTAATACCATAGATTCATATAACTCTCTCTCTCTCTCTCTCTATATATATATATACATATAAACATGAGGTTATCTCAAGCATAACCTATATCATTATATTCTCCTTTAAGACCTCATTATTACACTTCTTGGTATTTAAACACTATCATACTCGGGGTATGTCGTCCACTTGTCTAGACATTAAATATTCGTTCATAATAATGCAATCATAAGATAAGAGAGGCCAAACACATACCTCAAATCGTAATACCAGATCAATGACCAATATGTCATAAGCTAGCCATAATAGTGATCATAATAATGATAATAACAATGTCAATAACAACATGAATAACCACCTACTTCAGACAATAAAATACCTAGCTGAGCATATGCGTACCCCCACTGCCTTAGACTCGAAAGGTTAAATCAACATACAATAACACAAGGTATATTCTACCATTATTTATGCAATTGTCCCATACCAACTGATAAAAATAGATGCATACTAGTGATAGGCGACGTGCATGAAGGAATAAATTTAGAGTATACCATCAATATCACAATGCATCATAACTATCCTCATCGGGACTATCATCATAGTAATCAACATTCGGCCTCACCAGGTATCAATATTATCTGAATAGTATCCTCCAAACTAGAACCAATTGTCAATATCATCACAATATCTTTTGGCCTCACCGGGTATCAATATCATCTCAATAGTATCCTCTAGAATTGAACGTAGTATCAATATCATCATAATATCTTTCGGCTTCACCGGGTAATAGTATTATCACAATAGTATCCTTCAGACTAGAATCGGGTATCAATATCATCATAATATCCTCTGTTCTTTCTGGGTATCAATATGTCATCACAATATCTTTCGGCCTCATTGGGTATCAATGTATCATCATAACTATCAATACATAAATATAGGCATATAATAGATATAGTGATGCAAGCCGATATACTCATAACCGTAAATATATCTTTCTTATCAATAGATACCAACTACTCAGTATTAGCTAACCAACACTTATTATTATTAAAACACTGGTTCGCTAGTTATCACATAACCTCTAATTATTAGCCTAAACATTATCCTTCACATAATCCTTAATCACAAGATAATAACTAACCATTCTTCATTTAATATTCAACATCTACCATCTATTATAGCTTCATCATTAGATCTAAATCGTAATTTATCTACCATTCATTATTATCAACTATTCATCATATTTTCGTTAACCATTACTAGAAAACACATTACTATACACTGCCTAACCATCTTTTATTATAATATAATGCATTAACAAACAATCATTGGCTACCATGTTCCAACTAAGCAAGATTCACTAACTAAAACATTAGCTTCCTATCTATAAAGTGCTATAGTTACCTAATAGACAACTAGTTAACACATAGCTTAATCGTTTAAGAAGAAAACCAAAAATAAGATCACATTCCAACTATAATCACATCATTTTTAATGGTTAATAATCATCCTCATACCAAACCTATGCATGCCATCACCAGTATTTAATAAGTGGATTAATAATCATCATACCATATCCTCCTTCATCCTAAAGCGAAGAGATGTGTTTACAAACACGTACATATTCATACTCATAAATTGTAATCACATTATTCACATGATAAAAATTTCATGGATATTAAATCAACACCATAGCATGGACCTTGGCCCATTAATTTATCTAAAATAATCACAACATCTTAATCATGGCCTTAAGCCCTCAAAAATTTCCAGAACTAATATCAATAATCATATGCATAAGACGTAGAATACCTCTAATCATCTCACATATCAAAGGCATATCAAATATAGGTGGCATAATATCAATATATATGTCATCATCTTATACATAATAGGCATCTCACATCTGGGAGGCATAATATAGATAGACATGTAATTATCTATAATATATCATATGTCAATAGGTCATACATAAGGAAAACAAGGGATTAAGTGGCTGAAGTTACCATGATTATGGTCAGGTAATTGCAATTACGAACACGTGGGAGCCATGGAAGCGCATAGGGACCGAAATCACGGTAACTGGGTGCAGTTATGCTCCCTTGCTTTCCATATCACTTTTATAGGCCAATTTACATATCCTAAAGGATATTTGTATCTATAGGTCAATAATCAAGTCTAAAAGAAAATATCACCTCTATAGTACACATAACGTATCTAGGAGGAATATCATATCTAAATGCCTAATATCACTTCCACAAGTAGTATCATAACCATAACTTAGAGGCCATAAATCAGGAATATCAATACAAGTTACCAAGTTATGAAGTAACCTTATTTTAAGGATTACTAGCCTTATCTATGTCTAAAATCTACAACTAAGTCCAAAAGACTTAACATAAGCTTAGGCCTAAGTTGTCCAAGAGATCCCACTTCTAATCCTCAATTTCCATAATTTGGCATACTAGGCTACGATATCTAGTTCATCTTCTACATATCAAGCAAGCTAGATTCTATCTTAAGATAGTAAGTTCTACTAGAAACATGGGTACTCAAATAAACTCAACCAAACTTTCAGTCCCAAAACTATCACTTTAGCCCAATAAGGCTAAATATACAAATCATACTTCAAATTCTAAAAAAATATTCAAAGTATAATATTATATCATATTCATGCTACAAATTAATCCAAACTAGTTAGAAGGCAATAAGATTCTACGTATTGAGTAGTTCAACTTATGGTTCAATACCCTCATCTAATCCCTAAACTTATGTGTATATTAAATCCTATATCATTTTATCCATCATCAATCATAACATTCACATTAACACATAATATATAGTATACATCATCCAAGAAGAATAGTAGGGAGAAGCCTACCTGAAAGCCGAACCGCAAAATCCCAAATAATGGACCATACACTCGTCTTCACTTTACAAACCTCAAAATTGCATCACACTAACAAAACCATAATCTACTCATCGTTACGAGTCTAACGATACTCATGCTGCACTACTATGCTTCAGGTCCAAAATGACACCAAAACCCTAAGTGGGTCCTACATATGAAAAATGAGTTTCTGAGACTAACCTAATGTTCACACATGAACAAGGAATCCAATCCTCAAATAATGCATGAAAACTAAGCATACATTGGGGTAAAATCAAGCCCTAAGCTAAATTGGGACTTTAGGTCCTAACTATGAAAATCAAGCATGAATTTAAGGAATTCATACCTTAATCTTGAAGTTAATCACGTTACAAAATGATAATTATGCCCCCAAGACACCCCTCATGACCAATTTTTAGCTTTTACACTAATTTTAAGACTTCTAGGTCTAAATGGTGAAGGGGAAATGCCTAAAACACATCTTAGGGCATTTATATAGCCCTTATAGGTACTCAGGTACCGCTATCGCAGCCACATAGGCTGCGATCGTACTCACACAATTGCATAATTTTTGTCGTAATCGTGGTTGCACGTGATGACATCAAACATAAAAATGAATTTTTGACCCTCGAAACTAATACAGAATCCATATAACATAATCCAATAGTGAATTTTGAGTGTAAACCATATTTCAAAAATAATGGAATGATTAAAACTTTCATAGGAGATTGTTTAGGCAAAAAGAGGGGCCTACACCTAAACTTTTATCATTTTTCAAAAATTCTACACAATAGTCTTAAATAAGTTCAGCAACCTTGGGAGATGAACCAAGGGTCTCCCTCCTAAGATCCATATTACAGATGCAATGGATATATCATCTTTTCAATTTGAGATTGTTTCGACCAAATATGGGTCCCACACTTATTCTTTCAAATTCTGAACTTTCCGACCAATAGGTCAAAATGATCTTAGGTGCATTAGGACCCAAACTAAAGGTCTACCTAGAGTAAATTCAATATCTTGGATCCTTCGGTGTAGTTGGAAGTTTCATCCGAGATTGTTTTGCTGAATTTTTTGCTCGGTGGCCATTTGAAATAATGAAGACTTCTAAACATGGAATTGACTCTAAACAACAAATATACTACCCGGTAACCAAACTATCATCCCCTGCAAGTCATAAATGACTTGGGGTAGCTATGGAGAGGCTCAAACTATGAAGATATGCGTAAATATAGAAAATGACCTAAAGGGTCATTACAGCTAGAGATCTTATGGCATACTTTCGGATATCTGTATTACTTCTTGAAAGTGAGGTAGTAAATATATACTTTATTATAGGGTTGTCTCAAAATCATAGACAACATGATTCTATTTGGGTTATTGTTTTCTTGATGACTCAGTCGGCCTTTTTTCTGCAGTTAACACATTAGATTCAGTCGAGGACTATGCTAAGCTCTACCATAAAGAGTTAGTGAAATTGTATGGATTCCCCTTGACTGTTATTTAAGATAGAGGTACTCTAGTTACTTCTAAATCTTGAAAGAAAATTTAGAAAGGTCTTGGTACTCAAGTTCATCTCAGTACATATTTTCAGTCACAGATAGATAGTGAGGCAGAAAGGACCAAACCAACCGTATCAAATATGATAAGACCTTGTGTGACTGATTTTAAGGGTAGCTAGGATGATCATCAACCATTGATTGAGTTTGCATATAATAATAGTTACCAAATTAGTATCCAGATGAACCCATTTGAGGCTATTTATAAAAGTACGTGTAGGCCTTCTGTTATTGGTTTGAAGTTGTTGCAGCTATATTAATAGGGGTAGTCTAAGTCCATGAGGCCATGGAGAAAATATGGATTATTATAGAAAGGGTCAGAGTTGTTACAAGTCCTACATAAATGTGATGATAAGGAAACTTGCATTTAATTTTAGAGATTTTGTCTACTTAAAAGTTTCACCTATGAAAGGGGTGTTAGGATTCGAGAAATATGGGAAGCTTTATACTCGCCTTATTGGTCCTTATGAGATTTTAGGTTATTTTGGCAAGGTAGGCTATTAGTTAAATTTTCCAACAGACATAGAATTAGTGCATCCATTCTTCTATGTTTCCTAGCTAAAAAAGTTCATTGGTCATCCGACATTAGTTTTTCCCTTAGAAAGTGTGGGCATGAAAGATAGCCTCTCTGACAAAGAGGTTCCTCTTGAGATCCTTGAACATCAGGTTCGTACGTTGAGGAATAAGTTTGCTACATGAAATATAATCAGCCTAGGGATCTACTTGGGAAGCAAAGTAGATTTGATTACCAAGTACGCCCACCTCTTTACTTTGAAATCAGCCCCATCTTAAGGTAGTTGTTCCCCTATAGTTAAATAATTAGTTTTATTTGATGTCATCCAACTATTCTCAAGCCCTAGCATGTCCCTATGAGTATTCATTCCATGTTTCAATTAATGACTCAGTACCATTTCAGTATTTATCTATTAGAAATTCTGTGTAGGAATTTCAGGTACATATGGTGTAAAACGGTTCCAATAATATCCGGAAAAGTGATAGAGAAAATGTTGGAATTACAACTTCTTTCCCTTAACCTTCGAACTTAGTCAGATAGGGATGAATGACCCTAAAGGTAAGATAAGGACACCCAAAATAATAAAGTGAGGATTCCCTATCCTCTCCACTTAACACCTTATCCTGAATTACTCTAAATCTAACATCATTAAACTAATGAGCCTGAATTTGTTCCATCAAGGAAGATCTAGCCTGAACAAATGCCAGAACACTCCATGTGCCAAAATATCAAGGCTAACCATAGGGTTATCCAAGAAATGAACCTCAACAAAGGTCTTTTCGGAGTCAAAAGATATGCCAAGCTATCCATGCTAGTAGAATTTTCTCTTTTTACATCCACAATGACATTAGCCTTGCCTGGATTATAGAGAATAGTCAAGTCATAATCCTTAAGAAACTCCAGCCAATAGTGTTTCCTCATATTAAGATCTCGCTTAGGAGAAGAAATATTGAAGTCTATCATGAATTGATAAAATCTTACAACAAATTGCATATGAGTAGTGCGTCTACAACTTCAAAGTAAACATAACCGCGCACTACTCCAAATCATGGGTAGAGTAATTCATCTCATAGGGATTAAACTAAGGAAAAGCATATGTAATCATATTACGATTCTGCATCAACACAACACCTAACCCAACACATAAAGCATCACAAAGATTATAAAAGACATTCCTTTATTTGTAAAAATCAAGATAGTAGCTGATGTCCATAAATCCTTGACCTATTGAAAGCTTGCCTCTCAAGCATTGAACTACTAGAAGAAAATCCTCTACTGAGTAAACTTAGTCAATAGAGCCACAATAGAAAAAAAGCCAACAACAAGCACTGATAGTAACCTGGCAAACCAACAAATCTATAAATCTTTGTTGGAGAAGTAGGTCTAGGCCAATAACGAACTGCTGCAATCTTGGTGTGATCAACCATAATACAATTGTCACAACCCAACTTTCTCTGGTCATGATAGAACCTACCATAACCCACTAGTAGGAAAGACAACCCGTAGTCTAGAATGGCTAATAATGGACTTCTTAATAATATAAGGAAAATAACGAGGAATATATGAAATAACGATCTATGCATAGAAGAATCCCAAAATTTGGTGGTATCACTACAAGATATTCTAATATAGAAAGAGTAAAAAAGTGAAGTATCAATAGAAATACACTTATACAACTTTGAGACAAATCTAATAAATAAGAAAGAGATAAGTAATACTCTAAATGTAAGGAGTTCACTCTAAGTCTCTAAACCAGGGCTGCTCTGTAAGATTTACACATCAATGATAATAACCCGTACTATGATCTGCAGGTTGCAAAAATGTCGTATAAGTACCTAACGAATGGTACATAGTAGTCTACTGCCAACTGAGCTCCAAAGATAAACAAGATATATACAACATATAAATAGAATGAAAACTACACCCAAGAGTCTAGAAAATATATGACAAGTCAATGAGATAATACGGAACAACTATCCTATTCATGTCTAAGATTTTAACATAATAAAAGTAAGGAAGTATCATGGTAAGCTAACTTATTCCATCTGCGTTCAATATATGTCAAAGCTATACAGTACATACCATATCAATATATTAATAAAGAGTGAAAGAAAGAAATGTAGTAATAAACAAGTCAAAGAAATGATGTAATATGAACAATGAAGGAAGAGATATACTATACTATCATAGCTTTATATAGCTAGATATATATATATATATATATATATATATATAGGTTTATATCTACTTATAAACACGAGGTCATCTAAAATCATAACCTAAATTGTCCTGCTCTGATCTTAAGACCTCACTAGAATATTATAAGTATTTAAATACTATCATATTCATGGTTTCTAATCCATATAGCTTGACATGAAATAGACGTGCATAATAATGCAATTATAAGATAGGAGAGGACGAATACGTACCTCAAATCTCGATACTGGATGAATGACCAATCTTTTATAAGCCAGTCATAATAATGGTCATAATAATGATCACAATAATATAAATAATAGTATAAATAACCAACTACTCCAAACAGACAAATAACTAGCCAAGCCTCTCCACACCGCCACCCCCAGGCTCGGAAGGTTCAGTCAACATACAAAAACTCTAGAAATATCCATCATCTATATCTATGCAACCTTCCCATACCGACAGATAAATATAGGTGAATACTGATGATAGACGATGCACATGTAGGATAAATGAAAAGTATACCATCAATATCACAACTTATCTTAACTTTCCTCATCAGGACCATCATAATTGTAATCAACATTCAACCATGGCAGGTATCAATATCATCTTAATAATATTCTCTGAACTCGAAATTGGTATCAATATCATTACTATATCTTTCAGCCTTACCGGGTATCAACATCATCTCAAGAGTATCCTGCGAACTCAAATTGGAAATCAATATCATCATAATATCGTACAGCCTTATCGGGTATCAATATGTAATCACAATATCCTCTAGCCTTCTTGGGTATCAATATATCATTACAACTATCATCACAAAAATACATGTATTTAATAGGTGCACAGACGCAAGCCAATATACTTATAACATTAAAGACATCTATCTTGTTAATACATCCGAACTATTTTTTATTAGCGAACCAACACGTTTGATTATTAAACTGCTATTTCACTACTTATCACTGGACCATAATCAACATTTATCCACTATTCATTATTATTTACTTATTATCATATGTCCGATAATAATCATTAGCCACAAATTACCAATTATTATCTATCCATGTTTTAATCATTAACTAACTATCATTACCAACTAATCCTCATTATTCCAATAATGCTCATTAATAGCTAATCATGATTATTAATATGGTATTACATTCATCTAGCAATCATTATTAACTAGGCGTCACTATCACTATCTTTTTTTATCATCTAGCTATATTAAGTCACTTATCCTTACTTATCAACTAATTGGCAACGCTACTTTGTTATCAAAATTAACTAATCATTATCATAGATGAACTCTTTTTTCATGGACACGTATCAACTCTAATAATGAACTACCATATTTCAACTAAGCAAGGTTTATTAAAAGAACATCAGATTTCTAGCTATCAAGTACTATAGCCACATAAAAGATATCTAGCTACTACTTAGCTTAACCCAAAATTAGGAAGAATAGTCATATAATAATATTTAAACTAGGCTCATTTCAATTACCAATATAATAATCATGAATTTATAAAATCTATGCATGCCGTCACCAGTAATCAATTAGTACAATAGTATGTATTATACCACATCATCCTCCATCCTATACCGGAGATATAGGTATACAACCATATACATATTCATGTTCATAAACTTTTGTCACATCATTTACAATGATAGACATTTCTCAGATATTGAGTCAATATAATAGCATGTCCCTTGGACCATCGATTTAACCAAAATAATCATAACATCATTATCACCTCATTAGGCCCATACAAATATCTGGGACTCGTATTAGTAGTCATATTCATAAGTTATAGCATATCTCTAATCATCTCACATATAAGAGGTATCTCACATATAGGAGGCGTAATATTAATTAAGTATGTAATCATATCTGACACAAGAGGCATCTCACATTAATGATACACAAGATTGATACATATGTAACTGTCAATATTATATCATATATCAACATATCATACATGATGACATCGAGGAATATCACTTCTCCAGGCTAATTTACATATCCGAGAGGAACATCGTCTCTTTAGGTCCAATAATCATGACTAAAGGAAATAGTTTATCTATAGGCCAATCATCAAGTCTAAGAAAAAATAACATCTCTGTAGGCCACATGACATATATAAGAGGAATATCATCTCTAAATACACAATATAACTTTACCTAAAAACATCATAACCACAACTAAAAGCCACAATCTGGGAACATAAATACAAGTTGCCATGTTATGAAGTAACTTTATTCTAAAATTTACTACTCTCATCTTTGTCTATCATCCACAACTATGTCCACAACACTTAAAAAATCTTAGGCCTAAGTGGGCCGAACGATAGCACTTCTAATCTTTAATTTCAATAATTAGGCATATTATGCCCTAAACTAGGCTAAGGTATCTAGTTTATCTTCTAGATGTCAAGTAAGCCATATTAAAGGATAAGATAGAAAATTCGACTAGAAATAAGGGTACCCAAGTCAACTCTATCCAACTTATGGTTTCAAGACTAGTATACTATCCCAATAAGGCAAAGCATACAAATTATACTTCAAAAGCTAAAACCATATTCCAAACATAGCATTATATTATATCCATGCTATAAATAATATAAACTAGTGAGGGAAGGAAATAGAATTCAAAAGGTGTATAAACACAACATTTTGTGGGTCCAAAATCTTCATCTAATCCTCAACATCAACAATAAAAGCCAAACTATCCTATTCATAATCAATCCTAACATTCATATTCACTCGTAATATATATCACACATTATCTATGCAGAAAAGTAGACAAAAACCTACTTAAAATCCGAACCTTAAAATCCCAAATCATGCACCACACGCTCAACTTTGCTTCAAAATCCCTAAAACTTTATCACACTAACAAAATCATAATGTACTCAACAACATGAGTCCAAATATACCCATATTATACTATTATGCTTCTGGTATAAAAATGACACTAAAACCTAAAGTGGGTACCACATATAGAAAACGAGTTTCTGAGGCCAACCCAATGTTGACACATGAACAAGGAATAATAACCCTCAAAGAATAGGTGAAAATTAAGAATACTTTCAGCTAAAATCAAGCCCTTAGCTCAATTTGGGTTTCTGGTCCAAACTATTAAATTCAAGAACGAATACAAGAAGTTCTTACCTTAATCTTAAAGATAATTGTGATATAAGATGATAATTAGGCTCCCATGATGGCCCAATGAAAATTTTTGAGTTATTACACTAATTATGGGTTTACTAGGTCTAAATAGTGAAGGGAAAATGGTCTAAACACATCTTTTGATCTTTATATAGCCCCTAAAGGTTCTCCAGTGCCTCTATAGCAGATACACAGGCCACGATCATGTTCCCACGATCATAGACTTTTGGCCACGATTTCGGTTGCACTAGATGATAGGAAATTAAAAAATGAGTTTTTGACCCTCAAGACTTATATGGAATCCAAATAACATGATCCAATAGTAAATTTTGAGTGTAAATGACATTTCTAATTCGTTGGATGCATAAAAACATTAATAGGATATCGTTTAGCCTAAAAGTATTGCCCACACCTATAGCTTCATCACTTTTCATAAAATCTGCTCAATAGATCAAAATGACTCTGGGAGCCTTGTGAGCTGAACCAAGGGACTCCCTACCCTAAATTCAATGTTTGCGACATGATGGCAAAGTCAAATTTTCTATTTGAGGTCGTTTCGACCTAATGTGGATCCTACACCCATTCTTTCCAAGTTATAACTTTTTGACCAATAGGTCAAAATATGCTCGGGTGCATTAGGACCAAAACCAAAGGTCTACCTAGACTATACTAGATTTTCCAAATTTGCTGGTGTAGCTAAAATATGCATCCAAGATCTTTTAACTAAACTTTCCGCCCTGTGTCCATTTGAACCAGCGAAGACTTTAAAATAGAAAATTGTCTCTAAAAACCAAATGAACTGCCTGGTAATCAAATCGTCAGTCCCAGTAAGTCATAAATGAATTAAGGTAGCTATAGAGAAGCTCAAATTGTAAAGATAAGTATACAGTTAGAAAATGACCTAAAAGGTCATTATAATGTCAGTACTAAAAGAAAGTTCATCCATGAAAGTCAACGGGTAGAAAGAATCCCAAAAGCTCAAAAGGACAAGGTATTGTTCCTGCATACTCCAAGAATAACTTCCTAGGTAAGCTCAATGAAGAGAAAATACCTCTAAGGTATTTTGACACAATTATCCCTTTTTCAACTAGTACTCTTATTCTACTTTCAAAAATAGCCAACTCAACTTAACTGTTAACTGGCCTCAATTAAACCGAAATGGTTGATGCTTACATATTAGAATCAAATCACACCGATACTACCACTATATCTGCATAAATCAACAAAGTCCACTCCAACACATAACAAACAAGACATGAGTTATAAAACGGACTCTAAATTAAAAAATAACCTTCCTTTACTATTTTCCACATGCTATTTGCTCCAAGCTAGGAGGAATATCACTTAAGTCTCATCACAGAGAACTCAAAAAAATGAAGTTGATTCGCTGAAAGTCTATAAGGTAAAGTTAAGAATAAGATGATAAGGCTCTATCTGGGCACACAAATTGAGATAATAATAAAATGTAATCTCTGCAAATATTGTAAGTAGTCTCAATGAAAATCAAGCTAAAATGTCAAAATCCAAGGTGTAACTACTCATCATAGAATATTCTACTATAGGATGTCTCATCCACTGAGAATAAAGACATATTGAATCCAACTCGAGAATATTACTCCCTGAGTAAATCATCCAATATTCCTAAAGAAAAGTAAACTCGAGGTAAAAACTAAAATAACCACTACAGGGCCTATGGACTAATATCTGAACACTTTTCAACTATAATCCAATAAAAGTCAATAATACCGAATAGGCAACCACAAAGTAGGCTCAACCAACCTATAAATGAAATTTGAAAATGGACAAGTCTAAACAAAAGATGCATGCAAGCTCTACAACACCAAGCTGATATCTCAATATCAAGGATGAACCGCTTGGTCTCAAATATCTTAATCAAAACTAACAACATGTAGGAATTAAAGCTCCATATTTATCATACTTATAAATCACTATTCTGCGATGTCAATTCTAAAATTGAGTCAATTAGGCTATATTAATGTCAACTATCTCAAATCAACTTTAGTATCCAAATCTGACATACCTGAGATAAATCATACCAAGCGACAGTTGAGACATATCTATAGAGCAAAATAACAACAGGGATAAAAACTTACTGATAATCATAAGCAACCAACTCATTATCGATGGGAGGTAATAAAATATAACCGCTAAATAGAAATCATGCTAAAGGAATAATCACCGTAAGAAAATGCATATAACCCGCCCCATATCCACTGGAGGGTACAAACTATACAAACATACTAAAAACCTTATAAGCATAAAACGAAAGCAAAAATGAAAAAAATTGTAGAAACTTAGACAAATGCAACTTAAATTAGGAACTAACCAATGCAATACTCTATCTAAGAAAAGAAAAAGCCATAAGAACATATCATTGTATAACTCCACCAAGAATCACTAGGCTTAACAAATACTATAATTGGGACTTCTTAAATCCATCCAAGAACAACCTCATTGACAAAGATATACCAATCTCATAACTAAGGTCAATGTCAAGATCACCACCAGAGAACCAAAAAATCAAGCTAAAGAGTTTCTACTTCATTAACTTATGAAGCAATCATAGGAAAGGCAACCTGCCTCTAACTCTATCACACAACTTAAGGAAAAACCATATCATAGCAACAAAGGATTACCAAACCTCTACACTAATAATAGGGCAAACCATCCCATGAGAACTAACACAACATACCAATGAGATAAATCAATGACATCTGAACATCAACATTAAAAACTCTATCTAATGAATAAATAACCATAATTGAAGAACAACCTCAAACTGGTCCATCTCATAAATGGGTTATACCGAAAGGAGTAGCCAAAACAAAATCCTTCGCAACATAGGAAGAAAGTCTAAGAATCTCAAATTCATAAATTGGTAACATAACTAAATTGCCTTCCTAAAATCCACAAAAACACTGGAAGATCACTTACTAACATATTACAACAATCAATCTAATACAACTAACCAAGAGGGAAAACAGTCAACCTCGTCGTTCTATGGAAAAGAAATATTCAAATTGGCTATATTGACTCGTGCCTCAAAATAGTATCACCAGAGAATAAAAGTCTAACAAGATAATACTAGTCTATACAACTACGCAGCAAGAATTAAATTTATCATGTTATATCCAGTAATTATGTCAAGTAATATCAATAACCTCACACAATGGTAGTAGTAGCACCAACAATATTAATATCAGCATACCAAACAGGCGATAGCAAAATGAAAATCAATATCGTGTACACTCAATGGCCACAATAGGGCTAATGTGGAAAGATAAATGGGACTCGAACCTAAAACCACTACCATAGGGGGAAAACATCAATATTTATCTACTTCATCTAGTACTTAAAAAAATAAACAATGGAGTAATAACATAATGAATTAAACCTCAATTAGGTCAAAATTAAAACACAATTGACCAAATCGTATCAATAGGCTATTTCATAAATAACCCAAACTTATTCGACCCAACACACTCAATTAACCACAATTTTAATCAGCACAAAATAAACATAACAGTAACCCATTTCTTCTTCTCTAAATGACAACATCCAAAAAGCCTATCACAATAATTAGCCGACCTAATTGCTGACCTGGCCCATTGATTTATTCAATTTCAATGGCCCACCTCTAAGTGAAACTCATCAACTCATTTTAAGTAACTAAACACCAATAGCCTACTATTCCTTTGCCTGACCCGAGCCTAATTTTTCATCTCCAAATAACATCAGCATCAATAACATTCAACAACAACAACATTATGTAAAGTTTAACCAGTCGTCACTCGATCTGATCCTGTTCCAAGCCTAAAATCAATCTTAACCTGCCCTTTTTCCCTACTTTTATGTGTCCATGGATCTCACATGAGTATGGACAAAGAGAATCTTCAAATCTTCAAGAAAAAAAATAAGTGGCCTCTCCAATGGTTCAATCCCATAATTCTCAAATGAGATTGTATGATTTCAAACATATTGGGATGTTTTTCATTAGTTCTTGAAGGGAATTGATTTTTCCCAAACCCTATTAGTCCACCCATCCCTAATTTATCAGAAAAATCCCAAATGGGTACGATTGAGGATGAGAAATGGGGATATTAGAGAGGATTTTTGAATTTCAAATCCTAGGGTTCCCTTCTTTTGAATACCAAAAATACCCTGATTATGTTTCTATATAAGAACAGGTTGGGTCATAGTTCAAGGGATTGGAAAAATCCTGCGGTTCTTTAGGGGTTGGATATTCTTGGATTCAAAAATATATGTTTGGAAAATCCAAACTCTGAGCTTCTAAATTTGGAGTCTCAAAAGAGTGAAAAAAATTTCTTGTTCCTACTGGAGGAGAAAAAATTCATGAAAAGGGAGAAACACGAGGAGGAAATTTTTGGGTTAGAAAATTTATTTTGTATTATAAGTTAGGGCTTCGAGTTTACTGTGAATACCTTTTTTAGTGGTTTCATGTCCGACGCTAGTTTGAAGTCCTGTTTGCTGCTTCAAAAAAGGTAACTATCCCTTTCCTTATTTAATTTTATCAACATATTTATTCTTCATCCTTTTGTTTTTAGTAAATGATTATTCCTTAGAACGATAAAAGTGAGGTCGGTTTCGATAGTTGGTTATAGAGGTGGTTGTATGCTTACAATTATAGTGATGTTGTGTTTGTTCGTTGTAGAGTCCTCAGAGGCCACAGGTCCATTTGTTATGATGTTCTTATTATGATGCATGTCTTGTGCTATGTGTAATCTGTTGTAATTTGTGAAAGGATTCTTTCTGTGTTTAAGTTACTCTTTCTTTCTGCTATTAGTACTGCAAACCTAAAGGTATTGTGAAGATGGTTTGATTGATTTCAAAAACTGTCTATTACTTATGTTTAAAAAAATTATTGTGCCTCAATAAGTTTTACACAAAGCCTGCTTAGGATTCATCCCTGTATTTAAAAAATGAAAATAATGATCTTGGTTTGTTCTATTTATATGAGACCTGAGTTATTTGGTTATGTATTTTCAAAATATTGTGTGATGGTTTTGAAATCCGAAAGACGAAGTCTTTTATCATGATCAAGTGGTACTTCTGGCTCTCTCTTCATTTGTGGATCTAATTTTTAATTGGTATATTGGATCTTGGATGTCAATATCACGTTATATGTTTGTAAGATGAAATTTGATTTTATTTTTCTTTCATGAGGTCAAATGTTTTCCTTTGTGTGTTCTCTGCTTAGAAGATAAGTCATTAATAAAATTAAGCTCAAGGTATTGGCTTTATGGTCAAAAACCTGTGCATTTATGTCTTTTGATTTCCAAATGGGCATTATTGAAAAATTAAATAGTGCCTTAACAATCTTGTGCGGGGTATCAACTAAAAAATCAAATCTTGGACTGTTATGTCGTGTCCATTAGGAGTCACCCAATCTATATTGCCAAAGCTTTAGAATACCTAGGATTCCTATTTTTATAAGTGAATTGCATCTATCTCTTATGTTTGTTTGAATTTGTACTTAAAAAATGGATTCATGGGCTATTCAAAGGTACAAAAAGAGAGTTATATGTTTGCCTTTTTTTAGATTCGAGTGTTGTTATTCTTCTTGTTTGCTTAAGTCTATACCAGGGTTTCTTCATGACCCTCTTTAATCATTTTAATAAACCCGACATGTAGATTTGTATACTTTGAGCAACCTGTAATTTGTTAGAGGCATGATTATGCATGATTACTAGCCAGGTAACTATTGTTGTCCGTTATTTGATAATCATCACTTTAATATATGTGATATTGGTCTTACTATGTAATTTATTAATTGCATATCTATTTTCTATTTTTTATATATCAGCAAGCTCTAATCATTGTCATTTTCTTTACATGTGTCAGCGATTTCGAGTCCAAGAGGAACTCAATTTGTTCTTGCATTTATTTCATGGACCATTAAGTCCCATTATAACATTGAGTCAGCCTCAAAAAATCAAATCCCGAGTTGATCTTATGGCGTACGTATATAACAAGTCAAAAGAAGAGGATGGGTCAAAATCCATAGGTGAAAGATCGTTAAATTTCACATTGTTGTATTTACTTGTTCCTTTATTTATTTATCTAGTTATTCATTCATGTGGGCCTCGAAGGTAAAGTTGTAAATTTAATACAAGTGGAGAGAGACTCAAAAACTAGATTAAGACAGGTGAAAATGGGTAAAAAAACTCAACTAGATTAGGACAGGGGTAATGGTTAGGGCTTAAAAACCTAAATCACTACTTCTTTCCCTTCCTCTTTCCCTTTTGCTTTCTTGTTTTACATGCTTTGTGAACCAAGTTAAATCCTTAGTCAAGTAGCTAAAAACTGGTTTTGCATGAATATCAAAATATTCTTAAAATCACTTTCCTTTCAAAAAATCAACTTTTTCAAGGTTAATCAAAGACGATTTTCAAATAATCCGGATAACCTCAAGTTAGCAGACGTTTTAGGTGCCTAACACCTTTCTAAAATGTTAATAGGAACCGCTTAGTCAGAATCTTCAAAAATTGAATGATTTTTCTATTTTTAATCATTTAAAGTATTTTTATTAAGTTTTCTTAATTCCTTTTCAAAATTAAGTGGTGACTCTGCTAAATAAGTCAAAATTTCACCGCAAAACAGAAATGGTGACTCTATTGGGGATTGTTTGAAGTATGTTCTAACCAAATGTTTTATTTCGTCTTTTGATTAACTATTTATGTGTTCATATGTTTTGATTCTAAAAAGTTTGACTATCGCATCTCATAGCATATTGCTACATTGTTTAAACTGTTTGGGGTTTCGTTGATGTCCCGGCCCCTATTATTCAATTCCAAAATGTAGTGGAAATACAAAAGGCTTATTAGCACGTGAGTCGCCTTATAGCTGCTCATATTTTAAAACTCAAGTTGTCTGCTTGAGAACAAATGTTCAAAACTACTCTAGACACCAAGTATATAACAAAACCAAAATGCAATTTTAGGTATGAACCTAGGACGACCCAATACTCGGGCGGGGTATTGGGCCCATTAGAAAACCCGCCCTGCATTAATTGACCCCGAATCAATTAATGATAAATCATATCAATGTGTTAAAAATATATTCTTGTCTAGTTCAATCCCATGCCTCAACTACATAGCCACGAAAAATTCAAGATAGTTACTAACCCCGATGATTTCTTAAAATTATGGTGGGATTACATGAGCGCAAAAGAGAGAAAGATTGTTAGAAAACACATCGGGAATCTCCCTTCTTTGATCGAGATGGACTTTTGGCCTAAAATGATCCATGTTCTAACAAATTTTTGGGATGATCAGAATATGGTATTTTACTTCGGGGATGTTGAATTGACTCCTACGATTGAAGAGGCATTGATTTGTTACGAAAGTACTGAAATATGTTTTAAAAGAAGGGAGACACTAGATAAGAACATTTTAGTCCCAGTTGTATTGGATCATCGAAAGACCAAGGAGGTATTTTTAACTAAAGACGACACCTGTCTAATAGAACGTGATAGAGCAAATATCATTTTTCGTGAGTTATATCATAGGTTTGGAAGATTCTATGCTTTTCACAAATTTGGACATAAATTTGAGTCAGAAGCAAAATAGAAGGAGATGAGAGCCTTTTCGTTTGCGGTGGGCCTACTTTGAACCATGGTGTTCCCATAGGGTGAAAATGGCAGAACTCATCCAAGGGTTTTCTAAGTGACCCATGTGTTCTTCTTTGGAATGGAGTACAATTCTAAAAAGGTATTCCACAACTTAGCTCCTATGATTGTCGCAGACATATATCGAGCTTTGGGAAGATGTCAAGTCCAGAATCATTTCTTTCAAGGCTGCAACCTTATATTACAAAGGTGGATGATGATGCATCTAGTGAAAAACCCTAGAACAGAACAACTCAATCACAAAACAAGAATGAATCTGCTAGAATCACACGACATATGGTTGTTCATACACAAGTTCTAAAGGGAGGCATCTCATGAATTTAGGTTTAAGACTCTTGGAGAATTAATAGATGGCGATGTGCAATGGTCCATTGAGTACCTTCATTTAGGGAAATACACTATTGAAGGGGGCGAGTAGCCTTTTCTAGTGCTTCTGTGTCTCAGGGGAACCCGTCCTTACAATCCTCGCAGAGTTCTTAGGCAATTTGAGATCAAGTAGAAGACACCTCAAATCTATTCTATGCTCAGATTTTTCACCAAATATGATGAAAGTGAGCCCCCACTCAAAGACTACATGATTAATGGATGGATAAGAAGAAAGTGGATGAAAGTCTCTTTTCATATAGGGTATGAACCCGAAGTTAGCGATACATATAAGGATTGGTTAAAAAAGAGCCTCGCTGGAGCATTGATTCCTGGGTCGAACGTTCCTACTCGTGTCATTGATGTAGAATCCAAGAATCATATCAGACTCAATAGGATTCAATATGAGTTCCATAAAAGTGAAATCGTGTACTGACTAATTCATTTAGAAGATGCTTTAATAATACATATGTTGAGGGAAGAGTTGAAAAGAGTTAGGCAAGAGGTGATGATTCTAGGCAATGTTTAATCAATTTGGATGATAGCGTGGCCTCCCAACTAAATACTATAGGCAATTTGACTTATGACAGCAAGGACCAATTATGCGAGAGTCATTTGATAATCAATAGGTATCAAATAGCTCAGGAGGTGAACAAGGCAAAGAAGGCAAATGTAGATAAAGTATCCTCCAGTATCTAGTTTTTCTATTTCCCGTACATGGGAACTTATCTTTTTTTATGTTATTTCCCTTTTTACCTAATATATTATATCCCTCTTATGTTATTATTTATAGGAATTTATGCCCTTTTCATGTCTATATAATTTGGAGGATAATGGATTGAATTTAAGGAAGCATATATTTTCTTCAAAATCATTAGGATTGAACCCTTGTCTCAAAAAGGGTAACCCCAGGTAGGATACACATTATTATATTGTTTTGTCTAATATATTGTCTTATTTGCTTATGTCTGTTTATTTGGATCAAAGGTAAGTTTATCCGCAATGCTCCTATAGATGAATTTGACTATGACTCAAAAAACTCTTCATGGTTATTTCTTGTAAAATATTTTGCATTACTTATCACATATGGAAACTAAAACATTTGCCCTTTTGTTGTTTTACTTTATAGATAATAGAAACTACTCCGTGTTGATATAAGCTAGAAGAACGTCCGTACGTCACCCGATCAAAGGCTCATAAAATCCCATCTTCTGACCATCATTCAATAATAACTGGAAATAATGAAGAAAATGCATTGACCATCAGGGACAATGTAATAGCAGAATAGAATGAGACGATGAAATAGATTGTAAGGAAGATAGAAACGCTTCAGGAGTAAATAAATTGCACTCGAGATTTGGCTAACCCAGCTATCACCATCAATGCGACCATTCGATGAGAACATGAGATTCCACTCTAAATTTATCCCCTCAGTACACCTATTCTGGGTAATAACCCAAATAATGTATCATCCATCTCCGTTCTCCCATTTTTCCAAAACACCAATCCCAAAAATTACCCAAATGCCTAACATCCACAAAATCCATCTCTAACCCCATAAAACCTATCTCAGATTCCATTCCCAAATCCCCATAACCCATTTACAAATCAACAATATTGATTCCCAAATCCACAAGATTCACTCCCATATCCACAAAATCCATCCCCAAATCATCCATCAAATCTATCCCCGAATCTACCAAATTAGTTTCCAAAGTCGCAAAATCCTTCTCAGATGCCACCAAACTACTCGCAAATTCCACAAAACATTTAAAAATTTCAAAACTTCCTCCACACCTACCAACTAATTTTCTTTCATCTGCAAAATCAAGACTCTCTTCCAAATCCTCCTTATTCCATCATATCACCTGACATTTATAGTCCCCTTCCGAATCTCGACATAGACCATTATGAAGAGAAGGAGAAAGAGTAGAGGACCGAGCATGAAATAAATTTTATAGCTATGAATGAAGGGATCGTGAGGATAAAAGAATCTCATAGATAAAGGGACCGCGAAGGTTTAGGGTACGATGAATTATGTGTTCACCCGGGAGTAGATCTACCAGAAGGGTACAAGGTCCCTAGGTTTGAAGTATTATACAATACTGAAAACCGAATGGACCATATAAGAAGGTATTATGATCAAATGGTAGGGTAGGGAAAAATAAAGAATTATTGATACGTTTGTTCAGCTGGAGTTTAAGTAGCGAAGAGTTAAAATGCTTTATGTCTCAGGAATATTTATCTGCACCGCCGATTTTGGTTCCGTCCAAAGAAGGAATTTCATTGCTACTTTATCTATCTGAATCAAAAAATATAGTCGGATGTGTCGTTAGGCAACATTATGAGACTTGTAGGAAAGAGAAAGCCATATACTACTTAAGTAAAAAGTTTACGCCATGTCAAGCCCGTTACACTCTCATAGAAAGGACAGTTGCACTTTGACTTGGGCCGCACAAAAGTTGAGGCATTACCTTTCATCATATACCACGTACCTCATATCGAGAATGGATAAATTAAAGTATATATTCCAGAAAGCCATTCACATGGGAAAGCTAACCAAATGGCAAATATTGCTGGGTGAGTTTTACATTATGTATATAACTCAAAGAGCCATCAATGGCCAATCTCTAGAAGATCATTTGCCAGAGAATCCGGTTTATGATGAATAAGAGCCACTTTGAACTTATTTCCCAGATGAAGAAATTTTATTCAGAGGAGACGACATTATAAAAGTTTACCTCGGATGGAGTCTATTTTTTAATGGTGCAGTGAACTTCAAAGGTTCAGGAATTGAAGTAGTTTTCGGGTAATAAATGGGTCAACACTATTCGGTAGCTGCTAATTTGAATTTCCCATGCACCAATAAGATGGTCGAATATGAAGCTTGCATATTAGGTCTCAAATTGGTACTTGATATGGGTGTTCATGAATTTCTAATCATCGGAGATTCATACTTATTATGTCATTAGGTACGGGAAGAATGGGCAGTAAAAAATTCCAAGATTACTCCTTATGTGGAGCTTATGCATAAATTATGTGGAAAATTCAAACAAGTTGATTTCAGACATGTCCCAAGGATACAAAATGAGTTTAGTGATGTTTTGGCCACTATATACTCCATGATCCAGCACCTAGATCAGAGTTAAATTGATTCTTTAGAAATAAGCTTGAAGGAGTAACCCACCCATTGTTTACATGTTGAAGAAGAGCCTGATGGAATGCCATGGTATTATGACGTCAAAGGGTATTTAGAATCTGGAATATATCCTGAATAGGCCAGTAACAACCAAAAGAAGACAATTTGGTGTTTGGAGAAGAACTATATTCCAAGTGGGGAAATCCTTTTTAGGAGGACTCCAAATTTGGGATTCTTAAGAAGTGTTGACACTGCGGAAGCCAATAAATTGATAAAAGAAGTACACACTAGGGTTTGTCGGCCCCACATGAATAGATTCTCCCTTACTAGAAAGATCTTAAGGACTAGTTAATTTTGGATGAATATGGAAAATGATTGAAGCAGGTATCTGCAGATACACGGAGATTTGATTTGAATGCCTGCGCATGAGGTTCATGCAATGAATTCATTTTGGCCTTTTGTATCTTGGGGCATGTATGTTATCGGACCAATAGATCCACTGGCATCAAATGGGTATAGATTTATTTTTGTTGCTGTTGACTACTTTACTAAGTTGGTCGAAGTTGCTTCATATAGAGTCGTCACTAATAAAGTGGTTGCATATTTCATTAGGAATTGCTTAATCTGCCGATTTAGAGTGCCAAAATTGATCTTTGCTGATAATGGGTTAAACTTGAACAGTTACTTGATGAATAATATTTGTGAATGATTTAAAATAGTACATTGCAACTCGACCTTATATCTTCCATAGATGAATGGAGACGTAGAAGAAGGCAATAAAAACATCAAGAAGATCTTGACAAATATGATCGAGAATGATAGATCATGGCATAAGATGTTTCCTTACGCTTTCCTAGGGTATCACACGACTGTTCGAAGCTCCACCGGGGTGACTCGTTATCTATTAGTTTATGGTAATGAAGTTGTGATAACTTCTAAGGTTTAAATACCTTCCCTAAGGATTATTCACGAAGCCCGACTAATAAATGAAGAATTGGTTCGCTCTCACTATGAAAAACTCATGTTAATTGATGAAAATAGAATGGTTGTTGTATGTCATAGTCAGTTGTATTAGCATAGGATGCTTCATGCCCTTAATAAGAAAGCAAGAACTTGAATATTTGAAGTTGCACAATTGGTTCACAAATGAGTATTTCCTCACCAAGAAGAGTACAAGGGGAAGTTCGCTCCAAATTGGCAAGGGTCATACATAGTTCACAAAGTATTTTCTGGAGGGGCTCTGATTTTGTCTGAAATGGATGGTCAATAGTGTAACAAACCAATTAATTCCGATTCAGTAAAAGGATATTATGTTTGAACGACTTTCTAGGTTTTTTGTTTCCTTATTTTACATGTTATCATCTTTGTAGTAATATTTTTTTCTATTGCATAACTTCCTAGAATCCCTTTCCTTTAATGTATGAACTACATTTGACTAGAATTTCCAAGAAAGGGATACGTAGGAAGCCTATTTCGGCTTTGGTCAACCCCTTAGAAAATTTTATCCTTTCCCTTTATGTTTGAACAACGTGATGACCTAAATTCCCAACAAAAGGGATAAGTAGGCAGCCGATGTTGGCTTCAGTCAACCCATTAGATTTTTGTATATATCCTTAGCGTAGTCCTGAACTATGTTTGACCTAATTCCTGCTTTAATAGGATAGTAGGCACCCCAACAGCTTAGTTATATAACCCCAGGAAATAGAAACTAGAGTAGAATTTTTTAGAAGAAATCTCAAAAATTTATAGGAGATGATTGACATCCAACAAGGAGCACGAATAGCAACAAATATAGTATTTCCAAGGCATAATCACCAATTAAGCCACCTCAACATCACACATTAGAAGCAGACCTAATGATGCATCATGTAACACTAATTCTATTATCATTAACCATATTACAACTTTCAAGACTAGTTTCTATATTTTAACCAAGTAAGGTTCAACACTAGGTTACTAAACTTATAGTATTTAAGTCGTAGACATTTACTAGAAACCACTAGTTATCTCCTAAGCCATTTTACTAGGAAAAATTCCTTAATACTAACAATTAGTTCAAGTCTAGTAGATTTACTAGGTGAGCTTTGGTTCTACATAAGATTACACATACCAATTAACTTTAACCCAATAATGGGCATAAATTACCTCTAGTTACCAATTATAGTCAACAAGGGCTGCACCTCTTATTTATTGAAAAATGTACAATTAATGAAAAGCAATCTACCAAGGAAAACATCATGTCCCAGGTTCATAAGAAGTTTGGCCCCACACAGCCTAACCTCACTACATGTTCAATCATTTAAGTAAATTTGCATCATATGCCATCATAACATCCTTACCTCTTCTGAATTTCATCGAGCATCAAAATAATATCAACATAACCTCTAGATTTTACTAGGTATCATCATCGTATGAAGATATCTCTGGATTTCACTAGGACACATCATAACAGTATTACCTCTCCCGAATTCACCGCACATCATTATATTATCAATATATCCTTCGAATTTCACCGAGCATCATCATACCAATAAATATTGCCCAAGACAACAACATACATACACATACATAGCCAAATCAATAAACATATACAAGTCCACAATGATAGAGTAATATGGATATTTGATAACATATATCATCCTGCTTTAAGATTAGCATGTGCATGAGCATTCATACGATAACACTTTCTTCCCCTTTACATGGCTATCCGTGTCATGACCAAGAGATAATTAATCAAGTATACTCATTATCTAACCATCAACTATATCCACAATCTGACCATCGAGTTTAACCATTATAATCTCTACAATATAACATAGACATTCATCATGTATTTAGGTTTCTATGGATTTCACAGTTCAAGATTAAGATGAGTCAAGTCCCACTCCTAAATCCTAAGGATGCCTAATTGACTATCATAAGACTAACGTCTACCCTGATTTTGCGATATGTTATCTAAGTCAAATAACAAGTGCCTATCAATCAATTCTCACAATCCTATAGGGGTTATATTCTTCAAGTATTCCACCTAAGTCAACCCAACATCGAGTTTATTTATGAACTAAGCAATAGCTATGTCAACATACTCTTAAGGTTAGGGAGAAATATTATTCTCTTCAATTAGAGAAACTAGAGTATTCTCATACTATTTATCAGACTACTAGTAGACAATCAAAGGTTCTAGGCTAAGGGTAAAGCATCACACCTTACAAGATCAATAACCCATAAGTATCCTCTAATCCCCAATATCAACATTCAATCACTTATCATCTCAAGCAATTCATGAATCGACGAGCTTTTTCTTTTCTATTCTTCAAGTTTCCCTTTCGACAAGCAAAGCTATTACAACACAATCTAAGACTTACAACAAGAATTACCGTAACTATTACCGCACCATTATAATGTGGGTTCAAAATGACACCAAAACCCTAAGTGGGTTTCACCTTTGGAAGAAGTGTTTCCAAGACCAACTGATTATTACACAATCTTTAGGGAGTTATAAGCCACAAGATATTTGAGTCAGTGAATCAAATTTGGGACTAAAATTGAGAAATTTAGGGGTGTTTAGTCAATAAATCAGGAAATCAACACAAAAATATAAGAAATTTCACCTTAGATTGTTTTAAGATTCAATTACGCAAGTTATTTAACCTCATATTCTGCCCACAAGTCTTAATTTGAAAATTTTGCACTCTATAATGGTTTTAGCTTAAGAGGGAGGCACAAATGGGATTATTTTTGAATAAATATGCCTTTAAATAGGTTCCACCCAGCCTCAGATAGCGCAGTCGAGACATCTCGATCTATGAAAGGTATGGCTGAAGCTTGGAACATGACTTTGAGCTTGGGTCTGTTTTGGACAAATAAGATATGTAATCACCTAGTTTTCAATGTTCCGAACCTATTGTGAAATTCATGTATTACATTTAAAATCATTTTTTTAAAGTTTTCACTTAGTGGTTAATTAGGACCAATGAAGACTTCAAAATTAAGAAATTATTTCAAGAAAAAGTAACTGATCTATCAGTTCCGACAAATCACTAATGACTTATGGTAGTTATGGAGAAGCTCTATTAGTAAAATAAGCAATAATATGGACAATGACCTAAAGGGTCTTTACAAAACTTTACCTTCCACAGCTTTCCTACACACCCCACCATTATTACTCAATAAAACCATTACCATGAAACTAACTAATACATTTGCCATTTATTAATCAAGGGAATTAGTAGTAGTATCGTAATACTAACAATACTTGCAAGTATTATCTTTAGATAAATCTTAGGGGATTCTATGTACCCCACATGATTTCCAATTAATAAAAACCATGGACACATAGGGATTTTCAATCCATTTAAAACCAGTTAAATCCTTTATATCATTTAGGATTCTATTACCAACTTTAAACTATGTATAAGTACCATTAAAAGCCAACATTATGGTGAAATCATTATTAAAGGAAATTTATCAAACACATTAGAGGCATGGTATTTCCAAAAACAAAATACATTACCAAAGAACCATTCCAATGCAAGCATTTATCCATAACAACCATTAATGCAAATAAAACCATAATTAAAATATAGGAAAACCATAAACAAACTTTTATAATGAAAACCACAAAATCATAATTGAAAAGACAAAATCATACAATATTCAAATTACAAAAACATTGTATAAAAGCATGCCTTCAATTGGAAATACTGATGAGGGAGGAGAACATGCCTTAATTAACCAAGTTGATGAAGAGAAACTACCCACAAGATCCCCAATTTAGTCCTCTAGTTGATAACTTAGCTTCCTTTTCCAAAAAATGTTGAGAAAATTATAGGGTGTTTAGGATGAGTTTCTAAGTGTTGGTGAATAGAGTAATAAGGTAAATAATCTCCCAAGAGAGTTAGAAGTGATGGGACCTTATGAGGGAAAGTGGGGAAATATCTAGGATACCCCAACTTAAGTTTCTCAACATTCAATCACAGAGGTATGACTAACCCTCATGAGTTGCAAGCTTTGATACGAGTGGTACCCATCACTCAAATCAAAATATTAACCCTTAGATCCAACACTATCCAATGTATGAATCATCCTACCCAAGTCGTATAGACATTATACAATCCATACCCTTCACTTATATCCCCGGAAAGATAGAATCACACAAATTTTAAAGATTATCTATCATATGAGTTGATACAAAAATGACCTAAATAGAAGAAAACTAAGAGAAATAACATAACAAAAAAATGTAATAAAGTAAGATAGATAGCTTGACAAATGAGATTACAAAACAATAGTAACCAAAATGTGTATCAAATGATAAGACCCCTAAGACCCACAACAACAACACCAAACTCTTACGGTGACCGCTAAGAGAATCAACTGCGCCTTACAACCACAATTTCTAAGTAAGGATCAATAATAGTTTTTCCAAGCCCTACACTACCTAGATTTTCCAAGCGATAAACTACACTCTTAAAGAGAGAAGAAGAAGCCTTTCACATATAAAAAAATCAACTAAAGAGCAAATGACCTAATAGAAGACTATTTATAGGCTAGCTTATTACATAGCAAAATAGCCAAAATACCTTTAATGAAAGGGGTGGTCATGGAGTGTCTTGGAAACAAGTGTAATCCCTAAAATATCATTATTGAAGGACACTTCTTTAATGTTCTAAAACAAAAGGGTCATGCTTCAACACCTGTGGACTCAGGTTGGCATTATAGGTAAGCCCCCACAAAATCTTTCACACATAGGTTTGCTTTATGTCATGCGTAAAATGGGTCATCCATGCATGTTCTTGTGTCCTTGAGGTGACCAAGTTTTGAGTCTTTATGCATTGTCCTCCAATGATGTCTTCAAAAGCATAGATGGTCATTTGTCTTGTATCATTCTCCCTTTCTTAAAAAGGATTTGGCTTTGAATCTATACCTTGCAAAACTAAATAAAAGTCAAACAAGCACAAATTTCTCATTTCATAAGGGTAAGGGTAAGTACAACAAATAACTTCATCATGCCAAGGTGGTATATACTTGATATATAACCAAGAATCCTTTATATTAGTCATTAAAAGTTTAGTAAGGAAATTATAAAGGGAATATCTATGACAAGTATCAAGAGATAAAGAAACTACAATGATCTTAATGGTATCACTAAGTCTAAAAGGTATGGAGGCTATCCTTGTCTTCGGAACCATATAGCGAATTTGTTTCATTACCTTTTCAAGTGGCATCATAAAATGTGGTGCCACTATTGGTCTCAAAGTCTACGAATGTAACATAGCCTTCTTAATCAAACAAGTGGACCAACCAATAAGAACCCTACCTCCACTTAATGCAAACTAAAAATTAGTTTAGATATCATCATAGGAAAAAAGGTAGTATAGGAAAGAATCAACTGTAAAGACAAGCACGGGTGAAGACAAAGTATTTAACCACATACATGATCTTTCCTTCAAATAAATACACAACTTGGCATCAACAAATTGGGATTTATGAAACTTAAGAACAAGTGTATCAATCAAGGATGCACATTTAGAAGCATTACCCCAAGGAGAGAATGACACTTTTTCTCTTGGGCTTTCAAGAATGATAATTTGCTTGTCATGTAGACCAAGAAACAAGTTGGGCGCACCAACATCACCATTTCCATATTTGGTACCGGGGTTAAATGGAAATAATATCCATAGACACAGGTCTGGACAACACTCTCTTTCCCCATAAGATTCACCCAAACTACAAGATATACTCTCTACAATAGCATATATATCATTAAAAGCAAATAGAGAGTTGAGAAAGGCATCACTCAAGTAAACTTCAACTATGGTGTCGTCATGTATGTACTCACTACTAGTTTCAATAACATCACCATGATTACTCTCAACAATAAGATCACAGATAGTAGAAGAAGTAATTTCCAAACAGTGGACATCTTCCCTTTTTATGGAAGTACCCTCAAGTAGACACAGACCACTACTATAGTACATGAAATAAATACTTCAGTATTAACAAGAAGCAACCAAATCATCCTCATAGTCATCAAACATGAGTGGGTTGTTATATAAAGGATCACAACCACAATCAATTTGAAGCAATAATCACTTATTAGGTTTTTTAACAATTCAAGCAAGTCAAAATTATCATCACCCAATTGATCATTCCTTTCCAAGATATAACATTCCATTCGCTAAAGAGTACTCACATATTGTAAGAATAAATTTCCATCTTTAGGAGGAATGTTATCACACCATAGTGGGTTGGCATATAGGCTATAACAGTCAAGACAAGATATACATTCAACTTTATTTTCACCACTAGGTTCATTAGGAGTTATCTCATCATATTCAAACAAGATATTGTCCTTAGAGAGAGAAGGATATATCCATAAAGAGGATACAAAATATAGAAATCCATTCTCTAAAAGATCATTATCATGTATAAAAGAGGTTACAAGCATATGATTATCCCTATAAGAAAAGTCGAGAGTAGATCATTCACTAGAGGTCATGCTAAAGGGGTCACTACTATTTATTTGATCAACATTTTCAATATCTTCACTTACTTGAGATCCATTAAACACATCACACACATCCTCAAGCGGTGGACAAATTTTGCAAATAAGTTGATAAACATAATTCCCCCAAGATGATGTACTATCATTCAACATATTTTCTTTAATACTAGGTGGACAAATATTGATCTTACAAGAAGAGTCAATTTGGTCATTAATAGGATCAACTAGTATTTCCACATTCACAACAAGTACATACTGATCAAAGAGTAAAGAATCAATAGATGATGTATTATCATTTAATACAGTAGCTTTAATAATAGGTGGACTTAAATTGATCTTACAAGAATAGTCAATTCTGTCATCATTAGGATCAACTAGCGTATCCAGACTCACAACAAGTACATCATCAACAAGACAATAATAATAAATAAACTCAAAAATAGGTAAGATACTACTCACACCTAATGGGCTACCAGCCACACAATTATCATTAAGATGCACAAAAGTGCAAGAGTTAGCTATTTTACCTTGAGATAACTTATCAAGAAGTTCTTGAGTAGATTCTTATTTGTCGTGGTGTGAAGGTTTACCAAAGGGTTCGACAACAGCTTCTCCTTGTCTTTGTGCTTCTCCGCTTGCCATGTTAGTACCTACACAAATATCCTTAGAAATAGAAGGAAATATATAGTTACAATAGTTTTGTGGAAACCCACTTATTTCACTCCACATAACCTCTTCTTTTTCCACTCTTGGATTGCCACCTTTCACACCATTACTCCTCTAAATCTTTTGTCTCTCATAATTATTTGTCTTGGAGTAAATGATTACATTTCCTTATGGTTTGGGAAGAATTGAGGTAAACAGATAATTTCCCCAATGGTCCACTACAAACTTAGACCAATTTAGCATATTTGGAACTCTATGTTGTGCAAACCAATCGACACCCAAGCATACCTGACCTGGTGCTAAGGGAAAGATATCACACCACACCTTCTCATAGTATTCAAATTATGTAAAGATAATCCTCACTCTCTTGATAACCTTATACTGCTCCAAGAAATATGGAACAAGTAAAGGTTCTCAATTAAGCCACAAATAGTCAATAGGTTGCATGATGTAGTTCTTATGGCGCCAATCTTCTATCACAAGGAGGCAGCCCAGTACGCCATAAATTCTTACCTTTCCAGAGTGAACACTTCTCCTAGGATCAATATTGTAGAGTTTAGGCTAACCCATGGGCACATGAGTACCCTTCTGCCTTGGAGATGTATTCTCTCTAGCCTTGGAGATGTATTCTCTCTTTTTCTCATTGGACAATATACAGTATAGCTAGTATACCAATTTACACCACTTGAACCTTGATAAGATGTACTACAAGGTGAAGAATATGAATATTCATGCTCCACACATTCACTCTCACAATGGATCTCATAAACTTTGCGAATGAAGATTATACCTTACACAAATTCTAGGTTCAGAGTAGGAAGTGTATGACTCATCACATGCACCAACATCATCATAACAACTATCACAAGGCCCTACATTATCTCCATATTCTCCATAAACACTAGAAACTTCATTCACTTTATTTTATTCCTCAAAATTATAACTCTCAGTTTTGCCTATGTCTTGATCATGGCTATATTCATCGCCCCAATAATCCTTAATAATACCGTAGCAATAAAATCCCTCACTACAATCATAGTCTCCTATGTTGTAGTCACAATAGTCCAAGGCTACAAAGATATATTCCCCTTATATCACCTTGTACCTACAAAATGAACAAAAAAGATTAGTTGTAAAAGCACCTCACCAACACTCGTATACACTTACCTTTGTGATTCTCACAAGTGGAGCAGTAAATATTGAAAGTTACTTATACTTTGGTAGTCAATAAGGAGTCAATCACTACCTAGCGACCTGAATGTATTCTTATTTGATCAACTCAAGACACAAAATAAAATCTACTTATGAACTTAAAGCAAAGAAATTCAATGAATCAAAATAAGAAAAACACACAAAGAATGAAAACATGAAAAAAACGGACTCAAACAACTAATGCACAACTAAGTAGGTGATTATGGTTAATTAGTTCTAGAATAAAGAAATGAAACTAAATAAACAAAGAAAAGAAACTTAGAACCAAAATTTGAGCTTCAAGGTATTTTGAAAGTTAATGATGTGGCACTTTAATGATGTGGTAGCCTTGGTCAAAATTGGTGAATGTTTTCAAGTTGACCTGTTTCTAATTTAAAATTAAACAATATTCTTCTTGATAGTGTGGTTATCAGTTTTGGTGAAGAAAACACAAAGAATGGACCCCATTTTCAAGCTCAAAGGAGTTTGAATTTGTTGTGGTCCCCACTCTGTACTGTTCCTTGTCCTCTTCTTTGAGAATATTCCTTTTTTAATGCTTTTGGACTCTTTCTTCCATTGAGAAACTTTGAATATACTTGGAATATCTTTATACAAACAATGACCACACTCTTTTTCTTCTTCTTTTTGGATCAAACCTCCATTTTTTGAATGTTCTTCTTCAACAACATATGAAGAATATGAAGAACACCAAGAACATTCAAAAATGAAACCTAACACAAATGAACTCCAAATTGAATGATTTTTGGATATTCAAGGATACTTTCAATTCCCAAACACCATTATAACATTTTCAAGCCACAGAGCTCACAAAACGCCTTCCAATTTTGAGATCCCCCTTTCAAGTTTCATCAAACTTCAAGTTTAACCATGGTAGATGACTCAAAGCAACCCGGAAATAGCTTAAATTTAAGATATAGACTCCTATATGGTTAAAGAATACAAATCTAACACTCAAAATGCAAGAAAAGTACAAAATCAAAAACTCTAATTTTGACCTAGGGTCAAAAACGGGAATAGTACTTTTTGGGATTTTTGATTTTTGAGACTTATATATTTTGTGATTTTTTTAATTCTACACTCTAATAGTGTTAGGGAATAAGAATCTAACACTAAAAACACCAAAAGACACAAAAATCAAGGACCTAAAATTTGGGCCTAGGGATAAAAATGGGTAACAACTTTTTTTAGCAAGGTTTATATTTGACACTTCTTGTTTGGTGGAGACTTTCTTAGATACAAGACTTAGAGTTGTGAAAACAACTTTAAAACCTGGCTTTGATAGAAAATGATACAAGAATGACCTAAAGATATGAAGACTAAAAGAAAAAATATAACAAACAAATTAAATAAAGTAAGATAGATAGCTTGACATACAAGATTAAAAGAAATAGGAACCAAACCATGTATCAAATGATAAGATCCCTAAGAACCTCAATAACAATACCAAACTATTATGTTGACCACTAAGGTAACCAACTCCGCCTTACAACCATTGTTTGTAAGTAACAATCTAATGGTTTTTCCAAGCCCTAAACTACACTCTCAAAGAGAGAAGAAAAAGTCTTTCAAATATTAATAATCAACTGATGAGAAAATGACCTAATTGAAGACTATTTATAGGCTAGATTATTACATAGCAAATTGGCCAAAATAGCCTTAATGAAAGGGGTGCTTATGGAGTGTCTTTAAAACAAGAGTAATCCCCAAAATACCCTTAATGAAGGGCGCTTCTTCAATTCTCCAAAAACAAGGGGTCATGCTTCAACACTTGTGGGCTCAAGTTGGCATCAAAGTTAGGCCCCCATATAATCTTCCACACATGGGTTTTAGTTATGTCATACTCAAAATAGGTCCTTCATGGATATTTTGTGTCATCGAGGTGACCAAGTCTTAAGACTTTATCATTAGCCTCTAATGATGTCTTCAAAAGAATAGATGTTTATTTGGCTTGTATCACGAGTCCTAGCCATGACACGTACCCTAATTTATGGGTTACAGTGAGCCCTCTTACTCAGTTCTAATCTAGGTTACAAAGTATAAGGTTACTCAAATCCATATGACTCGTACCATACAGGCCGTACCTATTCCCATGACAAAAATAATACCACCAACCAACACAGGTCCTCAAACGACTAGACTATACCATTCGTACCCCAACAAATGGCTTATACCCATGAGCCTTACTGGGTCTAGAGACTATAATTCTAGTAAATTTTCTAAGGTTCACAAACTATGGTGTTTTAATTCTTCTCATGAACATTAAACTACATAGAGGCAGAAGATATCACCTTTCTATACTGCATCAAAACACAACCAAGCCCCACACTAGACGTATCACAATACACCATAAAGTCATTTGTTCCTTTGGGAAAAATCAAGAGTGGTGCTGAAGTTATCTTATCTTTTAGTTATTCAAAACTACCTTCACAAGTATCCAACCATAAGAACATCACCTTCTTTTGAATTAAATTAGTAGACGGGGCAGCTATAGTCAAAAAACATTTCTCAAACCTTTTATAATAAAAAGTTAAACCCACTAAGCTATGAATATCAGTTAGATTCATGGGTCTATAAAACACCCAGGGTATTGATCCTTAGAAAAATTCTTGAGTTTAGCCTACTATAAAATATATGATTGTGCAACTTAGTAGGGTACAGTTTTGGGTCCTTAACTCATAAGTTTCTCAATGTGGTTTTTTTAATGGTACAAATGGACATCGTACTACCCCTGTGTTAGAGTACCATAAGTATAGTACCAACCCTATGGCGTCCTATGTCTAGCCTAGATGATTCTATTCTGCCTAAGGTATGATTCTAAGGTACTTGTCATATGTTTGGGTATGAGTTGACCTTTATGGTCGTATTTAGTCAGTATTGGAGACCAAGATACTATATAGATTATCAGTGGTGTGTAAAAATCTTATGTTAGGGTGCACTTTAGGAAGTCTACTGATGCCCTTCTACGAGAATTTATGCAGTGTAAGTTAGGGGGTAATATAGATATTTCCCATTTTAATAACTTATGAAAACATGACTTAAAACACTTTTAGGACATTATCTGCCCTATTATTCTAAAACAAAAAAACTAGAAGCACTCTCAAACCTCTCTCAAGCTATTTGGTTAAAAAGAGGCAAAGGTTTCTTTCAAGATTGTCAATTAAGGCTCTCAAGGGTGGTTTCTCCCCATCCTCCTTTGTATCTAAGGCATTCTACTCCTCCCTCATTGTTAGTTCAACTAAATTCATATTTTATTGAATGGTTTACATGGGTTAAATTAGGGGTATTGTTTGGTTTTTAAATTTATGTTGGGGTTTTGGGTTATTAATGGTTGGATACTGTTATATTATGTCTCACTAATGACTTCTCATTTTATAATGTTGGTTTGAACATAGTGGGATATATAGAAGTGGTAAATGGATTTAGGGGTACTTTGAATTCCCCAAATAGTTGGCTTTTGGTTTTGAAAACTTTATTCCCTCAACATGTTTGATAAAATATCAATAAGAATGGTTTTTTTACATAGTTGGACTTTTATGGGAAACTTTGCATTGCATAACATATTTGTGAAGCCCTAAATGGTTTAAAAGGTTTTAAATGACTTGGTAAGGCCTTGGTGGCCAAGGTTTTTGTAAATTGGAAATCATATAGGGTACATGGGAATCCTTTAAGATTTGGCTATTAATATTTCTTTCAATCTATAGTTGGTATGATGATACCAATACATAAAGCCTTGGTATGTTTACTCTAGAATTGATGGTTTGGTTGTCTATTAAATTTTTTAATTTGCAAATAATGGTTGGTTTTGATAGCTAACTGTGAAGGTTTGAGTCATATAAATAGATACTAGAAACACCTATTTTCCAAATTAGGGTAGGTCATGGTGACTATTGACTTGTGGGGTGCATGGAAATCCCCTCAGTTTATGATTGAATATATGTATCATATAGGGTAAAGGGTACATCAGAATCCCCTACCCCTGTGATATCTCTTATTTATGTGGCTATACAACTTGGGATTCTCTAGGGTATTAAAGAGGACCCATATAGCTTGTGATTGGTTCTAAGATGGTAAAGATACATAAACCTACTATAATTTTTTGAATGTGTTCTAAACCCTATTCTTTTTCCTATTATTATATATATGTATGTGATTACATATGTTTATTTACTTGATTTTAGATATTGACATTATTTTATCCTTACTCCTCAGTATATACTAGCATTCACCCTCTAACTTATCTTCAGGTGTTGTATCCCCATGTGATGTAGGAACTAGTCATACTACTCCTTCTACTCAGTTATTGGATTTGATGGTAGCTTGATGTTAGATTGAAATGGTAAGCTTCCATACTCTGGAAGGTGCCATTTTAGGTTATGTTATTCTTTACATAGTTTTGTTATTTCTTAGACTTTGGTTTTGGCTATATCTGGGGTATGTTCAGATTGAATACTATTTTGATTTCTGTTAGAGGCTTTGTAAGACGACTTTGGATTGGTATGGGTGGTGTCATTATTGGTGTCAGACTTAAGATTGTTACTGGTATTGGGGTTGACACAGTTTGACTGTATTTGAGTTATGATTGTTCTATTTTCTTATGTTATATAAGATTGAGATTTATTCATTATATGGTATAGGGCAGTTGTGGTTTTCGATTAGGGTAGTCTCCTGTCCCAATTGGGGTTGAGGCACCTGACACAACTAGGTCCTAGTTTGGGTCATGTCAAATTTTTATCAAATCTTTAGGTTTATCATCACTTGGGAGTCTATGAAGTCATATCGAATAGAGTCTCTTTTAAGGGTATGTAGAATGCCATACTCAAAAGGGAGAGGCTACAAGTCATCTAGGAATTTTTCTCTTTCTTAAGTTATTTTTTAAGTTGTAGAGTCTAAGGTCCTGAATTATCTTGTAATTATTATTTGTTCTCCTTTTAGATCTTTCCTTGATGATCTAAGGTACACAAAAACTCCTCTATCCCAACTAGGGATAATATATATGAGATACATTCTACTCATCAGATCCATACCCGGTCTAGGGGTCAAGTTCCAAATTTTTCTGTACTTTCACCATTTCCCTCTAGTGCATCTCAGAATCCTTAGGAAGTAGTGATGAACACTACGTATTGTTAGTTTATTCATATGTTGTCATAGTTAGTAGCAACCCAGTTTGAGCATGGTAGTCACAAGGGTTGGACAATTCATGAGGATAAACCCTCTGACCTTCACCATTATTAAGGTAGATAAGGATCCTTATGTTTTTCTAGATGAGATAGAAAAAAAATTATGTTATTCATCCCAAAACTATGAAGGGTGTACAATTTGTATTCTGTCAGCTGAAGGATATGGCATACTAATGGTATAAGGAATGGAATAAGGCAACAAGTGACACAGATGAATTATTCACTTTATTATTCAGGAGTTGAGGGAAGCTAAGGTGGAAGAGTTTGTTAATTTGAAGAAAGCTAAGATTCACCAGTTGTCTCAATATGCTCCAGATATGGTTTCTAGTATGAGGGATAGAATGAGGAAGTTTGCATAAGCATTCTCTTTTGAGTTGACCCTTAAGAGTAAGGTTTCCTTCTTAATCAAGGACATAGATATCTCAATGTTAGTTGTATACATGCACTAAATAGAGAAAGAGAAGAAGAAGTACACTAAAATAATGATGTAGGGCTTAAAGTTTAGGTTCTTTGAGTAGGGTGATGGCTAGCAGTAGAGTGGCAGGGATGGCGAGAATCGGTCCAAGAAAAAGGTGGTTAATTTTGGGTCATACTTGAAAACTAGTTCTCTCTACCCAAATCCATCAAGTGATATACATTACTATTATGGCGACACTTCAGGTCATAGGTTTCCTAATCTCAAGCTAGTGAGGCCTAGTCAAATTCATCATATCCTCCTCGTAAGTTCTGTGGTAGATTGTATTTGGGTTTATATGACCAGGGTAGGGTTAAGTTCTTCAACTATAGTCAGAAAACGCATATGCTTAGAAATTGTCCTATTGGTTAGGTTTCTTCAGGGGTGATAAAGGTTTTAGTTTCTTCATCATTAGCTTTGGCACCAAAAGGTTCTCTATCTAGTTTTGGTACTGGTTAAAATTGCCTTTATACTCGCACTACTTGATAGAAGTTTGAGCCATTGCCTATTATCGTGATTGGTATATTGAAATTCTTTTTCGTGGGATATGTTTTATTTACTTAATCTATGGTCTCCTCTCTCTTATGTGACCCCCTTTTTGGTTGTGTATTTTGGATTTGGTCTCGAGTGTATTTTAGACCCTATTTCTTCTTCTACCCTAATAGATGACTCGGTGATTGTTAAAAGAGTCTATAAGGGGTGTATTGTATTTGTTGGTAGTAAAGAGACTTTGGTGGATTTATTTGAGTTAGATATGGTTGATTTTGATTTTATTATACGGATGGATTATGATGTACATTATTTGACTCTCGAGCCCATAAGGTTTTCTTTAAATTCCCTAATGAGAAGATTATTGAGTGGTGGGTGGTTCCCTATATTCTAAGAGGAAGTTCATATCTTATTTTAGAGATCAGAGTTTAATCTCCAAAGGGTGGCTCTATTATTGGTCTAGGTTAAAAACTCTTACTCAGATGGTTCTTCTTTGCATTTGGTCCCGATGGTAAATAAATTTCTCTAGGACTCTCTTGATGACCTTTCTGGTGTCCCTCTAGATAGGGAGATATAGTTTGGGATTGATCTTGTTTTGGACACTCATCCAATTTCTATTCTCCCTATATAGAATAGCTTTGGTTGAGTTGAAGAAGCTTAACAAGCAATTAAAGAATCTTTTAGATAATGGTTTCATTCATCCTACTGTGTTCCCATAGGGTGAACAAGTGTTATTCATGCCTATGAAGAATAGGTCCATTTGTAGGTGTAGTGATTATTGGCAGTTGAATAAAGTAATGGTAAAATAGTATCCTCTTCTAAGGATAGATGATTTGTTCGATCAGTTGCATGGTGCTAAGTTTTTCTACAAAATTAATCTTTGATCTAGGTATTATCAGTTAAATATTATGGAGGAGGATATCCCTAATGCTTTCTTCTATACGAGATATGGACACTTTTATATCTTAGTGATGTCATTTGGTTTGACCAATGCCACTACGATATTCATAGATTTGATGAATAGGATTTTCAATTTATTTTTGGATCTATTTATCATTGTTTTCTTGCATTATATTCCTGTGTATACTAAGATAGAGGTGGATCACGTGTATTATCTTCACTTAGTATTGCAGACCTTGAATGAGCAGTAGTTGTATGCCAAGTTTTTTTAATGCAAATTCTTATTGAACACTGTCACTTTTTAGGGTCATCTCATTTCTAGTGAGAGGATCATGGTGGATACACAGAAAGTTGCAGTGGTTACGAAGTGGCCTAGACCCACGACTCCAACCATTATTCAGAGCTTCTTGGGATTAGTTTGTTATTATAGGAGGTTTGTTAAATGTTTTTTTACTATAGCTTCAGTATTAACTAAAATGACTTTGAAGAAGTTAATGTTCTTCTAAGAGGAGTTTTGAGTAGTTGAAGGACAAGCTAACTTTAGCTTCGGTCTTAACCTTGCTTCAAGGAACTGATAGGTTTATGGTTTATTATGATGTATCCCATGGGGGACTTGGTTACATTTTGATGCAACATGGGAAGGTGATTGCTTATGACTCTAGGCTGTTGAGTGCGTATGGGAAGCATTAACCAACTCCTGACTTGTAATTATTTGATGAGGTGTTGCCATTGAAATTCAGGCGATAGTATTTATATGTAGTGCATATGGACATCTTTTTTTATCACAAAAACCTGCATTATATTTTACTCAATAAGAGCTTAACCTTAGGCAAAAAAGATGAATTGAGCTTCTCAAGTATTAGAAAAGAGTCTTCAGTACCATTTAAACATAACTAATGTGGTTGTAGATGCTCATAGCAGTTGTTCATAGTGGGTTTAGCTCATGTTGATAAGGAGAAATAGGAGCTTGTGAAGGATATTCACCACTTTTCTAACCATGTAGTTTATCTCTTGGACTCCAAAGATAGTGCTATATTAGTGCAAAAAGTCATGTGGTCATCTCTTAGTTCTGAGGTAAAAGAGAAACAAGTCTTACATCCTATGTTGATTAGGATCAAGGGTGATATAGAAGGTAATAAGGTGATGGCCTCTGAGGTTATTGGTCATGGTACCTTGTGCTATTGAGGTATATTATGTATTCCCAACATTAATGGTTCACGAGAAAAGGTCTCGGGTAACGCACACGAGTTGCACTATGTTATCTATCTCAATTTGATGAAAATGTATCATGACCTTAATGAGATATATTGGTAGAGCAGTATGAAGAGGGATATGGCTACTTTTATAGCCAAGTGCATGATGTGCCAATAAGTGAAAATTGAGCACATGAGGCTCAGAGGTTTGTATCAAGAGATAAGTTTCCTGGATGGAATTGGGAACTAATCAATATGGATTTCATTACAAGTCTTCCTTGGTCTCGAAATCAATATGATTTTGTTTGGTTAATCATGGATAGAATGAAAAAGTCAACTCAATTATTACCAGTGAGGACTAACTTCTCGACTGAGGATTTAATAAGGTTGTCTTCATAAAATTATAAAGTGACATGGGGTACCAATTTCTATTATCTCAGATCATGGTATGTAGTGTACATTTTAATTTTGGGTTTTATTTTGGAAACGTTTCGAGACTAAGGTTAGTCTTAGTACTGCTTTTCCCCCGCAGTCGGATGGGCAAGCATAAAAGACGATTCAGATATTGTTGGACATGTTCAGTCCTTATGTGCTATCTGATGGTGTTTGTTGGGTTGAGCACTTACCTTATGTAGAGTTTGCATACAACAATAACTACCACTCTAGAATTGGGATGGCTCTATTAGATGCATTGTATAGTAGGAGGTATAGATCTCCTATTGGGTGGTTTGATCTTGGCAAGGCAGAGATGTTTTACTCGAACTTTCTTGACGCGCTATGGAAAAGGTGAATGTGATTTGAGATAGGCTTAAGGCCATCCAAATTCAACAAAAGTGCTATATAAATATAAGGAGAAAGGTTATGGAGTTTGAGGTTGGGGATAGGGTATTCTTAAAGGTGTCTTCTATGAAGGGAGCAATACAGTTTGGTATGAAAAGGAAGGTCAATCCCCAATATGTGGGTCACTATATAATTTGGGGAGGTTTGATAAGGTTGCATATGAGCCAGAGTTTCCTTCTAGTTTGAGTTTTATTCACTCAGAATTCCATAATTATATGTTAAGAAAGTGTATGGGTGATCTATCTCAAATCGTGCGTATCAAGAATATTGGTATTTCAGATTCTTTGTCTTATAAAGAGGTCCCAATTGAGATCTTGGATCAACAAGTTCATCGGTTGAAGACTAAAGATGTAGATTCGGTAAAGGTTCTCTTAAGGAACCACAAGATTTAGGAGCGTAATTGGGAGGCTGAAGAGGACATAAATTCCATATATGCGTTCCTATTTTCTGTTGCAAAAGTTCATACATAAGGTAAGTTTTCATCAACGTACTTTAATTTTCAAACTTTGTTGAGGGTAAGATTGACTTCATTGCATCTTTGTTTTGTAACATGGTTAAAGGTTAGAGTTGAGGTGGTGGGGTGTAAATTATGCTAGTCGTGCCTTGTCCTATTATTCGAGGATGAATGAACCAAGTAACAAAGAATGGAAACACCCTGGATTTTGATTTGTAGAAAATTTCTTAAGTTTGAGCTTCTAGACATCATACAATTTGGGTTACTTGTTGTATGATATGGTATAGTTTTAGGTCCTCAACTCGTATCTTGATCAGTGAGATTTGGTTCATTTCAATCCAAGGTAGGAATTAACATCATACAAGTCATATGTTAAGGTACTAGAAGTATAGTGCCAACCGAATGATGTCCTATGTCTAGCCTAGATTATTCTATTCTGTCGAAGGTATATTTTGATAGTACTTCTTGTATGAATATGTACTCTTAGACTTTGTTGTCATATGTTAGTCAATGTTGTAACCAAGTTGCTATCTAGGGTACCAGTTGTTGGTACCACTGCTATATTTGGGTACGATTTGGGTGGGGTGTATTCATACCCTCTTTCAGGAATTATGTTGTTTAAGTTGGGGGTAAATTGGGTATTACCCCTCATAACCCCTTATGACCCCATGACTCAAAATAAAATTTGTAAATCATTCAACCTATTATTCTCAATCAAAAACATTAGAATCACTCTCAAACCACTCTAAATATCTTGCGTTAAGAAGGGGCTAGGGTTTCCTTCAAGGTGGTCAATTATGTTTCTCAAGGGTGGTTTTTCTCCGTCCACCTTCGTATCTATCACATGTTACTCCTCCCTCAATGTAAGTTAAACTAAATTCATGATTTAAAGAATGGTTTTCATTGTCTAAATTGTAGGTATTGTTTGGTTTTAAAATATATGCTGGGGCTTTTGGTTATGAATGGTTGGGCAATGTTTTCCTATGTCTTACTTATGATTTCACATATTATAAGGTTGGTTTGAACATTGTCGGATGTTTGGTAGTGGTAAATGGGTTTATTGGTACTTTTGATTCCATAAATTTCTTGGTTTTAGTTTTGGAAACTATATACCCTCATCAAGTTTTATAAAATGCCTATATAGTTTTTTTGTTACGTAGTTCGACTTTGATTGCAAACTTCGCATTGCAGAATATGGTTGGAATCCTAAATGGTTTAAATGGTTTTAAAAGATTTTGTAAGGGTTTGGTAGCCATGCTTTTGGTAAATTAGAAATCATATGGGGTACATGGGAATACCTTTAGGTTATGTTAATGACATTGCTTGCAAGCTATAGTCAGTATGACGATACCACTACTTAGTGCCTTTGTAATTAACTATGGAATTGGTGGTTTCCTTATGTTCTAAATATTTTAATTGGGAAATAATGGTGGGTTGTGATAACTAATCGTGAAGGTGTGAATCCATTGGATGGATAATTGAAACTCATGTTTGCCGACATGAGGGTTGGTAATGGTGACCATATACTTGTGGGGTACATGGGAATCCCTATGTTTATACTTGCCTATCTATATCATCGAGGGGAAATAGTACACGAGAATCCCCTGCCCCTATGATATCGCTGGTTTGTATAGCCACACAAAATGGGGCAGTTCAAACGGGTTACACTAGACCCATTTATCCCATGGGTGGTTCTAGAACGGTCAAGATATACAAACTCAAGTTAATGTTTCAAATGCATGCTAAACCCAATTCCCTTTCCTGGAATGGTATATATGTATATATGTATATGATTCCATATAGTTATTTACTTGATTTTAAATGTTGGAATTATATTTTCCTTATTCATAAGTACATGCTAACACTTATCCCCTAACTTATCTTAGGGAATTATATCCCCACGTGATGTACAAATTGGTTATACTACTCCTCCTGCTTAGTTATAGGTTTAAGGGATAGCTTGGTGTTTGATTGAAGTGGTGAGATTACATACTCCAGTAGGACCTAATTCATGTTATATTCTTATATACATACTTTTGTCATTTCTTAATCTTTGGTTTTCGCTATGGGCGGGGCATGTCCCGATAAAATGTTGTTTTAATTTTGGTTAAAGGTTTTGTGAGCCTACATTAGGTTTGTGTAGGCAGTGTCTGTATTTGTGTCAACCTTGGTACTGGTATTAGTATTGGGCCTTAAATTATTTGACTTTATTATATTTAAGTTTCTTGCATTTTGGTATATATAAAATCAGGATTTGTTCAGAATATTGTTTATGGCAATTAGGGTTGGGTATTGGGGGTGGTCTCTGATCCCGGTTGAGATCTAGGCACCCGAAATGACTAGGCCTCGGTTCATGTTGTGTAAATCTATGATACCTCTTAACTACTGTAACTTTCTGTGCATCTTTCATAACCCCTTCACTAGATATAGCATGACCCCAAATAGTGACAACATTCAACCAGAACTCAAATTTCAAAAATTTGGTATACAACTGTTGCTGTTTCAGGGTCTGCAACACTATACATAAGTGATTAGCATGATTCACCTCACCATTATAGTACAACATAATATCATCTATAGACACAATGATGAAAAAGTCTATAAACTGACGGAAGACCCTCTTTGTCGAATCCATGAATACGTCGAGGCATTGGTCAACCAAAAAGACATAACTAGAAACTCAAAATGTCCATACGAAGTATGAAAAGTATTCATAGGGATGTCCACCTCCCTAATCTTTAACTGATGATATCTAGACCGAAGATCAATTTTAGAGAAAAACATAGCACCCTCCAACTGATTAAATAAGTCATATATCCTTGGAAGTTGATACATATTCTTTACCATCACCGTACTTAACTGCCAGTAATCAATACACATCCGAAGCGAACCATACTTCTTATGCATGAACAAAATTGGAACACCCCATGGAGACATGCTAGGATAGATGAAACCATTGTTAATAAGATCCTTCAGTTTTTCATTATGTTCTTTCAACTCAGCTGGAGCCATTCTATACGGGGGAATAAAAATTAGCGAGAACCCCAAAATAGATCAATACCTAACTCAATATCCCTATTAGGAGGAACACTAAGAAGGTCATCAAGGAAGACCTCAAGATATTCATTCACCATGGGATAGAATACAAAAAAGTAACCTTCCAGTTAGAATGTTTAACCCAGACCAGATAACAGAGACACTTCTTGGTGATTAATCTTCTATCTCTAAGATATGATATTAAATCCCCCATAGGATCTAGGAAACTACCACCCCATCAAATAACTAACTTATTACGGAATTTAAAGACAACCTTATGGGTTTGATAGTATGAAGAACCATAGCATGAGCATAAAAAATCTATCCATAATATGGCATCAAAATGAACCATATCTAATTCAAACAGATCTAACAGAGTTTCCTTACCAGCAATAGATACCACAAAAAACCCTTAAAACTCTTATAGCCACCACAGAGTAACCCAAGGGGTATACATAGAAAAATGGTATGAAACACACTCGGGACCAAAAACAAAATTCAAAGCCACAAATAGGGTCATAAAAGAAAGAGTGGACCCTTTATTAATAAAAAAATATGCATCACAAGAAAAGACTTTCAATATACTAGACTTGACATCAGGCGATGCCTCAAAATCTTGGCTAGTAGTGAGAGAATAAATACAAATCCAACCGGTGTCTAAAATAGATGGTGTACCCTTTAGAGTCGGAGAGAAAAAGAAGACACAAGAACCTTGTTTGCCCCAGAATAAACCTTACTTACAGGACATTTTCTAAGCATATGCCCCACTAAATCACAGTTAAAGTACCTATCCCTTCCCTCATCACAGAAGCTCCAATGAAACCTCTTGACTAAGATTTGGCACTTTGTTTCCTATATTTGTTGCCACTATGAAAATTATGGTCACCCAATTTCTTTAGGTAAGGAGCACTAACCATCTAGTAAGGTCCAAAATTTACCCACTTCTTCGAGGGCCACTTCACACTATCCCTTTCACTCTGTTGTTGGCCACCCCCTACTCAAAAAATCTAAACTTTTTGATCTGCCTCTCTACTATCTAAACCTAGTTCTTGTTCTCTTCCTATACTTGTTGTATATACAAAACAAACCTAGAAATATCTATGTCCTTGTTCAACAGGACAACCCTACTCTCTAAAATCAATTCTTGAGACAACTTAGAAGCAAACTTTCTCATTCTATCCCTCATGCTAGAGAACAAATCCAGAACATACCGCAATATCTAGTGAAACCTTAAGGCATTATCCTTGAATGACATCTTTCCTTGATTCAGATTAACAAACTCTTCTGCCGTTGCTTCTCTTAGCTCATGAGAAATGAAGAAATCTAGAAAAGCATTAGAAAAATCAACCCACAGGCTGACTCATCATCATCACCTCTAGTCTTCTCCCATTCTTCATACCATTGGTATGCTATATCTTTCAGTTGATAGGAAGAAAATTCCATACCTTCTACATTAGTAGTGTGACTAACACAGAAGATTCTTTACATCTCATCATAAAAGATTAAGGATACTCTTCCACCTTAACACCAATTTACATAGAAGGGTTGAACCTCATAAACAGTCCAACCCTCGTGGCCACATAAAATAGAGTAATAGAAGTACCTTTCTTAGCCTGAGAAGATACCAACCACACCAACATTTGAATAAACTAATGAAATATAGCATTAATCAAATTCGACTGCAGAGATTAAGAAGGAATTGAGGGAATCGATGGATCTCCAGGAGGACAATTAAGAATCAGACCCGTAGATTGGTTCAAAACCCCATAAGTAGAATGGGTCCCATCAACATTGTCCCAAGGTAGTATAGAGGAGTTGTTGTGAGATTTATATCATCAAAGAGGAATGCTCTAGAAAGTGAACAAATAGGAATTAGAGACATTTTTAGGACCATAGACTCAAAAGATTGAGAATAGAACACGAGATAAAAATATTCCTAAATGTCTTGTAACCACTACCTTATGAGTATGGTGTGCTACACACCCATCAAATAAACTCTACTAGATATTTTTTTGTCGAACACCCAATTGACCATGAAACTAAGGATCTAGGCTCTGATACATATGTCACACAACCCAAACTAGGGCCTTGCCATGACAGGCATCTTAAGTCAGACTGGGATCGAAGACCGTCCACAATACCCAATTGTAATTACCCTTTACCATATGTCAGATAATTTATAAATATATAACAGGAAAAAGAAACATTCATTGAAAGACATTTAATAAATTCCATAACCACAACAAACCAAATATCTGACAAAATATAACAGTGGTGTTAACACCAGTGCAAATACCTATACCAAGGCTGATAATAATACCGAAACTACCCATTCCCAGTGTTATCTGACAAAGACTCTCTCTAGAATTTATTACATTTTTTAGGACATGCCTCGAACTATAAAAAAACAAACAAAAGAAATAATAAAAAATACAAAAGTCCATAGCATGATATGGAGCCTTTCGGATTATGGAAACTCAACACTTCAGTCTGAGTCAAGGGTGTCCTCGAATCCAAGTCACAGAGTAGGGATAGAAGTATGGATGGTTCCTGCATCAATTTGGGATACAACACTCAAAGATGGTGAGTGAAGTAAACACTAGAATATACACAAAATTAAGGAAAAAATAATGCCATTAATTAAAAACCAAAGAAAATACCATATGAAATCATATACATACATATATATATTATGCCAGGAAAGGGAACCGAGTTTAGCATGAATTTAAAAAATTTATCGGGATGGTGTAGCTTTGCCGTCATAATCTACTCATGGGATATATGGTTCTACTTTTACCCCCTGAACATGCCTCAATGTGTGTAACCACATGGTCTGGAGATATCATAGGGGCCGGGGATTCCCATGTACCCTCCGCACTCCTGATACATATATACAAGTATAACTTTGGGATTGTCGTGAACCCCACAAGCAAATGGTCACAAAGACCAATCCTTATGTCAACAAACATGTGTTCCCAGTGTTTATCCATCGAAATCACACCTTTCCATTATTTCCTAATTAAAACATTTAACACATAACCAAAATACCAAATTAAAGGTGTCCATTATCAAGGCTTTATGAATTAGAATCTTCATACCAACTATAGCTAGCAAGCAATGTCACTAGCCAAATCTTAGGGGATTCTCATTTACCTCAGAAGGTCTTAAATTAAACCAAAATCATGGTCATCAAAGCCTTCCAAAACCATTTAAAGTCAACCAAACCAATTTAAGTTCCATTACCTCTTATGCACTGCAAAGATTTCAATAATAGTTAGACTATGTAAAAAAATCATTATCATTGGCATCTTAACAAACATGTTGATTTATATACGTTACCAAACAATATCAAAATATCAAATGACCATTACAATGCATCCAAATGTTCAAACCATAATTATAATATAAAAATAATAGGTAAAATATAGAAAAACATTATCCAACCATAAACATCTAAAAACCCCATCTATTTCAGAACAAAAAAAAATAAAAAAATAATACCATAAAAACCATTCATTAAAAACTGATTTTAGTTGAACTAAAAGTGAATGAGGATTAACATTCCTTCGACGCCAGGGAAGATAAAGAGTTTCATTCTTACAAGCCCCTAACTAATTGCCTTGTAGAAACCCTAGCCGTTTTTTAAAACAAGAGTTTAAGAGAGATTCTAATTGATTTTAAAAGTGTTTGAATAAGAGTAATAGGTTAATGAAGCCCTAGAAGGTGTTTTAAACCGTGGGCTCAAAAGGAGTTAAGAGGGGATATGTCCAAAATACACCTAACTTAAAACTGTAGAAAAAGCTCAGGTGGGTAAGTGCGGAACCTCTAAATAATCATATCCACATATGAGTGGTACCCTTAAGTCATAATTAGGTCAAAAAGTTGGACACCACATTCTGTCCAGCATATGACTCCTTCACCCAACCCATCACTATGCCATACGACCCATACCTACCATGTCGTAACCTCTGCAAAAAACTAACCATCACTCACTGGACATCTTATGAGTTGGGTCATATGACCTGTACACATACCATACTACTAATATGGTGAGTCGTTATGTGTTAATAAGCTCAAAGCTCAGGAATTTTCCATGGACAAAAACTAGGGATCTTTAATATATCAATATATTTCTTGAGTAATCTAATAAGTTCTCTCTTCTATTTTGTATTGATAGATGAATACTTTTCCTAGTTCTCTAACTTTATCATTATTTTTGAAATTAACCACTTTAGTATCTTCAAGATTAGTCTTTTCTTGGTTCTCAAAATTGTTTAATTGTCATGTCAACCATTCTAGACCCATAGTCTTATATTATTCAAATTCATTATTGTAAACCTTATTAATTGATTTAGCTTTTGACATGACATGAAATTGGTAGGATCTAAATTATTGTTAATGAAATATGAAATAAATAAAATTAAATAATAAGAGTTAAAATGTTAAATTACTTTAAGAATAAGGGAGGATTTCACTAAATTTAAAAATACTAAAAAACTTTGCTTTTGAGCCCAACAAGTACGAATCCATACCTTTTGGAAAGTAAAAATAATTTTAAGGAACACAAAAACATAAATGTGTGTCTTGGGGTCATCTGGACTATCACCAATTATGAAAACTTAAGTTATTCTTCATCTCTCACAATGACCAAGGAATCATGAGTAGAGTGGAGGGATAGTTCTATAATTTCTCCTTAAGTTAAACTTTTATAGTCCTTGATGCGTCGAATAAATCTCCTAGGGTCATATCACATTCTTTAAATGTATATTCAATTTCATCACCCAGACCATCATTTGTGGGCTTCTCATTTATGAAAAATGACAAGTACAGATGTTGCAACAGCTATGGATATTTTATATTTTTTTTGTTTGCCTTTGATCTATTTTCATCCTCTTCAAGTGGCCAATACACTGACCCATACTTAAACATCTTGTCTAGGCTCACAATTCTCTCCTTGTTTCTTTCTAAATTCTTCTCGAGGATAAGGACAGGCTCAAAACCACTTCTAACATGACTATAGCCAATATTTGGTAAACTAAAGAAATTTGTACTTGGGGAGTTGGTCTTCCTCCATGTCATTCACAATCTCTATAGTGTATAGTAACACCCCCTTGGGAGATATTTAATCATATGAACATAACCATTGGGATGTATTAATTGGATCCCTTCACCTTGAATTATCACCTTGTGATCATCCTCTTTAAATATCAATAGTTTGTTTCGAGTTGAGTGAACGGCTCTATCTATATGGATCCATGACCATCTGATAAGAATAGTATAATTGGTTGTGATACCATGACGTGAAACACTTCCAAGAATTTAGCAGGTTCTAATTGAATGCATAAATTAACATTACCAATGGTATCCATATGGACTCTATTGAAAGCTCTCATAGTAATGTAAATTTTTAGAATTTTGTCGAAATCATAATTATCATGACCTGATTTCAAAGTCATGATGGAACCTACTTTTTCCCACCAGTAGGTAAGTTATATCGTATCCTAGAGCTATAAGCTATCAGCAAATATTGTTGAAAGTGGTACAAAAGCGGAAACATTTTCATGTAAAACTTACAATGATAAATAAAGTAACAATAACGATAATAATAATAATGTAATACCACAATACTAACCCCTTGGACATCATATGGTTTTTAGAACCACAAGTGATCCAAGGCTAACCCATGATACTAGCATAACTCATGAGCAACTGAATAAGATACATAAATCTGGAAGAGATTTGCGGAAGAGATTCTTTGATGAATATGTTGAATACAAAATTATTATAGACATTTAAACTTTGGTTACACAAAATAAAGTTGAAAATATGTACATCAACTTTGAATGACAGTTTATGAAGCGTCTACTAATATTGACTATATATAGCTGGGACATGACCCCCAACCATCCCTAATCAATACGACTAAATAAAAAAATGCTACTAGAACTATATTTGACTCAAGTCCTTGAATAAAAAGAACTCATCACCTTCTTCTTGAATGCTTATATGCTCATACTTTAAGAAATCCATCTTAAAATAGCATAAGGGTTTATAGAATAAAATTCATCACCTGCTACTTGGGATATGAAATTCATGTTTAATTTTAGAGGATTTCATAATAAAACATCATTCTCAATAATCACCTTGAAATCTTTCAACAATATCCTAGTCAAGATAATGAAATTCTAAGCACAGTATAAATCTAACTAGTCAAAACATAAATGTATGTAAACCTTGTTGTACTTATTGCTTTCAATCACATAGTACCATCAGACTTGACGAATTTTCTATTTAGGTATGAACATAATTAAAAATAAGTAAATTAAATATAAACATAATGCACTTTAGTACAAGGGTTATAGATTACCTTGTTCATAAACCCCACATAATTGAAATTTTTGACTTTCTTAAAGGGAATTTAGGCTTGGGAAATTAAGATATGATTATCAAGAAAAAACCCTAGCCTTATTGTTCTTGAGAGAGTGGAAAAGAAATAACATGTGAAGTGATTGAGGATAGGGGAAAATAAAGCCTTCTTATGTTTTTAAATCGTGAGTTGGGAGTTTAAATAGGAGAAAATACCAAAAAAAACCCAATAGGAACCTTCTGGAAATAGTTTGGAAGTTGTCTCGACGTCTTAGGTCACGACTCATAAGTTCTAGGTACGGGTCATTTCTTGAGTCATCACCAGGAACCAAAATTTTGATCACTTGTACCATGGTGACTCCTCCTCCTGACAGCTGGTAGGATCTGCTTACGAGTCATCATCAGTAAGTCTAAACCATTATTAGCTTTGACAGTGTTGCAGTAATTTGTCCATAACTTTCACCCAGATAACAGATTAAGGAAAAATTGATATTGTTGTAAATCTAATTTAATTATCTATTTGTTGGTGGATCTTGAGATCAAAAATACCTAGTAGAACAAATTTTATGCTCATTTGAATATTATAATAGTTATATATATCCAAAGAATTTAATTGCTAAGGAATATTTTGACTTTTACTTGAGCTAACAACTATTTTAACATATTCCCAAGTAACTAATAAAGCAATCAAAACATGAGGCTTAGTTCTTTGACTGTTTACTAGTTAGGATTTGAGTCATAAAGTATGACTCGTAACAAGTCATTACATTACGACTTGTATCCTCTGCCTGTAAGCTGAATAGAAACTTAAGGGACCTATATTGCTGATAATATGAGTACAACTATGCGACTCGTCACCTCTTGTAATGACTCCTAAGTTAGTCTTACCCAGAATTTAAAATAAATTATTTCATACTATCTTAGTAATGACTACGTCATATAACTCATGAAGAGTACTCAGGACTTAAACAATGAGTCATATGTTCCATAGTGACAACGAAAGCAAAAGGTATTACCATATCTCCCCCTTGGTATCATTCGTCCTCAAATGATACTGACTTAGCAAAAATACTAGGGAAAGGGTGAGAAGATACACTGGACACTTAAAAGCTGAATCATGGCTTAATATTTGAATTTAAAATTTATGCACGATGCATGGAGTGAGCTGAATTCATAATTTGAATGGATGCAAATATTTTACCTCATGGAATGGCCATATACATGAAACTTCGGATAGTAAGACTAGATGGAAAAATGGAAAACCGTACGATCTTATCTATTTTATTGTTAAACTAAATTGTTAGCTTTACTGACTGAATCATAGTAAAAGTTTATACTCAATTAGAGTATTTCTTCAACACTATTTGCAAGAAGTTCTAATAATATTAGGGGGAAAGGAATTTTTGGGCATGATTTGAATAAGATATCTAAATATGGAGCATGGAATATAGGCCTATGAATCATAATCTGGGGTTGAATTTCTATGCCTTAGGCATTGTAATTACTAATTACAAGCTTAACCACACTTCTAAGATATTCCCTCAACTATAATTTGCACTTTAAACGCTATGCTTTTTTTAAAAAACTTATAATTCCCACATAGGTAGATATAACCATTCCCGCTGAAGTCTGAGTAGCACTACCTACCTTTACCATGTTAAGGCCTAACTCAAAATAACAAGGTATTACACATAACACCATACCACTCGTCTAAACCACGAATTCAATGCCCTATATGCATTTCACAGCTCTAATCTAAAGAATAATTCATCTTACCACTTTCACAAACATATTCAATCTCTTACTAGAAATTCACTAGCGCCACTCATCCACTTATGTACAAATATGACACTTAAACATTTCACTATACCAAATTTGAACTTCTAGGCAAACAACTTACGTAGGAAAAAAAATTTCCACCTTCTCTAATTTCTCTTGTCAATAACAACTCCCATGTGCTATCCCCAATAAAACACACATAGAATTATCAACTAACCATGACATATATTAAAACCTCTGGCCCAATCATCCTTCAAACTAATAGCCTTAGATAAAACAAGCTTACAACAATCTTTACCCATTAAGAAATATTTAGACACTCCCATCAAAACAATTATATCACTACTATCATGTCCCCTTTATATTAAAGCAACCTTCTAAGCTTATGGATCTATTCCATATATGTGGGACTGATCATCATTTTTTCAGTCTAATGTTCTCCGGGAAAATGGTCAACTCACGTGAATGGACTATATTTAAAACATACTAACTTTATTCTTTGACAATCCCTTCATATATACCATTCTTAACTTTCTCTATCTTCAATAATCGTCGTTATAGACTTACACTCTCAACAACAAATATACCTTCCTCATTAAACACGTAATCTGTATCACAATTCTAAACATATTTAGCCATCTATCCATAACTCTTAAATTTTGCTATTAAGAACACCATATACTATATATTTAGCCTTCATCCTATTTATCAACTCAAGGGTACTACTAACCACATATAATCCTCAATAATCTTAGAAAATAATGCAACCCACATATTACCTTTGCTATACCTCAAAATCTTACAAACAACATCATACTTAATTGCAAATTAATAAACTTCAACTCTTGCATACATTGTTCTAGTCCACTAGATCACGTCAATACAACTGCATGACTAAACAAGGAATACATATTTCCACCTTGATGATCATCTTCTATTCAAACTTATTGCCTAGTGATAGACATGATTCAAATACACCCTCAAGTACTATTCTCACCTAAAATCTATAAAATAAAACACAAAGAAACACTACTCCGCTAGAACCTCATAATAATAATAATCAATTATAATCATATGGTATATCTTATTATAATCCACTATAAAATCCTCCTTATACATATTACAACTATTTACCCTTGTATATACCTAATGTTATTCCATTGCTATATAAGTTTAAACGAAACTCCCTTTTTTTTCATAACCACAAAGGAAGACTAAATTAACAATACTCAACTACTAAATACTTTCATTAATAACTTATACTTTTCTAAATCTATGTAATATAATCAAAAACCATTTTCCTACTCTAAGCATACTCTATGTTACCTTAACAAATAACTCGTTTGGTATATTCTACCATGAAAGCTACACCATGATGTTGGGAGTATTTATACCCCTAAGAACCATAATTTACCCATATTTTAGCTAAGTTTTGAGGATAAAATGTATAATTCCTGTACTTTTAGTCCATTTTCGTTTAAGTGAGATGACCTACGTGATTAGCATATTTTTTAGGTATTAATGATGAAGATTTCAGCACTTTATGGACCTGTGAGCAACAAAGGAAAACTTCACATTAGAGGGAAGGCAGCTTTTGGACTGAAAGTGATGCATGAGAACTTTTTCCCAAGCAAACCCAGTATTTTTAAATACTTAAGGAGGCAGTAGCAACTTATTGGACAAGGATATTATTAAAAACCTTATTGCTGAATTTTTCAGCATAATTATTATCATTCAAATTTCTGCATAGTTGAGTTTTTAGATTCTATAATTTTGGATCACAGAAAAACGGCTAAGGCTTGAGTTCAGAAAAAGAGAGAACGTCGTTCCTCCCTCACCGTCTCCATTCATCTCCATCACTAATATTATTCTATGTTGTGGTATGCTGATTATGTCTATTGTGATTTCTGTTGGACTCATGAGTAGCTAAACTTTTCTGTTAGGGTTATCAAAACCTTGTAAGACATTATCTATTAGTTATGAGTTTGTGAATTATTGATGTGTTATGCTACTTATATCATTACTCTCTTTGTTATGATTGAATTCTTATGGTTGCAAACATAGAGAATATGCCATTATAGCTTTAACTTGTTTGATATAAAAGTTACATGTTTTGAAAAGAGAGTGTGACAAGGAAATACGGCTTCCAACCTCTATTTACACGTTAATCCTTAACCGGATTAACTTCTTAGAGAGTTAGTACCACTAGTTATACACTTTAGGCTCGAGAGAGATAAAGTGAAATAAATCCTTGATTGTTGAGAAACACTTGGATTTAGAATTAGAATATGATTCTCTATAAGTGCATGCATATCTAAATTCCGTGTTACTCATAGTTAATAGAGAAGTAGAACTTACAAGGTGGACATAACCCTAACTTATTATTCTCTGTGATTAAATATTACAATGTATATTGTCTCATTAATTACTTTGATACTATTAGTTCACGCATAATCCATAACCCTCTTTTTCGTGGAATTTTCGACCAACAATCTTAATTGCAACACTTAGTCACCAAGTATTCCCTTTGGGATTCGACACCCAACCCAGTTGGGTTATATATTTTACAACGACCACTTATAATTTCTAACGTGAGCTATAATTTTGGGGTATCAAATTTTGGCACCGTTGCCAGGGAATACGATTGTCAACTAAGTTTGTGATAGTTACTAGACCCTTTGGTCAAAGATTCTTAAATTTTACTTTTTGCTTGTTGTTGTTGTTTTTTTAGGTTTGGTAGAGTGCATGCCAAATACACAAAGTTTTGGTCAGCCATTATTACCTCTTAATCCTGAACCACATCTTATTGGCAGAATGGATGCACAACAAGACATGGAAACAAAGGCCGCTCAACAAAAGCAGGCTAGATTAGCTGCATTGGTAGCTGCTCAAGTGCATCAACAAAATATTGATAACCCAGGTCGGGCAACAAATCCTGATGATGAGGACCAGGGTGATGAAGAGTTACTAAATCAAAGGCGTGCAGATGAGGTGGCAGCACCTATGAATAGGAGAGATCATCAAGCTAGAATGATACCTGAACATGGAGCTGTGCATGTTCCTTTTGATGATGATGATGATGATTTGGATGGGGTTGGTGCCACAGGGGCTATTATTCCTCCACCCTTGGCACCCGGAGCCAAGTTTAATATCACTAGCACCATGATTCAGCTATTGCAGCTCAAGGGGTTATTTTGTTGACTTGCAGGTAATGATCCAAATATGCATCTGATTAATTTTATCTCAACATGTAAGTCATTTGACAATACAGGAGTTGGACAGAATGCAATTCGGCAGCACTTATTTCCACTGTCTCTAGCTGGAGAGGCAACTCTACGATTGAATGGGCTAACTCCTGACTCTATTACTAATTGGAGGCAACTGAAAGATGCTTTCCTAGAAAGATTCTTTCCGCCATCCAAGAGAGCATAATTAAGAGATGAGATCAGTAATTTTTTGGTAGCTTCCAACTGAGCTCTCCATAAAACATGGGAGAGGTTTAAGAAGAAGCTTATACGGTGCCCAAATAATCAGATGACCAATATTCGCTTGATGAAAATATTATATAGGGCTTTGAACTTGGTGACGAAGCCAGTGGTTGATAATGCTGCAGGTGGATCATTCATGGATCTTACTTTTATTGAGGCAAGTGATATGCCAGATCGTATGACAAGGCAGAGTAGAGCTTGGCATACCAGGGATTCTAAGGTAGCAAGGTCTACTTTATCTATTGGCATGACTGGAGAACAGAGACGAAGACAAGAGGAACATGAACAGGATATGTCCCACATAAAAACACAGATGGACTTTCTTACCATGCATTTATTATCAGGGAAGACAAAAAAGGTCAAGGATATTGTATCGCAGGGAAAAGATGACTCCGATTTTATGGAGGAAGAAAACTACTTAAATAATCAGGGGGGGTTTTGGGGAAATGCCCAAGGAAAAAAGGTCAGAACTATTATTAAAAATCCAGATATACAAGGACCGCGAGCTAGGGTGTTGGAAGAATAAGACTGATAGAAGAGGTTTGTATGTTCTTTTTGGAAATCGTGAGGCTGTAGCGTCTGGCTCTGCGAACATGTCCATGGAAGATATGATAGCTAAGCTGTTGAAAGGAGTAGAGGCAACCAACATGGGTGTAACTGAGGTAAAAATAATTTGTCCTCAATAAATCAATTGGTTGACTCACATTCCACTTTAATAAAAAAGTTGGAGAAACAATTGAGTCAACTATCAGCGGGATTCAATCAAAGAAAGGGTGGCACTTTAGCTAGTGACACTATGAAAAATCCAAGAAATGATGGATCATGTATGACTATTACTACCAGGAGTGGTAAGGTATTAGAAAATCCGTCCAAGGCCAGCAGGTGGTTGATAATATAGAAGAGAATGTTATTGAAGTAGATTGTGATAATTCTGTAGAATCTGAAAATCAAAATGAGAACGTTCATGACAATACACCTAGACATCACTAGCCTGAAAAAATTATTAATCGGAAGCAAGATAAAAAAGAAGTGGTGGAGAAAACTCTTCCAACTCCACCACCACCCTTTTCTCGGAGACTGAAGAAGAAGGCTGATGACACCATGTTCAGGACATTCATGACCATGTTAAAGAAGCTTACTATTAATGTGCCTTTGGTGGAGGCGCTGGAACAGATGCCTGGGTACGCCAAATTCATGAAGGACCTTTTGACAAAAAAGCAGGCAACAAGTTATGAGCTGGCAGATGATGTTCATCATTGTAGTGCTTTCCATGAGGTCCTTAGTACAGAAGAAGGCAAATACTGGTGCTTTCACTATTTCCTGCACCGTTGGATCATTGGATTTTGCTAAGACATTGTGCGATTTTGGTGCTAGCATCAATTTGATGCCTCTATCTATTTATAGAAAGTTGGGGTTGGGCAATCCTACACCAACCAATATGCAGCTCGTGATGGCAGATAGGTCAGTAAAATGACCTGTTAGTATCTTATATGATGTATTGGTGAAGGTTTCTACCTTCATTTTTCCTGCAGACTTAGTTATTTTGGACTGCGAGGTGGATTCTAAAGTTCCCATAATCTTGGTTCGTCCTTTCTTCACAACAGAAAGTGTGCTTATTTATTTAAGAGCTAATGAGCTTTTATTTTGGAAGAATGACGAAGTGGTCCGTTTTGATGTATGCAAATCAATGAAGCAACCTAAAGATATGAATATGTTCTCTGTAGCCGAAGTTTATTATGAAGATGAGAAAGAATTATCTATAGAGAAGAAGCTTATTGTTAAGCCATTGCCTACTGTGCTTTTGAATTTTGAGCGTAAAGATGTTGAAGAATATGAAGAAACTATCTGTGCTCTAACAGGAATGGGGTCATATTCTCATGCACCTAAGAAGCTAGACCTTGATCTTAAGAATCGACCTTCACCACCAGCAAAACCATCCATTGAAGAGATACCAGTGCTAGAATTGAAAGAACTACCTAGTCATCTAAAGTATGCATTCTTGGGAAGTAGAAATACACTTCCGGTTATTGTTGTAGCTGATTTAGGTGAACAGCAGGTTGCGACTCTCATATCTATTCTGAAGAGGTACAAAATATCCATTGGTTGTACTATTGCTGCTATTATTGGTATCCCTCCTGGGATATGTATGCACAAGATTCAGCTCGAAGAAGATTGTGTACCCACTATTGAGCACCAATGTTGTTTGAATCAACCTATGCAAGAGATAGTGAAGAAAGAAATTATTAATTGGTTAGATGCAAGGGTGGTGTATCCAATCTCAGATAGTAAATAGGTGAGTCTGGTGCAATGTGTGCCCAAGAAAGGGGGCATAACAGTAATCGCGAATGAAAAAAATGAGCTAATTCCACTAAACCCTATCACAGGCTGTAGAGTGTGCATGGACTACTGGAAGCTAAATTCGTGGATGTTAAGGGATCACTTCCCAGTGTCATTCATGGATCAAATGCTTAATCGATTGGCAGGGAAGGGATAGTTCTATTTCTTAGATGGTTATTCCGGATACAATCAGATTTGCATTGCTCCTGAAAATCAGGAAAAGACCACTTTTACATGCCCGTATGACACTTTTGCATTCAAACGAATGCCATTTGGGCTATGTAGCACACATGATACTTTTCAACGCTGTATGATGTCTATTTTTTCTGATATGGTTGAAGACACCTTGGAGGTGTTTGTGGATGACTTTCGGTTATGGGTGAGTCATTTGAATTATGCTTGGCAAATCTGAGTATGGCTTTGCAGAGATGTGTTGAATTCCACTTAGTACTAAATTGGGAGAAGTGTCACTTTATGGTTAAGCAAGGCATTGTTCTAGGGCATAAAGTCTCTGAAAGGAGAATCGAGGTTGATCGAGCCAAGATTAAAGTTATCGAGAAGCTTCCACCTATAATTTCTCTAAAGGGAGTTCGTAGTTTTCTCGGTCATGTAGGTTTTTATCGGAGGTTTATTAAAGACTTCTCCAAGATTGCTAGCCCATTATGCAAACTTTTGGAGAAGGATGCAAAATTTGACTTTGGTAAAGATTGCTTGAAGATATTTGAATGCCTCAAAAGGAAGATAGTTGAAGCTCCTATTATTGTAGCACCCGATTGGTCCCTACCTTTTGAAGTTATGTGTGATGCAAGTGGGGTAGATTTGGGTGTTGTACTTGGTCGAAAAAGAGAAAGGATATTTCATCCAATTTACTATGCGAGCAAGGCTTTGAATAGAGCACAGAAAAACTATACCATCACTGAACAAGAGCTTCTAGCAGTTATTTATGCTTTCAAAAAGTTCCGTGCTTACTTGTTGGGAACCAAAATAGTGGTTCATACAGATCATGGATATCTACAATATCTAACGGCAAAGAAGGATGCAAAGCCCATGTTAATTAGGTGGGTGTTACTGCTTCAAGAATTTGATTTCAAGGTAAAGGATAGAAAAGGTTGCAAAAACCAAGTAGCTGATCGTCTATCTAGACTTGAGAGTGAGCATATAGTGCAACCCAACCTTGAGATTGATAGTGCATTTCTCGACGAAGAGATCCTAGCCATCTCTCCTTTCATCAAAAGACAAAGTTCATGCATGATGTAAAACACTACTTCTGGGATGAGTCATATCTTTTTCGACAATATGCTGATGGTATTATTAGGCGATGCATCTCAGATGTAGAGGTGCCTAGCATACTGGAAGCTAGTCATGCTTCCCAAGTTGGTGGTCACCATGCAGGTGATCTGACGGCCAGGAAGGTACTACAAAGTGGTTATTGTTCGCCTTCATTATTCAAGGATGCCTACGATTTTTTAAGAAGATATGATCAGTGTCAGAGGCAAGGTATGATTTCAAAGCACCACGAGATGCCCATGTCTAAAATGCTTGAGGTAGAGTTGTTTGATGTTTGGGGTTTTGATTTCATGGGCCCATTTTTGAGTTCATTTGGGATAAAATATATCCTAGTTGTTATGGATTATGTATCCAAATGGGCTGAAGCAGTTGCGCGAGCTGATAATGAAGGTAAGTGTGTTGTAGCATTCTTAAAGAGAAATATCTTTTCTCATTTTGGGGTACCACGTACCATCATAAGAGATGGAGGATCACATTTTTGCAACAATCTGTTCAGAGCCGTATTCGTGAAATATGGGGTCAAGCAACATAAGGCAGCTACACCTTACCACCCATAAACTAGTGGGTAGGTAGAGGTTTCTAATCGGCAGATCAAACTGATCCTTACTAAGACTGTAAATGCTACTAGAAAAGATTGGTCCCAAAAGCTGGACAATGCCTTATGGGCTTATAGGACTGCGTTCAAGACACCAATTGGCATGTCACCTTACCAACTAGTTTATGGGAAGGCTTGTCACTTGCCAATTGAGCTATAACATAGATCACTGTGGGAGTTGAAGCAAGTTAACCTGAATTGGGATGATGCTACTAATCTGAGATTGGAACAGCTGAATGAGATGGATGAATTCCATCTACATGCATATGAAAGAGCAGACCTCTACAAGAAAAGGATGAAAAAGTACCATGATCATAGGATTACCCAATGAAACTTTTAGAAGGGTGATTTGGTAGTTCTGCTCAACTCCAGACTGAAGCTATTTCAAGGTAAGTTCTAGTCTAAATGGTCTGGTCCATTTACGATTAGCCAAGTCTACTCATCTGGAGTAGTGAAGTTAGAAAAAAATGATGGTGGTGTCTTTAAGGTGAATGGCCAATGAGTGAAGCCATAAATCGGTCCACCCAACTCGATAAAATGCATGGCCACCATCTATCTCGATGAAGTCTAAGTAATTGAGATAACTATGTCGTGCCGCAATAATAAATCAAGCACTACATGGGAGGCAACCCATCGTTTTTAATCATTTTGTTTTACTAGGAGTTTGTTTTTGTTAAATAAAAATCCAAAAAGAAGAGTCGAGCCACGACCGAAACTAAGGCGCTTGATGGGAGGCAACCATCTTTCTAATTATTTTTGTTGTTTTTGATTAAGTGTAGGTGCAAGATGTATAAAGGAGGAGATTAGTCCCAAATTTTGATTTGAAAGTGAGCCATGCGGAAGCTGATAAGTTAGGAAAAATGGAACAAAGTCTATAGGCTAGGCATTGGCTATGCCAATCAAGGTAATGAACAAGGCAACGCCTATGCTAATCTAGGCAACGGACAAGGCAATGCCTATGCCATTGCCTATGCTCACTGCCTCACATAGGAAACGTGCAAGGCATTGCCTATGCAAATATTGGCAATGCTATAGGCATCGCCTATGAGAATCTAGGAAATACTACAGGCCCTGCCTATGCCATTGCCTATGATCACTGCCTCACATAGGCAATGAACAAGGCATTTTCTATGCAAATCTAGGCAATTCTATAGGCGCCGCCTATATAAATCTAGGCAATACCATAGGCGCTGCCTATGCCAATGCCTATGCTTATTGTTTCACATAAGCTATACGCAAGGCGCCGCCTATACCAATCAAAGAAATAGGGAAGGCGCCGCCTATGCCAAACACGGCAATACCATAGGCGCCGCCTATGCTAAGTATAGGTAAAGCAATAGGCGCCTCCTACTTATCCTTTTTTGTCTCCTAACCCGATTGTACATGGATCAAACCCGACCCATCTATTAGTCTATAAATATATCCTCAATCTAAGAACACAATTCCATTGTTTGCTCAAGATACGCGCGCACGAGCTTTCCAATTCTCTCAAAGTTTTTCTTTTTGATCATCTAATCTTGGAAGCTCCTCTTTCCAAACCATCACTAAGTAAGTTATTCTTTTATATTCCGTAGTTGTTGAAATGCTATGTTTATAATGATTTATTAGATTTTGAAGTGGTATTTGGTGGTAAGAATGTTGTTGCGTTGTTATGATACATCTAGTTGAGTGAAAGAATACGTGTGGGCGTTCTTGACTTTGTGTCGACTTGCACTTGATTGTTATACATTTTCATATTATTATGGAGTCGAAATTGTAAAGTTAATGCGTAATCTTGAAAGTTGAATGCTTGAATATTTGAATGACTCACTTATCGAGATACCTATCATGATTGACCACAAACATAAGATGTTGTTATTATTTCTATGCAATAACCTGATATGATTTCTATGTGGTAGTCTTGTTCAAAAATGCATTAATCCAAACATAAAATTTTAGTCTAGATTACATGAAAGTATGACTGTGCTAAACATGTTATTGGAACATATCGCCTAAATGTATGTCGATGAAGTCTGAGTAATCTACATCACTCACTTAATTAGTCTGTGCCAAAAAATTAAGTGTCGGGTGGTGCTATTACTGTTTGTTTTTAGTTTTAATATTCCGAGCTGAAGCTAACATGACTCTATTGTGATCTCAGGTAGAATAGCCCCAAAAGGACGATAAGGAAAAGACAAAGCGTCCACCTCCAAGAAAGGTCAGAAAAGGGCAAGAATAGATCAGGCTGAGTACTCCTCTTTACAAATGCCTCAACACACTTTCAAGATAAAGTGGGTCCTAGAGGAGGAAGGAACGGAAGAACAACAAAGTAAAACAATATGTTCACGTGGATTTGAAGAAAAAGAAGAGTCTAGCGAAGAGAGAGCCCTGCATTTTGGATAAAATCATGGCACTAAATATTGATTTCATTTTCCGAGATATGGGGAAATGCAATCTTGATCTATTGCGGGAGTTTTATGACATTTGGTCCACAAAGACTACCGGAAGTGAAGTAAAGATTCGGAGCCAAGTCTTGCAACTGAATACGGAGTTCTTCAACTCATTTTTGGGCCTTCCATCTATGGATCCATCACCGCTCAAGGATCTTTATCACAGACCTCCCTACAGGACAATCAGACATACACTGTGTGGAACAAGGTCCATGGCAGGGTGGATTAGTCACAAGGATAACGGTTAGCACAATACCTTTCCATATGCTTACTTAAATAGAGAACCTCGTATATGGTTAAGGATAGTCAACTCTTGCTTGATTCTTAGGACACAGTACACAAAGATCACACGTGATCAAGTATGCTTGGTGTATGCTTTGATGACAAATATTCCCATCAACATTGGTGTGGTTATACGATCATCAATGTGTAAAGCAAGTCTGCACAAAAGGTACCATTTTAGCTTTGGCAATTTATTGACTGCGATCTTAAGAAAGGAGAACATTGAAAAGGAACCTGCAGATCATAAGCTTCCACACAACCTGAATAAGGTTGATCTCATGAAAGTTAAGGATCCTGAATCTGGTCATGGTATCAACCTTACCACTGCAGAAATACATGCTCGAGATGAAAGTTTCTTTAGCCATCTATATGGCATAACTAGGTTTACTATGATGGGTGGGGTTGTATTCTGACTGATGCAGAGCTTCAGCAGTTGGACTATAACTACCCGATGAATGATCATGCGCGGGCGATGTATGGAGTGGGGGTATATTTTGAGGAAGATCTCGATGATAACATACCAACTGATGATAATCACTGACTTCCAGACTCAGATGTGGAGGACAACTCTGAGGATGATGACTTTGATGATGATTCCGACGTAGGGGGTATGACCCCAGACATAGAAAAGGAGTCCGACTAATTAGGTTTTCCTTATTTATTTCCACTGAGGGTAGTGTCTCCTATCTAAGTATGGGGTGAGGGTATTTGTATGTTCTAGTGTACTTCTTTGCCTACATTTATTCTTATTTTTGTTTGTTTGAATTAGTCGTAATTAGTTAGGTAAATTTTAGATTTAAGATTTTGCATAAAGTTGTTCTGATAGACGACATGGTATTATAACAAGAGTTTGTGCTAAATTATTACTATTGAGACATTTAGGCTTTAAGTATGACTCACTGTGTGATAATTGTGTGGTTTAATTCATTCATCTGTTGGGTCAAGAGTCTATAATGAACACAATTAAGTTGACCATGTGCCTTGTGTGTGTGAGGTTATAGTATATTTTGTGTTATGACTGATGCTAAAACTTGATTGATGTGTGTGTAAAGAGAAATAAAGAGTGTGAGTTTAGGAGATGATTTAGGCATTTCTTTGGCAGCCCTGAATTTGTCTATCTTCTTTTTACCTACCCTTGTACATTGTCCTAGTAAACCCCCTTTGAGACTTAAGCTATTTTCTTTGACAGCCTCATATGTAGCCTAATCTATTTTTTCAAGACCATAATTTGATCCAAATTCCTAACCGCTTTAAATTGTAGAGTCATGTGACAAAATAAGCGAAAAATGGTGAGAGTGATGCCTCAGAGTTTATTGGTACTTGAAGTTGTTGTGAAAAAGAGTGGCTATGATAGAGGTTCTTTATATAAAAATAAATAAATAAATAAATAAATAAAATATAAAAAAGTAATTAAGAAAGAGAGAAATAGAAAAATAAAAAGATAGTTGTGGTTATGATTGGATAACAAAATAGGTGAAAAGGGGTTGGTATATTAAACAAAGGTACAAGGGTTGTTAAAAGAGAGTGTAAGTGGCATAACGTAGTGTATTAAAGTGCTCAGGGAACGTAGTCACTATTTCTGGCCAAAATAGTCCAACCTGTCCCTTAGCCCACATTACAATCTGTAAAGACCTATTTGATCCTATTCTTAGCATTCTGATATTAGTGGAGCATTACACTAAGGTCAAGCCTTTGGTCATCAGTTTAAATAGAAGAATTCTTTGTGAGAGTGAGAGCAAGGAGAGTCTTATACCCATGTTTCGAAAAAGGCAAAATGATGAGTGATTATGGGTGATATATTGTGTGAGACACACATGGTTGATGATTTTTGCGTAGTGTTATATGATTCTTTATGGCTTAACTTGTGGATCAAATTAACCATCCTACTGAGTCTATGTTGGAGGTTGAGTCATTTCTAGTAGTGATCAAGAAACCTACTCTTTGTTAATAATTGTCGTGCATGTCTTGATGAACATTTTGTGTTGCTATTGTGAAATTCTAGTTAGGTGTTTGCATGGATGTAATATTTTTTTCAAGGAAAAAAAAAGCTTTAAGTGTGGGGTGGTGATGTTGGGCGTATTTATACCCCTAAGAACCATAATTTACCCATATTTTAGCTACGTTTTGAGGATAAAATATATAATTCCTGTACTTTTAATCCATTTTCCTTTAAGTGAGCTGACCTACGTGATTGGCATGTTTTTCAGGTACTAATGATGAAAATTTCAGCTCTTTATGGACCTGTAAGCAGCAAAGGAAAACTTCACATTAGAGGGAAGGCAACTTTTGGACTGAAACTGATTCATGGCCAGGGCAAACCCAATATTTTAAATACTTAAGGAGGCAGTAGCAACTTATTCTACAAGGATATTATTAAAAACCTTATTGCTGAATTTTTCAGCATAATTATTGTCATTCAAAATTCTGCATAGTTGAGTTTTCAGATTCTGTAATTTTGGATCACAGAAAAATGGCTAAGGCTTGAGATCAGAAAAAGAGATAACGTCGTTCCTCCCTCACCGTCGACATTCATCTCCATCACAAAGATTATTCTAAGTTGTGGTATGATGATTATGTCTATTGTGATTTCCATTGTACTCATGAGTAGCTAAACTTTTCTGTTACGGTTATGAAAACCTTGTAAGATACTATCTATTAGCTATGAGTTTGTGAATTCTTGATGTGTTACGCTACTGATATCATTACTCTCTTCGTTTTGATTGAATTCTTATGGTTAAAAACATAGAGAATACGCCCTTATAGCAATAAATTATTCGAGGGAAAAGTTACATGTTTGGAAAAGGGAGTGTGACAAGGAAATAAGGCTTCAAACCTCTATTTACACGTAAATTTCTTAACCGGATTTACTTCTTGAAAAGTTCGTACCATTAGTTATAAACTTTAGGCTCGAGAGACTTAAAGTGAAATAAATCCTTGATGGTTGAGAAACGCTTGGATTTAGAATTAGAATACGATTCTCTATAAGTTCATGCATGTCCAAATTTCGCGTTACTCATAGTTAATAGAGAAGTAGAACTTAAAAGGTGGACATAACCCTAACTTATTATTCTCTGTGATTAAATCTTACTATTTATATTGTCTCATTCATTACTTTGATACTATTAGTTCACGCATAAACCAAAACCCCCTTTTCGTGGAATTTTCGACCAACAGTCTACTAATAATTGCAACACTTAGTGACCAAGTATTCCCAATGGGAGTCGACACCCAAACCAATTGGGTTCTATATTTTATAGTGACCGCTTACACTTTCTAACGAGAGCTGTAATTTAGGCGTATCACACCACATTCACTAGCCCTTTAGGTAACACCCAAATATGCATCACCTCAATCCTTACTTATTAGCATGCTTAGATCCCTTACTATACTCTTAACCAGTAACAATATCTAACTTTCTTGTCACTACACTTCTAAATGCATATTTCCAACTCTAAGGTGTTCTACTGCTTATGAATTACAACATACGAAATAATAATATCTTTTAAGTGAAAACTATTTTCAATAATCTGGCTATTTAAGCTCTCCTCTCAAGTGCATCATTTGTTATGAAGGACTAAAGAAAAAATTTGATTATGTAGCATATCCCATCTTAACCGCATAACTCATATGGAAGAGAAAATAATCTTTCAAATTAATGGACTTTAAACACACTAGCAGGCTCCTCCGAAGCCCTTTGGGAAACTTCTGAAGTTATCGATAGTAAATTTAAGACTTTCATCTTGGGAGGAATTGAAACTTACTAATTGTGTTATCTCAAGAATAAGTCAAAGTTAGAGAATTATGGAGTAACACACGAATTGATAGAAGTTTCTCAGAGAACAACTTTATAGCATGATCTAAAGCATGAAGGAGGGAAACATTTCTTAAATTCCATTTAGCCTCTCAAAGAAAAGTACATATATCTCTTTACTATTCTACATGACTCTATGAGACATAACTTCATAGACACCATAGAAAACTTGAACTTTGTGCTCTGATACCAAGTTTGTAATGCCACGAGGCTAACCCCACAGATGTCATAAGGTGCTTAGAATCACAAGTGATCCAAAGATAAGATATCATACTGGCATAACTTGTGAGTAACTGAATAAGATACATAAATATTAATGAGAAATGAAGAAAATATCTCTTTTCTAAATTTGTTCAATACAATACTATTAAATACATCTACACTTTGGTTGTACAAAAAAAAGCTGAAAATAAATACATCAACTCTAAATAACCGTCTATAAATCCTCTACTAATATTGACTATAGGTTGTTTGGACATGTCCTTGAACTATTAGCAATCAATAAAACTGAATAGAAAAATGCTACTAGAACTATAGTTTACTCGAGTCCTTGAATCATAAGAACTCACCACTTGTTGGCTAAAAGTTGCAAACATTATTATTCTGCTGAGTGGGATATGACTGATAACTATATTTTGAGAGAATGTAGAACAAAGAAATATATGTGGGTAAGTATTTATGGAATGTACTGAGTACGTATGGGTGAAGCATAAGTAAAACAAGAGCGAATATATATATAAACTTCAAAAGAATAGATGTGATGCATAAATGACTCACCTTGGACTTGAGTAAAACTAAAGATTGTAAGATCATAAAACATGAATAATAAATCTTATGAATAAACTTAGTGAGCCATAAACTTCATCTATAAATTCATGACTTTTATTTTCTTATGGGGGATTCTTGTAACCGACATAAACCATGTTAGCTACCATGGGGTCCAACACATCACCCACAATGGGAGAGCTATTCTATCAATTTCACCATTGTAAAATCTAAACATAATTAATCACTAAACTTCATCCATATTAGGAAAAAGCTTAACCTACTATGGATCATAGCTCTAGTAATTTAGGATATGCTCATCCACATTCCCTTTCTGGTGCTAAATATTACCCCCAAAATACTTATATGTTCATACTTTAAGAAATCTACCTTAAAATAAGATAATGGATTTTAGAATGAAAACAGGTTATCATTCTCTTTTCTTTAAATTATAATGGAGATAAATAGTTGTGGATTTCATATCTTTTCTTCGGAGCAAAAGATCAATTTTTCTTGAATAATGCTATAATGTATGTGAAGGAAATTTCTAAAGCTTAAACTTTCTGTAAACTTAATGCTTGTACTTGGGACTTGGAATTCATTCTTTATTTCATAGTATTTCATAATAAAAGATAATGCTCAATAATCTCCTTGAAATCTTTAAACAATATCCCAGTCAAGATATTGAAATTCAAATCATAATATAAATCTCACTAGTCAAACATGAATATACATAAACCTAGTTCCACTTAAACATTATAATAAAATAGTAGTATTATGCTCCAAGAATATGGATATTTGGGTATGAACCCTAATTCAAAATAAGTAAATTAATTCTCAAAACCATGCACTTTGGGCACAAGTATATAAGAATAACCTTGTTCATTATCCCCACAATCCTGGACTTTTTAACTTCCTTGAAGGGAACATATAGTTGGGAACTTGAGAGATGTTTTTGAAGAAGAAACCTTATCCTTGTTGTTCTTGTGAGAGTTAAGAATAAATAACTTCTGAAATGATTAAGGTTAGGGGAAAATAATTCCATCTTATGTTTTTAAGTCATGGATTAGGAGTTTATATAGGATAAAAGACCAAAAAACCCTAATAACCCACTAGAAAATGTTTGGAAGCCGTCACGATATCTTTGGTCACAACTCATAAGTTCTAGGTATGGGTCGTGTCTTGATTCATCACCGAGAACCTAGATTTTGACCCATATTTCCATCAAGATGACTCTTTCTGACAACTCATAGGTTGTTCTTATGAGTAATCATATGTGATTCATAACCACTTGCTTTTCCCCCGTGCTTCAGTTATTTTGCCATATGTTTTACCTCAATATCGGATTAAAACAAAATTATTTTGCAATATGTTTTACCTCAATATTGGATCCTTTAATAATTAAGAAACGATTCCTATATTACAAATTGTAACATGTTATTACGACTTGTAGCCACCACTTATAAGTTCAAAAGAAACTTAGAGGACCTGCACTGGTGACAATATGGCTCCAACTATAGGACTCATCACCTTTTGTAATAACTCCTAGGGTCAATTCATACATAGAAAAGAACTTTAATCATTTCATATTACCTTGCTTACGACTACATTATATAACTCGTGAGGAGTACTAACTTTTTGAAGAATGAGTCATAGGTTCCACAGTGACCTTAAAATCCCAGGGCATTATAAATAATAATAATACAAAATGATACATAAGGTAATAATCACATCCCATTATGTAGTAGTTTCAGTATAGGAGCCACTAAGAAAAGAATATCAGTACTGCAGTATCCAAATACTATTAGTCTTTAATAATGAAAGACAAAATAAAAGTAGAAGAAAAAAAAAGGAAACTCTGGCTTTGAGTGCACACCCTATCTACGAACTCTAATCATCATAGGGTAGCATTAGTGGCGGCCATTAGAACTCAGATATGCATCAAAAAGGTACAAAGGTGTTGTATGTGTAATAAAGCCATGAATAATTAATATGCTTCATACAATGCCTAAGCTAAATTATTATAAAAATGTATTAAGAATGGATGATAAATTGATTATTTCAAGGTGAAAAGATAAAGTCACAGTAACGCTCCATTACAAAAATTAACTATCCAAAACAACCATAATAAGAATGGAAAAATAAGTAATACAACAAAGTGGGGCCCCATAAGCCAATAAGGGCATAAAAGTAAAAGACCCAATGAGGGCCCCCATAAGCCCAGTGGGTAAATCAAAGAGAAATAATAACTAAAAATCATTCCAAATAATTGGATCTCAAAATTGTAACCATGATTTTTTCCATACTGTAACATATAGTAAATAACCTTTCAATGTCAAACTCATACCAAAACATAATACAATTATCAATATTTGTTAGAGTTGAACCAAAACTCATATCATGCCTTGTTAGACGTGTATCAAAAGAAAAAATTATAAATCACCGAAAATGAATAAGAATTAGCATCAACTCCCAAGTACTAATCTAGCTTAAGTATCATAAATCATGCCTTTATTCCCCCTCCTCTCTACCCTCATTTTCTACATTATGCATTTTAATAAAGTAACACATTTAGAAGCGTACAAGGAGCAAATAAGAGTCTTGCCAAAAGTGGTCCAAAGGGGCCCCATTCAAATCTCAAAATCTGTTCTAAAGAAATTTCTATCATAGACTAAGCTATGGTATATAAATTTACTTCTAGATGTTAAATGAGACACATTTGGTCTTATGATAGCAATTCTACCTAAAGCACGAACAAATAAGTCAATTACGACTAATTCACGGTTATTTCATAGGCCAAATAATAAAAAAAATATTCTAAATATTTCCTTTAATACCTAATTCCCGTTAATTATCTAGCGTATTATAATAGATATATTAAAAATTCACCGAATCTTTTAAAGAGATAAATCTAACCTACCTAGACGCTAAAGAAATCCCAGTGAAATCCTCTAAAATGATGATTTTTCCTTCCATAAAGCTTTTACATGATGTTATGCTATCAAAATGATAATCGACTCGTCTAAATTAGAACAACAGTACCCATATTGTATTTTTATGCTTTGTGTCCAAAATTATGTAAAAGTTCCATGTGTGGCCTGCTTGTGGAATTGCACTTTCAAAACTATCAATGCAAACCTCTATTCTAAAGAAGAATTGACCCTCAAGAATGGGTAAATTCTAAACATCAATGGTGATAAATAATCCCACCAACAATCTAGGGATTTTGGAAAATTATAGATAAACTCACCATGAAATTAATAAAAACATACAAAGAATTCAGAGAAGAAATTGGTAAACAAAACTGAAAAAACTACCCAAAATCACCTATTGATGTTTAACCCAAGGTTTCACATTTCCTAAGGTTCTACACACTTAAACTTGTGTGAAAATTGGTGAAAATCGTACTAGTTAGAGCATTTAATGGCTTCCAGGTGCCGCTAAGCGGGCATTGGGCATCTTAGATGGTTAACAAATAATCATCTATGTGTCATTAAAGAGGTACCCACCTATTCTTGGGATTTTGCTAAATATGACAAGATGGAGATAAGACGGTATGCGCTTTATCCATTAGAATACTACTAAAGTGACATGGTAGGGCTGGCCAGGCCAATAAAGCATCTTAACAGCTGCAAAAGTGCCTAACGGATGTTTTAACAGATGGACCAACTGAGTGCATCGGTTGATTACTTGGAATTTTTTAAAGTCTTCTCTGGCCCCTTGATATTCATCTGGAATCCAATGAATAAAAATAAACTATGCTACCCTATCAAATTTAACATTCCAAACTTAATGGTGAAGTCAAAATTTCAATCAGTCATTATTTCAACAAATAGTGGTTCACACAACTGAGTGTCATTTTTATCAATTTTTTAGAAATTACTTGAAATATGTTCAGACAACTTGAGAACCAAACCGAAGGTCCAACTAGCCTAAAATTAATATTATAGAGTTATGGGTATTGTCAGAACTTGCAGACAAAGTCTCTTGACTAAAGTTTTTACTAGGTAACTAATTCATACCAATGACGACTTCAAAATAGAGAATTATCTCTAAAAATCAAATGTGTTTTCTGGTAATAGAAAAGATAGCTCCAGAAAGTCACAAATGACTTATGATGTGATGCTTTCCAACAACATATTTGAAGCTCTTAATGTAGAATTATAGTCACTTCCTAAGAAACTTGTGTCCTTTTTGATCTTATTTTGTTTAATTAGGCAGGAAATTTCAAAGTGTGAAAAAACAATAAAAAAGATTAAAAAGTTGTTTTGATGACTAGAGGTGATAAACCATCAGCTAGGTAACATGTTGTTAGCTTATCCATTGCCTTAAAATACATATTAAGAGTAAAGTGAGGCCTATACCTATAAGTCATCAACCAAGTGATAAGTTTTCAAACTCTATTATCAAACAGAGACAAAATAAAGTTGTTAACGACATAGTTGATGACTTAGTTGACAAGTTGTCAACTAAGTGATGAGCCATTAAACTTTTCATTATCTGTTGAGCGATAGTATTGTTTTTTGAATTTTAAATTTTGAATTTGAAACATATACATAGCAACTTTTGGGTTTTTCTCAGCATCTTTTGACTATTTTCCTTGGACAGTAGTTTTGGAGTTTGGGTATTATTTTGAAGGCTTAAAGTTTGATATTTTTGTGGGAGGTTTTGAACAACATTGTAAATATTTTGACGGTACAAAAATGCTCTTATAGTTTATAAGTATAACTCTTTGACTCATGAATTCCTCTATTGCAATCAATCTTAAATTCACAAGCAACAAAACCCTAACAATTAGAGTTGTGGAAGCTATGGTGAATTTATTATTATCTGTTAATTTTGGTAGAAATTGATTGATTGTAGGATTCATATTAGTAATTCTATCATTTTAATAGAATGTATATTATTAACTAGGATTTTAACATAACTTAAGTTAGTTTTCTTAAAACAAGATATTAATAATAGGATGTGGATTGTCAATAAGGATTCAAAAACATAAATTTTTCATCTAATAGTTAATTCTTTAATAATATTACTCAACTAAAAATAATATTAAATGAGAATAGAAAGTATATCTTAGTTTAAAAGAATTGAGGAAAATTTTAGAAAATTTTAAAATGAAACACCCTGGTTTGTAGACCATAGAAATTTTTTTTGATTTCTAGATTCTAGGCATGATACTACTTAGGGGAATGCGTTACACACTTAGGTGTAGATGGAATGGTCCATTCGTATACAAATTAGTGATGGTTGGTGGGATGGATTTTGGTTATTGGAAATGGGCACGACTATGACGTATGAGTTGTATGGGTGGATACAGGTTGATTGGTTACTTAACATAACCTTAAACTTGGTAACTTAAGTTGGATCTGAGTAGAGTGCTCCACCATGAAACGTAAACCATGGTAAGAGTCGTACCCAAGACTCGTATGATGGTCAGTGTTCAAACTTTCTTAGATTGTATCCTGCCCTGGTACGATTTATGAGTACTATTCCTACACTTAGATATTACTTGGGTTTGAGTGTGTCATACCGTGGAAAGTGTTATGTCAAAATAAAAATCCTAGTGTATGAGAGATGGGTACCACTTGTACAGGTTGGGTATGAATCATAAGGTTCAGTCGTACCATATGATGGGAATTTAATGCAATTTAAGTAAGAGCAATTTGGACATTTCCCCACTTATCCCACTAATATCCCATGATTTATATTGCACTTGATAGGTAATTTGCCCTATTATTCTATCCTTAAACACTTGTAAAACACTCTTAAATCCTCTCTAGAGTTCTTGGGCAAAGGAAGCTAGGTTTTCATCTTAAGGAGAAAATTGGGGCTTGTCTTAGTGATTTATCTCTATCATCATCTTTTTTTAAGGCATGTTCTCTTCCCTAATTTTTAGTGACCATGTGTATAATGACACAATATATATTTTAGGGGATGCACTAGTCATCCCAATTGATCTTCCCTGGTCATGCGACTTCATTCACTAAGGCCCTTTCAATAGGGGGATCTAAACCCATATTGCCCGTGGTTGGTTTAGGATAGCAATTTTACACAACCATGGTAAAATGTGTTAAATGGCATGCTAAACCCAGTTATATATATATATTTATGTTTGTCTTCATATGGATGATTTTACTTGGATTTATAAACGACATTATTTTATCCTTGTCCTGTGTTAATGCTAAAGATCACCCACTAACCTATCTTTGGGTGTTGTATCCCCAAGCGATGCAGGAACCGACTGTTTTACTCATCCTTCTTAGCAATTCATATTTCAAGGTTAGCATTTTGATTGGCATAGTGAATATCTATCTATTCAGAAGGCATCATTCATGCATGATATTTCCTATTTTGGAATATTTACGGATATTGGTTTTGTCTATGATTAGGGGTATGTCCCAATCAGATTTTTGTACTCTTTTGGTAAGAGGATTTTGTGGAACTAATATGGGTTGGAATAAGTGTGATCGATATTGGTGCCACCCTTATTATTGTCATTGGTATTAGGGCAGACCTCATTGGATAGAATTTCTCACTGTTCAATCATATTTTGTTTTTTAATTAATTATATTATCTTATGGAACTTGTAAGGTTATGGTGGTATCTATAGTTTGGTTTGATTTTTATAGTGGTACGATTGGTATAGGATAGTTGGACTAGGTTGTGTTGGTCTTGGTAATAGACCTATCCCAAAGACTATAATCTGGATAGTTACACTATCTTGTTATATATTTCAAATCCAGTCAATTCAGGGTAGGCAAGTGGAGGTTAGGTTAGGAATCGGGGGTGGTCTCTCGTCCTGGTTACACTTGGGATGCCCATTATGATAAGGACTTGGGTCGAGTCATGTCAAGTTGATATCAAAGCACTAGGTTCATGGTTAATTAGGTGTCTGCAAAGTCATTTTTGGTAGAGTCTCTTTTAAGAGTGTGTAGCACGCCATACTTATAAGACAAAGGCTATATGGTATTTAGGAATATTTCAGTTTCTTGGTTTCGTATTTTTAAGCATATAGTCTAATCCTAGAATTCTTCACTAATCCTTTGTTATTGACTTTTCTGATCATGCCATGATGACTTAGAACACAGGAAAACTCTTCAGTCCTATCTAGGGACAATGTTGATAGAATACATCCTACATATGGAGTTCGTCTTTGATATCAGGGTCCTATCACTAATAGTTCTTGAGTTCCTATAGTTTTTACTAGTCCTCTTTAGGGTGAGGTGACCAATGCTAAATTTCGCAAGTCTGTTCATACTGTTGCTCAATTAGTTGCTAATCTACTTGAGTGGGATGCATCAGGTAGTTTGTAAACTAAGGCCACAAGGGTTGGTTAGTTTACAAAAATAAATCCTACTACTTTTACTGGTGTAATGGTGGATGAGGATCTTTAGGGTTTTTAAGATGAAATGGAGAAGCTAATTCATCGTGATACAGGCTGCATATATGGAGGATGTAACCTTTTTAACTTATCAACTCAAGGATATTGTGTTCCAATTGTACAAAGAGTGGGACTGGATAAGGTAATGTGTAGTAGTTGTCCTTATGGGATGCCTTTTCTTGTACTTTTTTGGATTATTTCTTTCCCAAAGAGTTGAGAAAAGAAAAGGTTTAGGATTTTATGAATCTTAAGCAAGGGAGAATGCCTTTCAAGGAATATGCCTTGAAATTTTATCAGATGTCAAGGTATGCCCCTAACTTTTTGACTAATATAATAGCGAGAATGGAAAAGTTCACTTTTGGTCTATATCAGGATTTGATCTCAGAAAGGAAGACTAATTTGCTTATCAAGGATATGGATATTTTAAGGTTAGTCATCCATATTTAGCACATGGAGGATGAGAAGAGGAAACAGGTAAAGTTCAAAGATAGGCAGGGTAAGAGGATTAGGTTTTCTGATAAGGGAGGTGCTCAGTTACAAGTTGGTTGAGATGGAAGTAAATGGCAAAAAAAGAAGTGGGGAGTTTTGGTTCTTTCTCCACTAATAGCCTTCCTTACCCGAGGATGTCAGGTCATAGACATCAGAAAGGTGGCAATAATTCCTTGGCATAGGGTACTCAATCTCAGGAGAGTAGGGGTCAGTCAGCTTCTTCATGCTTTCATAGTTGATTTGGTGGTTGTATTTATCAGGTCTAATACGATGAACAAAAGGAGAAGTGTTTAAAATACGGCCAGCCAGGCCATATGCTCAAGATTTATCCAATTGGTATGAGATCTTCGAGAGAATTCAAAGCTCTAGTTGCTTTTTCTTTTACTCCTGCTTTAAGTACCAATAGTGGATGGAAACTGTTGTATGGTCTTTTATCTTGGTAGGAAACCTATACATCACCTAATGTCATTACTGGTACAGTACAACTCCTTTCTCCTAACGTATATTATCTGCTTGATTTGGGGTCCACAATTTTTTATGTGACCCTATTTGTACCTATATAAATAGGTTATGATCTTGAGGTTATTTTGGATCCTTTTCCTATGTTTATCCTTGTAGGTGACTTGGTTATTGTGAAGAGACTCCATAAGGGGTTTCTGGCATCTATTGGTGGTAGGCATACTTTGTTGAATTGATTTAACTTGATATGGTGGATTTTGATGTTATTCTAGGGCTAGATTTGTTACACTCTTTTTATGCGTCCTTGGATTGTCGAACCTTTAAATTTGTCTATAGGTTCCCTGGTGAATTGACTATAAAGTGAGAGGGTGGTTCCCTTGCCCCTTAAGGGAGGCTTATTTCATATATTTGACCTGAAAGGTTGATCTCTAATGGTTGGCAATATCACTTGGTCTAGGTTAAAGATTCTAACCCAAAAAATATTTTTTTTATTTAGTTTTAGTGGCAAATAAGTGTCTTGAGGTCTTTTCAGATTATCTTCCTAATGTTCCTTTGGATGGAGAAATAGAGTTTGGTAATTATTTGGTTCTGCTCACTCATCCAATATCTATTCCTCCTTATAAAATGGCTCCGACTGAGTTCAACGAACTCAAGGAGTAACTTAAGGATCTTCTGGATAAGGTTTTTACTTTTCCAATTGTATACCCATGGGGTGCATAGGTGTTGTACGTGTACAAGGAGGATGGTTTCCTTCGTATGTGCATTGACTATTGATAGTTGAATCATGTAATGATCAAGGGCAAGTATCCACTTCCAAGGATATATGACTTGTTTGATCATTTGCAAGGTCTCAAGTTCTCTTATACGATAAATCTTTGGTCAGGTTATCATCAACTTAAGATTGTGGAAGAGGATATCCCTAAGATTGCTTTTTGTACTCAGTATGGGCACTTTGAAATCTTGTTGATGTCATTTTGTTTGACAAATGCCCCAAAAAAATTTATGCCCTTGATGAATAGCATTTTCAGGCGTTCTTGGATCTCTTTGTCATTGTGTTTATTGATAACATTCTTGTTTATTAAAAAGTGAGGATGATCATGCTGATCATGTTATTTCTAAAGAGGGGATCATAGTTTATCTAAAAAAGGCGGTTGTTGTTAAAAAGTGTCCTAGACCAAATACTCTAACTGAGACTTGAAGTTTCTTGGGTTTTGGTTGATATTATCGATGATTTGTGTAGAGAGTTTTGACGATAGCTTCTCCTTTGACATTATTGACACAAAAAAATGTGAAGTTTTCTTTGTTGAATGCTTGTGAAGGCAGTTTTAAGAAGTTGAAGGATAGGCTAACTTCAGCTGTTGTCATGACATTGCCTGAGGGTAGTGAGGGGTTTGTGGTTTATTGTGATACATCTAAGGTAGGACTTTGTTGTGTTTTGATGAACCATGTCAAGGTAACTCCTTGTGTTTCTAGGCAGTTGAAGGTAAATGAGGGAAATTATCCTACTCATAACTTGGAGTTGTTGGTTTTGATTTTTGTTTTTAAAATCTAGAGACATTATATTTATGGAGTAAACATAGACATCTTTTATGATCATAAAAGTCTATTGTATGTGTTCACTAAGAAGGAGCTAAATCTCAGGCAAAGGACATGGTTGGAGCTTCTTAAAGACTATGAAATGATTCTTCACTATCAACCAGGTAAGGCTAATATGGTTGTTGATAGTCTTAGTAGGTTATGCATATGTAGTTTGGATTAAGTGGAGAAAGGAAAGAAGTAACTGGTTACAGATATTCACTGCTGGGAAAATCTTGGTGTTTATCTTTTAGAATCTAAGGATGGTAAGGTTATGGTACAAAAAGTGGCTCGGTCATCTCTTAGTGCAGAGATTAAGAAGAAGAAAGTGCTCGATCCAATATAAAAAATCAAGAATTATATGAGTAGGGAGAAGGTAATAGTGTTTGAGATTAGTGGTTATGGTACTTTACAGTACCAAGGGAGTTTATCCGTTCCTTATGTCAATAGGTTGCGACAATGTATTCAGGCTGAGGCATATAAATAATGCTATATGGTAAACCCAACTGGAAAAAGATGTATCATGATCTCAAGGAGATGTATTGGTGGAATGGTATTAAAAGGGAAGTGGATCATTTTGTGGCCATGTGCTTGGTGTGTTAACAAGTTAAAGTTAAGCACATGCGGCCTTTTACGTTGTATAAAGAGATTGTTTTGCTCGAATAGAAATAGGAGGTAATCAAGCTGGACATTTTAACTGGTCTTCTTTGGTCTCGAAATTAATACGATTTTATTTGGGTCATCATGGATAGGATGAATAAGTCTGCTCACTTCTTGCAATTTAGAACTACCTTTCTGGCGAAAGATTATGCAATGTTATATCTTCCAAAAATTATAAAGCTGCAAGGGATTCCTATTTCGATTATCTCTTATCGTGGAATGAAGTTTTTATCTTATTTTCTGTTAGTCTTTGTAGAAGGGATGCGCTACTAAGGTGAGTCTGAGTACTCCTTTTCAATTACATTTTTTTGGTTTAATTTGTCATTTTATTCATAATAAAACATAATGGCCCAACCCATTATTCATCAAAATGAAAAACTATTTCAGAAATCGATTTATGCTCTCCGACCCAACCCAAAATAACATATATGATAAGTAGAAAGAGTAGGTTTCTATATCCAGAAGTTTCCCAATCCACATCTCATCTTAACCGCCTCTTATTCGTCTGCACTCTTTTTTATTGATGTAGTTGATCTGTCTTATAGCTTCTCCATCTCGTTGATCTGCTTCATTCATCTTACTAAGGTACTGACTGGGCTCCCCTTGATTATTTACTCTTTGATTAACTTTTTCTTAATGTTTTCCTTTCCATTGTTGTATTCTTCAAGTGATCAATTGAGAAAACATTTGTGCAAATAAGAAAACTCTGGTCTGCATGCAGCTAAGTATTCTAATCTTTGTTGATTTTGTATGCTCTTTGCTGTATCTAATTTGCTTGTTTTCATGTTCTTTTGCTTGTATGCCATAGATCTAACAAGAAAACAGACAAGACATGGAATGATATCGCAAATATTCATCCATTCTCTTCCTTCTAAGGTTTTTGCAGCTCCTTCTTGTCCGCCTACCCTCTATTGATGCTAATACTTCTTGACTGTAAAAACTTAGTAGTACATGAAATTTCTGTGAATATACATACTTTTGCATAATCATTACAGTCAGTCTATTAAGTTTGAATGTATTCCTGCTCTTTATCTCTTGCTAGAATGATCCTCAAATATGGGCTCTGCTATTTGTCACTATTTAATATGGCTTTACCTTTTTTTTAGTACTGACAGTTTCTGATTGTAAAAGCCCCTATGTCAATTGCTAAATTTGCAAAATAATCGACTAATTGATTGCCCTCCCTATAAATGTTCTTATAATGAACTTGTTTGTTGTGCATGAATCTAAGTATCTTCTTGACAATACTTGATATGTTCCATGGACATACCCATTCATTTATGAATACCTTCTGCATAACTAAAGAGTCCATCTGCATAATAATCTTACTATGCATTCATTGTGAACAATGTCTAGCAACTTATAAGATTACATTAGCTTCTGCTTGCATACTGTCTGCATAATTCTGTGGTTCTCCCTTAGCAAATATCAAATCTCCTTTGTCATCCCTCAAATAAAATACATATGAATTGCCTCCTTCCTCTCCCCTCACAGCTCCATTTGTATTATATTTTTACATAACTTTCCTCTGGTGCATTCCATAGTACTGTTATAGCTTTTACTCTTGCTTGTGAGTTACCCAGTTCTGCAATTATGTTTAGCCATTTTGTTTGAACTTTTACTTCTAGTCTTCTATCCATCAACATCATTCTGAGATTCCTTGTCACATTATACATGATTCTTATTCCTATAGTTTCCTTTGCTTCATATTTCTTTTTGTTTATACCTCTCTACAAACCCCATAAAATCATACCAGGTATAGCTTAATAGTATGGTTTTTCTTTTGTTTTCACTTCAGTATTCCACCATCTTAGGACGGTTCCCCTTAGAGACAAATTCTGAATTTGGATACCTGCAAAAAAATAGAAATAGGACCAAATCCTGTTAGCTTTAAAGGAGTTCCTGAATACTTGAGCAATTATTTCCACTTTAGGGGCACCACAACACCAGCACCTATATGGACCCTTTATCCCTCATCACCTAATAGTGTCATCCATAGGAGTTCTTCTTTTCCACAGTCTCCATATGAAGAAGCTAATCTTTAAAGGTAAACCTTTCAAGTATATCTTATTGAAAATGTTATCTATTCCTTCCCTATTCCTTATATACTGCCAATCTGAGCTGACTGTGAATAGAAATTTTTGTTCAATACTCCATAAAGGCCAATCCTCTACTTCACCAGAAGGAAGGATAACTTAAATCAATTGTTCATCCTAACTATCATTTCTTCTTAAATCATTAATCTGCTTCTATTTACTTAGATCTCCATCAACTCCTACCATTATATAATATAGATCCCCTATTACAGTCCAGTTGTCTAAACATATGTCACTGTTCTCTTTCTGCCCTTGACAAACTATCAAATGCTCCACCATATCTCTTACTATTAGTATCTGTTTCCATACTTGTGATCCACCTGCACCTATTTTCCAAAGTACTATTTTTGGGTGCTCCTGTTTGCAATATTTATTGAACATATTGCCCTTCATATTATTTGAAACCCTGAACATCCACCAAAGTTTCAGAATAAATCCATAGATATATCAGTATTCCTTCTAAAACCCAAACCCCCACCTCTTGCGGTAAACACATTGTTTTCCATCTCACCCAATGCCTTCCTTTCTCTATAATTTTTCTACTCCAAAAGAATTGGGATATCAATGGGTGGATTCAATACTTATAAACTATGTATTGGAATTCTCTGGAATACACGCTTAATCAATACAACTCTACCTCCATAATAAATAAATTTGCCCTTCCATGTCTGCTCTTTGCTAGAAATTCTATTCAAAAGCTGCTAATAATAATCTTTCTACTTCCTCATGTAAAAAATAGGACACCCTAGATAGAGAAAGGGAAATTTTCTTCTCAAAATACCAGTTACCACTTCTACTAATACTTATACTCCATTGGATATACCTTTATGAAAATAAATTGCACTCTTCTCTCTATTTATTTTCTGTACTGATATTTTCTCATTTTATCCAAAACAAAAGAAACCATCTACAAAGTTTTAACTTCATTCTTTCACAATATGATCATATCATCTACAAAGTCAAGGTCGTTCAATTTAGGACTTCCCCTTGGCATTTCGAACAATCTGAATTCCTTCTTCTGCATCAGTTTCTTAAGTGATCTTAATAGTACCTCTGCTGCTATTATGAACAGAGTTTGTGACAGTGGGTCACGTGCTTTAACCCTCTTGTAAATCTAAAAAATCCATTAGATTGGCCAGTATTGAATATCAATTGTTTTCAAATATTCTAAAGACCATGTCTATCAGCACCTCTAAAAAACCAAAAGATCTCAATACATTTGTTCAAAAGAGCCATTCCACTCTATCTTATCCTTTCATCATGTCAAGATTTAATGCAAAGTTAGGTGGTTTACCTCTGCTTCAAATTTCTAAAACAATTTCACGTACTCCAGAACATTCTCAACAATACTCCTTCCTTGAACAAAACCTGCCTGCTCTGGAGATATCAATTGTGGTAAAATTTCTTTAATTCTTTCATGAACTATTCTTGAAAAAATCTTGTTAACAAAATTACTAAGTTAAATAGGCCTCATGTCAGAAAATATTTTCAATACTAACTTCTTTGGTAACAAAACCAAATTTGTATGAGTAATGAATCAAGGGAGATGAAATACACAAAACAAATATTTTACCATTTTTTCTATGTCCTATTTTATAACCGCCCTGCATCTTCGTAAAAAGCTCCTGTCATCCCATATGGTCCTCCTGCACTATCCCGATTCAGTTTCATGAATGATTTTTTGACCTTCTCTTCATCAGGAATCCTCAATATTTTTGCATTTTGCTCTTTAGTTACCACCCTAGGTATTTCCTACAACATGCTGAAGTCTTCTGTATCTTTTTGTCTGGTGAATTATTGCTGAAAACATTAGCTGCAGCCTCAGCAATATCTGGAACATCTTCCAACCATTCACCATTTTTATTTTGAATCTTATTGATAATGAGCCTACTTCTTCTTTGTTTCATAATAGTGTGAAAGAGTTTAGTATTCCTCTCTCCATCCTTGAACCATTCATACCTAGCCTTTTATTTCCTGAAATCTTCCATCCTTTTCAACTAAACATTTAGTTCAACATGAGCTTTAAACAACTCAGTTCTGTTCCTTCCAGTGGGATATGCCTCAAAAATATTTTCTCTTATTCTGAAAATATCCTCCAGTGTAGCAATTTCCTAGAATATATTACCAAAAAACTCTTTGCTCTATTTAGATAAAGCTATCATTTTATTTTTCAACTTCTATTAAAAACTATAAAAGGATTTCCTTCTATGTGAGAATTCCAGCTATGTTTAATCACCACTAAACAAGCTTCCTCCATTAGCCAAAACTTAAGAAATCTAAAAGATCTCACAATATGTTCTGAATTTTCTACATTGTAATAGCATAGGAGAATGATCTGATCCACTCGTAGCTAGATACTCTACTTCCATCAGCTGAAAATTATTTCACAATTTATCATTGCACAAAATCATGTCTGACCTCTTGAAAATATAATCCTTATCAGTTCTCCCATTCCACCAGGTGATTTTACTTCCTTTAAAAGGACTTTTTCCATATTATATAAGATAGTCCAGGGATTAAAATCATATGTTTCACTAAATTTAACTGGTAAACCCCCATCCTGTCCTCCTCACTTTTTATTATTTTAAAATACCTTCCCACAAGCAATGTCATTTCCAATAAGTCTGATATATAAGTTAATGAGTCCCATAGTAACAACCTCTCATTTGCATTACATTTAGCATACACTAATGTAACCAACAATGAGATACCTGCTTTTTGATTGGACAGTGTCATAGTTAATTGTTGCTCTTTATCGTTGATAATAGTAAATTACAAATTTTCTTCCATGAATTCCCAGATCTTACCAAAGATATTTAGTACCGTATGCTTTATATCTAGTCTCCTCATATACACTTTAATGTATTGACCATCTTGAAATGGTTCCATTAATCCAACGAAGTAAAACTAGTATCTTTTTTGTATTATTATCAGTCTAGTTAAGGCCTGTTGGGTGTTCACTGACCTTATGTTCCCAATCAAAGCATTCATTTTTATTTTGATTTAGTTGTGTGACTCCTTGTATGCACTGTTTGTGATTTTTCCTCTTCTTTGATACTATTAATTTTCTCTTCCTTGTTCCTCTCTGCTTCTCCTTTAGTGCCTATATTTGTTTTGGTGATAAATCTACTGCTTTGGCCACCTGTTTTATATTTTCTTCAAGATCATGCTCATCAATGTATTCTTTTGTTTTATTGTTGCTTTCCAACAAGTTTTGGACTTGCATTGCTAAGGGTGTGATCCTCTCCAATATCATCAACTCCTGGCATTCTACATTATATACTTAAACTTTCCTATTTTCAGCATACTCTTTTTGTAAAACCTGATCTCCAACATCTTGGAATATCTTCTCCGTGGTACTATTTTCCCTCAGTTCTATTAATTCACTTGTCTGGTTCTATTCGTCTATTTGGTTTTGACCTTCTGCACTATCTGCATTGTTATTTTATGCATCTTTTTCCATTGCCTCCAGAATTATTTGATTTTCATCATTTACATTGTGCTTTTCATTAAATGTTTTTCCTTTACCAAAACATGCAGTAACCCAATATTCTGTGCTTATATTATGTCCTTCTTCCAGTTTAATTGTCTTTTCATTAGTTCTTTTTTTCTTGTTGTATCATCCTTGGTATCTGCAACTTCAAGAGCTACAAAAGTATTCAATATCTGCAATTCCTTTTCTTCTTCTTCATTCAACTTACCCATAATATTACCAAATCTTTCCTTCTTATATCTATTCTTCTTGGTAAGCCATTGATGCTTAGTAAAGCTTCTTGTCCTTACATTATTCTGATTCCGATATAGATTCCTCTACTTATTATTCTCTTTGTCATTCATCGTTGTTTCTACCTCCTTGGTTTCTTGCTTCTGTCTATCATATAACTCTGGATGTTTATTCCAATAATTTTCTTCACTATGTCCTTGTAAAAAACACTCTCTAAAATATTTTAGCAAGTAATCATACTGAATTTGGACCCATTTGGACTTAATTTCCTCTGATTCATCATTCTCTTCATTAATTCTAATACTTTGAGGTTATTTTGCTACTAAGTCCACCTCCACTTTCACTCTAGAAAGCTAGGTCTATTGTGATTTTTAGTATTCATACCAAATGTGAGTTGTTTGCCAACTACTTTTGCTATAGAAAAAAATGAATCTTTTGCAAAAAAATTCAGAGGTAAATTTGGCATTGATATAAAGGCTACTGCCACTGTGGTTTCAATATTCGTTTCAAACCATGGATCCCACTTTAATGTCCTCATCTGCTAATATTTTTCCATTGAGATAATATAAACAGATGTTGTTGATAATAATTGAACATAGTCCACAAACTGCTCCAGCCTTCATAATACAATCCTCTCATCCAATACTCCAATACTACATTTTCCTTTTATGCCGCATTGAATTGGAATCAATTTACATAAAACCTCAATTTGTGGCTTAGTATATGGGAATTTACCTACTATAGCATATTTTAAGTTCTCTTGTATGATGAGATTTCTCAGTTCTAATGATTTCCACGTTATAGTAGGCTCGCCGTGTAACATAACAATTGGTTTAGGGGTAACCCTAATATTGGTTATATCCACCACAATAGGCTTCAATAAATCAGCACATTTCTTAATACCATCATGTTTTTGAATGTTCTAGTTATTATCATCAATATTTCAAATGTTATTTTTATTCGGTGTGATACTCCCACTGGCTATAGTGGCCATATTGGCCGGAACAACTAATTTTGATTAGTCGGCAATAGGGTTTATTTAATATAAGGAAAGATCATTAATTGTTTTACATTATTTCCTCCTTTTTCAGAATAATTAGCAGAATTTAAATGTTGTGTTGCCAAGTCCATCTATACCAGGACTAAATTACTTATCAACTTATGAATAAATTAAAGAGAGATATACCATAAGAATTATACAAAACATTCATTCTTCACAAAAATCCTAAGAAATTTATCCTCCAAAGTTAATTACACACTTTTCCAATTAGGGTTTCAAGTCTAGATTTCAAAGATATCTTTTGTGGTAACCAATCTCGAAAGGATTTTTTCCTTTATATAGATGGGAATCCATTTCTATAATTTTATGAATCTTCCCCTGGGTATAATCTTGATGAGCCAAGATCACAGTTACGCTACTATATTTGTATATTATAACCACTTTATTACAACCACTATATTATAGGTCTTTAGTTGTACTCTTCTTTGCTCCCTTATCATCCTTTCTAGCTCCAATCCACATCATTTAGTCTCCTCAACTTTATGTCTTTAAAGAGTGGATATTAGTCCATCCAACAATAAATTTTGCATCATTTATACATTTAAAACAAGTTACTATGCATGAATAATGAGGTTGAATAAGTGGTAGACTCACCACTCAACAAGGGTGCCCCAAGTCAGAGCAAGAAAAGGAAGATGGACTTAAAACAATTATCCCAAATTCATGTATACCTTCGTTAGCCAAGCACCTTGATGACATATCAGGTTAGATGAGGAAGGTTAGGGAACGATGTAAAGATTTCCTCAGAGACCAGGAGAGACACATACCGCTTTCCACTCATATATCACTCGACTGGATTATGACATATACCATAAGGAGTAGAAGAAGCAGGGAGCCACTATTGCTAAATTTGAGAGAGCCTACATAGCCTTAGTAAGATCATACAGGGACCTGAAGGAGTCACATGTGAAGATGGTGAAAAGAGAGAAGAACAGAGAAAAATTCTTCAAGAAGTGGCGGACGGGGGTAAAGGGCAACTTTAAGGTGATCATACCCAATGATAGGACATTTTCACCTAGGATTTATAGTGAGGATGAGGCCCCTACTTTTTGGTATGACGATGATGCTAATCGTGAGGGTGTAGAGTTAGTGGGAGAGAGAAGATTTTGATACAGGTTTAGGGAGACCCTCTTACAATTGCTTTATTGCACATGCAGTGAGGACACTGCATTTATTTTTTTGGGGGTGCGCTAAATTTATATTATTGTGATGTTATGTTCATAGATATTTCATTTTATGTTATTATTTTGGGATGAATCTTGGATATTATTTTGTTTTGTTTTGGGGATGTAATATTGTTGGGAACTCTGATGGTGCCCACGTTTTATGGATTATCACATGGTTTTAGTTTTAGTTAGTCATCTTAGATTTTGATTTTGATGACACATGATTAGCTTTTCCCTATGATAGATTGATTGACAATATTCTTAAGGGTAAAGCATCCTGATTAGGTTCTGCGACATAGATGCATGGAAATTCTGGGTACCCGTATCATTGTTGATTTAGGATCATATTATACACCATTAGAAAAGTCTGAGTAGCCATTTGGGTGGTTTGTCGGTTTTGAGCCAAAATATTAGGCTAAGGCTTTGGTTGTTTCCTTTACTTATCTAATTGTGTGTGGTGTTAATGTAAAAGAAACAACCCCCTTCATTCAAAACATTGAAAAACAAAATAAAGGGCATGAACATGAGCAATTTTGTACAAAAACTTTTTTTCTTTATATGGCTTCATAAATTTTTAACTGAAGAATAGAAATAGATACTCCAAAATTTTCTCTAGCGGGAGGGATATTTGAGCCCCTTTTGCGAGTTTTTTCATCCCATGTGTGATGTGATCTTTCCATTTATATTTTTTATACTTATGTTATTTATAACTTGCCTTGTTATTCTTTCAAAGCTATTTTTTACTGCACTCAGTTGCAGAAGTTATCTTAGGCCATCTTTATTACCATAGAAACTACTCTAGCATAAAAAGCTTACCCATGTATGACTCTAATTCCTAGTTACCCACTTTGATCCTTTGGAACCATTTGTTGGCAAACAAGCTGTGAAACATTCTTTTTATCCTTCTTTTAAACCATACCCTTCTTGAATATAAAAATATAATATGAGACTAAAACCTTAAGTTGCGGGTGGTAAAGATTAATGGAAGTAATTTTGGGGCCATAAATTTTTTAGTAAAATGCCTAGTTGTCTTAGTATAAAAACCAAATAAATTGAAAAAGAGAGGATCCAACAAAGGAATGAGTTATAAAAATTGGAAAAAATGAAAAGTGGTGAATAAAAAAAGCAAAACATAGGCATAGAAAAGGAGATAAAATAAAGAAGAGTGGTGCATAGTCAATAAAAAGGAATGAAAATTGTGATGTACATGTTTATGGAAGGGTGTAGCAATGTTGCTCCCAGATGATATCCTAACCTAACTGAAATGTACGTTACAAGCTTAGAAAGCTTTTAGAGATCTCAAACCATTTCCTTTCTTTGTTGTGGCGATTTAAAATAGGGGCAAGCCTATGGTATAACACTTGTTGCATAAAGATTTTGTTTGTGAGGTAGAGAGTTTTGCACTTAAAATTCCTTGTTGCGTATTTGGTAATGTGGTGTATGAAATTCTCTTTCTTGTGAGGTTAGTATATGAACAAGTTACGGTAGGTGATTGTGTCACCTGCCAAACAATGAGAAAAATGGAGTATAGCAGTAGTTTTGGACAAAAAGTAAGTCACTTTTAGAGCATTAATTGTTGCTGCTTGATTGGTTACTGAATTCTTGGTTATCCTTTGATAATTCATCTTATGATAAAGGGAGTAGTAAAAATTATTTTAGCCCATGTTTAATAAGATACGTGTGGTAGTAACTAAGGTTGAAGTCATAGTGATATTTAAGGCATGAAGTTTTGGCATAAATATTTATGTCACGCGGTAAGAGGTAGTGTTGCTTAAGGATAAGCAAATGCTTTAAGTTGGGGGTGTTGATGATTGGTGATTTTACGACTCATATGCACTCAATATTCGTCCACATTACCTTGTTTTAAGTTAATTAATGAGACATAATTATGATTAAATGCACTTTTATCCACACTTTGAAAGTATAGAATTAATTAGATCAAAATATGTTGATTAGATCTGAAAATGACCAAAATGGAGCAAAAAAGTGTAGTCAAAGACTTGGAGAAGGAACTGGCCTCAGTTATCGCAGTATTGGTCTTGTGATCATGGTAACAATAGTGAAGAATAAGTCAACCACAGTCGCAGAAGATATTCACAATTGCATAGCCGTTGTCACGACCAGAAACATGCGAGCATGATTTAGCAGAAAAAGGAAGCCCAAGGGCAAATCTGGAAATGGTTGTGGTTGATCCTAAATGTTTGGAAAAAAGACTGAAACACCAAGTTATTCCTCATATTCTATCTTCCCTAAATTTTAGGTTTAGCTTTTGAGTTCATAGTGTCCATGCTTGGAGAAGAAAATATTGTATAAATTTTGGGTAAAGAATACATTATAGATTTTCTAAATGGAGGATTAGCTCACTTCCATTGATGATTTATGGAAGTGCATAGTTTGAAATAACATTCACTTAATATTTACAATTCATTTCAATGGAGATTCTAGGTATATCTATGATTATTTATCTTATGTGTAGCTAGATCTCCCTCTTAGGGTTATGTGCGAATATGGGTTAATAGTGTGTGTGGCTTTTTATTGCTATCTTTTATTTGGTAGTTCATAATTATAGGTTTTCTTATTATTATTCTAACTTAGTTGGGATTGATGGGTGAAAGCCCCAAATACCCACATGTGTTTGATGAGTAAAATCTCCATATTCTAGAAAGATCATTCCCATCTTCGAAAGAAGGGTTTTGTGTGAGCTTTTAGAGCCCACATCATCCTTTAAAGAAGGATGTGGAGGCCGAACCAATGATAGATAATTAGGTGTGTATTTTGCTAAATTTTCACTATGTTAGACATAAGGGTGATTGTGAAGTTAACTATACCATAGGTATCATCAAAAAAATAGGGATGCCTATATTGAGGTTGTGGTTACCAATTGATGAATACACCCGTTAGCTATTCAAAAGAATCAATGGGTAAATTTTAGTCTTTTGTCAAAATACTAGAATCAAAACATATAACCAAACCTACCCATACTTGATCTACTAATAATTAAGTTAGCTATTAGCACCCGATGTCACTCCCTTAGTAATGCATAACCCCAAGATTCACTCATAATTGTTAAAACTCTAATTATTCATAGTCCCAAGTTTATACTAAAAAAAAAGAAGAAGAAACATTAGTGTAGACATTTGTCTCCCCTATTTTTATCTTTTTGTACCATTAGTTTAAATTCAACTTGTATCTTTTACTTTGAATTAACTAGATTGCCACTCACATTGTTTCTCATGGATTTGACCCTAACTCTATAGTTAGGTAGATATAGTGACGATGACCGTGGGATTCTATTCTGATAGGGGTATGGTTTAAGGGAACTAGTAATACACTTGAATATGACATGGGTTTGGAAGTGTCATACCTTGGACAGTGTTATGTCCAAGGGAAAATATAAGGGTATAAGAGGAGGGTACCACTCGTATATGTTGGGTATGAATCATAAGGGTATGTCTAACCCTATGATGGTAATTTAATATAGTTTATGTGAGGGAAATTTACATATTTCCCCAATTATCCCAAAAAAGGTCCCATAACTTATATTCCACTTGGGAGGTTATTTGCCCTACTATTCTATCCTTAAATACTTATAAGATACTCTCCAATCCTCTTAAGAGTTCTTGAGCAAAGGAAGCTAGGGTTTAATCTTAGGAAGAACGTTAGGGCCTATCTTGATGATTTCTCTCGATCATCTTCTTGGTTTAAGGCATGTTCTCTTCCATCATTATTAGTTCCAACTAAAAGTATGGTTTTATACTTTGTTTTAATGATTTGAATGTTGTATGATTTTAGATTTTCAAATATGATTTGGGGGTTTTGGTTATAAATTCTTGGTTAAGGTTTTCCCATATTTTAATTATGTTTTTATATGAATTAATGGTGGTTTTGGAGAATTGGTTGTATAGGAATAGTTATTTGGTAATGGATTTTGATTTTAGAAATACTATGCCCCCAATGTGTTTGATAAAAATTCCTAAAACAATGTTTTCACTATAATATTGGTTTTCAATGGAACATATGCATGGTTTAAACTTGGTAATGGAACCCTAGATTATATTAATGGTTTAAATGCTTTTGAATTGATTGGAAAGGACTTGGTGTCCATAGTCTTGATTATTTCAAAATCATATAGGGTACATGGAAATTTCATAAGGATTGGATAAGAAAAATACATGCAAGTTATTGTTGGTATGATGATACCACTACTAATACCCTTGGCAAATAATAATTGTTTGGTTGTAAAATTCTTTTAATTGGGCTAAAAGGAGTGATGTGAATCAAATCTGGAAACTCATATTTTTTGAAGTGAGGTTTGGTCCTAGTGACTGCGTGCATAATGTGACACCATATATGTTGGGAGATGTACTTGTCATCCCAGGTTTTCTTCCCTAGTCATTTGGATTCATACACTACGGCCTATTTAGAAGGGGATTTGAACTCATATAGCCAGTGGGTGCTTTAATACAGAAAAGCTACATAGCCTAGGTAAAAGGTTTTAAATGTCATGCTAAACCCAGATCCCTTTACCGTCATAGTTATATATATATATGAATGGTTTATGTGCATATGGATGGTTTTACTTGGTTATATAAATGGCATTATTTCTTATTTATCCATATTTCTTGCTAGGGTTCATCCACGAACCCATATCCGGTCATTGTATCCCCATGCGATGCAGGAACTAGACATTCTACTCCTCCTATTTAGCGATTTGGACTTCAGGGTCAGCATTAGGATTGAAGTGGTGAGATTTCATCTATTTGGAATGCTCTATTTCATGGATGTTATTTTACATTTTGGATTATTTATGGGTATTGGTTTTAGAAGTTGTTGGGGGCATGTCTAAACTAGATATTTGCACTCTTATGAAGAAATGATTTTATGGTACTACAATGGGTTGTATTTGGTGGAATCGGTATTAGTGTCTGCCTTAGTATTGGCATTAGTATTAGGGATGACCTCATTGAATACTATTTTTTACCGTTCCATCATATTTTATTTTGAAATTAATCATATTATGTTCTTGAACTTATATGATTATGGTTGGATCTATGGTTTGGTTTGTACTTTATGGTGGTACGGTTGGAATGGGACGATTGAACTTGGTTGGGTTGTTATTGGCAATAGACTTATCTAAGAATCTATAATCTGGATAGTTTCACTATATTGTTATTGAAAATAAGCAAACATAGGGAAAGACACTAGTTGTTTAGTTGGGTATCGGGGTGGTCTCCTATCCTTGTCGGACTTGGGATGCCTATTACAATAAGGTCTCAAGTTGGATCGGGTCATATTAGCCACAGTGATCACAACTCTAGTTCGAATTCATCATTGATTTACAGTACTACAAGACTAACTTTAAGTTCCTAAGAAAAATCAAAACATTTAATTATAAATTGGTATGAAAAAACCCCTATCTAATGGAAATTGTTGACTATCAGTATAATAAATCATGATCATCTTAATCAATATCATACTTCTTAATGGATTTGACCATAAATTTGCTGGGTTTTATATTTGATAACAACCACTTGCAATTTCTCTAAAGGATGTTGTAGTTTGTGCGTATCAACTTGGGGTAGCATAGAAATGCTCTAAATGCTGAAAATAAGCAAATATACTGAAAATGACCAAAAGAGTCATTACAATATCCACCACTATAATAATTTTTATCCATAAAAGTGAAGGATTAAGATATACCTAAAGCATAAAATAGGTAGGAATACTGGTACTGCATCTCGCCCTAGATCTCCTAAGAAACCTCCTATAGTAGCGGTGTCTCAACTAAACAATAGCTACTAGAATCTCCCAGGAGTGGAACCTCTTGAAATACTTGTCTAATATGAACACAGGCTCATCCACGAAGGACAACTAGACGGAATTCTACCAAAGCACATGCAACTTATAGGTAATATACCACGACATCATAGAAACATGGAAAACTAGATGAATAGTATAAAAATCTAGGGATAAGGCCAACTCATAAGCCACAACACCAACTGTTTGAAGGATCTCAAAAGCTCTAATATATCTATGACTGACCTTTCCTTTTCTTCCGAACCTCATCAAATGGTTCACGGGATACCCAATCACCATCTCCAAATCTCAAGGCATAAAGTCAACTATTTCCATAAGCCTTATACATACTCTAAATTGCCCTTAACCTATCTTGAATCCCCTGGATCCTATTCAACATCTCATGAATTACGTCAGTACCACAACATTTAATCACGAGATCTCAATATTGCTAAATAATGAATGATAATGCCTACAATACACAACCTCAATTTACGCCATATAAATTCTCGAACGTTAGCTATTATTATATGTGAACACTGCAAAAGCTAAGTTCTGCTCTCACAGACCTCCAAGTCAATAACACAGTCTTAGAGAATATCCAAAAGAATCTAAATAGTCTACTCCAACTAGCCATCGGTATAATGTTAGAAAACTATGCTAAGATCCACTTGAATGTCCAAATTCCCCGACAAAACTCTAAAAAATGTAGACGTGTGATGATAGGCGATATTACGCGCCTATATCAATATATTTTGCCCATATTTGTGCCATGTTTTGAGAACAAATTATATATTTCATGCACTTTTAGTCCTTTTTCCTGTAAGTGAGCTAACAAACATGATTTGCAAATTTTCAGGTATAAATGATGCAGAAATCAGCATTTTATGGATAACTTGACGCAAAAGAAAGCTTCACGGAAGGAGAAAAGGAAGCTTGGACGCCTAAGGACCAAAAGTGATGCATGGAAATTCTGTCCCGGGCTAAAACAACATTTTTGAAGACTTTGGGGACTAGCAGTAACTTATTTGGATTAGGATAATGATACATTAACCTAGTACAATTGGGTTAAGTATTTCACTAGCTTATTAGGATTTGGATAATGATACATTAACCTAGTACAATTGGGTTAAGTATTTCATTAGCTTAGTAGGATTTGGTTAGATATTTCATTAGCTTAGCAGGATTAGGATATGGGTATTATAAATACCCTATCATGCTAGAGATTTTTATTCATCTTCTAACATACATTCTTCTCTTATTCTTCTACAACAATTCTCATTCTAGTTTTTATTTACTCTTCAAATAACCATTATACTTGCGCAAGACTCTTCCATTAATTCTATTTTTCTTCTTCTATTCATCTATTCTTAAATTCCGAAACAAGAGAAACATTACTTTGCTAAGGGATTCACGCCTAAATGCCTACCACTCTTGGGCTACACGAAAATCTTTAATTGTGGTATAATAACAATGTTGCTTGTGATTTCCTTCGCACTCATGGGTAACTAAACTTCTCTGTTTGGGGTTATGGAAGCCGAATGAGATACTATATATTACTATGAGTTTGTGAGTTCGTGACACGTATGCTGCTTATATCATTAATCTTTTCATCTTAATATAAATTCTTTGTGGTTGCAAATGCAAGAATACGCCAGTATAACATTTAACTTGTACGAAAGAAAGGTTATTTGTATGGAAAAGAGATAATGTCAAGGTAGTAGAGTCCAATCCCCAATTAAAAAGTTAGTCTCGTAACTGGATTAACCTCTTGGAGAATTCGTACCGTTAGACATGCTTTAAGCTCGAGAGAGTTAAAGTGAAATAATCCTCGAATTGGTCGAAAGACGCCTGGATTTACCATCGAATACAATTATCTATAAGCACATGTATGTATGAATTCAACACACTCATAGCCAATAGAGACGTATAACTCAGAAGGTGGACATAACCCCAACTCCTCAATTCTCATTGTTTACAATTTACTAAACATTCTTTCATTTTTACTTTGCTATTTTTAAGTTTTACTTTATTATTTTTGTTACACATTACAATCCCCCCTTATTACGAGACTTGCACTAAAAGTCTAGTAATCGTTGCTTACTTGTTGGCCAAGCTATTCCCTGTGGGATCGACACCCAACCCAGGTTACGTTCTATATTTGCTAACGACCGCTTTACAATCCTACGAGACCTATAGATTGAGCATTATCAAAAATTGGCGCCGTTGCTGGGGAATACGAGTGTCAATTAAGTTCGTGATAATTACTAGACCCTTTGGTCAAAGATTCTCGTACTTTTACTTTTAGTTTTTGTTTTTGTTTACTGCAGGTTTTTATTCTGTGCATGCCCCATACTAGAAGTTCAGGTCAACCGTTATTACCTATCAATCCTCAACCACAACGTATTGGCAGAATGGAAGCACAAGCAGAAATTGAAAGGATGACTGCTCAACAGGAACAAGACAGATTAGCTGCTCTTGCCGCTGCTCAATTTCAACAACAAAGCATTGATAACCCTGGGCGAGCAACAAATCCCGATGATGAGGATTTAGGTGATGACGAGTTACTAAACCCTAGGCGTGATGCTGAAATCATAAAACCTGCCAACAGAAGAGGTCGACAAGCTCGGTTTAGGTATGATTGCCAACCTATGCGGCTAGCTTTCGATGATGATGATGATGATCTTGATGGATCCGGAGACACAGGAGCCATAATTCCTCCACCATTAAAGCCCGGAGCCAAGTTCAACATCACAAGCACCAAGATTCAGTTATTGCAACTCAAGAGATTATTTGGTGGACTAGCAGGCGATGATCCAAATTTGCATCTCATTAACTTTATTTCTATATACAAGTCATTTGACAATCCTGGTGTTGGTCAGAATGCAATTCGATTACGCTTATTTCCATTGTCTCTATCTGGGAAAGTAACTCTATGGTTGAATGAGCTGACTCCTGATTCTATTACAAATTGGAGGCAATTGAGAGACATTTTCCTAGAAAGATTCTTTCTGCCATCCAAAAGAGCACAATTGAGAGATGAAATCAACAACTTTCGTCAGCTTCCCACTGAAGCTCTTAATGAAAAATGTGAGAGGTTCAAGAAAAAGCTAGGGAGATGCCCAAACCATCACATGACTAATGTTCACCTAATGGAGATATTATATAGAGCCTTGAATTTAATAACTAAACAAGTGGTGGATAATGCAGCTGGAGGATCGTTTATGGCCCTCACTTTTGGTCAAGCAAGCAATATGCTAGATCGTATGACGAAACAAAGTAGAGCTTGGAATACCAGGGATTCTGAGGTAGCAAGCCCCACTTTATCTATTGGCATGACTGCAGACCAAAGAAGAAGAGAAGAAGAACGTGATCAAGATATGACGTTCATGAAAACACAAATGGATCTTCTTACAAAGAATTTACTATCAGGCAAGACCAAAAAACTCAAAGATATTGCGTCAAAAGGAAGAGACGAATCTGATTCGGCAGAAGAGGCCAACTACTTGAACAATCAGGGGGGGTTTCGTGGGAATACCCAAGGAAACCAAGGTCGGAACTATTATGATAAATCCGGAAACAAGGACCAAGGTAGTTGCAAGAATAAGAATGAAAATAGTGGTTTGTACGTTCCCCCTGGAAGACGTGACACCGCCACATCTAGTTCGGGAAATATGGAAGACATGATGGCTAAATTATTGAAAGAAGTGCAAGCAACAAGAACGGGAGTTATAGAGGTAATTAATGATTTGTCCTCTATGAAACAATTAGTTGATTCCCATTCCACTTCAATCAAGCAAATAAAGCAGCAATTGAGCCAACTTTCAGCAGTACTCAATCAAAGAAAGGCCGGCACTTTACCTAGCGATACTGTCCAAAACCCAAGGAATGATGGGACATGCATGGCCATCACTACCAGAAGTGGTAAGGTTCTGGAAACTTTATGAAAAGGAAATCAAGTGGTTGATGAAGTTTCGAACATCGATGATAATGCAAAAGGAGAGGAATCCGCGGAAGACGTCAAGGATGTCACACCCAACAATGTACAACCTTAAAAAGCTGAAAAATGAAAGCAAGAGGAGAAGAAAGCCGTGGAGAGAACAGTTCCATACTCACCACCACCTTTTTCCCAAAGATTGAAGAAGGTGGCGAATGACATAAAGTTTAGCAAATTCATAACTATGTTAAAGCAGCTGGCCATCAATGTTCCATTGGTTGAGGCATTTGAACAAAGGACTGGGTATGCGAAATTTATGAAGGATATTTTGACAAAGAAGCGGGCAGCGAGATATGAGTTGAAAGATGATGTTCATCATTGCAGCGCAATCGCTACCCGATCAATCGTTCAGAAGAAAGCCGACCCCAGAGCTTTCACTATTCCTTGCACCGTTTGATCTTTGAATTTTGCCAAAGCATTATGTGACTTACGAGCCAGCATCAACTTGATGCCATTATCGATCTATAAGAAGTTGGGGTTGGGTGATCCTAATCCAACCAATATGAGGCTTGTTATGGCAGATAGGTCGGTAAAACGAGCTATTGGTATTCTATGTGATGTATTGGTAAAGGTTTCTTCATTCATCTTTCCGGCAGACATTGTTATTTTGGATTGTGAGGCAGACTCAAAAGTTCCCATAATCTTGGGGTGCCCTTTCCTTGCTACAGGAAGTGTGCTCATTGATTTGAGAGACAATGAGCTTTCATTCCGAATAAATGATGAAGTAGTTCGCTTTCGGTGGCTGATGTTTTCTTTGATGATGAGAAAGAATTACTTGAAGAAGAGCAATTTATTGATGACCCTTTGGCGGTTGTGCTCATGAATGTTTAGAATAAGGATGCTGAAAATTGTGAAGAAGCTATTTGTGCTCTATCAGGATTAGGGACATATCGCTATGCTCCCAAGAAGCTGGACCTTGATCTCAAGAATCGACCCACACCACCAGCTAAGCCATCTATTGAAGATCCACCCACGTTAGAATTGAAGGAGCTGCCAAGTCATGTAAAGTACGCATTCTTAGGAAGTGGAAACACACTTCAAGTTATTGTGGCAGCCGATTTGGGTGAGCAACAAGTTTTAGCTCTCATTGCTATTCTACAGAAGTATATTAGAGCCATTGAATGGACCATTGCGGATATTATTGGTATTCCACCTGGGATTCGTACACATAAAATTTAGCTTGAAGAGAATTGCATACCCACCATTGAGCATCAAAGATGTCTAAACCCACCTATGCAAGAAGTGGTAAAGAAAGAAATTATAAAGTGGTTAGACGCGGGGGTTGTGTATCCAATCTCTAACAGTACATGGGTAAGCCCGGTATAATGTGTTCCAAAGAAAGGAGGCATGACGGTGGTCGCGAATGCGAAGAATGAGCTTATTCCACTTAGACCCTTCAATGGATGGAGAGTATGCATGGACTACTGAAAGCTGAATTCTTAGACAGTCAAAGATCACTTCCCAAGGCCGCTTATGGACCAAATGCTAGATCGATTAGCGGGGAAAGGATGGTTTTGTTTCCTAAATGGTTATTTAGGCCACAATCAGATTTGTATTGCCCCCGAAGACCAAGAGAAGACAGCGTTTACATGCCCATATGGTACGTTTGCCTTCAAACGTATACCATTCGGGCTATGTAATGCGCCAGACACCTTTTAACGTTGTATGATGTCCATTTTTTCAGATATGGTTGAAGACACTTTAGAGGTATTTATGGACGACTTTTTAGTCGTTGGTGAGTCTTTTGAAGCGTGCTTGGCAAACCTAAGCATGGCATTGCAAAGATATGTAGAATTCAACCTAGTGCTGAATTGGGAGAAGTGCCACTTCATGGTAAAAGAAGGAATCATTCTTGGGCAAAAAATCTCCAAAAGAGTAATTGAGGTTGATCGAGCCAATATAGAGGTTGTTGAGAAGTTACCGTCTCCAATTTTGGTGAAGGGAGTTTTTAGTTTTCTCGGCCATGCAGGTTTTTATTGACGGTTCATCAAAGACTTCTCCAAAATTGCTAGTCCATTGTGCAAACTCTTGGAGTAAGATGTGTAGTTTGACTTCAATGAAGATTGATTGAAGGCATTCAAATGCCTTAAAGGAAAACTCATTGAAGCCCATATCATGGTAGCACCATATTGGTCTCTCCCGTTCGAAGTCATGTGCGATGATAGTGGTGTAGCCGTTGGTGCTGTACTCGGCCAGAGAAAGGAGAAGCTATTTCATCCCATCTACTATGTAAGTATGGTCATAAATGAAGCCCAAAGGAATTACACTGTGACATAACAAGAGCTCCTAGAGGTTGTGTATGCGTTTGAGAAGTTTCATGCCTATCTATTGGCTGCTAAGGTGATCGTTCATACAGACCATGCAACTCTTAGGTATCTAATGACAAAGAAGGATGGAAAACCAAGATTAATTTGATGGGTATTGCTGCTGCAAGAGTTTGATTTCGAGGTCAAAGATAGAAGAGGTTGCGAGAACCAAGTGGCTGACCATCTATCTAGACTTGAGAACGAGCATATAGCGCAGCCTGATATCGAGATTGGTTATACATTCCCTGATGAGGAGATCCTAGCGACGATAACACAAAAATTACCATGGTATGCCGACTTTGCAAATTTTATGGTAAGTAATGTGATACCTGCAAATATATCTTACCATCAAAGGAGGAAGTTTATGCATGATGTACAGCACTACTATTAGGATGAGCCATATTTATTTCGAAGATGAGCAGATGATATTATTCGATGATGTATATTCCATGTAGAGGTGCCTAATATTTTGTAAGCATGCCACACTTCCCAAGTTGGAGGACATGACGCAGGCAATCGGACAGCAAGAAAAGTATTGCAAAGTAAATATTATTGGCCTTCGATATTTAGATATGCCTATGACTATGTTAGAAGGTGCGACCAATGCCAGCGTCAAGCTGCTATTTCAAAACACCATGAAATGCCCATGTCCAAAATTCATGAGGTAGAACTCATTGATGTGTGGGGCATTGATTTCATGGGTCCATTCGTGAATTCATTTGGAATGAAGTATATCTTAGTTGCTGTAGATTATGTCTCGAAATGGGTTGAAGCTGTAGCGTTGGCCGACAACGAAGGAAAGCGCGTTGTAGCGTTCTTGTAGATAAATATCTTCTCTCGCTTTGGAGTACCACTTACTATCATAAGTGGTGGAGGATCTCACTTTTGCAACAAGTTATTCAAATCCGTGTTGGCCAAGTATGGTGTCAAGCAACATAAGGTAGCCACACCTTATCACCCATAAATTAGTGGACAAGTAGAGGTTTCCAATCGGTAGATCAAGTAAATCCTTGCGAAGATGGTAAATGCTAATAGGAAGGATTGGTCTCGGCAGCTGGATGATGTACTATGGGCGTATAGCACTGCATTCAAAACACTCATCGACATGTACCCTTATCAACTAGTCTATGGGATAGCTTATCATTTACCTATTGAGCTCGACCATAAGGCATTGTGGGCATTGAAGCAATTGAATTTGAATTGGGATGATGCGATGAATCTGAGGTTGGAGCAGCTGAACGAATTAGATAAGTTCCGTCTCTATGCATACGAAAGGTCAGACCTATACAAGGAGCGGATGAAAAAGTATCATGATCAGCGGATTGTTCGAGGAAAATTTCAAAAGGATGATGTGGTACTTCTCTTCAACTCCAGATTGATGTTGTTCCCAGGTAAGTTAAAATCTAAGTGGTATGGTCCATACAAAGTTATCCAAGTCTACTCGTCTGGAGTAGTTGAATTGGAAGAGAATAATGGTGTTGTCTTCAAAGTGAATGGCCAACGTGTCAAACCTTATATGGGTCCTCTTGACTCAATGAATTATATATCCATCACTTATCTCGACGAAGTCTAAGTACTCGAGGTAACTATATCATGCCACGACAATAAATAAGGCGCTAGACGGGAGGCAACCCATCGTTTATCGTTTATCGTTTATTGTTTATCGTTTTGTCTTTCTATTGTTCTAGTACTTGTTTTGCTTCTGATAAATGAAAATCCAAAAATAGGAGTCGTGCCACGACCAATACTAAGGCGCTTGGTTGGAGGCAACCCATAGTACTAATCGTTTTCATTGGTTTTGAGCAATTGTAGATGCAAGAGGTATTCAATGAGGAGATTGGTTTCAAATGACAATTTGGACGTATTGCATGGTAAAGGTGGTAAGTTAGGAATAAAGATGCATAAGGCTATGGATTGAGAATTGCTCTTGACAAAATAGGCATCGAGCAAGGCTAGGCCAAGGTAAAACTAGGCCACGAACAAGGCAAAGCCTATACTATAGCTTAAGGTCTCGGAATGTAGTGTGCAAAGGCCGCGCCGCCCATGCTCAAGTATGCTATAGCAAAGGCGCCACCTATGGTAAAGCATTTGGTCTCAGCATCTCATATGCCATGCTAAAGACGCCGCCTATGGTCACTAAAGGCATTGCACTAGGCGCCGCCTATGCTAGCTTATGCTTTGCATTAGGCGCCGCCTATACCATGCATAGGTAAAGCTAAAGGCGTCTCCTACGGTCCCTTTTTGTCTCCAAAACCGACTTTAAATGGGTCAAACCCCGACCCATTATTTTCCTATATAAAGGGGACTTAGTCTTGAAACATAAACACATTGAAACCTTGACCTAGGCGCCGCACATCCTCTCCAAATCATCTCAAAATTTTTCTTTTTGTTCTCCCTCCCAAGAACATCTCCAAAGTCTTCAATCACATAAGTACTCTTATGTTCTTCGTCTATTCTTCGTAAGTACTACGTTGCTATGCCTATTTTGAATTGCTATATCTTGAAGAAATATTGGTGATGTTAATGTGTTTGGATTGTTGATACAAAACCATGTGAGTGAACATATACATTAGGATGATCTTAACTTGTTTCCGACTTGAATTTGAATTTGATTACATTTGTATACTACTTACGGAATTGCTATAGTCATGAACATTGCATAAGCTTGTTACTTGGATACTTACATGTTAGACTATCCCATTCATTGGAATAAGACTTATAGTTGCCTACCGACATAGGAGGTTGTGATTGTTGCTAGAAACTATACCATGATGTAACCCCTATGTAGTAGTCTTGTTATACCTAACATGAATGTAGTGCAAAGGTTGCAAGAATTGATACAACACTGATTTTCTTGTCGGAATAGAGCTCCTAAAACATAATTCGATGAAGTATAAGTAATCTACCACCTTCACTTCACTGATTTGTATCAAAAAAACTAAGTGTGAGGTGGTAGCCCTACTGCTTGTGTATAGATTGTATCTATCGAGATGGTGCTAATCAAAACATTGTTTAAGGCTCAGGTACAATGGCACTTAAAGCAAGACAAGAAAAGGCTACCACTTCCCAAAAGGGCAAGAAGAGAGGTCGCAAGGACCAAGGAGAATCATCCTCAATGCAATTACTCCCCGAATGTTTGGAATAAAAATTGGTTCTTGAGGAGGAATCCAAAGAATGGTATAGGAACAACAAGGAAAGAAAATATGTTCACATCGAGTTGATCAACAAGGACAGCCTAGCGAAGAAGGAGCCGTGTATGTTGGCGAAAATCATTGCATTAAATCTGGATTTCATCTTCCGTGACATGGGAGGATGTAATCTTGATTTGACTATGGAATTTTATGCCAACTGGTCACCGAAAACCACGGGCAGTGAAGTCAAGATTCGGGGCCAAGTTTTACAGCTCAATGCGGATTTGATCAACTCCTTTCTTTGCTTGCCTTCAGTCGATCCAGCACCAATCAAAGAGCTGTACTGCAGACCTCCTTATAGAGCAATTCGAACCACCCTTTGTGGAAGTAGATCCATGGAAAGGTGGAGCAGACACAGAATCACCGGACGGCACAACACCTTCCCCTATGCTCCTTTGAATAGGGAAGCAAAAATCTGGTTGTGTATTGTCAACTCATGCCTTATTCCTCAGACCTAGTACACAAAAATAACAAGAGATAGAGTGTGCCTGGTTTACGCCTTGATGACAAATATCCCTATTAACATTGGGGAAATCATTCGCTCTACAATGCGGAAGGCCAGACTACACAAGCTGTCCCACTTCACTTTTGGCAATCTGTTGACAGCAATCTTGTTGAAGGAGGATATCGAAGAGGAACCAGCTGATCACAAACTCCCACATAACCCGAAGAAGGTTGATCTCACAAAGTTCAAAGATGCTAAAACAACACATGGTGTCAACCTTACTACTGCGGAGAGACATGCTTGAGATAAGAGTTTCTTCCATCATCTTTATGGCATGACACGATTTACTATAATGAGCGGAGGTCGTGTTCCAACTGCTGAAGATCTCCAATAGCTTGACCATCACTATCTAATGAATATGCATGCTTGGGAGATATGTGGAGTGGGCACATACTTTGAGGAACCTCTTGATGATGACGTGCCGATCGATGATGATCGACGCATGCCAGACTCCGACGTGGAAGAGAATTCTGATGACGATGACTCCTATGATGATTCTAACAAATGGGGTATGACCCCCAACATTGAGGAAGAGTTCGACTGACCAGGTTCTTCGTATTTACTTTCCACTAAGGGCAGTGTCCCGTTTAAGTGTGGGGTGGTGGTACTGCATGCTATACTTCTCTATTTGCATCTATGTTTCTTTACTTTGTTTTATTTTTGTTTTCATTTTTTTTGTGTTTTGTTTTTTTTTGTTTCATTTTTTAGTTAAGTTTTTTTAGTAGTTAAGTTTTTTTAGTAATCAAAAATTCGAATGAAATTATTGTAATAGGCAGCATGAGATTATAACAAGAGTTGGTGCTAAAATCATGACTATTGAGACCTTTAGGATCTAATTGTGACTCACTATGTGATATTGTGTGGTTCAATTCCTTCACTTGTTGGGTCGAGAGTCTATATTACTTCCAATAAAGTCGACCATGTGCCTTGTGTGTGTGAGATTAATAGTATATTCTATGTTTGTGGCTGATGCTAGAAATTGCCTGGTATGTATGCAAAGCGAAAATAAATAGTGTAAGTTTAGGAGATGATTTAGGCATTTCTTTGGCAACCTATACATGTTTACCTTCGTTTTACGTACCCATGGACATCATCCTATTTAAACCCTTTTGAGCCTTTAGGCTATTTTCTTTGACAACCTCGTATGTAAGCCTAATCCGATTTTTTCAAGAACGTAATATGATACAAATTCCTAAGTACTTTAAAGTGAACAAGTCATGTGACAGAATAAGAGGAAATAGGGTAAGTATGATGCTTTAAATTGTAATGGTGCTTGAAATTGTTATGAAAATAGAAGTGCTATCATAAGAGGAATGTTACGAAAAGATAAAGGAAAAGAAAGCTGAAAAGTGAGTTATGCTTAAAATTGAAAAACAGAAGAGGAGAAAAAGGGTGGTAGAATACAAGAAGAGAAAGGTTGTTTGAAAGAAAAAGTGTTAATGAAACATTGTGATGTATTAAAATAGCTCAGGAACTTAGTCACTATTTCTGGCCAAAATAGTCCTACCCGTCCCTTAGCCTACATTACAACCATCAAAAGACCTATTTGATCCTAAGCTTAGCATTCTGACCTTTAGTGGAGTATTACACTAAGGGCAGGCCTATGGTCATCACTTGCTACATATGAATTCTTTGTGAGAGTGAGAGCAAGGATATTTTGATACCCATGTTTGAAAAATATGCTATCATTGTGAGTGATTATGGGTAATATATTGTGAGAAACACATGGTTGATGAGTTTTGGGTAGTTGTATATGATTTTTTGTACCTTAACTTTTGAATATGAGTTGACTACCATCACGAGTCTATGCTAGAGGTTAAATTGTTTCTACTAATGATCAGAAAACTACTCTTTGTTGATAATTGTTGTGCTTGTCTTGAAGAATATTTTGTGTTGTTGGTGTGAAACCCTAAGCTGATGTTTAGAGGGACATAATATTTTGTTTGAGGACGAACAAAGCTTCAAGTGTGGGGTGTTGATGATAGGCGATATTACGCGCCTATATCAATATATTTTGCCTATATTTGTGCCATGTTTTGAGAACAAATTATATATTTCATGCACTTTTAGTCCTTTTTCCTAAAAGTGAGTTAACGAACTTGATTAGCAAAGTTTCAGGTATAAATGATGCAGAAATCAGCATTTTATGGATAACTTGACGCCAAAGAAAGCTTCACGGAAGGAGAAAAGGAAGCTTGGACGCCTAAGGACCAAAAGCGATGCATGGAAAATCTGTCCCTGGCTAAAATAACATTTCTGAAGACTTTGAGGACTAGCAGTAACTTATTTGGATTAGGGTAATGATACATTAACCTAGTATAATTGGGTTAAGTATTTCATTAGCTTATTAGGATTTATATAATGATACATTAACCTAGTACGATTGGGTTAAGTATTTCATTAGCTTAGTAGGATTTGGTTAGATATTTCATTACCTTAGTAGGATTAGGATATGGGTATTATAAATACCCTATCATGCTAGTGATTTTTATTCATCTTCCAACATACATTCTTCTCTTATTCTTCTACAACAATTCTTATCCTAGTTTTTATTCACTCTTCAAATAACCATTCTACTTCCGCAAGACTCTTTTCTATTAATTCTATTTTTCTTCTTCTATTCATCTATTCTTAAATTCCGTAACAAGAGAGACATTACTTTGCTAAGGGATTCACGCCTAAACGCCTACCACTCTTGTGCTACACGAAAATCTTTAATTGTGGTATAATAACAATGTCGCTTGTGATTTCCTTCGCACTCATGGGTAACTAAACTTCTCTGTTGGGGTTATGGAAGCCGAATGAGATACAATCTATTGCTACGAGTTTGTGAGTTCGTGACATGTATGCTGCTTATATCATTATTCTCTTCATCTTAATCTAAATTCTTTGTGGTTGCAAACGCAAGAATACGCCAGTATAACATTTAACTTGTTAGAAAGAAAGGTTATTTGTCTGGAAAAGAGATAATGTCAAGGTAGTAGGGTCCCATCCCCTATTAAAAATTTAGTGCCGTAACTGGATTAACCTCTTGGAGAATTTGTACCGTTAGACACGCTTTAAGCTTGAAAGAGTTAAAGTGAAATAATCCTCTAATAGGTCGAAAAACGCCTGGATTTACCATCGAATACAATTCTCTATAAGCACATGCATGTCTGAATTCAACACACTCATAGCCAATAGAGACGTATAACTAAGATGGTAGACATAACCCCAACTCCTCAATTCTCATTGTTTACAATTTACTAAACATTCTTTCTTTTTACTTTGCTATTTTTAGTTTTTACTTTATTATTTTGGTTACACATTACAATCCCCTCTTATTAGGAGACTTGCACTAAAAGTCTAGTAATCGTTGCTTACTTGTTGGCCAAGCTATTCCCTGTGGGATCAACACCCAACCTAAGTTGGGTTCTATATTTTCTAACGACCGCTTTACACTCCTACGAGAGCCGTAGATTGAGTGTTATCAAAAATTGGCTCCGTTGCCGGGGAATACGAGTGTCAATTAAGTTCATGATAATTATTAGACCCTTTGGTCAAAGATTCTCGTACTTTTACTTTTAGTTTTTGTTTTTGTTTACTGCAGGTTTTTATTCAGTGCATGACCCATACTAGAAGTTCTGGTCAACCGTTATTACGTATCAATCTTGAACCACAACTTATTGGATGAATGGAAGCACAAGCAGAAATCGAAAGGATAGCTTCTCAACAGGAACAGGTGATATTAGCTGCTCTTGCTGCCGCTCAAGTTCAACAAAAAAACATTGATAACCCTGGGCGAGCAACAAATCCCGATGATGAGGATTTTGGTGATGACAGTTACTAAACCCTCGGCGTGATGTTAAAATCATAAAACCTGCCAACAGAAGAGGTCGACAAGCTCGGTTTAGGTATGATCGCCAACCTATGCAGCTAGCTTTCGACGATAATGATAATGATCTTGATGGAGCCGGAGCCACAGGAGCCATAATTCCTCCACCATTAGCGCTCGGAGCCAAGTTCAACATCATAAGCACCAAGATTCAGTTATTTCAACTCATGGGATTATTTGGTGGACTAGCAGGCGATGATCCGAATATGCATCTCATCAACTTTATTTCTACATGCAAGTCATTTAACAATCCTGGTGTTGGTCAGAATGCAATTCGATTAAGCTTATTTCCATTGTCTCTGTCTGGGAAGGTAACTCTATGGTTGAATGGGCTGACTCCTGATTCTATTACAAATTGGAGGCAATTGAGAGACGCTTTCCTAGAAAAATTCTTTCCGTCATCCAATGGAGCACAATTGAGAGATGAAATCTGCAACTTTCGTCAGCTTCCCACTGAAGCTCTTAATGAAAAATGGCAGAGGTTCAAGACAAAGCTAGCGAGATGCCCAAACCATCACATGACTAATATTCACCTAATGGATATATTATATAGAGCCTTGAATTCAATAACTAAACCAGTGATGGATAATGCAGCTGGAGGATCGTTTATGGACCTCAATTTTGGTCAAGCAAGCAATTTGCTAGATCGTATGATGAAACAAAGTAGATCTTGGCATACCAAGGATTCTGAGGTAGCAAGCCCCACTTTATCTATTGGCATGACTGCAGACCAAAGAAGAAGAGAAGAAGAATGTGATCAAGATATGGTATACATGAAAACACAAATGGATCTTCTTACAAAGCATTTACTATCAGGGAAGACCAAAAAAATCAAAGCTATTGTGTCAAAAAGAAGAGAAAAATCTGATTCGGAAGAAGAGGCCAACTACTTGAACAATCAGGGGGGTTTCCGCGGGAATACCCAAGGAAACCAAGGTTGGAACTATTATGATAAATCTGGAAACAAGGACCAAGGTAGTTGGAAGAATAAGAATGAAAAGAGTGGTTTGTACGTTCCCCCTGGAAGACGTGACACCACCACATCTAGTTCTGGAAATATGGAAGACATGATGGCTAAATTATTAAAAGGAGTGAAAGCAACAAGCGCGGGAGTTACGGTGGTAATTAAGGATTTGTCCTCTATGAAACAATTAGTTGATTCCCATTCCACTTCAATCAAGCAGATAGAGCAGCAATTGAGCCAATTTCAGCAGCACTCAATCAAACTAAGGCCGGCACTTTACCTAGCGATACTGTGCAAAACCCAAGGAATGATGGGTCATGCATGGCCATCACTACCAGAAGTGGTAAGGCGATGGAAACTTTAGCAAAAGGAAAGCAAGTGGTTGATGAAGTTGCGAACATCAATGATAACACAAAAGGAGAGGAATCCGCGAAAGACGTAAAGGATGTCACACCCAACAACGTATAACCTGAAAAAGCTGAAAAACGGAAGCAAGAGGAGAAGAAAGCCATGGAGAGAACAGTTCCATACCCACCACCACCTTTTCCCTAAAGATTGAAGAAGGTGGCTGATGACACAAAGTTCAGCAAATTTATGACTATGTTAAAGCAGCTGACCATCAATATTCCATTGGTGGAGGCACTTGAACAAAGGCCTGGGTGTGCAAAATTTATGAAGGATCTTTTGACAAAGAAGCGGGCAGAAAGCTATGAGTTGAAAGATGATGTTCATCATTGCAATGCAATCGCTTCCCGATCAATAGTTCAAAAGAAAGCCGAGCCCGGAGCTTTTACAATTCCTTGCACCGTTGGATTTTTGAATTTTGCCAAAGCATTATGTGACTTAGGAGCCAGCATCAATTTGAGGCCATTATCAATCTATAAGAAGTTGGGGTTGGGTGATCCTACTCCAACCAATATGAGGCTCGTCATGGCGGATAGGTCGGTAAAAAGACCTATTGGTACTCTATGTGATGTATTGGTAAAGGTTTCTTCATTCATCATTCCGGCAGACTTTGTTATTTTGGATTGTGAGGCAGACTCAAAAGTTCCCATAATCTTGGGGTGCCCTTTCCTTGCTAGAGGAAGTGTGCTCATTGATTTAAGAGCCAATGAACTTTTATTTCGAATAAATGACGAAGTAGTTCGCTTTGATGTGTGCAAATCGATGAAGCAACCCAAAGATCTGAGTGTATTTTCGGTGGCTGATGTTTTCTTTGATGATGAGAAAGAATTACTTGAAGAAGAGCAAATTATTGTTGACCCTTTGGCGGTTGTGCTCATGAATGGAGAGAATGAGGATGCTGAAAATTGTGAAGAAGCTATTTGTGCTCTATCAAGATTAGGGACATATCACTATGCTCCCAAGAAGCTGGACCTTGATCTCAAGAATCGACCCACACCACAAGCGAATCCATCTATTAAAGTGCCACCCACGTTAGAATTGAAGGAGCTGCTAAGTCATTTAAAGTATGCATTCTTAGGAAGCAGAAACACACTTCCAGTCATTGTGGCAACCGATTTGGGTGAGCAACAAGTTGCAGCTCTCATTGCTATTCTACGGATGTATATTAGATCTATTGGATGGAACATTGCGGATATTATTGGTATTCCACCTGGGATTTGTACACATAAAATTCAGCTTGAAGAGAATTACACACCCACCATTGAGCATCAAAGACGTCTAAACCCACCTATGCAAGAAGTGGTATAGAAAGAAATTATCAAGTGGTTAGACGCGGGGGTTGTGTATCCAATCTCTGATAGTACATGGGTAAGCCCGGTACAATGTGTTCCCAAGAAAGGAGGCATGACAGTGGTTGCGAATGCAAAAAATGAGCTTATTCCACTCAGACCCGTCACTATATGAAGAGTATGCATGGACTACCGAAAGTTGAATTCCTGGACACTCAAAGATCACTTCCCAATGCCATTTATGGACCAAATGCTCGATAGATTAGCGGGGAAAGGATGGTTATGTTTCCTAGATGGTTATTCAGGCTTCAATCAAATTTGTATTGCCTTCGAAGACCAAGAGAAGACAACGTTTACATGCCCATATGGTATGTTTTCCTTCAAACGTATTCCATTCGGGCTATGTAACGCGCCAGCAACCTTTCAACGTTGTATGATGTCCATTTTTTGTGATATGGTTCAAGACACTTTGGAGGTATTTATGGATGACTTTTTAGTCGTTGGTGAGTCTTTTGAAGCGGGCTTGGCAAACCTAAGCATGGCTTTGCAAAGATATGTAGAATTCAACCTACTGCTGAATTGGGAGAAGTGCCACTTCATGGTAAAAGAAGGAATTGTTCTTGGGCATAAAATCTCCGAAAGAGGAATTGAGGTTGATCGAGCCAAGATAGAGGTTATTGAGAAGCTACTGCCTCCAATTTCGGTGAAGGGATTTCGTAGTTTTCTTGGCCATGCAGGTTTTTATAGATGGTTCATCAAAGATTTCTCCAAAATTGCTAGTCCATTGTGCAGACTCTTGGAGAAAGATACAAAGTTTAACTTCAATGAAAAATTCTTGAAGGTATTCTAATGCCTCAAAGGAAAACTCATTGAAGCCCCTATCATGGTAGCACCAGATTGGGCTCTCCCGTTTGAAGTTATGTGCGATGCTAGTGGTGTAGCCATTGGTGCTGTACTTGGCCAGAGAAAGGAGAAGCTATTTCATCCCATTTACTATGCAAGTAAGGTCCTAAATGAAGCCCAAATGAACTACACTGTGACAGAACAAGAGCTCCTAGCGGTTGTGTATGCGTTTGATAAGTTTTGTGCCTATCTATTGGGTACTAAGGTGATCGTTCATACAGACCATGCAGATCTTAGGTATCTAATGAAAAAGAAGGATGCAAAACCATGATTAATTCGATGGGTATTGCTGCTGCAAGAGTTTGATTTCGAGGTCAAAGATAGAAGAGGTTGCGAAAACCAAGTGGCCGACCATCTATCTAGACTCGAGAACGAGCATGTGGTGCAGCTGATATCGAGATTGATGATGCATTCCCTGACGAGGAGATCCTAGCGACGATAACAGAAAAATTACCATGGTATGCCGACTTTGCAAATTTTGTGGTAAGTAATGTGATACCTGCCAATTTATCTTACCATCAAAGGAGGAAGTTTATGCATGACGTACAACACTTCTATTGGGATGAGCCATATTTGTTTTGACGATGCGCGGATGGTATTATTTGACAATGTATATCCCATGTAGAGGTGCCTAATATTTTTGAAGCATGCCGCACTTCCCAAGTTGGAGGACATCACGCAGGCAATCGGACAGCAAGAAAAGTATTGCAAAGTGGATATTATTGGCCTTCAATATTTAGAGATGCCTATGACTATGTTAGAAGGTGCGACCAATGCCAGCATCAAGGTGCTATTTCAAAACACCATGAAATGCCTATATCCAAAATTCTTGAGGTAGAACACTTTGATATGGGGGGCATTGATTTCATGGGTCCATTCGTGAATTCGTTTGGAATAAAGTACATGTTAGTTGCTGTAGATTATGTCTCGAAATGGGTTGAAGCTGTAGCGTTGGCCGATAACGAAGGAAAGCACGTTGTAGCATTCTTGAAGAGGAATATCTTCTTTTGCTTTGGAGTACCACGTACTATCATAATTGATGGAGGATCTCACTTTTGCTACAAGTTATTCAAATCCGTATTGGCCAAGTATGGTTTCATCCAACATAAGGTAGCCACGCCTTATCACCCACAAACTAGTGGACAAGTAGAGGTTTCCAATCAAGAGATCAAGCAAATCCTTGCGAAGATGGTAAATGCTAATAGGAAGGATTGGTCTCAGAAACTGGATGATGCACTATTGGTGTATAGGACTGCATTCAAAACACCCTTCGGCATGTACCCTTATCAACTAGTCTATGGGACAGATTGTCGTTTACCTATTGAGCTCGAACATAAGGCATTGTGGACGTTGCAGTAATTGAATTTGAATTGGGATGATGCGATGAATTTGAGGTTGGAGAAGCTGAACGAATTAGATTAGTTCCGTCTCTATGCATATGAAAGGTCAGACCTTTACAAGGAGCGGATGAAAAAATATCATGATCAGCTGATTGTTCGACGAAACTTCTAAAGGGATGATATGGTACTTCTCTTCAACTCTAGATTGAAGCTGTTCCTAGGTAAGTTGAAATCTAAGTGGTTTGGTCCATACAAAGTTATCCAAGTCTACTCGTCTGGAGTAGTTGAATTGGAAGACAATAATGGTGTTGTCTTTAAAGTGAATGGCCAACGTGTCAAACCTTATATCGGTCCTCTTGACTCGATGAATTATATGGCCATCACTTATCTCGACGAAGTCTAAGTACTCAAGGTAACTATGTCATGCCACGACAATAAATAAGGTGATAGATGGGAGGCAACCCATCATTTATCGTTTATAGTTTATAGTTTATCGTTTATCATTTATCATTTTGTCTTTCTTTTGTTCTAGTACTTTTTTTGGTTTTGATAAATGAAAATCCAAAAATAAGATTCATTCCACGACCAATAATAAGGCACTTTTTAGGAGGCAACCCATCGTACTAATCATTTTCATTGGTTTTGAGCAATTGCAGATGCAAGAGGTATTCAACGAGGAGATTGGTTTCAAATGACAATTTGGACGTATTGCATGGTAAAGGTGGTAAGTTAGGAATAAAGATGCATAAGGATATGGATTGAGCATTGCTTTTGAAAAAATAGGCATCGATCAAGGCTAGGCCTAGGTAAAACTAGGCCACGAACATGGCAAAGCCTATACTATAGCCTAAGGTCTCGGAATGTAGTGTGCAAAGGCCGCGTCGCCCATGCTCATGTATGCTATAGCATAGGCGCCGCCTATGCTAAAGCATTTGGTCTCAGAATATCATATGCCATGCTAAAGGCGCCGCCTATGGTCACTAAATTCATTGCACTAGGCGCCGCCTATGCTAGCTTATGCTTTGCATTAGGCGCCGCGTATACCATGCATAGGTAAAGCTAAAGGCGCCGCCTATGGTCCCTTTTTATCTCCAAAACCGATTTTAAATGGGTCAAAACCAGAACCATTCTTTTCCTATATAAAGGGGACTTAGTCTTGAAACATAAACACATTGAAACCTTGACCTAGGCACCGCACATCCTCTCTAAATCATCTAACAATTTTTCTTTTTGCTCTCCCACTTCCTAAGAACATCTACAAAGGCTTCAATCACGTAAGTACTCTTTTGTTCTTCGTCTATTCTTTGTACGTACTGTGTTGCTATGTCTATTTTGAATTGCTATATCTTGAAGAAATATTGGTGATGTTAATGTGTTCGGATTGTTGATACAAAACCATGTGAGTGACCATATACGTTAGGATGATCTTAACTTGTTTCTGACTTGAATTTGAATTTGATTGCATTGTTATACTACTTGCGAAATTGCTATAGTCATGAACATTGCATAAGCTTGTTACATGGATACTTACATGTTAGACTATCCCGTTCATCAGAATAAGACTTATAGTTGCCTACCGACATAGGAGGTTGTGATTGTTGATAGAAACTATACCATGAAGTAACCCCTATGTAGTATTCTTGTTATACCTAACATGAAAGTAGTGCAAAGGTTGCAAGAAGTGATACATCACTAATTTTCTTGTTGGAATAGAGCTCCTAAAACGTATGTCGACGAAGAATAAGTAATCGACCACCTTCACTTCACTGATTTGTATCAACAAAACTATGTGTGGGGTGGTACCCCTACTTCTTGTGTATATATTATATATATCGAGATGATGCTAATCGGAACATTGTTTAAGTCTCAGGTACAATGGCACCTAAAGCAGGACAAGACAAGGCTACCACTTCCCAAAAGGTCAAGAAGAGAGGTCGCAAGGACCAAGGAGAAACATCCTCAATGCAATTACCCCGCCGAATGTTTGGAATAAAATGGGTTCTTGAGGAGGAAGCCAAAGAATGGTATAGGAACAACAAGGAAAGAAAATATGTTCACATCGAGTTGATCAACAAGGACAGCCTAGCAAAGAAGGAGCCGCGTATGGTTGCAAAAATCATGGCAAATCTGGATTTCATCTTCCGCGACATGGGAGAATGTAATATTGATTTGACAAGGGAATTTTATGCCAAGTGGTCACCGAAAACCATGGGCAGCTAAGTCAAGATTTGGGGCCAAGTTTTACAGCTCAATGCGGATTTGATCAGCTCCTTTCTTGGCTTGCCTTCAGTCGATCCAGCACCATTCAAAGAGCTGTACAACAGACCTCCTTATAGAGCGATTCGACACACCCTTTATGGAAGTAGATCCATGGCAAAGTGGAGCAGATACCAAGACACCAGACGGCACAACACCTTCCCCTATGCTACTTTGAATAGGGAAGCTAGAATTTGGTTGTGTACTGTCAACTCTTGCCTTATTCCTGGGACCCAGTACACCAAAATAATAAGAGATAGAGTGTGACTGGTTTACTCCTTGATGACAAATGTCCCTATCAATATTGGGGCAATCATTCGCTCTACAATGCGTAGGGCCAGACTACACAAGCAGTCCCACTTAACTTTTGGTAATATGTTGACAACAATCTTGCGGAAGGGGGATATCGAAGAGGAACCAGCTGATCACAAACTCCCACATAACCCAAATAAGGTTGACCTCACAAAGGTCAAAGATGCTAAAACAACACATGGTGTCAACCTTACTACTGCAGAGAGACATGCTCGAGATGAGAGTTTCTTCCATCATCTTTATAGAATGACACGATTTACTATGACGAGCGGAGGTCGTGTTCCAACGGCTGAAGAGCTCCAACAGCTGGACCATGACTATCCAATGAACATGCATGCTTGGGAGATTTTTGGAGTGGGCACATACTTTGAGGAACCTCTTGAAGATGATGTGCCGACCGATGATCATCAACGCATGCCAGACTCCGACGTGGAGGAGAAATCTAATGACGACAACTTTTATGATGATTCTGATGAAGGATGTATGAACCCTGACATTGAGGAAGAGTCCGACTGACCAGGTTCTTCGTATTTACTTTCCACTGAGGGCAGTGTCCCATTTAAGTGTGGGGTGGTGGTATTGCATGCTATAATTCTCTATTCGCATCTATGTTTGTTTACTTTATTTTATTTTTGTTTTCATTTTTTTTGTGTTTCGTTTTTTTTTTGTTTCATTTTTTAGTTAAGTTTTTTTAGTAGTTAAGTTTTTTTAGTAATCAAAAATTCGCATGAAATTATTCTAATAGGCATCATGAGTTATAACAAGAGTTGGTGCTAAAATCATGACTATTGAGATGTTTGGGCTCTAATTGTGACTCACTATATGATATTGTGTGGTTCAATTCCTTCACTTGTTTGGTCGAGAGTCTATATTACTTCCAAAAATGTCGACCATGTGCCTTGTGTGTGTGAGATTAATAGTATATTCTATGTTTGTGGCTGATGCTAGCACTTGCCTGGTATGTATGCAAAGCGAAAATAAAGAGTTTAAGTTTAGGAGATGATTTAGGCATTTCTTTGGCAACCTATACATATTTACCTTCGTTTTACCTACCCATGGACATCATCCTAGTTAAACCCTTTTGAGCCATTAGCCTATTTTCTTTGAAAACCTTGTATGTAAGCCTAATCCATTTTTTTCAAGACCGTAATTTGATCCAAATTCCTAAGTGCTTTAAAGTGAAAAAGTCATGTGACAAAATAAGAGGAAATTGGGTAAGTATGATGCTTTAAATTCTAATGGTGTTTGAAATTGTTATGAAAATAGAAGTGCTATCATAAGAGGAATGTTATAAAATGAAAAAGGGAAAAAAAGCTGAAAAGTGATTTATGCTTAAAATTGAAAAACAAAAGAGGAGAAAAAGGGTGGTAGAATACAAGAAGAGAAAGGTTGTTTGAAATAAAAAGTGTTAATGAAACATTGTGATGTATTAAAAGCGCTCAGGAACTTAGTCACTATTTTTGGCCAAAATAGTCCTACCCGTCCCTTAGATTACATTACAACCATCCAAAGACCTATTTGATCCTAAGCTTAGCATTCTGACATTTAGTGTAGTATTACACTAAGGGCAAGCCTATGGTCATCACTTGCTACATATGAATTCTTTGTGGGAGTGAGAGCAAGTATATTTTGATACCCATGTTTCAAAAATATGCTATACTTGTGAGTGATTATGGGTAATATATTGTGAGACACAGATGGTTGATGAGTTTTGGATATTTGTATATGATTCTTTGTACCTTAACTTTTGAATATGAGTTGACCACCATCACGAGTCTATGCTAGAGGTTAAATTGTTTCTATTAATGATCAGAAAACTACTCTTTGTTGATAATTGTTGTGCTTGTCTTGACGAATATTTTGTGTTGTTGCAGTGAAACCCTAAGTTGATGTTTAGAGGGACATGATATTCTGTTCGAGGATGAACAAAGCTTCAAGTGTGGGGTGTTGATGATAGGCGATATTACGCGCCTATATCAATATATTTTGCCCATATTTGTGCCATGTTTTGAGAACAAATTATATATTTCATGCACTTTTAGTCCTTTTTCCTATAAGTAATCTAACAAACATGATTAGCAAAGTTTCAGGTATAAATGATGCAGAAATCGACATTTTATGGATAACTTGACGCCAAAGAAAGCTTCACGGAAGGATAAAAGGAAGCTTGGACGCCTAAGGACCAAAAGTGATGCATGGAAAATCTTTCCCGGGCTAAAACAGGATTTCTGAAGACTTTGGGGACTAGAAGTAACTTATTTGGATTAGAATAATGATACATTAACCTAGTACAATTGGGTTAAGTATTTCATTAGCTTATTGGGATTTGGATAATGATACATTGACCTAGTACAATTGGGTTAAGTATTTCATTAGCTTAGTAGGATTTGGTTAGATATTTCATTAGCTTAGTAGGATTAGGATATGGGTATTATAAATACCCTATCATGCTAGATATTTTTATTCATCTTCCAACATGCATTCTTCTCTTATTCTTCTACAACAATTCTGATTATAATTTTTATTCAATCTTCAAATAACCATTCTGCTTCCGCAAGACTCTTGCATTAATTCTATTTTTCTTCTTCTATTCATCTATTCTTAAATTCCGCAACAAGAGAAACGTTACTTTGCTAAGGGATTCACGCCTAAACACCTACCACTCTTGTGCTACACGAAAATCTTTAATTGTTGTATAATAACAATGTTGCTTGTGATTTCCTTCGCACTCATGGGTAACTAAACTTCTCTGTTGGGGTTATGGAAGATGAATGAGATACTATCTATTGCTATGAGTTTGTGAGTTCGTGACACGTATGCAGCTTATATCATTATTCTCTTCATCTTAATCTAAATTCTTTGTGGTTGCAAATGCAAGAATATGCTAGTGTAACATTTAACTTGTTCGAAAGAAAGGTTATTTGTCTGGAAAAGAGATAATGTCAAGGTAGTAGGGTCCCATCCCCTATTAAAAAGTTAGTACCGTAACTGGATTAACCTCTTGGAGAATTCGTACCGTTAGACACGCTTTATGCTCGAAAGAGTTAATGTTAAATTATCCCCGAATAGGTCGAAAGACGCCTGGATTTACCATCGAATACAATTCTCTATAAGCACATGCATGTCTGAATTCAACACACTCATAGCCAATAGAGACGTATAACTCTGAAGGTGGACATAACCCCAACTCCTCAATTCTCATTGTTTACAATTTACTAAACATTATTTTTTTTACTTTGATATTTTTAGTTTTTAATTTATTATTTTGGTTACACATTACAATCCCCCCTTATTACGAGACTTGCACTAAAAGTCTAGTAATAGTTGATTACTTGTTGGACAAGCTATTCCCTGTGGGATCGACACCCAACCTAGGTTGGGTTCTGTATTTGGTAATGACCGCTTTACACTCCTACGAGAGTTGTAGATTGAGCGTTATCAACGTGAACACTTAATCCTAGTCTAAAATAATAGATATAGGAACTCCACTCAAACAGAATATCTCAAAAACATAGACATAGGCTAACCTCTCAGCACTAAGATATTTGAATAGGTAGGAAATGAGCCAATTTGGCTATCCTACAAATAATAAGCCAAATACCATCAGAACCATGGGAGATATGCAGCAAACGAATAATAAAGTATATGGTGATCCATTCCAGCTTCCACTCAAGAATATTCAATCTCTTAATTAAGCCACCAAGTCTCTGATGCTCTTCGTTCACTAACTTACAACATGGTAAATGAGCTACAAAGTGTACTATATCTTTCTTCATGCCACTCCACCAATAATTCTACCTCCATTCTATATATATCTTTGTTGTAATAGTTTGAATAAAATATATGGACTTGTAAGCCTCACGTAAAATTGACTAAATCCAGTCTTCAACCCTTGAAAAAAATCAGCCATCAAATCTCAAAACAATGTCAAAGTCTATCTTAGCCCTCTTAGACTCGCCACTAAACACTTGTTTATTGATAAATAAAGTCTCGTGTCTTCATATGGGATATTTGAAAATAAAGTAGACCTCAACTCAATACTAGCAAGAATCTTCCTTGGGTCAGAAATATTAAGTCATACCATCAAGTTGGCAAAGGAATGGATATCCTACACCGCCGGCCTCTAAAAATCTGAATATAATCCAAGCTACCAATACTCACTTCCTTCTGGCTCAAGGTATCCACTACTATATTCGCCTTTCCCGGATGATATAAAATACATATGTCATAATCCTTAAGATAAATCATATATGAAAAACTACCGCTACTAACTCTTAATCACTTGTGGGTTTGTTCCACTTGTGCCCCTTAAGTTGCCTCAATGCATAAGCAATAACTTAAACCTACTGGATAAATACACAACCCAAACCAACACCAAGAGTATCGTAATATATAGTGAATCCTTAACCCTCAATTAGAATATCCAATAAAAGAGCTGAAGTGAGAAATCCCATGAGCTTCAAAAGTAATGACTCACACTCATCAAACTACTTAAAAGGTACTTTCTTCTATGTCAAATCTCACCATCTATGCTTCTATAGTAGTAAAATCCTCAATGAACCACTTATAAAAACCAGCCAAAATAAAGAAGTTAAGAACCTCAAATAAAGATGTAGGCCTGGCCAAATCATGAATGGACTTATTCTTCACTAGGTCCACCATAATCCCATATGTCGATGCCACAGGTCCTAAGAATATCACCAACTTGAGCTAGAACTCACACTTAGAAAAATTGGCAAAAAGCATGTGTTCTATAAAAGTATAGAGCACAATCCTCAAAATACCATATATGCTCCTCTCTATTCCTCTAATACACAAGGATATCATCAATGAACAAAATCATGGTGAAGTCTAAATAAGGTTTGAACATGCGGTTCATCAAACTCATAAATTATTTTGAGGCATAATGAGTGGTGAATTTACCATTCATTTGCACTAAATATTTATTCACATTACCGTGATTTGAATATAAAAATATGAAATTTTTTTGATTAAACACTTTAATTTCAACATTTTGTAGGCATATAGGTCAAGATATGGAAATATGTGGATTTGAGATAAAAAATAATTAATAGGAGAAAAGAAATATAGCTGGAAGACTTGAACTAGATATACGCCTCAGACACTGATTGTGGTCTTAAAGCCAAAATTACAACCAGTTAAGACAGGTTAATATACCACGATTGTGAGTATTGACCACGGCCGCAGTAGCCGCAATTGCAGACAATACTCCTTGATTATGTCCTATCGATAATACAGCCTAGGGACAAAGATGGAAATCCACATAGGTGATTCCCAAATGCCTATAAGAAGTTTTATCCTATCTCTTTGAAAGAATATCTAATTCTTGTGGATTTTTTTGACCATCTAGTTTCCAACAATGATGAACCACTTTTGTATGAATTTTTAGGTGAAGAATACATTATAGTATCTTTCAAATAGAGGATTGACAATTTTCAAAGATTTGTTGAATTATAAATTTTGCAATTTGCATTCCTTTTATCTTTAAATAAATCAATTTGATGGAGATTTTTTGGTATATCTTGCTTATTAATCTTATGTGTAGCTAGTTCTTCCTCTAGGGATTATGTTAGAATAGGGTGTAATCTTGTGTGGGCAATGATTCATTTGTGTATATGCAAGTTTATTAGTTATGGGTCCTACTATTTCCTGATTTAATTCATTGGGATTTTTAGGTGAAAGCCCCAAATATCAAAATGGGTTTGTGGGTGAAAATCCAAAGCTCTTGAAAGATCAATGCATCCTTGAGTGAGTGGTTTGGGTGAAATTTTGAAAGTTATATCATCTTTGAAAAAGGGATGTAGGAACCAAGGCAATAGTAGATAATTTATGGGCATGGTTTGCTAATTTTAACTATCTTAGACATATGGGTGAATATGAGGTTGATTATACCTTAGGTATAATCCCAGAAATAGGATACCCATTTGAGGTGTTAGGTGGCTTTAATTGACACACTCGTCAGGTAAATAAAATGTCAATGAGTGACATCTATAAGGTTTTGTTGACCAAATAGCCTCAATGACTTTAAAGCTAGCCTACTGCACAACTAATGACTAGTATTTACACCGAAAGCTAGTGCTCCCTTGCATAATTTTACCCTAGGATAGCATAATGCCAATATCCATTTCTAAGTGATTATACTATAATTATTAATAGCCTCGAGTTAGTCCTTTAGGAGTCTAAAAATAATAATACCTTCCAACATTAAGAATCCCCTAATTACTTGTATCTTAGGTTTGAGTTTAGAATGTAGCTTAAATTTCAAACTTATTTAATCGCCCCTCATATTGCTCCTCATGGATTTGACACCGAATCAATGTTTGGTAATCATATTAATGATGATTACCTTGAACATTAAATTAATAGGTAAGTTAAGCATTATCAAATATTGTGTCATTCCTAGGGAAAAATTTGGTGTATTGAGTATGTTAGGTTGAAATTTAAACTTACTTTCTCTAATTCAAACTCGTAAATATTTGCTTGTTATTTTATTTTGTTTCTTGTATTAGGTAGATTTTATTTTTGTTTACCTTTCACTATGGCATCATAAAACAAATATGATTTTTGTAGTTTGAAATCATATCTTGATGATCTATGTTCATATTTTGATGGACCCCACTTTTGGAAAGATTATAGATATACTCTCTGGAGAGAGAGAGAGACACAATCTCGATCCTATTTAAAGTATGATTGTTCTTTATGTCATAGTTGAGATGGGTATCAGAGTTATTTTGCAGATGCTCCCACCCATAGTTATGCTAACAAAATTGCTAGTTCTTTTTATGAGTTTGAAAGGTTGCATGATATATAAAAGAAAGTACAACGGTGTTGAAGAAATGCTTCAAACTCTTTTGGATTGGGTAAAATCAATAGAGGAAGACGTGTACCACACACATCAATCCTATGAGGTATTTAAAAGGGAGATTATAAAGAGAGAGGAAATTCGAAAGGACAAAAACCCTTCAAATACCATTTCCTTGCCCTCTTTTCAACATGAGAAGGATAAAGAAGAAAGACTAAGCTTTGTGCAAAATAATGAGCTTGGTAGCAAATAATCCTCGGTGATTTCCCAACATAATAAACCTAATATTTTTGAAATACAAATATATAGGAGATGGTACTAGAGTATAAAGTAGAACCCAAGATAATCACTTTTGAAAACTCTAGTCCAATTCGGGGAAAGGATGCTAGTTAGGATGTGATTTTGAAATTAAGAGATAGACCTCATTCAAATAATTTTCAATATTGTGACTAGTGACTGTGATGAAAGTCCACCTAACAAAGCAAATAATGGATTGTGGGGAGAAGGAGCACCATCCTTATATTTTAGAGTTTGACGTTCAAAATAAGAGCATAAGAACCCCGAACATGGAGGCCAAGGAGCTCAATTTCCTAAGTTTAACTAGTTGCCTATTGATGTTCCCACCATTACCCAAGTATCAAAACCATACACTTGATATTAAATTGGCTAAACGGTTCAAGTATTCAAAGTGTCATGATGGAAGCTGCATCTACATATCCTCATTTCTATAACATTTTCTCTTTGAAGATTTGAATCTTCTGTCCCTTTGCCTCTTAATGCATAGTGAGAAGAAGTTCAGATGGAGATTCAAATCTTCTAAGTGGAAAAACAAATCTTAGTTGGATGGGTGTCTTACTACAAAAGAGAGCAAGCAACCAATTATGCTATGAAAGTAGCACATATCCTTTAATTTTTGTTTGACAGAGTACATTAGATTTTTTTGTATGCATAATTTACACATTTGTGTCACTTTAGAGTGTATATAAGAAATTGAAAAATTAAAATGTGTAGTGTTTTCATGGTGGACTAAAGAGGAAAAAACAGAGGTACAGAAATGCCTTCTTTAACCGTGATCACGGTCACTTATATGTACGCAATCAAGGAACTCATACCGTGATCGTGGTCTAATCAGATTTAAAAGACCAATGGTCTTCTATTTCTCTCACACATCCCTTCTAATTTATCTCTCAAATTTCAAATGTTTGTGGATATATTTTTAACATCTAGAAGGTATCATTGCTTCCACTCTACAACACTAGTCTAGTAAGTACTTCAAGCTCATGTTTTTAGTCGTTATGAGTAGGCCTTAGGGTGCATGATTTAGGTGGGGCCTAACATTGAGTTTTTCATTTCTTAATGAATGATAAATCATTCTTGAGTGGTGATTATCTATTAGATATGGTGTGCACACATGTGGGGAAGTCATGAGTCCCGAAAAATTATGTGAAATTGCATAAAATATAGGGTGCACACCAAGTGGCCGTTCAATTCCCAAATAAGTCAATAACTAGTTATTTCTACACTATGTGGTAAAATCGAATACTTAGAATGCATGCTTCATCTTATTAATTATTGATTGTTATTTTTGATCTCATTTTGTCCTAAAAAATAGATTTTTGAATTGAATAGTCTGGTCTTATGTAACACGATCGCAACCATTGAGACCGTGATTTCAATATTTTAGCTATGATTGTGGCAACTGTGTTCGCAGAAGAGTTGTTATGATTGCTATAATCAACACCGAATACCAGCCTGGGCTAAAATTTCTTCAGTTAAAAGTTTTTTTCAAACACTACCAAGTACCCATCCCATGAAATTTAGTGGACAATGTATTATAGTATAATAATAAAAATATTGATGATGAATGATTTTGTATTGTCCTCATGTTTTCAGCTTTCCATCAAGGAGAACTTTGACAAAATCTAGTTCATGACTCTCGAATGCCACAATCAATGTTACAATGAGTTCCTAAGGACTAAACTGCTCTCAAAAAGGGGTATATATTTGAGAGACTGTCGGAGAAGCTTCTAGCATTTCATACTCTATTTGCATCCACTAGACAGAGTTATTTTGCCCCAAAACCTTGTAGGTCAAATGAGTATTGGATGTAAGAGTTCTACGCTAATCTTAGCATAATGTCTTTTGAAAACCAAGTTATCCAGATCCGAAGGGTGGATATGCATATTTTAGAAGAGCAACTCAACATTCTATGTGGGCAAACATGGCTACTTTTGAGGCAAAAAGGTATGAGTTGGGCAGCTGGATGGCGGAGAAGTTATGCCCAGTAAAGGAGGTTTTGTGGGTGGAAATAATCTCAATGAATAACATTAAAATCAAGGCCAAGATATGGCTAAACATCATTTGCATCCGAATATCTCCTTGCATGCATATGACTACAATTATAGATATTCATTCCTACATGGTTTCCTATATATTGGACAATATCCACTTAAATTTTTGTTGTCTGATAATATCTGATATGAAGTTCTATAGGAACAGTGGTCGTATGCATCTCTTATTACTAAGTTTTAAAGGATAGATAGGGTTGTAGAATACCCTGATAACACTTGGGTGTGCGCTGGAACCCCTACTTACCCACACAAGATCATAGGTGAGGGTGCACTTGGTAAGAGCAAAAAAGGAAGAACGACATAGGAAAGTTGACATTTAAGGAGTTATATTCGTGTAGACCATGCTTTGTTGGGCCGCTATAAGTTATTGGTGTTTATATTAGGGCCTTCAACGGTTCGTTTTACGATTTCCTAAGGTGCCGCGAGGTCCCCCCACCAAGAATCATTCTTGTGTCTCCCGCTCAAATTATAATAAGCATATAGAGGATTAATAGATGTAGGGACCCACTTTTTCTATGCTTGAGAAGGCATATCCAGCACTAGCGGAGTCTCACAAGGAGCTTTGAGACTCCCATGAGAACATAAAGGAAAAGGAAAAAGAAGAAAGATAAGTTCTTCAATAAGATGTCAAAGCGTGTGAAGGGCTTATGAAAGGTCCTGAAACCCCATGATAGACTACCTTCTTCCAGAGTAGAGAGTGACGATGAGGCCCCTGCTGAGAGGTCAGGTTCTGATGTTGGTAGCGATAGTGTAAAGTCAACACAAACGATCAGCTCTTGATGCAGATTCAGTGAAAACCCTATTCTCTTACTTTATTGATTATATGGTGAAGACTCTGTTATTTTTATGTTGTGGTGTGCTAGTCCCGGAGTTATATTATTTAGATATCTTATGGATAATTTGTGAAATTTTGAATGATTTTCATTTTGTTTCTGGGTCTAATTATATGGGCACTCTTATAGTGCCCACATTTCATGGATTAATTATGTGGTTTGTGCTTACATTTTTACGTTATCTTTATTTTGGTTGTGGTGATATTGAACGAGATTTTCCCTATGATAGATTGAGTGATGACATTCTTAATAGAAAAGCATCATGGTTAGATTTTGAGCCTTTGATGCAGAAGATGTCAGATTACCCATAGCATCGAGGTCATAAATGCAAGGGAGTTCGGAGTATCTATGGAATTTTTGAGCGTTAGATCGCACTTAAACCTATGCCAAAGTCTGAGTAGCCATATCATTTTCCTGTATGAATGCCAAAATATGAGACAAAAACTTAGGTTGATGCCATATTTAGAAAATTTTGCATGGTGCAAATAAAAATCAGACTTCCCCTTCATCCAACATTTAATGTAAATGAAAGGCATGGACATGAATGGCCTTGTAATAATTCATTCGCTCTATTTTTGTGACTCCAAATATTTTAGCCTTTGAAAACTGATAGATACTCCTTTTTTGTCTTTAGTAGGAGGGGCAATTGATCCTCTTTGCTAAATTTACATGCTATGTCTAGTGAGCTCATTTGTCTAAATCTCAGGTGTCATTATACTATCTAGAACTTTCCCCATTAGTCTCTCAAGGCATATTCTTATTGTACTTGGTTTGTGAGATGATGTCCACTTTGTCCTAAAAATCTTACCCTTGCATAGATGTTATCCCTAGTCACCCATTTTGAGCATTTAGACCTTTCTTTGACAATCATATTGGAGGTCGTGAGACTTTAAATTTGTATGTCTCTTTTGAATCCTGATCTACTTGGACTTAAAATTGCAACTTGAGGCAAAAATGCTAAGTTGGTGGTGTTGATGATTGGAAGAGGTAAATTTGAGACATGAAGTTACAACTGAGTGCATATGATATTAAGCATTATGAAAAAATATATAATTAAAGGTAAAGGATCTAACAAAGGAAACAGAAGCGCAAAGGGTGCATGAAAAGAAATGAAAAAATAAAATTAGTGAACCAAGGAAATTAAAGTAGGCACGCGTGTAAAAAGTGAATACACAAAGAAGTGGCCAATGATTAAAAGTTTGATAGAATAGTGTGATGTAGATGTTCAAGGAGGGCATAGCCATGTTGTTCCTAAATGATATCCTACCCTTTCCCGAACCTACGTTACAAGTAGAAAAAAGCCCTTTTAGATTTCTAACCAGGTGGATTCATTATATTGGTAATTGAAAATAGGAGAAAGTCTATGGCACGGTACTTGTTAGCATCACGAGTTCTTAAGAGATAGTGTGTATTGCACTTCAATTCCTTGTTAGAGATTTGATAACTTGGTATTTGGAATTTTTTTTATAGTGAGGAGTCATATAAATAATTTGAGGTGCGCGATTTTGTCATCTCAAAAAAATTTATGCAAAAAGAGTATATTGTGGTTGAGGTCAAAGGTGTGTCTCTTAATGAGTATTAGTGATTGTTGCATTGTTTCTTTTTAAAGTATTTTGAACCTTTGAAGATTGTATATCATGTTTAGGGAGGTGGTGAGAATAGTATTGTCCATGTATAAAGAGGTAGTTGTGGTATTGACTAAGATTGAAGTCACTGTGATCATTGGGTGATGTAGTTGGGCGTAAATGTGCATCATCTCATAGTAAAGGGTAGTGTTGCTTAAGGACAAACAAAGCCTTAATTTAGGGATGTTGATGAGTGGTGAATTTACCACTCATTTACACTCAACGTTTGTATAAATTACCATGATTTGAATGTATAAATGAAAATTTTTTTTGATGAAAATATGTGGATTAGAGGTAATAAGAAACAAAAGGAGAAAACAAGTGTAGCTAGAACATCTAGAGTAGAAACAGGCCTCAGTTACTATGATCATGATCTGAGAGCCACAATTATGGCTAGTCAAGATATGTAAATATATTGTGATTGTAAGTTTTGACCATGATAGCGGTAGCTGAAATTGTGGACAAGTTCCCTTGATCGGTACCTAGCAGGAATACAATCCAAGGTTAAAGATGTAAATGCAGACAACTGATTCTAAAATTCCCTTAAGAAGCTCAGCCCTATTTCTTTGAAAGGATATTCAAATTATGTGGAATTTTTCCACCATCTAGTTTCCATCATTGAAGATACAACTATTATACTAATTTTTTGTGGAAGAATACGTTATAGTAGCTTCTAAGTGGAGGATTAAGAATTTCCATTGAAGATTTGTTGAATCCTAAAGCTTGCAATTTCCATTCCCTTTATCTTTAAGTAAATCAAACTGATGGAGAACGTTGGTTATATCTTAATTATTAATCTTATGTCTAGTTAGTTCTTCCTCTTGGGATTATGTTAGAATAGGTTGCAATTTTGTGTGGGTTGTGCTTCATTTGTGTACATGTTAGTTTGTTGGTGATGGGTTTTACTATTGATCAATTAAGTTGATTGGGATTTTGGGGTGAAAGCCCTAAATACCAAAATAAGTTTTTGGGTGAATATCCAAAGATCTTGAAAGCTCAATCCATCCTTGAGAGAGGGATTTGGGTAAACTTTTGGAACATAATAATTAAGAAAGGGATATGGGAACCAAGGCAATAGTAGACAATTTATAGGCATGGTTTGCTAATTTTTACTATCATAGACATAAGGCTGAATATGTGGTTGAGTATACCTTGGGTATAATCCTAAAAATAGGGATACCCAATAAAGGTTTTGGGTGGCTTTAATTTAGTCACTTGTAGGTACTCGAAAGGTTCAATGAGTGACATCTTTTAGGCTTTGTTGACAAACTAGCCTTAAGGACTTTCAACCTATCCTACCATATCACTAACGACTAGAATTTGCACAGACTCCTCATACTCCTATGCATAATTTTCCCCTAGGATTGAATAATCTCAAGATCCATTTCTATGTAATTATACTCTAATTATTCTTAGTCTCGAGTTATTCCTTTAGATGTCTTAAAACAATCATACCTTTGAACGTTAAGAATATCCCAATTACGTGTATCTTATGTTTGACTTTAGCAAGTAACTTAATTTTCGAACTTATTTAATCGCCACTCACATTTTTCCTGGTGGATTTGACAACTACTCAAAGTTAGCTAAATATATTGATGAATACCGCCATACACATAAAATTAACGTGTAAGCTAAGCATTAATAGGGCACTGGTCGATCCAAGAGTCATCACCAAGAACTCATAATTACCATAAAGAGTCCTGAAGGCTTTCTTTTTGATGTCCTTATCTTGAATCCTCAATTGATGGTAACCGAACCTCAGTTGACCTTAGAGAACATCGTTGGTACTTAAAGCTGGTCAAATAATTGATAAATGTGAGGTGTATAATACCTATTATTCATCGTCACATTATTAAGATATCTATTGTCAATACATATATGAAAGGAATGATACTTCTTCTTCACGAACAAGATATAAGCACCCGAAGGTGGCACACTTAATCTATTAAAAACCTTACCCAGAAGAACCTAAAGATGATAATTTATCTCTTTAAACTCAATAAGAAACAAAAGATGAGGTGCTATAGAAATAGATTGAGTTCTCGGCTCAAGATCAATAATAAACTTAATATCATGTTCAGGAGGAATACCAGGTAGATCGACGGGGAAAATATTTGGAAACTTAAGTACTATAGGAACAGAATCAAATGACAGATTCTCAACACTAAAATCACGAATTTAAGCAAGATCAAACTTGTAACCCCTCAAAATAAGCCTTCAATCCTAAACATACGAAATAACCCATCAGCTTGTTGTGAATAGATCTCTACCATACAACTAGGGGTATGTCGGTCGCCACTAAGGTTAACGTTTTGGCAAAATAATCCAAGACTGCATGATAAAGGATGACTATCCATTCCTAGAATCACACAAAAATCATCCATATTTGAAATAATAAAATCATCTCGAGTATCAAACTCTCAGATAGTCAAAACACATGATCTATAAACTCAATATACTATTAAAGAATCACCCACAGGGGTAGTTACACATAATTACATATATAAAAATCCCTAAATAACTCTAACTATAAGATATGATAAGAAGATACATAAGAATATATGGATCCTAGATCAAATAAAGCAAATGTTAGTTGATGGCACACAAAAATTACCATTTTAATAACACTGCTCGAAGACTTCACTATGGGCCGAGTAGGTACGGCATACATTTAACCACACCCACCACTAGGCTGGGCTCCTAACCGATCACCTTTTCTACTTGTCTGTGAACCTCCCCAACCACCTTATAGACCATATTGAAAACCATTATACCATTTCTAGCAACAGAAAAAGTACCTAAACTAGTGGAACACTCTAATCCATTGGAATGACAACTCCATCACTAGGGCACTCTCTTGATAAATGGCTAAAGTCCCCATAACACAATCCTTTTGTTGGATTAAAACTGGAAGATCAGACTAACCCAAAATAAACACCATGACTAGAATAACCAAATAATGAACCCCTCAATGGTTGACCACTACTCTGGCCAGTATGATCACTGTAGCTAGATTGACCTCTATTGGTGATTTAAAGTATGGAATGAATATTATAACTACTCTAACCCTAATGATGATAAGTCTGATGTAGATGGTACATACCTTAAAAACACTTTTTCTGAACAGTGAACCCCTACAACTCCATCTAAAACTATGCTCGTAACACGGTCCCTTATCAATTCCTCATTGGGCCTTATGATTCATTTCCTTATCAATATTGATGCGATAAAAAACATTAGTAATAGACCTACTCATAGCAGCCAAACACTACGTAGCCATGCAGAGAGAAAATTATAATCCCCCAATAAAACACTAAACCCGTTGATACTTGGTCGGTAAAATAGATGTAACATGTCTAGCCAGGTCATAAAATCAAGCCTCATACACCACAATAGTCATAGAGCCCTACTCCATCCTCAATAATTGATCTCTAAGACTTTGAGTTATATACTTTTACAAAACTTTCTCAAATACCTAAGCTAATGTCTGTATGGGAAATCTAGCTGGCCTAGAATCAAACTGACCTCTGCACTAGTGTTGAGCTATCAAATCCAATTTAAAAATACTATATTCTGCTCCATGATTCTCAGTTATGACTAAATGATAGAACTATCCTCAAAAGCAATCAAGAAGTAATAAGCATCCTTGTTCAATGCGCTAGAAACCTAGGTAAAGACAATCTTATGAATCTACCCAACATCATCTGCTCCTCAGTAGACATAAAAGGTTAGGTAACTATTCGCTGAGTAACTACCAATTGAGCAACCACTGGTGTAGTAGGGACCTCAATTGTGGAAGCCACAACTAAAAATTTGACCATTGCCTTAATGCCACTTTGATCCAAAAATTATACTCGATCCGATGGTGAACCACTAACCAATCCTAACATTTTAACAAATGAATCCCTAAGAAATAAAGAAGAAATAAACCTCGATGGAGCTCAGGCTGGTCCTTGTCCCACCACTAGCTAATGTGAATGAATATTTGGCTCGAAAGTAGGAATAAGGTCTTGTGAAAGTCCCCTATCCTTATATTTAATTGGGTATGCATCCCTTAACTTTTGTTAACCTCTATATTATACAAAAATATAAAAACAAATCCCTAGTCATAGACTTGGGGTCCTTATATCTTGTAGAATTAGCACGCGTCCTAAGAGTGGAACAAAGGAAAACTTTAGAAAACAACTCTGTCTCTTAAGATGAATATAGAAAAGATTTTAAGATCCCCTAAGAATGTCCTATATCCCCCCAAATATTAGAAATAGATGTCATTATTTCAATCCATGAAACTCTACTAGACACTTGCTCACGAACCAATAATACCAGTGAACCTAGTGCTTTGATATTAGTTTTTCGTAACACAATTTTTAATTCATGGTGGCACTAAATTTATGCCAATAGTAAACCAAACTATAGCCCAAAACTCTAACTTATGCGCTAATGTAGTGGAAAATTACATACACGCTAGAAAATAAGTAAGTATGAGTTAGAAAAATAAATATAGTAATAATAATAAAAATAACGCAAAGGATAGATAAGGTAACAATAACATCCCATGCCTACAGGATCTACTATAAGAAAATATGAGAATTGTAATTGTCAAATATACATCAGTCTTAAATAATGAAAGACTAAACAAAAATAGCATTAGGAGAAATAAGAAACTCTTACTTTAGGAGCTCACTCGATCTCCAAACTCTAATTAATGTTTTCGTAGCATCAATGACAACAAGTAGTAAATAGATTTGCACCAAAAAGATGCAGAAGCATAGTATAAGTTCCAGATACACTGGTAATTATTAGGCATCATCGACCTACTGAGCTAAATCATAATATAAATTTAATGAAAATGCAAGATAAATAGGCTAATTTAATGTATGAGTGAAAACTAGGATAACACTTCCAATTCTTAAATTAAGTATCCAAAACAACCAAAATATAAAAGAAACATAACTAACAACACAAAACTGGCCAAAATAAGCCAATAAATATAAAAAAGTAAATAACCCAATGAGGGGCCCATAATCCTAGAGGGTGCAATCAAAGAAATTTAATAATTTAAAAGCATTCTATGTAAAATATTTAAAATCATAACCATAAATTCTTCCATACCATACCATATCATAATGAACCTCTCAATGTTGGACTTAAACCAAAATTTAATATTATAATCAATATTGGTTGGACTTGAACTTTAACATATATCATAAAATTCGTAGACTTAAACCGGATCACTAAATCATATATCTTCGAACTTGAACCATAATAAGAAGAAACTCCCATAAACCAATATAGCATAAGTATCATGTATCTAGGAGCCCCTCTAAATTTCTATGATATGCATTTCAATAAAGTAACACTTTTAGAAGCCTACAAGGAGTTAATATAAGTCTTAGCCTAAGCCGAGCTAGAGGAACCCACTTATAATCCTCAAAACCTATTCTAAGGTAATTTCTAACTCAGTTAAGTCTAAGATATCTACATTTCCTTTGAGATGTTAGATGAGTAATAGTTGGTCATTAGATAGAAATTTTACCTAAAGCATAAATTACTAAGTAAACTACGACTAATTTACAGTTCCTTAATAAGATAAATAATCCCTATTATTCTAATTATGACTCCGAGACCTAATTACCAACCCCTATCAAGCATATTATCATAAACATATTACAAACTATCCCAATCTACAAGTAAGATGAACATATCCTACCAGGATGCTAAAGAAAACCTAGTGAACTCCTCCAAATTGGTGGTTTTCCCTTTCAATAAGCTTTTGCACAATGCTATGCTATCAAAAAAAATCTAAACATTATTATAATAATAGTAGTATCCATATCACATATTTATCGTTTGGGTCAAAGATTTCATAAAAATCCCATATGGGGCCTGCATACCGAATAGCACATTTGAAATTACAATGAATGCCTCTTTCCTCAAGGAACATTTACCCTCAAGAATATGTAAATTTAAATCACAAATGATTCTAAAATATAACCTCAAATAATATAGGAATTTTGGGAAATTATACAAAAATTCACCATGAAATTATAAAAACAAGAAATGAATAATATAAGCACACAAACACCCTAAAATTTCCTACTAATCTTTCTCCTAGATTCCACACTTTCTAGGGTTCTACTTAAAAATTATCTGAAAAAAGAAGAAAATTGAACTCCTTGGGAATTTAATGTCTCCCAAATACCGGTAAACCAAGCATTGGGCCTCTTAAGTGACTAACGTAAAAAGTGATCTAGTGTTGCTAAATTAGTACCCATGTATGACTTCCATACCTCTAAAGTGGACTATATTAAACTAAAGAGAAATACGCTTTAGCATTTTAGTTGTCGCTAAAGTGGCTCACTGAGGCTAGACAAGGTGCTAAAGCACCTGGAATGCCACGACCTCTTCTAAAGAACCTAAAGAGAAGATTTAGTGGATGCACCAACTGAAGACTTGGGATTTTCCCAAGTTCTACCGTCCCCTCAAGATTCATTCAGAATCTCATAAATGCAAAAAACTTTATTACCCTATAGAATTTGAAATTTTAAACTTAAAGGGATTGGTTAAAATTTCCACCCAAGGTTATTTTGATAGAAAATGGATCCCACACCCTAGTGCCATTTTTATCAATTTCTATCCAATATCCTAAATGAGTTCTGATGCCTTGGGACCCACATAAAAGATCCACCTAGATAAAAATTGATGTTCTAAAGTGTTTGGAACATTAGAATTGACATAATAAATCATTTGGTTAAACTTTTTTCCCGATAGCCAATTTTTACAAATAAAGACTTCTAAATAGAAAGTTGGGTCGATTAAACAATTGAACTACCTAATAATCAAAATTATCATCTTTAGTAATTCATAAATTCCTTGGGGTAGCTATGGGAATGCTCTAAACGAATAAAATAAGTTGAAATGCAAAAGTGACCTGCAGGGTCATTACAGTAATCTGACTAAGTTCATGTATAAAGTGGGCAAATGTTTAATCCAAACCCATCATCTAGTTGAAATTGATTGATGACCTTGTCCAAATATTTGAGAGTGGTAAAAGAAATTTTTATTATGAATTGCTTTTTCAATGTGAAACTCTTCCTTGATAAAAGTTATAGGGTGACTTCCCGCAACCTTTCCTATCATAGAAAATAAATTCTTACCATCTACTCTTAGTGGAACATAGGATTCATTAAGGACCTTCAATAAAGCTTGTATATGATATTGGGAACTCATTTATAGTGCTAAAATAGGAATCTATATAGGACTCTTATCCATATGGTTGATAATAAAATAGTCCTTTGGTTGTGTTCTCCTCCAAAACTCTTCGAATTCTACTTTAATAATCAAATTTTCTTGGTATTCCATTTAATATATATCATTTTCCAATTGTTCATGACTATAGAATCATCTTTATTGAGTCATTCCATGAGTAGTATTAATTTCTAAAATTAATATTTCTTTGTCGACATCAAGCCAAAACCTTGATTTGGGGTTGGCAACACCATGAATTGTGGTCCTTCGATAACACTTAAGGCACCCAAGACCTTTCTATATTATCTAAAGTTTCTATATTTTCCATATCTTGGGCCTTTTTGGGGTTATAGCCATTCTTAGTAACCATCTATTCTCAATTTCAATTATATTAATGGTAGATCCTCCAATGCATTGTTATTGACATTTAGTGTTGGCTCTTATAGTGTAGTAATTTTTTTATTATAAAATCCTTGACTTTATCATAAAACTTGATACTATCCTCAATCGAGTGTCCAATTCTCCCTAAAGGATATGCATAATTTTGGTCTACTCGAAAGAATTGATAATTGATATTGGTGGGTTTTGATTGAATAGGCTAAAAGTAAACATTTTCTCTTAATCTTTTGAATAGTTGAGTTTGACTTTTAAATAATAGAGTAGAAGTCATGGGATGTTTCTTTTCTACATTAGGACTAAAGAGATTATTTTGGTTAGCTGGTGGAGGCGCTTGGTGGAAATATTATGGTGTTTGGACATTCCGCAGTGAATTTTTGGATTAGGAAGAGGAATTTGATAAGTAGTCTTGACATTTTTGAAATTTGGCAGTAGAGCTTGTTAATTTGGTTTCTTGTTTGAATATGGAGATGGGTTATAAGGTTGCGTATATGTAATAGGTTGAATATTTTATGGATAAAGAGAGTATATAGTTGGGGAGGGTCTTCTTCAAGGCTTAGTGGTATTTTTTTGTTTGGGGCTAATGGATATAAAAGTTACATCCTTTTTCTTCTTTTACAAATATCTTCAATATATGGACTTCTTGCTGATATTGCCCATTGTGATACTTTTTTTTAAGTATTTTGCCAATCTTAACCAAATCATTAAATGCTACCCAAACTGCAGATATCATTATGTAATAAAATTCTGATTCCTGGGTATGAAAGAACACTGCTACGATCTCCTCTTCTGTCATGGAAGGAAGAAGATTTGCTTCATCTTTCCTCCATTAATAAAGATACTCATGGATATGCTCATTGAAATTTTGCATGATTCTTTTTGAAGAATATCAATATAGAACCACTTCTACATTATAGGAGAATATCTCGGTAAAATCCTTGGTCAATGCTTCCTCTCTGGGTGTTTTCTCAACACTTAGGAAGTAATATATTCTATTCCTTCACCATTCAAACTTTCACTGAGAATCATCATTAGTAATTCTTAATTATTTCAAACCCAACCATTTGATCATATAGATTAGTCATGTGATTCCCAGAATCATTGAATGTTTCATATTTTGGATTCCTATAGACTAAGGGTAGATTAAAATTAGGATGAATACAAATGTCATCATAGCTAAACCCCATATATTCAGATGTATAAAGAAGTTCACTTATACTAACAATATCTTCCTTGACTGATACCATATCCATATTATGTTTCTCTTTCATAGCCTTCCACTTCTTTTCCTTCATATAGTAGTAAATCTCAAGATTTTTAAAGTCAGTACATTACTCTAGGTTGTGGTAACATACAACGAGGTTGGGGCATAAGTTTAACCGATGGTTGATACGAAGTTTTTTTTAGTTATTGTAATTTTTATTTTTATCTGGAAAGTAGGACAGATGTTTTGGGAACCATAGGTGTTTTACAAAATTAAGTATATGGGAGAAGGTTTTAAAGACATGTCAGGTGGGTCCGGTATGAGTTTAGGTTGAGGTTGGATTATTAATAGTAGGTTCTATAGGAGGTCTTGGAGTGGAGGAAGATGGGATATTTCCTTGGCAAAATCCAATGATTAGGAGAGTTGTGAGAAGGCAATTAGAGTGAAGACCTGGAGTCCTCCGAGAAAAGAGTGTTCGTGGTAATGGCTAGTTTAGCCAGAACTTTAGTTGTTTGCATCTCCTTCATGTTATATATATATGTATTGTGCTAGTTGTGCAATCATTTCACATTGTTTGGCTATCTTGTGTTCTCTCATAGTTATTTGGGTCAAGGAATTAGCCTCATCATTACCAATCATATTCCATTCCTTTAATCAAGAAAAAATCAGGGGACAAACATTTATTATCTTTTATATGGTGTAGTAAGAGTGTTTCATGAACCGATTTCACGAGTCATAATGGTATCTAGTCTAGACGATGAAAGGTATAATGAATACTGAATTTAAACATACAAATATTTTGTAGGCGATAAAATATAAGTAAGTTAGCATATATTAAATAAGTGAAATAATAACATAAGAGCATCTCACAACATAGTAAAATTTGTATAAGAGCCACTAACCAAAGAAAGGGTACTAATAGTGTAAATATATAGATATTTATGAATGTAACGACTGTCCAAAATGGTTAAAAGAGAGAGAATTAGTTCGAGTTCTAAATGCTCACCCTATTACCACACACTAAGTATGCGCTGGATAGAACGTCAGCGGTGACATTTAGTACTTAGATCTGCATTAGAAAAAATGCAGAAGAGTAGTATAAGTTCCAAAACAATGGTTACTCAGTAGGAATCATTGCCTAACTGAGCTAAATCATAATAAAAGGATAATAAGATGTGAGAGTGTAAACTAAAGTAACGGATAAAAGGAAAAACCTGAAATAATGCTTTGTTTGAAAAATAATAAATAATAAGGTAGGTAATATAAAATAGAATCAAGATAACTGCATCCTAATTGGGACCCCATAAGACAAGAAGTCACAAGAAAGAAGAAATAACCCAATCACCATAGCATAATGGATGCAATCAAGATAGAAAACCATTAGTAAGAACCATAAAGTCAAAGAATAGCGATACCATATTTGTGATTCATTTGGTACCATAAAAACCAGACTCAAAGTGGATCCTTAATGTAATATGTTAACCGCAAATGCTGAACTCAAACCAGCCTTTAATATCATACATATCGTACTAGAATTGAGAATTTAGTATTATAAATGAATACTATTTGCCAGACTCAAACCATGTTTTAAAGTAAATATAGGTTACCATGTTCATTCAAGAGCCAAAAAGATGACAAAATCATCCTAGGGTCCAAAAGTATATACAAAATGAGGAAAGAAGGCCTCATAGATTTACGTGGTTCTAATTAACCCATAAATACATACTAAGGAATCCTTCAAATTCCAACTACTTGGTGTTTAATAAGTCTAATCAAGTCTTACGATAACAATTTTACTCAGGGAAGGGATGAATGGATAAAAAATATTCTAAATTTTACTAAACATGAAACCAAACAAAAATTCCATCCATAATCTTGAATAATACAATATCAATATAATAATAGAGCATAATCTATAGAGATAGTAAGCCTAGCCTACCCATACACCGATGAATGCTCACGAAAACCCACAACATTAGAGATTTTTGCCTTCGAGAATCCTTCGGATGATGCAACTCTATCTAAATAATAATCTACACATTAGTATGAGAATAATAATACCCATATTGCATTCTAATGCTTCACCCATATTGCATTCTAATGCTTCAGGTCTAAAATTAAGCTAAAATCCCATATGGGGCCGGGTTGAAGACTCATCAAATATTGAATTACTCAAATCGTCCCTCTAAGCTCAAATATCATTTACCCTAAAAATGGATGTATTCCAAGAACAAGGAAATCTAAAATCAACCCACGAATGACTAGGAATTTAAGGGTAAATGGAGAAAAAATCAAGAAATTAAATATGCACTTATGGAAATTTAGATGAAAAAATAATTCTAAAGAAATCTCCAACTCACCTTGAACCCCCAATGATCTTCCCCTCCTCCCTAATGCTCTAGGTTTTTTAGATATTGGGAAATAAAATGATTGATCCCAAAAACAAGGATCCCCTCTATTAAAAACAGTTGTAGCTGCTTTAGCAGGCAAATAAACATTGAAACACAGAGTGTGTTGCTTAGGCGATCTTCATACAAAGAGCACTATTGATAAAGCTAATGGATATAGCTTAAGATACTACCACTAAAGCACTTGTTTGGTTGCTTTAGGAACTAAGGAGAATCTAAATGCTTCCACTAAATTGATTGATTGGAAAATTTGCCATGTTTTAGATTAGCTCGATAAGATTCATTCAAAATGTCGTTAATGCAAAAACAATTTGTTACCCTACCAAAATTGACATTTCAAACTCAATAACACCACCAAAATATCCATTTTGAGTCCTTTAGATGAAATATAGGTCCCCCTCTCTATGGTTATTTTAACAAATCCACCTAATATACCAAAATGTGTCGGAAGCCTTGGGACCTAAACCAAAGGTCCCTCATGCCTTAAATCAACATTCCATAGTAATGGAATTGTCAAAATAGGTATACAATGTTATTAACCTAATGCTTAGGCTCGATAACAATATTTAAAAACCAAAACTTCAAAATAGGAAATTAACTATAAAAATCAAATGGACTGATCAATAACCAAATCAGCTTCAATAATTCAAAAATGACTTGAAAAAGTTATGAGAAAGCTCTAAATAGCAAAATAGTGTGGAATTACAGAAAATAATCTAGAGGGTCTTTGCAATATCCACCACTAAAAAAACTTTTTGTTAGCGAAAGTATAGGATTAAGGTGTACCTGAAGGCTGGAATAGGTGGGGATACATGACCTATATCTCACTCGTGAGCTACCAGGTAACCTTATTGACTGGAAAGTGTCACCACTGAACCTTAACAACTAGAATCTCCATAGAGCACAACCGCCTAAAATACTGGCCAATATGAGCATTGGCTCCTCCATGAAAGCCAACCTATTGTTCAATTGAACCAAGTCCCACCAAAAGCATATGAGACTCATTAGGGATATATTGCAACAACATAGAGACATGGATAACTAGGTTAAGATATTGAAAGTTAGAGGTAAAGGACAACCTATAATCTATCTCTCAAACTGTTCACGGTGTCTTAAATGGCCCAATATACTTTAAGAAGAGCTTTCCCCTACTCCCAAACCACATCACACACTTCATGGGTCATACTCACTGAAAAACATATCACCAACTCCAAACCTCAAAAAAAAAGTGTATGATCAGCAAAACTTTTTTCCTCCTCTATATTTCCCTCAACCAATCCAAAATTGCTAAGACCCAGTCTAGTGACTCATGAAACTTGTCAAAATCATAGGGCCTAAACTTAGAGATCTCAAGATAACCTATTAGAGAATGAAAATTCATACCATATAATGACTTATATTGTGTCATCTCTATACTTGATTGGTAGCTATTAATATAAGCAAGCTTTGCGAAGACTAAGTATTTCACCCATTCACTTATAAATTCCATAACACATGTGTGAATTATATCTCTTAGAACCTAAATAGTTTGATCTGACTGTTCATTGGTTTGAAGGTGCAAAGTGGTGATGAGGTCAACCTAAGTAACCAAATCCTCCTAAAAAGTACTCTATAAGATAGAGGTAAACACCAAGATTCAGTATAAAATAATAGATTTAGGTACTCTATGAAGGTGAAATATCTCATGAAAATAGATATGATTGAACCTCTCAGCAGCAAAAGATATCTAAATAGGGAGAAATAAGCTTATTTGGTCAACCAATCTACACTAACCCCGAATTCCATAGGAACCACAGGAAGTGTGAGGCAACCCACCAATAAAATCTATGGTGATATGCTCCCACTTTCACTTAGAACCACATAATGATTGAATAAAGCCACCAGGTCTATGATTCTCAAGTTTTACCTACTAACAACATAGGCACCGTGCTACAAAGTTTGTTATATTTCTCTTCATACCACTCAACCAGTAATGCTTCCTCAAATCTCTTTACCTCATGCTTGTACTAGGGTGAATAGAAAATCTAAAGTTGTAAGACTCTCACAATATCAGGTTAATTAAGTCCACAACCCTCGAAACATAAAAAAAAACATTATATCTCAAATACCCTCTCAATCCAAGGAAAATTCTTGGACTTATCTCTCAGAACCTAATCATGGATTATGTAAAGTCTACTATCCCATAATTTGTGACTCCATTCTACTCAAACAAGGCATATATAGGCTCAAAACTAGCAAGGATCCCTCTGAAGTATGAAATATTAAATTAAACAAAAATGTTATCTAAGGATATGATGTCCCAAGACAACGGTCACTAAGAAATTAAAATTGAAGTAAAGCTACCCATGTTTACCACCTTCCGACTCAAGTATCTGCTACTAAATCAGCCTTTCCTTGATTGTATAAAATAAAGATATTATAGTCCTTCAGCATCTTGAACAATTTGCACTCTCTATATTTAAGATCCCTCAGAGTTATATTGCGCTGAATACTATAGTGATCCGTCTAGGTGTCATGATGAATACAATACAGGTAATGACTCCAAATCACAAGTGGATAGATTACCACCACTAACTCTAAAAAAATATTATAGCTCATGCACATGTATCATTGCATAAGAAATAAACTAACCCTACTTAATCAAAATACAACCCAATTAAACACCAAATAAACCAAGAAATATTGTTAACCCTTCTCTCTTAATAGAAAGAGTCAATATAGGATGTGAATTGAGTAGGTCCTTAAGTTACAAAAACACAACTTAAACGCCTTAAAACATTAGAAAGGAATATTTTTTCTGTTCAATGTAGTAATCAGCACTGTAATGTTAGCAAAACCTTCAATGAAACACCGATAGTAACCTGCCAAACCAATAAGGCTATGAACCTCAGTCAAAGATATAGGTCTAGACCATTCATTAATATCCTCAATCTTAGATGGATCCACAATAATCCCATCATTAGATAACACATGTCCTAGAAATGTAACCAACTCAACCCAGAATATACAATTTAAGAATTTGTCAAAAAACCAATAATATCTTAATGTTTGGAGTACAATCCTTAAGTATCGCTCTTATTCCTCTCTACTCATTGAATACACAAGGATGTCATAATTAGAATTTTTCATGAAAGAGTTAAAATAGCGATTGGACACTCAGGTCATAAAATCCATAATATAGTTGGGCATTAGTCAACTCAAATGACATCACAAGGAACTTATAATGGGCATAGTTAGTCTTAAAGGGTATATTAAGAATGTTCTCAGACTGAATCCTCAATTGATGGTATCTCAAGTTGATATAAGAAAGCATTATCTATAACTGAAGTTTGTGAAAATATGTCATCAATATAAGGCATATGGCACTTATAGTTCAGTATCAACTTATTTAGCTGCATATAGTCAATGTACAAATACATAAAACCATCTTTCTTCATTATGAATGAGAAAGGATCACCCAAAAAAATACATTTAACCAAGTGAAACCCTTACTCAAAAGATCCTTCAGTTGTGAATTCATCTCCTTAAGGACGATATGAGCCATATAATAAGATGCCATAGTAATTGATTGGGTGCGTAACTTAATATCAATAACAAACTCAATAGCACACTCAAGACTAAGGCCATGTAGATTTGTTGGTAAAATATCAAGAGGATAATAGGATATAGGAGCAAAATAAATAAAAGGACTCTCTACATCAATATCACAAATATAATAAGGATAAAACACACAACCCCTCGATCTCAGTCTCCTAGCTTGAACAAATGAAATAATACCCATCAGGATGCGACTAATAGAATCCTACCATACAATTGGGGTATACCAGGCATAGGTAAGGTGTCTTGGAAATATAATCCAAGACTATATAATAAGGGGATAACTAGTCTATTCTTAGAATCATATCAAACTCAACCATATCTAGCATAATAAGCTTAACATATGTATCAGTCACTCAAATAGTCACTAAAAATGTTCTATAAACCCAATCCACTACAAAAAAATCACCCATGAGCATAAAACACGCAATAGCATAGATGAGGAATCCCAGACAAATTTAATCATTTGCATAATGAGTAGATAAATATGAATAAATAGATCTTAATTCAAATAAAGTAATATCTAGTGGATGACACATATAAATCCTACCTATAATAATAATATTAGAGCACTGCCTCTAACATTAAAGGTATAACATATAAATGTTTGCGCCTGCCACTTGGCTATGTGCCTGACAGGCTACCTATCCCACCCACCTGAGAATGTTCATGAGAACAATGAGGACTACCTTAATGACTCTCGATACCATTTCTAGGTAGGGGTAAAACTATCAAATTAGCGGAATAGTCTACATTACAGGCACAACTGCCTTATGCCAGTGACACTCTTTAGAATAATCGTCAATGACCCATAATTATTGCATCCCCCATGCACTGCAGTCTATCTATAAGATCTGGTTGAGTTGAAATAGCCACTTTGGCTACAAATCCTAGAATGTGCACCACTCATAGACTGGCCATTGCTTGGCCCACTATAATTACTATAACAAAGCTGACCTCCATTTATAATCTAAAGTAAAATATAAACGAGCCTACTAGGTTGAACATGATGCAGATAAGGTAGGCATAAAGCATACAAAATCTAAGAACCTCTACCACTGAATTATGATGCACTTTAGCTTTCACTAAAACTGCCTTGGTTATGTGGTCTCATATTACAACCTCTTGGGCCTCGTGATACATGTCTTTAATAGTCTAGGCTTCATCAAATTATCAGAAAAATACCTGTTAGCTATAGATAAAATCTGAGTATTCATACGATGAGGAATTTTAAGCCCTTTAAAAAAAGCACCAAACCCACTCATACTAAGAAGTATGATAGAAGTAGCATGTTGGGCCAAAATATTGAATGATACCTCATACTCACAAATAGTTATGGGTTTCTTCTCCAATATCGACAATTGATCTCTCAAATGCTATCAAAGGCTATAAGGCATATAAAAGCCTTGTAGAACTTTGTCCTTCTCAAAGAAGAAGATCTAACTAGATTAGAAAACAAATAAACTTTACACAACTATCTAGATGCCATGTCTAACATAAAGGTAATGTATTCAACCCTACAGGTCTCAACTAGGAACAAATTATGCTGCCTATCCTCAAAAGCAATCTATAATTCAAATGCATCCTCACTCAGAGCCACTCCAAATCTAGGGGTAGTAAATCCCAAAAGTCTTCCCAACATCTTCTACTCTTTAGAAGACATACTTGTCTTGGCATCTACCAATTGAGCAACTACTAATATTGTAGGGACCTCAACTCTAGGAGGTACAGTTATAGGTTGTTCCTCAACTTCTATACCACTTTGATATATGGATTTAGCACCATCAGATCGTACACCACCACAAATAAACAAAAACTAAACCAGGAAATCTCTAAGTAATGGAGAAAAATAAACCTTAGTAGAGCTTGGTCTTTTTCTGGGCCTACCAGTGGTTTGGGTAGATGAACCTCTAGTATAAAGGAAATAACATAATTTAGGAATGATCCTTATCTAAATAACTAAATAGGGCTGCAACTCTTATTTATCTTCTTTCAATGCGTCAACAATAGTATGTAACTGGTGCCTTAGTCATAAACTCAGGGTCTTCGTTGCCAACCATCATAACTCGCATCATTATTCTTATCTGCGGGACTGTACTAGTCATTTTCCTTCTACCACTTGATTTAATGCTTGTATATGCTTCATATATCATCATAATGCATTAAAAAAATATTATAACTTTAAAAATAACAATTTAAAGCTCAAACAATACAACATCTAACACGACAAACAAGAAACATGAGCTAAGCATTGTCTACTTATACTTTTATTTTTAACTCATTATTTTGACCCTTTGCTTGATCCAATTGACCCTTGAGCATTATCAACAAATTCTTTCACATATAACTACATATAAAAACCATTTGGAATACTTTAAACACAGTAGAATCCACCAGAATCAATTTGAAAAGAACTTAGCTCAAACTAGCAACATTAGTTTCCCAGGTTAAACTTTAAATGAATCTTTTAGTTACAAACTTATTTGAAACTCTCTCTTAATAAGATAAAAACATGCTTTAAAACTTTCATACACATTTATCTCATTATCCACAATTATAGCTTAGAATCTTCCTTATTATATGCCTAAAAAGTCTAGAATATGGATACTAGAATGCATAAATACACCCAACATCACCACCCCACACTTATAGCTTTGTTCTTTATCGAATAACGCTTAAATATTATCCCCATCATCTAAGGAGGCTCTATACTTATACTTAATGGAAGACACTCAGTACTATAATGACTACACATAATGCAAGTTACTACGCTAAGCATGTTATTTGCACAATTGAAAGTTCATGAACAGTGCTTTGAAAACATCCTAGACTCAAGAATTGACTCACCTAGAGGAAAAATCATGCACATTTCTCAATAAAAGACAACATAAAAATCCATCACATTCATCAAACATATGCCCCTCACACTAATAAAGTTATCCATAATCACTCATAATTTAACAATTTATAACATGATGGGCACAAGAATCAAATTATGTTGACTCTCACAAAGAATCCACAAGTTAAACACAATGAACTACAGGCTTGCCCTTAGTGTAATGCTTTACTAATATAGGATTGTGAAGCTTAAGATAAATTAGGACTTTTTTGGGTTGTAATGTAGGCTAAGGGACGGGTAGGAACTATTTTGGCCAAGAATAGTGACTAACCTCTCTAAGTACTTTAACACAGTACATTAAAAAATTAAAACACATCTCAAATAAAGAAATTAAATTTTTTTTCATCCTCCCACATCTTTTGTTTTTCCCCCCATCTCTTTTAAGCATTTTCACAAACACTTGGTGGACGCATAGCTTATCCCTTCAAGACTTAATTTTTCTTATTCTCTAAAATCATGAAAATATTTAAAACATTATTTATATCACACACATCCACTATAAATAAAATATAAACACCAATAACTTTTACTTTGGGGAATCAATTTCACACTTTTCTTCTTCAATTGCTCAAACTCCTTAATTAATTTTCAATTAAAGCACTTAAGAGATTTTTAGATCTAATAAAGGTCTATTAAATGAGGGATTAGGCTACTTATTAGGTTGCCAAGGAAAAAGCTAAAGGCTCAATGGGGGTTTACTAGGGTAAAGCACAAGTGTAGGATAAATAAAAGGTATAAGACAAGGCTATCAAAGAAGTATCATCTCCTAAACCCACATTCTTTATTTCGCTTCACACATACACCAGACAAGTTCTATACATCACATATACCATAAAATATACAAAATTCTCACACGCACATGGTACATTCTTAAATTAAAAAGATCATTACAGATTCCCAGCCAAAAAATAACAGAAATTCAATTTAAGCCACAAATACAGGAGTCACAAACATGAGCCTAGGAATCTCAAAAATAGTAATTTACATAATTCAACATGCTTTTACCGAAAAAACCCATTTTCAATATGCAATCAAAAATAGAACCAAAAATAATATCTCACTTATTCCTAACCTAAATAAAATTGAGCCAAAAATTAGAAATTTCCCTACCCTACACTTAAAAATCTACTTTGTCCCCAAAGAGAACTTTTAATGTAAGAGATACAAATACTCCCTAAGTACTCTAGCCCTAGATAGTATCATCTTTTAAACATAAAGGAGATCTATGGAACCCCACACTCAGTTTTTTCCATGCTCCTTAACTCAAGTTTATGGTATTCAGAGTTCCCATTAACCTGTGACTCAACCAAAAATAAAAAATACGTGAAGTAAAAAACTAAAAAATAAAAACAAAACATACCTTAGCTTGGGTTGGATCCCAGTAAGTGCCTAATTTAGTGTCAAGGCACGTCCTATTTAAAATTTTTCCTCTACTTTGATGATACAAATTTCACCCCTAACATTGCACCATCTTTTTGCCTCGGTCATAGGGTGGTGGTACAAAAACTAAAGAGCCAAGTATTGGGATGTTCATGGTAAAGAAGTTGGCCTTAAAGTGAGTTGTGTTTTTATTTTGCTTGTCTAGTGTAAAATCAATAATATAAGATTCTTGTTCATCATCTTCAAACTCTTTCACTACATTAAGTGATTCCACAGACAAGATATCATCTAAACATAATGTAGAATAGTTCTCTGAGTGAGGCCCAACCAATCCTACTTCTAAATTTACACTATCAATAACATACTCACTCTTATTCATATTCTGAATTTCAGTCTCAAGATAAAGATAACATCTGATTGGTTGTGATTCATATGGTGGCGGTGGCATCTCCTTAATAATTCTAAAAATTCCACTTTTTGAGTACTTAGACTTCCTTGAATTGTCAGCAACTTTGTCCTCGATAGGTTGGGAAGTGAGCTCTACATCTTTGTAATACCCCATAAAATCCTCTTCCAGTCCAAGCCTTAGAGCGTATTTTGCTAATGTGAAAATCCAAGTCAAAATGTTTCAGAAATATCCTCCCAAGTATGAAATACTTTGAATCATATGGGAATCTATTTGATCATGAATTGAGATCATAGAGGTCCCCTAACTCATGAACGAGTTGAAAACTTTCCTATCGTTCAAGTATTAGTGACCGTCAAAATTTTGGTTAAATTAAATAGATCATAACTCCTTGTATATGATAAATCAGAGGATGTACTATATATCAAATGAAATATCTTTGAATTATATTTCTAACTATACAAATTTCATCAAAAACCAATATCAGAGCAAAGAGTTATGCCCATTTTACTCTAGCATGTATGGCCAGGAAACTTGTGACAACAATTGTGATAAGCTGTCACACCCGTGAAGGCCTATCACCAAATGTAATCATCCCTAGGAAGAAAATCAAGAATTAGACCCCTTTTTGTAATGATAATTCGTGATGGCCTATCATGGGCCTGACGACATGTCACAGATATCGTCAAGAATATTTTTCCATCAATTTTAGAATTTTTTTATAAGGGTATTTGGATCATTTATCACCTTTTGGAAGCCTCTATTAACATGGGAAACCTCATACAAAACCCTAATTTCCTTTATTTTCTCTTTCAATTCTGTAAAGAGAGAATATCTAGGGTTTCATTGAAGAACCCTAATCTTCCAAAATCATCCATAAATTCATCAAGATTTCTTCAAGAATCAAGTTCCTCATAGAGTGGGATTTGAAAATTACTTATTACGAGTGCGGATAGAGTTTCAAGCATTAGAATTTATCCAATTTTAATGATTAAGGTATGTAGATGTTGATTCTTGTGTCCCTATCATCTAAGAAGCTCAATAACCCTTTTTAAAACTAAAAAAGTTTTATTTTTATGACTTGTTAATAATTCGTATGAGTTTAAATTGATGTTTAATATATTTTTGAGTGTTAATTTACATTTACTTAGAAAATTTATGTGCTTTGACCCTAGTACGTGTAATTCATGTGATGTTTGTGATAGACCTTCTTGAAGTTGTTTTGTATGTGATGTGTATATTATTTATGGGTGTAGAAATGGTTGAATAAGTAAAGCATGTCCCTCATAGGTTTGATAAAGAGTATAGGTAAAGCATAAGGGCCATTATAGTATGTAGAATAGGAAACCCCAAATTGTGAGTTATTTTGTTCTTAGTGTTTGATAAAATGCCAAAGTGAATGAATTATTCCATGGTAGTAGGAAATTCCTAATTAAGTTTGAACGCGTGCATGTCTAGTGTTTTGTTGAAGGTCCTTAGTGAACAACCGGATAGGTGATAGTAGTAATTTCCCCAATTATGTGCTCCTGATATATACGAAGCTTTTAATACATGCCAAGAGATTAGCAAGTAGGTTATGAAGTGATAGGATGACGTTTCCCCAATCTATGTGATAACCAAACACATGTCAATATTATTATAGTTATAAAATATCTGAGTTAAAGCCTTTCTGAATTGAGAAACTTTATCAGTATCAAATGTAGCTTTGTCTTGAACAATCTAAGAATTAACCCAGAGTCATTCAGTTGAGAGTAGGACTCAGCACCGAGCGAACCCAAGGATGGGAACTCACCTGCTAGTAGAGGATATGATTCTTAGAAGCAATCCGTGCATTCCAGAACTTTATAGCCAGCACAGGAAAAGGAGTCACCCATTAAGCACGTTTGACATCTTGTTGAGGGTCACTGCCAGAGAGCCTGGCCTTTGAAAAACGATAATGTCTTTACCTATGGCACAGTACTGGTACCTTACCAACTAGAGGTAGAGGTTGGACCCCACCTGTGGTAGGTTGGGGTATGTCGATTAGATAACTACTTCCTACAGTTTTAGTTTCAGATTCAGTCTTAGTTATAGAATCAATCTTCAGAAATTAGGACTATGTGGTACACTCGTTTATCTCAGTGAGGAACTCAGATAGTTCCATTAATTTATGGACCATCCCCTCAGATAGGTTTGGTCTCATTTACAGTTGTTTCATAGCATATTTAGAGACATACCACTAGGGAGGCTTGATCACAGTATTAAATTACTATTTATATTCTTGTCATCAGATTTAGATATAATCATATTTTTTATCATTGATAAAGATTCCAAAGTAATCTGTTAGAAAGTTTGTCTCAGTATCAGACCATGTTGAGTATTTCTATTATCATATCTAGAGACCTCCCATCAGATAGTCTTGATCTCTATCTTAAATTCTATTAAGTATTTATGTTGTAAGATTCAGACATGATCATACTTTCTATCATTGATAATCGCTCTGGATTAATCTATTAGAAAATTTGATCTCTAATTCTGTTAGTCAAAAACAGTAAGCTCAGAGTTTAGTCCTAGATGTAAGTACATCCAGGTCCTCTGTTATAGTATCAGATAAGTCAGTAATTTAGTATATCAGTTTTAATAGTGAGTTCAGTCTGCAGTAAGGTGGTATCCGAGTTTCAATATCAAGAGTTGCGATGATTTTGTTCATGTTCTGTGCATTCATATATGTGTTCTCATGTGGAATTTTCATGATTAGTTAGCTTAGATATTGTGCATGCATAAGCCCTTGCGTTAGCATTCCTTGTCTTCATAGCCGGTATATTCTTATACTGACACATTTGCGCTATGGTGTTTTATTTGACACCATAGGTTCAGAGGCATAGAATCCAGTGTATCCTCACTAGTTTAGTCCCAATCAGTAGCAGTAGCAGTGAGTCCTCTTCTTTCGAGGATGAATTTTAGTTTACCATTATTGTTTCAGTCTTTGTTTATTTTTAATTGATAGAGGTAGTTGGGGACCTTTCCCTTCAACTCTATAGTTTAGATAGTTTAGATTCTTTTCAGATGGATGTATTAGTATTTAATTTTTCTGTATTACAAGTATTCATAGATGTGCTGAACCTTATGGCTAGTTTCTGCATTTATTTTTGATATTATACAATGTACAAGTACAGATATCAGTAAAGGTTAGCTTGTAATCCTTCGGGGTCATAAGCACCGTGTGACATCTCGAGATGGGATCTTGAGGAGTTACAATCTACCTCCTTATTTGTATTTAGAAGTTCCTCATAAAGCTTTGTACTATTCCTCAAATTGATTTCAATTATTTGTTCACTGTCACTTGATAAATCACCTTGAAGTCTAGTATTATATAACTATTGCACTTGCCCTGCCTGCATCACCAAGTTTCTCATGAAAATTTTTTGATGCTCTAAAATGGATACATTACTCTTTATATCTACTGGAAACTGTATTTGATTAGCTACAAGTTGTTTCATTATTTTTTCTATATTGCTTGTTTGATTCGGGGTTTTGTAATTCTGAACCTATGGCTATTGAAACTACTGTTGTTAATTATAGGTGTTCACAGAATGTTGCCTTTAATCATAGCCAAAAAACATTACTGAATCATGGTTGACAACACATATTTATTTTGAATGATCACTATTAGCACAAATAATATATAATATAGAATCGTCATCACTCACAAATCATCTATCCCAGGCAGCCAGGTCAAGATGTGTGATAAAAAAAGAATATAAAAGAAACGAAAAAATACCAAAAAAAAACTAAACTATTTACAACTTAATATAGAAAAACTAAAAATAAGATAGTTGCCTAGTTACAAATCCCCAACAACGGCGTCAAAAATTTGACAGCGCATTAGCGCACACTTAAATGTACATGGTGTTAAAAAGTAGTAAAGTGGATTCAAATAAGCCCAAATATCGATCTCTCAGGGACTTGCGTTTGCCGTCTATCCAATTCTAGTTCAACAATGTAGGAAAAGTAAATAAGGAGATTTAAGAATTGTAAGCTAAAATTAAACTAAAATAATGCAGAAAAGTAATGACTTAGGAAAATCTATGGATAGAAGCCCGGGGTTAAGGCTTATGAACAATTATACTACATTATTAAACTTCATTCGTTTAGTTGTTTGTCTTGGTTGTTGATTCATAGGCATGATTATGGTTTACCAACCTCTAATACTTTACCTTAGTTGAATCTTACCACTACATCATTCAATGGGATGTAATAGTTAACTTAAATTCTTTACAAATATCATCCTACATATGAATCAAGTAAGGCATCTAAGTACATCCCTATCCTAGATACTAATTCAAGTTTCTTATTTTAGAAGGAATCAAGACCCATAATTTGCTTGTTCTCATGTTTTATCACCCTATTCTCTCTCCCGAGTTCAAAAGGTTAACAATTGATGTGTCCTTAGAATAGGTAATGCTTAAAATAGTTAAAATAAGACTAAACAACGAACCAATAATGATAATGAACTTAACATACTTAATTCAAAATAAAAATAGTCATGATCTTGGCCTTAACCCAGGAAAGGGAGTTTAGCCTCTAATGGAAATATTCATCATCCAATCCCGGGTATTGATGATACAAACATTAACAAACAAAATTAAGGAATGATAAATCCTAAAAAGAAGTGGTGCTAGCCTCCATATCATTCAAGAACATCCAAAATATGTAAAAATGTGATACAACATGTACTTACAACATAGGAGTAAGCCAAGTCCCAATAGAAGTCTACTTAATTCGAAATGCCCAGGTGTGGAGTGGAGCGTGCGTCAAAAATTCTATTCCAATGTAATGGAGATTGCATCATACGCTAATTGCATGCACTATCAAAAAATTTTCTAAGTCAAAGGAGCACCAAAATAATCCCGCGTCGCAGGCTAATCGCCTTTAGGACCACCACACGCTATTTGATTGATATTTTTGGCCTCTTCTTAATATATTTGTTTTTTAATACGGCTATTTTCCACTCCAACTTTCCACACATGTCCAAGACATCAAAGGGGTCAAAAAGTGCATCAATCTGCGTATTGTGCCTCGTTGAGCCATTCCAAGCCTTTTTGGGTTGTTTCCACTTCATTTGAAGCTTGAATATCCTTCATATATCATAATACTCTATTCACCAAGGATCATATATCATTAAAAAAACAATTTAAAGTTCTAAACAACATAACATCCAACACGAAGAACTAGAAACTCGAGCTAAGCATAGGCTACTTTAACTTTGATCTTTAACACATTGTTTTGAACCTTTGCTTGATCCAAATGAACCTTAAGATTTATAAATTAGGTTTAAATACAGATAAAAACTAGTTGGAAAACTTTAAACACAATAGAATCCACAGGAATCAACTAGACAAGCACCTAGATCAACCTAGTAACACTAGTTTTCTGTGTTGAACTCTAATTGAATCTTTTAGGTACAAACTTGTTTGAAACTCAGTCTTAACATCATAATCACAAGATTTAACACTTTTATACACATTTATCTCATTAAAAACCATTATAGCATAGAATCATTCTCAAAATGGGTTAAACATTTAATCGACGCATTCAAAATACCAATGGATTCAGAAGAGGCCAAAAAAATCAACCAACAGGCGCATGGTGGTCCTAAAAGCTATTATCCAATGATGCGGGCTCATTTTGGTGATACCTTGCCATATAAAATTTTTTTAAGACACTTTAAGAGAGTGCATACAATTAGCATGCGACTACGCTCTAATCCATAGGAATAGAGGGAGTAAGCATGCTCCACTCCATGCTTGGGCATTTCAGGATAAATCGAATTCTATTGGGACTTAGCTTACTCCTATGTTATAAATACATATTGTATCACGATTCTACATACTTTTTGATGTCCTTGAAAGATATCGGAGGCTACTATAACCTTTTTTTATGGTTTGTATCATCAATTCAAAGGATTGGTTGATGAATATTTCCATTAGAGGATACACTCCCTTTTCGGAGTTAAGGCCAATATCATGACTACTTTCGTTATGAATTAAGTTTTTTATATTTATTACCATTATTGGTTGTTTTTTATTACTTTTTAACTATTTTAAGGATTAGCTACCCTTAGTTTACATCAATTGTCAACCTTGTGAACTCGGGAGAGGAAATAGGGCGATAGAACATGGGAATAACAAAGTATGGTTTGTATTCTTTGTAGAAAAAGAAACTTGAATTAGTATCGAGAACAGGGATGTACTTAGATGCCTTACTTGATTTATATGTAGGACTAGGTTTTATGATCATTTTGTCATGACCTGAGACTACCCCTAGTCAAATACAGTGCTTAAGGCCACACGTGAGCCCAAGATATCCCGTTATCTGGTTCCTAATATGAGGACTAAGTTATGTAATAATAAGGTATCTTATGCGGAAGAAAAACTGAGAAAAAAACTATGAAAATATAATAATGAAACATAACCCAACATGTCTTAACTAATGATAAAACTGAAAATAACTTTGTCTATCTGAAAGCCTCTAAAACATAAGGATTTGATGGGACAAACCCACCAACTATCTCCAAATATCTGAGATAAAGTAAAATGATTAAAGTAATTGAACATATAATGTACTCGACGGATGAGGACCCATCACTATTGAGCAGAAAGTTACTGGGCTATCAAAGGGAAATTATGGAACTAAGCATCCAAACCTATATTATAAGACACCATAGCACAAAAGAAAATATGCGATCAGCACTTTGAAAGTAGTGGTATATGAGGTAGGGAGAATTGAAATACATACGAACACTAAACATGGGTCCATGAACATATAAAAATAATGCAAGAGCAAGTGAAATGTGAACTAAGATAATTTGTAAAATTTAACAATTGAATACTAATAAATCATACACTTGGTCATACAAACTTGATCTGATATGGTTTGAATACAGTACTAATACTATAGGTTCTGACTACAACAGACATGCCCTAATATTAGCTATTGGGGTCCAGCTTGTAACCCTAATTATATGGGTATTTATACCTTGACATGGTTACTAATACATGACTGACGATATCGTTCAACATGGATGAAGTCCCAAAGAATAAGGGTTCATGCCTAACTGATGGGGGTTTTCTCACAACCTACGGTGATACCATAAGTCTTAAAATTTGGAATTTCTACTAATGAATCATACCTGTCTGACGTGGGAGCCACAATCCCTATATTTTGTTAGTTCTAAGTGTTACACCAAACTGAATGAAACCTGTATTATTACCTGTGTAACTTGATATAAGACTTTAATAATAAGCACTCGTCATGAACAAAGTAATATAAATATGATTATAAAATTATGATCTGACTGACTTATTTCTTTAAAATGGAAACATCAAAATATATATAGTTATTGGATGTTTAAAACCCTCCAGCACTGAATGATACTTTAAATACAATAATATCATTTAAAACACTGTAAGCAAATTCATGATTCTATGATCCAAAACATAATATATTTTACTAAACCAACAAAATTCATGAATTTGAATATGGGAGTATGATACGCTTGGGAGGACAATATATTCACATGGTTTAATTCATGAATTGTTAAATTATCATGGGAATAACTGAATATGAAATGCGTGATTTAAATTCAAAGCATGTAACAACATAATTCACATATGGAAATATATGGGCATGGCTTGACTTCAAAACTAGTAAGAGAAGATGGAGAAATTTCATACTAAAAATTTAAATTTTGTAAAATAGGGATAAAGAGTTCATGCTTGGACAAAAGGGATTTTTGGGACTCAATGGGTAGAAGGAACCCATTGATGAATACCCCACATAACTTAATTACTTGAGTTCTTAAAGTAGAAGCTTAAAATTGGTAGATTGAATGGTTAAATCCTTGAAAAGAAACTTGAATTTATGTTTTTAGGAATAAAGAATGGGGAAAATAATACCCCTCTTGGTGTTTATAATTTATGAATTGAATGTTTGGGGAGAGGGAAATGGACTAAAAATGAACCCTTAAACATTTAATAAGGTTGTAGGAAAAATATAGCCCCCATGGAACGAAGGCTAGCCTCCATGACACGCCATGTGCCAAAGATGTCAAGATCCATGACACACCATGTATCGTGATGGTCCTACCTCTGTGACATACCCAAATTGCAGAGCCAATCAACTTTTGAGTCTGAAAAACACCCAAAAACTATTCAAAATATTTGAAACTCTCTCGGATGACCCATTAAAAATCCCTAAACACATTTCAACTCAAAAATTGACGTTTCAATCTCGACAAGTAAAAACAAAAATCATCAAAATATTGGGGTCTTAAAATGGCTAAGTCTTTTGTACTTAGTATGAATTAAAGCCTTGGCCACCCTCTTTAAAAATGCATCTAATTGCTGTAAATATATTAAGAAACTTATGGGGTATTGTAATATCTGCTACTTGGGATCATTCATCTCTAAAATAAAACTATTTAAAATGAGATACTTGGGAAATTGTGATCGTGTACTAAATAATTTTGAGCTAAATCACTATTAAATTACTGGATCTAAAACATGATACATAGACTGAACTCAATTGATGAATATATGCAATAACATGAGGATGGTTGAATAGCTATGATAGAAAATGAGAAAATAACGTAAGAAATTTTTTTACCTCACACTTGATAATAATTCATAAAGAAGAGATGGGGAAACTTGGCTTGCATATATGCTTTAGCTTCCCAAGTAGCCCCCTCAATGTACTGATTTCTCCTTAGAGCCTTAAGTAATGGGCCTTCTTTATTCCTCAACCTATGAATCTCGTAGTCAAGAATCTCAACTTGGAATTCTTGGTAGGAGAGTCATATATTTCAAATCCACACTCTCTAAAAGAACAACAGAAGCTATGTTACTAATACATTTCTTTAGCATGGAGATATGAAACACCACATGTACTAAAGCTAAATCTGTAGACGACCTAAATCATAAGATACCTTTGAAAAACAGTTCAAAATCTTGTATCCAACATAACAGGGATGAAAATTCCCCTTCTTGATAATTATCTTTACCACTTTTGTAGGCAATATTTTCAAATAAACTAACTCATCAACGAAAACTCAGGATCTTTTCTCCTAACATCTGCATAAGTTTTACAAGGACTTTGGGCTACCTTTATCCTTTCTTGAACTAACTAAAAATTCTCAATTGTCTCATGCATTGAATATGTCCATATAATATAAGTAGGAGATGCAATATCCCATATATCTACCTATCTTGAAATTGTCCAAAGATTGTTAGAAATTTAATTTGAAATATGAATCCAAATCTTTTGTACACATGGAATTTTTAATATTTTAACTTTTTTATCATGTGGGAAATTAAATTAGCTTTCCAATGATACCAATTTCGTCAAAATCTGGTATTTAAGTAACAAGTTATGGACGTTTTACTCAGAGTTGTCAAAACCGCCCTGGTGCGATGGCCAGGTTGACGAAACATCAACCTAGCGACGGACCATTGCCAAGACCATCGCACCAAGCTAGCGAATCAACCGTCTAGATAAGGTGCGATGGATAGGTTGATGAACCACCTAACTTGTGATGGACCATCACCCAAGCCATCACTATAAAGCAGTGAGACTGTTTTTTGGTCCATGTATGACGGTTAAAATGATGGAGCGTCGAGCCAGCAACGGAACATAGAATAAGCCATCCAAGGTCCCGTTTAGAAAATTTTAAGTCATTTTTAACGGGTATTTAGGTCTCTTTCCACCCATTTTAACCCCTAATTATATCAAACTAAGTCACATAAGTTCATTATTCATTCATAACATCAAATTCAAGTTTACTTTCAGATATAAATCCCCAAGAACAAGAAACCTTACGTATTTAATTTCAAGTCAATGATTCAAGTTTTCCTCCATCAATTTTCAAGAATTCATCCACCCAGGTATGTCATGTGTCGATTCTTGGGTTGTTTTAAACCATGAAGCTTAAGAATCTCTTTTCAAAATTCAAGATTTGTGTATGTATGAATATTCATGATTTAAATTGAATTGAAATTCATGTTCATGATGTTGTGGGGTATTGATTCATTTTTGAAATTACATATTCCAATTATTGATCCTAGGATGTGATGATTTGCGTAATAAGCATGATAAACCCTTAAATTTACATGTTGATTGATGTATCATGATTTTTAGATGTGTTGATTGTATAACCGAAGCATGCTTCCCATATGTTTAATTAAATTCCCATGTGAAGGAAAAGTGTCATTCTAGTGTGATAATAAGAAATCCCCATTCATGTACATAAGTCATGAGCGACATGGCCTGAGTTTGGAGTTTCTGTATTCATGGAACATAATTTGTAACACGATCTATAACATGATCTGAGGCATAAAAGAAGGGAAACTTTTTCTTATAACATCACATAGCGTCCTATCCATAAGTGTGGCATGCTATACACCCATGTACAAGACTCTACTAGAAATGTATCTAAAGTCATATGGGTTATAAGAACCAAGCAAAGCCAAGAAGCTCCTAATGTCGATTGGATTCGTGGTTCTAAGCCATCTCTTAACCGTCTCACCATTCTATGGCTCAACCATGATCCTATCACAATAAAAAACATGCCCAAGAAAAGTCATAGCGTTCAACTAGAACTCATATTTAAAATTTTTTGCATAATATCTTTGATCCTTAAGCATCTATAACACAATTTGGAGTTTACTGGAATGATCCTTCTTACTCTTAGAATACACCAAAATATCAATACTGGAAACTATGATGAAAAGATCCAGAAAATTCCCAAAAACATGATTCATAAGATCCATAAATACAATAGGGGCATTAGTCAACCTAAATAACATAACCAAGAATTCATAATGACCGCATTGGTTTTGGAAAATAGTCTTGGGGAAATCAATTTCTCGAATCTTCAACTGATGATGAAACGAATGAAGGTCAATCTTAGAAAAGCATCTAGCACCCAGAAGATGGTAAAAGAGATTATCAACCCTAGGAAAAGGATAATTTTTCTTCACTTTAATCTTATTAAACTAACGATAGGATTTACACATCCGAAAGGGACCCTTCCTTCATTCATGCGAAAATCATAGAAGCCCCCCACGGAGAAACACTAAGATGAATGAAACCTTTATCAAGATGATCTTTCAATTGCCCCTTTATCTCCATTAGTTCAGCCAAAACCATTTTATAAGGATGAGTGGGAATAGGACAAGTATACGTTAGAAAATCAATCCCAAAATATAGTTCCCTATTGGGAGTAATTCTAAAAAGGTCATTGGGAAACACTTCAGGAAACTCAGTAACCGCAGGGACAAATTGAAATGAGAGGCCACTAGAATTAGAATCCTTAACCAAAAAAGGTGATAAGAACACCCCTTAGAGATCAATTTTGAGGATCTAAGATAAGACATACACCTTCCTTTAGGCACTAAGGAACTCCACTCCCTTTCTAATAGAGGCTCATTAGGAAAGTCAAAATTGAACCTTCGGGTCCTACATTACAGAGAAGCATAGCATTAATAAAGCCAATCCATTCCAAAGATTACATCAAAATCCACCATATCATGGTCTATCAAATCCACCTATATATCTCTATGAAAGATAGATACCACAAAGCCCCTATAGATCTTTCTAGAAATACCAAAATTACCCATCTAAAAAACACACAAATAGAGGTTGGAATAATTTTCAGGACCAAAACTAAAATGCACAGCCACATAAGAGGTCACATAAGAAAAGGTTGACCGCAAATAAAGCAAAAAATACACATCTTTAGAGGAAAGTGGTAACTTACCTATAACATTATTAGGTGATGCCTCAAATTCTTGATAGTAAGAGAGAGATAGAGATGATTATAGCCAGTACTAGTACCTGAAGTAGCACCCTTTGGCATCAGAGTTGAAAAAATGGCGATTGAACCTATAAGCCCTAGTGTCTACCTTAGTTGTGGGACAATTCCTTTGAATATATCCATACTAACCACAATTAAAGAACAATTTCCTTACCTTATCACAATAACAGTGATGAAGTTGTCCACAAAATCTATGAAGAGGATATGTTAGGGCTGACTAAGCTCCACTAGTCTAAGAGTGGGCAGCCTGTTCCTTAGGACCTCTATTAGTTTAAAAACAAAGATCACCAGATAACTTAGGGTAGAGGGCTCTAGCCAAAGAATATGAACAAACATTTACCCAAGTCTTTCTTTTGGTCCATTATCTACCAGCTGTCCTAGTGTTCTACTATCCTACACCCTGTTCTAGATACCTAAACAATTTATTCTACTTGTCTCTTCTTTCATCTTCCACCTGGTGCATATAAAGCACAAGTCTAGATATGTCCATATCATTCTTCAACATTACAGCTTTACACTCCAATACCGAATCAAGGGATAACTCAGAAAAAAATTTCCTTATTCTAGATCTCTATGTAGACACTAATTTTAGAACATAATGAGACAACTACTAAAATTTTAAGGCATACTCTTTCACACTCATCTTACCTAGCTTCAGATTGACAAACTCCTCATCCTTAGATTTCTTGAGCTCTCGAGGAAAGAAATGATTAAGAAAAGAACCTAAAAACTCATCCAATAAAGATGTCTCTGCATCATCAACTCTTAATTCCTCCCACTCCTCATACTACTATTAACCTATATCCTTTAACTAGTATGCAGAAAAATCCATACACTAAAAATCAAGAACATGTATCACCCAAAATATTTTTTCCATTTCATCAACAAAGCCTTGTGGATCCTTGTCAAACTTAGAACATTATAGTTTAGGGGATTCAGCCTCATGAACTGGACAAACCTAGAGTCCTCAGGCGAAGGAGAAATAGAACTAATACTATTTAACTAATGAGGCTGAGATGTCACCAATTTATTATGCAGATGAATAGACTAGAAAAATTTGGAATTATAAATGTCACCCTAAGGTATCAGGTTGTGAGCATCATTAGCCAAGGATGCCCAAGAAGGACCAGTTGGAATCGGTGGAACTCTCCATAGTGCATTATCATTAGTAGTAGGGACACTTGAGTAGGTTTGGACTCTATAGATAGGGAGTGTTCCATCCATATTTACCTCAAATGGGATATAGGTGCCAATAGAGTTTCTACAAACATCATATATTTGAGGAGGATTGATCTAAAATATGAGTAAATCAGAGTTAGGAAAAGTCAGGACACCAGACTCGAAAGCCTACACTTAGAACCCAAAAAAGGGAAACATTCATAAATGCATTTTAGCCTTTCCTTAGAAGTATGGTGTGGTGCAGACGCATAAAATGGGCTATACTCAACATGGATTTATGGATACCCGAAGTCCCTAAACCTGGATCTGATACCAAGATAATCACGAGTCAAACCAAGCCCTAGTCATAGCGAATATCTCAAGCCCACCGAGGGCTAGAGACCACCCCAATAGCCTGTCAACAAGCAAATTCCAAGTAAACATTGTATAACATCCAGAATATAAAGATAAAATAGTAAATGTAACACAATAGAACTATGGGTTCAAATCATTGACCAAACTACAATATGTCTACAAAGCCTCTAACAAAAAATAAATGCCATACTATGTTTGGACATACCCTGACCATGGCGAAAAAGGAGATCGAAAACCTGAAAAAAATTGATGGTATTTTATTATTTATAATAAAAGAAGTGAAATGTCCAACCATTTGAAAGATGGAGGCTCACCACTCAAAGAAGACCAGTCAACGAATGAGAATCACCGAACTCTAAACAATGTAACCGAAGAACCCCTAGGACCCTACATCATGAAATGATTCAATATTTGAGCACGGGTAGTGGGATGAACACTAACAATTAACTCAGGGAAGGTTTAAAATAATGCCAAATACAGATTATTCGAAAAAACAAATACACACGTTCATAATCATATATATAAGATGTCTGAATAGGGAAAAAGGTTTAGCATGAGATTTAAAAACCATTAACCTAGAGTTTATAGCTGTAACTATGGTAAGGTCACCCACAGGATATATGGGTTCAGCTCTCTCGGTTGAAAGGGTACCAACATGTGTTAGCTCTATAAAGTAAGTAAGGGTTAGGGAATCCACGACCACAACCATTCTAAAATATAAATAAAGTTTGAACTAAGTGCAATGTCATAAAGACTCTTACACTAGAAAATAAGGTTTCTAGTATCAGTTCCCTTGGGGCCTCCACCTTCCACGTTGAGCTACACAACCCCTTTTATGCCCAAATTAAAATATTTTCACATAACCCATCTATTAAACCAAGGAGTCATCCTTTTAGTCATTTATAAAATGGTATCGTCATACCAATTGAACTTGCACGCCAATTCTATTATGCCATTCCAAACTAATTTGCCAAGTAGACTAAAGTTCTAATTTAGAAAATCAATCCATAGCCACCAAGGCCTTTCATAACTATTTAAAAATAAAACACGATCACCAAGGACTTCCAAAACCATTTTTAATCTATTTAGCCATTAACGCAATGCAATAGTATAGGAAAGTAAGGAAAACCAAGTAATTCTCCATATTTCCAAGCTAATTATGCAAGTGGACTTAGTTTAACACAAATTCCAAATCAAAAACCATAAATTTAGGGGAATCCACAACCCCTATCCCATCCACCATGCCAATGCACATATCAAAGGCTAAAACCATAAAATGAAGTATGAATGCCAAAGTTCCAAACCATGGGAAAACAAACTAAGTAAAAACCATTAAAAACCCTTAATCAATCGTTCAGAACCCATAATTTAAAACCAAATAAACAATGATTAAACTCACGCCTTTATGAAAAACCATGTTAGGGAAGAGGTATATGTATGGAAATACCAAGAATTTTTAGAAGAAACAACAATTTGAATCCTAGGTTCTTAATCCTTAGAAATTCCTACCCCTTGCTATTTATTGGGGAATTTTAGAAGAAGAGTAGTGTATTTGATTTGTTAAGAAGTGAAAATATGACCAATGGAAGGGTTATAAGTCATGGAATTAGTGGAATAAGGGAAAAAACCACAATGCCTTTAATAAAAATGTGTAGAAAATATACTTCCCACTCATTACGGTTTAGGTAATACCTCATTATGACTAGTCAAGAGTCATCACAATGACTCATAGCCTAGGTAGTAAATCAGGACCACCTCAACTAGTTTTGTCCTTAGTCACACCCTACAACTCATGCCCTTACCTTACAACACATAGGGTCGAAGTCGTTGTCAAAATAGAAACATGGTCAATCCTTAGTGGTTAAGCTACAATTTGCATAATACAAATCATATAGAGTGACTAAGACTCATCACATAAGTCATAGTACAAACATTGAGCTCAATCACAAGGAAAATTTGAGAGTCCTTAATAAGGTATTACATGATTGAAATCGAACCTCAAATCAATCTATGGGAACCCCGCTACTCAGTGAATCTGGTCAAATAAATCATTAATGCGAGGCATAGGATACTAGTTCATCACTGTCACATTATTTAGCTACATATTATCAGTAAACATATGCATGGAATCATTCTTCTTCTTTAGGAACAACACAAGAGCTAACCAAAGAGACATGTGTAGTATAATGAAAATTTAACAAAGAATATCCGAAAGTTGATATTTTATTTCTTAAATCTCGGTAGGATCCATATAATAAGGTTTCATAGAAATAAGTCGGGAGCTAGATCAAGATCAATAATAAACTCTATATTACACTCAAGAGGATGACTTGGCTGATTAGTTGGGAAAACATTAGGAAACTTAAAAATTATAGAAACATAGTCAAATGAAAGACTCTCCATAATAACACCATGAATATAAGCGAGTTAAGACTCATAACCCTTCAAAATGAGTCTCTAAGCCCAAATATGAGAAATAATCCCCACCGGTTTACTGTTAACCGCTCCCTTTAAAACAATTAGGGATATACCAGGCATGGTGAAGGTAGTGATCTTAAAAAACAATCTAGGACCGCATAATAGTGGGATAAATAGTTCATACCTAAAATCGTATCAAAATCCACCAAGTCTAATATAATAATATCATATTGAGTACCAAACTCTTGATAGTCATAACACATAATCTATAAACTTGATCCACTACTAAAGAATCACCCACGAGAGTAGATAGACATAATGGCATAGATAATAAATCCTCACATAGCTCAAACCACGGGGCATAATAAGTAGACAAATAACAATAAATGGATCCTAAATTAAATAAATCAAAATAAAACTATTGAAACACTAATAAAGTACCTGTGATAAAAATATTTGATGATTCAGCCTCGGGTCAAGTAGGTATCATATACAACTAACCATGCCTGCTACTCACTATGCTCTTGACTAATATCTTGTCCTAGTATCTTAAAAACCACAACAAAACCCTGGGGACCACCTATAAAACTATGAATACCACCGCTACCTTTTGCCCGAACTATCGGATTTGATGGAACACTATGAACAAAGAAACTATCGCTCTAATGTTGGGGAACTCTCTCACGAAATGACAAAAATCACCACAAGCATAATAAAACCCAGGAAACGTGCTAAAATAAGAAGATCTAGATAACCCATAATAACCACCATGACTACAGTTAGAAGAAGACAAACCACTCAAAGACTAACCAATACCTTGTCCAGGACGATCAATAAAACTAGATTGGCCTACATTGGCAATCTATAGTATGGCCTAAAAGGGATAATGGAATAACCTTGATACTAATATGGTTGACATGGATGGTACCTATCTTGAGAACCACTTTCTTTAAATTGAGAGATGTTATGGCTCCCACTGAAACTATTCTAATATCGCGACCTCTAACTATTGTCCCCTTTAACCTCATGATGTATCTCTTCCATAAACTGACCATGATAAAAAAAACTCAAAAAAAAGACCTAACCACAATAATTAAACATTATGTAGACATGAAAAGATAAAGTCTTAATCCTTTAAAAAAAGCAATGGACTCTCTCATACATATTAGTTAAAATAGAAATACCATGGCTATCCAACTCATTAAATTGAGTATCATACTTCACTATAGTCTTAGAGTTGTTCACTAATCTCAAGAATTAATCTCTTAAATTATCCTTAAGACAGAGAGGCATATAATTCCCCTAAATAATATTGCAGAATACAGTCCATGTCTATGAGTGAGATTCAGCTTGCTTGAAATCAATATGACCTATCCCCTAATGTTGAGATGTAAACTAAAACTAAAAAGTAGTGTTATCCACCACATGGGTTTTATCTAGGATAAATTACAGAGACTATAATCAAGAACTCATACATATCCTCTCTTAGTGCATACAAAAACCTAGGTAGATCCAATCTTAAAAATTTAGCCAACATCTTCTACTCCCCAACAATCTTAGTAGGTTGGGTAGCTACCAACTAACTAACTACCAGTGGAGTAATTCCTAACATTAGAGGGACCTCAATAGAACGAGTCACATCTATATGTTGCGCCCCACCTCAAACCACTTTGATCAATAGACTGTGCACTATTAGATGGTGCAACACCAACTAATCCAAAAGCAAAGCCTATTCATCCTTATACAATATAAGAAAAATAAATATCAATAGAGCCTAGGGTAGTCCCACACCCACTGCTAGCTTAGGTGGAAGAATCTCTGGCTTGGGAGCAGGATTAGGTTCTGGTGATAGCCACCTATTCTTTCTCCTAATTGGAGACACATCCCTAGCTATCGACAACATCTAGGTAATTCACAAACAATGACAATACCCTTATTTTTTATATTAGGACACTCATCTCGTATAGCATCATCATAAGTCTTATCCATCTGTGAAAGAGTGAAACCAAAGGACAACTTCAATAACAAACTTATACTCTTAACATAAAATAAGTGAAAAAGTAAAGGACTCCTAAGAATGTCTTATAGCCTCCCAAGTCTAAGAAATGTACATTGTTCTTATCTGAGGGAATATACTAGACACTAGTTCTTGTACCAACAAAATCAGTTAACCAAGCCTCTAATACGAATTTGTCATGATCCAATTTATAAGTCTTGATGGCACCTAATTAATCCCGCTAGTAGATAAGATAAATTGTATGCCGAAGCTATAAGAAATGGGTTAACTTGGTGGAAAATGGCCAAAAAGAAAAAAAAATCAAATGCAACAACCTTAATTTAGTAATAAAATAGTCACAATAGTCTAATAAATAGATAAAGATCAACAATCATTCCACAACCTAGTAGTGTTGGTACAAGAGCTACTACAAATATAATATAAGTACAATATGTCTCAGAAATGAAAGGCTTAACATAGATAATAAAAGAAAATAGAGGCAACTCTAACTTTGAGAGCTCACCCTATCTCAAAAATCTACTAAACATGAATGTCATATCTGCAGAGGCTACTAGTACTCGTATCTGCAATAAAATGGTATAGAAAATGTAGTATGAATACGAAAACCTTGGGTACTCAGTAGACATCATTGACTGACTACGCTAAATCATGATATAAGTATAATAAGATATAAGATAAAATAAATTAAGTTAAAGTTTTAGGGTAAACCTAAAAATATCTCCAAAACTATTGTGCATAAGTCAATAAATAAAATCTAGAAAAGTAACATAAAGATAACACGATTATAACTATTAAATTACACCTCATAAGCCAATGAGTGTGAAAGGGTAAATAACCCAATGCGGGGGCCCATAGGACCGAGGGGTCTAATCAAACGAAAATAAATTACCAAGGATACATAACTTTACTACATATCAGTTAAAACCATCAACTCATCCATATTTTATCATTTTATACCAAACTCCCAATGACGGATTCGTATCAGATCTCATATCATCAGTATAACACCCTTAATAGTATCAAAATCGTAACATCATTTCTAGACTTGAACAAAAATTAATATCATTAATATAATCATTAATTTTCAAATACAAACCTAAAATTTTATTATCAATATCACCATTAATTTTTGGACTCGAACAGGAACTCAGATAAGTAAATCATATTAATCAACCATACCGTTAAACTTTATCAATAAATCATATCAATAAGTTATATCAAATGACTATTACCATATATATCCACCCTATCAATAATCACATCCCAAGAAATACCAATGACCATGTCCATAAATCATAATAATAACCATATCTAAACCATTGAGTTTTATCCAAATTTTGGACCAACTCCCTATGCCCAACTAGACTTATGATAAAATAATCATTCTCCTTAAAGCACCAAAATATTCATTAATAAGGGTATAATATGGTTGTATAAGTCTACAAAATCTAACAAAAGTCTGGGCCTAAGTTAAACTTCTAATCTATAAAATTCATTTTTAGGCAAATTTCACCACGAACTAGGCTAAGGTATTTAAATTTATTTTAAGATATTAAATAATATATAATCAGCCCTAGTATAGCAATTATTTCCAGATATGAAGAACTGAACTTACCAATAATACTTACTTTACATACTTTATTGTTCCAAGAGAGCCTAAACATGAGCAAATAGGTCCAATTTCACTAACTTTATTCTTCCAAGAGAGCCTAAACAGTTCAATAAAAACTGAACTTACCAATCATACTTTTAATACCTAAATGCCATACTATATCTATCATAATATCATAAGTATACTATGGATTATTTCAATATTTGGAGAATATAAATCTACCATTCCTGGCCGCTGAAGAAAACTATAAAAAATCAACTAAACCACAAATTTACCCTTCTATGAAGTTTCTGCAAGTTGTCACAAAATCACAATCTACTCATCAAAATGAAAAAGATAAAATCTATGCTATACTATAGTTCTTTGAGTTAAAAAATGCTTTTAAAAATTCCATGTAGGGCCTATTTATGAAATTGCACTTTTCAACCCAATACAGCATCCCTCTATGGTCAAGGAAGATTTATTCTTTAAAAAGGTAAATTATGAGCTCTAATGGTGCTACAATCAAGCCACCAAGATTGTAGGGAATTTACAAAAAGATGGAAAATTAACAAAGAAATTGATGGAATTTTTGTTCAAATTCAAATAAGAATCATATAAATTAACTTCATCAAAGCTCAAACATCAATGACAAATGATTTCCATAAGTTCTCTCACTTTAGCTTTAAATATTCTTGGGAATGGATGAAAAATAGAAAAAATCATGCTAAGTGGGGTTTTTTATACCCTTAGTCGGTATACAGGTATCGCATAAATGGAGATTGAGCCTCTTAAGAGGTCACAACTTAAGCGACCTAGTGTAGCTTTAACGATACTTAGCGCTTACACGGGTACTGTTTAAGCAATCCCTTTGCCTCTTTAGTGGCCCATTCATAAGTGGTAAGGGTGATGATGAAGAAATGCCTCACGGGATAGTTGTCTACTTAAGCGGTAGGTTGGGTGCTTTAGTGAGCCTCTACTTAAGCAACCCAAATGGGAGTTCAAGATGAATAATTAATCCAAACATCCACTGACCTCTCGGGATTCATCTAGAATCTTATATAAGTAAATGAACTATGCTATACTATCAATGATGTTCAAAAATCAATAGTGCTATCAAAATTTCCATATAAGGTCATTTTGATGAAATATGGGTCCCACACCCATGTGTCACTTTTCATAGATTTTGTTGCCTTAAATGAGTCTAGGAGCCTCGGGACCAAGATCGAGGGTCCTTCTAACATTAAATAAACATTTTGGTGTTGTTGTTCTATCAATACATACCACATGAACACCCACAATTTGGAAAATTTGCATGTCCTCATGCAACAAAGCTAAACAAAAAAAAACACAATGCTTAACTAGGAGAATCTAATCTAGCTAAGGTAGTCAATCATAACTTAAATCTCAAACACTTACCCCCTAGTATGTAAATAATACAAAACCAATTGTGTATAAATAATGAAGCACAATAATATGACAAAAAAGAATCAAGGTATGACTATTACATTAGTAATAGATAACCATGCATATCTATAACTCACACTACCCAACTAAGTGAATAGCTAGAAATACAACCCATATTCCTTTAGAAAAAAAATGTCTGACTAAATCATATAGTAAAATGCATAAAAATGCAAGAAAGGTCAAGAGATGCTCACGCTAAAAAGATAAGTTCCACCAATGCGCATCAAATACCATAGGCTTGCCCTTATTGCCTATACCTTAGTTTTTCGATAGTCAAGTTTCAATCACTATAGGAATTGATTCGGTTTGTCTTGTAGGCTCGGGGGTTGGTATGACACATATTGACATATTTAGTGACTAAGCCTCCTTGGCACTACGCTAACTTTTGGGGCCACACTTTACCCAATTGACCTTTATTCCACCCTTATTTATCATTTTTTATTCTTTAATGAAAATTAGGGTTGGGTGTGGTTTCTTTATTCATTCATTTTTTTTCTCTTCTTTTTTTTCTTTTTTTCTTTTTTGCATTTTTATTTTCTTCTTCTACCACCCCCACACTTATAATCTTTTCTTTAATTTTATGCTTCTTCATACCCACTTTACATTATGCACCCCTATGATAGCCAACCTTAACATAGGAAATTTTCCTGAGTTAGGGTGCACAATATACAAGAAGGACTAGGGACAAAATTGGTCTAATGTAACACAAATGAGAATTTTAAAAGTGAAAACAAAGAAATAGGCTATAAGGCTAAAACGTCAGAATGAAGGGATACTATTTCACATTATGAAGGTCATTTAGGGTAAAAGTGGACTAATATCAAAAATGGCCTTTGATCCTTTCATAACCGACTATCCTACAACTTCGGTAAGACTATACAGGCAAGTTCTAGATTTATCATACAAAGGGAACTAAGTAACATCTCACTCAAACATGGAATAGGGTAACATCACAAGAATATTACTTAGTTGGTTAATGCGTAAGTTAGCACTGATTATCTCATCCCTAATCTAATGAAGTAACAAGATCCACAATGATTATATGTATATACATTCACACAGTTTAGAAAATAAACTTTTCGAGGGGTATCATTTTTTTCTCAAAATCAATAAAAAAATATGACAACTATCCTAAATACTTAAAAGTCACCTAATTACACAAAACAAACACAATATGAAACAAAATACATCACGACATTGATTTTATAACCTAGACTTATTAGTTCTACAAACATACTGTGGCTAAAAATAAACAAAGTACAATAATAAAAAATCCACCGTGGCTATGGTATACCCCAGCCCTAAATAAAAGTTGCGTGTTATCCCTATTGTGCATAAATAATACAAAGCAAGGGAATGAGGATATATCTAGGATGCACTACCAGTTCATGTCATCATAGAAAAATAACAATATACCTTAGGTTGCCTCCCATGAAGCGCTTGATTTATTATTGTGGCATGACTCAATTGGCTTTGCTACTCAGACTTCACAAAGGTCTACCTCAATTGGGACACCCTTAGCCATTCTAATTTTTGGCACTTGAGCTACTAAATCTATCCTACAAAACAATTAAATAAATATAGTTTTCAAACCCACAATGACATAATTTGGCTTGGACCCATCTTTATTATCACATTGCACAAAATATACTTGTTGATCTTTGACTCATGAAACCCACAATACATGGATGGGTATCCTAAATATGGGGACCCTACCAATAATTTGTCCAACTAAGCTGTAAGCATGCATTAGTTAAATTAAATGGATGGCATAGCTCTATCCTATATTTTTCTAAGATTTTACGGACTAGACACAAGGTTTACGAGTAGATTACTCGAGTGAGACCCTAAACATTAAATGCTAACACATGGAAAAATATACAGACAGCCCATGTATATACCAACTCTCCTAACATTTTAAATTCTAAAGGAAGTTTTTGTAAAACACACCTTGCGTGTATGTGTAATTGTGTCAATTTTCCAGAGTGAAAGAAGCATGAATGAGGTGGCAGTTTTATGATTAAATAAATAATTAAAGTTTAAACAAATAAAACACATAAGAATTAGAAAAATTCTTTTGGTTAGAAGCTAGATAAATCACCAGTGGAGTATTCATTTTTGTTTTATCCCTTTTCATATTTGTTAATGGGAGGATAAATAACTTAACGAAGATATTTTTGGCTTCTTAAATCATTGCAATACTTTTTAAAAAATAACTCAAGATAAATAACAGAGTCACCACTTAATTTTAAAAAAAAATAAGGAAGAAACCATTATAGAATTTCAAAGGCATGAAAAGAGAAATAAACCTTGAAAATTAGAAAAAAATGGGTAAGATTTCAATTACGCTCTAAGAAGGGTTTTAAGGCACGTAGGAGCGTCCATTTCAAAATAGTTGACCAATGGTAAATTTGCTAACTTGATAAGGTGCTAACATTGAGAAAAGGAAAATTTGTATGAAATTATAAAACATGAATAAATATTTAAAATTAGAAAAATATGGAAAGATATTAATTAACACTCTAAGAAGCACTTTAAGGCACTTAGGTGGATTTATTTCAAAATGGATAACCAATTTGACTAACTTGAATAGGTGCTCACTTTGCTAAAAAGGTCATTTTTATGAAAATGTTAAACTTTATTCATGAGATTTCGATAACATCATTATTTCATTCAAATACAAAAAGTCCATTTTAGCTAAGAGGAATTTAGTTGAAAGGAAAAATTTAATGAAAATTTCATATCTTAAAACTCAATTATAAGGAAAACAAATTGCTATTATTATTATTTTCAAATATAGAAAGAGTTAGACTTATTCCATCCTTAAGGTGAAATCGGTAAGACAAAAAAGTCGTGATAGGAGAATAAGTAGAGTAGAGGCATTGCTTAGCCGAAAAGTTTCTAGATTACCATGCTAATAGTGACCAAATAACATCTAATTTAAGAATAATGTAGTATATAGTGATCTAAGATGATCACATTTTGTTATGTATATGATTGGAGGGAATATTTGGAAAAATAGCAACATATGGAAAATTAATACTTACTTACCTGATGAAATGTTAGATGAATTTAAGATACTTATTTTATATGTACTTAAGGATATAGAGATAGTAGATATAAAGAAAATCATATGGGAAAAGATTTTTGATATTGAAGATGAAGAATTAGAAAATTGGATAGAAGATGAATTAGAACAAATACACTTAAATGACGATAGCTACTTTTCATACCTAGATAATTACTATTCAGACGGATATTATATAGATTAAAAAAAATATTAGAATATATTAGAAAAATTAGAGAAACACAAACTTGGCTACATGAAGAAATTAACTCCAGAAATCAGCTTAGAAGAGAAACAAAACAATTAGAATAAAGTTAACCTTAGAAAAAGAAGGTACAAATGATAGTTTATATAATCCATATGGAAAATTATCTATACATGAACAACAAATTTTAATTGACCGCATAAATAACATAAAAGTACATATCAAATACAGTACAATTAGAATAAATTATTACACAAAAATTTATAAAATTACAACTACTATAGGATAAAACAATAGACTATGAATAATTAAGAGCTCGTAGAATAGATATGGAAGGAATTGGTACCAACAATATGAGACAATGTAGCACATATGCATAGATATTGGTCAGTGCTTATGGAGTAGGCTGAGTATGTGGGGATAAATGCATAAGTAAAACAAGAATTGAGTATTCATATAAACTTTCTAACATGCATGGTAAGTGTAAATGTCTTACCTTGAGCTTGAATTAAATAAAGACTGCAAAATCATAAGCATGAGTAATGAAGCATAATAATAACTTAGTAAGCCATAAGACTAAGTTTCTAAAAGCTTTATTTTTTATTCTTTGTTTTGGGAGTTTCTTCTAGCCGACATAAACCATGAATGCTATCATGGAGTCCAATAAAATACTCATATTGGGGAGAGCTGTTGTACACACGAAATTGGAATAAAACCTTACCTTAAGTGATCACTATACTTAACCCTTATTGGGACTTGAACCTACAGTGGCACATAATTCTAGGGTATGTGACCTCGGACTCATACCAAACTCGATGCTAAATACTACTCCCATATAACTTATATGCTCATACTTTAGAAAATCTATCTTAAAATAGCATAAAGGTTAGTATACTAGAAACCAATTATGCTTTTCTTTCTTTAAATCAAAATCAGGATGAACAAATAAGGATTCCATATCTTATCTTAAGATCAAAGGATCAATATGTGCTTTAAACCATGAGGATAGTAAATGATTGTTGATTTAAAGACTTATCTTGGAATAAAAAGATCCAAACTCTTCGTGTAAACTTAGTGCTTAAACTTAAGCCTTAAATCTTATACCTTCTTTCATAACACTTTTAATACCATATCATGCTTAAAAACATACATAAAAATACTTCATTAATTTAACAAAATTCAAGACAAGATGTTGGAACCATATCATAATAGTAATTATGTAAATTAAAACATGCATAAAAGGGTTATTGCTTATGTGCAAATAAATCATTGAATCACCTGATAACATTATAACTCAAGAATATGATTGTTGGGTACTAACCCTAATTGTAATTCATGTAAATTCAACTTTATGGTCGATGAAAGAATATCCTTATTCATAAATCCCACATACCTCAATAGCTAGATTTTTTAAGATTGAGGGATCTTTGATTCTTGAACTCTTGGATTCTTGGGAAAAGGAGCTTGGATTTATGTTCTTAGGGAGAGGAAGGGTCTTAAATCGTTTAGAGGAAGCTTATGGTTAACATAAAGGAAATAACATGACTTATGACCCCTTAAATAATTTAAAAATAATTCGAAATGATTTAGGGGAGTGAAAAGATCTCAATGACCTTAAACTAAGTCAACATGAAGAAACTTTTGGCACTATTGTAATGCTTATTAATGCACTCCAATGACATAGGTGAGTTTGTACAGCGCATCCCAATAGCACACCTCATCTGGTGGCTATTTGTGATTGCTATTCGATGCATGGCCTTATCATGATCATAACATTTTGCTCGGTTATTGGATTAAGGAAAAATTGGTATTGTTGGAAAGATAATTTAATTTTCTATAAATTGGAGGTTTTTAAGATGCAAAATTCCACATATATTAAAACTTATGCACATTCAAAGATGATCCTTGGAGAACCAAATACCAATATTTGGTTTAATCAAAAGGTTTTAGCTCAACTTTGCTCTAAGTGATTCCTATGAAAAATCTTCATCTCATAAGCACTCTTAACAATAGGATAATAATAATTAAACTTATTTTAACATATAAATTATGGGATTAGATTTTCACATGTAGAAATTGTGGTTTGATTTCTAGCTCAAAAAATATGGGGTATTACATTATCTCCCCCTTGGAATTATTCATCCTGTAATGATGGGTAGGAACTTAGTGAAACTTTAGAAGTACGGAATAAGGTACATATGATACATCTTCTAATAAAGTATGTAGCTGAGCTAAAACATTGAAACTTCTATCATTTAACTAATTTCTAAGTTAAATTGACTTTTTTAACTATAAAGAGCTGATTCATGCTAAGAGTTTAGAATTCACATGATATGATTTTTCGTATAGAACTACAAAGTGATGAATGATGCAATAGAATTCCAATAGTTACTAAGGAAGGAATAAAGTATGTAACTTCTCATCAGGAATTACCCTTCACCAAAATAAGTAACTTAACAATTTTCATGGACGAGAATAAATTACCTCATGGAAAATGCATATCATGAAACTTCAGATAGTAAGAGTAAATGGAAAGAAGGAAAATCATAGAATATTTCTGTCTGACTACTCAACTGAAATTTTGGCTATACAGACTTAATTATAATAAACACTCATACTAAACTGGAGTATTTCTTTAACACTCTTTTTAAGATGTTCTAATAACATTAGGGAGTAGAGAATCTTGGTCATGATCTAAGTGAGATATATGAATAAGAAATAGGAACACAGACACAACTTTATAATCATGGACTATAGGTCTCATAAACATAAAATAAGATAGAATCACTTTGCCTTAGGCAATGCAACTACCCGCTTCAAGCTTAGCCAGGCTCTCACATAATCACATTTGTACATATAACTACTCAGACCAATGTCTAAGTTGAACTACATACCGTTACTAAGCCTAACCCTACATCACAGATTACTACACATAACGCCATAATACTTATGTAAGTGATGAATTCTATACCCCATGCGCGTTTCATAGATCTCATCTCAAGAATCATTCTTCTTACCACTTTAATAATAAAAATTCAACCTCTTACAAGGAATTAACTAGCGCATAATGCACCCATCCACTTATATACCAACATGGGGTTCAAGCCTATAATTATAACTACATTTGAATTTCTAGGCAAACAACCCACCAAAGTATCTTTCCCATATTCTCTAATTCCTCTTTCAATAAAAACTTCCATGCACTACCCCAAAGAAAAAACACATCAAATTTCTACTAACCATGGAACATATCAAAACGTTTACCTCCACATTTTTTCAAATTTATGTCCATACATAAATAGAGCATACAACAATATTACCCCAACAAGAAATATTTACTTTCTTCCATCTAAATAATTTGTCACTACGACCATCACTTCTTAAGAAGAGATCACTTAAAGGTTAGAATATGAAGACCTGAAGAATGAAAGAATACTATTCATAACTTTGAGACTTAACTAAGTCCTGAGGATTATAGTATGTACAAATTAAAATCATTAAAGAGATCTAAACTAAGGACATACATGACATAATCTGAATCTCATTGATCATTAAGAGTGTAGAATGAGTACCTAAAACTGAACATTACAATATATAGCATGATTGCATGAGTCATGAGTTGCATGAACTGAGTTTTGATTTAAAAAATTCATGAAATATGATTAGTACTTCAAAGTGAACTGGAACTCCTCATACTAGGAACTGGGAGCATAAATGATTTGATAGAAATTAAATGAATATGATCTATGATCATAAAGATGACATGTAAGACTTGAGTAGATCTCATAATGACTGAACTAAAAAAATTATATTGGGATAAGAATCGGTTGGGTACCTTCCTCTCTTATTGATGTTCTATAATACACTGGTGTCACTACTAAAGAATCTGAGAGCCTGACTTGGTTTCGTATTCTATCATATCCCACTTATATTTAAGCTATAATACTAAGTTTATGAACTATTTAATGAACTTTAACAGAATTACAACCACTTTACTCTATAGTGAATGATATAACACTACACATAAATAATAAACTCACCCTAAAAGCTACACCACAAAGTGTAAAATCCATTGCTAATACATTCTTCTAAGATATAAATCTTGACTTTCTATAGCCCCAATAGTTATTATATAAATACATAAATACTTAATAACTTAGAATATTCATGTGTATCACCTTACCCTGTGTTCACACCATAAAAAATTTTGACTCTTCTTTCTATTAGCTTGATCATCAAAGATTCATTCTTAAATTCTAACACCTAAATTCTAACACCTAACATTGATATTCCAAAAATTTTAATGAAATATAATAAATTCATTATACAACACTCCCTAAAATTCTATAGGAGTAGGACCGTTGAAAAAATTTCTTACACTTTGGACATTTTAGCTCGATATGACTCAAGGGAGTGACACATACCCCATAGATTCAACTTGAAGGCTGTCTTGAGGGTTCACTCATACCCTAAGTAGTATGTTGTACTTTTATAATACCTAATATATTAATCAACTAGGTAAGAGTCATATAGAAATATATGAGTAGTGCAAGGAAAGTCGTACGGTGTATGTTTGAGTTGTCTTATAGAATCTGTCTAACATACGAGTTATAGGTATGATTGGGTGTATCACTAGTGACATTGGGTGATTTTTAGGGGGTGTGAGTCATATAGAAATAAGTAGGTAAGGTCATGGAAAGGTTTGGCTAAGAGTTAGGGTACCACTCGCACCCTAGGGTACGAATGGTAAGGGTGAGTCATACCCCTAGACGTGGCTTGTTTTAATTGAAAGTAAAGTTTAGTTTGGACATTTACTGCTCCTAATAATTATTTCCTAATGTCATATACCCTATATGGCCTTCTGTAACTTTTATTAAAGGATTAAAACACATCAAATACTCTCTTAAATACTCTCTTGAAGATTGGCGGCTAGGGTTTCTTCATATGTTTTTCAAAGGGTTCAAAGGTCAATATTTCATTTTTGAATAATCATGTATAAGGAATGCACTCATTCACTCATTGTTATTTATCGCTAAAGGCATTTGTATTGTGTCTTAAAAATTGATTTATGAATCATGAATAGTGGTGTTTGAAATATACGTTGAGGGTCTTAATGAAAATACTTCCATTTTTATTTCAATCATGTTTTTACATAATTTTGGCAATGGTTTGCATATGTTTTTATTTCTTAGTTATGGTTTAAGAAAAGGGGTCTTGACTAACCCTAATTAAGGTGGTTTATGCATTGGTTTTGGTCTTTGTAAGGGTATGCGCTCAACATGTTTGATAAAATACCTCAAAGAATGTTTATACTTTTATTATAGAACTTTTATTGGAACTTTTGCATGGTTTGGTTTGGTAATTTTTAAATGATACAAATGCTTTAAAAGTTTGGCATAGTCTAAAAGGGTTTGGAATTGTTTAGATGGTAAAGGTTTTGGTTACCATGGTTAGTCTATTTTGAAAACCTTGTGGGATACATAGAGATCCCTGAATCGATGCAATAATTGAATTGATTTAAACAAGTTGGAATGGTTAATGGTTAATTGGTTATGCTTGTGGGGAACATGGAAGTCTCCCAGGTGGTTTATTATGATAAATGGCAGGTCACTTGAAATTACCCTTAAAACTATAAATGGATGGCTATAAATGAAACATGCAAGTAAGTGTTGGTATGAAGAATCCAATATCAATGGCCTTTTATAAAAAATGGTTATTATTTTGGTTTTTTTAAAATTGGTTTTAATTGGGCAATTACGGTTGTATGCGTAGCAAAGTTGTGGATGATATCTCTAGTGGAACAAAATTGAAAACTCATTTTTGTTGATATGAGGTTGGTATTATTGTCGTGTGCATTATGTCACACAATATTTTGGGAATGTACTAGTCATCCCATGGGATACTTCCCTGGTCGTTTATAATGCTTAACTTACTCGCTTGTTTAAGGTGTAAGGTAGTCATCGTCAATATCCCAACTCACATTGTTGTCAAATCAAAAAGGAGGGACATTCAAATTTTGAGTCCAATGACTACTCTAATTATTAAAAGTATACTCGAATTTCAAGAAAACACAACAAATAATAAAAGTGAGGGAATTTGGTTTGTGTCAATTGGTCAGTTATAACAAACTATAACGACTCTTTTAGTTTTAAAATGAAGTTTAGGGAGAATATTGGGATTATGTATTCCTAAAGGTATAAAGTTTGTAGGTTAGAGATGGTTACATATGATATCTTGTTTTCGAGTGAGAGATAGGCTAGGTCAATAGTCTTTGCATCTAGTTCTTCAACTAAACCTCAAATATTTCACCCATTGGCTTTTTCGAGCACCTAATAAGAGTATGATACATAGTCACCCAATACCTCAAATTGGCATCCCTATTTATAGAAAGATGCCCATTACATGACTTACACTCTATTTACACTTATTTCTAAGATTGCAAAAGGTAGTAAACCACACACTTAATTTTCCACCACTAGCTTGCCCCCTATAGCCCGTTTTCAAGGATGCTATATATTCCCATGGGCTTATTTCATCCCCTTTTCAAGGATGATAAAGGTATTATAGAGTTTGGAGTTTTCACTTATCAAACCCATTTGGAAATTTGGGGTTTTCAACCATAAAATTTCAACTATTAAACTCAAGCAATGCTGAAATCCATGCACAACAACTAGAAATCATGTAAACACATCAACACACACACAAAAATACACTTTTGTTCAACATAATGTGAAAACTAAATTACCTATCTACTCATGAATAAAGTAAAGAAAGGTGTACCATAAGGATTATCCAAAGCATCCATTCTTCATAAAACACTAAGAATCAAATCTACAAAATAAGTTAAAATCTTTCCAAATTAGGTTTCTTGTTTCAAATTCAAAAATATCTATAAGGTAAGCAACACCCAAATAATAAAGGATTTTATCCTATTTAAGTTTTTGGATTTGTCCAAGTGAAATTACAAAACTGCTCAGGGCACCATTACCACGTAGTCTCGACAACGTAAGGTTTTCTGCTACCGCAGATAATGCGACTTTGGTATGGTTCAAAGATCACATTATATTGACCATCTTGACAGACCCTTACCGTGTTATTTTACCTTTGATCGCGGTAACATGGGTTGATGACTGCTCCAGGTCTTCAACTACACTTTTTTTCTACCACTTGATCTCTTTTAGCTTTAATCCATATCTTTTCATCTTGCTAACTCTATGCCGGCAAAAAAAAGTTGATATTAGTGCATTAAATTACTATTATGTATCTTTTAGTTATAGAAAAGTAGGTAGTGTGCGCGAAAGTTGAGTGCAAATGAGTTGTAAAATCACCACTCATCAACACCCCCAACTTAAAACCTTGTTTGTCCTCAAGAAACAACACCTCTTACCATGAGACAATTTTACATGTATGCCCATATTCTATTACTTGATTATTAGCATAAAAATCTCTTCACACATGGACTAAATGGTTTTGACTACACCCCTCAACATAAAATGGAATATTTACAGACTTAATTGACTTTAATGAGCAACCATATGACATCAACCAATAATATACAATGGACTAACTTCTTCACCACAACTACATTATACTTTCTTTTACTTATTGTTCGGAAGGTGACAAAATCCTCCACCTCAACTTGATCCCATGCCTCCTCACAAGGAAGAAGATTTCACACACCTTTCTATCAACCATACAACAAGGAATTTAAGTGAAAAAAATCTCTCTTTCTCTTAAGAACTCTCATTGTAACAAGTACCATGTCATAAGCTTGCCCCTATTTTCAATTTCCACTACAATAATCACATATGATTGGGAATCAAGAAGTACTTTTTGAGCTTGTAATTTAGGTTTTGGGTAGGGTAGGATTTTTATTTAGGAGAACAAGGTTAAAACCTCCTTGAAATTCTACAACACACTCTTTTCAATTTTGATACTGGACTACTTCCTTTCTTTCATTATTGTGCCTACATGGCCTTTCTTGGCTTTCCCAATTTCTTTCCACTTTTATCCTTCTCTTTTTCTATTAATAAATCATGTATTTCCTTTCTTTGTGGGAAAATTTCTTTCTTCTACTCATGTACCTTTATTTTCATAAGCATGTCACCACTTTCTTATTACTTTGTGGCCCACGACACCTCTTTCAACTTTAGCCACACAAAACTTAGGCTTTTATCCACAAACTGCATTCTTAAGTTCAAGGAGTATAGGATTCAAGACAATGATAATAGAAGGGTCATGACTTCCAATGTATTTTCCAAATAAAAGTCCAAAGGCACAAAGTGGGTGAATAAGGATTATATCTATGTATTAGTAGGCTTTTTAGGCTAAAGTGGGCTTCCAATGTAAAAAGAATGTCCTAGGATCATTTTACCAAAAAAATACAATCAAAATTTATACATGAAATACTAATGGGGTAAGTTATATATGGTACAAGTTCACATAAAATAAAGAAAAATAATTTCCCACACATGGAATGTGAATCTCTTCGAGAGGGGTCAAGTATTCCTCCCGCTCAATACAAATAATTTTTTTAAGTTAATTTCTAAAGTAATAAAAAGAGAAGAAGTTTGTTTACAAAGTTGCTCATGTCCATTCCCTTGAATTTTGCAAAATTTTTGGATAGAGAGGGGTATTTGTTTTGCATTCGTACCGTGCATAATCTGTTGACCATGTTAATAACCTAAGATCGTGTCTCACATTAAGGATTTAATATGAGCTTCCCACCTATATGGCTGCTGAGACTTTGCTAATGGTTATGAATGTGATTATAAATAAACAATACCACAGGTACTTAGAAATTCTTTGTATTTGTAACTTTGATGCCACGGGTTCTTAGACTTCCCCTGCATCTATAACTAAAACCCAATCACGATGCTTTACCGTTATGAATATCGTCGCTCCTCCTATCATATGAAGAAACTCTCCAAGTTAATAAAATTAAATAAAACAACAACCAAAAATTAAAGTAATTAATCCATGAAAATGTGGGCACCATCAGAATTCCTTTATATTAAAACCTAAATAAAAATAAGAATCATCTAAAAGAGCAAAAAAATATGCAGAAATATTGATAATACAAGCACAAATCAAATAAATACAAGGATAAAGGAGATAAGGGTGCTCTTTTAAACTTCACAAAGGGTTGTTGTAACACTTAGACTCTACATCATCATTATAATCTTCAAGATCTGACCAATCGGTCAGGGCCTCATCAATTCTCTCTACCTAAAAGGAAGGAAATCGATCTCTGGGTCTTAGGACCTTCCATAGGCCCTTCACCCACTTCCACATCTTGTAAAAGAGCCCATACCTCTTATTATGCTTTATGATCATCTTTTCATATACAATTCAGAGATCTCGATGTGATTCCACTAAAGATGAGTAGGCTTTCTTATGCCTAGTAATGGCACCTTTCTGTTTCTTTTGACCTCCTCTATACTTATCACAATCGGACCGTGATGGTCCTTGGGGAAATATAGATACAAGATCCCCAATGGAAGCAATATAAACTCTAATATCCTTAAGAGGACCAGTGGTGGATAGCTTATAAAAATCCAGTTTAATGCATGTTGATTTCCTCAAGTAAATATTTTGCTTCTTGCCTTTGCTAGGTCTATTCTTTGCTCAAATACTCAAGGGGTAGATGGGGGGGCCAGAGCGCACCCAAGTATCTATAGCATACACCTCAACCCCTGCTCTCCTATAAAGGTTAGTAATAATTAAATCAGGAAAAAAAGAAATGCGTACCACCTTGCTCCTTGAAGTGTTCCATTTCACTGAACATCAGCTGACCAACATCCAAAGGAATATCGTCTAAAATTCAAGAAACCATTTGATCATGTAGATTTGGGACTGCTGTTATGTGGGTGTAAGGGGAAACTGGGCTACACATAATCTACAACCAAATTTGAGCCTCAAAAGTGAAGTCATTCATGGGGATATTGCTTTTTGTTTTCATCCTCCAAACTTCTTTTTTGGGATATAATCTTTCTACTAACCAACTTCTCTTATTAGACCCTTTTTCTTTAAATTCTCTTATTTCTGTATGTGGGAACCCATAAACATTATTGATTTTCTTTGACCCAAAGTGCACCATTTGTTTTCGGATCTTAATAGTCATGTTGGATATATTTGAGAAAGAAACTGTGCTAATGTTGGAAAAGAATTCACAAACCCATTGCTCATTTTCATTGCATGAATTTGGGGAAAAAACCTCCACCCTATGGCTTCAAGCCTATAATGGAATGCTAGAAGCTTTTCTAGCACATTATACAAGAAAATTCCTCTCTTCAGGAGAAGCTTCATCCTTGGAAGATCACTATAGTACTAAGTTCGGCACTCGGGTTCCATTAATCGAATGTGATCATACTTGTCCATGAGAATGTCCTAAATCACTAGGAACACATGATATTAATTAATGACATATTTATACACAAACTATGCCACATTGTTCACTAAAGCTCATTGGATAGGCACTTAGTGTGTTTGGTTTAAAATTTATAGTGCAAGATATTTGGCATGGAAGGAAATCGCCCTTTGTTCTATAATTGTGGGACTTAATGACATCCATGCTTATGCAATTGCGGTCTAACGACTAAGACCATAGTAACTGACATCAGTCTCTACGAGCTTCCTATGTTCAACATTTAAAATTTTTAGACCACAATCATCTTCTACAATATGGATTTACATTTATACTAACAAACAAGTCAATTAGGTGCTCGAGTATGCCCTTTCGAATGCAAAATCACCTATTGATTAATTATTTGAGAAATATATCAAATACTTGGTGTGCATACTTTATTTTGCACATATTTTTTGGTACTCAAGACCTTCACATTTTTGCACACCATACTTTAGTAGCTAAACACCACACAAATACCAAGTTTTAAAACATGGAAACATGAGAATGAAAGACTTGGCCCTTTCTACATCATGCATTATTTGGCATATTCTTAAAAATCAAAGCATCAATTCAAGGAACCTACCAGATTTGTGATGTAAGAGGAATGAAATAATATTGTTGGAGAACATACAAACTTGGGCAAAATTTAGTCGAATTAGAGAGTAAGATTTGAAAGGAAGTGTGAGGAAAATATCAGATTCAACTAGTCATATAGTTGATGAAAGCATAGTAATGATTAAGTGACCGCAATCATAGGCAAAAGGGTGTCCATGATCTTGACCAAGGGACCGCAATCGCGGTAAATGAGAGCATTTTTGCTTATTTTCGCCTATTCATCACTTTCACAAATTGACATTTTTTCCCCTGTTCCATTTTTCTATACAAAAAATTCACACTTTCACCATTTTTTAAGATCGTCCAATGCACTCTATATTGCCATAAATGAATGGGTTATTTAAATTACAAAACAAAAATCAAAGCTACAACACTATAAAAAAAATATACGAGCAACTTTCATGGCATTTTAGTGTTGCCTCACATTCAGTGCCTTAGTTAACGCCGTGACACAATTTCTTCCATTTTTATTTCATTATCAAGGTGGTTCGTCAAGCCACCTTTTTTTACCTCATTAATCTCAACATCCCCCACAAACATAACTTGAAGCTCCATAGATCGCTTCATCATCTTACAAACCTTGAAAGTTTCCATATACTCTTGTACCCTAAACTCCATCTTCCTTATTTCTAAGTCGACAATGGCCCTTCTGTAGCTAAAATAGGTTGACAAAGGATTATAGGTACTCTTTGTCTATTTTACAATGCCCATCAAGTGTCTTCCCTCTCCTAGTGACAATTGCAAGAACTTGAATATCATTTTTTGGATTAGCAATTATGTCACTAGGTATTCCACCATTAGGCCTAGAATTTAATGGCATAGATATTTGCCGAATTTGAGTCTCCAATTGGTTGATGCAGGCAGAATGTGCCACCACAATTTGAGAGAAGTTACCTTTCAATTTACAGACCATCTTGTTCGTACCTTCCACCCTATTAAAAATTTAGGCCAAACCATCCTTGGCCTTTACCTTTTAGGCCTCAATGGAGCTTGACTTTTTATTCTTAAATTGATCATGGGGGTATATAGAATTCATAATAATGATTTCCATCCTGCTTATCCCTATCACTATCATGGTCTGTCCAACCTTGATTCTCGCCTTGCCTTTGATAGGCAGGGTGGGAACCTCCCGAGTAGTTTGCTAAATACCATATAACTTCATCCAACTTCTTGTCCTCCTCATCATCCTCATAGTCCTTAGATAATACAATATCTGCCATTTTCAGTGGTGCACCCATAACATGCTTTGTCAAGATAACAAGTTAGGTCATTATTTTTGCCATACTGTCTTCTCTTTCATCATCCCACTTTCTTTGTTCTTTCTCAACCATGAATATAGAGGTATAACTTTTGGAAACTTTGGTATCCAGGTATGATAACCCCAATTTTTCTTTGTCACCTCTTCCAATAATAGAATTGCTATATGGTAGTGAATCATCACTAGAGAACCTCCTGCCGTATTATCCACAATAACTTTATTAAGCAGATTAAGGGTTTGGCAGATGATTTGAAGAAGCAACTTCTCTGGGACATCGTGGCTTGGATATTTTACCACTTATCCATTGAATCTTTCCCATGCTTTAAATAATGGTTCTCTGCTTAATTGCCTAAAATTTATGATCTAATTTTCTATTTGGAGCATTTTATATGGTGGGAAGTATCAATCAAGAAAAACCATGGTAAGCTCATCCCAAGTAGTGATTGAACCGGGTGGGAATGAACGGAGCTGCAACATCTCCTCCCCCGTTAAAGACTCTTGAGAGATATGTGCGATGTTGAAAGGTGCACACACCTCTACATAATTCTTCAAGTGAACATTAGGGTCCTCATTACTTGATCACCCAATATCCCCTCCATTTGTAACATGTATAACATAATACTAGTTACATGGAAAACTCCATTCCCTTTAATCGATATGATATGGATTGCACTCATTTTGCCCACATCAATGAGTCATCCCTCATCATCGAGAGGAACATCAAATGGCCCTATGTTAATAATGTTGTTACTTATTGTTGCATTAACACTACGATCACCAACAAAAAAATATCAAAAACAACAAATAAAGTAATCACACTGCCCAAGATTTAAACAAGTAAAAATCATTCCACATAAGTAAATTTACATTACACTCCCTGGAAACAATGTCATTTTGATAACACTCAGCTTACTCCCATGTTTAAGTGGTAAGGAAGTCATTTTTAATATCCCAATTCATATTAGGATCGAATATAAATGGAGTGAAATGCAAATTTTGAGTCCTATGGGTTCTTTAATTACTAAACGGATACCCAAAATTCAAGCAAACACAATATAAAATAAAAGTGGGGGGGATTTGGTGTGTATCAATTGTTGAGTTATAAAAAACTATAATGACACTTTTAGTTTAAAATAAATTTGGTTAGAATCTGGCATTACATCTTTTTAAACTATAAAGTGCATATGTTAGAGGTGGTTGATCATGAAATCTAGTTGAAGAGTGAGAGATACGCTAGGTCGAAAATTTTACGACTAGTTCTTCAACTATACAACAAAGATTTCACCTATTGGATATGTTGAGTGCCTAATAAATGTGTCATACATAGTCACCTAATACCTTAATTGAGCATCCATATTTTTAGGCAGATAACCATGACATGACTTACACTTTATTTACACTTATTTCTAAGATTACAAATGGTAGTAAACTACATGCTTAATTGTCCACCATTTTCTTGCCATCGTATAGCCATTTTTCAAGGATGCTTTGGGTTCCTGTTGGTTCACCTTTATCCTTATTTCAAGGATGATGAATTTTTTCTAGAGTTTGGGTTTTTAACCCATCAAATCAATTTGGAGATTTAGGGTTTTTGCCGATAAAACTCAAACTATTAAACTCAATCAATGGTAAAAACAATGCTCAACAACTAGAAATCATATAAGAACATCAATACCCACACACAAATACTCTTTAGTTAATCATAATCCCATGATTAAATTACTTAATTACTTATGAAGGAAGTTAAGAAATATATACCGTAAGGATCATCTAAAGCATCCATACTTAACAAAACCCTAAGAATTCAAGTTTAAAAAATTAGTTACAATCTTGCCTAATTAGGGTTTTTATTTTCGATTCAAAAATATCTACAAGGTAAGAAACACCCAAATAAGAAAAGGTTTTTGCCTATATAAGGTTTGGGATTCGGCTAAGTGAAATTACCAATATACCCTGGCCGACATTCCCACTTAGCTATGATCGTATGAGGTTGTCCACAACCGCAACCAATACGACAGTAATATGGTTTTGTGATCGCATCATATTAACAATCTTGATTGACTATGACTGTAGCCTTTGGCCCACAATCATGGTAATTAGGGCTAATGACTGCTCCACTGCTTCAACTATATTTTTTTTCTTCCGCTTGATCTCTTTTTGGCTATGGTCGAGGGTATATCCCAATTGAGTACTCTTTGGTTTTTCTAAAGACTTTGTATGAATATCTATGGACTTAGGCTTGGTATTGATTGATTATCTTATTTATACATACATTGGCTTATCATTATGGTATTGGTTTATAGCTCATGCATTGGCTTGGTTGGTTATTGGGTGGTGCGACTTGATTAGGTTGGTCTCAGCTATATACTTATCATATACTTGATTAGGTTTAGTCGACTTAAGATATGTTTTTGGTGGTTAGGTTAGGAAAAAGGTAGTTCCCGATCCTTATTGGGCTTAGCATTTCCCATTATGATAAGCCCCCAATTTGGGTCGTGTTAAGTTTGTATCAGAGATTTAGTTTTCGGTGTCATGGGGTGTCCCCAAGGCTGTTTCGAGTAGATTCCTGCTTATGGGTATAAAATGTACCACACTAATAATCAGGATGCTATGAGGCATTTAGGAATGTGTTACTTTCTTAGTTATCTTCCTTTTGGGATATGGAGTCTGAGGTCTTGTACTCTTCTCTGAATCTTTTTTGGTTCACTTTTCAAACCATATCTTTTAAAAAATTTAGAGTTTGTGGAAACTTACCTGTCCCACTAGAGGACATAGATGGACATAGTATAACTCATGGGGCACAGACTTTGTCAAGTTTCACAGCTTCTACTTTTCCCTGTAGAGTCTCATCAATCTCTACTAATCCTATTCTAGATACGAAAATCATTTTAGTGATCTTAGGGAAAGTTTACTAATATTGAGTTTTAGAATTCTATTAATTTATTAACCCAGACATAGGTATGGGAAGGAATGATGTAAGGTTGGAAATAGCCAAGGTAAGGAGTCACAATTTCCTAAATAAATAGGAGTGTCCCACAAAGGTTGCCATTTGGGAAAATGGGATATAGATTACTACTTCTGTACCTCTTGCACTAAGGGGTGCTACATCAGGATTTGGTATTGGTCAGAATCATCTCAATGTTCTTACTATTTCTTGGGTGTCTAAGACATCTATTGATTTCAACATTAGTATGTTGAAAACTCTTTTTCTTGTGGGGTGTATGGTTTACCTGGCTTGGGGTCGTCTCTATTTTATGACCCCATTAGTGGTTATGTTTTCTAGTTTTGGTCTCAAGGTTATATCAGACTCTTTTCTTCTCCCACTTTTACCTTGGTAGAAAAATCTTCAGTTGCTAATAGAGTCTATGATGTGTGTGTTATCTTTTGTTAGTAAAGGGTTCTTGGTGAAAATTAGTAGACTCAGATATGGTGGATTTTGATATGATTTGAGGAAAGGATTTGGTTGCACTCATATTTTTCACTATTAGGTTATTCGTCTTGTTAGGATCCCTGGTAAGTTGATTATGGAATAGAAGAATGTTTTTATTTGTGTCCCTATTTTTTAAGGGAAAGGTTACATCTTGAAACTTGGTGATTGGTCTCCAAAGGGATGGCCTTATTAGTCAATCTGTATTAAAGATTCTAACTCAGAAGGACTTTCCTTTTATTCGGTTTTGGTGGTAAATTAATCTTTTAAAGTTGTCTGAACAAACCTTATGGCTTCTTTCTAAATGGAAGGTTGGTTTGGGATTGGTCTTATTTTCTAAAATTGTCTAATTTCTATTCTTTATGTATAAAATGGTGTTGGTTGGGTTAAAGGATCTTAAGGAAAAATTAACGGATCTATTAGATAAATGATTTGTCAGTGTTAATGATTATCTGTGAAAAGTTTTACTCTTGCATGCATAGGGGGAATGGTTCTCTAGAGATGTATAGGTTGTCATTAGGTGACTAAGGAATTTAGGGTGTCCTTCTATTGAGGGAGGACCTTATAGGTGTATTCCTTTTTATATGGGGTACTTTGATATTAGTACATAGTGGTTGGTCGATACTAGTCTTGAACCTAGATGTTTGATTTCAATAAAGAAAGCATGTTAGCTCAGGGATAGCAATGCAAGAATTGGGAAGGAAAAATGGTTGGTTGGTGGTTAAGACATGGTATGGTATAGAAAATTGAACTTGCAAGTGTCCTGGTCCCTATGCTTGGACCATATTCTTGGCATGAAATTAAATTCTAAATTCACGGTTTAAATATGGATTTTAATGTAATTGAGGATTTTGATATGACTACTCATTTAATTTTTTTTCCATGTGGTTTGATACATTATTCATGCTTTATTAAAATTTATGAACAATGATGGGTTGCATAAGAATGGTAAATGAATTTTGGTGTACTATGGATCCCCCAATTACTTGGTTTTGGTCATGAAAATTATGTCTTTAAATTATTTGTGAAAATTTTCATTGAATAGAATTTTGTCATATGATTTGACTTTTCTTGAATCTTTGCATTGAAAAAATGGGTAAAGGAACATGTATTGTTTTTGGTTAGATTCAAATGATTTTGAAAAGGCCTTGTTGGCCATGGTTTGATTTGAAAATTGTTTTGGTTTAATTGGAAACATTGGAGTCAATTTGGTCTAATGAATTTTCTGTTTCTATGTTGGGCTATAGGTAGCACTTGGTTTAATAACATTTTAGGCATTGGAGAACCAAGTGTCCGATGAGTATGTCTTTAGTGATACCCATTAGAGAGAAGTTTTGTGCTTATTAGTGAAATGGGTTGAAGGTTTTTGGTTAATCTGAATATTTTCTTTTAGCGGTGGACTTCAAGGGAAGGTCGGGTTGCATAATCTAGTGATCCTCTCCTATCTCTGTTAAGAGAGTACCATACTTAGCATTTATTTATAAGGTTCTCATTTCACATTCGCCTTATTCGCAGGATATGAGTTTTGACTCTATGTTGTATTATTAATGGTATAGGTGGTTGTGTTTCTTTCAGTGTCCACTTCTAAGGACTTCTTTTTATGGTATGGTTTTGTTGGGATGGTTCTTTATTATGGTCTAGGTTATTGTTCTAAAGTACTTCATGCCTTGGGTGTCATGTCTTGTTCCAGGATCTTGCCTTAGAATTCATAGATAATCCTTGTACTTTGTTTCTTTAATGACTCTCCTTAGGTTAGGACGGTAGTGGATTTAAGAGAATAGTGATGTTTTGTATAGGGGAATGTAGAAGTCCCTAAGTGGGGGAGAGTCTACGGTGGCTACTAGAGTTACGGTTTGAAGGTGAGGTAAGGTTGTTGTCATAATAAAAGATTAAGAAAGGAATAGGTGGTGAAAATCCTTTTTGAAATTAAATGGTGCTTGGTCTTTTTATGGATAGATCACACCACAAGTATTTAAGCGGTAATCTTGAATGTTTTGATTGGTAGATATCCCCATTATTGTGTTGGGTACTTGAGAGGTTTGGTAAGGCATAGTTTTTATAAATTGTCTTCATCACTTAGTAGTTGTATTTGTTTTGTTTTCAATTATAATTATTGGGGATGGTTTTTCCATATCTTTTACTCAAGGGTTCCATATAATGGTGATGAAAGTGGAGTACCACTTTCGAAGAAATGTGACAAGTAGAGCCTGGTGGCCTAAGTTAACACGTCTTAGCTTCAGAAAGGCTTGAACATGGAAGTGGTGGTGAATATTTAGAGTAAATATCTCGTAATGATATGTCTTGGTAAATTATAAATTGATTCGGACTTGCTTTCTGGCAAGAGTCCATTGATGAGTGGTGAGTTTACCACTCAATCACACTAATTATTCGTACACATTACCCTGTTTTGGATGAATAAATAAGGCATAATTGTAATTGCACTAATATCCACTTCTTGTAGGCATAGAGTTAAAGGGTTTGAAGGATATGAATTGGAGCTCAAAAAGATCAAAAAGGGAGCAAGAAAGTGCATCTAAAGACCTGAAATAGAAGATCCTCAAGTATCACAGTTGTGATCTGATGACCACGATCATGATATTCAAGGATGGTCAATCAATCATGGTCACATAAGTAAACCGTGATAACTTAGTCGCAGTCATAACCAAACTTGTGCTATTGCAGCTTGGAGGAGGATTTCAGCCCGAGGAGAAGATTGAAATTTCACCTGTTGATCCCAATTTGAAAAAAAAAAGATTCAAACCCTATCATCAAGGAACAATTCCATCTTCCCCAATTTTTTAGGTTTTAGCTTCTTGTGGTTCATAGCCTCTATCTTTTGGAGAAGAAAATATTGTATATATTTTGGGTGAAGAGTGTGTTAGAGACTTTCTAAGTGGAAGATTTGCTCACTTCCATTGTTGATATTGTGGGAGAGCCATGTTTGAAGTAAAATTCTCTTAAATCTTCAACAATTAATTTCAATGCATATTATGGGTATATCTATGCTTATTTATCTTATGTGTAGCTAAATGTCCCTCTTGGGCTTATGTGTGAATAGGGGTTTAAGTTTGTATGGGTTGTTAGTGTTAGCATCCATTTGGTAGTTCATCTTAATGGATTTTTTTATTGCTATGTTATTTTGGTTAGGATTTGATGGGTGAAAGCCCCATATACACATATTGATTTGATGAGTGAAAGCTCCAAGATCTAGAAAGTTCAGAGTCATCCTTGAAAAAAGGGTTTTGGTGAACTTTAGGAATCTGTATCATCCTTGAAATAGGGATATGGAGACAAAGCAATGATAGAAAATCACGAGTGTAGTTTGCTAAATTTTCATTATCTTAGACATAAGGGTGAATTTGAGGTTCGCTACACCATGGTCATCATCTTTGAAATAGGCATGCCTTTATTGACCTTGTGGTTTCTAATTGTTGAACATACCTATTATGTATTCGAAAGAATCAGTGGGTGAATGTTTGGTGTTTTGTTGAAACACTAGCATAAAAATCAATAACCAAGCCGACCCATATTTGACATTCTAAATCTATGGTAATGACTAAATCGCACATGTCACACCCCTAGAAATGCATAATCCCAAGATCCGTGCATAATTTTTAAAACTCTACTCATAGCCCCAAATTTATATTTGAAAAACCTAACAATAAACATTCATGTAGGAACCCATCTCCCCCATTTTATTTTTTTTGTATCATTTGTTTGAAATTAACTTGTATCTATTATTTCAAATTAGTTTGATCACCAATCATATTTTTCCTCGTTGATTTGAACCCAACTCCAAAGTTTCTTAAATATATTGACAACGGCTACCTTGCACTTAAATTGACGTGTAAGTTGAGCATTATAAAAGATGGCACCATTGTCGGGGAATAATTTAGCATAATAAGTTAGGTTGAAATTTTAGTTACTTGCTTGAATTCATGCTTGTAAATATTTGTTTGTGATTTTTCTCTTGTAGGTAGGTTTTTATTTTATTTTTATTTTATCTATGTCATCTTCCAACAAATATTATTTTGGTAGTTGAAATTCTTATCTTGACGATCCATGTCCATATTGTGATGGATTATACTTCACAATGCTCTCTCTCTCGAGATGGATGCACCATCTCAATCCTATAGGGAGTATAGGTGTTCTTTATGTAGTGGTTGAGATGGACATTGAAGTGATTGTCCACTTACTCCCTCCCCCCATTATACTAACTGAGTTTTTAGTTCTTCGTATGAGTTTGATACGTCTTCTAATAAAGAAGAGAAAGAAAGATATACTGGATAAACTAGTCTTGGGGTAATGCTTCAAACTATTTTCAATCGGTTTGATGCAACATGGAAGAATGTACAAGATACACCACAAGAAAAATTAGGATGTAAAAATGTCAAGATGGGGAAATAAGCGATGAAAAAAAAGTTTGGAACTATCATTACCATGGTCATTCCCCAAAAGGAGTTATATCAAGAAGTGAAACCAAGCTATGACGATGAGATTGGCAGCAAAAAATCCTCAAGGTCTTCCCAACAATCCAACTCATATGAGGAGTAAGAAGCCAAAATAAAACAAATCAGCTTAGAGTTAAGAGATAAATCAAAGCAAACCTCTTATGATAACTATAGCTCATGTAGGGGTGAGTATGCTTTGGAGGTGGCTAACCTGAAATTAGGGGTTGAACCTCATTCTAACAACTTTGAAACATTGTGCTTAGGGGATGTGGTGTGGAACCATCCCTTTGGACAATGAAGGGTTATGGGGAAGCGGGGTCTGACTTTATATTTTGGAGTTTATTATTCAAAATGAGCACATGGAACCCTATTCATCAAAGGACCAGATGCTCAACTTCAAAAGTACAGGGAATGACTTATTGATGCAGACACATTTACCTAAGGAGCAAATCCAGAAGACTGATGTGATGTTGGGTAAAGGCTTTAAGTCTTCAAAATGGAAGGATTGAAGCTTTCTTGCCGTTTTACCTCCTTTTCCATGTTTTTTTTGAAAGATTTGAATTTTCTGTCCCTCTGCCACTTACTGCATATTGAGCAAAAGTTGGGATGGAGATTTAAATTTTCTAAATGGAGACATAAATTGAAGGAGTGAAAGCATCATGCTACATCGTTAAATTAAGCGCTAGATGGGATACAACCCATCACACTACAAACCGTGGCACATATCCTATAGAATTATGTGTGCTAGAGTAGACTTCTTTCTAGTTTTTTTGTTTCATGCATAATCTATGGATCATACTCGTAGGAGAAATTCGAGTAACTTTGAAAAGGGAATATCTGAAGTAGGCATGCTTAAGTTGAAAATGAAGTGCAGGAAACCTAGATGCTTGATCTCAGTTACTTTGACCGCAGTCTGTAGCTCTGCGATCATGAAGACCATGTGACAGTGATAGGTAACTTGGACCATGATCGTGATTAATTAAGAATAAAAAGACCATCCGAAAGCCATGAACCCATGCACCTTATTTTCAAAGTTTCCCATAATTTCCCTCAAATTTGGGGCCTCTCAAAAGTATCCAAGGTTTCATTACAAACTTTCTTTATCAGTCACCTGGTATGTAGCCTCAAACTCCTTTACATTCACTATTATTGTAGGCTTTGGACATGTAATTAGAAATGAGCTTAAAATAGTGTTATAATACCAAAACTATGCTTATTTGTACCTATGATTATGGTCAGCAGTTGTAGGGTGTCTACACATCATTTGGGGAAGTCCTGAGTACCCATATTCTAACCTAGAATGGTTATAATTAATGTGTACAGTAGGTGTCCACTAATTCCCCAAATGAGTCCAATATGAATTCCTTCAAGTTTGGGGCTACAATCTTGTTATCTAGGCTTATTTTATCTGATCATGATGTTGTACACCTAGTTAGAAGGAAAAGTTAGTGTTAAGTTCAAATCTTTTGAGCTGTGGTAGAACTATTAGCTGCAGTCTCAGGTATCACGACCCTGATCCTGATGATTGCAACTGAAGTAGCGTGATCGCGGTAAATGCTCTATTATCCCCATACCTAAAGATAGCTAGCTGGAGAAACCAAACTTTTTACAGATCTATGTTTCACTCTAGAATCACCTATAAGAGTGCCACATGTACTTTTCTTGTTAATCTAGCTTACGTTTTGCTTTGAAATTATTAAAAATGGTCTAAAATTTCCTTTATTCAGGACTCAACTATATAATGGGAGAATTAGAAGAATCCAGAGACTATCTTCTATAAAGCCACTAATAGTATTACAAGAACCTCCCAATGTCCAAGCTATACCTAGAAAGGAGTATTTCAATAAACAAATCCCCAGCGAGGTTCCTAGAATTCTTTGCCAGAATTTCTGCTAATAGAAACATGCTCCAGGACTACCTTAGGGATGAGGAGAATCCTCCACTACTTGTCATTTATATGTGGCTCAGTCCAACTATAAAATATATTAGGAGGAACTGAAGAATCAAGTTGCTAGGGTCACCCTATTAGAAAGAGCACATTCAACCTTAGCAAAATCACACAAGACCTCTGAGAGTCGCAGGAAAGGTTATTGATGAGGGGAAAAAAGTGAAACATTAATCACCAAGATTTGAATAGGGGTAAAGGGCATTTTAAAGGTGCTTAGTCCTACAGAACATCTTCTTTCATCAAGAAGAGACAGTGATGATAGAGCGATTACTGAGGGGTCTGGTTCTAATAACAACGGACATGATTCAGGGTATACCAGATCTGATGAATCAGATTCAGGGACCATCCTTTACTCTTACCTTGCTAACTTGATAGTAGGGGAACTGCCAACTTTTTAGTTGGGCTCCCTGTCCCCATATTTGTACTACTTAGACATCCTTGGGTAGTGTTTTGGATGACACTTTGTATATAATTTTTATTGTGTTTTGTGCTAAATTTTTTGGTACTCTGATGGTGCCCATGTTTTTCTTCTATTTTTAGTATTCTTTTGATTTAATTTTATTTTGATCTTATGGTTGCATGACTAACTTTGCCCTATGATGGATTGAGTGATGACATTCTTAAGGGTAAAGTCTCATGTTTAGGTTTGATACACAGTTGCATGGGAAATTTTTAGTACCCTTAGCATTAAGTGTCATTAATAAAAGTGAAGCCAAAGGAAAGCCCTAAATATCCACAAGGGTTTGATGAGTGGAAGCTCCAAGCACTAGAAATTTCAAAGCCACTTTAAAAATAAGGGTTTTGGGTGAACTTTAGGAATCCATAGCATCCCAAATTAGGGAATTAGAGACTAAAGCAATGACAGGAAATCATGTTTATAGTTTGCTAAATTTTCACTTTCTTAGACAGGGTGAATTTAAGGTTGGCTACACCAAGGAAATCATCCTAGAAATAGGGTTGCCTAGATTGAGGTTGTGGTTACTACTTGTTGAACATACCCATTTGCTAGTCGAAAGAATGAATGGGTGAAATTTTGGTGTTTTTTTGAAAGACTAGAATCAAAATCTATAATCAAGCCTACCCATATTTGACTTACTAACTCAAGGGTGATGAGTAATTCCCATATGTCAATCCCTTATTAATGCATAATCCCAAGATCCATGCATAATTTCTAAAACACTAATTACTCATAGCCCTAAATTTATATTAGACAAAGCTAAAAAGAATCATTAGTGTAGGAACCCATCTCCCCCATTTTAACTTTTTGTATCATTTGTTTGAATTTAACTCGAATCTATTATTTTAAATTAAATTGATCACCACTCATATTATTCTTCATGGATTTGACCCCGACTCAAATGTTGGTAAATAAATTGATGATGACCGCCTTTAACCTAAATTGACGTGTAAGTTGAGTGTTATCATCCATTCATCAAGTAATCTATGTTTTGTTAGGGTATATATTGTCCTTTGTTGGTTAGGTTCCTTACTATGGTTTTGGTATCTCAAGTTCCTTTTTCTTTAAGGGTGTCCCGACGAAGATCATGGATTGGTAAATTTTGCTTGTTAATAAAGAAAGGTATGGCTTTGGTAAAGGTTCCATGGGGGAATTACAAGTCAAAAAATGTCATTTATGAAACAAAGGTGCACATGGAGTCCCAGGATTTGTGTTGGTTCTTAGTTTCGAAAACTTATCTGTAAGGTGTGTGTTCTTTAACACATCTTCATTTCCTAAGTTGGTTAAAGGTGATGAATGGTTCTTCTTGCATCTTAGTTTTCTAACCTAGTTAGATGTCTGGATGAAAGTGTTGGGGTGCAAATCATGATTAGGTTAGGTGATGATCTTCTCATCTTGGTTTCTGTTCTTGTCCTCTATTTTAGTTGGGTAAAGGTTTGATTCTTTTTAATTTTTTACCTTGTAGTTATTATAATCCGTAGCTGTCATTCGAGGATGAATGACCCTAGTGGGATACACAAAAATACCCTAGGAATTGGACCCTTGAAAAAATTTCTTAGGCTTTGGATGTTTTTGCTTAGTATGACTCAAGAAAGTCACTTGTACCCATTGGATATGACTTGTGGGTCATTGTGAGGCTTTACTCGTGCCCTAGGCAGTATGTTGGGCTTGGATACTTCCCAAGATATGACTCAACTAATTAAGAGTCATATAGAAACACATGAGTTGTTCAAAGCAAGTCATATGGTTCTTATTTGAGTTGTTTTGTGGAATCTGTCGAATATACGAGTGGTGGGAATGATTGGAGGTGTCACTCCAACCAATAGGCAAGATTTAAGAGGGTGTGAGTCATATAGAAACCTGTAGGTAAGGTCATAGAAAAGTTTAGATATGATTTGGGGATACCACTCATACCCTAGGATTCAAATGGTAAGGGAGAGTCGTATCCCTGGATGTGACTTGTTTTAATTTAAAATTTAGGGTTCTTTCAACATTTTCTACACCTAAAACCTTATTTCCTCACATCATATAACCCTATATGGCCTTCCATAACACTTACTAAAGGATTAAAACACATTAAATACTCTCTAAAACACTTTCATGAAGATTGGACTGTAGAGTTTCTTCATGTGTTCTTAAAAGGGCTCAGTGGTCATGATTTCTTCCGTGAATCATCTTTTATAAGGAATGTACTCCTTCGTCATTGTTATTTCCAACTAAAGACATGTGTAATCTGTTTTAAACATTGTTTTATGAATCATGAATAGAGGTCATCGAAATATATATTGAGGGCTTTCATGCGTATGGTTTGGTATTGGTTTAAATAGTGTTTTTACAAGTTTTTGGTAATGGTTTTCATTTGTAGTTGTTGTTTGGTTATGGTTAAACGGAAGAGGTCTGTAGTAACCCTAATTATATTAGTTTATGCATGGGTTTTGGTCATGGTAAAGGTATGCCCTCAACACGTTTGATAAAATACCACAAAGAATATTTTTACTATATTGTTGAACTTTCATTACAACTTTTGCATGGTTTGGTTTGGTATTGGAAATATAAATGGTTTTGGATGGTTTTATAAAGTTTAAGTGGTTTAAATGATATAAATGCTTTAAATGTTTTGCATTGTCTAAAAAGGTTTGGAATGGTTTAAATGGTAAAAGTTTTGGTGGCAATGGTTGGACTATTTTGAAAACCTTGTGAGATACATAGTAATCCCTCACGTGATACATTAATGGAATTAGTTTAAATGGATTGGAATGGTAAAATTTAAATTGGTTATGTTTTTTTGGGAATAGGGAAGTTTTCTAAGTGGTTTAATATGGTAAATAGAATGACACTTGAAAGTCCCCTTAAACCTATATATGGTTGGCTATGGATGATACTTTCAAATAAGGGTTGGTATGACAATCCAAATATCAATGACCTTGGATAAAAAATGGATAATGGTTGGTTAGTTGGAAATTGGTTTTAATTGGAAAATAATGGCTGGAGAAAGTGGAGGTCCTACGGAAACCAAAACTAGAAACTCATATTTCCTATTATGAGGTTGCTCTTGATGTAACACTATATTTGGGGGATGCACTAGTTATACCATGAGATACTTCACTGGTACAGCTTCTACATGCATTGGGGTACTTCCAGCAGAGGATCTAAACCCATATAGCCTTTGGGTGGTTTAGGACGGAAAAGCTATAAATCCCAGGTAAAGGTTTTAAAGGCATGCTAAATCCAGTCCCTTTTATTTGCATAGTTATAAATAAGTGTATGGTTGTATGCATGTGGATGGTTTTACTTGGTTTTATAAATGGTATTATCTTATTCTTATCCTAATTACATGCTAGAGTTCACCAACTAACCCATCTACTTATGATTGTATAAACACGGTATGTAGGAATCAACCATTCTACTTCTCCGACTTAGTGATCAGATTTGGGGACTATCGATGTTGGATTGAAGAGGTTAGCTTCCATAGTTTGGAACACATATATTTCATTCCATGGTTTATTTTTCATGTCTCTTGTCTTTCTTAGACTATTATTTTTTGCTATGGTCGTGGGTATATACCTATTGAGTACTTTTTGGTTGTTCTGGACACTTTGTACGGACAACCATGGATTTGGATATTGTATGGATTGTTTATGTTATTTATAAAAACATTGTCTTGTCATTATGGTATTGTTTTATGGCTTCCATATTGGTTTGGTTTGTTATTGGGTGGTTACACCAAAATACCCAACATCGACAACCTATAACCCATAACTTAGCTAGAAAGAATGTTATGACTACACTACTAGCCTCATTCACCCTTAGCGACCAAGGGTACAATCTAAGCATAGACATATTAAAAACTTAGAAATACTACAATCGCATATAACCTTGGGTACACCTCTAGATCATACAAATATCATCATATTTAATTTCAAATGAAATAAACTTAAATTCTTGCATACACTTTTTCAATCCTACTTGTTCACCTTTTGTACAACTAGCCCTATGGGTACATAATCTACTAGATTTAGTTAGCACTATCCCAAATTTATTTCCTTTAAACTTATTCATCTATTCTTTTAACTATAGATCATATTCTATAATAGGGTTTTCAGAGGGGATCTGAAAGCACATTTGACATTGGGTTATTTCACGATTTTTCATGATCATGTGTAAATCCTTCATACTTTGGAACATAAAGAGACTGGTGGGTTACTTCTTGAGCGAACAACTAATACTATAACTATCTTTAGGGACTATATAATAAAAACTCTATATATACAAACTTAAGCTTGAATGTTTTTGTTACCTCATAAATAAGGAAGAGTTTGAATGAATGGAGCATGATGATAATACATATATAAGTTTGTTAGAGAACATCTCTATTACAGGTCTGAGATATGAAAGAAGGGAGAAATTTCCTAAATGCCTTGTAGCCTCTCAAAGAAAAGTATATACATCTCCATGTCATTCCAAAAGACTCTACTTGACACAACTTGATAGACATTATAGTACACTTGAAGTCTGTTCTCTAATACCAAACTTGTAATGCCTTGATACTACCCCATGGATATCACATGATGCTTACGACCACAAATGATCATAATTTAACCCATTATACCATCATAACTCTTGAGAAACTAAATATGTTAGGTAAATCTAGAAGAAATAAATTGATGCGATGTCTTTGCTCAATATAATCATTTCAAACTATTTAAAACATTCAAACATTAGTTGTACAAAAAAGACTAATATCAAATGTATAGACTCTTCTTAGTGTCTATGAAGCCTAAACTAATACTGACTATAGGTAGTCAGGACATGACCCCCAACTATACTTAATCAATACGACTAAACAAAGTATTACTAGAGCTATAGTTGACTTGAGTCCTCGAATCAAAAGAACCTATCACCTACTAACTGGAAGATGCAATCTATCTGATTATGATGTATAGGCTACAACTGGTACCTATATTATGAGACAATGTAACACATAGACATATATGTGGGTGAGTACTTCTGGAATGTACTGTGTATATAGAGGTGAATTCATAAGTAAAACAATAACTGAGTATTCATATAAACCTTCAATGATGCATGCTAAGTTTAAATGACTCACCTTAAGCTTTATTTAAATAAATAATCAAAATTATAAACATGAGTAATAAAGAATAATAATAATTTTGTGATCCATAACACTCAGTTTCTAAAAGCCTTATTTTTTTCTTTCTTTTGGGAGGTCCTTCTAAACGACATAAACCATGTGAGCTATAATGGAAACCAATGTCTTACCCATATTGGGGACACTTAACCTATATCGGGACTTGAACCAATAGTGGTACATAGTTCTGGGGTATGTGACCTTGGACTCATACCCAGCTTTCTCATAAATACTACTTTATATTACTTATATTCTCATACTTTAGGAATTCCACCTTAAAATAGCATAAAGGTTAGTATACTAGAAACTAATTATGATTTTCTTTCTTTAAATCATAATCAAGATGAACAAATGTGGATTCCATATCTTATCTTATAATCAAAATATCAATCTTTGCTTTAAACAATGAGGATAATAAATTATTGTGGATTTCAAGCTTTATCTTGGAATCAAAAGATTCAAACACTTCTTGTAAGCTTAGTGCTTAAAGTTAAGCATTAAACATTATACTTTCTTTCTTAATTCTTGTAATACAATATCATGATAAAAAATCAACATATAAACACTTCATCAATTTAACAAACTTTAAGCCAAGATATTTGAATCATCTAATAGTAGTAATAATGTAAATCAAAACATGCATAAAATGGATATTGCTTGTGTAAATTAACCTTTGAATCATATGATAATAATATAAATCAAGAATATAATGGTTGGGTATGAACCCTAATTGTAAATCATGTAAATTTAACTTTATGGGATCAAGGATGAAAGAGCATCCTTTTTTATAAACTCCACATAACTCAATCACTAGATTCTAGAAGGTTGCTTGATCTTGGAATCTTGAACTCTTAGATTCTTGGGGAAAGGATCTTGGATTTTTGTTCTTAGGGATAATGATGGTCTTAAATTATGTAGAGAATGATTAGGTTAAATAGAGTGGAAATAATGTGACTAAAGACCCATTAAATCGTTTAAGAATGATTAAAACTGAGTTAGGGGTTTGAAAAGACCTCAACGCCCTTAAAGTTAGTCAAAACAGAACAATTTTTGGAACTTTGCTATTGCTGGGTGATGCACACTAATCGTACACCTGAGTTTTTCTAGAGCATGCCAATATCACACCTCATCTAGTGGCTATTTACGATTTCCATCCAACGTACTGCCTTAGCATTGTCATAACTTTTCTCTCAAGTATCAAAATAAGGTAAATTTGATATCGTTGGAAAGATAATATAGTTATATACAACTTGTGGCTTTTTAGATGCAAATTCCATCTACATAAGAATTTATTCACGTTCAAAGCTGAGCCTTGTAGAATAGAATACCAAGATGTGGCCAAATCAAAGTCTCTTAGCTCAACTTTTCTCTAAGTGATTCCTATGGAATATTTTCACCTCATAATCACTCTTAATAGTATGATAATGATAATGAAACTTATATTCACATATAAATCATGGTATTAGTGTTTTTACACATAAGAATGTTGGTTTAATTTCTAGCTAAAAATATGAGGTTTTACATTATTCTTACACCTTCTACTCAGTGATTAGATTTGAGAATAGCTTGTGGTGACTAAAAGTAGTGATCTTACATAATTTAGAAGGCTTTATCTCTTTCTATGAGTTTTGTTATGTCTTTATTGGTTTAGACTTGGACATTGGTTTTGGCTATAGTCGAGGGCATATCCCGATTGGATATTCTTAGATTTCTTTTACATGCTTTGTAGGGTAAAATTATAGACTGGGGGTATGCCATGTTATTGTGTGGATTTGGACTTAGTTATTATCTTTGTTGTGTTATGGTGGTTGGTTGGTTGGATTAAACAGTGGGGTGTTCTCCAATCCTTATTGGAGTTGAGGTGCCCATTACCACAAGGTCCTGTTTTGGGTCATTTCAAGTAGGTATTAGAGATAGGCCCTAGTTTGATTTGTGTCACGTTAGTATCAGAACTAGGTTCATGGTCTGTTGTTTTTTCTACAAAGTGGTGTCAGGTAGTGTCTCATTTAGTAATATGTCGCGCACCACACTTATAAAAGAGAGTCTCTAAGAAATTTAGAAATATTTCAATTTCCTTTTGTCGTACTTCAAGCTAAAGAGTCTAAGGTATTGAATCTTTCTGATTTATATTTGTTCATCTATTAGATCATGCCTTCAAGAGGATCAGATGTTCATGCAACGTCTTCTGTTCCAATTGAGGACAATATGGATAGATCTAATCCAACTTCTAAAGTTCAAAACCAGTCAAGGGTCACTACATCTGACTATCCTCGTGGGGTTCTAACTGTCCCAACTAATCCTACTTTTGAGGTTGTTACTCATACACAGTTGCCTCAAAGGGAGGGTACTAATGTTGAGTTTTATTTCCCCATTACCCTGTTGACTTGGCTGGTACTTCTTAGTGTAAGTATATTTTTCATATAATTCATCATCTGAGGCCACATGGGGTGGCCAGATCATGAGGTTGCATCCTCTTATATTTATAAGAACTAAGGTTGAGAAATATTCTCTAAATTTCATTGATGAAATAGAGAAGATCTTTTGGGCTATGCATGCTTCGAAGGTTGAAGTTATTGAGTTTTATACCTATCAATTAAAATATATGGCCTACCAGTGGTACGAAGAGTTGGAACAGTAGAGGTACAAGGATGCTAGTTCTGCCTTATGGGAGGATTTCTCTAGTATGTTCTTTGATCACTTCTTTCCTTAGGAGCTACGGAAAGAGAAGGTGGAATATTTTATGAATATAAGGAAAGGTAGGATTTCTATCACGGAGTATGCCTTGTCATTTCATCAGTTGTTTAGGTATGCTCATGACTCGGTCTCTAACATGAGGGCCAGAATGCCAAAGTATACTTACGATTGTCTCATAAGTTGACTCTTTAGAGTAAGAATTCCTAGTTAATCAAGGAATCGGATATCTCTAGGTTGGTTTTATATATGAAATAGATGGAATAAAAGAAGAAGAAGTAAGCTGAGTTTAGTGAGAGATAGAGGAAGAAATTTAGGCCATTTAAGATAGGTGGTAGAGATGGTGGTAAGTGGCCAATGAAGGAGTGGGGGATTTCTAGTTCTTTCTCCATGGCTAGAGTTCCTTACCCAAAGTTGTCAAGTGATTGTCTATCTCAGTATAATGGTGAGTTTCAGGCATATGGTTCCCATTCTTAGGCTAGTAGGACTCAGTCGTCTCTATCCCACTCTCATTATTGATTTTATGGGTGGTCTCCCAATGGATACTATGAGAAAACGAATAATAGATGTTTTTACTATGGTTAAATTGGTCATATGTAGTGTAACTATCGTTCTAGAATGGGTTATGGGGATAACAATGTTTTGACTACCTCTTCATTTACGCCCAAACCAAAGGGTGCTGCTTCTATATCTATTTTTGATTCTGGTACCGGTACTGACTAAATTTGCTTATAAGATCTCACGTCTTATCAAGATTGAGTCATATTTGTAATACCTGTACTTTTCTAAGATTGAAAATTTTTTCCAAGAATGTTACAATCTTTTTTTGAAAGATTAATCTACTTTTGTACACATGGTATTTTTAATATTTCCACCTTCTTTCATATGGGAAATTCAATAAGATTTCCATCGATACGACATTAGCCCAAATTTGACACTCGAACAAAGAGTTAGAGACTTTTTAGTGGTACAGTGTATCACCTGAGCCTTCAGCACATCACGGAGATAGCTCAAATGGCAATTGAAAATTTCCAGTGTTCCTTTGTAATAGTGGCGCATCGCGGAAAACTTCCAGGTCATATACAAAGTAGCAATGTGATAGCTCTATGTAGTGACATCGTGCAATTTCTCATTTGTCACTTTCTAGTGACTTGGTGCGATAGTGGCGCATTGCGCCAAAGATGAAGATCGGGAAATTTTCTCTGAAATTAAATGCATGTCCTAGGGTTAAAAGGTTCAATTTCCCACCCTATATAAACCTTATAACTTGAGATTTGGCAATAATTCAGCAACTTATACTTAATTACTCTCAAAAACTCTCAAGAACAAGCCTGAGGGTTTTTTATAGAAGGTTCAATTCCAAGGGAATTCACAGGTAAATTTAAAGAATGTCTCCATCAATCATCGTAGAATCACAAGCTAAGGTATGCATAGTGTTCATTCATGAACTCCTTTCATCCATTAAGCCCAAGAATCTCTTTCTAAGTTTAAGTTTATTTATTTCGTTAAGAATTTCATGTTGGATTTGTTTTGTTTATGTTCAGAATGATCAATTAAATTCAAATCCATGTTGGGTGATCAATTGTTTGTGGAATTTATTTGTATAGATGTATATTCATGTGAACCTATGAATAAACCCTAGATGATGAAATTAGAGATGAATCATAATGATTAATTGTTGTATAATGTTGTCTATATGTCCTATGCCTACCATGTGTTTGATTAAATGCTATACGATGGAAAAGTGCCCAACTAGCATGATATTACAAAATCCCCATGTTTGTACAAGCTTATGCATATCCCATGTTTTATGAAGTGCTTCAATATATGAATTATGAATTATGTTGTTAGTTATGTGTAAAATTAATCCATGCCATGTTAGTTTCATCTCATTGAGTCCTGGGGGTACTTGCACCCAAACGTTTAGTTATGTGACTTGAGCCATGTCATGTTTTCAGAATCTCCTCAGTCATGCTACGATCCATAGAACTCAATCAGTCAAGTGAATCAAAAAATCTCAGAAATCTCAGTAATCTCAGTAGTTCAGTAATCTAAGTGATCTCAGTACTCAATAATCTTAGTAACCTCAGTATTCCCAGTCAATCTCAATAACTTCAGCATTTTCAGTCAGTCTTCAGAACATAGCACATTCTGTGAATCAGCAAAACTCAGTAAATTAAGTTTATCTCCACTAGAGCATACCACTAGTATCAGTTCAGTTTTCTTAATTAGTTTAGTATTTTTTAGATGGGAGTAAGATTCAGCACTGAGTGAGCCTAGGGATGGGGACTCACCCGCTAAATAAGACTGAGATCCCTAGAAGCAATCCCTAAGTTTGAGAACTATGTAGCCAACGTAGGTATGAGATATCACCCAATATATAGGACTGACATACTTAAGGATCAACCGTTTGCACTCCACAATAGTTTTATTTACAAGTGGCGCAGTACTGAAACCCTTCTAGCGGGGCTTATAGGTTAGACCCAAGTTAGCTTAGTATAGGGCATGTCGGTTAGATGAATATATCCCACAATTTCAATTACAAAATTAGGACTATCAGATACAGTCAATTCAGCTCAGTAGTATAGATTTAGGACTGTCAGATATAGGTAATCCTTATTATTATAAATAGACCCTGGGAACACCTAATAGATAAAATTGGTCTCAACTATGGTAAATTAGTATCAGTATCATCCGTTGTAGAAATCACCTACTAGATAAGACTAATCTCAGATTTTGTTACTCAGATACAGTACAAAACTCAACTAGTTACATCATATTTAGGACTGTCATCTATAGTTACTCATGTTATCATTGTATCAGTTATCAAAACTTATGTTATTAGTATTCAGATTATGGACTGTCAGATACAGTCAACCAGACCAGTTCTTCATAATTAGAACTATCAGACACAGTTATTCATATATTAGTGAGATAGTATTAGTCCCTCTATATTCAGTAATATAGTAATAGATTCTCACTTATCAGTGACTCAAAAGTCAATGTTAGTAGACTAAGTAGTTAGAACTTACTCTTCAGTCCTATCATGATCTCAGTTATAGTTACATACGCAGCATGTTTTTTCACGTTCATGTTAGTCAGATAGTATTGTTCATTCATATGAACCTATTGCATTCACCCTACCTCACTTGCATACCAATATATTCAAAGTACTAATGTATTTTCTCTATGGTGTCTTATACCATAGGTTTAGAAGCACGAGCTTCAGATAACCAGTAGCATCCTAGTTCAGCGATCAGAGTTAGAAGTGAGGCCTGAACCTTCGAGGACATAATGATCACATTACTATTTCAGTTTTTGGTTTATTTTGGTAGTTGGACTTAGTTGGGGACATATCCCATCAACTCCTTATTCAGATAGTTTAGAGGCTTTCAAGTTATAGAATGTTACATAGTTACTTCAGATATGCTTTGGTATTATTATACCATTTTCAGACACTGTTTATCAAGCATTCATTCAATTTTGAACCTTATGGCTATTTAGTTCATGTTTTCATATATTTAAAGTATATTTTTCAGTGATAAGTTACAGATATCAGTCATGGGTTAGTTTGTGGTCCTTTGGGGTCATGAGCACTCTGTAAAGTCTTGGGGTACTAAATTTGGGGCGTTACAATATCCCATCATGGTTAATGGTGTGCTGAGACTTTTCTCTGATGATATGTACTTTTTTACTTGATCTAGGGTTAAGTCTTTCTTATAAACCCTATTTGTGGTTCTTTATTTTGCTTTTGGTTTGAATGACTCTTTTTCTCTTTCAACCCTAATAGGGGATTCTGTTATTGCTAGAAAAGTGTACAGGGGGTTTGTGGTATATTTTGGTAGTAAAGAAACTGCAGTTTATCTATTTGAATTAGATATAGTTTATTTTAATATTATATTGAGGATGTATTAGTTGTATTTATGTTATTTTCCTGAGATTGTTACACCTGTAAAGTCATATTTAATTCCCTAATGAGCTAGTCATTGTACGATATAAGGGTTCTTTAGTGACTAAGGGATGGTTTATCTCATATCTTCGAACCCAAAAGACTATTTCCAAAGAGTATTTGTATCACTTGGTCAGGGTTAAAGATTCTAACTTGAAAGGTCCTTCTCTGGAATTTGTTCATGTGGTTAATAAGTTTCTCAATATTTCCCTAATGATTTTCCTAGTATTCCTCATGATAGGGAAATTTATTTTAGGATTGATCTTATTCTTGACAATTATCCTATTTCTATCCCTCTTTATTGGATGGTTCCAATTAAAAGGAAGGAACAGAAGGAGAAATTGAAGGATCTCTTAGATAAAGGTTTTATCTATCCTAGCATGTCTGCTTGGAGTGCTTCTATTTTGTTCATGCATATGAAGAATGGTTCTATTCGAATGTGTATTTATTATCGTCAGTTGAATGAGGTAACTATAAAGAATAGATATCTTCTTCCTAGGATCGATAACTTATTCGATCAGCTTCAGGCCACAAAATGCTTCATTAAGATTGATCTTAGGTCGGGTTATCATTAGTTTAATATTAAGGAAGTGGAGATCCTAACACTTCCTTCAGGATTCGGTATGGCCATTAGGAGTTCCTAGTTATGTCTTTTGGGTTATCCAATTCTCTAATAGTAATTGTGGGTTAATGAATAGGGTCTTCCATCAGTTTCTATATTTGTACATCATTATCTTCATAGATGATATTCATGTATCCTCCAAGAGTGAGGCAGATTATGTTGATCACTTTCGTGCTTTGTTATAGACCTTGAAGGATCAACATTTATGTGCCATGTTCTTGAAGTATGAGTTTTTGCTAAAGGTTGTGACTTTTCTTTGTCATGTTTTCTCTAGGTAAGGGATCATATTAGATCCACAAAAAGTTATAGTGGTTAAGAAATTGCTAAACCCATGACTCCAATCGATATTCAGAGATTCTTGGGCTTAGCCTATTACTATAGGACATTTGTGGAAAGTTTTTTCACTATATCTATCTTATTGACTAAGTTGACATAAAAGAAGGTGAAGTTCTTATCGTTAGATGCGTTTGGGGGTAGTTTTGAGAAGTTGAAGTATAAGTTGACTTCAAATTTAATTTTGACCCTGCCGGAGGTAATGATGGCTTTATAGTGTATTAGGATTCTCCTTGTGTTAGAGTGGGTTATGTGTTGATGTAGCATGGTAGGGTGGTGGCTTATACTTCTAGGCAGTTGAATATTCATGAGAAGAACTACCCTACTCATGATTTGGAGTTATTAGTTATGGTATTTGCGATGAAGATTTGGCATCATTATCTCTATGGGGTTCATCTTGATATCTTTTTTGATCATAAGAGCCTACTGTATGTGTTCACTCCAAAAAATTTAAAACTCAGGCAAAAGATGTGGTTTGAGTTGCTGAAAGACAATGATACGAGTCTCCATCACCATATAGGTAAAGCTAATATAGTTGTTAATGCTCTTAGTTGGTTATCCACAACGATTCTAGCTTATGTGAATGAGGATAAGCAAGAGTTAGTGAAGGACATTCACTGTTTGACTAGTCTTTGAGTTCGTCTCACGAACTCTGAGAATGGTGGTACGTTTATCCATCAGGTATTATAGTGTCTCTTGTTGTTAAGATAAAGAAAAAGCAAAGGTTGGATTCTAATTTGATGAAGAATAAGAGTAATGTGGGTCAGCAAAAGATTATTGACATTATAATTATAGTTAATGGTATCTTGATGTACCAAGGCAGGTTATGTATTACCGTCACAGATGGTTTTAGGTAAATGATTTTGGCCAAAGTTCATGGATCCCATTATGCTATTCTTCTTGGTTCTACAAAAATGTAGCATGGTCTTAAGGAGTTCTATTGGTGTAATAATTGATGTGAGATATAGCTAACTATGTGGCTAACTGAATGGTGTGTCAATAAGTAAAAGTTGAGCATATGAGATGTAGGGGTTTGTACCAAGATATTAAGTTTCTTCAATGGAAGTGGGAGGTAATTAATATGGATTTCGTCACCAGTATTGGTCGATCTCAAATTCAATGTGATTCAATTTAGGTCATTATGGATGGGATGACCAAGTCTGCAAATTTCATGCCTGTGAGGACTAGCTATTCGGGGAAGGATTAGGCCAAGTTGTATCTTGCATAGATTGTGATATTACATGATTTTCCATTTTCTATCATTTTGGATAGTTGTACTCCATTCTCATTTTATTTTTGGAAGTCATTTCAAAAAGGTTTAGTAACTAAGGTATGCCTTAGTACCACTTTCAACCCATAGACAGATGTACAAGAGGAGAAAACCATTTAGATGATGAAATATATGCTTCATGTTTGTGTGATTGACTCTGGTGGTCGTTGGTTCAACCATTTTCCTTGGATTGAATATGTTTATAATCATAGTTATCACTGTAGCATTGCTATGGATCTTCTCGAAGAATTGTATATTAGGAGATATAGTTCTCCTATTGGGTATAATGAGGATTATGAGGGTAAGTTGTTTGGACTTGATTTGATTAACCAAGTATTGTAGAAGGTCAAGCTGTTTTGTGATGGATTAAAAGCCGCTCAAAGTTGCTAAAAGTCCTATGCGGGTGTGACCATAGGTAGTTGGCATTTAAGGTTTGTGATTGGGTGTTCCTAAAGATGTCTCCTACGAAGGAAGAGATGCAGTTCGATAAGAAGAGGAAGCTTAGTCCCCGGTATGTTGGTCCATACTTGGTTTTAAAAGGATTGGCAATATTGCTTATGAGTTGTTCCTTTGAGATCCGTTCATTCGATTTTCCATGTCTCTATGTTAAGAAAGTGTGTAGGTGATCCTTCAGCAGTTGTTCCTTTTGAAAGGTTGGGTATCTCAGATTCCGTATCTTATAAGGTAATCCTGGTTAAGATCTTGCATTATCAAGTATGTAGGTTGCGGACAAAGGATATTTATTTAGAAAAGGCTTTTTAACGAAACCATAAGGTTGAGAAAGCTACTTGGGAATCTAAAGAGGCCATAAAGTCCAACTTTCTGCACTTATCCCCATTCCAGAAATTTGTGCTGAGGTATGTGTTATTCTTAATATCCTTCTTTTATGTCTTTAATATCTAACTTCGTTAAAAGTTAGTTTGATTTGTAATATTGTGTTGACATATGTTTGTGCTTGCTTTACTCGTTATTCAAGGATGAATTAAAATACCCTGGGATTTTGCCCTTAGAAATTTCCTAAGCATTGAGCTTTTAGACATTATACAATTGGGGGTACTTGTCGTATGATAGCATACAGTTTAAGTTCCTTTACTCCTATATTGATCAGTGATGTTTGGTTGGGTTTCTCATATGGATAGGATTTGGTAGGTATGGCTCATATGGTTGGTGATGGGTTGGTCCTTTATTTAATTTAAAACTTAGTAACTTGACTTGGCTCTGAGTACGAGTAGCTCACAAAGAGCCTTAAGGATAGGGTACGAATGGTATAGTCCAAGTCGTATGTTGCCTAGGGTCAACACCTATGGATTCTATCTTGGATACGGTTTGAGAGTACTAATCATATGGTATTGGTACTACTTAGGTTAGCAGGAGTCGTACGATGGATAGTGTGCGATGCCCAATATTCAAGAAAGGGTACGAGTGGTGGGTATCACACATATGTTATTGTATGGTTTGGGGAAGGTATAGTCGTACCCTCCTGTAGGAATTTGTACAATTTAATTTGGGGGCATTTCGGATAGTTCCCTCTTAACCCTTATGACCACATGACTTAAAACACTTTTGGGGTATTATTTACACTATTATTCTAATTTTAAACACTCTCAAATCTGTTTCAAGATTTTGAGTTAAGTAAAAGCTAGTGTTTCCTTCAAGGTGGTCAGTTAAGTCTCTTAATGGTGGTTTCTTTCCATCTTCTTCTTAATATGAGGCATGTTACTGCTCCCTTATTGTTAGTTCAACTAAATTTAAGTTTTACTAAATAGTTTTCATGATTCAATTGTGGATATTGTTTGGTTTTGAATTAAATGTTGGGGGATTTTGTTGTTGATGGATAAATAATGTTTTCTCGTGTTTTATTTAGAGTTTTCCATGTTATAATGGTGGTTTGAACTTGTGGTTTCATAGGAATGGTCAATTGGTACTTGGTTTTGGTTTTGGAAACTATATGCCCTCAACATGTTTGATAAAATGTCGATGGAAATGGTTGTATTACATAGTCGGAATTTTATCAAAAATCTTGTATTACTATAAGAAAATGGCTTATTTACGACATGATAAAATTTTTGCCCCTAAAAGTACACTTACAGGGATTAGCTTTTCACCTTGTCCCTATTTTTTGATTTTATTTGTTTAGTTAGCTAAAATAATAAATTTGATCCCAAATTCATTGCACATCCGACTCACAATGTCATGAATTGAGAGGGATAAACAACGCCAATATATTTTACCACTAAAAAGTTAAAATAAAAAAAATTAAAATTATTTTAAGAATCAAGATTAAGATATTCTTCGAAAGTTTTGTTACTTAATAGAATAATTGGCTCCTTCGTCTCTCCAAATCACTAAGACCCCTAAGTTTTTTACAAAAGTGGCGATTTCTCCCCATCTTTGTTGTTCCATTATCATTTTCCTCAGTCAAAGAGACAATTTTTTTTTGTGCCCGTCACTTAAATATATAGTGGTGCTATTTTGTTTGCTGCCAATACCCACTTTTTTGAAGAAATATCCCCTTGTTTTGGCAACATGGTTATCTTTTAGAATTAAAATACTTTCCATTCTTCTTATTTTCCTCATGAAGTATCAAATTTCTTAATAGTAAAATAGGTGCTCGAGTAGCTTAAGAAAATTCGAATTTGGATTTCTACTCCATAAGTTCCAAATTTTTTCAGTTGGAACCTTTGATATTTTAGGTTTTCTATAGATATAGAACACCTTTTCATTATTTTATACACTTTTTATAGTGGATTGCTGTTTCCTTGTTCTGTTTAATTCCTTTACTGTCAGATTCTCAACTCATTGCATTAAAAGAGGTAATTCTTCCTTTTACACTTTATTTTTTTTTATTTATATCTAGATCTAGTTAATTCATTCCTTGTTTGATTTAATTTAAAGTACTATATCTTAGTTTTGTGCAACCTAAACCCCTTATGATCTTTGATTTATCTCAGAACATTTATCCCATCATTAATTTTAATGATGTCTTTTCAATCAATATTATGTCATCTATAAAGGGATACACCATGACACCTTTTGTTGAATGTGTTGTATTAATTCATCCATCATCAAGACAACTAAGAATATGCTAAAAAATGAAGTGTGGTGTAATCCCATAGAGATTGGAAAGTACTCTTAGTCTCCTCCTATTGTCGAGTGTTGACTCTGTCATATATGTACTTAATTTCTCTAATCTATGTTGTCGATATAACTTTCTCCTCCAAACCTCTCAAAACATAAGGGCACTGTGATTTCAAAAAATAGTAATGTCTCTTTTTGTTTTTAGGTGTATTAATAAGGGTTTGTCTTGTTTAAGTAGTAATTTTCATATTCATTTTGATGAAGGTTTTTCCTTTGTTTTATCAATGTCCTAAACTTCAAAGGCCCAATTATTGAAGTGTTCTTAGAATTGAAGTTTTTTCAGGTGGGATCTTTCCTTGTTAGTTCAACTACCTATGTGATTATGTGGGTCATCATTTTGGTCTTTACCTTGGATTTTCGAGTATAAGGTTAAGTAATGGAAATATGAGTGTGGTCGTTGTATCCGTTATCACTCATGATTTTTCTTTAGTAGATTGTCTTTATAATGTTAACTTTTTTCTTATTTGTCTGTAGGTTTAGTATGAAACATTAACAAAACAAAAATACGGTGGAATCCTCTGTAAAATCTAAAACAAAATATATGTTTGATGCCCCAGGTACTATAGCGAAAGGACAAGGAAAAGGGCGCAAATATTTGAGCACTTTAACGAGGGTGTTTAGAAAAACTATTCAATTTTCCTCATCCACTATAAAGTTACCAGTGTAACCAAATAAGTAAGGTTTCTCAAATATATTTTGTATATTGTCTTAGGGTTTATCCATAAAGTTCTAATATTTGAGTTGAGATTGATAAATTTATTTTTATTGTGTTTGAGATAAATGAATTTGTGATTTTTTTCTTCTGAATTTTTTATTGTACATTCTATTGGAATGTTTTTTGTTTAAATTTTTATTGTTTTATTCATGTGTTATTTGCTAGAATAATAATTTATTTAGCTTCATTGAAATAGTTGTTCACATGATTAATCTTATGTAAAAGTGATGTCTAGACTTCTATATTTATGAAATGACATTAAAAGGTTTTCAATTTTTTAGAGTTTGGTGCTTTGAGAAGTGTAATGCAAATTTCTAGTGAACTAACTAAAAGTATTACAAGCACCTCTAGATATTTTTTCTTCTTAGCAAGGGATTAAGTATTGATTCTTTTGGTTAATCACCAAAATCTTTTTAAACTGATAAGCATAAAAAGGCATTTTGTGTTGCAGACATTACTAGTAATAAATTTCCATCTCATTCTCTCTTTACAATATGTCATAACCACTATTCTTCCTACTGGTAACAAAGATTTTAGACATTTATCGAACATGAAATTTAACTATAAAGGAAAAGCAGGATGGCAGAATAGGTTTTAGTTTTATTTAGGATGAATAAAATATGTAATCACTATTTGTTGCATTTGAAATAGTAATTAACTTGACATTTTGCACTTCCCAAGAAATACATATGTTAAGGTGTATGATACTTCTAGAACAAAATAAGAACAGTGAAATAGAGGAATGACGCTCTCTACAATTACTATTTATAGTACTCTTTCAACTCTGCATTCTATGTACTGCCCAACAATTTGGTAAATATGTGTACAATTATTATCCCTTTGAGTGACATGATCATCAATAAGTTCAGTGTAATAATGTACTGAGTTAGTTGGCAGGGGATAGTTACTACAAAAGATGATGAGCTGCTGCATAATTTTTTTAATTATAAAATATCCCTCTTCTATGATACTATTTTGAGGTCAATGTATTCTTTCAGGTCGCACAGTAAGAAAGATCTACATTTGTATCATCTTTGAATCTTTTGAATACAAATTGTATAGTTGTATGTTCAAAACGTGATCTGGATAGCCAGGTTAAAACTATGTCCTTAATTTTCTTGGTATTGATTATGTCGGAGCATGAAGGAAAGGTAATTGAAAGAAAGCTAGTGGAAAATCTCTAATCATTTTTTGATGATGCGAGATATAGAAAATTAGAGACAGTTGACCCATAAATAGAGATGGGAAATATGCTCCAGGGTCAGAAAGATCAGCTAAAATATCTCAGGTTGTTGTTGATAATCAAAATTACATGGAGGGTGGAGCTTTTGAAGATTCTAATCTTATAGAAAAATTTTGGAGACTAGAAGTCCTTTTACGAAATGAAAAGGTAATGATTGTGTGGACTTGGGGCCGTCAATAATGAGCAACAAAGGAATCATGTTGGAAGGGCAGAGTGAAGAATTTTAGGAGAACTGTTATATCTAGGAATGTTGATTTGGTTGCATAAATAGTGCCATAACATTTATGTTTTAGCCACATGGAAATTGAGATGTAAATACATTATTTGTTTTTAATATATACAAAAGTTATCTTTATATTTGTTTTGTGCATCTTGTTCTATGTAATGTATGTTGTATATTTCTTGTATTAAATTAAATAGAAATTTAGTTATTTAGTAAGGAACAAAAAATTATGGTCCATAAAACACAATTTAGGGACTATAAATATTTTTTAGGACCAATAGAAACTGGTCGCTAAAGGTCTATAGGGATGAATAGTACACAATTAATTTTGAATTAGGGCCCAAAAAGTTGGTCGTCAAAACATATTTAGGGACCATATTTTAGGCATCGCTAAATACTTTTAGGGACTAGAAAAAAAATTGCATCACTATTGCCTTTTACCAAAGAAGCCTATAAGGATGGGTGGCGACTAGATTTTTCTGGTTGCTATTGACATTAACGAACCGAAATCTGAATTTTAGGGATCATATTTCCTTTCGTTAATAACTATTTTTCCTGTAGTGCATTGCATAAATTGGTAATGGAACTTAAAGTTTGCTTGGATAGTTTATATGGTTAAATGGTAAGGCCTTGGTGGCTATGGCTTTGGTTTAAATAAAAAATCTTAGGGGGTACATGAGAATCCCCTAAGTGAATTTAATAATGGAAACTACAGGGTATATGGGAATTCCGAAGAATTGTCTAATGACATTGCTTGCAAGTTATAGTCGACACGATTATACCAGTTAATATGTCATTGATTCTTAATATATGGAATTTGTAGTTTGGTTGTGTGCTAATGATTTTGATTGGGCAATAATGATGAGTTATGATAGCTAACCGTGAAATTTTTAGTCCAATGGACGGACACTAGAAACTCATGTTTTCCAACATAAAAATTAGTCATGGAAAACATATACTTATGGGGTACATGGGAATCCCCTAAGCTATATTTGTATATATGTATCATGGTAGGTGAAGAGTACACGGGAATCTCCAACCCCTATGACATCTCTGATTCATATGACTACATGCACTGAGACCCGTTCAAGGGTAACACTGGACCCATATAGCCCGTGGTAGTTCTAGGATGGTTAACCTACAAAAACTAAGGTTAATGGTTCCAATACATGCTAAACCTGGATTACTGTCCGTATCCTGAGTGCATGCTAGCTTTCACCCGCAAACTGTTCTTCGAACAGTTGTATCCCCCATGCGATGCAAAAACTAGCAATTCTATTCCTTCTCTTCAGTGATCAGATTAAGGGACAACATAGAGTTGGATTGAAGTGGTGAGCTTTCTTATTCCGAAATGCTCTATTTTGTTATTGTTTTTTGTTCATATTTTAATTATTTCTTAGACTTTCATTTTGTCTATGCTCGGGGGAATTTCCCAATTGGATATTGTTTTGATTTTGAATAGAGGCTTTTAGAGACTACTTTAGGTAGGTATAGGTGGTATCGGTATAAGTGTATGCGTTGGTATTAGTATTGGTACCGGAGTTGACGTCATTTGACTATATTTATATTAAAATTTTTCTATTTGGTTATGTTTTATAAAGTTAGAATTCATTCAACATATGGTGTAGGGAGATTATAGTGGGCTATTAGGGGTGGTCTTCGATCACGGTTTGTATTGAGGCATTCAACATGACTAGGACATAGTCTGGATCATGTCACGAATGATCCTTGTGGGGAAAATTGAAACACCTCAGATTTTGAACCTTAGAAAATTTCCTAAGTTAAGCATTATGGACATCATGAAATTTTTGCATACTAGTCGTATGATATAGTACGATTTAGGGTCCCTCCACTCGTATGAAAATGAGTGTGGTTTGGTTTCATTCTGTCTAAGGTACGATTAGGTATCTTACTAGTTTTATGTTAGGGTACGAGTAGTATAGTAAATAAACTATACGTTGTTCCATGTGTATAGCCAAGAGGATTCGGACTAGGGTATTGTTTAATGGTACTTATCATATGGTTGGATATAAGGCGGTCTAGGAGCTTGTATGTTGGGCAATGTTGAAGCTTAACTTAATTCCTAGGGTACGAGGGTTGTGTACCACTCGTATGTTTGTGTACGAGTTATGGGGAGGAGTTGTACCTTCTAATTCATGTTTTACATCCTTTATGTTGAGGAAATTCTATATATTTCCCACCCTAAAACCCTTAAGTCCCCTCGTCTTAAAACATATTATTTCCTCTTATAAAATACATTGAAAGATCAAAACACTTAAAAATACTCTCTTAACTCTCTAGAGAAAATTGGGTGTAGGGTTTTTTAATGATGTTCATCAAGAAGCTCAAAAGTCAGGTTTCTTTCTAGAATTTTTGTGAATAAGGAATGTAACTTTCCCCCATTTTTAGTTATTTAATGCTTAATTATAATTCCTAAACTGTGACTTTGAAACCCAATGTTGAGAGTTTTGTTGCATATGGTTGAGTATTGTTTACCCTTGATTTAACTTTCTTTTATATTTGTTCTTGAAAAGGGTTTGAACGTGTGTGTTCTTAGTAATTGTGGTTCAACAAAAGGGTCAAAGGTTACCCTAAACTTGATGGTTTTTACTTTGCTTTTGGACTTGGTAAATGTATTCCCTCAAAATATTTGTGAAAGTGCTTTAGGGAATAAACTATTCACATGATAGTGATGGTTTGAACTAAGGCATTGGCCTAATGAATACAAATGGTTGGTAAATAGTTTTGTAGAGGCCATGTTGGCCATGTTATGATTAAAATATAAATGTTGGTGGTTTAATTGGAAAAAAGGGGTTTGAATCCCTAAACATAGCTTGAGTTATGTCTTTGTTAGACCATGGGTTCGAGTCACTAAACGTTGAATTGAATTGATATCTTTGTATAGACAATTTGTTCTAGTCGTAAAGTTGAATGGAAATGGTTATGGCATTGTTGTTGGCTTATAAATGGGGTTTGTATAATGATACCAACGAAGTGCCTTTGGGAAAGAATTAGCTTAATGGTTGTGTATGTGAAAGAATAGTTTTAAATTGGGATTTAGAGTGGGATGTGTAGCTGAGTTGTAAAAGTGGAGTCTAAAGGACTATCACTTGAAACCGCGGTAGCCGGTACGTATATCTTATGACTAGGTGGTTTGAGTCCCCCGAATGAAATATATGAATATGGGGTTCGAGTCCCTCATGTTGTATACATTGGTGCTATGTCACCTTTATTATGACGGTAGGTTTGAGTCCCCACAAAGGCATATACGGTTATAGATATTGTCAGGTTTGTGTTGCTACACGCACTGAGGCCCTTCCATCTAGGGGAGACCTGGTACCATATAACTCATGGTTGCCTTAATATATGACGGTTATTCTGCATAGCACAGGCTAATGTTTTCAAAGTTCATGCTATTCTTTTTCCATACCTCAGAATGGTATATATTATATGTATATATTGCATTGGCTATATGCATTGGTTGATTGGATTTGTAGCATTGGAACTATTTAAGACCCTACAATATCCTAGTTATTTCTGTCCTAAACATCATGCCGAAAGATGCCTCAGACTGAGATAGTTTCAGCCAAGTGTGAAGGCTTAGAATCATTTTTATCTTCAAGATTAAAGGAGCTTATTTTCTACCTTTCTAATCTTAGTATGTCGATTTTTAGATTGATTCTTGATCAGGGTCACTTGTAGGTGATCTCAAATGAGTTTTGGATTTTTTGGACTAGTGTAAGGGTGAGTTTGGATGTCCAAAATAGAAAAGGGTCACGATAGGCCCGCACCGCGAGGTCCAGTTGACTCAAGTAGGGTTCGTGCCGTGATGGGTAGTTGACCTAAGAAGGGTTCAAGCCTTGAGAGCCGCTTGACCCAATAATGGTTGTAATGCGATGAGGACCCTGCCCAGCATTGTTTTATCTAGGTTTGTGGGGAAAAATGGGTCATTTTCCTCTTACATTAATCAGCCTTAACATAAAATTTAATATCCCAAAGGGATAAATACAATTATTGTTCTCAAAATCATCCCAATAACAAGACCTAGTTTTATTAAGATGAAAAATCAAGTCTCAAGAAATCACCACTTTTTTCATGAAATTAATTGTCAAGTCATGCTGGTGTTTATTCAAGGGTTTCCTTCCACCGTTGGAGTTCAAGAACCTCTTTTAAAATTGCATGTTGATTGCCTTCACGAATTTCATTTCGAATTTGATTGTATTCATGACTATGATGTTATTTAGGTTTTAATCCATGACTTATTACAAGTTTCATGTGAAGTAATTAATATGTGTGTAGTGTTATGTGGATTTATGTTTAAAACACCTTGAACTTTTAAGTTGGGATTTTGATCATGATCCTTGCATATTGGTTTTATTATATGCACAAATTCATGCCTCTTAAGTGTATGACAAAATGTTTAAAAGAAAGCATTGTTAACAAGCTACTAGTGTTAGGTCATTATGACAACACCATGTTTTAATTTCAATGCTATCAAGTCTTGGGGGGTATTTAATACCCAAAATCTACTTGTTTAGCTAGAATTGTAGTAACTTCAGAATAGTCTCAGTGATGTCACATACAGTAGTACTCAGTCAGTTACAGAACTGAGTGTAATCAGTTAGTCTATAAAACTCAGTGAACTCAGTCCAGTTCAGTCAGTTAACACGATCAACAATAGTTCAATCAAGCCTAGAATAGTTTAGAATTTAGTTTAGTGTATATTCAGTTAGGAGTAGGAATCAACACCGAGAGAACATATGAATTGGGTCATTTCTTCCATAAGAGGGTTTGACCCCTAGGAGCAATCCTTGTATTACAGAACTACGTATCTAGCGTAGGTTGAGATGTCTCCCTACCAGACAAGGGTTGATGTATCTCATACGAGTTTTCCTGCCTGAGTGGGTTGACAAAATATCTTCCTACCAGAGAGGGTTAACTCATAGCCATTGTTAGTATCCCTATGAAAGGCGCTAACACCCTTCTATCTAAGGTCACAGGTTGGACCCCAACTCAATTCATAGTTCGGGTATGTTGGTTAGATGAATACTCCCACGAATAAAATTTCAAGTTCAGACTCAATATAAATCCTCTGTTCAGTTCTCAAAATTAGGACTGTCTGACACAGTCACCTAGCTCAGTATGGAACTAAGTTCCATTCCACAAAATCAGAAATGTTAGAAATAGTCACCCAGTTATCAGTAATTCAATTATTAGTGGTCTCAGTATAGTAAAGTAGATATTCATGCAACATTGAAAAATCAATAATTATAGTAGTTTCAAATATACATATACTCTCATTCAGTTATATTCATGTTACTCAGTTAGTTATTGACCATGCATATGAACCCTTGCATATCAGCCTACCTCTCTTTTCATACCAGTACATTCAAAGTACTGACATATACTCTTTCTTTGCACTATGATTTCTCATATCATAGGTTCAGACACATGGGCTCATGACCATACTTAGTAGCCCATACTTTTAGCCTTAGCAGATTTAGTGGTGAGTCCTCCTAGTCCAAGGATAGAGTTATTATTTTTGTATTTCAGTATTTAATATATTCAGTAGTCAGAGTTAATTGGGGAATTATCCCATCAACTATATATTCAAACAGTTAAAGGGTTTCAAACTAGACTATTTTAGATAGATGTTCAATTTCCAATTTTTTTTATCAGTATTTCATTTTAGTTATGAACCATATGGCATATTCATCCTAATTTCTACATTATTACAGTGTTATTATATAGTGTTTAAAACAGGTACCAGTCATGGGTTAGCTTGTGGTCCTACGGGATTATGAGCACCATCTTACATCTGGGGTGCAGACTTGGGTCGTTACAAACATGGTATCAGAGCCTTATGATTCTAAAGATTCCTAGGAAGTCTGAAAGCCGCATCAAGTAGAGTCTTAGATATGGTGTGTAGCTCGCCACACTTATAAACAAGAGGCTATTAGGTGTTTTAGGAAAAGTTCCCCTTGTTTTTATGTTCATATCATATGAGTGAGCATGAGCTCAAGTCAAAGTCTAAGTCTATTCCAGTTTCCCCTTCCATTTACATAATATCTCTCCCAAAAGAACTAATGAAATAAGAAAAGGAAATCAACCAGTACCTCATCCCATTTATGCCGATTCCCTAGTTGAGCATGTCTCCCATGCAGAATTTAGAGCTATGTTCACTACCCTGGCCCATTCTGTAGCATCCTAGAATGAGCGGCCAGTTGCAGTTCAGGACAACCAGTGGCCAATACTGTTGTGGCTAAGATTCGGGACATCACCTGAATTAATTCCCTATTATTTACTGGGTATAAGTCAGATGAAGGACCACAAGAGGGGGTGACTGCTAGTAAGAGTGCTATGTTGGCCACACATCAATTGTAGGATATTTATCACTCATGGTTCAAGTAGGGAAAGGTAGAGAGGGTCTAAAATGCAGGTCCCGTAGAATATGACGTCTTTACCACTACTTTTCTGGATAGGTTCTTTCCACTAGAGTTGATGAAATCTAAAGTTTTGGAGTTTATTAACATGAAGTAAGGAAACATAATAGTGAAGGAGTATTCTCTTAAGTTTACTCAATTAGCTAGATATGCCCCTCATATGGTAGAATATAGCTTATCTAAGATGAGTAAGTTTATGTTTGGTGTGTCTCGCAATGTGGTCAAAGAGTGTAGGACCACAATATTGATTAAGGAGATGGTCATATTCAAGGTCATGGTCCATTCTTAATAGATATAGGAGGCTAAGAATAAGGAGAAAGAGAGGGACACCAAGAGATATAGAATAGGTAACTTCAATTCACTCAACCTAAGTTATAGAGTGGTAATCGTTCTCAGTTCCACCTAAAATCTTGAATTCTACCTCAGTCCTCAACTAGTGCTCCAGTCCCAAAATCAGAGATTGCTATAAAGATAGGACACCAGGCCTTAAACCTCAGGGCAGTGTTAGCAGTGCCCGATCAAATCCTCTTTGCCAAAAGTATAGTAGAAACCAACAGTGTACCTACAGAGCTGATACTGAGGTTTTCTTCGGATGTGGCAAGCCAAGCCATAGGTTCAGAGAGTGTCCTCAGGTGGGTTCGCAGAGTCAAAATAATCATCCCCTAGATCAATCCGATCTCCCGAATCAGTAGGGTGTCGCTTCTAGTGCCACCAGTTTAGAACGCCTAAACAGACTCTATGCACTTCAATCCCAACAATACCAAGAAATTTCTCTTGATATAGTCACTGGTATGCTAAAGTTTATAATTTACATACTTATGATTTGGTAGATCTAGGAGGTTTATTTTCATTTGTAACTCCTTATATAGTTGCTGTCTTTGGAGTTAGTCTTGAAATTTTAGCAGAGCCCTTCTCAATATCAACCCAAGTGGGTAAATCTATCATACTCTGATGGGTATATAGGAACTATCTGATTATGATATCTTAGAAAGTTACTTCAATAGACTTAGTAGTATAAGAGATGACCGATTTTCACGTCATTCTCAACATGGACTGGCTTCATTCATATTATGCTTCAGTTGACTACATAAAAGAATGTTGTCTATTTTTAATTTATGAATGAATCTATCCTAGAATGGAGAGAAAGTATTTCAGCTCTTAGTTTCAGCTTGTTTCCCACCTTAGAGAGAGAAAAATGACATTTAAGGGGTTTCTCGACCATTTTGATAAAGTTAAGAATTCTAGTTCTGAGAATCCTAGTCTTTAGTAAATTCCAGTAGCTTGTGAATTTCTAAATGTCTTTCGACCATTTTGATAAAGTTAAGAATTCTAGTTCTGAGAATCCTAGTCTTTAGTAAATTCCAGTAGCTTGTGAATTTCTAAATGTCTTTCCAAAGATCTCCCTGGAGTCCCTTCTTAACGGGAAATCGGTATTTTAATAGACCTTCTTCTAGAGACTAAACCTATCTCTATTCCACCATATAGAGTGGCACCAACCAAACTCAGAGAGCTAAAAGAATAGTTAAAGGATCTCCTAGATAAGGGATTCATCAGACCTAATATTTCCCCGTGAGGTACACCAATCTTATTCGTGCATAAGAAAGATGGTTCTATCAATTGAGTACTGTCAGTTGAACAAAGTCACGGTCTAGAACTAGTATCCCCAGAATTGATGACTTAGTGGACCAACTTCAGGGTGCCATTTACTTTTGTAAGATTGAACTCATATTAGGTTATAATCATCTCCGATTCAGAGAATGTGATATTTTGAAAACATCTTTCAGAACTCAGTATGGTCACTTCAAATTCCTAGTCATGCCATTTGGTCCTACCTATTCCCCAAAAGCTTTCATGTAATTGATGGACTGCGTATTCAATGTATCCAACATTTTCTACCCCTTAAAATTGTGGAAATTCTATCTTATTTAAACATTAATCATTTAAGAATTCATCACTAACACTTCTGGTTACTTGATATGACTTAAAAAAAGTTTGGGGGATGACATACTAACCAACCATGGAGCCCATCTCTAACCATGAGTACAAATTTCTCAAAAAATCCCTAAGATTCTAAGGAATGTACTTTTCCAAGAAGAACTTACAAAACTTGGTAAATATCAGCAGAAAGGATCTATCTACCTAGAATATAGATAACCTCCCTACCAATGTTGAACTTCTAAGTCTAATTAAAAAGAAGTATAATGCACACTATGCGTCTTACCTATACCTAAATTATTGAGACTATGCTCAGTAGCGATAAGGAACGCAAACGCATCCTCGCCAGATGCATCATAAAACCTAGGAGTAGACAATTTAATAAATGTAGCCAACATTTTCTGCTCCTTAAAATTAGGGAAATTCTATCTGATTTAAATATTAATGATTTAGTAAGTCATGAATAACTCTTCCTGAGATTATATATGACCTAAATAAAGTTCAGGGTATTACACAAACCGACTATAGGGCCTTGTTTCGACCATCAGTACGGATATATCAAACTATCCCTAAGACTATAAGGAATGTACTTCACCAATAAGATCTGTAAGAACTGGATAAATATCAGTAGAGAAGATCTTTCTAGCCTAAAATAAAGATAACCTCTCTACCAATGTTGACCTTCCAAGTACTACATAAAAGAAGTGAAATCCATACCACGAGTCTCAACTATTCCCAAAATTAATTAGCCTATGCTCACAAGCAATCAAGAATGCATACGCATCGTCTCCCAATGCATCATAAAACGTAGGAGGAGCCAATTTCAAGAATGGAGCCAACATTTTATGATCCTCGAAATTAGGGAAATTCTATCTGATTGAATAGTAATCATTTTGGAAATCATCACTAACTCTTCAGGAGACTAGATATGACCTAAAGAATGTTTGGGGTATAACGCAAACCAACCATGTAGCCCTGTTACAACTATGAGAACTAATCTCTCAAACAATCTTGAAGACTATAAGAAATGCACTTCTCAAAGACAATCTTACAGAACTGGGTAAATATCTGCAAAGAAGAACTAGATGGCTTAGAATAAAGATAACCTCTCAACCAATTTTTTAATTTCAAAGTCCTACTAAAAAGAAGTGTAATCCACATCACGAGTCTCAGCAATGCCTAAATTATGGAGCCTATACTGACTATAAATAAAGAATGCATATGCATCCTTTCCTTATGCGTTTATATAACCTAGGAGGAGCCAATTTCAAGAATGTAGCCAAAATTTTCTGCTCATCAAAATTGGGGAAATTCTATCTTATTTAAACATTAATCATTTAGCAAGTCATCACTAACACTTCTGGAGACTAGATAAGACATATAGGAAGTTTGGGGTATAAAACAAACCAACCATGGAACCTTGTTCCAACTATGAGAACTGATCTCTCAAACAATCCCAAAGACTATAAGGAATGTTCTTCTCCAAGAATATCTTGTAGAACTAGGAAAATATTAGTAGAGAAGATCTAGCTGGCCTAGAACAAAGTTAACATCTCTACCAATGTTAAGCTTCCAATTCCTACTAAAATGAAGTGTAATCCACACCATGTTTCTTAGGTATGCACAAATATGGAGCCTATGCTCAAAAGAAATCAAAAACCCAAAGCATTCTCGCCCGATGTATCATAAAACCTAGGAGGAGCTAATTTTATAAATGTTGCCTACACCTTCTGCTTCTGAAAATTTGGGAAATTCTATTTAATTTCAATATTAATCATTTAGGAAGTAATTACGAACTTTTCTAGAGACTAGATATGATTTAAAGAAAGTTTGGCATATTATACAATCCAACCATGGAGCCCCGCTCCAACCATAATAACTAAATTCTAAAATAATCCAGATGACTATAAGGAATGTACTTCTACAAAAAGATCTTGAAGAAAATGGTGAATACCAACAAAAAAGATCTAGATGGCCTAGAATAAAAATAATCTATCTACCAATGTTAATTCTCCAAGTCCTACTAAAATGAAGTGTATTCCACTCTACGAGTGTCATATATACCCACCCTATGCTCACAAGCAATCAAAACACAAATGCATCCTCATATGATGCATCATAAAACCTAAGAGGAGCCAATTTCAAGAATGTAGACAATATTTTTTGGTCCTCAAAATTGGGGAAATTCAATCTAATTTAAACATTAAACATATAGGAAGTCATCACTAACTCTTCTAGAGACTATATATGACTTAAAGAATATTTGGGGTATTAGTAAAAACAACAATGGAGCCCTGCTCCAACTATTAGAACTGAACTCTCAAACAATCCATAAGACTTTAAGGAATGTACTTCTCTAAGAATATCTTACAGAACTAGGTAACTATTAGCTGAGAAGATCTAGTTGGCTTAGAATAAAGATAACCTCTCTACCAATGTTGAGCTTTCATATCCTACTAAAAATAAGTGCAATCCATACGACGATTCTCAAATATGCCCAAATTATTGATCCTACGCTCACAAGCAATCAAGAATGCATATGCATCCTCGCCTGATGCATCATAAAACCTAGGAGGATCCAATTTAAAGAATATATCCAATATTTTCTACTCTTCGAATTTGGGGAAATTCTATCTGATTTAAACATTAATCAATTAGGAAGTCATCACTAACTCTCCTGGAGATTAGATGCGGCATTAAGAAAGTACTGGGTATAACACAAACCAACCATGGAGCCCTTCTTCAACCATGAGTATTGATCTCTCAAACATTCCCTAAGACAATAACAAATGTACTTCTCCAAGAAGATTTGGTAGAATTGGGTTAAAATCAGAAGAGAGGATCTAGCTTCCTAGAATAAAGACAACCTCCCTAGTAATATTGAGCTTCCAAGTCCTATTAAAAATAAATGTAATCTAAACCACGAGTCTCAACTATACCCAAACTATGGACCTATGCTCAGAATCAATCATAACGTAAATGCATCCTTGCCAGATGCATCATAAAACCTAGGAGAAGCCCATTTCAAGAATGTAGCCAACATTTTTTCTCATAAAATTAGGGAAATTCTATTTGATTTAAACATTAATCATTTAGGAAGTCATCAACAACTCTACTGGAGACTAGATATGATCTAAAGAACATTAGGGGTATAACATAAAGCAACCACAGAGCCTTGCTATTACTATGAGAACTGATCTCTCAAAAAATCCATGAAAGTATAAGGAATGTACTTCTCGCAGAAGATCTTGCAAAACTGGGTAAATACCAGTAGCAAAGATTAAGCTAGCCTAGCGTTGAGATAACCTCTCTACCAATGTTGAGATTCTAAGTCCTACTAAAATGAATTGTAATCCACACTACGAATCTCAACTATGCCCAAATTAAGGAGGCTATGCTCATAAGAAATGAACAACGCATATGCATCGTCACCTGATGCATCATAAAACAAAATAAAAGCCAATTTCAAAAATGTGGAAAACATTTTTTGCAGCTCGAAATTAGGGAAATTCAATTTTATTTAAACATTAATTGTTTAGAATGTCAGCACTAACTCTTCTGGAGACTAGACACGACTTGAAGAATGTTTGGGTTATTACATAAACCAACCATGGGGCCCTGCTCCAACCATGATAACTCATCTCTCAAATAATTTTTAAGACTATGAGGAATGTACTTCTCCAAGAAAAGCATGCAAAATAGGGTAAATATCAGCATAGAAAATCTAGCTAGCTTAGAATCAAGAAAACCGCTTTACCATGGTTGAGCTTCCACGTCCTACTAAAAAGAAGTGTAATCCACAACAATAGTCTCAAGTATGACAAAATTTGAGAGCCAATGCTTACAAAAAATAAATAAAAAATACGTATCCTTACTCGATGCATCATAAAACCTAGGAGGAGCTTATTTCAAGAATGTAGCCAATATTTTCTGCACCTCAAAATCCACACGTCTCAATTATTCCCAAATTATAGAGCTTATGCTTACAAGCAATCAAGAATTTATACGCCTCGCCCGATGTGTTATAAAACCACGAAGGTGCAAATTTCAAGGATGTAGACAACATTTTTTGCTCTTAAAAATTAGGAAAATTCTATCTGATTTAAACATAAATCATTTAGTAAGTAATAACAAACTCTTCGGGAGGTTAGATATGACTTAATGAAAGATTTGGGTATAGCACAAACAAACTAAGGAGCCCTGCTCCAACCATGATAACTGATCTCTCAATCAATCCCTAAGACTATATGGAATGTACTTCTCCAAGAAGATTATGCAGAACTGGGTAAATATCAGCAAAGAAGAACTAGCTAGCATAGAATAAAGATAACCTCTTTACTAACGTTCAGCTTCTAAGTACTACTAAAAAGAAGTGTAATCCACATCATGAGTCACAACTATGCCCAAATTATTAAGAATATTCTTACATGTAATCATGAACGTATACGCTTCCTCATCCGATGCATCATAAAAGCTAGGACAAGCTAATTTCAAGAATGTTCACAACATTTTTTGCTTCTCAATATTGGGCAAATTCAATTTGATTTAAACATTAATCATTTAGGAAGTCATCACTAACTCTTATGGTGAATTCTCCAAGAAGGTCTTGCGGAGCTGAATAAATATTAGCAGAGAAGTTCTAGCTAGCCTAGAATAAAGATAACCTCTCTATGAATATTGATCTTCAAAATCCTACTAAAAAGAAGTGTAATCCACACCACGAATGTCAACTGCTCCTAAATTATGGACGCTATACTCACAAACAATCAGAACGCATGTGATTTAAACAATTTTTGCTCCTCAAAATTAGGGAAAGTCTATCTTATTTATACATTAATCATTTATAAAGTGATCACTAACTCTTCTGGGGACTAGGTATGAATTTCAAAAAGTTTGGGGTCAAACACAAACCAACCAAGGAGTCCTGCTCCAACCTTGATAACTGATCTCTCAAACAATCCCTCATACTATATAGAATTTACATCTCGAATAAGATCTTGAAGAACTGGGTAAATATCAGCAGAGAAAATATTACTAGCCTAGAATAAAGATAAACTCTCGACCAATGTTGATCTAGTAAGTACGACTAAAAAAAGTGTAATCCATACCATGAGGCTCAACTATGCCCAAATAATAGAGCCTATGCTTACAATCAATTAAGAATGCATGTGCATCCTCGCCTGATGCATCATAAAACAAGGAGGAGTCAATTTCAAGAATGTAGCCAACATTTTCTGCACCAAGAAATTGGGGAAATACTATTTAATTTAAACATGAATCATTAAGTAAGTCATCACTAACTCTTCTAGAGTCTAGATATGAATTGAAAAAAGTTTGGGGTATAACACAAAACAACTAAGGACTCCTCCAACCATGATTCCTGGTCTCTCAAAAAATCCATCAGACTATAAGTAATTTACTTCTCGAATAAGATCTTGAAGAACTGGGTAAACATCAGCAGAGAATCACCTATTGGCCTAGAATAAAGATAACCTCTCTACTAATGTTAAGCTTCCAAGTACTAATAAAAAAGGTGTAATCCACACCACGAGACTCTACTATGCCAAAATAATAGAGCCTACACTTACAAGCAATTAAGAATGCATGCGCATCCTCGTCCGATGCATCATAAAAACTAGGAGGAGCTAATTTCAAGAATGTAGCCAACATTTTCTACACCAACAAATTGGGGAAATTCTATTTAATTTAAACATTAATCACTTAGGAAGTCATCACTTACTCTTCTAAAGACTAGATATGAATTAAAAAAAGCTTGGGTTATAAGACAAACCAACCAAGGAGTACTGCTCCAACCATTAAAATTGATCTCTCAAATAATCCATCAGACTTTAAGGAATTTACTTCTCGAATAAGATCTTGAAGAACTGGGTAAATATCAACAGTGAAGATCCTACTGGCCTAGAATAAAGATAACCTGTCTACCAATTTTGAGCTTCCAAGTACTACGAAAAAAGTGTAATCAACATCATAAGGATCAACTATGCCCATATAATAGAGCCTATGCTTACAAGCAATTAAGAATGTATACGAATCCTCGCCCGATGCATCATAAAAACTAGGAGGAGCCAATTTTAAGAATGTGGGCAACATTTTGTGCACCTCAAAAATGGGGAAATTCTGTTTAATTTAAACATTAATCATTTAGGAAGTCATCACTAACTCTTCTTGAGACTAGATATGACTTAAATAAAATTCGTTGTATAACACAAACGAACCTTAGAGACCTGCTCCAACCAGGAGAACTAATCTCTCAAAAAATCCCAAAGACTATAAGAAATATACTTTTACAAGAATATGTTCTAGAACTAGGTAAATATCAGCAGTTAAGATCTACCAGGCCTAGAATAAAGATAACCTCTCTACCTATGTTATGCTTCCAAGTCCTACTAAAAAAAGTGTAATCCGTACCACAAGTCTCAACTTTACCAAAATTATAGAGCATATCTCAAAAGCGATCAGGAATGCATACGCATCCTCGCCCAACGCCATCATAAAATAAAGGACGATCTAATTTCAAGAATGTATCCATCATTTTCAACTTCACAATATTGGTGAAATTCAATCTGATTTAAACATTAATCATTTTGGATGTCATCACTAACTTTTCAGGAGACTAGATATGGTTTAAAGAACGTTCTGGCTATTACATAAAGAAACCATGGATCCCTGCTCTAACCAGGACAACTGATCACTCAAATAATCAATAAAACTATAAGGAATATACTTCTCCAAAAAGATACTGCAGAACTGGGTAAATATCAGTAGAGAAGATCGACCTGGACTAGAATAACGATAGCCTCTCTACCAATGTAGAATTTCAAAGTCCTACTAAAAAGAAGAGTAATCCACACCACGAGTCTCAACATTGCCATAATTAGGGAGCCTATACTGACTATAAATAAAGAACGCATATGCATCCTTTCCCAACGCATCGTATAACCTAGGAGAAGCCAATTTCAAGTATGTAGACAATATTTTCTGCTCATCGAAATTGGGGAAATTCTATCTTATTTAAACATTAATCATTTAGCAAGTCATCACTAACACTTTTAGAGACTAGATATGACTTAAATAAAGTTTGGGATATAGCACAAACCAACCATGGAACCTTGTTCCAATGATGAGAACTGATTTCTCAAATAATCCCATAGACTATAAGGAATATACTTCTCCAAGAAGATATTGCAGAACTAGGAAAATATTAGCAGAGAAGATCTAGCTGTCCAAGAATAAAGTTAGCATCTCTACTGATATTAAGCTTCCAATTCCTACTAAAATAAAGTGTAATCCACACCATGATTCTCAACTATGCACACATATGGAGCCTATTCTAAAAAGCAATCATGAACCCATACGGATCGTCTCCCGATGCATCGTAAAACCTAGGAGGAGCAAATATTAAGAATCTAGCCAACATTTTTTAGTCCTTGAAAATGGGGAAATTCTAACTGATTTAAACATTAATCATTTAGGAAGTCATCACTAACTCTTCTAGAGACTAAATGTGACTTAAAGAAAGTTTGGCGTATTACACAAACCAACCATGGAGCCCTGCTTCAATCATAACAACTGAACTCTAATAAATTCCATATAACTATAAGGAATGTAATTCTACAAGAAGATCTAGTAGAACAGGGTAAATACCAAAAGAAAAGATCTAGCTCGCCTATAATAAAGATAATCTATCTACCAATGTTGAGCCTCCAAGTCCTACTAAAATAAAGTGTATTCCACTCTACGAGTGTCATACATGCCCAAACTATGGACCCTTTGCTCACAAGCCATCAGAACACTAACGCATCCTCGTCCGATGCATCATATAACCTAGGAGGAGCCAATTTCAAGAATGAAGACAAAATTTTTTGGTCCTAAAAATTGGAAAAATTCAATTTGATTTAAATATTAAACATATAGGAAGTCATCACTAACTCTTCTTGAGACCAGATATAACTTAAAGAATATTTGGGGTATTAGTAAAACCACCCATGGAACCCTGCTCCAACTATTAGAACTAAACTCTCAAACAATCCATAAGAATATAAGGAATGTACTTCTCTAGGAATATCTTACAAAACTAGGTAACTATCAGCTAAGAAGATCTAGTTAGCTTAGAATAAAGATAACCTCTCTACAAAAGTTGAGCTTTCAGATCCTACTAAAAAAAAAGTGCAATCCATACGAAGAGTCTCAAGTATGCCCAAACTATTAAGCCTATTCTCACAAGCTGTCAAGAATGTATACGCATCCTCGCCCGATGCATCATAAAACCTAGGAGGATCCAATTTCAAGAATATATCCAACATTTTCTACTCCTCAAAATTGGGGAAATTCTTTTTGATTTAAACATTAATCGTTTAGGAAGTCATCACTAACTACTCTAGAGACTAGATATGAATTAAAAAAAGTTTGGGCTATAATACAAACCAACTAAGGAGAACTGCTCCAACCATGATAAATGATCTCTCAAACAATCCCTCAGACTATAAGGAATTTACTTCTCGAATTAGATCTTGAAGAACTGGGTAAATATCTGCAGAGAAGAGCCTACTGGTCTTGAATAAAGATAACCTCTCTACTAATGTTGAGCTTCCAAGTACTACTAAAAAAAATTGTAATCCACACCCCGAGGATAAACTATACCCAAATAATAGAGCATATGATTACAAGAAACTAAGAATGCATATGCATCCTCGCCTGATGCATCACAAAAACTAGGAGGATCCAATTTCAAGAATGTAGCCAACATTTTATGCACCACAAAAATGGGGAAATTCTATTTAATTTAAATATTAATCGTTTAGGAAGTCAGCACTAACTCTTCTAGAGACTAGATATGAATTAAAAAAAGTTTGGGGCATAACACAAACCAACCAAGGAGCCCTGCTCCAACCATGATAACTGATCTCTCAAACAATCCCTCATACCATAAGGAATTTACTTCTCGAATAAGATCTTGAAGAACTGGGTAAATATCAGCAGAGAAGATCCTACTGGCCTAGAATAAAGATAACCTCTCTACCAATGTTGATCTTCCAAGTCCAACTAAAAAGAGGTGTAATCCCCTCCATAAGTCAAAACTATACCCAAATTATGGAGACTATGCACACAAGCAATTAAGAACAGATACACATCCTTGCCCGATGCATCATAAAACCTAGAAGGAGACAATTTCAAAAATATAGCCAACCTTTTCTACTCCTCAAAATTGAGGATATTCTATATGATTTAAATATTAATCATTTAGTAAGTCATCACTAACTCTTCTGGGGACTAGATATGACCTAAATAAAGTTCGGGTATTAGACAAACCAACCATTGGGCCCTGCTCCAACCATTAGTATTGATATATCAATCATTCCTTAAGACTATAAGCAATGCACTTCTCAAACAAGATCCTGCAGAACTAGGTAAATATCAGCGGAGAAGATCTAGCTATCCTAGTATAAAGATAACCTCTATGCCAATGTTGAGCTTCAAGGTCCTTCTAAAAAGAACTTCAATCCACACCATGAGTCTCAACTATGCCCAAATTATGTATCCTATTGTCACAAGAAATCAAGAACACATACGTATCCTCGCCCTATGCATAAATAAAACATAAGGGGAGCTAATTTCAAGAAAGTAGTCATCTTTTTTTGCTCCTCGAATCTGGGGAAATTCTATCTGATTTAAACATTAATACTTAAGAAAGTCATCACTAACTCTTTTGGATACTTCCAATTAAGGAGGCCTACTGCAACCATGAGAACTAATCTCTTCAATAATCCCTAACACTATAAGGAATGTACTTGTCCAAGAAGATCTTATAAAACTTGGTAAATATCCGTATAGAAGATCTAGCTAGCCTAGAATAAAGATAACCTCTCAACCAATGTTGAGCATCCATGTACTACTAAAAAGAAGTGTAATCCACAACACGAGTCTTAACAATGCCAAAATTATAAGCATATGCTTACAAGCAATCAAAAACACATATCCATCCTTTCTAGATGCATTATCAAACATAGGAGGAGCCAATTTTAAGAATGTACCCAACATATTCAAATATTCAAAATTGGTGAAATTCTATCTGATTTAGGAATTAATTAATTATGAAGTCATGACTAACCCTTTTGGAGACTAGATATGAGTTAAAGATAGTTTGGGGTACTACAGAAGCCAACCATGGGGAACTTCTCAAACCATGAGAATTGATCTCTTGAAAAATCCCTAAGACTATAAGGAATGTAATTCTATAAAAAGATCTGACAGAACTGGGTAAATATTAGCATAAAAGATCAAAATGGACTAGAAAAAAGATAACCTCTCTACCAATGTTGAGCTCTGAAGTCCTACTAAAAAGATGTGTAATCCATAGCATGAGTCTTAACTATGCCCAAATTATGTAGCCTATATTCACAAGAAATAAAGAATGCATGAGAATTCTCACCTTATGCATCAATAAACCTAGGAGTTGCCAACGTCAAGAATGTAGCCAACAATTTCTACTCCTCGATAATTTAGGAAATACTATCTGATTTAAACAATAATCATGTAGAAAGTCATCACTAATTCTTTTGGTCACTAGATATGACAAAGAAAGTTGGGATATAACAGAAATCAACCATGGAGCACTGCTCAAACCATGAGATCTTATCTCCCAAATAATCCCTATGACCCTAAGGAATGATATTCTCTAAGGTGATCTTTCAAAACTAGGTAAATATTAGCAGAGAGGATCTAGCTGGCCTAAAATAAAGATAACCTCTCTACCAATGTTGAGCTTCTAAGTCGTACTAAAAAGAAGTATAATCCATACCACGAGTCTAAACTACACCTAAATTATAGATCCCATGATCACAAGAAATCAAGAACGCATACGCATCCTCGCCAAATTAATAATAAAACCTAGGAGAAGCCAATTTTAAGAACTTAGCCAACATTTTTTGCCACTCGGAATTGGTGAAATTATATCTGATTTAAGTATTAATGATTTTGGAAGTCATTACTAACTCTTCAGGAGACTACATATGACCTAAAGAAAGTTTGGGGTATTACACAAACCAACCGTGGGGCCCTGCTCCAACCATTAGTACTGATATCTCAAACAATCCCTAAGAATACAAGGAAAGTACTTCTCCAACAAGATCATGCAGAACTGGGTAAATATCAGCAGAGACAATCTAGCTGGCCTAGAATTAAGACACCCTCTCTACCAATGTTGAGCTTCTAAGTCCAAGTAAAAATAAGTATAATCCACACTATGAGTCTCAAATATACCTAAATTATAGAGCCTATGCTCGCAAGCAATCAGGAATTCATACGCATCCTTACCCGATGAATCATAAAACCTATGAGGAGCCAATTTCAAGAAAGTCAACTATTGTACCTCTCCAAGAAGATCTTCTAGAACTAGGTAAATATTAGTAGAGAAGATCTTGCTAGCCTAGAATAAAGAAAATCTCTATACCAACGTTGAGCTACCATGTTCTACTAAAAAGAAGGGTAATCCACACAACAACTCTTAACTATGCCCAATATATGTAGCCTATGCTTACAAGTAATCAAGAACGCATATGCATCCTCGTCCGATGCATCATAAAAACTAGGAGGAGCCCATTTCAAGAGTGTAGCTAACATTTTCTGCTTCTCAAAATTTGTGAAATTCTATCTGATTTAAACATTAATCCTTTAGGAAGTCATCCCTAACTCTTCTAGAGACTAGATATGACCTAAAAATTCTTTGGGCTATAACACAAACTAACAATAGACCCATGCTTCAACCTTGAGAACTAATCTCTCAAACAATCCCTAAGACTATAAAGAAAGTACTTCTCCAAGAAGATCTTACAGAACTGGGTAAATATCAGTAGAGAAGATCTCACTAGGCTAAAATAAAAATAACCTCTCTACCAATGTTGACCTTCCATGTACTACTAAAAAGAAGTGTACTCCACACCACTAGTCTTAATAATTCCCTAATTATAGGGCCTATGCTCACAAACAATTAAGAACTCATACGACTCCTCACCAGATGAATCATAAAACCTAGGAGTTGTCAATTTCAAGATGTAGCGAACATTTTCTTCTCCTCAAAATATGGGAAATTCATCTTATTTAAGCATTAATCATTTTGTATGTCTTCACTAGCTCTTTTGGAGACTAGATATGACATAATGAAAGTTTGGGTTATTACACAAACCATCTGTGGGGCCATGCTCCAAACATTAGTACTGATATCTCAAAAAATACCAAAGACTTAAGGAATGTACTTCTCTAAGAAGATGTTGTAGAACTGAGTATATATCAACAGAGAAGATCTTGCTGGCCAAGAATAACGATAACCTCTATACCAATATTGAGCTTCCAAGTACTACTAAAAAGAAGTGAAATCCAAATAAGGAGTCTCAACTATGCACTAATTATGGAGATTATGCTCAGAAACAATCAAGAACGCATACACATCCTCACAGGACGCATTATAAAACCTAGGAGGAGCCAATTTAAAGAATGTAGCCAATACTTTCTGCTCCTTAAAGTTGGGAAAATTCAATTTGATTAAAACAATAATCATTTAGGAAGTCATCAATAACTCTTCTCGAGACTAGATATGACATATAGAAAGTTTGGAGTATAACACAAGCCATCCATGGAGCCCTACTCAAACCATGAGAACTGATCTCTCAAACAATCCATAAAACTATAAGGAATGTCCTTCACCAAGATGATGTTACGGAATGGGTAAAGTATCAGCAGGAAAGATCTAGCTGGCCTAGAATAAAGATAAACTCTATACCGATGTTGAGCTTCCAACCCCTCCTAAAATTAAGTATAATCCATACTACGAGTCTTAACTATACCTAAATTATAGAGCCTATGCTCACAAGCAATCAAGAATGCATATGTATCCTCGCCCAATGCATCATAAAACCTAGGAGGAGCCAATTTTTAGAATGAAGCCAGCATTTTCTGCTCCTCAAAATTGGGGAAATTCTATCAAATTTAAACATTAATCATTAAGAAAGTCAACACTAACTCTCCAAGTGACTAGATATGATCTAAAAAATGTTTGGGGTATTACATAAACTAACAATTAGGCCTGCTCCATCCATTAGTACTAATATCTAGAACAATCCCTAAGACAATAAGGAATGTACTTCTCCTACAAGATCTTGTAGAACTAGGTAAATATTAGCGTAGAAGATCTAGCTGGCCTAGAATAAAGATAACCTCCATATCAATGTTGTGCTTCCAAATCCTAAAAAAAAGAAGTGTAACCCACACCACGAGTCTAAAATATGCACAATATATGTAGCCTATGCTCACAAGCAATCAAGAACGCATATACATCCTCGTACGATGCATTAGAAAAACTAGGAGACGCTAATTTCAAGAATGTAGCCAATATTTTCTGCTCCACAAAATTAGGGAAATTGTATCTGATTTAAACATTAATCCTATAGGAAATCATTCCTCACTCTTATGGAGAATAGAGATGAAATAAATAAAGTTCGGGGTATAATACAAACCAACTATGGAGCCCTGCTCCAACCATGAGAGCGGATCTCTCAAAAAATCCCTTAGACAACAAGGAATATACTTCTGAAAAATGATCTTGCAGAACTGGGTAAATATAGTAGAAAAGATCTAACTAGCTTAGAATAGAGATAACCTCTCTACCAATATTGAGATTCCATGTACTACTAAAAACAAGTGTAATTGATACCACGAGTCTTAACAAAAGACAAATTATAGAGCCTATGATCATAAATAATCAAGAAAGTATATGAATCCTCGCCTGATGCTTCGTAAAACATAGGATGAGCTAATTTTAAGAATGTAGACACCATTAAATAATACTAAAAATTGGGAAATTCTATATGATTTAAACATTAATCATTTAGGAAGTCATAACTAACTCTTCTATAGACTAGATACGAGTTAAAGAAAGTTTTAGATATTACACAAACAAACCATAGGGCCCTACTCCAATTATCAGAACTGATCTCTCAAACAGTCTATAAGACTCTGAGGAACGTAATTCTGTAAGAAGAACTTGTAGAACAACTAAATATTAGAAAAAAGATCTAGCTCGCCTAGAATAAAGATAGCCTCTCTACCAATATTGAACTTTCAAGTCCTACTAAAAAGTAGTGTAATCCTTACAACAAGTCTCAACGATGCATAAATTATGGAGCCTATGATCAAAAGCAATCAAGAACGAATACGAATCCTCACCTAATGCATCATAAAACCTAGGAGGAGCCAATATAAAAAATGTTGCCAACATTTACTGCTCCTCGAAATTAGAGAAATACTATATTATATAAGTATTAATCATTTAGGAAGTCATCACTAACTGTTCATGAGACTAGACATGACCTAAATAAAACTAGGAGTATTACACAAACCAACCATGGGCTCCTGCTTCAACTATTAGTACTGATATCTCACACAATCCCTAAGACTATAAGGAATGTACTTCTCTATAAAGATCTTGTATAACTAGGTAAATATCAATAGAGAAGATCTAGCTGGCCTAGAATAAAGGTAATCTCTATAACAATGTTGAGCCTCCAAGTCCTACTAAAAATAAGTGAAATCCACATCATGAGTCTCAACTATTCCCAAATTATGAGGCCTATGATCACAAACAATCAAGAACGCATACACATCCTCGCCCAATGTATCATAAAACCTAGGATAATCCAATTTAAAGGATGTAGCCAACATGTTTTCTATCTGATTTAAACATTAATCCTTTAGAAAGTCATCACTAACTCTTCTGGAGACTAGATATGACGTAAAGAATGTTTGGGGTATAATATAAAAAACTATGGATCCCTGCTCCAACCACGAGAATTGATCTCTCAAACTATTCCTAAGGCTATAAGGAATGTACTTCTTCCTGAAGATCATGCAGAACTAAGAAAATATTAGCAGAGAAGATCTAGCTGACCTAGAATAAAGATAACCTCTATACCAATGTTGAGGTTCCATGTACTACTAAAAATAAGTGTAATCAACATCACAAGTCTCAACTATGCCAAAATTATAGAGCCTATGTTCGCATGTAATCAAGAACCCATACGCATCCTCGCCTGATGCACATCAAACTTAGAAGAAGCAAATTTCAAGAATGTAGCAAACATTTTCTGCTCTTCAAAATTAGGGCAATTCTATCTGAATTAAACATTAATCATGTAAGAAGTCATCCCTAACTAATCTAGAAACTAGCTATGATCAAAAGAATGTTTAGGGTATTACGCACACCAACCATGAAGCTCTTCTCCAACAATAAGAATTGATCTTTCAAACAATCCCTAAGACTATAAGGAATGTACTTCTCCAAGAAAATCATGCATAACAGGGTAAATATAAGTAGAGGAGATCCAGCTAGCCTAGAATAAAGATAACCTTTATACCAATGTTGGGCCTCCTCGCCCTACTAAAAAGAAGTGTAATCAAGACCACGAGTCTGAACTATGCCAAAATTATGCAACATATGCTCACAAGCAATTAAGAACTCATATGCATCCTCGCCCGATGAATCATAAAGCTTGGGAGGAGCAAATTTCAATAATCTAGAACACAATTTTTTCTCCTCAAAATTGAGGAAATTCTATCAGATTTCAACATTAATCATTAAGGAAGTCATCACTAACTCTTTTAGAGACTAGATTTGACCTAAAAAAAGTTTGGGGAATAACACAATCCAACCATGTACCCATGATCCAACCATCAGAACTGATCTCTCAAACAATCCCTAAGACTATAATGAATGTACTTCTCCAAGTAGATCTTGTAGAACTAGGTAAAAATCAGCAGAGAAAATCTAGCTGGCCTCGAATAAAGATAACCTCTCTACTGATGTTGAGCTTCACTGTCCTACTAAAAAGAAGTATAGCACACACCACAAGTATCAACTATGCCTAAATTCTAGAACCTATGCTCATAATCAATCAAGAATGAATACACATCCTCGCCCGATGCATCATAAAACCTAGGATGTAACCAATATTTTCTGCTCTTAACAATTGGGGAAATGATATTTGATTTATACATTAATCAATTAAGAAGTAATCACTAACACTTCTGGTGACTGTAAGAACTTTCCCAAAGCTAAGCTTTATCCGCAGCTTTCTTATCGCCCCAAGCCAAGTTAGATATGACCAAAAGAATATTTGTGGTATGAGGACTGATCTCTCAAACAATACCCAAAACTACAAGGATTGTACTTCTCCAAGAATATCTAGTTGAATTCGGTAAATATCAGCAAAGAAGATCTAGATGGCCTAGAATAAAGAAAACTTCTCTACCTATGTTGAGCTTCCAAGTCCCCCTAAAAAGAAGTATAATACACACCAAAACTCTCAGCAATAACCAAATTATATGGCCTATACTCAAAAGAAATAAAGAACGCATACGCATCCTCGCCCGATGCATCATAAAACATAGGAGGAGCCAATTTTAATCATGTAGAAAACATTTTTTTCTTCTCGAAATTGGGGAAGTTCTATTTGATTTAAACATTAATCATTTAGAAAGTCATCACAACTCTTCAAGAGACTAGATTTGACCAAAAGAAATTTAGGGTGTAACATAAACCAACCATGGAGCCCTACTCCATCCATGAGAACTGATATCTCAATCAATACCTAAGACTATAAGGAATATATTTATCTAAGAAGATCTGTAGAACCGGGCAAATATCAGCAGAAAAGATCGAGCTGGCCTAGAATAAAGATAACCTCTATACCAATGTTAATCATCCATGTCCTACTATAAAGAATTTTAATCCACATCATGAGTCTCAACTACGCCCAAATTATGGATCCTATGCACACAAGTAATTAAGAACACATACTCATCCCTTCGCAGTGCATCATAAAGCCAAGGAAAAGCCAATTTCAAGAATGTAGACAAAATTTTTTGCTTCTCAAAATTGGGGAAACTATATCGTACTTAAACATTAACTATTAATGAAGTCATCACTAACTCATCTAAAGACTAGATTTGACCGAAAGAAAGTTCAGAGTATAACACAAACCAACCATAGAGCCCTGCTTCAACAATGAGAATTTATCTCTCAAACGATCTTAAAGGCTATAATATGGAATGTACTTATCCAATAAGAGCTTGCAGAATAGGGTAAATATCAGCAGGGAAGATCTAGCTAGCCTAGTATAAATATAAGCTCCCCACCAATATTGAGCTTCCATGTACTACTAAATAGAAGTGTAATCCATACCTTGAGTCTCAAATATGCCAAAATTATAGAACCTATGCTCAGAAGATATCAAGAACACAGATGCATTCTCTCCCAATGAATCATAAAACCTAGGAGAAGCCAATTTCAAGAATGTAACCAACATTTTTTGCTCTTCGAAATTGGTGAAATTCTATCTGATTTGAACATTAATAATTTTGAATGTCATCCCTGACACATCTAGAAACTAGATATGACTTAAAGAAAGTTTGGGGTATTAGACAAACTAATCATGGGGTCATTCTCTAACCATGAGAAATGATCTCTCAAATAATCCCTAAGAATGTATGGAATGTACATCTCCAAGAAGATCTTGTTAAATAAGGTAAGTATTAGCAGAGAAGATTTAGCTTCCCTAGAATAAATATAAACACTCTACCAATATTGAGCTTCACAGTCCTGCTAAAAAGAAGTGTAATCCATACTTAAAGTCTCGAATATACCTAAATTCTAGAGCATATGATCATAAGCAATAAAGAAAGCATACACATCCTCGCCCGATGTATCATAAAAACTAGGAGGATCCAATTTCAAGAATGTAGCCAACATTTTCTACTCCTCAAAATTTGGGAAATTCTATCTGATGTAAACATTAATACTTTAGAAAGTTATCACTAACTCTACTAGAGACTAGCTATGACGTAAAGAATGATTGGGTATAACATGAAAAACCATGGAGCCCTGTTGCAACCATAAGAACTGATCTCTAAGATAATACCTAAGGCTATAAGGAATGTACTTCTCCTCGAAGTTCCTGCAGAAGTTGGTAAATATCAGCAGAGAAGATCTAACTGGGCTAGAATAAAGATAACCTCTCTACTAATGTTGCGGTTCCATGTACATCTAAAATGAAGTGTAATCAACACCACGAGTCTCAACTATGCCCAAATTATAGATCCTATCCTCACAAGTAATAAAGAACGCACTCGCCCGATGCATCAAAAAACCTAGAAGGAGCCAATTTCAAGAATGTAGCAAACATTTTCTGCTCCTCAAAATTAGGGAAATTCTATCTGAATTAAACATTAATCATTTAAGAAGTCATCCCTAACTAATTTAGAAACTAGATATGACCAAAAGAAAATTCAGGGTACTACACAAACCAACCATGAAGCCCTGCTCTAACCATAAGAATTGATCTTTCAAACAATCCCTAAGACTATAAGGAATGCACTTCTCAAAGAAAATCTTGCATAACAGGGTAAATATCAGCATAGGAGATCCAGCTAGCCTAGAATAAAGATAACCTCTATACCAATGTTGAGCCTCCACGTCCTACTAAAAAGAAGTGTAATCAAGACCACGAGTTTGAACTATGCAAAAATTATGTAACATATGCTCACCAACAATTAAGAACGCATATTCATTCTCGCTCGATTAATCGTAAAACCTAGGAGGAGCAAATTTCAAGAATCTAGACAACATTTTTTGCTACTCAAAATTGATTAAATTCTATTTGACTTAAGCATTAATCATTAAGGAAGTCATCACTAACTCTTCTGGAGAATAGATTTCACCTAAAGAAAGTTTGGGGAATAATACAAACCAACCATATAGCCATGATACAACCATGAGAACTGATCTCTCAAACAATTTTTAAGACTATAATGAATGTACTTCTCCAAGAAGATCTTGCGGAACGGGAAAATATCAGCAGAGAAAATCTAGCTGGCCTTGAATAAAGATAACCTCTCTACCAATGTTGAGCTTTGCAGTCCTAGTAAAAAGAAGTTTAACACATACCACAAGTCTGAACTATGCCTAAATTATGGAACCTATGCTCACAATCAATCAAGAACGCACACACATCCTCGCCTGATGCATCATCAAACCTAGGTTGTACCAATTTTAAGAATGCAACCAACATTTTCTGCTCTCCAAAATTGGAGAAATTATTTTAGATTTAAACATTAATCAATTAAGATGTAATCACTAACTCTTCTGGAGACTAGATATGACTAAAAGAATGTTCGTGGTATAACACAAACAAAATATGGGTCCCTACTCCAACCATGAGAACTGATCTCTCAAACAATACCTAAAACTACAAGGATTGTACTTCTCCAAGAAGATCTTGCTGAATTTGGTAAATATCAGCAGAGAAGATCTAGATGGCCTAAAAAATATAAATTCTCTACCAACATTGAGTTTTCTAGTCCCACTAAAAAGAAGTGTAATCCACACAACGTGCCTCAACGATAACAAAATTATAGAGCCTATGCTCACAAGAAATTAAAAACTCATACACATCCTCGCCTGATGTATCATAAAACCTAGGAGGAGCCAATTTTAATCAAGTAGCAAACATTTTTTTGTCCTCGAAATTGGGGAAGTTCTATTTGATTTAAACATTAATCATTTCAAAAGTCATCACAAACTCTTCAGGAGACTAGATTTGACCTAAAAAAGTTCAGTTTATAACATAAACCAACTATGGAGCCCTACTCCAACGATGAGAAATGATCTCTCAAACAATACCTAAGATTATAAGGAATGTACTTCTCTAAGTAGATCTTGTAGAACTGGGCAAATATCAGCAGAAAAGATCCAGCTGGCCTAGAATAATGATAACCTCTATACCAATGTTAAGCATCCATGTCCTACTATAAAGAATTTTAATAGACATGATGAGTCTCAACTATGCCCAAATTATTGTGCCTATGAAGACAAGAAATTAAGAACGCATACACATCCTTGCTCGGTGCATCATAGAGTCGAGGAGGAGCCAATTTGAAGAATGTAGACAACATTTTTTTGCCCCTCAAAATTGGGGAAATTCTATCTGACTTAAACATTAACTATTAAGGAAGTCATCCCTAACACATCTAGAAACTAGATATGACTTAAAGAAAGTTTGGGCTATTACACAAACCAACCATGGGGTCCTACTCTAACCATGATAAATGATCTCTCAAATAATCCCTAAGAATGTATGGGATGTACATCTCCAAGAAGATTTTGCAAAATTGGGTAAGTATCAACAGAGAAGATTTAGCTTCCTTAGAATAAAGATAAACACTCTACCAATATTGAGCTTCACAGTCCTGCTAAAAAGAAGTGTAATCCACACTTAAAGTATCGAATATACCTAAATTCTAGAGCCTATGATCACAAGCAATCAAGAACGCATACATATCCTCACCCGATGTATCATAAGACCTAGGAGGATCCAATTTTAAGAATGTAGCCAACATTTTCTACTCCTCAAAATTTAGGAAATTCTATCAGATTTAAACATTAATCCTTTAGAAAGCCATCACTAACTCTACTGGAGAATAGATATGACGTAAAGAATGTTTGGGTAAAACAAAAAAACCATGGAGCCCTGCTCCAACCATGAGAACCGATCTCTCAAATAATCCCTAAGGCTATAAGGAATGTACTTCTCCTAGAAGGTCCTGCAGAACCAGGTAAATATCAGCAGAGAAGATGTAGCTCGACTAGAATAAAGATAACCTCTCTACCAATGTTAAGGCTCCATGTAATACTAAAATGAAGTGTAATCAACACCACGAGTCTCAACTATGCCAAAATTATAGAGCCTATCCTCACAAGTAATAAAGAACGCATTCGTATCCTCACCCGATGCATCATAAAACCTAGATGGAACCAATTTCAAGAATGTAGCAAACATTTTCTACTCCTCAAAATTAGGGAAATTCTATCTGAATTAAACATTAATCATTTATGAAGTCATCCCTAACTAATCTAGAAACTAGATATGACCAGAAGAAAGTTCTGGGTATTACACAAACCAACCATGAAGCCCTGCTCCAACCATAAGAATTGATCTTTCAAACAATCCCTAAGACTATAAGGAATGCACTTTTGTAAGAAAATCATGCATAACAGGGTAAATATCAGCAGAGGAGATCCAGCTAGCCAAGAATAAAGATAACCTCTATACCAATGTTGAGCCCCCATGTCCTATTAAAAAGAAATGTAATCAACTCCACGAGTCTAAAATATGTAAAAATTATGGAACATATGCTCACTAGGAATTAAGAACGTATATTCATCCTCGCCCGATGAATCATAAAACCTAGGTGGAGCAAATTTAAAGAATCTAGACAACATTTTTTGCTACTCAAAATTGATGAAATTCTATTTGATTTAAACATTAATCATTAACAAAGTGATCACTAACTCTTCTGGAGACTAGATTTGACCTAAAGAAAGTGTAGGGAATAACAGAAACCAACCATGTAGCCATGATCCGACCATGAGAACTGATCTCTCAAACAATCCCTAAGACTATAATGAATGTACTTCTCTAAGAAGATCTTGCAGAACTAGGTAAATATCAGTAGAGAAAATCTAGCTGGCCTTGAATACAGATAACCTTTCCACCAATGCTGAGCTTCACAGTCGTAGTAAAAAAAAGTTTAACACACACTACAAGTCTGAACTATGCCTAAATTATGGAACCTATTCTAACAATCAATCAAGAACGCACACACATCCCCGCCCGATGGATCATAAAACATAGGTTGTGCCAATTTTATGAATGTAGCCAAAATTAGGGAAATTATATCTGATTTAAACATTAATCAATTAAGATGTAATCACTAACTCTTCTGGAGACTAGATATGACTAAAAGAATGTTCGTGGTATAACACAAAAGAAACATAGGTCCCTACTCCAACAATGAGAACTGATCTCTCAAACAATACCTAAAACTATAAGGATTGTATTTCTCCAAGAAGATCTTGCTGAATTGGGAAAATATCAACAGAGAAGATCTAGATGGCCTAACAAAAATATAACTTCTCTACCAATGTTGAGCTTTCAAGTCCCACTAAAAAGAATTTAATCCACACCACATTTCTCAACTATAACTAAATTATAGAGCCTATGCTCACAAGAAATAAAAAACTCATACACATCCCCGCCGGATGCATCATAAAACCTAGGAGGAGCCAATTTTAATCAAGTAGCAAACATTTTTTTGTCCTCGAAATTGGGGAAGTTCTATTTTATTTAAACATTAATCATTTCAAAAGCCATCACAAACTCTTCAGGAGACTAGATTTGACCAAAAGAAAGTTCAGGTTATAACATAAACCAACCATGGAGCCCTACTCCAACCATGACAAATGATCTCTCAAACAATACCTAAGACTATAAGGAATGTACTTCTCTAAGTAGATCTTGCAGAACTGGGCAAATATTAGCAGAAAAGATCTAGCTGGCCTAGAATAAAGATAACCTCTATACCAATGTTAAGCATCTATGTCCTACTATAATGAATTTTAATCGACATCATGAGTCTTAACTATGCCCAAATTATGTAGCCTATGAAGACAAGCAATTAAGAACACATACACATTCTTGCTCGGTACATCATAAAGTCGTGGAGGAGCCTATTTCGAGAATGCAGAAAATATTTTTTCCCCTCAAAAATGGGGAAATTCTATCTGACTTAAACATTAACTATTAAGGAAGTCATCCCTTCCACATCTAGAAACTACATATGACTTAAAGAAAGTTTGGGGTATTACACAATCCAACTATGGGGTCCTACTCTAACCATGAAAAATGATCTCTCAAATAATCCCTAAGACTGTAAGGAATGTACATCTCTAATAAGATCTTGTAAAATTGGGTAAATATCAGCAGAGAAGATTCAGCTGGCCTAGAATAAAGTTAAACAATCTACGAATATTGAGCTTCACAGCCCTGCTCTAACCATACGAATTGATCTTTCAAACAATCCCTAAGACTATAAGGAATGCACTTCTCTAAGAAAATCATGCATAATAGGGTAAATATCAGCAGAGGAGATTCTGCTAGCCTAGAGTAAAAATAACCTCTATACTAATGTTGAGCCTCCACGTCCTACTAAAAAGAAGTGTAATCAAGACTACGAGTTTGAAATATGCAAAAATTATTGAACATATGCTCACCAGCAATTAAGAACGCATATTCATCCTCACCCGATGAATCATAAAACCTAGGAGGATCAAATTTAAAGAATCTAGACAACATTTTTTGCTACTCAAAATTGATGAAAATCTAGTTGATTTAAACATTAATCATTAAGGAAGTCATCACTAACTCTTCTGGAGACTAGATTTGACCTAAATAAAGTTTGTGGAATAACACAAACCAACCATGTAGCCATGATCCAACCATGAGAATTGATCTCACAAACAATCCCTAAGACTATAATGAATGTACTTCTCCATGAAGATCTTACAGAACAGGGTAAATATCAGTAGAGAAAATCTTGCCGGCCTTGAATAAAGATAACCTGTCACCAATGTTGAGCTTCAAAGTCCTATTAAAAAGAAGTTTAACACACACCATAAGTCTCAACTATGCCTAAATTCTGGAACCTAGGCTAACAATCTATCAAGAACGCACACACATCCTCGCCCGATGCATCATAAAACCTAGGCTGTGCAAATTTTAAGAATGTCGCCAACATTTTTTGCTCTCCAAAATTGGGGAAATTATATCTGATGTAAAAATTAATCAATTAAGATGTAATTATTAACTCTTCTTGAGACTATATATGACTAAAAGAATGTCGTGGTGTAACACAAAGAAAGCATGGATCCCTACTCCAACCATGCGAACTGATCTCTCTAACAATACCTAAAACTACAAAGATTGTAATTCTCCAAGAAGATCTTGATAAACTGGGTAAATATGAGCGGAGAAGTACTAGATGGCCTACAAAAAATATAACTTCTCTAGCTATGTTGTGCTTCCAAGTCCCACTAAAAAGAAGTTTAATCCACACCATGAGTCTCAAATATAACAAAATTATAGAGCCTATGCTCATAAGAAATGAAGAACTAATACTTATCCTCGCCCGAGGCATCATAAAATGTAGGAGGAGCCAATTTTAATCAAATAGCAAACATTTTTTTTGTGCTCGAAATTGGGGAAGTTCTATTTTATTTAAACATTAATCATTTAGAAAGTCATCAAAAATTCTTTAGGAGACTAGATTTCACCAAAAGAATGTTCAGCGTATAACATAAACCAACCATGGAGCCCTACTCCAACCATGAGAACTGATTTCTCAAATAATACCTAAGACTATAAGGAATGTACTTCTCTAAGAAGATCTTGCAGAACTAGGCAAATATCAGTAGAAAAGATCCAGCTTGCCTTGAAAAAAGATAACCTCTATACCAATGTTAATCATCCAGGTCCTACTATAAAGAATTTAAATCCACATCATGAGTCTCAACTAAGCCCAAATTATGGAGCCTATGCAGACAAGCAATTAAGAATGGATACATATCCTTGCTTGGTGCATCATAAAGCCTTGGAGGAGCCAATTTCAAGAATGCTAACAAAATTTTTTGCCCCTCAAAATTTGGGAAATTCTATCTCACTTAAACATTAACTATTATGGAAGTCATGACTAACACATCTAGAAACTAGATATGGCTTAAAGAAAGTTTGGGGTATTACACAAACCAACCATGGGGTCCTACTCTAACCATGAGAAATGATCTCTCAAATAATCTCTAAGACTGTATGGAATGTACATCTCCAAGGAGATCTTACAAAATTGGGTAAATATCAGCAGAGAAGATTTTGCTGGCCTAGAATAAAGATAAACACTCTACTAATGTTGAGCTTCACAGTCCTGTTAAAAAGAAGTGTAATCCACACCTAAAGTTTGGAATATGCCTAAATTCTAGAGCATATGATCACCAGCAATCAAGAACGCACACACATCCTCGCCTGATACATCATAAAACCTAGGAGGTTCCAATTTTAAGAATGTACCCAACATTTTCTTCTCTTTGAATTTAGCAAAATTCTATTTGATTTAAATATTAATCAATTAGGAAGTCATTACTAACTCTTCTGTACACTAGACATGGAGCCGTGCCCCAACCATGGGAACTGAGCTCTCAAACAATCCCTAAGACTATAAGGATTGCACTTCTCTAAAAAGATCTTATAGTACTTGTTAAATATCATCAGATAAGTTCTATCAGGCCTAGAATAAACATAACCTCTCAAACTATGTTGAGGTTTCAAGTCCTACTAAAAATAAGTGTAATCCATAAAACCTAGGAGGAGCCCATTTCAAAAAGGTAGCCAACATTTTTTCTCCTAGAAATTGGGAAATTCTGTCTGATTTAAACATTAATCATTTAGAAGTCATCACTAACTCTTGAGGAGAATAGATATGACCAAAAGAAAGTTTGGGGTAACACACAAATCAATCATGGATCCCTGCTCCAACCATGAGAACTGATCTCTCAAATAATCCCTAAGGCTATAAGGAATGTACTTCTCCTACAAGATCCTGTAGAACTTGGTAAATATCACAAGAGAAGATCTAGTTGTCCTAGAATAAATATATTTTTGGGAGTTACACAAATAAACCATGGTGCCCTACTCCAACCATGAGAACTTATTCTCAAACAATCCCTAATACTATAAGGAATGTACTTCTCCAAGAAGATCCTGTGGAACTAGGTAAATATTAGCAGAGGATATCTAGCTAGCCTAGAATAAAGATAACCTCACTATCAATGTTGAGCTTTCAAGTCCTACTAAAAATAAGTGTAATCCGTACAACGAGTCTCAACTATGCCCAAATTATAGAGCCTGTTCTCAAAAGCAATCAAGAACGCTTGTGTATCCTCATCTTATATATCATATAACCTCGGAGGAGCCAAATTGAAGAATGTAGCCAACATTTTTTTCTCCTTGAAATTGTGGAAATTCTATCTGATTTAAGCATTAATCATTTAGAAAGTCATCATTATATCTTTTGGAGATGTGATATGACCCAAACAATGTTCAGGGTATTACACAAACCAACCATAGGTCCCTGCTCCAACCATTAGTAATGATATCTCAAACAATCCCTAAGATTGTAAGGAATGCACTTCTCCTTAAAGATCTTGCTGAACTGGGTAAATATCAGCAGAGAAGATCTAGATGGACTAGAATAAAGATAACCTAAATATCAATGTTAAGCTTCCAAGTCCTATTAAGAAGAAGTGTAATCTACATCACGAGTCTCAACTAAGCCCAAATTATGGAGCCTATACCCACAAGAAATCTAGAACATATAGATATCCTCGCCTGATGCGTCATAAAACCTAAGAGAAGCCAATTTCAAGAATGTAGATAATATTTTATGCTCCCAGAAATTGGGGAAATTCTATCTGATTTAAATAATAATCATTCAGGAATTCATCACTAACTTTTCTGGAGACTAGATATGACCTAAAAATTGTTCGAGATGTATAACACAAACCAACACTGGATCTCTGCTCCAACTATGAGAATGGACCTCCCAAACAATCCTTAAGGCTATAAGAAATGTATTTCTCCAAGAAGATCTTTTAGAACTGGGTAAATATCAGTAGAGATGATCTAGCTTGCCTAGAATATAGATAACCTCTCTTCCAGTGTTGAGGTTCCATGTACTACTAAGAAGAAGTGTAATCCACACCATGAGTCTCCACTATGCCTAAATTACAGATCCTATGCACACAAGCATTCAAGAATGCATACGCATATTCGCCTGAGGTATCATAAAACCTAGGAGGAGCCAATTTCAAGAGTGTAGCCAACATTTTCTTCTCCTCAAAATTAGGGAAATTCTATCTTGTTTAAACATTAATCATTTAGGAAGACATCCCTAACTCATCTAGAAATTAGATATGACTTAAATAAAGTTCAGGGTATTACTCAAACCAACCATGGAGTCTTACTCCAACTATGACAAATAATCTCACAAACAATCCCTCGGGCTATAAGGAATGTACTTCTTCAAGAAGATCTTGCAGAACTTGGTAAATATCAGCATAGAAGATAGAGCAGGCCTAGAATAAAGATAACTTATCTACTAAAGTTTATCCTCCATGTCCTACTAAAAAGAAGCATAACTCACACCACAAGTCTAAACTATGCACAAATTATGGAGCCTATACTCATAAGCAATTAAGAACGCATATGTATCCTCGCCCGATATATCATAAAACCTAGATAGAGACAACGACAAGAATGTAGCCATCATTTTTTGCTCATCAAAATGGGGGGAAATTCTATCTAATTTAAACACTAATCATAGAGGAAGTCATCAATAACTCTTATGGAGACTAGATATGACAAATAGAAAGTTTGGGTTTTAATACACACCAACCATGGAGCCCTTCTCCAACCATTAGAACTGATCTCTCAAACAATACTGAAGACTATAAGGAATGTGCAACTCCAAAAGATCTTGCAGAATAGGGTAAATATTAGCAGAGAGGATCGAGCTCGCCTAGAATAAAGGTACTCTCTAGACAAATGTTGAGCTTCCAAGTCCTACTAAAAAGAAGTGTAATCTACACCTTGAGTCTCAACTATGCCCAAATTATAGAGCCACTGTTCACAATCAATCAAGAACGTAAACTCATCCTCACCCGATGCATCATAAAACCTAGGAGGAGCCAATTTCAATAATGTAGCCAATATTTTTTACTCCTCAAAATTGTGGAAATTCTATCTGATTTAAATATTAATCCTTAAGAAAGTCATCCCTAACTCATCTAGAAACTAGATATGACTTACAGAAAGATTAGGGTGTTTCACAAACAAACCATGGGGCCGTGCTCCAACCATGAGAAATGACCTATCAAATAATCCTTAAGAATGTAAGAAATGTAATTCTCTAAGAAGTTCGTACAAAACTGGGTAAATAATAGCAGAGAATATCTAGATGGCCTAGAATATAGATAATGTCTATACCAATGTTGAGCGTCACAGTCGTACAAAAAAGAAGTGTAACCCACACCACAAGTCTTAACTACGCCCAAATTCTTGAACCTATGCTCACAAGCAATAAAAAATGCATACACGTCCTTGCTTGATACATCATAAAACCTAGGAGGTGCTAATTTTAAGAATGTAGCCAATGATTTCTGCTCTTCAAAATTGGGAAAATTCTATCCAATTTAAACATTAATGAATTAGAAAGTCATCACTAACTCTTCTGGAGACTTGATATGACTTGAAGAAAGTTTGGGGTATATCCCAAACCTAACATGGATCACTACTTTAACCATGAGAACCGCTCTCTAAAACAATCCCTAAGACTATAAAGATTTACTTCTCCAAGAAGATCTTGCAGAATAGGGTAACTATCAGCAAAGAAGCTCTACCTGGCCCAGAATAAAGGTAACCTCTATACCTATTTTGAGCAACCTTGTCCCACTAAAAGGATGTGTAGTCCACACGACGAGTGTTAACTATGCTCAAATTTTGCAGACTATGCTCACGATAAATGAAGAACACATAGACATCCTTTCCCGATGCATCATAAAACCTAGAAGGAGCCAATTTCAAGAATGTAGACAACATTTTTTGCTCCTTGAAATTAGGGCATTTCTATCTGATTTAAACATTAATCATTTAAAAAGTCATCACTAACTCTTCTGGAGACTAGTTATGACCTAAAGAAACTTTTGGGTATAACAACAACCAACTATAGAGCCCTGCCTAACCTTGAGAACTGATCTCTCAAACAATCCGTAAGGCTATAAGGAATGTACTTCTCCAAGAAGGTCATGAAGAACTGGGTACATATCAGCAGAGAGGATCTATCTAGCCTATAATAAAGATAACCTCTCTACCAATGTAATCAGCACCACACATACATATCCTCGGCCGATGAATCATAAAACCTAGGAGGTACCAACTTCAAGAATGTAGCCAACATTTTCTACTCTTCAAAATTGGGGAAGTTCTATCTGATTTAAATATTAATCAATTAGTAAGTCATCACTAACTCTTTAGGAGACTAGATATGACTTTAAGAATGTTTGGCGTATAACATAAACCAACTATGTATCCCTGCTCCATCAATGAGAACTGATCTCTTAAACAATCCCTAAGACTAAAAGGATTGTACTTCTCGAAGAAGATCTTGTTGAACTAAGTAAATATCAGCAGAGAATATCTAGCTGGCCTAGAATAAAGATGACCTTTCTTCTAATGTTGAGCTTTCAAGTCTTGATCTCTCAAACTATCCCTAAGATTATAAGGATTATACTTCTCTAAGAAGATCATGTAGAACTAAGTAAATATCATTAGAGAATATGTGGCTATCCTAGAATAGAGATAACCTCCCTACCAATTTAATCCACACCACGAGTCGTACCTATGCCCAAATTATAGAGCTTATGCAGGGAAGCAATCAAGAATGCAAACGTATCATCGCCCGATGCATTCTAAAATCTAGGAGAAGCTAATTTTGAGAATGTAGCCAAAATTTTTTGGTCCTCAAAATTGGGAAAATTCTATTTGATTTAAACATTAATCATTTAGGAACTCATCTCAAGCAATCCCTACAATTGTACTTCTCCAAGAAGATCTTGCAAAACTAAATAAATATAAGCAGAGAAGATCTAGCTAGCCTAGAATAAAGATAACCTCTCTAGCAATGTTTAACCTCTCTACCAATGTTTAGCTTCCAAGTACAACTAAAAAGAAGTGTAATTAACACCACGAGTCACTACTATTTTCCAATTGTGGAGCCTACGCTCACAAGCAATAAAGAATGCATACGTATCCTTGCACAATGCATGATAAAACCTAGGAGGAGCCAACTTTTTTTCGTCCTCAAAATTGGGAAAATTCTATCTAATTTAAAGATTTATCATTTAGGAAATCAACACAAACTTTTCTAGAGACTAGATATGACCTATAGAAAATTCAGGGTATTACACAAACCAAGCATGGGGTCGTGCTCCAACTAAGAAGATTTTGCATAACTGGTTAAATATCAGCAAAGAAAATCTAGCTGTCTTAGAATAAAGATAACCTCTCTACTTATTTTGAGCGTTCAAGTCCGACTAAACAAAAATGTATTCCACACCACGAGTTTCAACTATGACTAAATTATGGAGCCTATGCTCACAGGAAACGAAGAACGCATGCACATCATCGCCAGATGCATCATAAAACCAAAGGGGAGCCAATTTCAAGAATGTAACCAATATATCTGCTCCTCTAAATTAGGGAAATCCTATCTGACTTAAACATTAATCATTGGTATTACACAAACCAACCATAGGGCCCTTCTCCAACCATGAGAACTGATCTCTCAAACAATCCCTAAGACTATAAGAAATGTACTTCTCCATGAAGATATTACAGAATTGGGTAAATATCAGCAGTGCAGATCTCGCTGTCCTAGAATAAAGATTACCTATCTACCAATGTTGAGCTTCATAGTCCTAAAAAAAGGAGTGTAATCCATACTATGAGTTTAAACTATGGCCAAATTATGGAGCCTATGCTCTCAAGCCCTGCTAAAGAATATTTGGGGAATAACACAAACAAACTATGGATCCCTGCCCCAACCATGAGAGCTGATGTCTTAAATAATCCCTAAGACCATAAGGAATGTACCTATCCCAGAAGATCTTGCAACATCATAATAGAAGATATAGCTGGCCTAGAAAAAAGATAACCTCTCTACCAATGTTGAGCTTCCAAGTGCAACTAAAACAAAGTGTAATCAACACCATGACTCTCAACTATGCCCAAATTATAGAACCTATGCCCAGAAGCAATCAAGAACGCTTATAAATCATCACCTGATGCATCATAAAACCTAGAAGGAGCCAATTTTAAGAATGTTGCTAGTATTTTCTAATCCTTGAAATTGGGCAAATTCTATTTTATTTAAAAATTAATCCTTTAGGAAGTAATAACTAACTCTTCTGGAGACTAGATATGACTTAACAAAAGTATGGGGTATTACTAAAACCAACCATGGGGCCCTTCTCCAACCATGAGAACTGATCTCTTAACCAATCCCTAAGACAATAAGGAATGTACTTCTCCAAGAAGATCATGCAAAACTGGGTAAATATAAGCAGAGTAGCACTAGCTAGCCTAGAATAAAGATAACCTCTCTACTATGGTTGAGATTCCAAGTCCTACTAAATAGAAGTGTAATCCACACAATGATTCATAACTATGCCCAAATTTTGGAACCTATGCTAACAAGCCATCAAAAATGCAAACGCATACTCGCTCGATGCATCATAAAACCTAGGAGGAGATAATTTCAAAAATGTAGCTAATATTTTTTTGTCCTCAAAATTTGTAAAATTCTATCATATTTAAACATTAATCATTAAGGAAGTCATTGCTTAATCCTCTAGAGACTAGATATGACCTAAAGAAAGTTTGGGGTATTACACAAACCAACCACAAGGCCTTTTTTTAACCATTAGTACTGATATCTCCAACAATCCCTAAGCCTATCAAAAATGTACTTCTCTAAGAAAATCTTGCAGAACTTGGTAAATATCAGTAGAGTAGACCTAGATGTCCTAGAATAAAGAAAACCTTTCTACCAATGTTGAGTTTCCATGTACAACTAAAAAGAAGTGCAATCAACACAATGAGTGTCAACAAACGCATACGCATCCTCGCCCCATGCATCATAAAAGCTACGATGGGCCAATTTAATGAATAAAGCCAACATTTTCTAATCCTTGAAATCGAAAAATTTATATCTGATTTAAACATTAATCATTTAGGAAGTCATCACTAACTCATCTGAAGAGTACATATGACTTAAATAAAGTTTGGGGTATTACACAAACCAACAATACGGACCTCATCAAAATATGAGAAATGATCTCTCAAAAAATCCCTAAGACTATAAGGAATGCACTTCTCCAAGAAGATCTTATAGAACTGGTAAATATAAGCATAGAAGGTCTCACTGCCCTATAATAAAGATAACCTCTCTGCCAATGTTGAACTTTAGAGCCATACTAAAAATAAGTGAAATCCACACTACGAGTCTCAGCTATGCCCAAATTAAGGAGCCTATACTCACAAAAAAACCAAGAACACATACGCATCCAAGCCCGATGTATAATAAAACCTAAAAGGAGCAAAATTAAAGAATATACTCTGCATAATTTTCCACAAAAATTGGAAAATTATATCAGATTTAAACATTAATGGTTTAGGGAGTTATCACTAAGTCGTCTTGAGACTAGATATGTCGTAAAACAAATTTGGGGTGTTACACAAACTAACCATGAAGCATTGCTTCCACTATGAGAACAGATCTCTCAAACAATCCCTAAGATTATCAGGAATGTACTGCTCTAAGATGATCTTACAGAACTGGGTAAATATAAACAGAGAAGATCTAGATAGTCTAGAATAAATATAACCTCTCTACCAATGTTGACCTTCCAAGCCCAACAAAAAAAAAGTGTAATCCATACCACGATTCTAAACTATGCCAAAATTATGGAGCCTAGTCTCACAAGCAATTAAGAACGCATACGCATCCTTACCCGATGCATCATAAAACGTAGGAGATACAAATTTCAAGAATGTAGCCAACATGTTTTGCTCCTCAAAATTGTGGAAATTCAATTTGATTTTAACCTTAATTATTTAGGAAGTTATCAGTTACTCATGTAGAGACTAGATATAAATTAAATAAAGTACAGGGTATTACATAAACATACCATGGGACCCTGCTCCAACCTTAAGTACTGATCTCTCAAACAATCCCTAAGTCTATAAGGAATGTACTTCTCCAAGAAGATCTTCCAGAACATGTAAATATCAGTAGAGAACATCTAGCTATCCTAGAATAAAGATGACCTCCCTACCAATGTTGAGCTTTTAAGTCCTAATAAAAAGAAGTGTAATCCATACCACAAGCCTCAACTATGCCCTAATTATGTAGCCTATGCTCATAACCAATGAAAAATGCGTATGCATCCTCTCCCCATGCATCAAGAAACCTATATATAGCCAATTTAAAGAATGTAGTCAACATTTTATGCTCCCTAAAATTGGGGAAATTCAATTTGATTTTAACATTAATGATTTAGGAAGTCATCACTAACTCTTCTGGAGTCTAGATATGACTTAAATAAAGTTCAATGTATTACACAAAAATGCTATGGAGCCCATCTCCACCATTAGAACTGATATCTCAAACAATCGCTCAGAATATAAGGAATGTACTTCTCTAAGAAGATCTTGCAGAACTGGGTAAATATCAGTTGAGAAAATCTAGATGGCCTAGAATAAAGATAACCTCCTTACAAAATATGAGCTTACCAATCCTAATAAAAAAAGTCTAATCAACACCACGAGTCTAAACAATCCACATATTATGGAGCCAATGCTCACAATCAGCATTGAAAACATACGCATCCTTGATCGATGCATCATAAAACCTAAGAGGTGCCAATTTAAAGAATGTAGAAAATATTTTCTGCTACTCAGAATTGGGGATTTTCTATAGAATTTAAACATAAACCATTTAGAAAGTCCTCACTAACTCTTCTAGAGACTAGATATCCCTTATAGAAAGTTTGAGGTATTACACAAACCAACCATAGATCCCTTCTATAACCATGAAAATTGATCTTTCAAACTATGCCTATGACTATAAGTAGTGTACTTCTCCCAGAAGATCTTGCAGAACTGGGTAAATATCAGCAAAAAAAATCTAACTGGCCTAGAATAAGGATAATCGCTCTACAAATGTTGAGCATCCAAGTCCTAATAAAAAGAAGTTTAATCCACACAACGAATCTCAACTATGCCCAAATTATGGAGCCTACGCTTACAAGTAATAAGAACGCATACGCATCCTTTCCCGATGCATCCTACCAACACAGAGGAGCCAATTTCAAGAATGTAGCCAACAATTTCAACTCCTTGAAATTGAGGAAATTCTATCTTATTTAAACATTAATCATTTAGGAAGTCATCACTAACTCCACAAGAGACTAGATATGACTTAAATAAAGTTTAGGGTATTAGATAAACCAACCATTAAGGCCTGCTCCAACCATGAAAAATTATTACTCAAAAAATCCCTAAGACTATAAGGAATGTACTTCTCCAATAAGATCTTGCAAAACTGGGTAAATATCAGCACAAAATATCTAGCCGGCCTAAAATAAAGATAACTTCTCCACCAATGTTGAGCTTTCAAGCCCAACTAAAAATGTAATAAGCACCACGAGTCTAAACTATGCCTTAATTATGGAGCCTATGCTCACAAGCAATCAAGAACTCATACGCATCCTCGCCCGATGCATCATAAACCAAGGAGGAGCCAATTTAAAGAATATAGCCAACATTTTTTGCTCCTCAAAATTGGGGAAATTCTATCTAATTTATACATTAATTATTTAGAAAGTCATAATTAACTGTTTTTGAGACTAGATATGACTTAAAGAAAGTTCAGGGTATTACACAAACCAAATATGGATCCCCACTTCAACCATGATGACTGATCTATCAAACAATCCCTAAGACTATAAGGAATGTACTTATCTAAGAAGATTTTGCGGAACTAGGTAAATATCAGCAGAGAATATCTAGTTGTCCTTGAATAAAGATAGCACACTACTAATGTTGGGCTTTAAAGTCCTACTAAAAAGTAGTGTAATCCGCACTGTGATTCTCAACCATGCCCAAATTATAGAGCCAATGATAACAAGCCATAAATAACACATACTCATCCATGCCTGATGTATCATAAAACATAGGAGGATCCAATTTCAAGAATATAGCAAATATTTTTTTCACCTAAAAATTGGGGAAATTCTATCCTTTTTAAACAATAATCATTTTGGAAGTCATCACTAACTCTTCTGGGCACTAGATATGACTTAAAGAAAGTTCAGGGTATTACACAAACCAACCATAGAGCCCTGCTGCAACTATGAGTACAGGTTTTTAAAATAATCCCAAAGACTATAAGAAATTTTAATCTCCAAGAAAATCTTACAGAACTGGGTAAGTATCAGTAGAGAAGATCTAGATGGCCTAGAATAAAGATAAACTCTCTACCAATATTGAGCTTTCAAGTCCTACAAAAAAAAGTGTAATCCACACCACGAGTCTCAACTATACCCAGATTTGCAGCCTATACTCAGAACCATTCAAGAACGCATACGTATTCTTGCGTGATGTATCATAAAACCTAGGAGTATCCAGTTTTAAGATTGTAGCAAATATTTTTTGCTCCTCAAAATTGGGGAAATTCTTTCTGATTTAAATATTAATCATTGAGGAAGTCATTACTAACTCTTTTGAAGACTAGATATGAATTAAAGAAAAGTTGGCATATTGCATAAACCAGCCATGGAACGCTGTTCCAACCATGAGAACTGATCTCTCATACAATCCCTAAGATTATACGAATGTACTTCTTTAGGAAGAACTTTACAAACTAGGTAAAAATCAGGAGAGAATATCTAGATGGCCTAGAATAAAGATAAACTCTCTAACAATGCTGACATTCCAAGACCTACTAAAAAGAAGTATAATCCACACCACGAGTCTCAACTATGCCCAAATTATGGAGCCTATTCTCAGAAGCAACCAAGAATGCGTACACATCCTCACCCAATGTATCATAAAACCTAGGAGATGCTAATTTAATGAATGTAGCCAACATTTTCCTCTAATCAAAATTGGGGTAATTCTATCTAAATTAATCATAAATCATTAAGGAAGTCATCACTAACACTTTTGGAGATTAGGTATGACTTAAAGAAAGTTCAAGGTATTACACAAACATACCATGAACCCCTGCACTAAGAATGAGAATTGACCTCTCAAACAATCCCAAAGACTATAAGGAGTGTACTTCCACAAGAAGATCGTGCAGAACTGGGTAAATATCAGTAGAGAAGATCTAAGTCGCCTAGACTAAAGATAACCTCTCCACCAACGTTGAGTTTTCCAGTCCTACTAAATTCAGGGTATTGCACAAAAAAACCACATACATGATTCTCAATTACGCCCAAATTATGTAGCCTATGCTCACAATAAATTAAGAACGCACATAAATCCTCAGCCGATGCATCATAAAACCTCAGAGCTGAAAATATCAAGAATGTATCCAACATTTTCTGCTCCTCAAAATTAGGGAAATTCTATCCAATTTAAACATTAATCGCTTAGGAAGTCATCACTAACACTTCCGGAGACTAAGTATAACTTAAAGAAAGTTCAGGGTATTACACAAAAAAACCATGAAGACCGTCTCTAAGAATGAGAATTGATCTCCCAAACAATACCTAGGACAATAAGGAATGTACTTCACCAAGAAGATCTTGCGGATTTGGGTAAATATCAGCAGAGAAGATCTAGCTGGCATAGAATAAAGATAACCTCTATACCAATGTTGAGCTTCCCAATCATACTAAAAAGAAGTGTAATCCACACCACGAGTCTCAACTATCCCTAAATTATGGAGCCTATGCTCACAAGCAATCAATAATGCATATGCATCCTCGCCCGATAGATCATAAAACGTAAGAGATGCCAATTTTAAGAATGTAGAAAACATTTTCTGCTCTATGAAATTGGGGAATTATATCTGATTTATACATTAATCATTCAAGAAGTCATCACTAACCCTTCAGAAGATTAGATATGATTTAATGAAAGTTAAGGGTATTACACAAACCAACCATGGAGCCTTTTTCTAACAATGACAATTGATCTCTCAAACAATCCCAAAGACTATAAGTAATGTACTTCTCCAAGAACATCTTGCAAAACTATGTAAATACTAGCAGAGAAGATCAAGCTGGACTAGAATAAAAATAACCTCTCCACTAATGTTGAACTTCAAAATCATACTAATAACAAGGGTAATCCACAGCACGAGTCTCAACTATGCCCAAATAATGGAGCCTATGCTTAGAAGAAATTAAGAATACATACGCATCCTTGCCTGATGCATCATAAAACTAGGAGGAGCCAATTTCAGAAAAAGTAGCCAACATTTTTTTCTCCTCAAAATTGGGAAAATTCAAAAATATATAAAAATTAATTATTTAGGAAGTCACCACTACCTCTTTTGTAGAGTAGATATGAATTAAAGAAATTTTTGGGGTATTGCACAAACCAACCATGGAGCCCTGCTCCAACCATAATAACTAATTTTTGAAATAATCCCACTGATTATGAGAAATATACTTCACCACGAAGATGTTGCAGAACTAGGTAAATATCAGCAGAGAAGATCTAGCTAACCTAGAATAAAGATGACCTCTATACCAATTTTGAGCTTCAGAGTACAACTAAAAAGAAGTCTAATCCACAACACGAATCTCAACTATGCCAAAATTATGGAGCCTATATTCAGTAGAAATGAAGACTACATATGTATCCTCACCCGATGCATCATAAAACCTAGGAGAAAAAAATTTCAAAAATGTTACCAACATTTTTTTTCTCCTTAAAATTGGGAAATTTCTATCATATTTAAATATTAATCATTTAGGAAGTTATCACTAACTATTCTAGAGACTAGATATGTCTTAAATAAAGTTCTAGGTATTACACAAATCAACTATGGAGCTCTGCTCTAACCATGAGAACTGATCTCTCTAACAATCCCTAAGACTATAAGGAATGCATTTCACCAAGAAGGTCTTGTAGAGCTTGGTAACTATCAGAAGAGAAGATTTAGTTGGCCTAGAAAAAAGATAACCTCTCTACCAATGTTGAGCTTCCAAGTCGTACATAAAAAAGCAGTGTAATCCTTACCACGAGTCTCAACTATGCATAAATTATGGAGCCTATGCCCGTAAGCAGTCAAGAACACATACGAATCCTCTCCCGATTCATAAGATAACCTAGGAGGAGCCAATTTCGAGAATGTTGCCAATATTTTTTGCTTCTAAAACATTTGGGTAATTCTATCTTTTTTAAACATTAATCGTTTTGGAAGTCATCAATAAATCTTTAGGAGACTAGATATGAGTTAAAAAAAGTCCGGGGTATTACACAAACCAACCATGGAACCCTACTTCAACCATGAGAAATGATCTCTGAAACAGTCCTTAAGACTATAAAGGATGTACTTGTTTAAGAAGATCTTGATGAACTGTGTAAATATCAATAGAGAAGATCCAGCTAGCCTAGAATAAAAATCACCTCTCTACCAATGTTGAGCTTCCAAGTCCTATTAAAAAGAAATGTAATCAATACCATGATTCTCAACTATGAAAAATTATGGAGCCTATGCTCACAAGTATTCAAAAACGCATACGTATCCTCGCCTGATGTATCATAAAACTTAGGATAAGCAATTTCAAGAATGTTGCAAACAATTTTTGCTACTCGAAATTGGGGAAATTCTATCTGACTCAAAGATTAATCATTTAGGAAGCATCACTAACTCTTCAAGAGACTAGAAATGACTTAAAGAAAGATAGGGGTGTTGCACAAACCAACTATAGAGATCTACTCCAACCATAACAATTGATCTATCAAACAATCCCGAAGACAATAAGGAATGTACTTCTCCAAGAAGATCTTGCAGAATAGGGTAAATATCAATGGAGAATATCAAGCTGGCCTAGAATAAACATAACCTCTTTACAAATTTCAGCTTCCCAGTCCTACTAAAAAGAAATGTAATCCACACCATGAAACTCAACTCCCTAAATTAAGGGGCCTAGTCTTATAAGCAATCAAGAATGCATATGCACTCTCGCCCGTTGATTCATAAAACGTAAGAGGTGCAATATTCAACAATGTATCCAGCGTTTTATAATACTTGACATTCGGGAAATTCTAACTTATTTAATCATTAATCATTTTGGAAGTGATCACTTCCTCTTATAGAGACTAGATAGGACTTAAATAAAGTTGAGTGTGTTACACTAACAAACCATGAAACCCTGCTCCAACTATGAGAACTGATCTCTCAGATAATCCCTAAGACTATATGGAATGTACTTCTGCAAGAAAATCTTGCAGAACTGGGTAAATATCAGCAAAGAAGATCTAGCTAGCATAGAATAAAGATAACCTCTGTACCAATATTGAGCTTCCCAATCATACTAAAAGGAAGTGTAATCCACACCACGAGTCTTAATATCCCTAAATTATAGAGCCTATGCTCATAAGCAATCAAGAATGCATACGTATCCTCGCCCGATGAATCATAAAACCTAAGATTTGCCAATTTTAAGAATGTAGAAAATGTTTTCTGCTCCATGAAATTAGGGAAATCTATCTGATTTATAGATTAATCATTTAAGAAGTCATCACCAACCCTTCAGGAGACTAGATATTATTTAAAGAAAGTTAAGGGTATTACACAAACCAACCATGTATCCCTTTTCAAACAATGAGAATTTATCTCTCAAACAATCCCAAAAACTATAAGGAATGTATTTCTCCAAGAACATCTTGCAGAACTATGTAAATACTAGTAGAGAAGATCAACATTACCAAGAATAAAAATAACCACTCTACTAATACTGAGCTTCAAAATCATATTAATAAAAAGGGTAATCCACACCACGAGTCTCAACTATGCAAAAATTGTGGATCCTATGCTCACAAGCAATGAAGAACACATACTCATCCTTGCATGATTCATCATAAAACCCAGGAGAAGCCAATTTTAAAAAGTAGCCAACATTTTTTGCTCCTTGAAATTGGGAAAATTCAAATAGATTTAAAAATTAATTATTTAGGAAGTCACCACTACCTCTTTGTATAGTAGATATGACTTAAAAGAAATTTTGGGGTATTACATAAACAAACCGTGGATCCCTGCTCCAACCATGATAACTATTCTCTGAAATAACTCACTGATTTTAAAGAATTTACTTCTCCACGAAGATGTAGCAAAACTAGGTAAATATTAGTAGAGAAGATCTAGCTAATCTAGAATAAAGATAACCTCTCTACCAATGTTGAGCTTCAGAGTCCAACTAAAAATAAATGTAGTCCACAACACGAATCTCAACAATGCCAAAATTATGGAGCCTGTACTCACTAGAAATCAAGACTACATATGTATCCTCACCCAATGCATCATAAAACCTAGGAGAAAGAATTTTAAAACTGTAGCCAACATTTTTTTCTCCTCAAAATAGGCAAATTTCTATCATATTTAAACATTAATCATTTATGAAGTAATCACTAACTTTTCAAGGGACTAGCTATGACTTAAAGAAACTTCTAGGTATAACACAAGCTAACTATGGAGCCCTGCTACAACCATGAGAACTGATCTCTCAAACAATCCCTATGACTACAAGGAATGTACTTCACCAAGAAGGTCTTGCAGAACTTGGTAACTATCAAAAGATAAGATCTAGTTGGCCTAGAAAAAAGATAACCTCTGTACCAATGTTGAGCTTCCAAGTCCTACTAAAACGATGTGTAATCCACACCATGAGTCTCGAATATGCCAAAATTATGGAGATCATGCTCACAAGAAATCAAGAATGAATACACATCCTCGCCCGATGCATCAAAAAACCTAGGAGGAGCTAATTTCAAAAATGTAACAAACATTTTCTAATCCTTGAAATTGGGGAAATTATATCTTATTTAAACATTAATCATTTAAGAAGTAACCTATAACGCTTCTGGAGACTAGATATTACTTAAAGGATGTTCGGGGTATTACATAAAAGAACTATGGAGCCCTGCTTCAAGCATGGGAACTAATCTGTTACACAATCCCTAGGACTATAAGGAATGTAATTCTCCAGGAAGATCTTGTAAAACTTGGTAAGTATTGGCAAAGATGATCTTGCTGGCCCAGAATAAAGATAATCTATCTACTAATGTTGAGCTTCCAAATCATACAAAAAAGAACGGTAATCCACAGCATGAGTCTCAACTATGCCCAAATTATGGATCCTATGCTCACTAGCAATCAAGAACACATATAAATCATCGCCCAATGAATCATAAAACCTATGAGGTTCCAAATTAACGAATGTAGCCAACATTTTATACTCCTCAAAATTTGGGAAATTCTATCTGATGTACATATTAATCACTTAGAAAGTCATCACTAACTCTTCTGGAGAGTAGATAGGACTTTAAGAAAGTTTGGGGTATTACACAAACTAGCCATGAATAAAGATAACCTCTCTACCAATGTTGAGATTCTAATGCTCCTAAAAAGAAGAGTAGTCCACGCCACAAGTCTAAACTATGCTCAAATTATAGAGCCTATGCTCACAAGAAATAAAGAACGCATACGCATCCTTGCCTGATGCATCATAAAACCTAGGAAGAGACAATTTTAAGAATGTAGCCAATATTTTTTTCTACATGAAATAGCGTAAATTCGATATTATTTAAACATTAAGGAAGTCATCACTAACTTTTCTAGATTCTAGATATGACTTAAACAAATTTTAAGGTATTACACAAACAAACCATGGCGCCCGACTCCAACTATGAGTTCTGATCTCTCAAATAATCCCTAACACTATAAGAGATGTACTTATCCAAGAAGAACTTGCAACACTGGGAAAATATTAGCAGAGAAGATCTAGGTAGCTTAGAATTAAGATAACCTCTCTACTAATGTTGAGCATCCAAGTCGTAATGAAAAATGAAATGTAATCCAGACCACGAGTCTCAACTATGCCTAAATTATGGAGCCTATGCCCGTAAGCAGTCAAGACCACATAAGCATCCTCTCCCGATTCATCATATAACCTAGGAGGAGCCAATTTCAAGAATGTAGCCAATATTTTTTACTTCTAAAAATTTGGGAAATTCTATCTTATTTAAACATTAATCATTTAGGAAGTCATCAATAACTCTTCGGGAGACTAGATATGACATAAAGAATGTTCGGGGTATTACACAAACCAACCATAGAACCCTACTCCAACCATGAGAACTGATCTCTCAAATAATCAGTAAGACTATAAAGGATGTACTTGTTTAAGAAGATCTTACAGAACTGTGTAAATATCAACAGAGAAGATCCAGCTGGCCTACAATAAAAATAACCTCTCTACCAATGTCGAGCTTCCAAGTCCTATTAAAAAGAAGTGTAATCAACACCATGAGTCTCAACTATAAAAAATTATGGTGCCTATGCTTACAAGCAATCAAGAACGCATATGTATCCACGTCTGATGAATAATAAAACTTAGGAGAAGCAATTTCAAGAATGTTGCAAACAATTTTTGCTACTCAAAATTGGGGAAATTCTATCTGACTTAAACATCAATCATTTAGGAAGTATCACTAAATCTTTAACAGACTACAAATGACTTTAAGAAAGCTCGGGGTATTGCACAAACCAACTATGGAGCTCTGCTCCATCCGTGAGAATTAATCTATCAAACAATCCCAAAGACAATAAGCAATGTACTTCTCCAAGAAGATCTTCAAGAACAGGGTAAATATCAACAGAGAATACCTAGCTGGCCTAGAATAAAGATAACCTGTTTACCAATTTTAGCTTCACAGTCCTAGTAAAAAGAAATGTAATCCACACCACGAGTATTAACTATCCCCAAATTAAGGGGCCTATTCTCATATGCAATCAAGAATGCATATGCATTCTCTCCCATTGATTAATAAACCTAAGAGGTGCCAAATTCAACAATGTAGCCAGCTTTTTATAATATTTGACATTGGGGAAATTCTAACTGATTTAAACATTAATCATTTAGAAAGTGATCATTTACTCTTCTAGAGACTAGATAGGACTTATATAAAGTTCAGGGTGTTACACTAACCAATCACAGAGCCCTGCTCCAACCATGAGAATTGATCTCTCAAACAATCCCTAAGGCTATAAGAAATGTACTTCTCTAAGAAAATCTTGCAGAATTATGTAAATATAAGCAGAGAAAATCCAACTGGCCTAGAATAAAGATAAACTTTGTACTAATTTTGAGCTTCCAAGTTCAATCAAAAAGAAGTGTAATCCAAACCATGATTCTTAACTATGCCAAAATTATGGATCCTATGCTCACAGGCAATAAAGAATGCATACGCATTCTCGCCCGATGCATTATAAAATTTAGGAGGAGCAATTTCAAGAATGTTTACAACAATTTTTGCTACTCCAAAATGGGGAAATTTTATCTAATTTAAACATTAATCATTTAGAAAGTCATCACTAACTGTTCTAGAGACTAGAAATAACTTAAAAAAAGTTTAGGGTATTACACAAACCAACCATAGATCCCTACTCCAACCATAAGAACTGATCTCCCAAATAATTCCTAAGACTCTAAGGAATTCACTTCTCCAAGAAGATCTTGTAGAACAGGGTAAATATCAGTAGAGAAGATCTAGCTGACCTACAATAAAGATAACCTCTCCACAAATGTTGAGCTTCCCAGTCCTACTATAAAAAGTGTAATCCAAACCATGAATCTCAACTATCCCCAAATTAAGGAGCCTATTCTAATAAGCAATCAAGAACGTAGATGCATCCTTGCCCAACGCATCATAAAACCTAAGAGGTGCTAATTTCAACAATGTAGCCAACATTTTCAATTCCTTAACATTGAGGTAATTCTAATTGATTTAAACATTAATCATTTAGGGGGTGATCACTTACTCTTCTAGTGACAATATAGGACATAAATAATGTTCGAGGTGTTACTCAAACCAACCACAGAACCCTTCTCCAACCATGAGAACTGATCTCTTAAATAATCCCTAAGACTATAACGAATGTACTTCTATAAGAAGATCTTGCAGAACTGGATAAATATCATCAAAGTAGATCTAGCTACCCTACAATAAGGATAACCTCTCTACCAATGTTAAGCTTCCCAGTCTTGACAAAAATAAGTGTATTCTACATCACGAGTCTCAACTGTTCCAAAATTATGGAGCATATTCTCATAAGGAATAAAGAACGCATATGCAGCCTCGCTCGATGCATCATAAAACCTATGAGTCGACAATTTCAACAGTGTAGCCATCAATTTCTACTCCTCAAAAATAGGAAAATTCTATTTGATTTAAACATTAATAATTTTTAAAGTCATCACTAACTCTTTTAAAGACTAGATATGACTTAAATAAAGTTTGTGGTATTGCAAAAACCCACAACGGAACCTTGCTCCAAACATCAAAACTGCTCACTGAAATATTCTCTAAGACTATAAGGAATGTACATCTCCAAGAAGATATTGTTGAACTAGGTAAATATCAACAGAGAATATCTAGATGGCATAGAATAAAGATAACTTCTCTACCTATGTTAAGCTTTGAAGTCCTACTTAAAAAAATTGTAATCCACACCCTGAGTCTAAATTTTGCCCTAATTATATAGCCTATGGTCACAAGCAACCAAGAACCTATATGAATCCTCACACAATGCATGATAAAACCTAGGAGTAGATAATTTAAAGAATCTGTCCAACATTGTTTTCTCCCCAAAATTTGCAAAATTCTATCTGATTCGAACATTAATCATTTAGCAAGTAATCACAACTTCTTCTGGCCCATGATATGACTTAAATTAAGTTAAGGGTACAACATAAACCAAACATGTAGCCTTGGTCTAACCATAAGTACTGATCTCTAAAACAATCCTTAAGACTATAAGGAATGTACTTTTCTAAAAAGATCTTGCAGAACTAGGTAAATATCAGCAGAGAAGATCTAGCTGGCCTAGCATATAGATAACATGTATACCAATGTTGAGCATCCAAGTCCTACTAAAAAGAAGTGTAATACATACCACAAGTCTCAACTATACCCAAATTATGTTGCTTATGCTCACAAGAAATAAAGAACGCATACACATCCTTGACCGATGAATTATAAAACATTGAAAAAGCCAATTTCAAGAATCTAGTCAACATTTTATACTCCTTAAAATTGGGAAAATTATATCATATTTAAACATTAATCATTTAGGAAATCATCACTAACTCTTCTCGAGACTAGATATAACTTAAAGAAAGTTAACGGTATTACACAAACCATCCATGGAGCCCTGCTTCAACCATGATAACTGATCTCTCAAACAATCCCTAAGACTATATGTAATGTTCTTCTCGAAGAAGATCTTGCAAAACTGGGTAAATATGACCCGAGAAGATCTAGCTAGCCTTGAATAAGGATAACCTCTCTACCAATGTTGAGCTTCCCAATTCTACTAAAAAGATGTGTAGTCCACAACACGAGTCTTAACTATCCCCAAATTATGGAGTCTATGAACACAAGCAATTAAGAACGAATACGCAACCTCGCCTGATGCATCATAAAACCTAAAAGCTGCCAATTTTAAGAATGTAGCAAAAATTTTATGGTCCTCAAAATTGGGGAAATCCTATCTAATTTAAACATTAATCTTTTAGGAAGTCATTACTAACTCTTCAGGAGACTAGATAAGATTTTAACAAAGTTTTGGGTAATACACAAACCAACCATCGAGCCCTTCTCCATCCATGAGAATTGATCTCTCAAACAATCCCTAAGACTATAAGGAATGTACTTCTCCAAGAAGATCTTGCCAAAATGGGCAAATATCATGAAAAAATTTCTAGATGGCCTAGAAAAACTTTAACCTCTCGACCAATGTGGAGATTCAAAGTCCCACTAAAGAGAAGTGTAATCCACACCACGAGTCTCAACTATGACTAAATTATGGAGCCTATGATAACAACAAATCAAGAACGCATACGCATCCTCGCCTGATACATCATGAAACCCAGGAGAAGCTAATTTCAGAAATGTATTCAATATTTTGGGTTTCTCTAAATTGGGGAAATTTTATCTGATTTAAACATTAATTATTTGGGAAGCTATCACTAACTCTTCTCGATACTAGATATGACTTAGAGAAACTTTGAGGTATTACATAAACAAACCATGAAACCCTGCTTGAACAATGAGAACTGATCTCTCAAGAAATCCCTAAGACTATATGGAATGTATTTCTCTAGAAAGATCTTATAGAACTTGGTGATGTTGGGCATATTCATACCCTTAAGAACCATAATTTACCCATATTTTAGCTATGTTTTGAGGATAAAATATATAATTCCTGTACTTTTAGTCCATTTTCCAATAAGTGAGATGACCTACCTGATTAGCATGTTTTTCAAGTACTAATGATGAAGATTTCATTACTTTATAGACCCGTGAGCAGCAAAGGAAAACTTCACATTAGAGGGAAGGCAGCTTTTGGACTGAAAGTGATGCATGGGAACTTTTTTTGGGCAAACCCAGAATTTTAAAATACTTAAGAAGGCAGTAGCAACTTAGTGGACAAGGATACTATAAAAACCTTATTGCTGAATTTTTCAGCATTATTCACGATTATTCGATCATTAGCATTCGACACTTTACTCATTATTCAGTTTCCAGAATCTATAATAGTTAGAGACAGAGAAACATGCTACACTTGGGAACGGCTAGAGGGAAAAACATTTCCTTCTCTGTTTGATGCACAAATCACTTCCATCTCCAAGATTATTCTAGTTGTGGTATGATGATTATGTCTATTGTGATCTCTGTTGTGGTCATGAGTAGCTAAACTTCTCTGTTAGGGTTGTGGAAACCTTGCAAGATACTATTAATTGTTATGAGTTTGTGAATTCTTGATGTGTATGCTACTTATATCATTACTCTCTTCATTTTAATTGAATTCTCATGGTTGCAAACATAGAGAATACACCATTATAGCATTAACTTGTTCGAGAGAAAAGCTACATATTTGTAAAAGAGAGTGTGATAAAAAAATAGAGCTTCCAACCTCTATTTACACGTTAATGCCTTAACCGGATTAACTTCTTGGAGAGTTCGTACCATTAGATATACACTTTAGTCTCGAGAAAGCTAAAGTGAATTAAATCCTTGATGTTTGAGAAAACTTGGATTTAGAATTAGAATACAATTCTCAATAAGTTCATGCATGTCTAACTTCCGCGTTACTCATATTTAATAGAGAAGTAGAAACTACAAGGTGGACATAACCCTAACTTATTATTCTCTGTAATTAAATCTTACTAAATAAATTGTCTCATTCATTATTTCGATATTATTAGTTCACGCATAAATCAAACCCCCTTTTTCTGTAGAATTTTCGTCCAACATTCTACTAATAATTGCAACACTTAGTGACCAACTATTCCCTATGGGATTCGACACCCAACCTAGTTGGGTTATATATTTGACAGTGATCACTTACACTTTCTAACGAGAGCTATAATTTAGGAGAATCAAATTTTGGCGTCATTGCCAGGGAATACGGTTGTCAACTAAGTTTGTGATAGTTAACAGACCCTTTGTTTTGTTTAGGTTTGGTAGAGTGCATGCCAAATACATGAAGATCTGGTCACCCATTATTACCCATAAATCTTGAAACACAACTTATTCGAAGAATGGATGCATAATGAAACATTGAAAGAAGGGCTGCTCAATAGGAGCAGTCTAGATTAGCTGCGTTGGCAGCTGCTCAAGTGCATCAACGGAATATTGATAACCCAGGTTGGGCAACACATTTGGATGATGAAGACCTGGGTGATGAAGAGTTACTAAATCCAAGGCGTGCAGATTACGTGGCAGCGCCTGTGAATAGGAGAGATCATTAAGCTAGAATGAGACCTGAACGCCGAGCTGTGCAAGCTCCTTTTGATGATGATGATGATGATTTGGATGGATCTGGTGCCACAGGGGTAATTATTCCTCCGCCCTTGGCACCCGAAGCCAAGTTCAATATCACTAACACAATGATTTAGCTATTGTAGCTCAAGGGGTTTTTCGGTGGACTTGCAGGCAATGATCCGAATATGTATCTGGTCAATTTTATCTCAACATGAAAGTTGCTTGACAATCCAGGAGTTGGAATTGGATGCGCTTATTTCTGTTGTCTTTATCTGGAGAGGCAAGTCTGTGGTTGAATGGGCTAACTCCTAACTCTATACTAATTGGAGGTAACTGAAAGATGCTTTCCTAGAAAGATTCTTTCCGCCATTCAAGAGAGCACAATTAAGAGATGAGATCAACAATTGTCGATAGCTTCCAACTGAAGCTCCCCATAAGATATGGGAGAGGTTCAAGAAGAAGCTTATGCGATGCCCAAACCATCAGATGACCAATATCCACTTGATGGAAATATTATATAGGGCTTGGAACTCGGTGACTAAGCCATTGGTTGATAATGCTGTAGGTGGGTCATTCATGGACCTTACTTTTATTGAGGCAAGTGATATGCTGGATCGTATGACAAAGAAGAGTAGAGCTTGGCATACCACAGTTTCTGACATAGCAAGCTCTACTTTATCTATTGGCATGACTATGGAATAGAGATGAATTCATGAGGAACGTGACCAGGATATGGCTCACATAAAAACACAGATGGATCTTCTTACCAAATATCTATTATCAGGAAAGAACAAAAAGGTTAAGGCCTTTGTATCATAGGGAAGAGATGACTCCAATTCTGAGGAGGAAGAGAACTATTTGAACAATCAGGGGGTTTCTGAGGCAATTCCCAAGGAAACCAAGGTCGTAACTATTATGAAAAATTTGGATATAAGGACCGCGAGCTAGGGAGTTGGAAGAATAAGACTGACAGGAGTGGTTTGTATATTCCTCTTAGAAATCATAAGGTTGTGGCGTCTGGCTCTGGGAAGATGTCCATGGAAGATATGATGGCTAATCCATAGAAAGGACTGAGGGCAACCAACATGGGTGTAACTTAGGTAAAAAATGATTTGTCCTTAATAAATCAATTGGTTGACTCGCATTCCACTGCAATAAAATAGCTGCAGCAACAATTGAGTCAACTATCAACGGTATTCAATCAAAGAAAGGCTGGCACTTTACCTAGTGACACTATGGAAAATCCAAGAAACGATGGATCATGTATGGATATTAGCACCAGGAGTGGTAAGGTGTTGGAAAATCTATCCAAAGGCAAGAAAGTGGTCGATAATACAGAAGAAAATGTTATTGAAGCAGAATCTGAAAAATCAAAATAAAAACGTTCATGACACTACACCTAGATATCTGCACCCTGAAAAGATCAGTAATCGAAAGCAAGATAAAAAGGAAGAGGTAGAGAAAACTCTTCCCCTTCCACCACCACCTTTTCCTTAGAGACTGAAGAAGAAAGCTGATGACACCAGGTTCAATAAACTCATGACTATGTTGAAGTAGTTGACTATTAATGTGCCTTTGGTGGAGGAGCTGGAAAAGATGTCTGGCTACGCCAAATTCATGAAGGACCTTTTGACAAAGAAGCGGGCAGTAAGCTATAAGCTGGCAGATAATGTTTATCATTGCAGTACAATTGCCACAAGGTCTTTAGTACAGAAGAAGGTAGATCCTTGTGCTTTCACTATACATTTAACGATTGGATCTTTAGATTTTGCTAACGCATTGTTCAATTTGGGAGATGGCATCAATTTGATGCCGCTATCCATTTATAGAAAGTTGGGGTTGGGAAATCCCACACCAACCAATATGTGGTTCATGATGGCAGATAGGTCGGTAAAAAGACCTGTTGCTATCTTATATGATGTACTGGTGAAGGTTTCTACCTTTATTTTTCCTGTAGACTTTGTTATTTTTGATTGTGAGGTGGATTCAAAAGTTCCCATAATCTTGGGATGCCCTTTCCTCATAATAGGAAGTGTGCTTATTGATTTAAGAGCTAATGAGCTTTTATTTCGAATGAATAACAAAGTGGTCCATTTTGATGTATGCAAATCAATGAAGTAGCCTAAAGATAGGAATGTGTTCTCTGTAGATGATGTTTATTATGAAGATGAGAAAGAATTATCTATAAAGAAGAAGCTCACGGTTGAGCCATTGGCTGTTGTACTTTTGAACTTTGAGCGTGAGGATGTTGAAGAGTATGAAGAAACTGTTTGTTCTCTAAGAGGAATGGGGTCATATTCTCATGCTCCTAAGAAGGTGGACCTTGACCTTAAGATTCGACTTTCACCACCAGCAAAACCATCCATTGAAGAGCCACCAGTGCTAGAATTGAAAGAACTGCCAAGTTCCCTAAAGTATGCATTTTTGGGAAGTGGTGATAGACTTCCAGTTATTGTGGCGGTTGATTTAGGTGAACAACAAGTAGTGGCTCTCATCTCTATTCTAAAGAGGTACAATAGAGCCATAGGTTGGACTATTGCTGATATAATTGGTATCCCTCCTGGGATATATATGCATAAGATTCAGCTTGAGGAAGATTGCATACCCACAATTGAGAATCAATGTCGTTTGAATCCACCTATGCAAGAGGTGGTGAAGAAAGAAATTATTAAGTGGTTAGATGAAGGGGTGGTGTATCCAATCTCAGACAGTAAATGGGTGAGTCCATTACAATGTGTTCCCAAGAAAAGGGGCATGACGGTAGTCACAAATGAAAAGAATGAGCTAATTCCACTCAAACTTGTCATAGGGTGAAGAGTGTGCATGGACTACCAGAAGCTGAATTCATGGATGCTAAAGGATCACTTCCCAATGCTATTCATGGACCAAATGCTTGAGAAGGGATGGTTTTGTTTCTTAGATGGTTATGCAGGCTATAATCAGATTTGGATTGCTCCTGAAGATCAAGACTAGACCAATTTTACATGCCCGTATGGTAAGTTTGCCTTCAAACGTTTGCCATTCGGGCTATGTAATGCACCTGCCACTTTTCAGCATTGTATAATGTCCATCTTTTCTCATATGGTCGAAGACATCTTGGAGGTTTTTATGGATGACTTTTCAGTTGTTGGTGAGTCATTTAAATCATGCTTGGAAAATCTGAGTATGGTTTTGCAGAGATGTGTTGAATTCAACTTGGTACTAAATTGGGAGAAATGTCACTTTATGGTTAAATAAGACATTTTTCTAGGGCATAATGTCTCTGAAAGGGGAATCGAGGTTGATCGAGCCAATATTGAAGTTATCAAGAAGCTTCCACCTCTAATTTCTGTAAAGGGGGTTCGTAGTTTTCTTGGTCATGCAGGCTTTTATTGGAGGTTTATTAAAGACTTCTCCAAGATTGCTAGTCCATTATGCAAACTTTTGGAGAAGGATGAGAAATTCAACTTCGGTGAAGATTGCTTGAAGGAATTTGAATGCTTAAAAGGGAAGCTAGTTAAAGCTCTTATTATTGTAGCGCCCGATTGGTCTCTACCTTTTGAAGTTATGTGTGATGCAAGCGGGGTAGCTTTGGGTGCTGTACTTGATCAAAAAAGAGAAAGGCTATTTCATCCAATCTACTATGCGAGCAAGGCCTTGAATGGAGCCTAAAAGAACTATACCATCACTGAACAAGATCTTCTAGTAGTTTTTTATGCTTTCGAAAAGTTCCATGCTTACTTGTTGGGAACGAAAGTAATGGTTCATATTGATCATGCGGCTCTAAGATACGTAATGGCAAAGAAGGATGCTAAGCGAAGGATAATTCGGTGGGTGTTATTGCCTTAAGAATTTAATTTTGAGGTAAAGGATAGAAAAGGTTGCGAAAACTAAGTAGCTGATAATCTATCCAGACTTGAGAGTGAGCACATAGTGCAACCTGGCCTTGATATTGATAATGCATTTCCTGATGAAGATATCTTAGCCACTATGGTGGATGATTTACCGTGGTATGTATACTTTGCGAACTACGTGGTAAGTAAAGTGATTCCTCAGCATCTCTCCTTTCATCAAAAGAGAAAGTTCATGCACGATGTGAAGCACTACTTCTGGGATGAACCATATCTTTTTCGACGATGTGCTGATGGTGTTATTAGGTGATGCATCTCAGATGTGGAGGTGCCTAGCATACTGGAAGCAAGTCATATTTCCTAAGTTGGGGGTCACCATGCAGGTGATCGGACGACCAGGAAGGTACTGCAAACCTATTATTATTGGCCTTCATTATTCAAGGATGCCTACAATTTTGTGAGAAGATGTGATTAGTGTTAGAGGCAAGGATCTATCTCGAAGCACCATGAGATGCCTATATCTAAAATTCTTGAAGTATAGCTATTTAATGTATGGGGTATTGATTTCATGGGCCCATTTGTGAGTTTGTTTGGGATGAAATATATCCTGGTTGCTGTGGATTATATATCAAAATGGGTCAAAGCAGTAGCACTAGCAGATAATAAAGGTAGGCGTGTGGTAGCGTTCTTAAAGAGAAGTATCTTCTCTCATTTTGGGGTACCACATACCATCATAAGCGATGGAGGATCACATTTTTGCAACAAGCTATTCAGAGTCGTATTGGCGAAATATGGTATCAGGCAACATAAGGTAGCTACAACTTACCACCCACAAACTAGTTGGCAGGTAGAGGTTTCTAATCGGGAGATCAAGATGGTTCTTGCTAAGACTGTAAATGCTAGTAGGTAATATTGGACCAAAAAGCTGGATAATTCCTTATGGGCATATAGGACTACATTTAAGACACCAATTGGCATGTCACATTACAAACTAGTTTATGGGAAGGCTTGTCACTTTCCAATTGAGCTAGAATGTAAAGCACTGTGCGCACTAAAGCGGCTTAACTTGAATTTTGAGGATGCTACTAATCTGAGGTTGGAGAAGCTAAATGAGATTGATGAATTTCATCTACATACATATGAAAGAGCAGACCTCTACAAGTAAAGGATGAAAAAGTATCATGATCGAAGGATTATCTAATGAAACTTTCAAAAGGGTGATTTGGTACTTTTTTTAAACTCCAGACTGAAGCTATTTCCAGTTAAGTTGAAGTCTAAATGGTTTGGTCCATTCAAGATTAGCCAAGTCTACTCATTTGGAGTAGTGGAGTTAGAAAACAATGATTGTGTTGTCTTTAAGGTTAATGGCCAACGAATAAAGCCATATATCGGTCCATGCGACTCGATAAAATGCATGGCCACCATCTATCTCGATAAAGTCTAATTAATCAAGATAAGTATGTTGTGCTGCGACAATAAATCTAGAGCTACATGGGAGGCAACCCATTATTTTTAATCATTTTATTTAATTAGGATTTTGTTTTTGTTAAATAAAAATTCAAATAAAAGAGTCGAGCCACAACCAAAACTAAGGTGCTTGGTAGGAGGCAACCCATCCTTCTATTAATTTTTTTTGTTTTCGATTAAGTGTAGGTGCAAGATGTACAAAGAAGGGGAATTAGTCCCAAATTTTGAGTTGAAAGTGAGCCATGCTAAAGGTGGTAAGTTAGGAATGATGGAGCAAAGGCTATAGGCTAGGCATCGCCTATGCCAATCTAGGCAACGAACAAGGCAATTCCTATGCTAATCTAGGCAACGAACAACGCAATGCCTATGCTATTGCCTATGCTCACTGCCTCACATAGGCAACGGACAAGGCATTGTTTTTGCAAATCTAGGCAATGCTATAGGCGCTGCCTATGACCAACTGGCAATTCCATAGGCGCCGCCTATGCCATTTCCTATGCTCACTGTGTCAATTAGGCATTGACAAAGGCACAGCCTATGCCCAACTAGGCATTGACAAAGGCGCCACCTATGCTAAGCATAGGCAAAGCATTAGGCGTCTCCTACTTATGCCTTTTTATCTCCTAACCCGATTGTATATGGATCAAACCCAACCCATGGCTTAGTCTATAAATAGACCCTCAATCTTATAATACAATCCCATTGGTTTCTCAAGATAGGCGCCGCCCAAGCTTCCAAATTCTCTCAAAGTTTTTCTTTTTGCTCATCTAATCTTGCAAGATCATCTTCCCGAGCCATCACTAAGTATGTTATTCTTTTATATTCCGTAGTTGTTGAAATGCTACGTTTATAATGATTTATTAGATTTTGAAGTGGTGTTTGGTGATAAGAATGGGGTTGGTTTGTTATGATAAATCTAGTTGAGTGAAAGAATACGTGTGGGTGTTCTTGACTTTGTTCCAACTTGTATTTAATTGTTATACACTGTCATATTTTTATGAAGTCGAAATTGTAAAGTTAATACATAATCTTGAAAGTTGAAAGCTTGAATGTTTGAATGACTCGTTCATCAAGATACCAATCATGATTGACCATAAGCACAAGATGGTGTGATTATTTCTATACAATAACATAATACGATCTCTATGTGGTGGTCTTGTTCAAAAAGTGCATTAATCCAAGCATGAAAGTATAGTAAAGATTACATGAAAGTATGATTGTGCTAAACATGTTGTTGGAACATATCACCTAAATGTATGTCAATGAAGTCTGAGTAATCGACATCACTCACTTAATTAGTCTGTACCAACAAATTAAGTGTGAGGTGGTGTCATTACTATTTGTTTTTTGATTAAATCTTCCGAGATGAAGCTAACATGACTCTATTGTGATCTCAGGAAGAATGATAAATGGATGACAAGGAAAAGAAAAAGCGTCTACCTAAAAGAAAGGACAGAAAAGGTTAAGAAAAGAGCAAGCTGAGTTCTCCTCTCTACAAATACCTCGACATACTTTTGTGATAAAGTGGGTCCTAGAGGAGGAACGAAAGGAGTGGTACAACAACAAAGTAAAAAAATATGTTTACATAGATTTGATGCAGAAGAAGAGTCTAACAAAGAGAGAGCCCTGTATTTTGACTAAAATCATGGCACCAAATCTTGATTTCATTTTCCGAGATATGGGGTAATGGGATCTTGATTGAACGCGAGAGTTTCATACCAATTGGTCCCCAAAGACTACTGGAAGTGAAGTAAAGATTTGGGGCTAAGTCTTGCAACTGAATGCGGATTTCTTCAACTCTTTTCTAGGCCTTTCATCTATGGATCTATCACCGCTCAAGGAGCTTTATCACAGACCTCCCTGCAGGGAAATCAGACATACATTGTGGGTAATAAGAGCAATGGCACGGTGGATTCTTCACAAGGATAACGGTCGACATAATACCTTCTCGTATGCTTCCTTGAACAGAGAAGCTCGTATATGGTTAAGGATAGTCAACTCTTTCTTGATTCTGGGGACACAATACACAAAGATCACACGTGATCGAGTATGCTTGGTGTACGCACTGATGACAAATATTCCCATCAACATTGGTGTGGTTATACAATCATGAATGCGTAAGTCTAGGTTGCACAAAAAGTCTCATTTCAGCTTTGGAAATTTTTTGACTGTGATCTTAAGGAAGGAGATCATTGAAGAGGAACCTGTAGATCATAAGGTTCCATACAACCCGAAGATGGTTGATCTCACGAAAGTTAAAGATCCTGAAACTGGTCATGGCATCAACCTTACCACTGCAGAGAGACATGCTCGAGATAAAAGTTTCTTTAGCCATCTATATGGCATGAGTTGGTTTACCATGATGAGTGGGGGTCATGTTCTGACTGATGCAGAACTTTAGCAGTTGGACAATGATTACCCGTTGAATGGGAATGCGTGGGCTATGTGTAGAGTAGGGGTACATTTTGAGGAACCTCTCAATGACGACGTGCCAACAGACGAGTATCGTCGAATTCCAGACTCAGATGGGGAGGACAACTCTGAGGATCAACGCTCTGATGATAATTCCGATGTAGGGGGTATGACCCCATACATAGAAGAGGAGTCCGACTAATCAGGTTTTCCTTATTTATTTCCACTGAGTTCAGTGTGTCCCATCTAAGTATGGGGTGCTGGTATTTTGATGTTGTATTGTACTTCTTTTCCTACATTTATTCTTGTTCTTGTTTGTTAATTAGTCGTAATTAGTTGGTTAAATTTTTAGATTTTTTTTAAGATTTTCCATGAAATTGTTCTGATAGGCGGCATGTTAGTATAACAAGAGTTTGTGCTAAATCATTACTATTGATACAATTAGGGTCTAAGTGTGACTCGATAATTGTGTCATTTAATTCATCCATCTGTTGGGTCAAGAATCTAAAGTGCTCCCAATAAAGTTGACCATGTGCCTTGTGTGTGAGGTATAGTATATTCTGTGTTCTGACTGATGCCAGAACTTGCCCGGTGTGTGTGTAAAAAGAAATAAAGAGTGTGAGTTTAGGAGATGATTTAGGCATTTCTTTGGCAGCCCTGAATTTGTCTATCTTCTTTTTACCTACCTTTGTACATTGTCCTAGTAAACCTCCTTTGATCCTTTAGCTATTTTCTTTGACAGCCTCATATGTAGCCTAATCCATTTTTTTCAAGACCATAATTTGATCCAAATTCCTAAGCTTTTTAAATTATAGAGTCATGTGACAAAATAAGAGGAAAATGGTGAGAGTGATGCCTCAGAGTGTAATGGTACTTGAAATTGTTGTGAAAAAGAGTGGCTATCATAGAGGTGTTTTATATCAAAATAATATATATATATATACAAAAAATAAATAAATAAATAAAATATAAAAAGAAAAAAAGAAAAAAAATATAGTTGTGTTTATGATTGAATAACAAAATACGTGAAAAGGGGTTGGTAGATGAAAGAAAGGTATAGGGGTTGTTAAAAGATAATGTAAATGGTATAGTATAGTGTATTAAAGCATTTAGGGAACATAGTCACTATTTCTGGCTAAAATAGTCCTACCTGTCCCTTAGCCTACATTACAACCTGTAAAGACCTATTTGATCCTAAGCATAGCATTCTGATATTAGTGGAGCATTACACTAAGGGAAAGCCTATGGTCATCAGTTGCAATATAAGAATTCTTTGTGAGAGTGAGAGCAAGGAGAGTCTTATCCCCATGTTTCAAAAAATGTAAAACTGTGAGTGATTATGGGTGATATCTTTTGTGAGACACACATGGTTGATAATTGTTAGGTAGTTTTGTATGATTCTTTGTGTCTTAACTTGTCGATACGAATTAACCATCCTAATGAGTCTATGTTGGAGGTTGAATTGTTTCTAGTAATAATCAAGAAAACTACTCTTTATTAATAATTGTCGTGCATGTCTTGTTAAACATTTTGTGTTCCTACTGTGAAATTATAGTTAGATGTTTGCATGGATGTAATATTTTGTTCGAGGACAAACAAAGCTTTAAGTGTAGGGTGGTGATGTTGGGCGTATTTATACCCCTAAGAACCATAATTTACCCATATTTTAGCTAAGTTTTGAGGATAAAATATATAATTCATGTACTTTTAGTCCATTTTCCTTTAAGTGAGCTGACCTACGTGATTAGCATGTTTTTCAGGTACTAATGATGAAGATTTCAGCACTTTAAGGACCTGTGAGCAGCAAAGGAAAACATCACATTAGAGGAAAGGCAGCTTTTGGACTGAAAGTCATGCATGAGAACTTTTTCCCGGGCAAACCCAGTATTTTTAAATACTTAAGGAGGCAGTAGCAACTTAGTGGACAAGGATACTATAAAAACCTTATTGCTGAATTTTTCAGCATTATTCACAATTATTCGATCATTAGCATTCGACACTTTACTCACTATTCAGTTTTCAGAATCTGTAATAGTTAGAGACAGAGAAACATGCTACACTTGGGAACGGCTAGAGGGAAAGAAGTTTCCTTCTCTGTTTGATGCACAAATCACTTCCAACGCCAAGATTATTCTAGTTGTGGTATGATGATTATGTCTATTGTGATCTCTGTTGTAGTCATGAGTAGCTAAACTTCTCTGTTAGGGTTATGGAAACCTTGTAAGATACTATCTATTGCTATGAGTTCGTGAATTCTTGATGCGTATGCTACTTATATCATTACTCTCTTCGTTTTAATTGAATTCTCATGGTTGCAAACATAGAGAATACGCCATTATAGCATTAACTTATTTGAGAGAAAAGCTACATGTTTTGAAAAGAGAGTGTCACAAGGAAATAGGGCTTCCAACCTCTATTTACACGTTAATGCCTTAACCGGATTAACTTCTTGGAGAGTTCGTACCATTAGTTATAGACTTTAGGCTCGAGAGAGCTAAAGTAAAATAAATCCTTGATGGTTGAGAAACAATTGGATTTAGAATTAGAATACAATTCTCTATAAGTGCATGCATGTCTAAATTCCGCGTTACTCATAGTTAATAGAGAAGTAGAAACTACAAGGTGGACATAACCCTAACTTATTATTCTCTGTGAATAAATCTTACTAAATACATCGTCTCATTCGTTATTTCAATACTATTAGTTCACGCATAAATCAAACCCCCTTTTCCGTAGAATTTTCGACCAACAGTCTACTAATAATTTCAACAGTTAGTGACCAAGTGTTCCCTATGCAATTTGATACCCAACCCAGTTGGGTTCTATATTTGACAGCTACCGCTTACACTTTGTAACGAGAGCTGTAATTTGGGCGTATCATTGGGTAAATATTAGCAGAGAAGATATAGGCATCCTACAATAATGATAACCTCTCTACTAATGTTGAGCTTCAAAGTCCTAATTAAAACAAATGTAATCCACACCATGAGGGTCAACTATCCTAAATTTTGGAACCTATACTCACAAGGAATCACGAACATATACACATCCTCTGCCGATGCATTGGAAAACACTGGAGGAACCAATTTCAAGCTTGTAGCCAACATTTTCTACTCCTCGGAATTAGGCATATTCTATTTGATTTACACATTAATCATTTAGGAAGTCATCACTAACTCTTCTAGAGACTACATAGAGCTTAAATAAAGCTGAGGGTATTACACAACCCAACCATAGATCCCTGACCTCTAAAACAATCCCTAAAACTATAAGGAATCTACTTCTCTAAATAGATCTTGTAGAACTGGCTAAATATGAATAGATGAGATCTAGCTGGTCTAGAATAAAGATAACCTCTCTACCAATGTAGATTTTCCAATTCCTATTAAAAAGAAGTGTAACCCATACCATGAGTCTCAACTATGCCCCAATTATGGAGCCAATGCTCACAAGTAATCACGAATGCATATGTACCCTTGCCCGATGCATCATAAACCTAGGATGATCCAATTTCAATAATGTAGCAAAAAAAAATTTGCCCTCGAAATTAGGTAAATTCTATCTGATGTAAAAATTTGTCATTTAGGAAGTAATCAGTAACTCTTCTAGAGACTACATATGACTTAAGTATAGTTCGAGGTATTACACACACCAATCATGGAGTCCTTCTCAAACCATGAGTACGAGTTTCCAAAATAATCCCTAAGACTATAAAGAATGTACTTCTCTAAGAAGATTTGACAGAACTGGGTAAATATCAACTAAGAAGATATTGCTAGTCTATAATAAAGATAACCTCTCTACAAATGTTGAGCTTCCAAGTCCTACTAAAAAGAAGTGTAATCCAAACCAAAAGTCTCAACTATGCCCAAATTATGAAACCTATGCTCTCAAGCAATCAAGAATGTATACGAATCGTCACATGATGCATCATAAAACATAAGAGAAGCCAATTTCAATGATGAAGCCAACATTTTTCTGCTGCTCAAAATTGGGAAAATTCTATCTGATTTAAACATTAATTATTTAGGAAGTCATCACTAACTCTTCTAAGACTAGATATGACTTAAAGAAAGTTCAGTGAATAAAAAAAACCAACCACGAAGACCTAATACAACCATGAGAACTGATCTCTCTAACAATCCCTAAGACTATAAGAAACGTACTTTGCCAAGAAGATTTGCAGAACTGGGTAATATCTGAAGAGAAGATCTAACTGGCCTAGAATAATTATAACATCTATATCAATGTTACTCTTCGAAGTCCTACAAAAAAGAAGTGTAATCCACACCACGAGTCTCAACTATGCCTAAATTATGGAGCCTATGCTCACAAGCAATCAAAAATGCATACGCATCCTCGCCTGATGCATCATAAAACTTAGGATGAGCAATTTCAAGAATGTTGACAACAATTTTTGCTCTTCAAAATTGGGGAAATGCTACCTGATTTAAACATTAATCATTTAGGAAGTCATCACTAACTTTTCTAGAGACTAGAAATGACTTAAAGAAAGTTTGGGGTGATACACAAACCAACCATGGAGCCGTACACCAACCATAAGATCTGATCTCTCAAATAATCCCTAAGACTATACGGAATATACTTCTCCAACAAGCTCTTACAGAACAGGGTAACTATTAGTAGAGAAAATCTAGCTGGCCTAGAATAAATAAAACCTCTCTACCAATATTGAGCTTCCCAGTCCAACAAAAAAGAAGTGTAATCCATACCACGAGTTTCAACTATCCCTAAATTGAGGAGCCTGTTCTCATAAGCAATCAAGAATGTTTATGTATTCTCTCTTGATGCATCATAAAACCTAAGAGTTTCTAATTTCAACAGTGTATCCGACATTTTCTATTCCTTGACATTGGGGAAATTCTAATTGATTTAAACATTAATCTTTTAGGAAGTGATCACTTAATCTTCTAGAGACTAGATCGGACATAAAAATAGTTCAGGGTGTTACACAAACCAACCACGGAGCCCTTCTCCAACCATGAGAACTGATCTCTCAAATAATCCCTTAGACTATAAGGAATGCTCTTCTCCAAGAAGATCTTGCTGGATTGGGTAAATATAAAAGAGAAGATCTAGCTGGCCTAGAATAAAGATAACCTGGCTACCAATGTTGATCTTCAAGTCCTACTAAAAAGAAGTGTATTACACATCATGAGTCTCAACTATTCCCAAATTATTTAGACTATTCTCATAAGCAATCAAGAACACACACGCAACCTCGCCTGATGCATCATACAACCTAGAAGAATCCAATTTCAAGAATGTAGTCAACATTTTCTACTCCTCGAAATTGGGTAAATTATATCAGATTTAAATATGAATCATTTAGGAAGTCATCACTAACTTTTCTAGAGACTAGATATGACTTATAGAAAGTTAAGGGTATTACACAAAGAAACCATGGAGCCCTGCTCCAACCATGATAATTGATCTCTCAAACAATCCATAAGACTACAAGGAATGTACTTCTCCAAGAAGTTCTTACAGAACTGGGTAAATATCGGCTGAGAAGATCTAGTTTGACTGGAATAAATATAACCTCTCTACCAAGGTTGAGCTTCCTAATCCTGCAAAAAAGAAGTGTAATCCACAGCAAGAGTCTCGAATATCTCTAAATTATCGAGACTATGCTCACAAGCAATCAGGAACCCATACGCAACCTCGCCCAATGCATCATATAACCTAAGAGGTGTTAATTTTAAGAATGTAGCAAACATTTGCTGGTCCTCGAAATTGGGGAAATTATATTTGATTTAAAAATTAATCATTTAAGAAGTCATCACAAACTCTTCAGGAGACTAGATACCAACTTAAGAAAGATTGGAGTATTACACTAACCATCCATGGAACCCTTCTCTAACCATGAGAATTGATCTCTCAAACAATCCCGAAGGCTATAAGGAATGTACTTCTCCATGACGATATTGCAAAACTGGGTAAATATCAGGAGAAAAGATCTAGCTGGCCTAGAATAAAGATAAACTCTTTACCAATGTTGAGCTTCCAAGTCCTACTAAAGAGAAGTGTAATCCAGAACACGTCTCAACTATGACCAAATTATGGAGTTGATGCTCACAAGAAATTAAGAACGCATACGCCTCCTCGCTCGATGTATTATAAAACCTAGGAGATGCCAATTTCAAGAATGTAAACAATATTTTTTGCTCCTAAAAATTTGGGAAATTCTATCTGATTTAAACTTTAATCATTTAGGAAGTCATTACTAACTCTTATAGAGACTAGTTTAGGGTATAACACAAAAAACCATGGAGCCCTACTCCAACCATGATAATTAACCCCTCAAAATATCTCTAAGACTAAGGAATTTACCTCTCCAAGAAGATCTTGCATAACTGTCTAAATATAAACAGAGAAGATCTAGCTAGCCTAGAATAAAGATGACCTCTGTACCACTGTAGAGAACCCAAGTCCTACTAAAAAGAAGTGCAATCTACACCATGAGTCTCTACTATGCCCAAATTATGGAACCTATGCTCACAAGAAATCCAGAACTCATACGCATCCTCGCCTGATGCATCATAAAACCTAAGAGGAGCCAATTTCAAGAATGTTGCCAAAAATTTTTTCACTCGAAATTGGGTAAATTCTATCTGATGTAAACATTAATAATTTAGGAAGTAATCTGCAACTCTTCTAGATACTAGATGAGGCTTAAAGAAAGTTTGGGGTATTAGACAAACCAAGCATCGAGCCCTACTCCAACCATGAGTACTAATTTCTCTAACAATCCTTAAGACTATAAGGAATGTACTTGTATAAGAAGATCTTACAGAACAAGGTAAATTTCAACTGAGAAGATCTAGCTAGCCTAGAATAAAGATAATCTCTCTACTAATGTTGAGCTTCAAATTCTTGCAAAAAAGAAGTGTAATCTACACCCCGAGTCTCAACTACGCATAAATTATGGAGCCTATACTCACAAGAAATCAAGAATGCATACGCATCCTCGCCCGATGCATCATAAAATTAGGGGGAGCCAATTTCAAGAATGTAGCAAAAATTTTCAGTACCTCAAAATTGTGGAAATTCTATCTGATTTAAACATTAATGATTTAGGAAGTAATCACTAGCTCTTCAGGATAGTAGATATGAATTAGAGAAAGTTTGGGGTATTACATAAACTAACCATGGAGTCCTGCTTTAACCATCAGAACAGGTCTCTCAAACAATACCTAAGACTATAAGGAATGTATTTCCCTAAGAAGATCTTGTATAACTGGGTAAATATTAGCAGAGAAGATCTAGCTGGCCTATAATAAAGATAACCTTGCAACCAATGTTAAGCTTCCAATTCCTAATAAAAACAAGTCTAATCCACAGCATGAGTGTCAAGTATTCCTAAATTTTAGACCCTATGTTATGTTAGGCGTATTTACACGCCTAAAGTACCTTAATAATCCTATATTTTAGCTAAGTTTTAAGGAAAAAATATATAATTCCTGCACTTTTAGTCCTTTCTCCTGTAAGTGAGCTAACCTACGTGATTAGCAAGTTTTCAAGTATAAATGATGAAGATTTCAGCATTTTATGGGCTGGTTGACGCCAAAAGAAGCTTCACATAAGAAGGAAGGCAACTTTTAGAAGCCTATGGACTGAAAGTAATGCATGGAAAACTTGTCCCGGGAAAAAATAGTATTTCCAAAGACTTAGGGACCAGCAGTAACTTAGTATGAGTAGGACAAGGATGCAGCAACCTAGTAGGATTAAGACAAGTATGCAGTAGCTCAATAGAAATAAGATATGGCTGTTATAAAAACCCTATTTTGCTGAAACCTTTCAGCATTCACTCCGCCCCATTCTTTCTTATTCCTTAAGTTTCTTTCTAGTCCTCTCATTAATACATTGTTAACATTATTCTTCATCTATTCGACTTTTAATTTTTAGAACAAGAGAAATGCTACTAGCAACAGAAATCACGTCACAAGTGATGCCAAGATAGACTTTTCGTGAGTTTGTGATTATTTTGGTATGATGATAATGTCTATTGTGTTTTTTGTTGCACTCATGAGTAGCTAAACTTCTCTATTAGGGTTATGGAAGCCTTATGAGATACTATCTATTGCTATGAGTTTGTGAATTCATGATACATATGTTGCTTATATCATTATTCTCTTCATCTTAAATTAAATTCTTGTGGTTGCAAACATATAGAATATGCCACTATAGCATTGACTTGTTCGAAAGAAAAGTTACATGTGTGGAAAAGAGGGTGTGTCAAGGAAATAGGGCTACCAACCCCTGTTTAAAAGTTAGTGCCATAACTGGATTAACCTCTTGGAGAATTTGTACCTTTAGACACGCTTTAATCTCGAAAGAGTTAAAGTGGGATAATCTATGATGGTCGAAAGACGCTAGGATTTACCATAGAATACGAATCTCTATAAGCACATGCATGTCTGAATTCTGCATAACACATAGCTAATAGATACGTAGAACTCATAAGGGTGACATAACCCTAACTTACAATTCTCATTGACTACAATCATACTAAACAAATCATTTTCTTTGTTACTTTGATACTCTTAATTCGCGCTATAATTAAATCCCCCTTTTTCATAGAATTTTCAATCAACAGTCTACTAATCATTCCATAATTAGTGACCAAGTATTCCCTGTGGGATTTGACACCCAACCCAGTTGCGTTCTATATTTGACAGCGACTGCTTACACTCTTACGAGAGCTGTAGTTTGAGCATTATCAAATTTTGGCGCCGCTGCTGGGGAATACAGTTGTTAACTAAGTTTGTGATAATTACTAGACCCTTTGGTCAAAGATTCTTGTACTTTACTTTTAGTTTTTGTTTTTGCTTTATTTGGTTTTTGTTTAGTGCATGCGCAATACTCGAAGCTCTGGTCAACCATTATTACCCATAAACCTGAACCACAACTTATTAGCAGGATGGAGGCACAACATGACATTGAGAGAAGGGCTGCTTAATAGGAGTAGGACAGATTATCTACGTTGGCCATTGCTCAAGTGCATCAATAGAATATTGATAACCCAGGGCGAGCAGCAGATCCTGATGATGAGGACTTGGGTGATGATGAGTTACTAAACCCTAGGCGTGATGCTGAGGTGGCGACACCGGCAAACAGAAGAGATCATCGAGCAAGATTTAGGCCTGAACGCCGAGCTATGGAGATTCCCTTTGATGATGATTATGACAATCTAGATGGAGCTGGTGCCGCAGGAGTGATTATTCCTCCACCATTGGTACCCAAAGCCAAGTTCAACATCACTAGCACCATGATTCAATTATTGCAACTCAAGGGACTATTTGGTGGACTTGTAGGTGAAGATCCGAATATGTATATGATCAACTTTATCTCTACATGCAAGTCATTAGACAATCCAGGTGTTAGACCGAATGTAATTCGTCTATGCTTATTTCTATTGTCTCTATCTGGTAAGGCAACTCTATGGTTAAATGGGCTAACTCCTGATTCTATTACGAATTAGAGGCAATTAAAACGCGCTTTCCTAGAAAGATTCTTTCTGCCATCCAAAAAAGCACAATTGAGAGATGAAATCAGCAACTTTCATCAGCTTCCAACTAAAGCCCTCCACGAAACATGGGAGAGATTCAAGAAGAATCTTATGAGGTGCCCAAACCATCATATGACCAATGTCCACTTGATCGAGATAATATACAAATCCTTGAATTCAATAACTAAACCAGTGGTGGATATGCGGCTGGGGGATCATTTATGGACATCACCTTTGTTTAGGCAAGCGATATGCTAGACTGGATGACAAAGCAAAGTAGACCTTAGCATACCAGGGATTCTCAGGTAGCAAGCTCCACTATATCTATTGGCATGACTGAAGAACAAAGGAGAAGAGAAGAAGAACGTGATCAAGATATGGCGCACATGAAAACATAGATAGATCTTCTTACCAAGCATTTATTGTTAGGGAAGACCAAAAAAGTAAAAGCAGTTGAGTCAAAAGAAAGAGAAAAATCCAATTCTGAAGAAGAAGTTAACTACTTGAACAATCAGGGGGGTTTTCGAGGCAATGCCCAAGGAAACCAAGGTTGGAACTATTACGATAAATCTGGAAAGAAGGACCAAGGTAGTTGGAAGAATAATACTGACAGGAGTGGTTTGTATATTCCTCTTGGAAATCGAGAGGCTGCAGCATCTGGTTTGGGAAAGATGACAATGGAAGATATGATGGAAAATCTGTTGAAAGGAGTAGAGGCAACCACAACGGGAGTGAATGAGGTGAAGAACAACTTTTCTTCAATAAATTAATTGGTTGACTCACATTCTACTGCAATAAAATAGCTAGACCAGCAATTAAGTCAACTTTCAGCGACATTAAATCAAACAAAAGTTGGCACCTTACCTAGCGACACTGTGCAAAATCCAAGGAATGACGGATCATGTATGGCTATCACTACCAGGAGTGGTAAGGTATTTGAAAATCCAGCCAAAGGTATGCAAGTGGCTGATAACATTATAGATAATGCAGAACTAGAAGACGCCCAAGAAGCTGAGGAAGGCATTAATGATGTCACCCCAAAACATCTTCAGCCAGCAAAGATCGCCAATCTAAAGCAAGATGAAAAGTAAGTGGCGGAGAATACTATTCCCCTTCCACCACTACCTTTTTCTCAAAGATTAAAGAGATGATACCAAGTTCAATAAATTCATGACGATGTTAAAACAGCTAACCATTAATGTTCCATTGGTAGAGGCAGTAGAACCGATGCCTGGGTACGCAAAATTTATGAAAGATCTTTTAACAAAGAAGTGGAAAGCAAGTTATGAGTTGACAGATATTGTTCATCATTGTAGTGCAATCGCTACCAGATCACTAGTTTAGAAGAAGGCCAACCTTGGTGCCTTCACTATTCCTTGCACTGTTGGATCTTTGAATTTTGCCAAGGCATTATGCGACTTAGGAGCCAGCATCAATTTGATGCCCCTATATATTTACAAAAAGTTGGGGTTGGGTGATCCTACTCCAACCAATATGAGGCTCGTGATGGCGGATATGTCGGTAAAATGACCTATTGGTATTTTATATGATGTATTGGTGAAGGTTTCTTCATTCATCTTTTCGGGAGACTTCATTATTTTGGATTGTGAGGTGGACTCTGAAGTTCCCATAATCTTGGGGCGCCCTTTCCTTGCAACAGGAGGTGTGCTTATTGATTTAAGAACTAATGAGCTTCTGTTCCGGATGAATATCGAAGTTGTCCGCTTTGATGTGTGCAAATCAATGAAGCAACCCAAAGATTTGAACGTATTCTCAGTAACCGATGTTTATTTTGATGACGAGAAAGAATTATCTATAGAGATGCAGCTTATTGTTGATCAGTTGGCGGTTGTACTTAAGAATGTTGAGCATGAGGATGTTGAAAATTATGAAGAAACTATTTGTGCTCTAACAGAAAGAGGGTCGTATCCTCATGCTCCTAAAAAGCTGGACTTTAATCTCAAAAACCGACCTACACCACCAGCTAAACCATCTATTAAAGAGCCACCCACATTAGAATTGAAGGAGATTCCTAGTCATTTAAAGTATGCATTCTTGGGAAGCGGAAACACACTCTCGGTTATTGTGGCGGCAAATTTGGGTGAGCAGCAAGTTGCAGCTCTCATCGCTGTTCTATGGAAGTACATGAGAGCCATTGATTGGGCCATCGCTGATATTATTGGTATTCTGCCTGTGATTTGTACACACAAGATTAAGCTTGAAGAAAATTGCATACCCACTATTGAGCATCAAATACATCTAAATCCACCTATGCAAGAGGTGGTGTAGAAATAAATTATTAAGTGGTCAGATGGAGGAGTTGTGTATCCAATCTCCGACAGTAAATGGGTAAGCCCGATTGATGATAGGCGAATTTACACGCCTATAGTACTATATTTTAGCCATATTTTTGCTAAGTTTTGAGGACAAAATATATAATTCATGCACTTTTATTCCTTTTTTCTGTAAGTGAGCTAACGAACATGATTAGCAAGTTTTTAGGTATAAATGATGCAGAATTCATCATTTTATGGATAACTTGATGCCAAAGAAAGCTTCACCAATGGAGGAAAGAAAATGTTGGACGCCAAGGACCAAAAGTGGCGCATGGAAAATCCGTCCCGTGCAAAAATAACAATTCTAAAGACTTTGGGGACTAGCAGCAACTTATTAGGATTAAGATAATGATACATTAACCTAGTAGGATTGGGTTAAGAAATCATTAGCTTAGTAGGAATAGGATATGGGTATCATAAATACCCTAATTTGCTAGAGATTTTTAATTCATTCTAATTCTACTTCTAGTTCCACAACTTACAATTCGGATTCTAATTCTTCCATCAATTCTACATTTTACTATTCTTCTTCATCTATTCGATTCTTAATTTGTCACAACAAGGGAAACACTATTCTCAAAGGACTTCACGCCACAAGACACATACTACACGTGAGATCTTATTTTGATATAATGATAATGTCTATTGTGATTTACATCGCACTCATGAATAGCTAAACTTCTCTGTTGGGGTTATAGAAGCCTTATGATATACTATCTATTATAATGAGTTTGTGAATTTCTGACACGTATGCGGCTTATATCATTATTCTCTTTATCTTAATGCAAATTCTTGTGGTTGTAAACGCATAGAATACGCCAATATAGCATTAACTTGTTCAAAAGAAAAGTTATATGTCTGGAAAAGAGATAATGTAAAGGTAATAGGGTACCAACCCCTATTCAAAAGTTAGTACCATAACTGGATTAACCTCTTGGAGAATTTGTACAATTAGATACGTTTTATGCTCGAAAGAGTTAAAGTGAAATAGTCCTTGATAGGTCGAAAGACGCCTAGATTTACCATAGAATACAATTCTCTATAAGCACCTGCATGTCTGAATTCCACATAAATCATAGCCAATTGAGACGTATAACTCATAAGGTGGACATAACCCCAACTCTCAATTCTCATTGGTTAACATCTTACTAAACATTCTTTCTTTTTACTTTGCTATTCTCTATTTTTACTTTATTATTTTGTTACATTATTGCACACTACAAAATCCCCCCTCTTTTACGAGACTTTCACAAAAAGTCTAATAATCATTACTTACTTATTGATCGACTATTCTCTGTGGATCGATACCCAACCCAGTTGGGTTATATTTTTGACAATGACCGCTTACACTCTTACGAGAGTTGTAGTATTGAGCGTTATCAAAAATTGGTGTCGTTGCCGGGGAATATGGTTGTCAACTAAGTTTGTGATAATTACTAGACCCTTTGGTCAAAGATTCTCGTACTTTTACTTTTAGTTTTTGTTTTTGTTTTCTGCTAGTTTTTATTCAGTGCATGCCCCATAATCGAAGTTCTTGCCAACTGTTATTACCTATCAATCCTGAAACACAACGTATTGGTAGAATGGAGGGACAAAACGGCATTGAAAGGATGGCTGCTCAACCAGAACAGGTGAGACTAGCTACTCTAGCAGCCGCTCAAGTACATCAACAAGATATTGATAACCCTGGGCGAGAAACAAATCCTGACGATGAGGATCTAGGTGATGACGAGTTACTAAACCTAAGGCGTGATGCTGAGATAGTAACACCTGCTAATAGAAGAGATCGTCAAGCCAGGTTTAGGCCTAAACACTGAGCTATGCAACCATCTTTCGATGATGATGTTGATGATCTTGATGGAGCCGGAGCCACAGGAGCCAGTATTCCTCCACCATTGGCACCCGGAGCCAAGTTCAACATCACAAGCACCATGATTTTGTTATTGCAACTCAAGGGATTATTTGGTGGACTAGCAGGCGATGATCTGAATATGCATCTCATCAACTTTATTTCTACATGCAAGTCGTTTGACAATCCTGGCGTTGGTCAGAATATAATTCGATTACGTCTATTTTCATTGTCTCTGTCTGGGGAGGCAACTCTATAGTTGAATGGGCTGACTCCTGATTCTATTACAAATTGGAGGCAATTGAAAGGCACATTTATAGAAAGATTCTTTCCGCCATCCAAAAGAGCACAATTGAGAGAATAAATCAGCAACTTACATTAGCTTCCAACAGAAGCCCTTCATGCAACATGGGAGAGGTTTAAGATGAAGCTAATACCGTGCCTAAACCATCATATGACCAATGTCCACCTAATGGAGATACTATACAGATCCTTGAATTCAATAAGTAAACCAGTGGTAGATAATGCGGCTGGAGGATCATTATGGACCTCACCTTTGGCCACACAAGCAATATGCTAGACCAGATGATGAAGCAAAGTAGAGCTTGGTATAGGGATTCTGAGGTAGAAAGCCCCACTTTATCTATTGGCATGACTGCAGACCAAAGAAGAAGAGAAGAAGAACGCAATTAAGATATAGTGCACATGAAAACACAAGTGGATCTTCTTACAAAGCATCTATTATCCGGGAATACCAAAAAAGTCAAAGCTGTTGCATCAAAAGGAAGAAACGAATCTAATTCAGAAGATGAAGCCAACTATTGGAACAATCAGGGGGTTTTCGCGGCAATACCCAAGGAAACCAAGGTCGGAACTATAATGACAAATCTGGAAACAAGGACCAAGTTAGTTGGAAGAACAAGAATGACAAGAGTTGCTTGTATGTTCCCCCAGGAAGACGTGACGCCACTGTATCTGGTTCTGGAAGTATGAAAGAGATGATGGCTAAACTATTGAAAGGAGTGGAAGCAACCAGCGTTGGAGTAACGGAGGTAATAAATGATTTTTCCTTGATGAAGCAATTGGTTAACTCACATTCCACTTCAATAAACCAAATAGAGCAGCAATTGAGTCAACTTTCAGCAGCACTCAATCAAAGAAAGGCTGGCACCTTACCTAGCGACACTATGCAAAATCCAAGGAATGATGGATCATGCATGGCTATTACTACTCAAAGTGGTAAGGTGCTGGAAACTTTATCAAAAGGCAAGCAAGTGGTCGACGATGTAGCGGACAATGACGATAAGGCTAATAGTGAGAACGCCATAGAAGACGACCACGACGTCCATGACATCAGACCGAGTATGTTGCAGCCTGAAAAGGCTAAAATAAGGAAACAAGAGGAGAAGAAATTCGTGGAGAAAACAATCCCACTTCCACCACCACCTTTTCCTAAAAGATTGAAAAAGATTGCGGATAATACAAGGTTCAGCAAATTTATGACGATGTTAAAGTAGATGACCATTAATGTTCTATTGGTGGAGGCACTAGAACAAATGCCTGGATATGCGAAATTTATGAAGAATCTTTTGACAAAGAAGCGTGCAGCAAGATTTGAGTTAAAAGATATTGTTCATCATTGCAGTGCAATTGCTACCCGCTCACTAGTTCAGAAGAAGGCTAACCCCGGTGCTTTCACTATTCCTTGCACCATTGAATCTTTGAATTTTTCCAAGACATTATGCGATTTAGGAGCAGGCATCAATTTGATGCCATTATCTATTTACAAAAATTTGGGGTTGGGTGATCCTACTCCAACCAATATGAGGCTCGGAATGGCGGATAGGTCGGTAAAACGACCTGTTGGTATTTTATGTGATGTATTGGTGATGGTTTCTTCATTCATCTTTCTAGTAGACTTTATTATTTTGGATTTTAAGGCAGACTCAGAAGTTCCCATAATCTTGGGGCGCCCTTTCCTTGAAACAGGAAGTGTGCTTATTGATTTAAGAGCTAATGAGCTTTTATTTCGAATAAATGATGAAGTAGTTCACTTTGATGTGTGAAAATCAATGAAGGAACCCAAATATCTGAACGTATTCTCGGTGGCTAATATTTACTTTGGTTATGAGAAAGAATTACTTGAAGAGGAGCAGCTGATTGATGACCCATTGGCGATTGTGCTTATGATTGCTGAGCATAAGGATGCTGAAAATTTTGAAGAAACTATTGGTGCTCTGACAGGATTAGGGTCATATCCTTATGCTTCCAAGAAGCTGGACCTTGATCTCAAAAATCGACCCGCACCACTATCTAAGCCATCTATTGAAGAGCCACCCACATTAGAATTGAAGGAGCTGCCTAGTCATTTAAAGTATGCATTCTTAGGAAGCGGAAACACACTTCCAGTCATTCTTAAGAGCCATTGTTTGGACCATCGCTGACATTATTGGTATTCCTCCTGGGATTTGTAAACACAAGTTTCAGCTTGAAGAAAATTGCACACCCTCTATTGAGCAGCAAAGGCGTCTCAATCCACTTATGCAAGAAGTGGTAAAGAAAAAATTATTAAGTGGTTATATGCAAGGGTTTTGTATCCAATCTCTGATAGTACATGGGTAAGCCTGGTACAATGTGTTCCCAAAAAAGAGGCATGACGGTAGTTGCGAAGGAGAAAAATGAGCTTATTCCACTCAGACCAGTTATAGGATGGAGAGTATACATGGACTACCGAAAGCTAAATTCGTGGATGCTCAAAGATCATTTTCCAATGCTATTTATGGACCAAATGCTAGATCGATTAGTGGGGAAAGGATGGTTTTGTTTCTTAGATGGTTATTCCGGCTATAATAAGATTTTTATTGCCCCCGAAGACCAAGAGAGGACAACGTTCAAATGCCCATATGGTACGTTTGCCTTCAAACGTATGCCATTCGGGCTATGTAATGCACCATCCACCTTTCAGCGTTGTATGATGTACATTTTCTCTGATATGGTTAAAGATACTTTGGAGGTATTCACGGATGATTTTTCAGTTATGGGTGAGTCATACGAATTATTCTTGACAAACCTAAGAATGGCGTTGTAAAGATGTGTAGAATTCAACCTAGTGCTGAATTGGGAGAAGTGCCACTTTATGGTTAAACAAGGTATTGTTCTTAGGCATAAAATCTTCGAAAGAGGAATTAAGGTTGATCGAGCTAAAATTGAAGTTATCGAGAAGCGATCACCTTTAATTTCTGTGAAGGGAGTTTGTAGTTTCCTCGGGCACGCAGGTTTCTATCGACGGTTTATCAAAGACTTCTCCAAAATAGCTAGTCCATTATGCAAACTTTTGGAGAAAGGTGAAAAGTTTGAATTCAATGAAGATTGTATGAAGGCATTCGAATGCCTCAAAGTAAAACTAATTGAAGCTCCTATCATGGTAGCACCAGATTGGTCTTTACAGTTTGAAGTCATGTGTGATACTAGTGGGATAGCTTTTGGTGTTGTACTTGGCCATAGAAGGGAGAAGGTATTCCATCCTATCTACTATGCGAGCAAGGTCCTGAACGACGCCCAAAAGAACTATACTGTCACAGAACAAGAGATCCTAGCGGTTATGTATGCGTTTGTAAAGTTTTGTGCTTATTTGTTAGGAACCAAATTGATAGTTCATACAGACCATGCAGCTCTAAGATATTTAATGACAAAGAAGGATGCAAAACCAAGGCTAATCCGATGGGTATTGCTGCTGCAAGAATTTGATTTCGAGGTAAAAGATAGAAGATGTTGTGAGAACCAAGTGGTTGAACATCTATCTAGACTCGAGAACTAGCATATAGCACAGCCTAAAATCGGGATTGATGATCAATTCCCTGACGAAGAGATCTTATATACGATAATGGAAGGGTTACCATGGTATTCCGACTTTGCAAATTTTGTGGTGAGTAATGTGATACCTGCAAATTTATCTTTCCATCAAAAGAGAAACTTTATGCATGATGTAAAACACTACTTTTGGGATGAGCCATATTTCTTTTAACGATGCGCGGATGGTGTTATCCGGAGATGCATATCCCATGTAGAGGTTCCTAATATATTGGAAGCATGTCACACTTCCCAAGTTGGGGGACATCACGCAGGTAATCAGACAGAACGGAAGGTATTTCAAAGTGGATATTATTGGCCTTCGATATTTAGAGATGCCTACGACTTTTTAGGATGATGCGACCAATGTCAGAGACAAGGTGCTATTTCGAAACACCATGAGATGCCCATGTCAAAAATTCTTGAAGTAGAGCTCTTTGATGCATGGGGTATTAATTTCATGGGTCCATTCGTAAATTCATTTCGAATGAAATACATCCTAGTCGCTGTAGATTATGTTTCAAAATGGGTTGAAGCAGTAGCGTTGGCCGACAATAAGGGAAAGCATGTTGTAGAATTTTTGAAGAAAAATATCTTCTCTCTTTGGAGTACCACGTACTATTATAAGCGATGGAGGATCTCATTTTTGCAATTGAAATCTGTGTTGGCAAAATATGGTGTCAAGCAACATAAGGTAGCCACACCTTATCACCCACAAACTAGGGGACAGGTAGAGGTTTCCAATCGAGAGATCAAGTAAATCCTTGCAAAAATGGTAAATTCTAATAGGAAAGATTGGTCTCGGAAGCTAGACGATGCACTATGGGCTTATAGGACTGCATTCAAAATGCTAATTGGCATGTCCCCATACCAACTAGTTTATGGGAAGGCTTTTCACTTACCCATTAAGCTCGAGCACAAAGCATTATAGGCGTTGAAGCGATTGAATTTGAATCTGGATGATGCAATGAATCTGAGATTGGAGCAGCTGAACGAAATGGATGAATTATATCTACATGCTTATAAAAGATCAGATCTCTATAAGGAGTGGATTAAAAAGTATCCTGATCAGCGGATTTTTCAACGAAACTTTCAAAAGAATGATATGGTACTCCTTTTCAATTCCAGACTGAAGCTATTCCCAGGTAAGTTGAAGTACAAGTGGTCTGGTCCGTATAAAGTTAACCAAGTCTACTCCTCTGGAGTAGTTGAGTTGAAAGACAGTAATGGTGTTGTCTTTAAGGTGAATGGCCAACGAGTAAAACCATATATCAGTCCTCTTGACTCGATAAACTATATGTCCATCACTTATCTCAATGAAGTATAAGTACTCGAGGTAACTATGTCGTGCCACGACAATAAATCAAGCGCTAGATGGGAGGCAACCCAACATTTTTCATTTTTTTTGTTTCTTTCATTCTATTATGTGTTTGCTTTTGATAAATAAAAATCCAAAAATAAGAGTCGTACCGTGACCAAAACTAAGGTGCTTGATGGGAGGCAACCCATCGTTCTAATCGTCTTTGTTGTTTGAGAGTAAATGTAGGTGCAAGAGGTGTAAACGAGGAGATTGGTTTAAATTTTTGAATTGGACGTATTGCATGATGAAGGTGGTAAGTTAGGAATGACGAAGCGAAAGGCTATGGATTGGGCATTGCTTATGAAAATATAGGCAACGAACAAGGCTAGGCCTATGTAAAACTAGGCCACGAACAAGGCAAGGCGTATGCTATGGCCTAAGCTCTCGGAATCTAGTATGCCATAGCATAGGCGCTGCCTATGACAATGTCTTTTGTCTCTGAATCTCATATGCCATGCGCCTATGCCTAACAATGACATGGCATAGGCGCCACCTATGCTCAATAATGCTATTCAAAAGGCGCCACATATGGTCACTTCTTGTCTCCAAATCCGATTTTGAATGGGTTAAGACCCAACCCAATCTCGTCCTATAAATAAGAGACTTAGTCTTAGACCAAAAACACATTGTAAACCTAGCATAAGCGCTGCCTATAGTCTCTAAATCCTCTAAATAATTTTCCTTTTGCTTTTTTACTTCACAAGAACATCATCCAAAGTCATCAAATCAAATAAGTACTTCTTTGTTCTTCATTTATATTCCGTAAGTACTACACTACTATGCCTATTATGAATTGTTAAATCTTGAAGTAGTATTGGTGATTTGAATGTGATTGAATTGTTGTGATACAACTAAGTGAGTGAAGGAATACGTAAGGATGATCTTAACTTGTTTCCAACTTGTATTTGATTTTGATGCACCGTCATACTTTTGCGGAATTGAAATGGTCATGAAAATTGCTTAATCTTGTCAATAGAAAGCTTACATGTTGGAATAACTTGTTCATCGAGATGATAATTATGGTTGACTACTGACATATGAGGTTGTGATTATTTCTAGATTCTATACCTTTATTCAATACCTATGTAGTAGTCTTGATACATCAAACATGAAAGTATTGCCAAGATTACGAAAAGTATGACTACACTGATTTTATTGTTGGAATATAGAACCCAAAACGTATATTGATGAAGTCTGAGTAATCGACAACTTTCACTTCACTAGTCTGTACAAACAAACTAAGTGTGGGGTGGTGCCGCTACTTCTTGTTTATAGATTGTATCCATCTAAATGATGCTAACATGACCATTGTTTTACTCTTAGGTACAATGGCACCAAAAGCAAGACAAGCCAAAGATAAGGCAACCACTTTACAAAAAGGCAAGAAAAGAGGCCGAAAAGAGCAAGGAGAATCATCCTCAATGCACGTACCATGCCGCATGTTCGAAATTAAATGGGTTCTAGAGGAGAAAGCCAAGGAGTGGTATAGGAACAATAAAGAGAGAAAATATGTTCATGTGGACTTGATACACAAAGAAATCCTAGCAAAGAAAGAAAGACACATGTTGGCCAAGATCACGTCGTTACATCTTGATTTCATCTTACGAGACATGGGAGAATGCAATCTCGATTTAACACGCAAATTATATGCCAACTGGTCACCGAAAACCACAGGGAGTGAAGTCAAGATTCGGGGCCAAGTTCTGTAACTAGATGCGGATTTCTTCAACACCTTTATAGGCTTGCCATCAGTTGATCCATCACCACTCAAGGAGTTGTACAATAGACCTCAATACAGATCCATTCAACACACACTTTGTCGAACAAGATCTATGGCACGATGGAGTAGACACAAGGACACCGGTCAACACAACACCTTCCCATATGCTTTTTTGAATAGGGAAGCAAGGATATGGTTGCGCATAGTCAACTCTTGCCTAATTCCATGGACCCAGTACACAAAGATAACACGAGATAGAGTGTTCTTTGTATACGCATTGATGAAGAATGTCCCTATCAATATTAAGGATATTATTCGATCTACAATGCGGAAAGCCAGGCTATACAAGCGGTCCCACTTCAGCTTTGGCAACCTGCTGACTACAATACTAAGGAAGGAACATATCGAAGAGGAACCTGCTGATTATAAACTCCCACACAACCCAAATAAGGTTGACCTCACAAAGGTTAAAGATGCTGAAACCACGCATAGCGTCAACCTTACCAATTCAGAAAGGCATCCTCGAGATGAGAGTTTCTTTCAATATCTTTATGGCATGACTCAGTTTACAATGATGAGCAGGGGTCATGTTCCAACTGCTGCAGAGCTCCAACAGCTAGATTATGACTACCCAATGAATGAGCACACGAAGGCTATGTGTGGAGTAGGTACATATTTTGAGGAACCTCTTGATGACGATGTGCCAACTGATGATGATCGCAAAATTCTAGACTCCGATATGGAGGAGAACTCTGATGATGACGACTCCAATGATTATTCTGACGAAGGTGTTATGACCCCCAACTTAGAGGAGGAGTTCGAATAACCAGGTTCTTCTTATTTATTTTCCACTGAGGATAGTGTGTCCCCTCTAAGTGTGGTGTGCTGGTATTCGCATGCTATACTTATTTATATGCATTTGCATTTATGTTTGTTTGTTTTGTTTTGTTTAGTAGTTTAATTTTTTTAGTAAATTTTTTTTTTAACTTCGCATGAAATTATTCTGATACTAGGATGATATTATGACAAGAGTTTGTGATAAAGTAATAACTATTGAGATGTTTAGGCTCTAATTATGACTCACTATGTGATAATTGTGTGGTTTAATTCCTTCATCTGTTGGGTCAAGAGTCAATACTACGACCAATAAAGTCGACCATGTGCCTTGTGTGTGTGAGGATATAGTATATTCTATGTTTGTGGCTGATGCTAGAACTTGCCCGGTATGTATGTAAAGCAGAATAAAGAGTGCAAGTTAGGAGATGATTTAGGCATTTCATTGGCAACCTATACTTGTTTACCTTCTTTTTACCTACCCGTGGACATTATCCTAGTCAACCCTTTTGATCCTTTAGCTTATTTTCTTTGACAGCCTCATGTGTAAGCCTAATCCATTTTTTTTGCAAGACCATAATTTGATCCAAATTCCTAAGTTCTTTAAAGTGTAAAGTCATCTGACAAAATAAGAGGAAATTGGGTGAGTATGATGCTTTAGAATGAATTGGTGCTTGAATTCCTTATGAAAAAAAAGTGCTATCATAAGAGGTATGTTATGAAAAAAAAAGGAAAGGAAAACTAAAAAGTTGGTTATGTTTAAAATTGAAAAACAAAAGAGGAGAAAAAGGGTGGTAGAATAAAAAAAAGTACAAAGTGTGTTTGAAAGAAAATTGATAAGGACATAATGTGATGTATTAAAGCGCTTAGTAACATAGTCACTATTTCTGGCCAAAATAGTCCTACCCGTCCCTTAGCATACATTACAACCATCAAAAGACCTATTTGATCCTAAGCTTAGCATTCTGATATTTAGTGGAGCATTACACTAAGGGCAAGCCTATGGTCATCAGTTGCAGCATATGAATTCTTTGTGAGAGTGAGAGCAAGGATATTCGTATACCCATGTTTGAAATATATACAATAATTGTGAGTGATTATGGGTGACATATTGTGAGAAACACATGGTTGATGAGTTTTGGGTAGTCGTGTCTGATTATTTGTACCTCAACTTGTGGACACGAATTAACAACCATCACGAGTCTATGTTGGAGGTTGAATTGTTTCTAGTAATGATCAGAAAACTACTCTTTGTTGATAATTGTTGTGCTTGTTTTGACGAATATTTTATGTTGTTACTGTGAAACCCTACGTAGATGTTTAGATGGACATGATAGTTTGTTCGAGGTCGAACAAAGCTTTAAGTGTTGGGTGTTGATGATAGGCGAATTTACACGCCTATAGTACTATATTTTACCCATATTTTAGCTAAGTTTTGAGGACAAAATATATAATTCATGCACTTTTAGTCCTTTTTCCTTTAAGTGAGCTAACGAACATGATTAGCAAGTTTTCAGGTATAAATGATGCAGAATTCAGCATTTTATGGATAACTTGACGCCAAAGAAAGCTTCACGAAAGGAGGAAAGCAAAGCTTGTATGCCAAGGACCAAAAGTGGTGCATGGAAAATCTGTCTTGAGTAAAAACAACAAATTCTAAAGACTTTGGGGACTAGCAGTAACTTATTAGGATTAGGATAATGATACATTAACCTAGTAGGATTGGGTTAAGTAATGAACTAGCTTAGTAGGAATAGGATATGGGTATTATAAATACCCTATCTTACTAGAGATTTTCAATTCATTCTAATTCTACTTCTAATTCCACAACTTACAATTCGGATTCTAATTCTTCCATCAATTCTAATTTTTACTATTCTTCTTCATCTATTCGATTCTTAATTTGTCACAACAAGAGAAACGCTATTCTCAAAGGACTTCATGCCACAAGACAAATACTACACCTGAGATCTTATTTTGACATAATGATAATGTCTATTGTTATTTCCATCGCACTCATGAATAGCTAAACTTGTTTGTTGGGGTTATGGAAGCCTTATGAGATATTATCTATTGCTATGAGTTTGTAAATTTGTGACACATATGCTGCTTATATTATTATTCTCTTCATCTTAATGCAAATTCTTGTGCTTGCAAACGCATAGAATACGCCAGTATAGCATTAACTTGTTCGAAAGAAAAGTTATATGTTTGGAAAAGAGATAACGTCAAGGTAATAGGGCACCAACCCCTATTAAAAAGTTAGTGCCGTAACTGGATTAACCTCTTGGAGAATTTATACCGTTAGATGCGCTTTAAGCTCGAAAGAGTTAAAGTGAAATAGTCCTTGATAGGTTGAAAGATGCCTGGATTTACCATAGAATACAATTCTCTATAAGCACATGTATGTCTGAATTCCGCATAACTCATAGCCAATAGAGACGTATAACTCATAAGGTGGACATAACCCCAACTCTCAATTCTCATTGGTTAACATCTTACTAAACATTCTTTCTTTTTACTTTGCTATTCTTTGTTTTTACTTTATTATTTTGTTACATTATTGCACACTACAAAATCCCCCCTCTTTTACGAGACTTTTACCAAAAGTCTAATAATCATTACTTACTTATTGACCGACTATTCTCTGTGGGATCGATACCCAACCCAATTGGGTTATATATTTGACAACGACCGCTTACACTCTTACGAGAGCTGTAGTATTTAGCGTTATCACTGGTACAATGTGTACCCAATAAAGATGGCATGACGGTAGCTGCGAATGAAAAGAATAAGTTAATTCCACTCAAAACTGTCACAGGGTGGAGCGTATGCATGGACTACCAGAAGCTGAATTCCTGGACGCTTAAGGACCACTTCCCAATGCTATTCATGGACCAAATGTTCGATCGATTCTCGGGGAAATAATGGTTTTGTTTCTTAGATGGTTATTCTGGCTATAATCCGATTTGTATAGCAACCGAAGATCAAGAGAAGATAATGTTTACATGCACATATAGTACGTTTTCCTTCAAACGTATGCCATTTGGGCTATGTAACACATCCCCCACTTTTCAGCGTTGTATGATGTCTATTTTTTTTGATATGGTTGAAGACACCTTGGAGGTGTTCATGGATAATTTTTTAGTCGTGGGTGAGTTGTTTGAATCGTTCTTAGCGAATTTGAGTATGGGATTGCAGAGATGTGTTATATTCAACTTGGTGCTAAATTGGGAAAAGTACCACTTTATGGTTAAAGAAGGTATTGTTCTTGGGAACAAAATCTCCAAAAGAGAAATTGAGGTTGATCGAGCTAAAATTGAAGTCATCGAGAAACTACCAACTCCAATTTCTGTTAAAGGAGTTCGTAGTTTCCTCGGGCATCCAGGTTTTTATCAAAGGTTCATTAAAGTTTTTTCCAAGATTGTTGGTCTGTTATTCATGCTTTTGGAGAAGGATGCAAAGTTTGACTTTGGTGAAGATTGGTTGAAGGCGTTTGAATGACTCAAAGGGAAGCTAATTGAAGCTCCTATAATTGTAGCGCCCGATTGGTGTCTACCGTTTGAAGTCATGTGTGATGATAGTGGGGTAGCTTTGGGTGCTGTACTTGGCTAGAGAAGAGAAAATTTATTTCATCCAATCTACTATGCGAGCAAGCTCTTGAACGGAGCTCAGAAGAACTATACTATTACGGAACAAGAGCTTCTAGTGGTTGTGTATGCTTTTGAAAATTTCCGTGCTTATTTATTGGGAACCAAAGTGGTAGTTCATACAGACCATGCAGCTCTGAGATATTTAATGGCAAAGAAGGATGCAAAACCAAGTCTAATTCGTTGGGTGTTACTGCTGCAAGAATTTGATTTCGAGGTAAAAGATAGAAGAGGTTGCGAAAACCAAGTGGCTGACCATCTATCTAGACTTGAGAATGAGCACTTAGCACAGCCCGATCTTGAGATTGATGATGCATTCCCCGATGAAGAGATCTTAGCCATGATGATGGAAGAGTTACCATGGTATGCAGATTTTGCAAACTTTGTGGTAAGTAATGTGATGCCTGTGAATCTATCCTTTTATCAAAAGAGGAAGTTCATGCATGATGTGAGACACTGCTTCTGGTATGAGCCATATTTGTTTCGACGATGTGCGGATGGTGTTATAAGGCTATGCATATCTCATGTGGAGGTGTCGAGTATATTGAAAGCAAGTCTTGCTTCCCAAGTTGGGGGACACCATGCAGGTGGTCGGACATCAAGAAAGGTATTGCAAAGCGGCTATAATTGGCCTTCAATATTTAGAGATGCCTATGAATTTGTAAGAAGATGTGACCAATGTCAGATACAAGGCATGATTTCGAAAAACCATGAGATGCCCATGTCAAAAATTCTTGAAGTAGAGCTGTTTGATATGTAGGGTATTGATTTCATGGGCCCATTCATAAATTCGTTTGGGATGAAATATATCCTAATTACTGTCGACTATGTATCCAAATGGGTTGAAGCAGTAGAGCTGGACGATAATGAAGGAAAGCGTGTTGTAGCATTCTTGAAGAGAAATATCTTCTCTCATTTTGGGGTACCACATACCCTCATAAGCGATGGAGGATCACACTTTTGAAACAAGCTGTTCAAATCCGTGTTGGTGAAATATGGGTCAAGAAACATAAGGTAGCCACGCCTTATTACCCATAAACTAGTGGACAGGTAGAGGTTTCTAATCGAGAGATCATGCTAATCCTTTCGAAGACTGTAAACGCTAATAGGAAAGATTGGTCTCGGAAGCTAGACGATAAACTATGGGCTTATAGGACTGCATTCAACAATTCCAATTGGCATGTTCTCGTACCAACTAGTTTATGGGAAGGCCTATCACTTCCCCATTGAACTAGAGCATAAAGCATCGTGGGCATTGAAGGGACTGAATTTGAATTGGGATGATGCTATGAATTTTAGATTGGAGCAGCTGAACAAGATGGATGAATTCCGTATACATGCGTATAAAAGATCAGACCTCTACAAGGAGCGGATGAAAAAGTATCATGATCAGAGGATTGTTGAATAAAACATTCGAAAGGGTGATATGGTACTCCTTTTCAATTCCAGACTGAAGCTATTCTCAAGTAAGTTAAGGTGCAAATGGTCTGGTCCGTACAAAATTAGCCAAGTCTACTCGTCTGGAGTAGTTGAGTTAGAAGACAATAATGGTGTTGTCTTTAAGGTGAACGGCCAAAGAGTGAAACTATACATCGGTCCTCTTGACTCAATAAAATGCATGGCCAACATTTATCTCGATGAAGTCTAAGTACTTGAGGTAACAATGTCGTGCTGCAACAATAAATCAAGCGCTAGATGGGAGGCAACCCATCATTTTTCATTTTTTTGGAAGAGTTTGTTTTTGTTAATAAAAATCCAAAAAGAAGAGTTGAGCCACGACCAAAACTAAGGCGCTTGATGGGAGGCAATCCATCGTTCTAATCATTTTTGTTGTTTATGAGTAAGTGTAAGTGCAAGAGATGTAAATGAGGAGATTGGTTTCAAATTTTATTTTGTAAGTATTGTATGTTGAAGGTGGTAAGTTAGGAATGAAGAAGCAAAAGGCTATAGGTTAGGCATTGCCTATGAAAATATAGGCAATGAACAAGGCAAGTCCTATGTAAATCTAGACCACGAACAAGGCAAGGCCTATGCTATGGCCTAAGCTCTCGTATTCTACAATGCCATAGCATAGGCGCCGCCTATGCCTAATAATGCCATAGCATAGGATCCGCCTATGCAAAAGCCTTTTTTCTCTGAATCTAGAATTCCCTGGCATAGGCGCCGCCTATGCCCAATAATCCCATAGCATAGGCGCCGCCTATGCTAAACTAGGCTTCACAAAAGGCGCCGCCTATGCCAAGCATAGGCAAAGAATTAGACACCGCCTATGCTCACTTTTTAGTCTCCTAACCCAATTCCAAATAGGTCAAAACCCGACCCAAGCTTGTCCTATAAATAAAACCTTAGTCTTAGAACAAAATCTCATTGCAAAGCCAACCTAAGCGCCGCCTACCTCTCCAAATTCTCTCAAAAATTTTCCTTTTGCTCCTTTACTTTGCAAGAACATCTTCCGAGGCCATCAATCAAGTAAGTACTTCTTCTCTCTTCTCTTATATTCCGTAAGTATTACAATACTACGCCTATAATATGTTGTTAATGCTTGAAGTAGTGTTGATGATTTGAATATGGTTGATTTGTTGATACATCTAGTTGAGTAAAAGAATACGTGAGGGTGTTCTTGACTTGTTTCCAACTTATATTTGATTTTAATGCACTGTCATACTTTTGCGAAATCGACATGGTTAAGATAATTGCAAAATCTTGTAACTCGAAAACTTACATGTTGGAATGATTTGTTCATCAAAATGAAAATCATGATTGACTAAAAATATGTGATATTGTGACTATTCCTATGCCATAAACTTGATTTAACCTCTATGCAGTTATCTTTTTCCAAGAAGAGCATTAATCCAAACATAAAAGCATTGTCAAGATTACATGAAATAGAATCGAAAAAGGATAGTTATGATGACAAGAAAAGTATGACTTCACTGATTATATTGTTGGAACATAACGCTTAAACGTATATCGATGAAGTCTAAGTAATCAATAACGTTCACATAATTAGTTTGTGCCAACAAATTAAGTGTGGGGTGGTGCCACTACTGTTTGTTTATCGATTGTATCTACCGAGATGAAGCTAACATGACTCTCATTTTAATCTCAGGTACAATGGCACCAAAAGCACGACAGGGAAAAGTTAAAAAAACCACCTCACAAAAAGGACAGAAAAGGGGACGCAAAGAGCAAGGTGAATCCTCCTCGCTGCAAATAGCTCGCCCCATGTTCGGAATCAAATGGGTCCTAGAGGATGAAGGAAAAGAGTGTTATAGGAATAATAAAGAGAAAAAATATGTTCTTGTGGAGTTGATACGCAAGGAGATCCTAGCAAATAAATAACCTCACATGTTGGCCAAGATAATGGCGTTACATCTTCCGAGATATGGGGGAATGTAATCTCGATCTAACAGGAGAATTCTATGCCAACTGGTCACCGAAAACTACAAGGAGTGAAGTAAAGATTCGGGGCTAAGTCCTACAACTAAATATGGAGTTCTTCAACTCTTTTCTGGGTTTGCCATCAGTTGATCCATCACTACTTAAAGAGCTATATAACAGACCTCCATACAGGGCAATCAGACACACACTGTGCAGAACAAGATCAATGGCACGATGGAGCAGAAACAAAGACACCGATCGGCACAACACCTTCCCTTATGCTTCCTTGAACAGGGAAGCTCGAATATGGTTGCGAATAGTCAACTCTTGCTTTATTATAGGGACACAGTACACAAAGATTTCATAAGACAGTGTGTGCTTGATGTACGCATTGATGATGAACATCCCCATCAAAATTGGGGCAATCATTCGATCTTCAATACGTAAGGCCAGGATACACAAAAGGTCCCACTTTAGCTTTGGTAATCTGTTGACTGAGATATTGAGGAAGGAGGACATCGAAGAGGAACCCGCAGATCATAAGCTTCCACACAACCCAAAGAAAGTTGACCTCACAAATGTTAAAGATGCTGAATCCATGCATGGCGTCAACCTAACCACTGCAGAATGACATGCTTGGGATGAAAGTTTCTTTTGCCATCTTTATGGCATGACACGATTTACCATGATGAGCGGAGGTCATGTTCCAACTGTTGTATAGCTCCAACAGTTGGATTATGACTACCCAATGAACGAGCATGCGAGGGCTATATATGGAGTAGGTGTATATTTTGAGTAACATCTTGATGACGATGTGCCAACTGATGATGATCGCCCAATGCTAGACTCTGACGTAGAGGAGAACTCTGATGATGTCGACCCTGATGATGATTCTGATGTAGGGAGTATGACCCTACATATAGAGGAGGAGTCCGACTAACCAGGTTCTTCTTATTTATCTTCCACTGAGGGCAGTGTGTCCCGTCTAAGTGTGGGGTACTGGTATTAGTATGTTATACTTCTTTATCTAGATTTGCATTTATTTATGTTTGTTTGTTTTATTCATTAGTAGTTAAATTTTAGAGAAAAGTTTTGTTCTTTTCATAAAATTGTTTTGATAGAAAGCATGGTATTATGACAAGAGTCAGTGATAAAATCATTACTATTGAGATATTTAGGATCTAAATGTGACTCAGTATGTGATAAATACTGCTTTAATTCATTCGTCTGTTGGGTCAAGAGTCTATACTGCTCCCAATAAAGTCGACCATGTGCCTTGTGTGTATGAGATGATAGTATATTTTATGTTTGTGGCTGATGCTAGAACTTTCCTGGTATATATGTAAAGCGAATTAAAGAGTGTGAGTTTAGGAGATGATTTAGACATTTCTTTGGCAACCTATACTTGTTTACCGTCTTTTTACCTACCCGTGCACATCATCCTAGATAACCCCCTTTGAGCCTTTATCCTATTTTGTTTGACAACCTCATATGTAAGCCTAATCCATTTTTTTTAAAGACCATAATTTGATCCAAATTCCTAAGTGCTTTAAATTGTGAAGTCATGTGACAAAATAAGAGGAAATTGGGTGAGAGTGATGCCTTAGAGTGTATTGGTACTTGAATTTGTTTTGAAAATGAGGGACTATCATAGAGGTATGATTACAAAAAAAAAGAGAGAAAAGAAAAGAAAAAGAAATCGAAAAAAAAAATAAAAAGATAAATTGTGTTTATGATTAAATAAAAAGATAGTCAAGTTTGAATGGCAAAATAAGTAAAAAGGGGTGATAGATGAAAAAAAGGTAGCAGGGTTGATTAAAAGAGAGTGTTAATGGCATAATGTGATGTATTAAAACGCTTAGGAACATATTCACTATTTCTGGCCAAAATAGTCCTACCCGTCCCTTAGACTACATTACAACCTGTAAAAGACCTATTTGATCCTAAGCTTAGCATTCTGATATTTAGTGGAGCATTACACTTAGGGAAATCCTATGGTCATCAGTTACAACATATGAATTCTTTGTGAGAGTGAGAGCAAGGATATTCTTATACCCATGTTCGAAATATATACAATACTTATGAGTGATTATGGGTGATATATTGTGAGACACACATGGTTGATGAGTTTTGGGTAGTTGTGTATGATTCTTTGTTCCTTAACTTTTGGATACGAATTAACCATCATCACGATTCTATATTAGTGGTTGAATTGTTTCTAGTAGTGGTTAGAAAACTACTCTTTGTTAATAATTGTCGTGCCTGTCTTGATGAATATTTTGTGCTGTTACTGTGAAATCCTAAGTACATGTTTACATGGACATGATATTTTATTCGAGGATGAACAAAGCTTTAAGTGTGGGTTGTTGATGTTAGGCGTATTTACATGCCTAAAGTAACTTAATAAGCCCATATTTTAGCTAATTTTTAAGGACAAAATATATAATTCCTGCACTTTTAGTCCTTTCTCCTTTAAGTGAGCTAACCAACGTGATTAGAAAGTTTTCAGGTATAAATGATGAAGATTTCAGCATTTTATGGGCTGGTTGACGCCAAATGAAGCTTCACGTAAGAAGGAAGGCAGCTTTTGGAAGCTTATGGACTGAAAGTGATGCACGGAAAACTTGTCCTGGGCAAAAACAGTATTTCCAATGACTTGGGGACCAGCAGTAACTTAGTAGGAGTAGCACAAGGATGAAGAAATCTAGTAGGATTATGACAAGTATACAATAGCTTAGTAGGAATAGGATATGGGTGTTATAAAAATCCTATTTTGCTGAAATTTTTCAGCATTCACTCCGCCCCATTCTTTCTTATTCGTTATGTTTCCTTCTAGTCCTCTCGTTAATACATTGTTAACATTATGATTCATCTATTCGACTTTTAATTTTCACAACAAGAGAAACGCTACTAGCAACAGAAATCATGTCACAAGTGACACCAAGACAGACTTTTGATGAGTTTGTGATTATTTTGGTATGATGATAATGTCTATTGTGTTTTTCATTGCACTCATGAGTAGCTAAACTTCTCTGTTAGGGTTATGGAAGCCTTATGAGATACTATCTATTGCTATGAGTTTGTGAATTCATGATACGTCTGCTGCTTATATCATTACTCTCTTCATCTTAAATTAAATTCTTGTGTTGCAAACATATAGAATATGCCACTATAGCATTAACTTGTTCGAAAGAAAAGTTACAAGTGTGGAAAAGAGGGTGTGTCAAGGAAATAGGGCTACCAACCCCTGTTTAAAAATTAGTGCCGTAACTGGATTAACCTCTTGGAGAATTTGTGCCTTTAGACACGCTTTAAGCTCGAAAGAGTTAACGTGAGATAATCTGTGATGGTCTAAAGACGCTATGATTTACCATAGAATACGAATCTCTATAAGCGCATGTATGTCTTAATTCTGCATAACTCATAGTTAATAGATACATAGAACTCATAATATAGACATAACCCTAACTTACAATTCTCATTGAGTACAATCTTACTAAAGAAATCGTTTTATTTGTTACTTTGATACTCTTAATTCACGCTATAATTAAATCCCCCTTTTTTCGTAGAATTTTTGATCCACAGTCTACTAATCGTTGCATACTTAGTGACCAAGTATTCCCTGTGGGATTCGACACCCAACCCAGTTGGCTTCTATATTTGATAGTGACCGCTTACACTCTTATGAGCGCTCTAGTTTGAGAGTTATCACTATGATCACAAGAAATAACGAACGCATACACATCTTCTCCCAATTCATCAAAAAAACTAGGAGGAGCAAATTTCAAGATTGTAGCCAACATTTTCTTCTCCTCAAAATTGGGGAAATTCTATCTGATTTAAATATTAATAATTTAGGAAGTCATAACTAACTCTTCAAGAGACTTGATATAACTTAAATAAATTTTAGGGTATTGCACAAAACAACCAAGAAGACTTGACCTCTCAAACAATCCCAAAGACTATAAGGAATTTACTTCTCCAAAAAGATCTTGAAGAACTGGCTAAATATCAACAGAGAAGATCTAGCTATCCTGGAATAAAGATAACCTCTCTAACAATGGTGAACTTCCAAGTCATACTAAAAAGAAGTGTAATCCATGCCACGAGTCTCAACTACGCCCAAATTATAGAGCCTATGCTCACAAGAAATCAAGAACGCAAACGTATCGTCACCCAATGCATCATAAAACCTAGGAGAAGACAATTTCAAGAATGTAGCCAAAAATTTTGCACTCGAAATTGGGTAAATTCTATCTGATATAAACGTTAATCATTTAGGAAGTAACAAGTACCTCTTTTAGAGACTAGACATGACTTAAAAGAAATTTTAGGGTATTATACACACTAACCATGGAGTCCTACTCTAACCATGAGTATTAATTTCTCAAACAATCCATAAGACTATTAGGAATGTACTTCTCTAAGAAGATCTTACAGAACTAGGTAAATATCAACTTAGAAGATCTTGTTGGTCTAGAATAAAGATAACCACTCTAACAATGTTGAGCTTCCAAGTCCTACTAAAATGAAGTGCAATACAAACCAAAAGTCTCAACTATGCCCTAATTATGCATCCTATGCTCACAAGCAGTCGGGAATGTATACGTATCCTCGCACGATGTATCATAAAACCTAAGAGGAGCCAATTTCAAGACTTGAGCCAACATTTTATGCTCCCCAAAATTGAGGAAACTCTATCTAATTTAAATATTTATCATTAAGGAAGTCATCACTAAATCTTCTAGAGACTAGATATAACTTAACTAAAGTTTGGAGTATTACACAAACCAACCATGGAGCCCTTCTAAAACCCTGAGAATTGATCTCCTAAACATTCCCTAAGAAAATAAGAAATGTACTTCTCCAAGAAGATCTTGCAGAACTGGGTAAAGATCAGGACAAACGATCTAGATGTCCTAGAATAAAGATAACCACTCTACCAATGTTGAGTTTCCAAGTCCTACTATAGAGAAGTGTAACCTACATCTTGAGTCTCAACTATGCCCAAATTATGGAGACTATGCTCACAAATAATAAAGAACGCATATGCATCCTCTCCCGATGCATCATTAAACCTAGGAGAAACCAATTTCAATAATGTAGCCAACATTTTATTCTCCTCTAAATTATGGAAATTCTATCTTATTCAAACATTAATCATTTAGGGAGTCATAACTTACTCTTTTGGAGACTAGATATGACCTAACGAAAGTCCAGGGTATAACACAAACCAACCATGGAGCCCTTCAATAACCATGAGAATTGGTCTCTCTAATAATCCCTAAGACTATAAGAAATGTACTTCGCCAAGAAGATCGTGCAGAGCTGGGTAAATATTTGAAAAGAAGATCTAGCTGGCCTAGAATAAAGATAACCTCTGTACCAATGTTGATCTTTTAAGTTCTACCAAGAATAAGTGTAATCCACACCATGAGTCTCAATTATGCCCCAATTATAGAGTCTATGCTCACAACCAATCCAGAATGTGTTCTCATCCTCGCCCGATGAATCATAAAACCTAGGAGGAGCCAATTTAAAAAAGGTAGCCAATATTTTTAAACATCAAATTGGGGAAATTCTATCTGATTTAAGCATTAATCATTTATCAAGTCATCACTGACTCTTATATAGACTAGATATGACTTAAAGAAAGTTTGGGGTATTGAACAAACCAACTATAGAGCTCCGCTCTAACCATGAGATCTAATCTGTCAAACAATCGCATAGACTATAAGAAATTTACTTCTCTATGAAGATCCTTCAGAACTAGGTAAATAGCAGCAGAGAATCTAGTTGTCCTAGAATAAAGATAACCTCTATACCAATGTTAAGCTTCAGAGTCCAACTAAGAAGAAATTCAATCCATACAACGAGTCTCAACCATGCCCAAATTATGGATCCTATGCTCACAAGAAATCTAGAATGCATATGCATCCTCGCTCGATGCATCATAAAACCTAGGACAAAACCAATTTTAAGAATATACCAACATTTTATTCTCCTCAAAATTGGCGAAATTCTATATTATTTAAATATTAATAATTTAAAAAGTCATCACTAACTCTTCTGGAGACTAGATATTACTCATAAAATGTTTGGGGTATAACACAATCCAACAATGGATGCCTTCTCCAACCACGAGAACTGATCTCTGAAACAATCCCTAAGACTATAAGGAATGTACTTCACAAAGAAGATCTTGCAGATCTGGGCAAATATCAGAAGAGAAATCTAGATGGCCTAGAATAAAGATAACCTCTATACCAATATTGAACTTCAGATTCCTACTAAATTGAAGTGCAATCTACATCACGAGTCTCAACTCTGCCCAAATAATGGAGTCTATGCTCACAAGCAATCAAGAATACATACACATGCTCTCCTAATGCATCATTAAACCTAGGAGAAGCCAATTTCAAGAATTTAGCCAACATTTTCTGCTCCTAAAAATTGGGGAAATTCTATCTGATTTAAACATTACTCATTTAGAAAGTCATCATTAACTCGGCAGGAGAGTAGATATAACTTAAAGGATGTTCGGGATATTACATAAACAAACCATCGAGCCCTACTCTAACCATGAAAACTGATCTCTCAAACAATTCCTAAGACAATAAGGAATGTACTTCTCCTAGAAGATCTTGAAAAATTTGGTAAATATCAGTAGAGAATATCTAGTTTGCCTAGAATAAAGATAACATCTCCACAAATGTTGAGCTTTAAAGTCCTATTGAAAAAAAAATGTAATCCACACCACGAATCTCAACTATGCCAAAATTATGGAGCCTATGCTCACAAACAATCAAGAACACATACACATCCTTGCCCGATACATCATAAAATCTAGGAAGTGCTAATTTCAATAATATAGCAAACATTTTCTGCCCTATGAAATTGGTGAAATTCTATCTTATTTAAACATTAATCATTTAGGAAGTTATCAATAACTCTCTTCAGACTAGATATGTCTTAAAGAAAGTTTGAGTATTACACAAACTAACCATGGAGCCCTGCTCCAACCATGAGAACTGATATCTCAAATAATCCCTAAGACTATAATGACTTTACTTCCCCAAGAAAATCTAGTTGGCCTACAATAAAGATAAATTCTCAACAAATGTTAAGCTACTAAGTCTTACTAAAAAGAAGTGTAATGCATACTACGAGTCTCAATTATGCCAAAATTATCGATCCCATGCTTATAAGTAATCAATAATGCATACGAATCCCCACTCAATGAATCAGGAAACCAAGGAGGAGCTAATTTGAAGATTTTAGCCAACATTATCTACACCTTAAAATAGGGGAAATTTTATCTGAATTAAACATTAATCATTTAGGAAGTCATCACTAACTCTTTTGGAGACTAGATATGACTTAAAAAAGTTTGGGGTATTACACAAACTAACCTTTCATCCTTTATCCAAGCCTGAGAACTGATCTCTAAAACAATCCCTAAGATTATAAGGAATGTACTTCTCAAAGTAGATTTTGCAAAACTGGGTAAATATCCGTAGAGAAGTTTTAGCTGGCCTAGAATAAATATAACCTCTACCAATGTTAAACTTCCAAGTTCTACTAAAAAGAAGTGTAATCCACACTACGAGTCTCAACTATGCAAAATTATGGAGCCTATGTTCATAAGAAATCAAGAATGCATACGCATCCTTGCCTGATTCATCATAAAACCTAGGATGAGCCAATTTCAAGAATGTAGCCAACATTTTCTAAACCTTGATATTGGCGAAATTCAATCGGATTTAAATATTAATCATTTAGAAAGTCAGCGCTAACTCTTGTGGAGACTAGATATGACTTAAAGAAAGTTTTGTGTATTACACAAACCAACCATGTAGTTCTGCTCTAACCATAAGAATTGATCTCTAAAAAAATCCCTAAGACTATAAGGAATGTACTTCTCAAAGAAGATCATAAAGAACTAGGTAATTATCATAGAGAAGATCTAGCTAACCTAGAATAAGGATAACCTCTCTACCAATGTTGACCTTCCAAGTCCTACTAAAAAGAAGTGTAATCCATACCACGAGTCTCAACTATGTGGTAATTACGAATACTATGCTAACAAAAAATCAAGAATGCATACCTATCCTGGCCCAATGCCTCATAATACCTAGGAGGAGCCAAGTTCAAGAATGTTGCCAAAATTTTCTGCACCTTGAAATTGGCAAAATTCTATCTGATTTAAACATAAGTCATTTAGGAAGCATTATAAACTCTTCTGGAGACTAGATATGACTGAAAGAAAGTTCAGGAAATCAACCATAGAGCCGTGCTTCAACCATGAGAAATGATCTCTTAAATAATCGCTAAGACTATAAGGAATGTACTTCTCTAAGAAGATCTTGTACAACTGTGTAAATATCAGCAGATAAGATTTTGCTAGCCTAGAATAAAAAAAATCTCTCTACCAATGTTGAGCTTTCAATTTCTAATGAAAAGAAGTGTAATCCACACCATGAGTATCAACCATGTGCAAATTATAAAGCCTATCAACACAAGCAATCAAGAACGCATACGTATCCTCGCACAATGCATCATAAAACCTAGGAGGACAAAATCTCAAGAATGTAGCCAACATTTTCTGCTCCTCGAAATTGGGGAAATTCTATATTATTTAAACATTAATCATTTTGGATGTCATCACTAACACTTACGGAGCCCTTCTCAAACCATGAGAACTGATCTCTTAACTAATCCCTAAGACTATAGGGAATATACTTCTAAAAGAATATCTTTTAGAATTGGGTAAATATAAGTAGAGAAGATCTAGCTGGTCTAGAATAAAGATAACCTATCTACGAATGTTGAGCTTCTAAGAACTACTAAAAAGAAGTGTAATCTACTAAAACCAACCATGGAGTCGTGCTCCAACCATGAGAACTTATCTATCAAATAATTCTTTATACTATAGGGAATATACTTATAAAAGAATATCGTGTAGAACTGGGTAAATATCAGTAGAGAAGATCTAGCTGGCCTAGAATAAAGATAACCTATCTACCAATGTTGAGCTTCTAAGAACAACTAAAAAGAACTATAGTCTGCACCATGAGTCTCAACTATGCCCAAATAATGGAGCCTATGCTCACCAGCAACCAAGAATGCATGCGCATCCTCTCCCGATGCATCATAAAACCTAGGAGGAGACAATTTCAAAAATGTAACCAACATTTTCTGCTCCTCGAAATTGGGAAAGTTCTATCTAATTTAAACAATAATCATTTAGAAAATCATCATGAACTCTTTTGCAGACTAGATATGGCTTAAAGAAAGTTTGAGGTATTACAAAAACCAGCCATAGTTCCCTGCTCCAACCATGAGAACTGATCTCTCAAACAATCTCTAAGCCTATAAGAAATGTACTTCTCTGAGAAGATATTGTAGAACTAGGCAAATATTAGCATACAAGGTCTAGCAGGCCTATAATAAGGATAACCTCTCTACCAATGTTCTACTTCCAAGTCCTACTAAAAAGAAGCGTTATCCGCACCCCGAATCTCAACTATGCCCAAATTATGGACCCTATGCCTAGAAGAAATTAAGAACGCATACGCATCCTCGCCCAATGCATTGTAAAACCTAGGAGGAGCGAATATTAAGATCATAGAAAATATGTTTTGCTCCTCCAAATTGGGAAAATTATATTTGATTTAAACATAAATCATTTAGGAAGTCATCACTAACTCTTCTGGAATCTAGATATGACTAAAAGAATGTTCTGGATACTATAGAAACTCACCATGGAGCCCTGCTCCAACCATGAGAACTAATCTGTCAAACAATCCCTAAGACTATAAAGAATGTTTTTCTCTAAGAAGATCTCACAGAACTGGGTAAATATAAGCAAAGAAAATCTAGCGTGCCTAGAATAAAGATAACCTCTCTACCACTATTGAGCTTCCAAGTCCTACTAAGAAGAAGTTTAATCGGTACTATGAGTCTTAACTATGCCTAAATTATGGAGACTATGCTTATATGCAACCAATAATTCATACTCACCCCAACCCAATGCATCATAAAACCTAGGAGGAACCAATTTAAAGAATGTAGCCAACATTTTGTGCTCCTCGAAATTTGGGAAAATCTATCTGATTAAAACATTACTCATTTGGGAATTCATCATGAACTCTTCTTGATACTAGATATGGCTTAAAGAAAGTTTGTGGTATTACACAAACATATAATGTAGCCCTTCTCCAACCACAAGAACTAATCTGTCACACAATTCCTAAGACTTTAAGAAATGTACTTCTCCAAGATCTTGCAGAACTGGGTAAATTTCCACAAAGAAGATCTAGCTGGCCTTGTATTAAGATAATCTCTCTACCAATATTGAGCCTTTAAGTCCTACAAAAAAGGAGTATAATCCACACCTCAAGCTACAACTGTTCCTAAATTATAGATCCTATGCTCACTATCAGCCAAGAACTAATACGCATTCTAGCCCGATTCATTATAAAACATTGGAGGATTCAATTGCAAGAATGTAGCCAACATTTTCTGCTCCTCAAAATGAGGGAAATTCTATCTGATATAAATATTAATCATTTAGGAAGTCATCAGTAACTCTTCTGGAGACAAGTTATGACTTAAAGAAAGTTAAAGATATTAGACAAACCAACCTTGGAGCCCTTCCCCAACCATGAGAATTGATCTCTCGAACAATCATTAAGACTATAAGGAATGTACTTTTCCAAAAAGATCTTGCAGAACTGGTTAAATATCAGCAAAGAAGATCTAGCTGGCCTTGAATAAAGATAAACACTCTACCATTGTTGAGCTTCCAAATCCTACTAAAAACAAGATTAATCCAAACCACGAGTCTCAAATATTACCAAATTATAGAGTGTATGCTCAGAAGCAACCAAGAATGCATATGCATCCTCGTCTGATGTATCTTAAAACCTAGGAGGAGAAAATATTTAGAATGTACCCAACATTTTTCTATTCCTCGATATTTGTAAAATTCTATCAAATTTAAACATGAATAATATAGGAAGTCACCACAAACTCTTCAGGAAACTAGACATGACTTCAAGAAAGTTTAGGGTATTATATAAATCAACCATGGAGCCCTTCTCCAACCATGAAAACTGATCTCTCAAACCATCCTGAAGATTTTTAAGGAACGTACTTCTCCAAGAAGATCTTCTAGAATTAGGTAAATATCAAGAGAGAAGATATAGCTGGCCTAGAATAACGATAACCAATCTACCAATGTTGAGCTTCAAAGTCCTACTAAAAAAAGGAGTAATCCACACAACGAGTCTCAACACTACCTAAATTACACTTACCAACCATTGAGCCAAGCTTCAACCATGAGAATTGATCTCTTAAAAAATCACTAAAACTATAATGAATGTGATTCTTCAAGAAAATCTTCCAGAACTGGATAAATATCAGCGAACAAGATCTAGCTCGCCAAGAATAAATATACCCTCCCTACTAATTCTGAGTTTCCAAGTCATACTGAAAAGAAATGTAATCTGCACCACGAGTCACAACTATGCAAAAATTATGGATTCTATGCTTACAAGAAACCAAAACCGCATATGCATCCTCACCTAATGCATCAAAAAACCTAGGGGGAGCCTATTTCAAGAATCTAGCCAACAATTTCTGCTCCTTAAAATTGGGGAAATTCTATGTGATTTAAATATTAATCATTTAGGAAATCATTAATAACACTTTTGGATACAAGATATATCTTGAAGAGAGTTTGGGGTATGACATAAACCAACCATGGAGCCCTTCTCCTACCATGAGAACCGATCTCTCAAATAATCCCTAAGACCTAGAATAAAGAAGATCTTGCAAAACTGGGTAAATATCAGCAAAGAAGATCTAGCTGGACTAGAATAAAGATAACCTCTCTACCAATGTTGAGCTTTGAAGTCCTACTAAAAAAAAGAGTATTCCACAACACGAGAGCCTATGCTCAAAAGCAATCAAGAGTACGTGTCCTCACCCAATACAATATAAGACCTAGGAGGGGCTGATTTTAAGAATGGAGCCTTCATTTTTTGCTACTCAAAATAGGGGAAATTCTATCTGATTTAATCATTTATCATTTAGGAAGTCATCAATAACTCCTTTAGAGACAAGAAATGACTTAAAGAAAGCTAAGGGTATTACACAAATAAACCATGAGACCTGCTGGAACCATGAGAAATGATTTTTCAAACCATCCCGAAGATTATAAGGAATGTACTTCTCTAAGAAGACCTTCCAGAACTGGGTAAATATCAGGAGAGAAGATATAGCTGGCCTAGACCAAAGATAACCTATCTACCAATGTTGAGCTTCAAAGTCCTACTAAAAAAAGTGTAATCCACACAACGAGTATCAACACTTCCCAAATCATGGAGCCTATACTCACAAGTAATCAAGCACACATGAATATCCTCAGCTGAAGCATCATAAAACCTAGGAGGATCCAATTTCAAGAAGGTAGCCAACATTTTCTTCCCCTCAAAATTGGGGAAATTCTATCTAGTTTAAACATTAATCATTTAAGAAATCATCACTAACTCTTCAGGAGAATAGATATGACTTAAAACAAAGTTTGAGGTATTACAATACCAACCAAGGAGCCTAGCTCCAACCATGAGAACTGATCTCTCGAAAAATCACTCAAACTATAACGAATGTACTTCTTCAATAAAATCATCAAGAACTTGATAATTATCAGTAGAGAAGATATATCTCGCTAAGAATAAATATACCCTCCCTACTAATGTTGAGTTTCCAAGACATACTGAAAAGAAGTGTAATTCGCACCAGGAGTCTCAACTATGAAAAAATTATGGATCCTATGCTTACAAGAAACCAGAAACGCTTATGCATCCTTACCCAATGCATTAAAAAACCTAAGGGGAGCTAATTTCAAGAATCTAGCTAGCAGTTTTTGCTCCTCAAAATTTGGGAAATTCTATCTGATTTAAATATTAATCATTTAGGTAATTATTACTAACACTTTTGGATACTAGATATATCTTAAAGAGAGTTTGGGGTATGACAAAAACCAACCATGGTGCCCTTCTCCTACCATGAGAACTGATCTCTCAAATAATCCCTAAGACTTAGGAATGTACTTCTCTAAGATGATCTTGCAGAACTGGGTAAATATTAGCAAAGAAGATCTAGCTGGCCTCCAATAAACATTACCTTTCTACCAATGTTGATCTTTGAAGTCCTACTAAAAAGAAGAATATTCCACACTACAAGATCCTATGCTGAAAAGCAATCAAGAATACGTGTCCTCGCCCGATACAATATTAAACCTAGGAGGAGCAAATTTCAAGAATGGAGCCTTAATTTTTTTTGCTACTCAAAATTGGGGAAATTCTGTCTGATTAATCATTTAGGAAGTCATTCATAACTCTTCTAGAGACTAGAAATGACTTACAGAAATCTCTGGGTACTACACAAATAAACAATGCGACCTACTGCAACAATGAGAAATAATCTATCAAATAATCCCTAAGAATATAAGGAATGTACTTATCTAAGATGATCTTGTAGAACTGGGTAAATATCCGCAGAGATGATCTAGTTGTCCTAGAATAAAGATAAATTCTCTACCAATGTTTATCTTCCAATTCCTACAAAAAAGAAGTGTAATCCATAAAACGAGTCTAAACTATTCCCAAACAATGGTTACTATGCTCACAAGAAGTCAAGAATGTATGCTCATCCTTGTCTGATACATCATAAAACCTAGGAGGAGCCAAGTTCCAGAATATTGCCAACATATTCTGCACCTCAAAATTGGGGAAATTCTATCAAATTTTGACATTAATCATTTAGGAAGTCATCACTAAATCTTCTGGAGACTAGATATAACTTAAAAAAAGTTTGGGGTATTACATAAACAAACTATGGATTCCTTCTCTAACCATGACAACTGATCTCTCAGAAAATCCCTAAGACTATAGGGAATGTACTTTTCCAAGAAGATCTTGTAGAACTGGGTAAATCTCAGCCAAGTAGATCTAGTGGGCCTAGAATAAAGATAACCACTCTACAATTGTTGAGCTTCTAAGTCCTACTAAAAAGAAGTGTAATCCAAACGACGAGTCTCAACTATTCCTAAATTATGAAGCCTAAGCTTACAACAAATCAAGGATGGATACGTATCATCACCTGATGTATCATTAAACCTAGGATGAATCAATATCAAGAATGTAGCCAACATTTTTTGGTCCTTGATAACGCTCAATACTACAGCTCTCGTAAGAGTGTAAGCAGTTGTTGTCAAATATATAACCCAACTAGTTTGGGTATCGATCCCACAGAGAATAGTCGGTCACTAAGTAAGCAATGTTTATTAAACTTTTGGTGAAAGTCTCATAAAAGAGGGGGATTTTGTAGTGTGCAATAATGTACCAAAATAATAAAGTAAAGACGGAAAGTACCAAAGTAAAAAGAAAGAATGTTTAGTAAGATGTTAACCAATGAGAATTGAGAGTTGGGGTTATGTCCACCTTATGAGTTATACGTCTCTATTCGCTATAAGTTATAAAGAATTTAAACATGCATGTGCTTATAGAGAATTGTATTCTATAGTAAATCCAGGCTTTTTTCGACCTATCAAGGACTATTTCACTTTAACTCTTTTGAGCTTAAAGTGTATCTAACAGTACAAATTCTCCAAGAGGTTAATCCAGGTACGACACTAACTTTTTAATGGGGGTTGGTGCCCTATTACCTTAACATTATCTCTTTTCCAGAAATATAACTTTTCTTTCAAACAATTTAATGTTATACTGGCGTATTCTATGCATTTGCAACCATATGAATTTGCATTAATATGAAGAGAATAATGATATAAGCAGCATACGTGTCACGAATTCACAAACTCATAGCAATAGATAGTATCTCATAAGTCTTTCATAACCCCAACAGAGAAGTTTAGCTACTCATAAGTGAGAAGGAAATCACAATAGACATTATCATTATACCACAATAAAGATCTCACGTTAGGTATAGGGGTAAGAATGGAGTGAATTCCTTGCTGAGTAATGTTTCTCTTGTTGTGGAAATTAAGAATTGAATAGATGAAGAGAATAAGAATTGAAAGTCGAAGAATTGTTATAAGTAGAATGTATTAGAAAGAGAATTTGAAACTAGAATAATAGAAGAATGAATAAAAATCTCTAGCAGAATAGGGTATTTATAATACCCATATCCTATTCATACTAAGCTAATGCATTACTTAACCCAATCCTACTAGGTTACTGCATCATTATCCTAATCCTAATAAGTTACTGCTAGTCCCCAAAGTCTTTAGAATTGCTATTTTTGTCCAGGACAGATTTTCCACGCATCACTTTTGGTCCTTGGCATCCAAGCTTTCCCTTCCTTCTTTCGTGAATCTTTCTTTGGCGTCAAGTTATCCATAAAATGCTGAATTCTGAATCATTTGTACCTGAAAACTTGCTAATCACATTTGTTAGCTCACTTACAGTAAAAAGGACTAAAAGTGCATGAATTATATTTTTTTCCTCAAAACTTAGCCAAAATATGGGTGAAATATAGTGCTTTAGGTGTGTAAATTCGCCTTTCATGAACACCCCACACTTAAAGCTTTGTTCATCCTCGAACAAACTATCATGTCCATCTAAACTTCTACGTAGGGTTTCACAGTAACAACAAAAAATATTCGTCAAGATAAGCACAACAATTATTAACAAAGAGTAGTTTTCTGATCATTACTAGAAACAATTTTAACCTCTAATATAGACTCGTGATGATGGTTAATTTGTGTCCACAAGTTGAAGTACAAAGAATCATACGGAACTACCCAAAACTCATCAACCATGTGTGTCTCACCATATATTACCCATAATCACTCACAAGCATAGTATATTTGTCAAAACATGGGTATAAGAGTATCCTTGCTCTCACTCTCACAAAAAAATCATATGTTGCAACTGATGACCATAAGCTTTCCCTTAGTGTAATGCTCCACAAAATATCAGAATGCTATGCTTAGGATCAAGTAGGTCTTTTGCTGGTTGCAATGTAGGCTAAGGGACGAGTAGGACTATTTTGGCCAGAAATAGTGACTATGTTCCTAAGCGCTTTACTATATCACATTATGTCATTAACACTTTCTTTCAAACAACATTTATACTTTCTTTTATTCTACCACCCCTTGTCTCCACCTTTATTTTTCACTTTTAAACATAACTAACTTTTCAGTTTTCCTTTCCTTTTTCTTATTTATAACACACCTCTTATGATAGCACTTCTTTTTTTATAACAATTTCAAGCACCAATACATTCTAAAGTATCATACTCACCCAATTTCCTCTTATTTTGTCACATGACTTTGCACTTTATTGAACTTAGGAATTTTGATCAAATTATGGTCTTAAAAAAAATTGATTAGGCTTACATATGAGGTTGTCAAAGAAAATAGGCTAAAGGCTCAAAAGGGTTAACTAGGATAATGTCCACGGGTAGGTAAAAATGAAGGTAAACAGGTATAGGTTGCCAAAGAAATGCCTAAATTATCTCCTAGACTTGCACTCTTTATTTTCGCTTTACATACATACCAGGCAAGTTCTAGCATCAGCCACAGACACAGAATATACTATATCCTCACACACACAAGGCACATGGTCTACTTTATTGGGAGTAGTATAGACTCTTGACCTAATAGATGAAGGAATTGAACCATACAATATCACATAGTGAGTCACAATTAGAGCCTAAATGTCTCAATAGTCATGACTTTATCACAAACTCTTGTCATAATCTCATGCTGCCTATTAGAATAGTTCCATGAAAGTTAAGTTAAAAAAATTTAACTACTACTAAAAAACAATTAACTAAAAAAAAAAAAAAAAAAACAAACAAGAGAAGTATAGCATGCAACTACCAGCACCCCACACTTAGACGGGATACACTGCCCTCAGTGGAAAATAAATAAGAAGAACCTGGTTAGTCGGACTCCTCCTCTATGTATGGGGTCATATCCCCTTCGTCGAAATCATTATTAGAGTCATCGTCATCAGAATTCTCCTCCACGTCGGAGTCTGGCATTTGTCGATCATCATCGGTTGGCACATCATCATCAAGAGGTTCCTCAAAATATGTACCTACTCCACACATCGCCTTCGTATGCTCATTCATTGGGTAGTCATAGTCCAGCTGTTGGAGCTCTACAGCAGTTGGAACACGACCTCCGATCATCATAGTAAACCAAGTCATGCCATAAAGATAGTGAAAGAAACTTTCATCCCGAGCATGTATCTCTGCAGTAGTAAGGTTGATGCCATGTGTGGATTCAGCATCTTTCACCTTTGTGAGGTCAACCTTCCTTTGGCTGTGTGGAAGCTTATGATCAGCCAGTTCCTCTTTGATGTCTTCCTTCCTCTATATTGCAGTCAACAGATTGCCAAAGCTAAAGTGGGACCTCTTGTGTAGCCTGGCTTTGCGCATTGTAGATCGAATAATTGCCCCAATATTGATAGGGATATTCGTCATCAATGCATATACCAAGCACACTCTATCTTGTGTTATCTTTGTGTACTGCATCCCTGGAATTAGGCAAGAGTTGACTATGCGCAACTATATACTTGCTTCCCTATTCAAGGGAGCATAAGGGAAGATGTTGTGTTGACCGGTGTCCTTGTGCCTACTCCACTGTGCCATAGATCTTTTTCCACAAAGTGTATGTCGAATGGCTCTGTATGGAGGTCTATTGTACAGCTCATTGAGTGGTGATGGATCGACTGAAAGCAATCCTAGAAAGGAGTTGAAGAAATCTGCATTTAGTTGCAGAACTTGGCCCCAAATCTTGACTTCACTCCCTGTGGTTTTCGGTGCCCAGTTGGCATAGAATTCTCTTTTTAAATATAGATTGCACTCTCCCATGTCTCAGAATATGAAATCAAGATGTAACGCCATTATCTTGGCCAACATGCAGGGTTCTTTCTTTGCTAGGCTTTCCTCGTATATCAAGTTCACATGAAAATATTTTCTCTCTTTGTTGTTCCTATACCACTCCTTTGCTTCCTCCTCAAGGACCCATTTTATTATGAACATGAGGCGTGGTATTTGCATCGAGGATGATTCTACTTGCTCTTTTCGGGCTCTTTTCTTGCCTTTTTGTGAAGTGGTTGCCTTATCTTTGCCTTGTCTTGCTTTGGGTGCCATTGTACCTGAGACTAAAACAATGTTCATGTTAGCGTCATATCGATGGATACAAATAACAAAAAAGCAGTTGTGGCACCACCCCACACTTAGTTTGTTGGTACAGACTAGTGAAGTGAATGTTGTCGTGGCCTAGAGTTACATAGGCCTTGCCTTATTCGTTGCCTATATTTTCATAAGCAATGCCCTATCCATAGCCTTTTTCTGCTTTATTCCTAACTTACCACCTTCAACATGCAATACTTCCATATCAAAATTTGAAACCAATATCCTCATTTATGCCTCTTGCCTACACTTGCTCAAAAACAACAAAAACGAATAGAACGATGGGTTGCCTCCCATCAAGCACCTTAGTTTTGGTCATGGCACGACTCTTCTTTTTGGATTTTTATTTATCAAAAGCTAACACGCAATAGAATGAAAGGAAGAAAAAATGAAAAAATAATGGGTTGCCTCCCATCTAGCACTTGATTTATTGTTGCGGCACGACAAAATTACATCGAGTACTTAGACTTCGTCGAGATAAGTGATGGCCATATAATTTATCGAGTCAAGAAGACCGATATAAGGTTCTACTTGTTGTCCATTCAACTTAAAGACAACACCATTATTGTCTTCAAGCTCAACTACTCCAGACGAGTAGACTTGGTTAACTTTGTACGGACCAGACCACTTGTACTTCAACTTACCTGGGAATAGCTTCAGCCTGGAATTGAAAAGAAGTACCATATCATCCTTTTGAAAGTTTCATTGAACAATCCACTGATCATGATACTTTTTCATCCGCTCCTTGTAGAGATCCGATCTTTCATAAGCATGTAGACAAAATTCATCCGTTTCGTTCAGCTGCTCCAATCTCAGATTCATTGCATCATCCCAATTCAAATTCAATCGCTTCAACGCCCATAATGCTTTATGCTCAAGCTCAATAGGTAAGTGACAGGCCTTCCCATAAACTAGTTGGTATGGGGACTTGCGAATTGGCGTTTTGAATGCAGTCCTATAAGCCCATACTGCATTGTCCAGCTTCCTAGACCAATCTTTCCTATTAGCATTTACCGTCTTAGTAAGAATTTGGTTGATCTCTCGATTGGAAACCTTTACTTGTCCACTAGTTTGTGGGTGAGAAGGTGTGGCTACCTTATGTTGCTTGACACCATATTTTTCCAACACGGATTTGAATAGCTAGTTGCAACAATGAGATCCTCCATCGCTTATGATAGTATGTGGTACTCCAAAGAGAGAGAAGATATTCCTCTTCAAGAATGCTACAATATGTTTTCCCTCATTGTCGGCTAACGCTACTGCTTCAACCTATTTTGAAACATAATCTACAGAAACTAGGATGTATTTCATTCCAAATGAATTTACAAATGGACACATGAAATCAATACCCCATACATCAAAGAGTTCTACTTCCAGAATTTTTGACATGGGAATCTCATGGTGTTTTGAAATTGCACCTTGTCTCTAACATTGGTCGCATCTTCTCACAAAGGCATAGGCATCTTTAAATATCGAAGGCCAATAATATCCACTTTGCAATACCTTTCTTGTTGTCCGATTACCTGCGTGATATCCCCCAACTTGGGAAGTGTGACATACTTCTAATATATTAGGCATTTCTTCATGGGATATGCATTGCTGTATAACACCATCCGCGCATCGACGAAACAAATTGGCTCATCCCAAAAGTAGTGTTTTACATCATGCATGAACTTTCTCTTTTGATGGAAAGATAAATTTGCAGGTATCACATTACTCACCATAAAATTCACAAAGTCGGCATACCATCGTAACTCTTCCATCATCGTGGCTAAAACTTCTTCGTCAGGGAATGTATCATCAATCTCGATTTCAGGCTGTACTATCTGCTCGTTCTTGAGTTTAGATAAATGATCAGCCACTTGGTTCTCACAACCTCTTCTATCTTTAACCTCGAAATCATATTCTTGCAGCAGCAATACCCATCGAATTAGCCTTGGTTTTGCATCCTTCTTTGTCATTAAATACCTCAGAGCTGCATGGTCTGTATGAACTATCACTTTGGTTTCAAACAAATAAGCATGGAACTTTTCAAAAGCATACACAACCGCTAAGAGCTCTCGTTCTGTGACAGTATAGTTCTTTTTGGCTTCGTTCAGGACCTTGCTAGAATAGTAGATAGTATGGAATAACTTCTCCCTTCTCTGGTCAAGTACAACACCCAAAGCTACCCCACTAGCATCACACATGACTTCAAATGATAAAGACCAATCTGGTACTACCATGATAGGAGCTTCAATCAATTTTCCTTTGAGGCATTTGAATGCCTTCAAACAATCTTCATTGAAGTCAAACTTTGCATCTTTCTCCAAAAGTTTGTATAATGGATAAGCAATTTTTGAGAAGTCATTGATAAACCACCGATAGAAACCTGCAAGACCGAGGAAACTACGGACTCCCTTTACGGAAATGGGAGGTGGTAGCTTCTCGATAACTTTAATTTTAGCTCGATCATCCTCAGTTCCTCTTTTGGAGATTTTATGCCCAAGAACGATCCCTTCTTTAACCATAAAGTGGCACTTCTCCCAATTCAGCACTAGGTTAAATTCTACACATCTTTGCAATGCCATACTTAGGTTTGCCAAACACGATTCAAACGACTCGCCCATAACTAAAAAATCATCCATGAATACCTCAAAAGTATCTTCAACCATATCAGAAAAAATGGACATCATACAACGCTAAAAGGTGGCTGGTGCGTTACATAGCCCGAATGGCATACATTTAAAGGCAAACGTACCATATGGGCATGTGAACGTTGTCTTGTCTTGGTCTTCGGAAGCAATACAAATCTGATTATAGCCGGAATAACCATCTAAGAAACAAAACCATCCTTTCCCCGCTTATCGATCGAGCATTTGGTCCATAAATGGCATTGGAAAGTGATCTTTAAGCGTCCATGAATTCATCTTTCGGTAGTCCATGCATACTCTCCATCCTGTGATGGGTCTGAGTGGAATAAGCTCATTCTTCTCATTCGAAACTACCGTCATGCCTCCTTTATTGGGAACACATTGTACCGGGCTTACCCATGTACTGTCAGAGATTGGATACACAACCCCTGTGTCTAACCACTTAATAATTTCTTTCTTCACCACTTCTTGCATAGGTGGATTGAGACGCCTTTGATGCTCAATAGTTGGTGTGCAATTTTCATCAAGCTGAATCTTATGTGTACAAATCCCAGGTGGAATGCCAATAATATCAATGATGGTCCAACCAATGGATCTTATATACTTCCGTAGAATCACAATGAGAGCTGCAACTTGCTGCTCACCTAAGTCTGCCGCCACAATGACCGGCAGTGTGTTTCCGCTTCTTAAGAATGTGTACTTCAAGTGACAGGGCAGCTCTTTTAATTCTAACGTGGGTGGCTTTTCAATAGATAATTTAGCTGGTGGTGTAGGTCGGTATTTCGATCTAGGTCCAGCTTCTTAGGAGCATGAGGATATGACCCTAATCCTCGTAGAGCACCAATAGTTTCTTCAAAATTTTCAGCATCCTTATGCTCAACATTCATAAGTACAATCGCCAATGGGTCATCAATCAGTTGCTTCTCTTCAAGTAATTCTTTCTCATCATCAAAGTAAACATCAGCTACCGAGAATACATTCAGCTCTTTGGGTTGCTTTATTGATTTGCACATATCAAAGCGAACTACTTCGTTATTTATCTGGAATAAAAGCTCATTAGCTCTTAAATCAATAAGCACACTTCCTGTTGTACGAAAAGGGCACCCCATTATTATGGGAACTTCTGGAAATATGAATGAAGAAACCTTTACTAATACATCACATAAAATACCAACAGGTCATTTTACCGACCTATTCGGCATTACGAGCCTCATATTGGTTGGAGTAGGATCACCCAACCCCAATTTTTTGTAAATAGATAATGGAATCAAATTGATGCTGGCTCCTAAATTGCATAATACCTTGGCAAAATTCAAAGATCCAACGGTGCAAGGAATAGTGAAAGCACCGAGGTCAACCTTCTTCTGAACTAGTGAGCGGATAGCAATTGCACTGCAATGATGAATAGTATCTTTTAACTCAAAGCTTGTTGCACGCTTCTTTGTCAAAATATCCTTCATAAATTTCACATTGCTAGGCATTTTTCTAGTGCATCCACCAACAGAACATTAATGGTCAGCTGTTTTAACATCGTCATGAATTTACCTAACCTTGTATCATCCGCCTTCTTCTTCAATTTTTGAGGAAAAGGTGGTGGTGGAAGTGGAATTGTTTTCTCCACGGCTTTTTTCTCCTCTTGCTTCTGTATTTCAGTCTTTTTAGGCGGCAACATACTTGGTGTGATGTCATGGACGTCATGGTCGGCTTCTACGATATTTTCTCCATTAGCCTTATCATCGTTGTCCGCTACATCATCGACCACTTACTTGCCTTTGGATGAAGTTTCCAGCACCTTACCACATAGACTAGTAATAGCCATGCATGATCCATCATTCCTTGGATTTTGCACAGTATCGCTAGGTAAAGTCTCAGCCTTTCTTTGATTGAGTACTGCTGAAAGTTGGCTCAATTGCTGCTCAATTTGCTTTATTGATGAGGAATTTGAGTCAACCAATTGCTTCATTGAGGACAAGTCATTTATTACCTCTGTTACTCCAGCGTTGGTTGCTTCCACTCCTTTCAATAGTTTAGCCATCATGTCTTCCATACTTCCAGAACCAGATATGTCACGTCTTCCTGGGGGAACATACAAACTAATCTTGTCATTCTTGTTCTTCCAATTACCTTGGTCCATGTTTCCAGATTTACCATAACAGTTCCGACCTTGGTTTCCTTGGGCATTGCCTCAGAAACGCCCCTCATTGTTCAAGTAGTTGGATTCTACTTCAGAATGGGATTCGTCTCTTCCTTTCAATGCAACCGCTTTGACTTTTTCGGTCTTCCCTGATAATAGATGCTTTGTATAAAGATCTACTTGTGTTTTCATGTGCGCCATATCTTGATCGCATTTTTTTCTCTTCTCCTTTGGTCTGTAGTCATGCTAATAGATAAAGTGGGGCTTGCTACCTCAGAATCCATGGTATGCCAAGCTCTACTTTTCTTCGTCATCCGGTGTAGCATATTGCTTGCCTGACCAAAGGTGAGGTCCATAAATGATCCTCCAGCCGTATTATCCACCACTGGTTTAGTCATTGAATTCAAGGATCTGTATATTATCTCTATTAGGTGGACATTGGTCATATGATGGTTTGGGCACTGTATTAGCTTCGTCTTGAACCTCTCCCATTTTTTATGAAGGGCTTCAGTTGGAAGCTGACGAAAGTTGCTGATTTCATCTCTCAATTGTACTCTTTTGGATGGCGGAAAAAATCTTTCTAGGAAAGCATCTTTCAATTGCCTCCAATTTGTAATAGAATCAGGATTCAGCCCATTCAACCATAGAGTTGCCTCACCAGACAAAGACAATGGAAATAAGCATAATCGAGTTGCATTCTGACCAACTCCAGGATTGTCGAATGACTTGCATGTGGAAATAAAGTTGATGAGATGCATATTTGGATCATCGCCTGCTAGTCCACCAAATAATCCCTTCAGTTGCAATAACTGAATCATGGTGCTCGTGCTGTTGAACTTGGCTCCGGGTGCCAATGGTGGAGGAATAATGGCTCCTGTGGCTCCGGCTCCATCACGATCATCATCATCATCGTCGAAAGCTGGTTGCATGGCTTGGTGTTCAGGACTAAACCCTAACTTGACAATCTCTTCTATTGGCAGGTGTTGCGATCTCAGCAGCATGCCTAAGGTTTAGTAACTCGCCATCACCTAGGTCCTCGTCGTCAGGATTTGTTGCTCTCCCAGGGTTATCAATATTTTGTTGATATACTTGAGCGGCGGCTAGACCAGCTAGTCTCGCCTGTTCCTGTTGAGCAGCCATCCTTTCAATTTCTTGTTGTGCCTCCATACTGCCAATACGTTGTGGTTCAGGATTGATAGGTAATAGCGGTTGACCAAAACTTTGAGTATGGGGCACACACTGAATAAAAACCTACAGAAAACAAAAGCAAAAACTAAAAGTAAAAGTACGAGAATCTTTGATCAAAGGGTCTAGTAATTATCACAAACTTAGTAGACAACCGTATTCCCCGGCAACGGCGCCAATTTTTGATAACGCTCAATACTACAGCTCTTGTAAGACTGTAAGCGGTCGTTGTTAAATATATAACCCAACTGGGTTGGGTATCGATCCCACAGAGAGTAGTCGATCACTAAGTAAGCAAAGTTTATTACACTTTTGGTGAAAGTCTCGTAAAAGAGGGGGGATTTTGTAGTGTGCAATAATGTAACAAAATAATAAAGTAAAGATGGAAAATAGCAAAGTAAAAAGAAAGAATGTTTAGTAAGATATTAACCAACGAGAATTGAGAGTTGGGGTTATGTCCACCTTATGAGTTATACGTCTCTATTGGCTATGAGATATGTGGAATTCAGACATGCATGGACTTATAAAGAATTGTATTGTATGGTAAATCCAGGCGTCTTTTGACCTATCAAGGACTATTTCACTTTAACTCTTTCGAGCTTAAAGCGCATCTAACAATAAACATTCCTCAAGAGGTTAATCCAATTACGGAACTATCTTTTTAATAAGGGTTGGTGCCCTATTACCTTGACATTATCTCTTTTCTAGACATATAACTTTTCTTTCGAACAAGTTAACGCTATACTGGCATATTCTATGCATTTGCAACCACAAGAATTTGCATTAAGATGAAGAGAATAATGATATAAGCAGCACACGTGTCACAAATTCACAAACTCATAGAAATAGATAGTTGATGATAGGCGAATTTACACGCCTATAGCACTAGATTTTGCCCATATTTTAGCCAAGTTTCGAGAACAAATTCTATAATTCATGCACTTTTAGCCCTTTTTCCTGTAAGTGAGCTAACGAACATGATTAACAAGTTTTCAGGTATAAATGATGCAGAATTCAGCATTTTATGGATAACTTGACGCCAAAGAAAGCTCCACAAAAGGAGGAAAGCAAAGCTTCGACGCCAAGGACCAAAAGTGGTGCATGGAAAATCTGTCCCGGGCAAAAACAACATTTCTGAAGACTTTGGGGACTAGCAGTAACTTATTAGGATTAGGCTAATGATACATTAACCTAGTAGGATTGAGTTAAGTAATGGATTAGCTTAGTAGGAATAGTATATGGGTATTATAAATACCCTATTTTGCTAAAGATTTTTATTCATTCCTCATTCTTCCAATACTTCTAATTAATTCATCTTTCTATTATTCATTATTCTACTATTCTTCTTCCATCAATTACAATACATTCTAATTCTCATTCCGCAAGACTTTTCAATTAATTCTACTTTTTATTCTTCTTCTATTCATCTATACAATTCTTAATTTCTGCAACAAGAGAAACGTTACTTTGCAAAGAAGTCACGCCTACACGCCTACCACATTTTGCTACACGAAATCTTTATTGTGGTATAATATCAATGTCTATTGTGACTTCTATCGCACTCATGGGTAACTAATATTCTCTGTTGGTGTTATGGAAGCCGTATGAGATACTATCTATTGCTATGAGTTTGTGAGTTCGTGACACGTATGCTGCTTATATCATTATTCTCTTCAACTTAATCTAAATTCTTTGTGGTTGCAAACGCATAGAATACGCCAGTATAGCATTAAATCGTTCGAAAGAAATGTTATATGTCTGGAAAAGTCATAATGTCAAGGTAATAGGGTCCCATCCCCTATTAAAACGTTAGTGCCGTAACTGGATTAACCTCTTGGAGAATTAGTTTTGTTAGACACGTTTTAAGCTCGAAAGAGTTAAAGTGAAAAAGTCCTTGTTTAGGTCAAAAGAGACTTGGATTTACCATCAAATACAATTCTCTATAAGCACATACATGTCTGAATTCCGCATAACTCATAGCCAATAGAGACGTACAACTCATAAGGTGGACATAACCCCAACTCCTCAATTATCATTATTTTACAACCTACTAAACATTGTTTCTTTTTACTTTGCTATTTTCAATTTCTACTTTAATATTTTGGTTACACATTACAACCCCCCCTTATTACGAGACTTGCACTAAAAGTCTAGTAATCTTTGCTTACTTGTGTGACCAAGCTATTCCCTGTGGGATCGATACCCAACCCAGTTGGGTTATATATTTGACAGCGGCTGCTTTACATTCCTACGAGAGCTGTAGATTGAGCGTTATCAAAAGTATCTCATATGGCTTCCATAATTTCAACAGAGAAGTTTAGCTACTCATAAGTGCGAAGGAAATAACAATAGACATTATCATTATACCACAATAAAGATCTCACATTAGGTATAGGGGTAAGAATGGCGTGAATTCCTTGTTGAGTAACGTTTCTCTTGTTGTGGAAATTAAGAATTGAATAGATAAAGAGAATAAGAATTGAAAGTAGAAGATAGAAGTAGAATGTAATAGAAAGAGAATTTGAAACTAGAATAATAGAAGAATGAATAAAAATCTCTAGCATAATAGGGTATTTATAATACCCATATCCTATTCCTACTAAGCTAATGCATTACTTAACGCAATCCTACTAGGTTACTGCATCATTATCCTAATCCTAATAAGTTACTTCTAGTCCCTAAAGTCTTTATAATTGTTATTTTTACCCGGGATAGATTTTCCATGCGTCACTTTTGGTCCTTGGCGTCCAAGCTTTCCCATCCTTCTTTCCTGAAGCTTTCTTTGGCGTCAATTTATCCATAAATTGTTGAATTCTGCATCATTTATACCTGAAAACTTGCTAATCACGTTTGTTAGCTCACTTACAGGAAAAAGGACTAAAATTGCATAAATTATATATTTTGTCTTCAAAATGTAGCTAAAATATGGGTGAAATATAGTGCTTTAGGCGTGTAAATTCTCCTATCATCTGTCCTTGAAATTGGGGAAATTCTATCTGATTTGAACATTAATTATTTAGGAAGTCATCACTAACCCTTCTGGAAACTAGATATGACTAAAAAAAAGTTTGGGTATGTCATAAACCAACCATGGAGCCCTACTCCAACCATGAGAACTGATCTCTCAAACAATCCATAAGACTATAAGAAATGTACTTCTCTATGAAGATCTTACAGAACAGGGTATATATCAGCAGAGAAGAATTAGTTATCCTAAAATAAAGATAACCTCTCTCGATGCTTACAAGATATCCAAGTCTCAACAATTCCAAAATAATGGAGTCTATGCTTACAGGAAATCAAGAATGCAGACACATCCTCGCCAGATGCATCATAAAACCTAGCAGAAGCCAATATCAATAATGGAGCATACATTTTATACTCCTCAATATTAGGGTAATTCTATCTAATTTAAACATTAATTATTTAGGAAGTCACCACTAACTTTTCTGAAAAGTAGATATGACTTAAAGAAAGTATCAGTTATTACACAAACCTACCCTAGACCCCTACTGGAACCATGAGAACTGATCTTTTAAACAGTCCCTATGACTATAAGAAATGTACTTCTCCAAATAGATCTTGAAGAACTAGGTAAATATCATCACAGAAGATTTAGTTATCCTAGAATAAAGATAACCTCTCCACCAATCTTTAGCTTCCAAGTCCTACTAAAATGAAGTGTAATCCAAACCACGAATATCAAATATTCCCAAATTATATAGCCTATTCTCATAAGAAATTAAGAACGCATAAACATCATAGCTCGATGTATCATAAAACCTAGGAGGAGACAATTTCAAGAATGCAACAAAAATTTTTTGCTCCACAAAATTGGCAAAATTCAATCTGATTTAAACATTAATAATTTAAGAAGTCATTACTAAATCATATGGAGACTAGATTTGACTTGAAGAAAATTTGAGGTACTACACAAACCTACCATGGAGCCCTACTCAAACCATGAGAACTGATCTCTCAAACAATCCCTAAGACTATAAGAAATGTACTTCTCTAAGAAGATCTTGCAGAACTGGGTAAATAGCATCAAAGAAGATCTGGCTATCTTAGAATAAAGATAACCTCTCTGCCAAAGTTTTGCTTCCAAGTCCTACTAAAAAGAAGTGTAATCCACACCACAAGTCTCAACTATTCCCAAATAATGGAGTCTATTCTCACAAGCAATAAAGAACGCAGAAGCATCCTTGCAGGATGCATTATAAAACCTAGGAGGATCCACTTTTAAGAATGGAACTGACATTTTATGCTCCTCAAAATTGGGGAAATTCAATATGATTTAAACATTAATCATTTAGGAAGTCATCACTAACACTTCTAGAGACTCGATATATCTTAAAGAAATTTTGTGGTATTACAAAAACCAACCATGGAGCCCTTCTCTAACTATGAGAATTGATCTCTCAAACAATCCCTATGACTATAAGAAATGTATTTCTCCAAGAAGATGTTGCAGAACTGGGTAAATATCAACATATAAGATCTAGTTATCCTAGATTAATGATAACCTCTCTACCAATGTTTACCTTCTAAGTGCTACTAAAAAGAAGTGTAATCCACACCACGAGTCTCAACTATTTCTAAATTATCGAGCCTAAGCTCACAAGCAATTAAGAACCCATACGCATCATTGCTCAATGCATCATAAATCCTAGGAGGAGCAAATTTCAAGAATGTAGCCAACATTTTTTGCTCCTAAAAAATGGAGAAATTCCATTTTATTTAAATATGAATAATTTAGGGTGTCATTACTAACTCTTCTAGATACTAGAAATGGCCAAAAGAAAGTTTTTGGAATAACATAAACCAACCATGGGAACCTTCTCCAACCGTTAGTACATATACCTCAAACAATACCTAACACTATAAAGAATGTCGTTCTCCAAGATGTTATTGCAGAACTTGATAAATATAAGCAGAGAAGATCTAGCTGGCCTATTATAAAGATAACCACTCAACAAATATTGTGCTTCCAGGTCCTACTAAAAAGAAGTGTAATCCTAGCCCGATGCATCATAAAACCTATGATGAGCCAATTTCAATAATAAAGCAACCATTTTATGCATCTTAAAATTGGGGCAATTCTATCTAATTTAAACATTAATCATTTAGAAAGTTATCGCTAAACCTTCAGGAGACTAGATATTACTTAAATAAAGTTTTACACAAACCAACCATGGAGCCCATCACCAACCATAAGAATCAAAGTCACAAATAATACCTAAGACTATAAGGAATGTACTTCTCGAAGAAGATCTTGAAGAACTGGGTCAATATAGCAGAGAGAATCTAGTTGTCCTAGAATAAAGATAACCACCCTGCCAATGTTTATCTTCGAAGTCCTACTAAAAAGAAGTGTAATCCATACCACGAATCTCAGGTATTCCCGAATAATGGAGCCTACGCTCACAAGCAATCAAGAATGCATACACATCCTCTCCTAATACATCATCAAACCTAGGAGAAGCCAATTTCTATAATGTAACCAACATTTTATTCCCCCCAAAATTGGGGAAATTCCATCTGATTTTAATATTAATAATTTATGAAATCATCACTAACTCTTCTGGAGTCTAGATATGACTTAAAGAAAGTTCAGGGTATTACATAAAACCAACCATGGATCCCTTCTTCAACCATGAGAACTGATCGCTAAAAAAATCCCTAAGACTACAAGGAATGTACTTCTCCAAGAAGATGTTCCAGAACTGGGTCAATATTATCATATAAGATCTAGCTGGCCTAGATATAATATTAACTCTCTACAAATATTGAGTTTCCAAGTCCTACTAAAAAGAAGTGTAATCCATAACACGAGTCTTAACTATTCCTAAATTATAGAGCCTATGCTCCCAAGCAATCAAGAACGTATACGCATCCTCGCACGATACATCATATAACCTAGAAAGAGCCAATTTTAAGAATGTAGCCAACATTTTCTGCTTCTAAAAATAGGGAAAATTCTATCTGATTTAAATATTAATCATTTAGTAAGTCATTAATAACTCAAACAGAGACTAGATATAATTTAAACAAAGTTCAAGATATTACAAAAAGTTACCATGGAGCACTGCTCCAACCATGACAACTTCTCTCTTAAACAATCCCTAAGACTATAAGGAATGTACTTCTCCAAGAAGACCTTGCAGAACTGGGTAATATAAGCATAGAAGATCTTGTTGTCCTAGCATAAACGCAACCTCTATACAAAAGTTAAGCTTCCAAGTCCAACTAAAAAGAAGTGTAATCCACACCACTAGACTCAAATATTTAAAAAATTATGAATCCTATCCTCATAAGAAATCAATAATGCATATGCATCCTCACCCGATGCATTATAAAACCTTGAAGGAGCCAATTTCAAGAATGTAGCCAACATTTTCTGCTCCTCAAAATTGGGGGAATTCTATCTAATTTAAACTTTAATCATATAGAAAGTCATTAATAACTCTTCTGGTGATTAGACGTGACTTAAAGAAAGTCCGCGGTAGCACACAAACCTACCATGTAGCCCTGTTACCACTATTAGAACTGATCTCTCAAACAATCCATAAGTCTATAAGTAATGTACTTCACCAAGCAGATCTAGCTGAACTGGGTAAATATCAGCAGAGAAGATCTAGCTGACCTAGAATAAAGATAATCTCTAAACCCATGTTAAGCTTGCAAGTCCTACTAAATAGAAGTGTGATCATCGCTACGAGTCTTACCTATGCATAAGCTATGTAGCGTTTTCTCACAAGCATTCAAGAACTATATGAGTCCGATCTAACTGAACTGGGTAAATATCAGCAGAGAAGATCTAGCTGACCTAGAATAAAGATAACCTCTAAACCCATTTTGAGCTTGCAAGTCCTATTAAATAGAAGTGTGATCGTCACTACGAGTCTCACCTATGCATAAGCTATGTAGCGTATTCTCACAAACATTCAAGAACCATATGAATCCTCACCTGATGCATCATAAAACCAAGGTGGAGCCAATTGCAACAATGTCGCCAATATTATCTGCTCCTCAAAATTAAGGAAATTCTATCTTATATAAATATTGATCATTTAGGAAGTCAGTACTAACTCTTCTGGAAACTAGATATGTCTTAAAGAAAGTTTTGGGTATTACATAAACCAACTATGGATCCAATATCCAACCATGAGAACTGATCTCTCAAACAATCCCTATGACTATAAGAAATGCACTTCTCCTAGAAGATCTTGCAAAAGTGGGTAAATATGAGTAGAGAAGATCTAGTTGGCCTAGAGTAGAGATAACCACTCTACCAATTTTGAGCTTTCAATTCCTACTAAAAAGAAGTATAATCTTCACCATGAGTCTCAGCTATGCACAAACTATGGATCCTATTCTCCCAAACATCCAAGAACCATACGCATCCACACCTGATGCATCATAAAACCGAGGAGAGGTCAATTTCAAGAATGTAGCCAAAGTTTTTACACCTCAAAATTAGGAAATTGTATCTGAGTTAAACATTAATAATTTAGAAAGTCATCACTAACTCTTCTGGAGCATACATATTACTTAATGAATGCTCAGGGTATTAAATAAACCAATCATGGAGCACTGCTCCAACCATGGGAACTGATCTCTCAAACAATCCCTAAATCTATAAGGAATATACTTCTCCAAAAAGATATTGCAGAACCGGGTATATATCAGTAGAAAAAATCTACTTTGCCTGGAATAAAGATAACCTATCTACCAATGTTAAGCATTCATGTCCTACTAAAAAAAAGTGTAATCCACACCATGAGTCTCAACAACACCCATGTTTTGAATCCTATGCTCATAAGTAATCAAGAAAGCATACGCATCCTCGCCCAATGCATCATAAAATCTAGGAGAAGCCAATTTCTAGAATGTAGCCAACATTTTGTGCTCCTCAAAATTGGAGAAATTCTACCTAATTTAAACATTATCAATGTAGGAAGTCATTACTAACTCTTCTGTAGACTACATACAACTTAAAAAAAGTTCAGGGTATTACATAAACAAACTATGGAGCCCTGCTCCAACCATGAGAACTGATCTCTCAAACAATCCCTAGGAATATAAGGAATGTACTTCTCTAAGAAGATCTTATAGAGCTGGGTAAATATCAATTGAGAAGATCTAGTGGTCCTAGAGTAAATATAACCTCTCTATCTATGTTGAGCTTCCAGGTCATACTAAAAAGAAGTGTAATCCATACCACGAGCCTCAACTATTCCTAAATTGTAAAGCATATGTCATAATCAATTAAGAACGCGTATGCATCCTCGCCTGAAGCATCATATAACCTAGAAGGAGCCAATTTCATGGATGTAGCCAATATTTTTTGCTGCTCAAAATTGGGGAAATTCTATCTGATTTAGACATTAATCATTTAGGAAGTCATCACTAACTCTTCTGGATACTAGATATGACTTAAAGAAAGTTCAGGGTTCTACAAAAACCAACTAACGAGATATGCTCCAACCATGAGAACAGAGCACTCAAAAACTCCCGAAGACTATAAGGAATGTACTTCTCTAAGAAGATTTTGCAGAACTGGGTTAATATTAGTAGAGAAGATCTAGCTGGCCTAGAATAAACAAAACCCCTCTCCCAATGTTGTTCTTCCAAGTCCTACTAAAAACAAGTGTAATTGTTATGAAGAGGCTCAACTATGCCCAAATTATGATGCCTATGCTCAAAATCAATCATGAACACATACGCATCTTCGCCCGATGTATCATAAAACCTAAGAGGCGCCAATTTTAAGAATGGAGCCAATATTTTGTGCTACTTAAAATTGGGGAAATTCTAATTGATTTAAACATTTATCACATAGGAAATCATCACTAGCTCTTCTGGACACTAGATATGAGATAAAACATGTTTGGGGTAATACAAAAACCAACTATGGAGCCCTACTCCAACCATGAGAACTGAACTCTCAAACAATCTCTAAGACTATAAGGTATGTACACCAAAAATATCTTGTAGAACTTGGTAAATATCAGCAGAGAATATCTAGTTGGCCTTGAATAAAGATAACCTCTCTACCAATGTTGAGCTTCCAAGTCCTACGAAAAAGAATTGTAATTCGCACCACCAGTCTCATCTATGCCAAAATTATGAACCCTATGCTCACAAGAAATAAAGAACGCATACATATCATCGCCCAATGCATCATAAAACCTAGGAAAAGCCAATTTTTATAAAGTAGCCAACATTTTTTTCTCCTCAAAATAGGGGATATTCAATCTGATATAAACATTAATTATGTAAGAAGTCATCTCTAACTCTTCTGGAGACTAGATATTTCTTAAAACAAGTTTAGGATATTACAAAAACCAACCATGGAGCCCTACTCCAATTATGAGAACTGATCTCTCAAATAATCCCTAAGACTATAAGGATTGTACTTCTCCAAGAAGATCTTATAAAACTGTATAAATATCAACAGAGAAGATCTAGTTGGCCTAGAACAAATATAACCTCTCTACCAATGTGGAGCTTCCATGTCCTACTAAAAAAGAAGTGTAATTCACACCATGAGTCTCAACTATTCCCTAATTATGGATCCTATGCTCATAAGAAATCAAGACTGCATAGGCATCATCTCCCGATGCATCATACAACCTAGGAGGAGCAACTTTTAAGAATATAGCCAATATTTTTTGCTACTCAAAATTAGGGAAATTCTATCTGATTTAAAAATTAATCATTTAGAATGTAATCACTAAGTCTTATGAAGGATAGACATGACCAAAATAATATTTTGGGTATTACCTAAACCAACTATGGAGCGCTACTCAAACCATGAGAACTTAGCTGTAAAAAAAACCCTAAGACTATTAGAAATGTACTTCTCCAAGAAGATCTTACAGAATTGGGTAAATATCATTCAAAAAATCTAGCTGGCCTAGAATAAAGATAACCTCTCTACCAATGTTAATCTTCCAAGTCCTACTAAAAATAATTTTAATCAACATCACGAGATTTAACTATGCTCAAATTATGTAGCCTATGCTCATAATCAATCAAGTATGCATATGCGTCCTCGGCAGATGCATCATAAAACATAGGATGAGCCAATTTGAAGAATGTTTCAAACATTTTTTGCATCACAAAATTGGGGAAGTTCTATCTGATTTTAACATTAATCATTTAGGAAGTTATCACTAACTTTTATGGAGACAAGATATTAGTTAAAGAAAGTTTGGGTTATTAAACAAACAAACGATGAAGCCCTGCTTCAAACATGAGAACCGATCACTTAAACATTCCCTAATACTAAAAGAAATGTACTTCTTGTAATACCCCGAATGTTTCTAAGCTAGGAAGTGAATAAGTATTCCTACGTATGAAATCTCCTATCCTGTGATTCATACATGAGTACATAACTTACAATGAATATAATAGTTATAGGATAGCTTATGATGCATTAATCATGTTAATATGAGTCACTTAACGTAATACAATCTAAGAGTTTTTGAATCCATCAAGATTTAGTGTTTGATTTTACAAGGGTTATCTTTGAACGAGTATAAATCGATGTTATTGTGGTGTTTGAGATGACTTAGACCTACCAAATTGTTGAGAATCGAATTATCTTTCCAACAATACCAATTTTGCCTTAATCTAATACCCGAGCTAAAACTTATGCCCATTTTTGTGAGAGACAGTAAGGATAGACGATTGGTTAGGCGCAGCCCAACCAAACATAGGAGATTAGTTAGGTGCCGCCCAACCTAGCTTAGTCAATCACTTGTGCACCTTTCATCCATGAATCTCAAGAACTATCTTCTAAATTTTGTATTATGATGTTTATTTTATTGGTGGTTGATGTTCATGTGGTCGGAGTTTGATGATTCCTAAGATGGGATATTTGTATGTTTATTGTGAGGATATGGTAGTATTTAACATATAAATATGTGAAATTAGTGGTTGAATATTAGTAATCTTGATGAATCCACCTATGCCTAAGATGTGCATGTAAGGTGTTTGTTAAAATAACTAGGGGAATAGAAATCATGGTTTTATGACATAATAAATCCTAAATGACTATTCCATGTTCTAAGTTTATGTTCAACGTGGTCCTCATTCTATTGTATTGAATTGAAGATGTTATATGAGATGCTCATGATATTGTTTTGATATGGAATGACCATGTTATTGAAGCCATACAAGTATATACATGTATACATTCCTGATCATGTGATAGTTTGTTGAGAATCATTCTTATTATGAAATCCTTTCTTATGATATTGTGAATTGTGCACTCAAATCTTGTGATCAAGTCATGTCATGTGTGCCAGTTTCCTCATATCGAGTCCTAGGGGTATTCATGCCCAAAAACTATAGTTGTGTGCCTAAATCCATGTCATGTTTCACGATATCCAAACTCAAGCTATGACTCCATAGACTTCTGTCAGTTATGTGACTCAGGAAAACCTCATGATCTTAATCAGTTGTCAGATCTCAGTAACATTCCACCAATCAACGGAATTCAGTAAGATTAAGTCATAAAAAGTTAGTTATTTTTGTCCAGTCCCTTCAAATGGGAGTAGAGGTTAGCACCAAGAGAACCTAAGGATGGGAACTCACCCGCCAGTTCAGGGTCTGATTCTAAGTAGTCATCTTTGTGTTCCTGAACTATATAGCCAACGTAGGTTGATACATCTTAACCCAATATATTAGGGTTGATGAGTTGGCTTTTCTCGTCAGTTTAGGGTTCTCACCATTCTATTGAGTACCTGCCAGATAAGGGTCACTCACAGGCTTTCCTTACCCGTGGCATGGTATTGACACCCCTCCAGTTGGGGCAGAGATTGGACCCCATCTTAGCCATAACAAAATATATGGGGAATGTCAGTTAAATACTACTTCCCGCAGTTTCAGTATCAGTCTCAATAAAAGAACTCAGGGCGTTCTTTAGATTTTATTATACACAGGATTGTCAGATATAGTCGTCCGTGTTATCAATTTCAGTATCAGTCATGACAGTTATCAGTAAACAATGTATAAGCTTACAGGTCATGCTATCACGTATTCATGGTCCCATTTTCTATATATGTTTATTTACACTTCTACATTCATATTTGTCAGTCAATGTTGTTTATGCATGAAACCTATTATGTTCAGCCTACCTTCCTCGTATACTCAGTACTATAGTTGTACTAACGCATTTATGCTATGGTGGTTTCTTTTCATGTTACACCATATATTTGGAGACATGAGCTCCAGCCCAGCAGTAGCGGTAGCATTCCAGTCGCAGAGACATAGTGAGTCCTTATTGATTCGATGAAAATATGATTTGATACATTTATTTACTTTTTCAGTTCAGTTTTATGGAGTTAGTTGGAGACATGTTTGTTCAACTCCTTATTCAGATAGTTTAGAGGCTTTCTGATTTACATTCAGATTTACATTCAAACTTAGCTTTAAGATTGAGTTGTTTTAGCTATTTTCACCCACATAATTTTATTCAATTGAACCTTATGGCCATATAGTTCTATGTATTCTGCATTATTATATCTTGATTTGCAGTATACAGGTATAGATATCCGTCATAGGTTAGGTTGTGGTCCCTCAGGTTCATGAGCACCGTCTAGCATTTCGGTTCAGGAAATTGGTGTGTTACAAACTTGGTATCAGAGCCTAAGGTTCAATAGAGTCCTAGGATGTGCGGGAGGCTATAAGATTTTTTAGGAACAATCCCCTTTCTTCAATATTCATGTCATGCGAGTGAGAATAATCACAAGTTAAACTCTTAGTCTAATCCATTCTTCTCTTATTCCAGACCATGGCCCTAAAGAAAAGAAACCAGCCAGCTCCTCAATCCGAAGATCCTTTGGGTGATCATGTTTCCCATGCGCATTTTAGAGTCGCATTTACCAAAATTGCTCAGTCCATGCCTACATAGAATTAATGGTCACCAGTTATTCCGACCAATCTAGTGTCCAATCCTAAAGAAGCTAGGGTTCATGACTTTACCCGGATGAACCCTGTATCGTTCCATAGATCTAAGTCTGAGGAGGACCCTCAGGAGTTCATTGACCAAGTCCAGAAGGTCATTTACAACATGGGTGTTAATTCTATTAAGAGTGCTCAGTTAGCCGCCTACCAGTTACAAGATTTTGCTCATGATTAGTACAAATAGTAGAATTCTGAGAGGTTAGATGATACAGGCCCTATCGAGTGGGAGAAATTTGTCACGGCCTTCTTAGACAGATTATTTCCCCAAGAGTTGAGGGAAGCCAAAGTTCTTGAGTTCATCAACCTCAGACAGGGGAATATGATGGTTAGGGAGTATTCTCTTAGATTTACTCAGCTAGCCAGGTATCCTCCTCATGTGGATGCATACAATAAAGATAAGATGGGAAAGTTCATGTCAGGGGTCAACTTGTTTCCTACCTTCAAGCAAGGAAAATGATTTCTAAGGGGTGTGTGTATCATCTCGTGCATGTTAAAGATTCCAGTTTTGAATCTCCTAGCCTCAAAACAGTCCCTATTTTTAATGAATACTCAGATGTCTTTCCTGAAAACCTTTTAGGCATTCCTCCCAAAAAGAAAATAGATATCGGTATAGACCTTCTTCTGGATAATCAACCTATTTCTATTCCACCATACATAATAGCACCAGCAGAACTCGAGGAACTGAAAGATTAGTTGACAGATCTCTTAAATAAGGGATTCATCAGACCCAGCATTTCCCCATAGGGTGTGCCACTATTATTCATGGCCAAGAATAGATATTCTCTTCCTAAGATTGATGATCTATTCGACCAACTTTAGGGTTCCAGCTACTACTCCAAGATAGACCTCAGATCAGGCTATCATCAGCTTAGAGTTAAAGAATGTGACATTTCGAAGACATCTTTTCATACTTGGTATGGTCACTTTGAAATTTTAGTTATGTCATTTGGTCTTACCAATGCCCCTTCAGCTTTTATGAATTTGATGAACCGTGTGTTCAAGCATTACTTAAACATGTTTGTCATAGTCTTTATAGATGATATTCTGGTCTATTTTCACACAGAGTGTGATCATGCAGACCATCTCAGGATTGTTCTTCAGACTCTCAGGTATAACTAGTTATTCGATAAGTTTATCAAGTGCAAATTTTTGCTAAGATCAGTAGAATTCCTTCGCCATATTATTTTCGGTGATGGCATTAGAGTAGATCCTCAGAAAACTGAGGCTGCAAGAAACAATCCCAGACCCGTATATCCATTAGATGTTAGGAGTTTCTTGGGTTTGGCTGGCTATTACAGATGGTTTGTTGAGGGATTTTATTCTATTCCATATCCCATGTCTAGATTGACTTATAATAAGATTAAGTTTTAATGGCCAGATTAATACAAGAAGAGTTTTCATGAGTTGAAAACTCAACTCACCTCAGCTCTAGTTCTAGCTATTCCAGATGGTTTAGATCGTATTATAGTCTATTGTGATGTATCTAGAGTGGGTTTAGGTTGTGTCCTCATACAGCTGCTAAGGTCATAGCCTACGCCTCCAAAAAGTTAAAGCCACTTGAGAAGAATTATCCTACTCATGATCTTGAGTTAGCAGAGGTAGTTTTTGCCTTGAAAATTTGGAGGCATTATCTTTATGGAGTTCATGTAGATGTCTTCACAGTACATAAAATTCTCCAGTTTGTCTTTTCCCAGAAAGATCTCAATCTTTTCCAGAGAAGGTGGGTAAAGCAATTGAAGGATTACAACATGAGTGTTCTTTAACATCCGAGTAAGGCAAATGTTGTGGCCAACACTTTCAGTCGACTCTCCATGGGTATTGTTTCTCATTTTAATAATAGTAAAAAAAAGATAGATCAGGAGATCCATCAGCTTGCCAGACTAGGCGTTCACTTAGTCGATTCTTCAGAGGGTGGTGTATGTGTTCATAGTATTTCAGAGTCATCTCTAGTTTTTGAGGTGAAAGAGAAACAAGACAGGGATCCTAGCCTTGTCGAGCTCAAAGAGTCAGTTCAGAATCACAAAGTCGATATTTTCTCACAAGTGGGAGATGGTGTTCTTCATTATCAGGGTCATCTATGTGTTCCAGGTATAGATGAATTGAGGCAGCAAATTCTAGTAGAAGTGCATGGTGCACAATACTCTATTCATCCAGGGCCCACTATGATGTACCGCAATATGCATGAGATTTATTGGTAGAGTGGGATGAAGAGAGATATTGCAGAGTTTGTGGCTAAGTGCTCTACGTATCAACAAGTTAAGATATAGCATCAAAAACCTAGTAGTTCCATGCAAGAGTACACCATTCCTACTTAGAATTGGGAAGAAGTTAACATGGACTTCATGACAGGTTTGCCTAGAACTATTTATCAACATGATTCAGTTTGGGTCATTATAGATAGAATAATTAATTCATCTCATTTCCTTCCTATTCATATTTCTTATTCCATAGAGTATTATGCCAAACTATATATCAGGGAGTTCGTCAGGTTACATGGTGTTTCACTATCTATCATCTCAGACAGAGGTACCCAATTAACTTCTCACTTTTGGAAAGCGTTCCAAAAAGGTCTCGGTACCCAAGTCCATCTCAGCACAGTATTTTATCCACAGACAGATTGTCAAGCAGAGAGGACCATTTAGACTCTTGAAGATATGCTAAGGGCGTGTGCAATTGACTTCAAGGGAAGTTGGGATGACCACTTCCCTTTGATTGAGTTTGCATACAATAATAGCTATCATTCTAGTATTCAGATAGCTCCATCTGAAGCTCTCTATGGTAGGATATATAGATATCCAATTAGTTAGTTCGAACTTAGTGAGGCCTCAATCATAGGTCCATACTTAGTATTCGATGACTTAGAGAAAGTTTAGTTGATCAGAGATAGACTCTGGGCTGCTCAGAGCTGATAGAAGTCCTATGTAGATGTTTGTAGAAAGGGTCTTGAGTTCGAGGTCAATGACTATGTCTATCTTAAGATCTCTCCCATGAAGGGAGTAAAGAGGTTCGGCAAGAAAGGGAAACTCAGTCCCCGATATGTCGGTCCCTTCAGAATTCTTTGTCGCTTTGGTAAGGTATCTTATGAGCTTTAGTTGCCTTCAGATCTAGCCTCAGTCCATCCATTCTTCCATGTCTCTTTTCTAAAGAAGTGCATAGGTGACCCAGAAGATGTTGTCCCTATTCGGATAAATGGCATTCAGAACAGCCTCTCTTATGAAGAGATTCCAGTCAAAATCTTAGATTATTAGACTCGTAGATTGAGGAACAAAGAAGTTTCTATAGTCATGGTTCTTTGGCAAAATCAGTCTCATGAGGGACCTACTTGGGAAGTAGAAGCAGATATGCATACCAATTATCCTCACTTCTTCCCCGCCAACTCAAATCAAGTTCAAGGTAGTAGTTCTTCTTAATCTTATTCAGTTTCACATTCATGTTTCCAGTATAAACTTGGTACCTATTAACCGTTTCATACTCAGTCATGCATTCATGTGTCAATTATTTGTGCATTAGATATGCACGAGTTTAGTATGTTTAGCATGTCATTCATGAGATCAAGTTGCAGTTTATCATGTTTAGTTCAGGTTCTGTTGTCTTGTATCCCTACTCATTAAATTCTCATTTAAGGACGAATGTTTCCAATGGGGAGATATTGTAATACGCCGTATGTTTCTAAGCTAGGAAGTGAATAAGTATCCCTACGTATTAAATCTATATCCTGTGATTCATACTTGAGTACATGACTTACAATTAATATGCTAGTGATAGGATAGCTTATGATGCATTAAGCATGTTCATATGATTCACTTAAGGCAATACAAGCTAAGAGTTTTTGAATCCGTAAAGTTTTAGTGTTCGATTTTGCAAGTGGCATCTTTGAACGAGTATAAATCGATGTTAATGTGGTATTTTGGCTGATTTAGACCTACAAAATTGTAGAGAATTGAATTATCTTTCCAATGATACCAATTTTGCCTTAATCCAATACCCGAGGGAAAACTTATGCCCATTTTTGTGAGAGATAGTAAGGATAGGCGATTGGTTAGGCTCCGCCCAACCAAACATAGGCGATTGGTTAGGCGCCGCCCAACCTATCTTAGGCAACCACTTGTGCGCCTCCTATTTCAGTTCCAGGTGCCAAAAACACTTTGTTCTGAGTTATTTTAAGGGTAATTAATTCTTTTAACACTACTTATATGTCCCTAAACTTAACCCTACAAAATATATAGCTTCGAAACATAGTACAGCCCTATTTTCATCTCAAAGCTCATCATCCAAGACCACTAAAAGATAAAAATAGCTAAGGTTGTGTAACTAATCTTGAAGATTCCATTTTAAGGAAATTCCTCCATCAATTATCAAGAATCTTCCTTCTAAGGTATGCATGAGTTGATTCATGGACTCATTTCATCCATGACGCTCAAGAACCATCTTCTAAATTTTATATTATGATGTTTATTTTATTGGTGGTTGATACTCATGTGGTCGGAGTTTGATGATTCCTAAGATGGGATCTTTGTATGTTTATTATGAGGATATGGTGGTATTTAACATATAAATATGTGAAATTGGTGGTTGAACATTTGTAATCTTGATGAATCCACCTATGCCTAAGATTTGCATGTAAGGTGTTTGTTAAAATACCTAAGGGAACAGAAATCATGCTTTTATGACATAATAAATCCTAAATGACTATTCCATGTTCTAAGTTTATGTTCAACGTGATCCCCATGCTATTGTCTTGAATTGAAGATGTTATATGAGATGTTCATGATATTGTTTTGATATTGAACGACCATGTTATTGAAGATATGCAAGTATATACATGTTATATGCATTCCCGATCATGTGATAGTTTGTTGAGAATCATTTTTATTATGAAATCCTTACTTATGATATTGTGAATTGTGGACTCAAATCTTGTGATCAAGTCATGTCATGTGTATCAGTTTCCTCCTATCGAGTCTTGGGGGTATTCGTACCCAAAAACTATAGCTTTGTGCGTAGAGCCAAGTCATCTTTCACGATATCCAAAATCAAGCTATGATTCCATAGACTTCAGTTGTCTGATCTCAGTAACATTTCACCAATCAACAGAATTCAGTAAGATTAAGTCATGCATAGTCAGTTATTCATGTCCAGTTCCTCCAGATGGGAGTAGAGGTTAGCACCGAGTTAACCCAAGGATGGCAACTCACCCGCTAGTTCAGGGCGTGATTCTTAATAGTCATCCTTGTGTTTCAGAACTATGTAGCCAGCATAGGTTGAGACATTTTAACCTGACAGATTAGGGTTGATGAGCTGGCTAAACTCGTCAATTTAGGGTTGCCACAATTCTCATTGAGTACCAACCAGATAAGAGTCACTCACAGGTTGTCCTTACCCATGGTATGACATTGACACCCCTTTAGTCAGGGCAGATATTGGACCCGAGCTTAGCCATAACTACATACATGGGGCATGTCGAATAAACACTATTTCCCACAGTTTTAGTATCAGTCTCAATAAATGAACTTAGGGCGTTCTTTAAATTTTAGTATATGCAAGACAGTCAGATACATTTGTCTATGTTATCAGTTTCAGTATCAGTCATGACAGTTATCAGTAAACCATGTATAAGCTTACAGGTTATGCTATCACATATTCATGGTCCCAGTTTCTATACATGTGTGTTTGCACTCCCACGTTCATATTAGTCAGTCAGTGTTGTTCAAGCATGATACCCTTTATGTTCAGCCTACCTTCTTCGTATACTCAGTACTCTAGTTTTACTGATGCATTTGCGCTATGGTGCTTTCTTTACATGTTACACCATAGGTTCCGAGACACAAGCTCTAGCCTAGCAGTAGCAATAGCATTCCAGTCGCAGATACATAGTGAGTCCTAATTGATTCGAGGACAATATGATTTGATACATTTATTTATTTCTTCAGTTCTGTTATACAGAGTTAGTTGGAGATATGTTCCTTCAAATCCTTATTCATATAGTTTAGAGGCTTTCAGATTTATGTTCAGATTTACGTTCAGACTTAGCTTCCAGATTGAGTTGTTTTGGGTATTTTCACCCATATGAATTTATTCAGTTGATTCTTATGGCCTTACAGTTCTATGTATTCCTTAATATTATATCATGATTTGCAATATACAGGTACAGATACCAGTCATGGGTTAGCTTGTGGTCCCTCGGGGTCATTAGCACCATGTAGCATTTCGGTTCAGCGAATCGGGGTGTTACACTTCTCCAAGAAGATCTGGCAGAATTGTGGCCTAGAATAAAGATGACCTCTCTACCATTGTTCAGCTTCTATGTCCTCTCTACCATTATTGAGCTTCCATGTCCTACCTAAAATAAGTGTAATCCATAACACGAGTCTCAACTCTACCCAAATTATAGAGCCTACGCAAACAATAGATAAAGAATGCATACGCATCATTCCTCGATGCATCATAAAACCAAGGAGGTGCCTAGTTAAAGAATGTAGCCAGCATTTTCTGCACCTCGAAATTGGGAAATTGTATCTGATTTAAACATTAATCATTTGGGAAGTCATCACTAACTCTTCTAAAGACTAGAAAGGACTTAAAAAAAAATTTTGGGTATAACACAAACCAACCATGGAGCCCTATTCCAACCATGGGAACTAATATCTCAAACAATCCCTAAGACTATAAGGAATGTACTTGTTCAAGAAAGATCTTGTAGAACTGGGTAAATATCAGTAGGGAAGATCTATATGTCCTAGAACAAAGATAACCTATCTACCAATGTTGAGCTTCCATGTCCTACTAAAAAGAAGTCTAATCCACACCACGAGACTTAAATATGCCCAAATTATGAAGCCTATTCTCAGAAGAAATCAAGAACACATACGTATCCTCGCCCAATGAATCACAAAACCTAGGAGGAGCCAATTTCAAAAATGCATCCAACATTTTTTGCTCCTTCAAATTAGGAAAATTCTACCTGACTTTAAAATTAATCATGTAGAAAGTCTTCACTAACTCTTCTGGGGACTAGATATGACTTGAAAGAAAGTGCAGTGTATTACACAAACCAACCATGGAGCCCTTCTACAACCATGAAAATTGATCTCTCAAACAATCCCTAAGAGTATAAGAAATATATTTCTCCGAGAAGATCTTGCAAAACTGGGTAACTATCAGTAGAGAATTTCTAGTTGGTCTAGAATAAATGTAATCTCTCTATCTATGTGTAGATTCCAAGTCATACTAAAAAAAAGTGTAATCCACACCACAAGTCTCAACTATGCCTAAATTTTCGAGCCTATGCTCACAAGCAATTAAGAACGCATACGCATCCTCACCCGATGCATCATAAAACCTAGGAGGGGTAAATTTCAAGAATGTAGACAACATTTTTTTCTCTTTGAAATTGGCGAAATTCTATCTAGTTAAACATTAATCATTTAGGAAGTCATCACTAACTCCTATGGAGACTAGATATGATTAAAGAAAGTTTGGGGTATTATATAAACAAACCATGGAGCGTTGCTCCAACAATGAAAATAGATCTCTCAAAAAATCTATAAGACTATAAGGAATGTACTTCTCCAAGAATATCTTGCAGAACTGCGGAAATATCAGTAGAGAAGATCTAGCTGGACTAGAGTAAAGATAACCCCTCTCTCAATGTTGAGCTTCCAATTCCTACTAAAAAGAAGTTTAATCCACACCACGAGTCTCAACTATGCCCAAATTATGTATCATATTCTCACAAGAAATCAAGAACGCATATGCATCCTCGCCTGATGCATCATAAAACCTTGGAGGAACCAATTTCAAGAATGTAGAAAACATTTTCTACTCCTCGATATAGGGGAAAGTGTATTTGATTTAAACATTAATCATTTAGGAACTCATCACTGACTCTCCTAGAGACTAGATATAACTTTAAAAAAGTTTGAGGTATTACACTAACCAACCATAGAGCCATGCTCCAATAATAGGAACTGATCTCTCAAACAATCCTAAAGACTATAAGGAATGTACTTCTCCAAGAAGATCTTGTAGAATAGGGAAAATATCGACAGAGAAGATATAGCTAGACTGGAATGAAGATAACCTGTCTTCCAATGTTGAGCTTCTAAGTCATACTAAAAAGAAGTGTAATCTACATTACGAGTCTAAATTATGCCCAAATTATTGAGCCTATGCTAACAAGCAATGAATAACCTTATGAATCCTCTCCCATGCATCATAAAACCTAGGAGGAACTAAATTGAAGAATGTATAAAACATTTTCTGTTTCACAATATTAGGTAAATTCTATCTGATATAAAGATTAATCATATAGGAAGTCATCATTAACTTTTCTAGAGACTAGATATGACCTAAAGAAAGTTTGAGGTATTACACAAACAAACCATGGAGCCCTACTCCAATCGCTAAGACTATTATGTTAAAATTATTAAATAAGATAAATCAATTTATAGAAAATTTAGAAATAAAAAATAAAGAAACAGAAACCAGTGAATTAGAAATAAATACAATAGATGCGGACAAAACAGATAATTGTATGTCATAGTTTTTACCTTTAAATTTCTATACGCAATAACCATTCTACATTAGCTGGCCCAAAATATAGCTAACCCCTCTACCAATGTTGAGATTCCAAGTCCTACTAAAAGATGTATAATCCACACCAAGAGTCTCAATTATGCCCAAATTATGGAGCCTATGCTCACAATAAATCAAGACCACATACACATCATCACTCGATGCATTTTAAAACCAAAGAGGAGCCAATTTAAAGAATGTAGCCAACATTTTCAGCTCCTCAAAATTAGGGAAATTCCATCGGATTTAAACATTAATAACAAAAACCAACCTTCTGGGGGCTAGATATGACTTAAAAAAAGTTCTAGGTATAACACAAACCAACCATGGAACCCTTCTCCAATTATGAGAACTGATCTCTCAAACAATTCCTAAGACTATAAGGATTGTACTTATCCAAGAAGATATTGTAGAAATGGGTAAATATCAGCAGAGAAGATCTAGCTGGTCTGTAATAAAGATAACCTCTTCACCAATCTTGATCTTTCAAGTCCCACTAAAAAGAAGCATAATCTATACCACGAGTCTCAAATATGCCCAAATTATGGATCTTATGATCACAAGCAATCAAGAACGCATCCGCATCCTCCCCCGATGTATCATAAAATGTAGGAGAAGCTAATTTCAAGAATGTAGCCAAAACTTTCTTCCCCTTAAAATTGGGAAAATTCTATCTAATTTAAACATTAATCATTTAGGAAGTCATCACTCACTCTTCTAGAAACTAGATATGGCTTAAAGAAAATTTGGGGTATTATATAAACCAACCACGAAACCCTGCTCCAGCCAGGAGAAATGATCTCTCAAACAATCCCTAAGACAATAAGGAATGTACTACTCCAAGAAAATCTTTAAAAATTATGCAAATATTAGTGTAGAAGTCTAGCTGGCCTAGAATAAAGATAACATTTCTACCAAATTTAAGTTTCCAAGTCCTACTAAAAAGAAGTGTAATCCATACCGTGATTCTCAACTATGTCCAAATTATAGAGCATATGCTCATAAGAAAACAATAACGTATATGCATCCTTGGCCGATCTATCATAAAACCTAGGAGGTGCCAATTTCAAAAATGTAGCCAACATTTTCTATTCCTCGGATATAAACAAATTTCACCTGATTTAAACATTAATCATTTAAGAAGTCATCACTAACTCTTCCGGAGAATAGATATTACTTAAGAAAAGTTTAGGGTATTACAGAAACCAACCATGAGAATTGATATCTCAAACAATTTCTAAGACTATAAGGAATTTATTTCTCTCAAAAGATCTTGCGAAACTCAGTAAATATTAGTAGAGAAGATATAGATGGCCGAGAATAAAGATAACCTATCTACTAATGTTGATTTTCCAAGTCCTACTACAAAGAAGTGTATTCCACACCACGCATCTCAACTATGCCCAAATTTGGAACCTATGCTCACAATAAATCAATAATGCAAATACATCCTCGCCTAATGCATTTTAAAACCAAATAGGATCCAATTTCAATACTATATCCAACATTTTCAGCTCCTCAAAATTTGGAAAATTCTATCTGATTTAAACATTAATAATTTAGGAAGTCATCACTAACTCTTCTGCAAACTTGATTTGACTTAAAGAAAGTTTGGGTATTACACAAACAAACCATGGTGCCCTGCTCCAACCATGAGAACTGGTCCCTCAAATAATCCCAAAGACTACAAGAGATGTACTTCACTAAGAAGATCTTATGAAACAGGGTATATATCAGAAGAGTAGATCTAGCTGGCCTAGAATAAAAATAATCTCTCTACCAATGTTGAGCTTCTAAGTCCTCCTAAAAAGAAGTTTAATCTAAACTACGAGTCTCAACTATTCCTAAATTATAGAGCCTATGCTCACCAGCAATCAAGAACACATATACATTATCGCCCGATGCATCATAAAATCTAGGAGGAGCCAATTTCAAGAATGTAGCAAACATTTTCTACTTCTTGAAATCGGGGAAATTCTATCTAATTTAAATATTAATCATTTATAAAGTCATCACTTACTCTTATGGAGACTAGATATTACTTGAATAAAGTTTAGGGTATTACACAAACCAACCATGAAGCCCTACTCCAACCATGAGAAATGATCTCTCAAACAATCCCTAGGACTATAAGGAATGTACTTCTCTAAAAAGATTTTGCAAAACTGGGTATATATTAACAGAGAAGATCTAGATGCCAAGAATAAAGATAACCTTTCTACCAATGTTGTGCTTCAAATTCCTACTAAAAAGAAGTGCATTCCACACCACAAGTCTCAACTATGCCCAAATTTTGGAGCCTACACTTACAATAAATCAAGAACGTATACGCATCCTTTCTCGATGCATTATAAAACCTAAGATGAGCCAATTTCAAGAATGTAGCCAATATTTTTTGCTCCTTAAAATTAGGCAAAGTCCATCAAATTTAAACATTAATAATTTAGGAAGTCATCACAAACTCTTTTGGAAAGTTTATATGAGTTAAAGAAATTTTGGGGTATAACACAAACCAACCATGGAGCCCTTCTCCAACCATGAGAACTGACCTCTCAAACAATCCCTAAGACTACAAGGAATGTACTTCTCCAGGATGATCTTGCAGTACTGGGTAAATATTAGTAGAGAAGATCTAGCTGGCCTAGAATAAAGATAAACTCTCCAGCAATCTTGATCTTCCAAGTCCTACTAAAAAGAAGTGCAATATATACCACGAGTCTCAACTATGCCCAAATTATGGATCCTATTCTCACAAGCAATCCAGAATGCATCCTCATCCGGCTCGATGCTTCATAAAACCTAAGAGGAGCTAATTTAAAGAAAGTAGCCAATATTTTCTGCTCCTCGAATTAGGGAAATTCTATTTTTCTAATGCTTAGCTTATGATAACCTGATCTGAGGTCTATCTTTGAAATGTAACTGGCACCCTGAAGTTTGTCAAACAAGTCATCAATTTTGGGAAGTGTATACTTGTTCTTGACTATAACTTTTTTAACTAATGGTAGTCAATAAACATTCTGAGTGAATTATCTTTCTTACGCACTGATAAAACTGGTGTATCCCAAGGGGATATGCTGGGTCTGATAAATCCCTTGTCTAGGAGATCCTTCAAGTTCTATTTTAAATCCTTCAGTTCAGATGGAACTATTACATATGGTGGTATAGATATAGGCTAAGTATTGCGAAGAAGGTTTATTTTGAAGTTAAGTTCCTACTAAGGAGAAACTTCGATAAGATCTTCAGGAAACACATCAGGAAATTTTCATGCTACTGGAACTGACTCAAGACTGGGAATATAAGAACTAGAATTCTTAACTCGAACAAGATGATAAACATATCCCTTAGATATCATTTTTCTTGCCCTTAGGAATGAAACAAGTTGACCCTTAAGTGCTGAAGTGCCACCCCTCCACTTAAGAACAGTTTCATTTGAAAACTAAAAATGGAAAACTTTGTATCTACAGTCAACTGAAGCATATCATGAATGATGCCAATCCATGCCGATAATGTCATCAAAATCTATCATCTCTAATTCTACTAAGTCTGCTAAGAAATATGGAAAGAAGTTGTGGGACCTATTTTTGCTAAAATAAACTCGGATGGGAATTTTAACAGTGTTATTAAGTTTGGAATATCAAATTTTAGAGGGAATCTTAGTTTGTTTGTGCATACGAGATTTCAGATGAATCCTAAGGTGTTGGTGAAGACATACAAAATTTCAAAGTCTCCAGCTAGTGTCTGATATCTGGTGTGACTGCTAAAGTGGATATTTGGGTACTTTAGTGTCTTGGATGCCTTAGAGGTCCATTAGGTGCTTTATAAACCCTAGCACTGCTAACAGGTACTACGTTAGTAGCAACTAGTAACTTTGGCAAGTAGCGCTAAAATTGTGCAAGATTTGCTTAAACAGTTAGAATCGTAGGTACGGGTACCATTTTAGTGGTACCCAGGAACTTTAGTAACTACCTTTAAAGCAACCCTATGGTATATAAATGTCCCTTTTTCTGAGTTCCATCCCATTTTTCACCTATTCTCAAGAGAGGAAAACCATAATTAGTGTGAAAATTATGTGAAATATTTATGGATAATTTTAGAGAGTAGGTAACGTCAATTTGCATGTTTTCTCATTAGATTTGTGGTAAGATTCCTTCTTTCACCTTTCTATAAAAGTTTTAGAGTTTTGGTGGCTCAATTGTAGCACCATTAGAGATCAGAATTCACTCCTTTCTTAAAGGAAAATACTCACTGAGCATAGAGAGATGTTGCACTGGTTTTGAATATGCGATTTTATAGATGGGCCCCACGTGATATTTCTACATAATTTTGGACCCAAAGAAAAATAGTTCAATATTTATATCATTGTTCCCATATTTATGAGTAGATTATGGTTTCGCTGGCGTGGCATCTTATGAAAGCTTCTCGGGAGATAAAATTGATGAATTAGTGGATTCTATAGGATTTTCTTTGGGGTCCAGGTAGGCTATGTTTACCCTCTTCATAGATTGAGCTATTTCGTAGTATGGTTATACAGTTTTAGATATAGGTAGGATTTAGGCATTAGTGGTATAACTAAGAATAATTGGGTTAGTTAGATTAAATAGGCTATTTTAAAACCATAATTTATCTGTAATTAAATCAGTGCTCCTGTTTTAGGTGAAATTTCAATCTTAGGGATAATTAGGGCTTATTTAACATCTATAAATAAATTTAGATACCTTATGCTAGTCTGGTGTAAAATCTACCTAAAATGGATTTCGGCGATTAGAAGTGGATCTCTCCACCCACCTTTGCCAAGACTTATATTAGCCTTTGTAGACTTAATTACTCTTGAATTATCTATATTAGTGTTATTTTGTTACTAGAAGATATTAGATTTCTATTGATTATGCTAGTTTGGTAATTGAAAGTTACCGCTAATTTAGGGTAAGTTTTGGTGGACAATTGTGATGATTTAGTCATAAGGCTTACGATTATGGTTGTTTACATAGCCTACTGATATGTTCTAATGACATATGATTTTTGGTTTGAGTACATCTATTTATTATAATAATTATATATGAGTTTTCATTTGAGTCTGGGTATTGGTGATAATAATGATATATGAGTTGTAGTTCAAGTCTGGCATTTGATGATGATGTTAATAATATGAGTTAGGATTCAACTCCAGCATTTTAGAAGCTAATCATAGTATGATATGGTCTGGATAGAATCTTGTTATGGCATGGTAAATGGAAACTTATGGTTATTGGGTTATTTACTTTCCTTAATTGTACCCTTTGGGCTTATGGGGGTATGTGTTGTGTTATTTACTTTACCGGACTTATTGGGTTATGGGGGCCAATTTAGTGGTTATAATAGTGTGATATGTATATTACTTTTCTGCATTTATTATTCACATATGATCCTCAATGTTGGAAGGTATGCCCTATTTACCTTGATTTGGTTTACTTTATATGATATCTTATTATGTTTATACCATGATTTATCTAAGTTCGCTGATAATTCCTACGGAGTACCCATGGTTTTAGTTTTCTTACTACAGTTTTGTACCTTATGGTATAGATTCAAGCACTAGTTTTCACCCTGATTCGACAATCGTGCTGAGTGATTTGAAAGATTGAGTGAGCTTATGGAGTTGGAGTTACTTTTCTTCCTTCAATGTTTCTATGTCATGTCTATCATGTTTGAAACAAATTGTATTTGACTATTTAGTACATGTAGTTTAATTGTAGTAGCTCTTGTACCGGCATTACTGAGTCTTGGGATGGCTGTTGATTTTAATCTATCAATTAGCTTTTCATATTGCCTTATTATTGTTTTAACCCTTTAAATGTTGATATCTGGATATTAGGCCATTTTCAACCAAGTTTGCCCATTGTTTTTGGATTTAGGCTATTGTTCGGGTTACCTACTGGTGGGATAGAGTAGGTGCCATCTGTTGGCACCTAAATTTTGCCCTCCATGACTGAGTTTAATTCTTATTTTCTTTAATTTTAAATAAAGTTACAACATTTATTTTATTCGAATAAAAATCATTTCAAAGTAGTTATTTAGGTAATAATGCCATTTTAAGTAAAGATTTTATATTATTGTATTCGATTATACGATATTCATATAATTTTATTGCTTAAATATTTGTTTTACTGAATTTTGGATTTTAATCAACGAGCCTATCTTGAAAATAAATTAAAATGGTTATAATGTTGATTTAAATATAATTTATTATCAAAATTAATTTATTTGGATAAATATGTGTTTGATTTTATCAAACCGAGAAACTTCAAATAAAATGAAGTATTAATTCGTGTCAAGTTTGGATTTAACTTGAACAATCTATTCAATTTGGCCATAATTGAAATCAAATTGGCTAGAATTGCAATGAGGCCTATCTTCTCAATTCTACCTCAAATAAGGTCCAAAGACCGATCATATGGATTGTGGACGCAAGGATACATAAGAAGAAGAATGGATAAAAATCCCATCTTTGAAGTGGCTAAAAAGTGGCTAAGAGACTTAAAAAGTCTCATTATTTTTACTATTTTATTTGTCGTCTTTTTATTTAGTACATTATTTATTTGTTTATTCATTCATTTGGGACCTCGAATCCGAAGTTGTAAACTAATACAGGTGAAGTGGATTTTGGGCTGAAAGGTCCAAAAAGATAGTTTGGGACAGGTTCTAGGCCATAACTCAATATTTTGACTAGGTCAGGTAAAGATAGGGTGAAAGGCCAATTAGATTAGGAAAGGTTGATGGATTTAGGATTAAGAGCCTAATTACTTATTTCTTCCCTTTTCCCTTTTTCTATATTTATTTGCTATATGTTCCTTCAAACCTAGTTAAATCCCCTACTAAGTCATTTAAAAACTGACTTTGTATAAAACTCAAAAAATATATATATTCTTAATCAATTCTATTTTCAATAATCAATTTTCCTTTTTAAAGATAGCGTAAAGAATCATTTTCAAATAGTCCGGATAACCGCAAATTAGCGGACATTTTAGGTGTCTTAAAAACTTTCCTAAAATGTTAATGAGAACTTCTTACCTGGAATTTAAAAACTCAGATGATTTTTTCTGTTTGAATCATTTGAGTAACTTATAAGGTTTCCTTAATTCCTTTTCAAATAAATTAAGTAAAAACTCTGTAGTTTCTTGGATTATTTTAAAATTTTCTTTAAAGTTTCAAAATAGTTTTAAAAGGACAAAATCAATGTTTTTCAACCCTTCAAATTAAAAAGGGATAAAACAAAAATGGCAACTCTGCTATGGATTTTTAACTAGATTCCAACTAAATATTTGAATTTATCTTTTGACTAATTGTTTAAACTGTTTATGTGCTTATATATTTTAATTTTTCAAAATTTAACTCTTGCATTTCATGGCATAATCCCACATGATGTTTATTAAATTGTTTTGAGATTGCGCGTATGTCTCGGCCCCTGTTCTTCAAGTCCAACTCAATAGTTGTAATTACGATGTTTATCGCCACGTTAGGCGGTTGGAGGCTGATAACGCTAAACTTACACCTCAAATTATTTTAAGGCGGTCATCTTCAATATATTTATCCAACTTCGGAGTCGGGGTTGAATCCACGAGGAACAATATGACTAGCGATCAAACTAATTTGAAACTACTGCTACAAGTTGAATTTGAATAAATGATAGAAAAAGATAAAATTTAGGGGTTTTAAATGGTTAAACAAAAGTTGATAAACACTTCAATTTAACAATGTTCTAAGACACTAAGTTATGGTTACCAAGATGCTTACATAGGTTGGGTTGCAAATCACTTTAGAGTTCCAATTGACACTTCAATTGTAAGAAGAGTTGAATCCAATTATTTACCCATTCGTCTCTCGACCTCAGTAGGTAGTGTATCCGTTAATTCTCTTGAACTTAAAGGATGTGTTTTCTATTCAACTATGTTCTCATGTAGTCAAATCCGGTTAAGTCATTTGCCATTAAACTAAAACTTAAAATATTTTGAGTCCATGTAAACTCTTTCTTTTCCCACATACACTTTCCTGTCGGACAAGTGATGTTCTTGGGCTGACCTTTCAAGTTTCAACTAAGAGAGATCGGTACATTGCTCGACAAGCACTTTCCTCATGAACAAGTGATTGTTTCATTGAAGTAACCTAACAAACACTTTCCTCTCAGACAAGTGATTTTTGTAGTGCTGACTCTATTAAGTTCAGCCAAGAAAGATCATTAAATTAAATAAAGGTTTATACAATGTCAATTTCTTATGGACATACATTAGATTCACAACCCAAATTAGTATTCACATCAAGGTTCCCATAACTCAAGTAAATAAAATTAGCTATTAATGATACAAAGATCAACAATATGTATTGAATTCATAGTCAAGAATAAGTAATAAATCATACCCACAATCAATCTTCAAATGGAAGATGTTTATAAAAATGTTAGGAACCCTCAATGAGAGTTTTTTTTTAATGAAACACTAAAAGTTGCTATTTATAACCCTGATTTAAGAGAAATTTGAAATTAATTAGAAGAACCCTCAACTATGCCTTAAATACTTCAGCTTAACTATGGAAATAAAACAACTAATTAATTATTTTTCTCGGACAGGTAATGATGTAGCTGATGCCGCATCAAGGATATGACGGTGTATCACAAATGGTGTCAGATTTACTCTAATTGTCTTCAATATCTGCCTTAGGCTGATGATGTAGCTAATGCCGTGTCAAGATTCTAACGGCGTATCATAGATATTTCATCAAAAGTCGTGCCTTCTTAACCTGTTCTGCCTCACTCTGACGATGTCCTCCGAGAGCATACCAGAGGAGTGACGGCGTGTAGCAAATATCGTCAGACCTTTAGCTTATTTCAATATGTTCTGTCCCACTTGACGGCATATTCTGACGTCTTACCACACTTGTGATGACATATTGAAAATGTCATCACTTTCATCCATCAACTCCTCTTCACTGTTCTTCCTGACGCCTTTTTTCGGTAGCTTACCATATCTCTGATGGCTTGTAAGAAATACCGTCAGACTCATATCAACTCACTCGTACCAGATTTTACTTATTTTGTTCATCTTTCCAATGTTTTCCTCACATGCTTGACTTTACTACAAAATCTAAAGAAATAAAATCAAAAACACCAATAATTACTCCACAAACAACTACATAACACCATACTATGATGCTTAACTAAGAGACATATAAGATACCTATAACAGTTTCTTATCTAGTTTAGCTTAACACTTATGCCACTCTTCGCGTTCAATTACTTATAAATCAAACTGTGCATATCAATGAAGGTTAACAATGTGACCCAAAGGAATCAAGAGATGGCATCAATTCAAAAACAATAATCATATACATGTACAAGTTACACTACCCAAATAACTAAACCGCAGGCAATGAAACCGATATGCCCTTATAACCAAAAAGCCCTCTTCACTCATATATGAACTCAAGCATGTCAATGCGGGTGATATTGGGCGTATTTATACGTCTAAGTACCATAACATACCCATGTTTTAGCTATGTTTTGAGAATGAAATACATAAGTCTTGCACTATTAGTCTATTTTCAGTTAAGTGAGCTGACCTATGGGATTAGCATGCTTTTCAGGTACTAATGAGGAATATTACAGCACTTTGGCGACCTGTGGACAGCAAAGGAAAACTTCACATAAAAAGGAAAGCAGCTTTTGGACTGAATGTGATGTATGGGAACTTTTTCCAGGGCTAACTCAATATTTTTAAATAGTTAAGGATACAGTAGCAATTTATTAGAGAAGGATATTATTAAAATCCTTATGGCTGAACTTTTAGACATAATTCAGATTTTGTATTATTTTTGAAAACAAGAAGAATAGCGGATTAGCCTCAGCGGACGGAGGTAGAGAAACACATTTCTCTCTTATTTTTACTAGTCATTTTTATCACCAAGATCGTTCCAAGTTTTGGTATGATGAAGATTTCTATTTTGATTTCCGTTTTATTCATGAGTAGCTAAGCTTATTTGTTAGGGTTTTGGAAACCTCGTAGTATACACTCTATTTCTATGGGTTTGTGAATTTATAATGTGTAATCCACTTATATCATTACTCTCTTCATTTTAATAAAATTCTCTTGGTTGCAAACATAGGGAATACACCATTATAACAATAACTTGTTCGATAGAAAAGTTACTATTTGGAAAAGAGAGTGTGATGAGAAAATAGGGTTTCCAACCTTTATTTTACACTTTAATGCCCTAGCACGATTAAATTCTTGGAGAGTTCATAAAATTTGTTGTACACTTTGGATTCGAAAGAACTAAGGTGAATAAATCCTTGATGGTTGAAAAATACTTGGATTTATAATCAGAATACATCTCTCTATAAGTGCATGCACGTATAAAATCCGTATTACTCATAGTTAATAGATAAGTAGAAGCTACAAGGTGGACATAACCCTTACTTGTCATTCTCTGTGATCAAATATTATTACACATATCATCTCATCATTACACTAATAATATTATTGTGCGCTTTAACTAAAAAACCCCTTATCTTGGAACCTTCGATCAACAGTCTAATAATAATCATAATACTTATTGACCATAGTATTCCCTGTGGGATTCGACACCCAACCCAGTTGGGTTCTATATTTGACAGTAACCACATACACTTTCTAACGAGAGTTGTAATTTGGGTATCATATTTTTGTGTCGTTGTCGGGGAATCCGGTTGTCAACTAAGTTTGTGATAGTTAATACACCCTTTGGTCAAATATTCTCAAATTTTACTTTTTGTTTGTTGTTTTTGTTTTGTTCAGTCTTAGTGGAGTGCATGCCAAATACATGAATTTTTTGTCAGCCATTATTACCTATATATCCTGAACCATATCTCATTAGTAGAATGGATGCGCAACGAGACCTTGAAAGGATAACTACTCAACAGAAGCAGGCTAGATTAGCTGCATTGGGAGCTCTGCAAGTAAATCAACAGAATGCTGATAACCCAGGTCGGGTACCAAATCTTGATAATGAGGACCTGGGTGATGATGAGTTGTTAAATCCAAGGTGTGCAGATGATGTGGTTGCACCAGTGAATAGAAATATCAACAGAGATTGTCAAGATAGAATGAGACCTGAACGTCGAGCTGTGCAAGTTGCTTTTGATGATGATGATGATGACTTGGATGGGGTTGGTGCCACAGGGGCTATTATTCCTCCTCCCTTGGCAATCGAAACCAAGCTCAATATCACTAGCACCATGATCCAGCTATTGCAACTCAAAGGGTTATTTGGTGGACTTACAGGCGATAATCCGAATATGCATTTGATTAATTTTATCTAAATATGTAAATCATTTGTAAAATCTAGGGATTTGACATAATGCGATCTGGATGCGCTTATTTCCATTGTCTCTATCTGGAGAGGCAACTCTATGGTTAAACGAGCTAACTCCTGACTCTATTACCAATCGGAGGCAACTGAAAAAACCTTTCCTAGAAAGATTTTTCCGCCATCCAAGAGAGCACAATTAAGTGATGAGATAAGCAATTTTAGATAGCTTCCAACTGATGCGGTGCCCAAATCATCAGATGACCAATGTCCACTTGATGAAAATATTATATAGAGCTTTGAACTCGGTGACCCAGCCAGTCGTCGATAATGCTACGGGTGGATCATTTATGGACCTTAATTTTATTGAGGCATGTGATATGCTGGATCGTATGACAAAGCAAAGTAGAGCTTAGCATATCAGGGATTCTGAGGTAGCAAGATCTACTGTCTATTGGCATACAGTAGAATAGAGGCGAAGAGAAAAGGAACATAACCAGGATATGTCTCACATGAAAATGCAGATGGACCTTCTTACCAAGTATTTATTATCAGAAAAGACAGAAAAAGTCAAGGCTATTGTATCACAGGGAATAGATGACTTTAATTTTTAGAAGGAAACAAATTACTTGAATAATCAGGGGGGTTTCCGATGCAATGTCCAAGGAAACCAAGGTCGGAAATATTATGAAAAATCTGGATACAAGGACCGAGACGAAGGGAATTGGAAGAATAAGAATGACAAGAGTGGTTTGTATGTCCCTCCTGGAAATCGTAAAGCTGCTGCACCTAGATCTGGGAAGATGTCCATGGAGGACATAATGGAAAAACTGTTGAAAGGAGTGGAGGAAACCAACACGGGAGTAACTGAGGTAAAAAATGACTTGTCCTCACTAAATCAATTGGTTGACTCGCATTCCACTTTAATAAAACAGCTGGAATAACAAATGAGTCAACTATCAGCAGCATTCAATCAATGAAAATCTGGAACTTTACCTAGTGACACTGTGCAAAATCCAAGGAAAGATGGATCATGTATGGCTATTACTACCAGGAGTGGTAAGGTATTAGAAAATCCATCTAAGGGCAAGTCGGTGGTTGATAATATAGAGGGGAATATTATTGAAGTAGATTTTGATGAGTCTATAAAAGTTGAAAATCAGGATGAGAACATTCATGATACTACACCTAGATGTCAGCAGTCTGAAAAGATAGATAATGAGAAGCACAATAAAAAGGAAGTGGTGGAGAAAACTCTTCCAAATCCACCACCACATTTTCCTCAGAGACTGAAGAAGAAGGATGATGAAACCATGTTCAGTTAATTCATGACTATGCTGAAGCAGCTGACTATATATGTGCCTTTGGTGGAAGCACTGGAGCAAATGCCAGGGTATGCCAAATTCATGAAGGACCTTTTGACAGAGAAAAGGGCAGCGAGCTATGAACTGGAAGATAATTTTCATTATTACAGTGCAATTTCCACGAGGTCTTTGGTACATAAGAAGGCAGATCCGGGTGTTTTCACTATTCCTTACACGGTTGGATCTTTAGATTTTCCCAAGGCTTTATGTGATTTGGGGGCTAGTATTAATTTGATTCCACTAGCCATCTATAGATAGTTGGGGTTGGGCGATCCTACATCAACCAACATGCGGCTTGTAATGGCAGATAGGTCAATAAAATGACCTATTGGTATCTTGTGTGATGTATTAGTGAAGGTTTATACCATCATTTTTCGTGCGGATTTTGTTATATTTGACTGTAAGGTGGATTTTGAGGTGCCCATAATCTTGGGTTGACCTTTCCTCACAATAGGAAGTGTTCTTATTGATTTGCAAGCAAATGAGGTCTTATTTCAGATGAATGATGAAGTGGTACATTTTGATGTATGCAAATCAATGAAGCAGCCCAAGGATATGAATGTGTTCTCTATAGTTTATGTTTATTATGAGGATGAGAAAGAATTATGTTTAGAGAAAAAGCTTACTGTTGAGCCATTGGCTGTTGTGCTTTTAAACTTTGATCATGAGGATGTTAAAGAGTACGAAGAAACTATTTGTGCTTTGACAGGAATGGGATCGTATTCTTATGCCCCCAAAAAGTTGGACCTTGACCTTAAGAATCGACCTTCAGCACTGGTGAATCCATCTATTGAAGAACCACCAATTGTAGAATTGAAAGAGCTACCCATTCATCTAAGGTATGCGTTCTTGGGTAGTGGAAATACACTGCCAGTTATTATTGCTGCTGATTTAGGTGAACAATAGGTAGAGGCTCTCATCTTTGATCTGAAGAGGTACAAGAGAGCTATTGGTTGGACTATTGTTGATATAATTGGTATCTCTTCTGGCATATGTATGCACAAGATTTAGCTAGAGAAAGATTGTGTACCCACTATTAAGCATCAGCGTCATCTGAATCCACCTATGCAAGAGGTGGTAAAGAAAGAAATCATAAAGTGGTTTGATACAGGGGTGGTGTATCCAATCTCAGACAATAAATGGGTGAGTCTTGTACAATGTGTTCCTAAGAAAGGGGGCATGACAGTAATAGTGAACGAGAAAACTGAGCTAATTCTACTCAGGCCTGTCACAGGGTGGAGGGTGTGGATAGATTACCGGAAGCTAAACTCGTGGACGTTAAAGGATCCCTTCCCAATGCCATTCATTAATCGAATGCTTGATCGATTGGTAGGGAAGGGATGGTTTTGTTTCTTAGATGGTTATTCTGGATATAATCATATTTGCATTGTTCCTGAATATCAGGAGAATACCACTTTCACATGCCCATATGGTACTTTTGCATTCAAACGAATGCCATTTGGGTTATGTAATGCACCTTCCACTTTCCAGCGATGTATGATGTCCATTTTATCTGATATGGTTGAAGACACCTTGGAGGTGTTTATGGATGACTTTTTGGTTGTAGGTGAGTTATTTGAGTCATGCTTGACAAATCTGAGTATGGCTTTGCAGCGATGTATGGAATTCAATCTGGTCGTAAATTGAGAGAAGTGTCATTTTATGGTTAAGGAAGGCATTGTTCTCGGGCATAAGGCCTCTGAAAAGGGAATTGAAGTTGATTGATCCAAGGTTGAAGTTATCGATAGACTACTACCTCCAATTTTTGTGAAGGGGGTTCGTAGTTTTCTCGGTCATGTTGGTTTTTATCGGAGGTTTATTAAAGACTTATCAATGATTGCAAACCCATTATACAAACTTTTGGAGAAGGAGGAAAAGTTTTACTTTAGTGAAGATTACTTGAAGGCATTTGAGTGCCTCAAAGGAAAGATAATTGAAGCCCCTATTATTGTAGCACCCGATTGGTCTCTACCTTCTGCAGTTATTTGTGATGCAAGTGGTGTAGCCTTGGGTGCTATACTTGGTCATAAAATATAAAAGCTATTTCATCCAATCTACTACGCTAGAAAGGCCTTGAATAGAGCACAGAAGAACTATACCATCACTGAACAAGAGCTTCTAGGAGTTGTTTATGCTATCAAAAAGTTCTTTGCTTACTTGTTGGGAACCAAGGTAGTGGTTCATACAGATCATGTGGCTATATGATATCTATTGACAAATAAGGATGCTAAGACAAGGCTAATTAGGTGGGTGCTACTGCTTCAAGAATTCAATTTCGAGGTAAAAGGATAGAAAAGGTTGTGAGAACCAAGTAGCCGATCATCTATATAGACTTGAGAGTGAGCACACAGTTCAGACCGACCTTGATATTGATGATGCATTCCCCGACAAAGAGATTCTAGAAACTATGGTGGAAAACTTATTGTGGTATGCATATTTTTTTAACTACGTGGTAAGCGAAGTGATTCCTGAGAATCTCTCCTTTCATCAAAAGTAAAAGTTCATGCATGATGTGAAACATTACTTCTGGGATGAGCGTTATCTATTTCGAAGATGTGTTGATGGTATTATTAGGAGGTGCATACCAGATGTATAGGTACCTAGTATACTAGAAGCAAGCCATGCTTCCTAAGTCGGAGGTCACCATGCAGGTGAACGGACGACCAAGAAAGTACTGTAAAGTGGCTACAATTGGCCTTCATTATTCAAGGATGCCTATGATTTTGTAAGAAAATGTGATTAGTGTCTGCGACAAGGTTCTATCTCAAAGCACCATAAGATGCCCATGTCAAAAATGCTTGAAGTCGAGTTATTCGATGTCTGGGGTATCGACTTTATGGGCCTATTTGTGAGCTCATTTAGGATAAAATATATCTTAGTTGTTGTAGATTACGTGTCCAAATAGGTCGAAGCAGTCGCTCTAGCTGATAATGAAGATAAGAGTGTTGTGGTGTTCGTAAAGAGAAATATCTTTTCTAATTTTGGGGTACCTCATACCATCATAAGCGATGGAGGATCATATTTCTGCAACAAGCTGTTCAGAGCTGTATTGGCAAAGTATGGGGTTAAGCAACATAAGGTAGCTACACCGTACCACCCACAAACTAGCAGGCAGGTGGAGGTTTCAAACCAGGAATTCAAGCTGATCCTTGCTAAGACTGTGAATGCCAGCAGGAAAGATTGGTCCAGGAAGCTAGACGATGCCTTATGGGCGTATTGAACTGCGTTTAAGACACCAATTGGAATGTCACCATACCAACTAGTTTATGTAAAGGCTTGTCACTTGCCAATTGAGCTAGAACATAAAGCAATATGGGCACTGAAGTAGCTTAACCTGAAATAGGATAATGCTATAGATATGAGATTGGGACAGGTGAACGAGATGGATGAATTCCATCTAAATGTATATAAAAGAGCAGATATTCACAAGGAAAGGACGAAAAAGTACCATGATTGGAGGATTATCCAACGAAACTTTAAGAAAGGCAATTTGGTACTCCTTTTTAACTCCAGACTAAAGCTTTTTCCAGGTAAGTTGAAGTCTAAATGGTCTGGTCCATTCAGAATCAGCCATGTTTACTTATCTGGAGTAGTGGAGTTAGAAAACCATGATGGTAGTGCCTTTAAGGTGAATGTACAAAGACTGAAGCTATAAATCTGTCCAAACGACCTTATAAAATGTATATCCACCATATATCTTGATGAAGTCTAAGTACTCAAGATAACTATGTTGTGCCGCAACAATAAATCAAGCGCTACATGTGAGGCAACCCATCATTTTAATCATTTTTGTTTTACTAGGATTTTGTTTTTGGTAAATAAAAATTCAAAAAGAAAAGTCTAGCCACGACCAAAACTAAGGTGCTTGGTGGAAGGCAACCCATCCTTCTAATCATTTTTGTTGTTTTTGATTAAGTGTAGGTGCATGAAGTACAAAGGAGGAGATTAGCCCCAAATTATGACTTGAAAGTGAGCCATGTCAATGGTGGTAAGTCTAGGAATGACGGAGCATAGGAAATAGGCTAGGCGCCACCTATGCTAACATAGGCAATAGGCTAGGCAATTCCTATGCCAACATGGGCAATAGGCTAGGCGCCGTCTATGTCATCGCCTATGTTCACTACCTCACATAGGTAATAGGCTAGGCGCCGCCTATGCCAACATAGGCGATAGGCTAGGCGCCGCCAATGCCATTGCCTTTGCCAACATAGACGATGGGCTAGGCGCCACTTATGCCAGCATAGGCAATAGGTTAGGCGTCACCTACTTATGCTTAGGAAATGCTATAGGTGTCGCCTATCAACGTGAATTTTTCCTACTAACCTATTTATGAATGGACCAAACGGACCCATGGCTCATCCTTTAAATATATCATCTACCCTTAAACACCACTCAATGTTTCTTAAACCTAGGTGCCACCAAGCATCCTTTACCCCTCTAAGCCCTTCTTTTTTCTCATCTAATCCGGTAGGAAAGGACGATAGGGAAAGGAGAAAGCATCCACCTTACAAAAAGGTCAAAAAAGGTCAAGAAAGGATCAGGATGATTCCTCCTCTCATCAAGTTCCTCGACGCACTTTTGGGATCAAATGGATTCTGGAGGATAAAGTAAAGGAATGGTATAGAAAGAATTAAATGAAGAAATATGTCCATGTGGAGTTGATGCAGAAGGAAAGTTTAGAAAAGAACTTCCCTCGCATTTTGCCAAAGATTATGGCACTAAATGTTGACTTTATATTCAGATACATGGGTGAATGTAATCTTGATTTGACTCGAGATTTTTATGCCAACTGGTCCATAAGGACTATGGGAAACGAAGTAAAGATTCAGGGGCAAGTCTTGCAATTGAACGCTGCTTTCTTCAACTCTTTCCTGGGTACTCATAGTGTGGATCAATCACCACTCAAAGAGCTCTACAACGGACCTCCTTACAGATCCATTAGACATTTGTTGTGTGGATTAAGGTCCATCACCCTGTGGACTCGTCACAAATAAAATGGTCGTCACAATACTAACCCATATGCTTGATTGAACAGAGAAGCTCACATATTGTTAAGAATAGTCAATTTCTGCTTGATTCCTGGGACACAATACACTAAGGTCATGTGTGATCGAGTCTGTTTGTTATATTATCTAATCATAAATGTTCCCATCAATATTGGTGTAGTTATATGAATGTCGATGCGAAAAGCAAAGGTGTACAAAAGGTCTCATTTCAGCTTTGGCAACTTGTTGACTGCAATTTTAAGAAAATAGCATATTAATGAGGAGCCAGCAAACCATAAGTTGCCACCTAACCCAAAGAAGGTTTATCTCACGAAAATCAAAGATCCAGAATTTGGTCAAGGCATCAACCTTACCACTATTGAGAGTCATTCTCGAGATGAGAGTTTTTTTCGCCATATGTATGGCATGACTAGTTTTACTATGATAAATGGGAGTCGTGTGCTGACTGATGCAGAGCTTCAGCAATTAGACTATGACTACCCACTTAATGAGCATGCTTGGGCCATGTGTGGAGTGGGGGTAAACTTTGAAGAACCTCTAGATGATGATGTGCCGACAGAAGAAGATCACCAGCTACTAAACTCTGATGTGGAGGACAACTCTGATGAGGAAGACTTTGATGATGATTCTGACGCAGGGGGTATGACCTCGGATGTAGAGGAAGAATCTGAATAACTAGGTTTTTGCTTATTTATTTACACTGAGGGCAGTGTGTTCCGTATAAGTGTAGGGTGCGGCTTGTCTGTTGTATTGCCTACTGATTGCCTGCATTTATTCTATAGTTATTTTGATTTAGTTATAGTTAGTTAGTCGTAATTAGTAAGAATTTTGCATGAAATTGTTCTTATAGACGGCATGGCATTATAATAGGAGTTTGTGTTGAATCACTACTATTGAAATATTTAGGCTCTAAGTTGTGACTCATTCTGTGATAATTGCTTGTGGTTTAATTCATTTATCTGTTGGGTTAAGAATATATAATGCTCCTAATTAAGTTGACCAAGTGCCATGTGTGTGTAAGGTTATTGTATATTCTTTGTTGCGACTGATGCTAGAACTTTCCTAGTGTGTGTGTGAAGCGAAATAAAGATTGTGAGTTTAGGAGATGATTTAGGCATTTCTTTGGTAGCCCTGATTTTGTTTATCCTTTTTTCACCTACCTTTGTACATTGTCCTAGAAAACACCCTTTGAGACTTTAGCTATTTTCTTTGGCAACCTCATATGTAGCCGAATCCATTTTTTTTGAAAAGACCATAATTTGATCCAAAAGCTACTAAGCGCTTTAAATTATAGAATCAAGTTGAGTAAAAAGTGTGGCAAAATAAGAGGAAAATGGTGAAAGTGATACCCTAAATTTTAGTCATTGGTACATGAAAATGTTGTGATCGAGGGTGCCTATCATAGGGATGCTTAATATATATATATATATATATATATATATATATATATAAATTAAAAAAATTAAAAAAAAGAGTTCTATATTCCCATCATAGTGTTTTTGATTGAGTAGGAAAATGGGTGAAGAGGGGTTAGTAGATGAAAGGAAGGTAGAGTAGTTGTTAAAAGTTAGTGTAAATGGCATAAGGTAGTGTACTAAAGCACTTAGGGAGCATAGTCACCAATTTTGGCCAAAATAATCCTACCCGTCCCTTTATCCTACTTAACAACCCGCAAAGACCTATTTGGTCCTAACCTTAGCATTCAGATATTAGTGGAGCATTACACTAAGGGCAACCATATGGTCATCAGTGGTAATCTAAGAATTCTTTGTGAAAGTGAAAGCAAGCAAGTTCTTATACCCATATTTCTGAAAAATGAAAAACTATGAGTGATTATGGGTAACATTTTGTGTGAGCGCACATGGTTGATGATTGTTGAGTAATTATATATGATTTTTTTGGCTTAACTTGTGTATACGAATTAACCATCCTAATGAGTCTATGTTGGAGGGTGAGTTGTTTCTAGTAATGATCAAGAAATCTACTCTTTGTTAATAATTGTCGTGTATATTTTGTTGAAAATATTGTGTTGCTCTTGTGAAGTTTAGTTAGGTATTCGCAAGGATGTACTATTTTATTCGAGGACAAACAAAGCTTTATGTGTAGGGTGGTGATATTGGGCGTATTTATATGTCTAAGCACCATAACTTACCCATGTTTTAGCTAAGTTTTGAGAATAAAATACATAAATCTTGCACTTTTAGTCTATTTTCAGTTAAGTGAGCTGACCTATGGGATTAGCATGCTTTTCAGGTACTAATGAGGAATATTACAGCACTTTGGGACCTGTGCACAGCAAAGGAAAACTTCACATAAAAAGGAAAGCAGGTTTTGGACTGAATGTGATTTATGGGAACTTTTTTCAGGGCAAACTCAATATTTTTAAATAGTTAAGGATGCAGTAGCAATTTATTAGGGAAGGTTGTTATTAAAAGCCCTATGGCTGAATTTTTAGACATGATTCAGATTTTGTATTATTTTTGAAAACAAGAAGAATAGCGGCTTAGACTAAGTGGACGGAGGGAGAGAAACATGTTTCTCTCTTATTTGCACTAGTCATCTTTATCACCAAGATCGTTCCAAGTTTTGGTATGATGAAGACTTCTATTTTGATTTCTGTTTTATTCATGAGTAGCTAAGCTTATTTGTTAGGTTTATGGAAACCTTGTATTATACTCTCTATTGTTATGGGTTTGTGAATTTATGATGTGTAATTCACTTATATCATTACTCTCTTCATTTTAATTAAATTCTCGTGGTTGCAAACATAGGGAATGCGCCATTATAACAATAACTTGTTCGATAGTAAAGTTACTGTTGGGAAAAGAGAGTGTGACAAGAAAATAGGGTTTCCAACATCTATTTTACACTCTAATGCCCTAGCAGGATTAACTTCTTAGAGAGTTCGTAAAATTTGTTGTACACTTTGGATTCGAAAGAACTAAGGTGAATAAATCCTTGATGGTTGAAAAACACTTGGATTTAGAATTAGAATATGTCTCTCTATAAGTGCATGCATGTATAAAATCCGTATTACTCATAGTTAATAAAGAAGTAGAAGCTACAAGGTAGACATAACCCTAACTTGTCATTTTCTATGATCAAATATTGTTACACATATCATCTCATTGATACATTGATAATATTATTGTGCACTTAAACCAAAACCCCCCTTATCTTGGAACCTTCGATCAACAGTCTAATAATAATCGCAATACTTAGTGACCATAGTATTCCCTGTGGGATTCGACATCCAACCCAGTTGGGTTCTATATTTGACAACGATCGCTTACACTTTCTAACGAAAGTTGTAATTTGGGCGTATCAGCGGGGACAGTCAAGAGATACTCACTTTCAGAAATAAATTCCAATCAATGCATGTCAAATACCATATGTTTGCTCTTAATTTCATTGCCAAGGTGTCCTGACAGGTATGTTCGGATCACTATAGGTCTTTTCTTCGGTTTGTAATGTAGGCTAAGTGCTGGTATGATATTCAATGGAATTTAGAGTGACTACGCCTCCTTTGTACTACCTTAACTTTTGGGGTTCGCTTATTAACCTTTTTCTTCTTTTTCTCCTTTTCTTGATCACACATTATTCAGGATGGATGTGGCTTTTCTTATTCATTTTTTTTCACATCTATTCTTTTCTTATTCTTTTTCCACAGCACCCTACTTTTTATTCTTTTTTTTCTTTTATTCAACCATTCATCATACTCATTTTACATTACGTACCCCTATGATAGCCACCCTCAACTTAGGCTATTTGCGTAAGTAAAGATGAACAGTGTCCAAGGAGGACCAAGGCTAAAATAGGTTTATTATGATATAAATGGGAAGGTGATAGGTGTCATAGAATGAAATGATCAATTCAGTTTTAAAATAGGGATCAAGAGATAACATGTGTAATAGGGAAGGGTATTTAGGCTAAAAGTGGACTAATATCTACAACGGCCTATGATCCTTTCCTAACCCCTATCTTTCAACAAAATTAAGACTAACCAAGCAAGTTTTTGATTTAACACACAAAGGGAACTAAGTAGTATCTTACACACACATGGTACAAAGGTGAATCACAATCTACTACCTATCCGGTTCATGCGATTGTTTAGCGGTGGATATCATCACTAGTACTAATACCATAACAAGATGCAAAGTGGTATGGCCATTCAACTAAGTCTCCATAATTGCTCTACACGCATGACGATAAGGTCTAGCCTTGGAAGATGCTTTAAAGCACCAATATCATTGACACACAATAGACAGATACTAACATCGAGGATATCATCAGGATTTAATATCTATTGACATACAAGACACAAATGTTGGTATCGAAGATATCATCAGAATTTAATATCTATTGAAATTCAAGACACAAACATTGGTGTTGAGGATATCACCAATGGCGTCAATAATATCATCAGCATTTAATATCTATTAACATGCGAGACACAAACACTGGCGTCGACGATATCACCAGCATTTAATATATGTTGACATACGAGACACAAATGCTGGTATCAATGATATCATTATCATTTAATATCTATTAACATACTATACATAAACATTGGCATCAAGGATATCTCCAACGTTTAATATCTGTTGACACGGGATATATAAATGCTAGCATTGAGGATATCATCAGTATTTAATAAATGTTGACACGCGTAACACAAATGTTGGAGTCGAGTATATCATCAACATTTAATATCTATTAACACGTGAGACAAAAACATTGTCGTCGAGGATATCTTTTCATTTTATGAATCAGCATCTGAATGCATCAAGAGCACGCGAGTTGAAAGGGCTCCTTTAAGTCTCTATCTAAAGACAGATACTACATGAGAATTCCTAGAAATTGATAATGTGAGGGTCATCTATAAGCCATCTTATTTAAAATAGGATATCATGTAAGATTACCTATGAGTTGATCACCCACAGGACATCCATAAGATGCAACATCCTAACGGGATAGTGTGCATGGTTACCCAAAAATTGATAGTCCAAAGGTTATCCATAAGTCGCAACTAAATCATTATCAAAGAATATGCAAGATTATGAAGTTGATATGTCAAAGGATTCTCTATAAACCGCGTCATATCCAAAGATTGATTATGTGTAAGATTACCCAAAATATTAGCAATTTGAGAGATATCTGTAAGTCATATTGTATCCAAGGTCGAATGATGCGCTGGAGTACCTGAGAGCTAGCGATTGGAGGAATATCTAAAAGCTATCTCATATCAAAGGTTAGATAATGTTTGGGATTACCTAAAAGATAATGATGCAAAGTATATCTGTAGGTCACCTCATATCCAACATCAAATAATGCGCAAGATTATCCAAAGATTACAATTCAGGGGAAATCTATAAGTTATGTCAACATAAAATTTATGGAAGACTTACCCGAGGTCATATGCAAATAATTCTTATTAATAACTAGAGAGGTTATCACTCCATATACAACAAGAATTATAGGTGACCAAAGGGGTTTCTGAATCAACATAAGATTACACGGTTGTAGGGACCATTCTGCATAAAGTGTCATTAGTGTCCAAAAGAGACACCCTACTTTAAAGACATATTCAAATGAAAAATGAGTTAATTATTCAATAACCAAGAGAGTTGTTGTTTTTTTTATTGCAAGTTATTTCCTTTCAGATAAGTATATGAGAGGATGACTTTGCTTTTAGGCAATAACTCACGTAGAGATATGGTAAAAACTATATACCCTTTTGTAAATTGTCTTTAGAACTAACAACTTTTTTGAGACATTGTCGAAAGCATAAAAGAGGATGAAAATCTCAAAACAAGTCCACAGGTGAGGATGATTCCAAAAAGGATGCAACACAACGTGGAACTCTTTCTTAGTATCAAAATAGGACATAGTCTCGAGAAGGATGTCAAACTCTTTGGACTTAAGCTAAAGGATGATCGCCACCACCATCCAACTGCACCCCTATTATAAGGCATATGGGTACTTTAGGAAAATTTTATTTTTAGCTTTACCTTTGGGATACTTCTAAACTCATGCCAAGGGTAACCTTCTCATTTGTCTAAATTCAAGTTTTGGGACACCTAGAGTTTTGAAAATTATGTCTAGGTAAATTCTTACCTTTTTATGTGAAGAGCTCCACATTCATGGTTAAGAGGTTACAAGCCACTTTTTCATAACTCGAACAACTTGTCAATCATCCTGAGTCAAAGAACGTCTAAAATAAAAGACTATCTTTTCTACCTATCGAGTCAAACTACAAATAATCTGATTCCCTGAGTCTCGACAATATGTAAGCTGGGCTCTTTGCAGAAAACTCGACTACATTCCAACCCCCCGCCCCTCCCCAATCCTCTTATACCACAACTTTTTGATTTTATTAAAACTCAAAAATTGAAATATCTTGAGAATTTCTTAAAAATCGTACTTTAAATCAAGATTTATGAACTACAAGTGGCATGAAATCTCATATAACCTGAGATATATAGGAAACCAGATACCAGGGTCTAACAATAACTCCATTAAACTCGTACAAAAACCAATCTCCTTCAGAAATGAATTTATGGTTGGACAAAAATTAGGAATGTCAAGCTCCCTTTGCACAAGGTTACTTTCATCCACCCTACCCAAAGGGAGAGAGAAATTGTTGACACTTAATTTTTCCCTTTATGACAGAGTTTAATTCCGAGTTTCTTTAATTTTAAATAAAATTACAATAATTATTTTATCTGAGTAAAAATCTTTTCAAAGTAGTTATTTGGGTAATGTTGTCATTTTAAGTAAAGATTATATATTATCATATTCAATTATATGAAATTCATATAATTTTGTTGCTTAAATATTTATTTTACAGATTATCGAATTTTAATTAAGGAGCCTATCTTGAAAATAAATTAAAATGGTTACAATCTAGATTTAAATATAATTTATTTTCAAAATTAATTTATTAAAGTTTGCCATAATTGAAATAAAATTGGCCAAAATTGCAGTGCAATTGACCAATTAATTTTCAATATGACCAAAATTTAAATGAATTTAGCTAACTCCAAATTTAATTGGGATTATGTTTTTTAAATAACCCCAAAATTGATCTAATCTACCATTTTCACATTTACTGACTCGGCCCAGTTGTTGTTTTGGCAAACAACACCAACCCAACAATATTATCAACAATATCAGCCCAACCTTAGCAACTTAGCAGCCCATTCCCATCAATATTAACCCAACCCAAACCCATTTTTCTTCATCAACAATAAAACAAAGGACAAACCACAACCCATACATCATAATGAACAACAACAACTTCAATATACACACAACCAAACAACCTAATATCAAATCCAAAAGCTGAGTCTGACACGATGGTAACACCCATAAATAGTCACACAATAACCTAATGTCGGTAACCCATCAAAATCCACCGAAATAATTAATTCCGGCCATAAACTAACAAACCCAAACCTGACTTCCCTAAATCGACCCATACCCAAATTCAATCTGACACAACCATCGTACAACCACAAATTTTCCTAATCTTTCAACCTTATCCAATTTTAAATTTCAAAATTCAAAAACTATACTAAGCAGTACAAATTACAGCTCACTCTCTTATCCTATTTGAAGTTTCTCTCAAAATTCCCAAAACACCATTGATATTTTCCTCCCATATTGATGGAACTACATTCACTCCTCATTGTTATTTTCTATAAATAGTTCATTGTTAAGCTGAAATAAAAAAGTCAAGGAAGGCAGGAAAATTTTGTCAAGCAAAATTCATTTGTGTTTAGTAAAATTTTTAGTGAAGGTTATCTATTAATCAAAGTTCTTGAATTGACGGTTACGCTTTTTGGTGCTTGTCAAAATTTTGGAGTAGGCTCAAGTCCTATTATACTACACTTAAATAGGTAATCTTCCTTTCCATTTAGTTTCAATTTTAATTATTCTTAATTTCGTCATTCTATAGTTATTGTAGTATAATAGCCTTTGATGATGGGATTGTTTGATATAGATGGCTTTGAAACCCATAGGTTATTGTGAAAAGAATTATGAATTATATTGTTCTTGATGTTCATTCGTGATTTTATTAGAATTCATGATTGAGTTTTTTTTCTGATGTGTTTTTTGCATTTATTCATGTGCATATTTGTTTATTTGTATCATTGATCGATTCATTATTTTCCCCTAACCATATATTTAACTATTGACCAAATACAAGTTGATTTGAGCATATTTGTAATTTGTAAAGTGTTTTTTCTATTTTCTTAAAGTATCGAGGATATTGTAACTTTATTCTCATTTCAACTAGGCTATCTGTTTAAGATGTGTGTCCATTGATTTTCCCTAGTTCCTAATACTGTTAGAATGTCAATATCTCAAAAAGGGAAATAGTTTCTTCTTAAAAATTAAAACTTGATAAATGAGGCATATTCTTGCTATGATATGTTTTCATCTCTAAAGTCTTCTAATATTCGAGACTCATTGATGAATATTGATTCTTTGTCATATATGTGTTATGTTTGAAGAATTAAGTGTAAAAGATTTCTTTAGCCCATCCTGTGGTGATCAACTGTTGTGTTCAACAGTATTTTCTTATGTCTCACATTAGTTTAGGCTCCAATTGCACCCCAAGTTCTTCATGTTCCATGTGTAAAAACTTTTAATTGCATGAGAGAGACATAAGATTCTTGATTCATTTCTACTATCCTTTGGTCTCATCAATGAGAAAAGTTTTCTTCTTTAGAATTCCATTTAGTGTTCAATTTATCACCGTCCGGTGCCGATTAGTAGCTATATAGGCTAAGGCCTGAACTTTATCATGAAAGATTGTTAATTTATTTTTGAATCGATGCATATATGATTAACTTAGAGTTGTTTTTCTCTCCTTTTCAAAAGGGGCTTTGGCTAGGGAGTAGTAGTTTCTTTGGAGTGTAACTTCTTGGTTATCAAGATTGTTCATTTATCTTATTGCATTTGTGCCTAATTTGTTACTATTATGCTTTCCTCACCTATTTAAACTTGTTATTTTAAGATACATTGAATCACTTCCTTTCTATTGCTCAATTTTCTTGTGGTACCTTAATATAAATTTGTTAAACCATGAATTTTTTACTTTTATTTTTCATTTCTATCATCAAGATTTTTCATTTATGCGAGAATGCATTTTTGTAGTATTAATATGTTAATGGTCTATACTTAGAATATGTATTAATTCGATATAATTTTTCTTTTTGTGGAACGTGAATTTGTTCTTGAGTCCACAATGGACTCCCCCTTTTGCAATGTCTATGGGTCAATAAGGCCCATCTTCTTAATTCTACCTCAAAAATCAATCATATGGAGTGTGGGCACAAGGAGACAAAAGAAGAAGAATGGGTTAAAATCTCATCTTTGAAGTGGCTAAGACACTTAGAAAGTTATTATTTTTATTATTATATTTGTCGTCTTTATGTTTTGTCCTTTAGTTAATTGCTTATTCGTTCAGTTGGGGCATCGAAGCCAATGTTTTAAACTAATACATATAAAGTAGATTTTGAGCCGAAAGGTTCAACAAGATAGTTTAGAACAGGTTATAGGCCAAAGCCCAATATCTATATTAGGATAAGTAAAGATAGGCAAAAGACCAATTAGATTTGGATAGGTTGATTCATTTGGGCTTAAGAGCCTATATTACTTATTTCTTCCATTTTTTATTTTTTCTATATTTATTTGCTATATGTTCTTTTGAACCTGTTCAAATCCCCTACTAAGTCATTTAAAAACTGACTTTGCATAAAACTCAAAAAAAAAAAATTCTTCATTAATTCTCTTTTCAATAATCAATTTTCCTTTTTAAAGTTAGTCAAAAGAATCATTTTTAAATAGTCTGAATAACCACAAGTTAGAGGACAATTTAGGTGTCTTAAAAACCTTTCTAAAATTTTAATGAGAACCGTTCACCTAGAATTTCAAAACTCGAATGCTTTTTTTGTTTTGAATCATTTGTGTAACTTATAAAGGTTTTCTTAATTCCTTTTCAAGAAAATTAAGTGGAGACTATGTAATATCTTAGATTGTTTTGAAATTTTCTTTAAAGTTTTGAAATAGTTTTAAAAAGTCAAAATCAATGTTTTCCAACCCTTCGAGTTAAAAAGTGATAAAACACCAATATGACTCGTAAATTAGATCATGAAAATTCCCCCTCTCAGAAACTTACACATGATGTCATACTATGAAAATAGTAATCTGCACATTAATACTCAAACAATACTACTCATATTATATTTTTATTCTTTGGGTGAAAAATCAATTCAAAATACCATATGGGGAACACTTGTGAAATTGAACTTTCAAAACTATCAACACGTCCTTTTATGCTCAAGGATCATTTACCCCAAAGAATGGGTAAATTTTGAGCTCAAAAGATACTAATACCACCCATCAAGAATCTAGTGGTTTGGGTCTAAATAGAATAATTAAACAAAAATTTACAAGTATTTCAATGCAGAAATGATTATTTTGACCTCTCCATAACCCCACAATCACCTAAAGGTTTGCTTCTAGGCTTCCCATACTCTCTAAGGTGTTTTATCTCTTGATACATGGGAGAAGTGGGGTAAAATATAGACAAGGGTTGAATTTGATGGCCTCTAGGTGTCTCTTAACTAGATAAATGACCGCTTAAATGGTTATTGCTAAAGAAACTTAGTACTGCTAAAGCAGTATTGGCTAGCCTGGCCTTTCTCTTAAGCAGTACTAGCTGCCCTGGCCTTTCTCTTAAGCAGTACTAGCTGCCCTGGCCTTTCACTAAAGCAAACAAGTTTTTGCTTAAGCGGCCTGTACTTTATCAGATAGGCATTTGCTTAAACAAAATAGATGGACAAGCTTTGATTACTGAAGCAACCGACGAGTTTCTTTAGCAGACACTTAAGCGGCCTCCACTAAAATGACCTATGGATAGTTGTAGCAGATGCATCAACTATGTTGCACTAACTGAAAGTTGGTATAATTCCTTGTTTCTACCAATCTCTTGGAATTCATTCAGAATCTTGTAAATGCGATAAACTATGCCAATCTATCAAATACAATATTCTAGAGTCTTTAGCACCATCATATTTTCCATTTGAAGTTATTTTAGTGAAATATGTGTCCCACGTCCAAGGCTATTTTTCTTGAATTTTGACAAATATCTCAAAATGAGTGATGAATGGTAAATTTACCGCTCGCTTACATCCAAATTTGTGCACACTACAACGACTAAATTGTGTAAATATAATGAATTTTCCATTTAAATGCCCTAATTCCCATGGTTTGTAGGTTTACAGGTAAGCAAAGAAAAGTTCAAACACCCAGGGTTTTTGCCTTTTAAAATTTCCTCAGCTTTGAGCTCACTATACAAGTAATGACTCACCTTACGAGTTGCATGGTATGGGTATGGGTCAAGCTACCCAAATTAGTAGGTTTTAGTTGATAGTGGTTAGGGATCTGTTATGGTTACGACTTGGTGGTATGGGTTGTTAAGGGTAGGGATGGGTTGTTTGGTCGGTCCTTAACCAAATCAGAACTTAGTGACTTGACTTGTCTTTGAGTATGAGTGGATCACTAAGAGCTGTAAGGATATGTTATGAGTGGTATGGTTGAGTCGTATCTTGTCCACGGTCAAATCCCTTAGCTTTTGTCTTGTATATAACTAGACCATATGAGTCTAATGGCCTGGTAACGAGTAGGTTTATGGATTTGTATTATGGAAAGTGTATGGGTTTCCAACTCACTGTCTTGGTGATGACTCAATGATGTGAGCCTTATGTTGTGGTTATGAGTCAAAGGGTTGACACGTAACCACCTGCGTTATTTTTTTACAGTTTTAAGATAGGGGCATTCAAGACATTTCCCCCTTTAACTTGCTTTGAATCCATGATTTAAAACACCTTTTGGGACTTTATGAACCTATTATTACAAATCAAACTCTCTTAAAATCTCTCTCAAACTCTCTTTCAAGCAAAGGGAGAGTTTCATCAAGATAATCAATTAAGGCTTTCAAGAATGGTTTCTCTCTATCTTCCTTGTTATCTAAGGTATGTCACTCTTCCCTTATTTTTATTTTACTAATGTCATATGTTTTAACGTATTATTTTCATGGTGTTGATATGCTTTTAAAATGAAGGTTGGGGGTTTTGGTTTTTCTTGGATAAATATTGTTTCTCATTGTTTAATTATAATTTTCCTTGATTTTAATAATGTTTTTACACATGTGGGTACATGGGAATGGTGATTTAATTAAGGGGTCACGGTTGAGCCCTAAATTGGATGGTTTTTGGTTTTGATGATGGTATGCCCTAAACCAGTTTGTGAAATTGTCAATGAGAATGATTTTGTTACATAGTTTGATTATCCTTGGAATCTTTGCATTGCATAAATGGTTGAAACATGAATTGGTTTTGGTTGGTTTCATATGGTGTTAGAAAGGCCTTTGTGGCCATGGTTTGATTATAAATGGATTTTATTAATCTAAAATAATTGAGTCTAATTTGGTTTAATATCTTATAAGGCATATAGTAATAGAGTTGCAAGCTCTAATTTTTGTGTGACGATACTAATAATTAAAAGACTCCTTGGTAAATAGTTGGGACTATGTTAGTGATTTAATATGGCTTAAAGAGGGTTGAGTAGTAAAGCTGTGGAAGGTGGGGGTACCAGGGGGACCAACACAGGAAAATCATATTTTTTGGTGTAAGGCTGGTCTTGGTGATCGTGTGCATGATGTCATAGTTTATATTTTGGTAGATATACTAGTCTTCTTAGCTTCTTTTCCCTAGTCATCCGGCTAATAAGCATTGGGGCCATTTCAGCATGGTGAACTAAACCTATATAGCCCATGAGTTATTTTAGGATGACCAAGCTAAACTAGCCAAGTTAAGGATTTAAATGCATGTTAAGCCTTGTTCCTTATCCCAGCACGATATACATATATATATATATCTATTATATGTGATTACACGTGGTTATTTAATTTGGTTTTGAATAATTGCACTATTTTACCTTTATCCCTGAGTTACATACTAGTGTTCGCTCTGCTAATTGCTTTTGGGCACTATATCTCCACGTAATCTAGGAACTACCCGTACTACGATTCTCATGCTCAGTGACTTAGTTTCGGGGACAACATTGAGTTAGATTGAAGTGGAGAACTTCTATACATCGGAAGGCTCCATTTCATGCTATAAACTTTATTTTATTATTGTTATTTCTTTAGTTATGGTTTTGGGTAGGTTCAGGGCACGTCCCTTCCAGATGTTCTTTGGTTCTTGTTAGAGGCTTTGTCAGACTACTAGGGGCATAGGTAGTGTCGGTATTAGTGCTAGCCTTGGTATTGGCATTAGGATTTGAAAGAGATGGACGATTGGTTGTAGTTTTTGACTTTGGTTTTAAGCTTACTTTATTGTCTTTAGGGTATTATTGTTTTATCTTGTTATATGCTTGAAATTCTTCCAACAGAAAGAGTAGGGCATTTGTAGTTTGGTAATGGGAGTGGTCTACAATCATTGTTGGACTTGATATACCCGACACGACTAGGCACTAGTTTGGGTGGTGTCAGATTGGTATCAGAGCCCCAGATTCATGGTAAAATTGGTGTCCGACAATTCTATGTCAAGTAGAATCTCTTTTAAGGGTGTGTAGTGCTCCATACTCATAAGGCAGAGGCTGCAAGGCATTTTGGAATATTTCTATTTTTTGTGTTCTATTTTTGAGATTATAATCTAACGTCCAAAAATCTTCTTTAATACCCATTTGTGTTTCAGATCATGCCTCCCATATTATTTGAAGTTCATGAAAACTTCTCTATCCCACCCAAGGACAATGTTGATAGGACCCATCCTACTAATAGGGTCCAGACTCGATCAAGGGATTTAGTTCCTAATTACCATCTTGGACTTCCACCAGTCCCTTCTAGTCCTTCTAGATCTTCTCAGGCTAATATGACGAACACTGAGTTTCATTAATCTATTCATATGTTTGCTCAGGTTATAGCTTCTAAAGTCGAGCGCGGTGCTTTTTTTACTCCATCTTCTAAGGCTATAAGGGTTGGCCAATTTATGAGGTTGAGCCCTCTTGTGTTTACTGGTGTTAAGGTTGAGGAGAATCCTCAAGGTTTTACTGGTAAAATGGAAAATATATTCCACATTATACATTCCACTAATATGGAAGGTGTGAAATTTGTTGTCTACTAACTAATGGATCTAGCATTCCAATGGTATGAGGAATAGGAACAGTCAATAGGTGATGGTGTTTCCGCCTTATAGCATGATTTTTTTAGTGGTTTTCTGGACCATTTCTTTCTTAAAGAGTTTAGGGAGGCAAAAACGGAAGAGTTTGTTAACCTGAAGTAGGGTAAGATTTAGTCAAGGATTATGCCTTAAAGTTTCACCAATTATCTTGGTATGCTCCAGAGATGGTTTCTAGCATGAGGGCTAGAATGAGAAAGTTCTCTTTTCGGTTATCCTGAGACTTGATTTTAGAGATTAAGGTTTCTTTTTTGAACAAGGACATAAACATCTCCAGGTTGGTAGTATACATACAGTAGGTTTAGAAAAATAAGAATAAGCAAGCTAAGATAGGGAAAAGAAAGAGCAATAAGTTTAGATTTTCTGAGTAGGGTGGTGGCCAATAGTTGATTGACAGGGATAGTAGAAAGTGGTTCAAGAAGAAATGGGGCTATTATGGGTCTTAATTGACTATTGGTGCTCCCTACACAAAGTCTTCAGGTGAGAGGCATTTTTATGATAGCGATAATATCAAGGCCTAAGGTTTCCAATCTCAAGCTAGTAGGGCCCAATCAGCACTATTAAATCTTTGTTACAGATTTTATGGTCGATTATATCGGTGTTACTATAATGAAGAAAAGGATAAATACTTCAACTGTGGTTAGCTAGGGCACATAATTAGAAACAGTCTAGTAGACAAGGTTTCTTTTGGGCCAAATAAGGTTCCAGTTGACTCCTCAGTATCTTCGACACCAAAGAGTGCACCATTTGTCTTTGACGTTGGTCATTATCGACTCTACGTTCTTACTCCCTATCAGGAGTCTAAGGCATCGCCTGATGTCATCACTGGTATGTTGAAACTCTTTTCCCATTATGTGAACTATTTACTTTATCTGGGGTCTACTTTTTCTTATGTGACCCCATTTGTAGCTGTGTGTTTTGGTTTTAGTCCTTAGTGTATTTTTGACTATTTTTATGTTTTTTCCTCAATGGGTGATTCTGTGGAGGCTAGAAGAATCTATAGAGGTTTTAAGGTATCTATGTGTGGTCGGGAGACTTCGGTGTATCTATTTCAATTAGAAATGGTTGATTTTGATGTCATATTAAGGATGGATTAGCTTTACCTGTGCTACGCTTTTCTAACTGTCAGACCCGTAAAGTCATCTTTAAATTCCCAAATGAGCCGATTATTGAGTGGGAGGGTGTTTCCCTAGCTCCTAAGGGGAGTTTCATATCTTATCTTAGAGCTCGGATATTAATATCTAAGTGTTGTCTCTATCAACTGGTCTAGGTTAAAGATTCTAACTTGGAGGGTCCTTCTTTATATTTCATCCTGGTGGTGAATAAATTTCCTAAGGTCTTTCCTGATGACTTTTCTAGTGTTCCTCCTTATAGAGAGATTGATTTTAGGGTAGATGTTGTTATAGACACTCGTCCTATTTCTATTCCCCCATATAGAATGGTTCTAATTGTGATAAAGTAGCTTAAAAAGAAGTAAAAAGATCCTTTACAAAGGGTTTCATCCATCCTAGTGTGTCTCTGTGGGGTGCACCAATTTTATTCGTGCATAAAAAAGATGGTTCCCTTTTGATGGTATTTATTACCTATAATAGAATAAGGTAATGGTAAAGAATAAGTAACATCTTCCATGGATAAATAATTTGTTTGATTAGCTTTAGGGTGCTAAGTTTTTGTCGAAGATTGATCTCCGGTCTGGGTATCATCATCTAAATATTACGGAGGAAAATGTTCCTATGACAGCCTTCCATACCTTGTATGGGCATTTAAGTTCTTGGTTATATCTTTTAGGTTGACCAATGCCTTAGCGACATTCATGGACTTGATAAATAGAGTCTTTAGTCAGTTTTTGGATTTTTTCATTATTATGTTCATATATGATATTTTGGTATACTCTAAGAGCGAGGTGAATCATGTCTATCACCTTCATATTTAGTTGAAGACCCTGAAAGAGCAGTAGTTATATGCCAAATTTTCCAAATATGAATTCTAGCTGAACACTATCACTATTCTAAGTTATGTCATTTCTAGTGAAGGGATCATGGTAGATCCGTAGAAAGTTGCATAAGTTAAGAAGTTGTCTAGATCCATAACTCTATTGATATTCAAAGCTTCTTAGGTTTACTTGGTTACTAGAGGAGGTTTGTGAAAAGCTTTTCAACTATTGCAGCCCCGTTGACTAAGTTAACTCAGAAGAAGGTAAAGTTCTTATGGTCTGCCCCATGCTCGAAGGAACAAATGGGTTTATGGTCTATTGTGATACATCCCATGTAGAGATTGGTTATGTGTTGATGAAGTATGGCAAAGTGATAGCTTATGCCTCTAGTCAGTTAAAGATGCATGAAAAGAATTATCCAACTTGTGACTTAGCATTGATGGTTGTGGTATTCACATTGCTGGCATCACTATTTGTATGGAGTGCATGTGGATATCTTATCAAATCAAAAGATCCTATAATATGAGTTTACTCAGAAAGAGCTAAACTACCGGCAAAAAAAATGGCTTGAGATGCTCAAGGATTATGACATGATTCTTCACTACTATCCAGGTAAACATAATATGGTTTTTGATGCTCTTAGCAGGTTATCCATGAAGAGTCTAGCACATATGGATGAAGGCAAATAGGATTTGGTGAAAGATGTTCACCATTTGGCTAACTTTAGAGTTTGGCTCATAGACTCTGAGAATGGTGGTGCATTTATGCAGGAGGTGGCGCAGTTGTCCCTGGGTATTGAGGTGAAGGAGAAGCAACTGTTAAATCCTATCCCAATAAGGATCAAGGGTAATGTTAACAGGCAGAAAATAATGGGTTTTGAGGTTAGTGTCGATGGTACCTTGCAATGCGAAGGAAAATTATGTGTTCCCGACACAGATGGATTGAAAGAGAGGAACTTAGACGAGGCGCATGAGTTGCTTTTTTTTATTTATCCGGGTTCGGTGAAAATGTATCATAACCTTAAGGATATGTATTGGTGGAACAATACAAAGTGGGATGTGGCTTGTTTTGTGGCTAAGTACATGTTGTACCAACAAGTGAAAGTTAATAACATAAGGCTCGGAGGGTTGTATCAAGAAATTGAGTTGCCTATATAGAAGGGGGAAGTTATCAACATGGATTTTGCTATCGAACTTTCTTGGCCACGAAATTAGTTTATCTTGGTTTGGGTCATCATGGATAGAATGATGAAATCTGCTCATTTCTTACCGGTAAAGACCTCCATGAGATATTAAAGTTGCATGGGTTTTCTTTTTCTATCATCTCAGATCATGGTATATAATTTTTATCTGACTTTTGGCGGTCATTTTGGAAAGATATAGGGAACAAGATGAGCCTTAGTATGTCTTTTCACCTGTAGTCAGATGGGCAAGTAGAAAGAACTATTTAGACACTGGAAGATATGCTTAGAGCTTGTGTGAAATAATATAGTGGTAGTTGGGCTGAGCATTTTCCCTTTGTAGAGTTTGTATATAACAATAGTTGCCACTCTAGTATTGGGATAGCTTTATTTGAAGTCTTGCATAATCGAAGATGTAGGTATCCTATAGGCTGGTTTGAGGTTGGTTTGATAGAAGTATTTATCCCAGATTTGGTTCACTAATCCGCAGAGAAGGTGAAAGTGATTCAAAATAGGATTAAATCTGCCCAAAGTCTTCCAAAGTCCTATGTAGATGTAAGGTGTAGAAAGTTAGAGTTTGAGGTTGGGCATAGAGTGTTCTTGATGGTATCTCCCATGAAGGTAGTGACACAACTTTAGAAAAAGGAGAAGCTTAGTCCCCACTATAATAGTCCGTACTTTGTTTTTAGAAGGGTTGGCAATATTGCATACTAGTTAGAGTTTCCTTCTAGTTTCAGCTCCATTCACCTGGTGTACCATGTTTGAATGTTAAGGAAGTGTGTGGGTGATCTATAACAAATTGTGCCTATCAAGAATATTGGTATGTCAGATCCTTATCTTATTAGGAAGTCCCTGTAGAAATCTTTGATCGGCAGGTTTGTTGGCTACGGTCTAAGGATGTAGCTTCAGTAAAGGTTTTATAGAGAAACCACAAGGTGGAAGAGGCTACATAGGAGGCTGAAGAGGACATAAAGTCTAAGTACCCATTCTTATTTCCCATTCTGGAAAAGCATGCTTAAGGTATGTGTTGATCTTAATATCTTTGTTTTATATGTTAAAGGTAAGAGTAGATTATGAATTCCTTGGTAATCTATTTTATGTCTTAAAGTTAAGCATAGAGATGTTTGGGGGTTTAATCGTACTAGTCACTACTATATCCCAGCATTCGGTAATCTATGATCCTAGTGGAGGAGAATTAAAACCCCCTGAGCTTTGGTCCTTGGAAATTGCTTAAGCTTTGAGCTCACTTTCCTAGTCATAACTTACAATATGAGTCGTATGGTATGGGTACAGGTAAGGTGATGCAAATCGTTTGGTGTCAAGTGGATGGTGGTTCTAGTTTTGTTATAGTTATGCATTGGTGGTATGGGTCGTTAGGGGTGGTGACAGGTCATTTCGTCGATCCTTGACCAAATCAGAAACTTATTGACTTAACTTGGCTCTGAGTATGAGTGGCTCACTAAGAGCCATGAGGATAGGTTACGAGTGGTATGGTTGAGTCGTATATTGTCAAGTGTCAAATCCCTTAGGTTCTATCTTGGATACGACTAGACCATACAAGTAGTTTGGTCTGGTAACGAGTGGGTTCAGGGATTCGTATGGTGGACAGTGTATGGGTGTCCAACTCACTATTTTGGTGATGACTAAATGGTAAGAGTTGTATGTTATGGTCATGAGTCAAGGGGTCAACTCATAACCACCTGCGGTATTATTTTTTTAAAGTTTTAAGTTGGGGGCATTCTGGATATTTCCCTTTTTAACTTCTTTTGACACCATGACTTAAAACACCTTTTAGGACTTCACTGACTTATGATTCCCTAAAAAACACTCATCTTCCTTGGTGTCTAAGGAATGTGAATCTTCCCTTTTTATTATTTTACTAAAGGAATATGTTTTAATATATGATTTTCCTGGTGTTGATATAGTTTTGAAATAAAGGTTGGGGGTCTTGGTTGTTCATGGATGAATATTGTTTCTTGTGGTTTAATTATGTTTTCTCTAGTTTTTAATTATGATTTAGCTCATTTGGGTTCATGGGGATGGTGATTTAATTAAGAGGTCATGGTTGAGCCCCAAATTTGATGGTTTTTGGTTTTGATGATGACATTCGCTCAACCTATTCATGAAATTGTCAATGAGAATGATTTTGTCACATAGTTTGATTATCCTTGGAATCTTTGCATTTAAAAAAATGGTTAAAGAAATATGAATTGTTTTTGGTTGGTTTCGTATGATTGTGGAAAGTCTTTGGTGGCCATGGTTTGATTATAAATGGACTTGATTGATTTGAAATTATGGAGTCTAATTTGGTTTGTTGGTTTATATTGCATAAGGTAATAGACTTGCAAGCTCTAATTTTCGTGTTACGATACCAATGGTTAATGCCTAATTAAAATACTCATTGGTATATGTTTGGGTATGTATAAGTGATTTAATATGGGCTTAAAAAGGTTTGAGTAGAAAAGTCGTGGAAGGTGGGAGTCTCGGGGGGACCGACACTGGAAACTCATATTTGCCAATTTTAGGGTGGTCTTGATGACCGTGTTCAAGGTGTTGCACTTTATATTTTGGGAGAGTACTAGTCATCTCAGTTTCTTTTCTCCAGTCGTGCGGTTAACACGCACTGGGCCCTTTCAATAGAGAGAGTTGAACCCATATAGCCCGAGGGTAGTTTTAGGCCAACCAAGCTACACAACCCAGGTTAAGGATTTAAATTCATGTTAAACCTTGTTCCCTATCCCAGCATGATATATATATATATATATGCATACATATACATATATATATGCATACATATACATATATATATATATATTACATGTGATTTCATATGGTTATTTGATTTTATTTTGAATAATGGCACTATTTTACCTTTTTCCCTGAATTCAATGCCAGCGTTCACTCTGCTAACCATCATCGGGTGCTATATCGCCACGTGATCCAGGAACCGGCCATACTATCATTTCTATTGCTTAGTGACTTTGATTAGGGGACAACTTTGAGTAACATTGAAGTGGTGATCTGCCATACACTGGAATGCTCCATTTTATGTTATGGACTTCTTTCATTATGCTAATTTCTTTAGTTATGGTTTTTGATTGGTTCGTAGGAATGTCCCGACCAAATATTCTTTTATTCTGGTTAGAGTCTTTGTTAGAATAATATGGGCATGGCAGTGTCGGTATTTGTATTAGCCTTAGTATTGGTTTTGACATTGGGATTGGAAATGGATGGATAATTGGTTGTAGTTTTTTACTTTGGTTTTAAGCTTAATTTATTGTCTTTAGACTATTATTGTTTTATCTTGTTATATGCTCGAAATTATTCCAACAGAAGGAATATATGGTTGGGTAATGGGGTGGTTTCCGATCCTAATTGGACTTGAGATATCTGACACGACTAGGCCATGGTTTGGATCATATTCAAAAGGATACTTAGGTGGTATTTAGGTGTTTGGTTGAAGAACTAACATCAAAACCCCTAACCTACCCTACCTATGTAATCATTAACTAGAGTTTCCATTTGATTCTCATGTACCCATACACTATTTGCCTCTAGGAAGACATAATCCCAAGACTATAATCCTATTGGAATCTTATCTATAATTGTTGCTCTAAATTTAGTTTAATTATAATTTGTTCAAATAGAATTTCAAACCATACTCAAATATTAATTTCTGTCTTATTCTATATTTACATTGCGGGTAAATACTTTGTAGCTTTCAACAATACATAGGAATCGAATACTAGTTACACACCTCGTGGATAAGACCCTAACTCAAGTTGTGTTATTATATTGACAATGATCGTCCGGCATAAAAACAATGAAATAGGTGAGGGCGATCAATGAGACTGGAAGCATTGGGACACAAACTAAAGGCCCCCTAGATTAATATCAATGTTCTGAAGTTGACAGAACTACTAGAATTGGCATACAAGGTCATTAACCTAAAGCTTATTCTTGATAGCCATATCCTTACCAGTAATGATTTCCAAATAGGAAATTGACTATAAGAATCAAAGGAACTACCCAATAATTGAACCGTCAGCTCCAGCAGGTCACAATTGACTTAAGGTAGCTATAGGAAGCTCTAAACAATGCATATTCGTGGAGATGTAGAAGATAACCTAAAGGGTCATTACAATATCCACTACTTAATGAACTTTCATCTGCAAAAATAAAGGGATAACATGTACCTGAAGACTCAAACAGGTGGGTATATCGTGCCTAAATCTTACTCCTGATCTCCCAGTAACCTATTCCACTTGGTAGTCTCTCCATAAAACCTTAACTATTAGAATCTCCCAAAAGTGTAATCGCTCGACATCCCTATCTAGTACAAAGACTGGCCCTCCATGAAGGTCAACCTCTGGTACAACTGAATTAAGTCCCACCAAAGCACAAGTCACTCATTGGGGAATGAATCCACACCATAGAAATTAGGAAAACTAGATGAACAATGGAAAAATTTTGGGGGTAAGGCTAACTTATAAGCCACGACTCTAACTATGTGAAGGATCTCAAATGGCCTAATATATCCAGGGTTAGGCTTACTTTTCCTCTTAAACCTCATAACACCCTTCAGGGGCAATACTCGAAGGAATACCCAGACTTTAAATTCACACCTCAATGCATGAAGTCTGTAATGTGCATAAGCATTCTACCTACTTTGAGCTGCCCTTAACATATCCTTAATCAACTTGACTTTATCCAGCGATTCCCAAACCAAGTCCGTACCATGGTGTCTAAACTCAAAGGTCTGAAATCATCCAACCAGAGATCGATAATGTCTGCCATAGTGCCTTAAAGAGTGACATCTCAATACTCAAATTGTAGATATAATTATATGTGAAGTCTGCCAAAGCTAAGTATTTCTCCCATGGACATCAAAATTCTATAACACAAGCTCAGACATATTTTTGAGAACTTGAATAGTCCGCTCTAACTAGCCTTCAATCTGAGGGCAAAAAGTATTGCTAAGATCCACCTGAGTACCCAACTCTTCCTAAAAAGCTCTCCAGAAGCTGGATGTGAATACTGAGATATGATATAAAATGACAGATATAGGCACTACATGTAGGCAAACTATCTCATGAACATTGATATTGGAAACCTCTTGACACTGAAGAAAATCTGAATAATAAGGAAATATGCCAAATTGATTAACCAATCTAAAATAACTCAAATATTTTCAGAACCAAGAGAGGTGTAAGGATCCACTTCAACTAAAGAGTGGGCAATCTCTAAATTAGGCCACCAGGCATCTAATGCTCAACCTTATCCTACTGACAACACAGGAGACAAGCTACAAAGTTTTCCATATCTCTCTTTATGCTACTCCACCAATAATGTTTCCTCTAATCCGTATATATCTTACCTATCCTAGTGTTAATAAAGTATTTAGAGCTATGAGTCTCATGCAATATCAACTAATTAAAGTCACCAACACTCGTAGCAACAATGCAACCATCAATTGTTAGAATCCCCTCAATATATGTGGTAGCCCTCCTAGGCCCACCACTCATTACCTGGTCATGGATAACAGAAGGCCCTCTATCCTCAAAGTAGTGACTATAAATCTTGTCAAATAAAGTAGACCACACCTCAGCACTAGCAAGGATCCTCATGAAATAAGAAATGTCAAGTCTCACTAATGTCTCATGGTAATAGTCTCATAGGAACTGAAATAGAAGCCAAACTACCAAACTCACCACCTTCCATCTCAAGGCACCTGCTACAACGTTCACCTTGCCTATATGGTATATAATAGAGATGCCATAATTTTTTAGTAACTCAGTCCATCTATGTTGCCTAGAATTAAGCTCTCTCCAAGTCATAAGATGTTGAAGACTGTAATGATCAGTGTATATCTCACAATGCATGCCATAAAAATAATTCCACCAAATTATAACTGGAAAAACTACATCTATAAACTCCAAATCATGAGAGAGGTAGTTGTTCTAGTTCACATTCAGTTACCTTAATATATAAGTAATAACTTGGCCCTACTGAATCAAAATACAACCCAAACAAACATCAGAAGTATCAAAATACATATTAAATCCCTCACCCTTAATAGAAAGAGCCAATACAAGTGCTAAAGTTAGAAAATCATTGAGCTTCCGAGAGTTCAATTCACATTTGTTAGACCACTAGAAAGGAACTTCCTTCCGAATCATTCTGGTTATCGATGCTACAATAGTAGAAAAACCCTTAAAGAACAATTTATAATAACAAGCCAAGCCAATGAATCTACAAACCTCAGACGTTGATATGGGCCTTGCCCAATCATGAATAGCCTCAATCTTTGCTAAGTCCACCATCATCCCATCATTAGACACCATATATCTTAGTAATGTAAATGAATTGATCCTAAACTTGTGCTTTGAAAATTTGAAAAAGCTTATGACATCTTAATGTCCATGACATAATCCTCAAATGTTGTATATACTCTTCCCTACTCCCTAAGTATACAAGAATGTCGTTGATAAACATAGTCATTTAGGAATCGAAGTAAGTTTTGAACACATGGTTCATCAAATCCATAAATGTGGTTGGGGAATTAGTCAACCCAAAAGACATCACCAGGCACTCATAATAGTTATAGTGAGTCTTAAAGGTTATATTTGGGATGTCCTCATCCCAAATCCTTAAAAGATGGTAATTGTACCTTATGTAAATCTTAGAGAACGTTGTTTCTCCTTGAAGCTGATTAAACAAATCATCAATTTGTGGCATAAGATATTTGTTCTTTATGATCACCTAATTAAATTGGAGAGATTTATACAGATAAAGAAAACACCATTTTTCTTCTTAAAAGATAAGATAGGAGCACCGCAAGGAGACACAATAGGCCTAATGAAACCCAAACCCAAAATATTATAATGCTAAGAATTAAGCTCCTTAAGCTTGATTGGAGCCAAATGGTAAGGTTCCATAGAAATAGGTCAGTTCACAGCTCAAGATTAATAATAAAATCAATATCATGTTCAGGAGAAAAACGAGTTAGATCGACAGAAAAAAACACTAGGAAAATCACAGTGTATAGAAATAGAGTCTAGTAAAGGACTCTCTAGGCTAAAATCACAAATGTAAGATAGATAAGACTTGAAACCCCTCAAGATAAGTCTCCTAGCCTTAATATAAGAGATAAACACCATCCAATATGTGACTATAAGATCCATGCCACACAACCAGGGGTATGTCTAGTATTGCTAAGGTAACAGTCTTGGCAAATTAATCCACGATCATATTGTAGGGGAATAACTATTCCATACCCAGAATCATATTAAAATCTACCATATCAAACACAATAAGGTCATCTTTAGTATCAAACTCTTGAATAGTCACAATACATTATTTATAAACCTGATCCACTATTAAAGAATCACCTATAGGAGTATATACACATAATGTCATAGATAATGAATCTCAAGACATCTCTAACTAGGGTACATAATAAGCAGATTGATAGGAATTAATGGATCCCAAAGTAAATAAAGAAAGAGTCGACTGATGGCATACTGAGATCATACCTATAATAATAGTATATAAATACTCTACCTTTGATCACCTGTCCTACCTACTTGAGGACCTCTACGAGCACCCTAGGGACTACTCCAATGACCTAACATAACATATTTAGATAGAGGCGGCACTACTCTAATAGACAGAATACTCTACAACAAAGGAATAATTCTCCTACATTGGGGACACTATTTGGAGAAATGGCCAAAGTATCTATAATCATAGCACCCCTAAGGTGCTGCACTGTACCTAAAAGATCCACGCGACTTAGAATAACCTAAAAATCTAAAATATAAACCTCTCAATAGTTGACCGCTACTCTGGCCAGGCTAACCCAGATGCTAATAGGTCTATAATGGAGGGTACCTACATTGAGAATCACTTCCTCTAAATCATGAGCCACTTTGGCTCCTTTTGAAACTACCCTGGTATTACAACCTCATATTGCTTCCCTCTTAGCCCTCATAATGCATCTTTTCCATAATCTAACTATGTCCAGAAACCTCAATAAAGTACCTGCCAGTAGCAACCAAACTTTGTGTATCCATGCAAAGAGAAAGTCTTAATCCCCAATGATGATAGCCGAATTTACACGCCTATATCAATATATTTTGCCCATATTTTAGCCTAGTTTTGAGAACAAACTATATATTTCATGCACTTTTTGTCCTTTTTCCTATAAATGAGCTAACGAACATGATTAGTAAAGTTTCAGGTATAAATGATGCAAAATTCAGCATTTTATGGCTTACTTGACGCAAAAGAAAGCTCACGAAGGAAGGAAAGGGAGTTTACACGCCTAAGGACCAAAACTGCTGCATGGAAACTCTTTCCCGGGCTAAAACAACATTTTTGAAGACTCTGGGGACCTGGACCAAAACTGCTGCATGGAAAATCTATCCCGGGCTAAAACAACAATTCTGAAGACTTTGGGGACTTACAGACACAAAGCTGGAGTAGGATAGGAGTATTATAAATACCCTATCATGCTAGAGATTTTAATGAAGTCCTCCCTTAGTGGAGAGGCAACTCCTCCCTTAGTGGAGAGATACAATTCTTTACTTAATTCAACAATTAATTTTCTTCCATCCCTCTCATCTTCCACCACAAACACTTCTAATCTACTCTTCTATTCTTAAATTCCACAACAAGAGAATCGTTACTTGCTAAGGAATCACGCCACACGCCTATCACTTGAGCTACACTCCATTCACCAATATTGTGATATAATAATAATGCCAATGGTGATCTCCTTCGCATTCATGGGTAACTAAACCTCTCTGTTGGGGTTATGGAAGCCGAATGAGATACTATCTATTGCTGTGAGTTTGTGAGTTCGAGACACGTATATTGCTTATATCATTATTCTCTTCATCTTAATACAAATTCTTGTGGCTGCAGACGCATAGAATAACGCCAGTCTAACATTTAACTTGTTCGAGAGAAAGGTTATTTGTCTGGAAAAGAGATAATGTCAAGGTAGTAGGACACCCTTTCCTATTAAAAAGCTAGTGCCGTAACTGGACTAACCTCTTGGAGAATTCGTACCGTTAGACACGCTTTAAGCTCGAGAGAGTTAAAGTGAAATAGTCCTTGTTCAGGTCGAGAGACGCTTGGATTTACCATCGACTACAATTCTCTATAAGCAATTGCATGTCAAGACACTACACACCCATAGCCAATAGAGACGTATACCTCAGAAGGTGGACATAACCCCAACGCCTAAATTCTCATTGTCTACAACCAACGTGACAATCTTCCTCATTTTACTTTGCTATTTTCAGCTTTTACTTTATTGTTTTGGTTACATATTACAATCCCCCCTTCTTACGAGACTTGCACCAAAAGTTTAGTAATTTTGCTTACTTGTTGGCCAAGCTATTCCCTATGGGATCGACACCCAACCCAGGTTGGGTTCTATATTTGCTAACGACCGCTTTACACTCAAACGAGTGTTGTAGATTGAGCGTTATCAAAAATTGGCGCCTTTGCCGGGGAATACGAGTGTCAATCAAGTTCGTGATAATTACTAGACCCTTTGGTCAAAGATTCTCGTACTTTTACTTTTAGTTGTTGTTTTTGTTTTTTTTTCAGGTTTATTCAGTGCATCAATGGAGGCACAACGTGAAATTGAAAGGATGGCTACTCAAGAGAATATTGATAACCGTAGGCGAGCAACAAATCCTGACGAAGAGGACAATCTAGACGGACCTGGTGCCACCGGAGCTATTATTCTTCCGCCATTGGCACCCGGAGCAAAGTTTAATATCACAAGCACCATGATTCAGTTATTGCAACTCAAGGGATTATTTGGTGGACTAGCAGGCGATGATCCGAATATGCATCTCATTAACTTTATTTCTACATGCAAGTCTTTTGACAATCCTGGTGTTGGTCAGAATGCTATTCGATTACATCTATTTCCATTGTCTCTGTCTGGGGAGGCAACACTATGGTTGAATGGGCTGACTCCTGATTCAATTACAAATTGGAGGCAATTGAGAGACGCTTTCCTAGAAAGATTCTTTCCGTCATCCAAAAGAGCATAATTGAGAGATGAAATCAGCAACTTTCGTCAGCTTCCCTCTGAAGCTCTTCATGAAACATGGGAGAGGTTCAAGACAAATCTAGCGAGATGCCCAAACCATCACATGACTAATGTTCACCTTATGGAGATCTTGTATAGAGCCTTGGATCCAATAACTAAACTAGTGGTGGACAACGCAGCTGGAGGTTCTTTCATGGACCTCACCTTTGGTCAAGCAAGCAATATGCTAGATTGCATGACAAAGCAAAGTAGAGCTTGGCATACCAGGGATTCTGAGGTAGCAAGCCCCACTTTATCTATTGGCATGACTGTAGACCAAAGAAGAAGAGAAGAAGAACGTTATCAAGATATGGCGCATTTGAAAACACAAATGGATCTTCTTACAAAGCATTTATTATCAGGGAAGACCGAAAAAGCAAAAGCTATTGCATCAAAAGGAAGAGACGAATCTGATTCGGAAGATGAGGCCAACTACTTGAACAATCAGGGGGGTTTCTGAGGGAATGCCCAAGGAAACCAAGGTCGGAACTATTATGATAAATCTGGAAGCAAAGACCAAGGTAGTTGGAAGAAAAATAATGAAAAGAGTAGTTTGTACGTCCCCCCTGGTAGACGTGATACCACCATATCTAATTCTGGGAGTATGGAAGACATGATGGCTAAGTTATTGAAAGGAGTGGAAGCAATGAGCGCAGGAGTTAAGGAGGTGATTGATGATTTGTCCTCCATGAAGCAACTAGTTGATTCTCATTCCACTTCTATCAGGCAAATAGAGCAGCAATTGAGCCAACTTTCAGCAGAATTCAATCAAAGAAAGGCTGGCACCTTACCAAGCGATACTGTGCAAAACCCAAAGAATGATGGGTCATGCATGGACATCACTACCAGAAGTGATAAGGTGCTGGAAACTTCAGCAAAAGGCAAGCAAGTGGTTGACGAAGTTGCGGACATGGACATTACACCTAGTGACGTTACAAAAGGAGAAGAAACCGCAACAACTACTCCCAACGCCAAGGACGTTTCACCTAGTGACGTGCAGCCTGAAAAAGTGGAAAAACGAAAGCAAGAGGAGAAGAAAGCCGTGGAGAGAACACTTCCATACCCACCACCACCTTTTCCCCAAAGATTGAAGAAGGTGGCCGATGACACTAAGTTTAGCAAATTTATGACTATGTTGAAGCAACTGACGATTAACGTTCCATTGGTGGAGGAACTTGAACAAATGCCTGGGTATGCGAAATTTATGAAGGATCTCTTGACAAAGAAGCGGGCAGCAAGTTATGACTTGGCGGATAATGTTCATCATTGTAGTTCAATCGCTACAAGATTGCTAGTTCAAAAGAAGGCAGATCCTGGAGCTTTCACTATTCCTTGCACAATTGGATCGTTGGATTTTGCTAAGGCATTGTGCGATTTGGGAGCCAGCATCAATTTGATGCCACTATCTATCTACAGAAAGTTGGGGTTGGGAGACCCTACACCAATCAATATGAGGCTCGTGATGGCTGATAGGTCGGTAAAACGACCTGTGGGTATCTTGAATGATGTATTGGTGAAGGTTTCTTCATTCATCTTTCCTGCAGACTTCGTTATTCTGGATTGTAAGGAGGATTCTGAAGTTCCCATCATCTTGGGACGTCCCTTCCTTGCAACTGGAAGTGTGCTTATTGACATGAAAGATAATGAGCTTTTGTTTCAAATTAATGACGAAGTGGTACGGTTTGATATATGCAAAACAATGAAGCAGCCCAGCGATATGAATGAGTTATATGTTCATCATGAGGATACGAAAGAATTATCTATAGAGAAACAGCCTACTGTTGAGCCATTGTCTGCTGTGCCACTGAAAGTTGAGCATGAAGATAATGAAGGTTATGAAGAACTTATGAGTGCTCTAACAGAAATAGAGCCTTATACTCCTAAGAAACAAGATTGTGATCTCAAGAATCAACCAACAGCGAAGACTCCCATTGACGAGCCACCAATGGTAGAATCGCAAGAGCTTCCCGATTATCTAAGTTATGTGTTCTTGGAAAGTGGAAGTATACTTCCAATAAGTGTGGTGGATGATTTAAGTGAACAGCACGTGGAGGCTCTCATCTCTGCTCTGATGAGGTACAAGAGAGCTGTGGGTTGGAATATTGATGATATAATTGGTGACTCTCCAAAGAAACGTAGGAGCCATCTCGAAGAAGATCGCATGCCCACAGGTAAGCCTCACTGCCGTCTAAATCCTTTTAGAAAATGATCCACCATTTACCTCGATGAAGTCTGAGTACTCGAGGTAACCATGTCGTGCCACGATAATAAATAAGGCGCTAGATGGGAGGCAACCCGTTGTTTATCGTTTTTCATTTATCGTTTATCGTTTTCTTTCATTCTAGTACTTGTCTTGTTTTTAATTAATGAAAATCCAAAAATAAGAGTCGTGCCACGACCAAAACTAAGGCGCTTGGTGGGAGGCAACCCATCGTACTAATCATTTTTATTGTTTTGAGCAAATATAGGTGCAAGAGGTATTCAACGAGAAGATTGGTTTCAAATGACGATTTGGATGTATTGAATGGTAAAGGTGGTAAGTTAGGTATAAGGATGCATAAGGGTATGGATTGAGCATTACTCATGCTTAAATAGGCATCGAGGAAGGCTAGGACTAGGTAAAACTAGGCCACGAACAATGCAAAACCTATCCTATAGCCTAAGGTCTCGGAATCTAGTGTGCTATACACTATGCGCCTCCCATTCCTAAGTGTGCTTTTGACTATGCGCCACCTATGCTATAGCATTAGGTCTCAGGATCTCACATGCCATAGACTATGCGGCGCATATGTCTCTAAATGCCATAGACAATGCGCCGCATAGTGTATGGCATTCTTAAATAAATGCATGGCATAGTGTATGGCATTCTTAAATAAATGCATGGCATATGCTATGGCATTCTTCTCAACTAGGCAAAGCATTAGGCACCGCCTATGGTCACTTTTGGTCTCCAAATCCAATTTTAATGGGTCAAAACTCAACCCAACCTTTTCTTACAAATATGAGACTTAATCTTGAACCAAAAACACATTGGAAACCTAGCTCATGCACCACCTATAGTCTCCAAATCCTATCAAAAAGTTTCCTTTTGCTCTTTTTCTTCACAAGAACATCATCCAAAGGCTTCAAGCAAGTAAGTACTCTCTTATTCTTCATTTATTTCTCGTAAGTACTACATTGCTATGTCTATTATGAATTGCTAAATCGTATAAGATTGTTGGTGATGTTTATGTGTTTGGATAGTTGATACAAAATCATGTGAGTGAACATATACGTAGGAAAATCTTGACTTGTTTCCGACTTGAATTTGGTTTCAATAGCATTGTTATACTATTTTCGGAATTACTATGGCTATGAATAGTGCTTAATATTGTTGTTTGGATACTTACATGTTAGACTATCCCGACCATCGGGATAAGACTTATAGTGCCTACCGACATAAGAGGTTGTGATTGTTGTAAGAATAACTATTCCATGTGGTAACCCCTATGTAGTAGTGTTGCTATATCTACCATGAAAGTAGTCCAATGGCTACAAGTAAGTGATGCATTGCTGATTTTCTTGTCGGAATACAATCCTAAAACGTATGTCGACGAAATCTGAGTAATCGACCACTTTCACTTCACTGATTTGTGTTAACAAAACTAAGTGTGGGGTGGTACCCCTACTGCTTGTGTATAGATTGTAACCATTGAGATTGTGCTACCATTAACACTATTTCTAGTCTCAGGTACAATGGCACCCAAAGCAAGACAAGGTAAAGAAAAGTCTACCACTTCCCAAAAGAGCAAGAAACAAAGGCCGCAAGGAGCAAGGAGAACCCTCCTCGCCGCAAATACCTCGACTCACGCGTGGAATTAAGTGGGATACTTATGAGAAACTTCTGAGGATGACGACTCTGATGATGATTCCAATGCAAGGGGTATGACCCCAGACATAGAGGATAAGTCCGACCAACCAGGTTCCTCGTATTTATTTTCCACTGAGGACAGTGTCCCGACTAAGTGTGGGGTGGTGGTATTGCATGCTATACGTCTCTATTCGCATCTATGTTTGTTTGCATTTGTTTCATTTTTGTTTCGTTTTGTTTTTTTAGTAGTTAAATTTTTTTTTCTAGCTTCGCATGGAATTATTTTGATAGGCAGCATAAGATTATAACAAGAGTATGTGTTACAATTGTGACTATTGAGATGTTTAGGCTCTAGTTGTGACTCATTATGTGATATTGTGTGATTCAATTCCTTCACTTGTTGGGTCAAGAGTCTATATTACTTCCAATCAAGTCGACCATGTGCCTTGTGTGTGTGAGATAATCGTATATTCTATGATTGTGGCTGATGCCAGAACTTGCCTGGTATGTATGCAAAGCGAAAATAAGGAATGTAAGTTTAGGATATGATTTAGGCATTTCTTTGGCAACCTATATTTGTTTACCTTCAGTTTTACCTACCCATGAACATCATCCTAGTTAACCCTTTTTGAGCCTTTAGCCTATTTCTTTGACAACCTTGTATGTAAGCCTAATCCATTTCTTTCAAGACCATAATTTGATCCAAAATCCTGAGTGCTTTAAAGTGAAAAAGTCATGTGACAATATAAGAGGAAATTGGGTGAGTATAATGCTATAAATTGGAATGGTTTTTGAATGTGTTATGAAAAAGAAAGAAAGTGCTATCATAAGAGGTATGTTGTGAAAAGAAAAAGGAAAAGAAAGCTGAAAAGTGAGTTGTTCTTAAAATTGAAAAACAAAAGAGGAGAACAAGGGTGGTAGAACAAAATAAAGAAGAAAGGTTGAAAGAAAAAAATGTCAATGATACAAAGTAATGTATTAAAGCGCTTAGGAACCTAGTCACTATTCTTGGCCAAAATTTTCCTACCTGTCCCTTAGCCTACATTACAACCATCAAAAGACCTACTTGATCCTAATCTTAACATTCTAACATTTAGTGGAGTACTACATTAAGGGCAAGCCTATGGTTATCAGTTGCTACATATGAATTCTTTGCGAGAGTGAGAGCAAGGATATGTTGATACCCATGTTTGAAAAATATGCTATACTTGTGAGTGATTATGGGTACTATATTGTGAGACACACATTGTTGATGAGCTTTGTATAGTTGTATATGATTCTATGTACCTTAACGTTTGCATGCGAGTTGATCACCATCACTAGTCTACGCTAGAGGTTAAACTGTTTCTACTTATAATCAGAAAGCTACTCTTTGTTGATAATTGTTGTGCTTGTCTTAAAGAATGTTTCGTGTTGTTGCTGTAAAAACCCTAAGTTGATATTTAGAAGGACATGATATGTTGTTCGAGGACGAACAAAGCTCTAAGTGTGGGGTGTTGATGATAGGCAAATTTACACGCCTATATCAATATATTTTGCCCATATTTTAGCCTAGTTTGGAGAACAAACTATATATTTCATGCACTTTTTGTCCTTTTTCCTATAAATGAGCTAACAAACATGATTAGTAAAGTTTCAGGTATAAATGATGCAAAATTCAGCATTTTATGGCTTACTTGATGCAAAAGAAAGCTCACGAAGGAAGGAAAGGGAGTTTACACGCCTAAGGACCAAAACTGCTGCACGGAAACTCTGTCCCGGGCTAAAACAGCATTTCTGAAGACTCTGGGGACCTGGACCAAAACTGCTGCATGGAAAATCTGTCCCGGGCTAAAACAGCAATTCAGACTTTGGGGACTTACAGACACAAAGCTGGATTTTGACAATGATACATTAACCTAGTACAATTGGGTTATGTATTTCATTAGTTTATTTGGATTAGGAGAATGTTACATTAACCTAGTACAAATGGGTTAAGTATTTCCTTAGTCATAGTAGGAGTAGGATAGGAGTATTATAAATACCCTATCATGCTAGAGATTTTAATAAAGTCCTCCCTTAGTGGAGAGGCAACTCCTCCCTTAGTGGAGAGATAAAATTCTTTACTTAATTCAACAATTAATTTTCTTCCATCCCTCTCATCTACCACCACAAACACTTCTAATCTACTCTTCTATTCTTAAATTCCACAACAAGAGAATCGTTACTTGCTAAGGAATCACGCCACACGCCTATCACTTGAGCTACACTCCATTCACCAATATTGTGATATAATAATAATGCCAATGGTGATCTCCTTCGCATTCATGGGTAACTAAACCTCTCTGTTGGGGTTATGGAAGCCGAATGAGATACTATCTATTGCTGTGAGTTTGTGAGTTCGAGACACGTATATTGCTTATATCATTATTCTCTTCATCTTAATACAAATTCTTGTGGCTGCAGACGCATAGAATAACGCCAGTCTAACATTTAACTTGTTCGAGAGAAAGGTTATTTGTCTGGAAAAGAGATAATGTCAAGGTAGTAGGACACCCTTTCCTATTAAAAAGCTAGTGCCGTAACTGGACTAACCTCTTGGAGAATTCGTACCGTTAGACACGCTTTAAGCTCGAGAGAGTTAAAGTGAAATAGTCCTTGTTCAGGTCGAGAGACGCTTGGATTTACCATCGACTACAATTCTCTATAAGCAATTGCATGTCAAGACTCTACACACCCATAGCCAATAGAGACGTATACCTCACAAGGTGGACATAACCCCAACGCCTAAATTCTCATTGCCTACAACCAACGTGACAATCTTCCTCTTTTTACTTTGCTATTTTCAGCTTTTACTTTATTGTTTTGGTTACATATTACAATCCCCCCTTCTTACGAGACTTGCACCAAAAGTTTAGTAATTTTGCTTACTTGTTGGCCAAGCTATTCCCTATGGGATCGACACCCAACCCAGGTTGGGTTCTATATTTGCTAACGACCGCTTTACACTCAAACGAGAGTTGTAGATTGAGCGTTATCACCCGATCGAAACACCGAATTCGTTCATACTCAATCAGTAAAATATATGTAGAATGCCTGAACAACTCATAAAAGTGAGCATTATATTCTAAAAATATCATAGAAACCTTCTTTAATCTCAAAAGCTAACCTTTGAGATAATATCTAAAGCTACGAGTCATATACTTCTCTAAGAAAAACTTAGAGCATTGAGTCCATGTCAATGGGGGAGATCCAGCCATCTTGGAATAAAGGTAAACTCTCCAACAATGTAGAGCTAGTAAATCCAACTAAAAAGTAGTATAGTAAACCCTATGAGTCTCCACTATGCCCAAGTAACCAAGAACTCATATGCATCCTCGCCGGGTGCCCTAGACATCCTGACCTTAGTCAATCTTAAGATCTACCCAATATTTTATACTCCTCAATAGACATAGTAGGATAGAAAATTACTAATTGAAAAGCCATCAGCACTTGAGATATCTCCATTCTATGAGCCATAGCACTGGTTTCCCTACCTCAATACCACTCTGATAGATAGATTGAGCACATCATACAATGCACCACTAACCGAACTCAAGGGCTAAACTACAACATCCCTAAGCAATAAAAAAAAATAAAAGCTCTAGTAGAGCTTAGCCTATCCTATATCCACCACTGGCTAGGGTGGAGGAATCTCTAGAATAGGATAAAGAACAAAGACTAGTAAATCTCTTATTTTCTCTTGACCTCTAGGTTTTCCACTTCCCAGTAGGATCCCTAGTAAAAACCTTAGGGTCCTCATCTCCTGTAGAAGTATCTCATGCCCTAGACATCTAAAAAGTGTAAAACCAATAAATCTTATAAACCAACATAGCTCTAATCATGAAATGAGTGAGAAAAGTGTAGATATTCAAAGAATGTCTTATAGCCTCCTGGAGATAAGAAATAATGTCATTACTCTGATTGATACTGTACTAGATACTTGCTCTTATACCAAAAAGACAGGTGAACCTTGATAACACTCAACTTACACGTTAATTTGAGTGAAGGCGGTCATCGCTAATATATTTACCCAACTTTGATTCGGAGTTGAATCCATGAGGAACAATGTGAGTGGCAATTGAATTAGCTTGTAATAAAAGACTTGCTAAATTTAAACCTAGAATACATGTATGTAAATAAAATGGGGGTTTTTGAAAAGTGTCGAAACTAATGTTTATTTATTGACTTTTAAAGTACTAACTTGGGTCTACTAATAATAAGAGTATAATTAATTAAAATGGATCTTGGGACTATGCTTTCCTAGGGGCAAGTTATGCATGGGAACATCATGATTCAGTGCAAATTTTAATCATTGATGATTTTGTAGGATAGGGTTTAAAGTCCTTGACGCTAGTTATTAAACAAAACCTCCAAGATGTCACTCATTGAATCTTTTGAGTACTTAACAAGTTTTTCAATTCAAGCCACCCAATACCTCAATTAGGCACCCCTACTTGTAGGATGGTACCCAAGGGATAGTCAACCTAATATTCACCTTTACGTCTAAGATAGTGAAAATTAGAAAACTAAATCCAATAATTGTCTACCATTGCCTTGGTTTCCGCATCCCTCTTTTAAGGATAATGAGGGTTCCTAATCCCCCTTTCAAGTATGGTTTGAACTTTCAAGAGCTTGGGGTTTTAACCCACAAACCCATTTTGAGTATTCAGGGCTTTTACCCATAAATCCTAACTGACTTACACAAGCAATAGCAGAACCTAACACCAACACATTAGCATATACACAAATGAATCACAACCCACAAAAGTTAAATATTTATATTTTTGTTTTTTTAGGAAGGCAGAAAGGGACATCCCTCACTAAAATATGGTGATAGTAAAAAATTAATTTTAAGTTTATTATAGCGAGGGATTCTCCCTTGCTAAATAATAACAAATGAATTCATATTTCAAAGAAAATTTAAATATAACTTTATTATTATTTTGGCTAGCACCAACAATGTTTTAATAATAAATAAATAAAATTAAAATATAAGTTATCCAAAGATTCCATCGATATAGAACACATATATATACACACACACTTAAAAAAATATTATAATTGAATGAGTATCTTATAAAGTGATAATTGGAATATTTTAGTGGTATTCTTAATAAAAATTGATGATATATTAGCCTACGAGTTTGTCCATACTCAACACGGACCCAATATTTATATATTTTTTAAAAAGATTATGTGACGCACTTTATTCTTAAAATTTGTTCAATAAAATATTATTTTTTAATGTTTTTAGAAACAAATTGTTTTGACAATTTTCATTATTTTTTAATGAAATATTTTATGAATACACAATCCAGGGTTTATTTATAGCTGTTGACACCCAATTTTGACAGTCCAATACTCTTTTAGGTTGCTATTTTTAGCAAAATTATTAATTTCAAATATTAGTATTTTGTGCACGGTTATTTTTTTATTAAATAATTTTGAGAAACCACATTCATGAGTTAAAAAATATATAAATTATTTTATTACTCTTTAGTATCATTTTATAATCTCAGTATGACATTTTTATGTAAATGTGCACACTCAGAATTTACAAATACATTGTGTGGTATTTATTATTATTATTATTATTATTATTATTATTATTTTTTATTATTATTATTATTTACTAATATCAATACTTATTATTTATTATTATTATTATCAGTATTATTATTATCATTATTATTATTATTTATTTATTAGTTTTAATTATTGTTATTATTATTATTGTTATTATCCCTACTATTATTTAAATAACAACCTAAATTGAAATTAATTTGCCTAATTTATTTATCTTTTAGCCCAATTTTTATTTAAGTCATAACAATTTTAGCCTAGTTGTATTTAATTTATTACAATTATAATCAATTTATGACTCAATCTGAAGTTTTATTCAATTTTTATGGTCAAATTCTCGACTTGAGATCTCAACCGCCGATCGAAACTAATCAGACGACTGAGATCAAGATCCTCTTCTTTTTTTTAAAACTCAAATTCTCAAACCCTAATCTATTGACAATAGCCACAACCCCCTAATCTCTCTCTCTAGACTTCTTCTCCCTTCTCTCTAAAAAGTTGCCACCTTGCATTTCTAACCTTCATTCATCGCATCTCTAAATTTGGCAAACCAACCTACTATTTCGCCACGAACAACCACTACTCCAAACGAAAGACCCCATCCAAATCGATGCCATAAATAACAACACCAGCACCGCCACACTACTAGTGATCAAACCCCACCATCTCTGGCCATCGTCCAATCGGAGAGCTCCTCCAATCGGTACCTTTTGCGTTGTATCCCATACAAAATCACATCGGTGGAGACACCAGCCACTCCAATCTTTCCCACAAGCCTCAGTCGCCACTTTTCTCTTCCTCTTTAGCAAACCAGCATCGGCGTCGCTCCTACTTTGCCTCCCTCAACACTTTTACCTATAAAATAATCACCACAATAACCGATGCTAACTACTAACATTGTTCCCAAGCATGTTCCCTATAAAATTTTCAATACACGATGGTTTCACGGAATCCATCTCGATTTTGATTTCGCATTTAAGTTTTCATCTTAACATTCTCATCTTCTTTTGACATTATTTTCTTTGATTATCGAAGTTGGAATTAGTGATAGTTGATTTTAATCTTTATTTGATTTTTTTTGTGTTTTTATCTGCATTTTTTAATTAACATAAGTTAAAAACCCTAACTTGCATATAATGTTATGGCTTTTCTTACTTTCAACTACAATTCACCTCAAGTCAAGGATTTTGGACAATTTTGACTTGTCTATATTTTATCCTTTTGAATTTCAATCGTGATAAATGCCCTACATATATCTGAGCTATTTGGTATGATTCTGACTGGTTATTTGATATGCGCGGGTATATTTAAACTATTTTGATATAGTTTAGACTGATTGCTTGATCCGTGTAAATTTTTGATGATTTATCTTATTAATTCTGATAATAATAATTAGTTTGGACAAATAATTTGACAAGATGCTTGATTTTGTGAATTTGAATAGGTGGATTTATTGATAACAATTAGATACTAATTTTCAAGGTGATAATGGTTCATTTCAATTCCCTGAGATCTGTATTTTTGATCTCTTATTTCAGAGAATTTTAGGTTTATTTTTTTGATATGTTAGTTAGTAGATGTACTTTCTTTCTTTAACTTGTAGGTTATTAGATTTGCTTGTTTTTTCGATTTACACTTCTTTTTATGCTTTTGCTTCCATGATTTTTGTTTCTGTGTAATAGTGATCCAAGATTTATTGTTGTTTGATGAAGTTTTGTTCTTTGTTGTGTACTTTTTTGTTTTCTTAAACTATGTGAATCAATGGGTGCTAAATTTATTCGAAAAGGGTTCATTTTGGTTTCTGAGATGTTTTACTGTAATAACTGAGGACCTTTACTTTGGATTTTTCACTTGGTAACTAGATAAAGTCTTGATATTTTTTTTCTTTTTCTAGTGTGTGCTTTTGCTACAATGGTTTGTGTTTTTGTGCAATATTTATCAAAGGTTTGTTTTCTCAATTTCTAGTTATTTGATAAAGTTTTCATCTTTTTATGTGTACCCATTTATTTTCCTTATCTTTGTGGATTAATGGGTGTGGTTTTATTTGCAAAAGGTCCGTTTCTGTTTCACTATATGTGTATTCTGTGATTCTTGTTTCAGAGAATTTAGTTCATTTTCTTAATATATTTATTCTATTTTGAGCAATAGATAAGATTACTTTTAATTAGAGGTTATGAGTTTAAGATTGAAAATATAAGAATTTTTTTGTGTGTATAATTGATTTTATTCTTAGTGTTTCTCCTGCTAGAATTCTCACTTTTACGAACCTGAAAACTTGGATTTCCTTAGTTTTTCAGGGGGTTTACTTGATATGCTAATTTTTCTTATGCTTTTGTCTTTTTGTACTTCTCTGTACTATCTCAGTTTTTAAAATAAAATAAAACCTTGCCCAAAAAAAGTATTGTTGAACCAGAATGTTTTTTATGTGTGACTGCTTGATACTTTGGCCGAGAAGTATTTAGAACTGCTTGACCCATAATGAACTCCGATGCTGAATTCAACCTGATTGTTCTTTCTTAACACAACATGCTACTATACTTATTTAATGGGATGAAAATAGATGAGTTGCCTTGAAATAAAACATTTAGATTCCCTTTTGATAAGATAATTGGTAAGCATATGTGTTAGTTTGGTTGTGCTTCAACAATATGAATGAAACATGAAACTCCACTTGAGTGAAAGAAAGCAAATTAATAGATGAATGCCCCATTTCCTTGAGCAAGTTTTGTGCGTGAAATACTGAAGGTTTATTTAGTGAATTATGTTGTTTTTATTTTAACTATCAAATCTAAAAGCATCAACATCAATCGTAATTTTCTTCTCTTTTTCACAGGTGTAAAAGTGAGTTGAATGAACACTAATTGCAAGCTCAACACGTTATTGTTATTTTATAAGAAACCTCTACATATCTGTCTTAGTTTAGGATAGGAGTAATATTTAATATTATATTCAAGTTAGATTTTCTTTATGTTGAACTTGTTTTACTTTTCTTTTCCCTGTGAGGAGATATTACCTTAGTATAATTTTAGTTTTTTAATTGAATGAGTATGGGTGAATTTTATCAATCTGACATGTTTTATATTTTTATTTTTGATTTATTCAATTTTAATTTAAAAAATAATATCAATATGAAATAATTAAGTGTTTTCTTGTAATTGGTGACAAAAGATTTTATTATCAATAGATAATTATTAGAAACGAATAAATTAGATTTATCAAGACAAATATTTTTGTCACAAAATAAACTAGTTCATCATAAGTTTGACTATATTTAGTGACATATGTATTTGTCTCTATATCTTTCTATTTATATGATACAAATTAATTTTGTATTTTATGACAATCATAATTGTCAGTAATCATAATAATTTAGTGACAATTTTACATCGTCCGTAAAAACAAAATACTATTTTAGTGAAAAAATGATAGATTTAACTACAAAATTATTAATCTTTATTATAATAATAAATTTGTCACTAATTCATACATTTAAGGACGAAAATTTTTATTGCATACAAAAAAAGTTGTCAATAGTGACAAAAATACATTTGTTCTACCACGAAATATATATAACTCTAGCGACAATTGGTGTTGTCGCTGATTGAATTAAATAATTAGAGACAATGAAATTTTGTCTGTATTGATAACTTTTTAGTGACAAAAACATATCATCAACTACAACAAAAAATTATATTTGTATGACAAACAGATTCGTCATAAATGTTACACATTTGGGGAGGATTTTTTATTTTTTGTAGCCAATTTAACCTTTTTAGCGACGAAACACTAAATCATCTTTGTCTACTTTTAGCGAGCCACTTTTGGAGACGACTGACTGTCTACTTTTGTCAACTTTTAGTGAGCCAGTTTTTTCTACTTTTAGTGAGCCACTTTTAGCCAATAGCCTTTCAAATTTGTTGTAGTGAAAAATGCACCTTATTCTAACATAATCCCAAGAGGAAGAACTAGCTACCAATAAGAGTAATAACCAAGATATACCCAATAATCTCCATTGATTAGATTTATGAAAGGCTAAGTGAATGTTACTTCAAACTTTGAACTTCAACAAATCTTCAATAGGAGTTAACTAATCGTTCACTTGGAAGCTACTCCAATGTATTTCACTTAAATTAATACAATAAATGTCCTCACAAAATGGGAATTAAGGAGTAGAAAAAGTTTCAATAATTGGATGTAATGGAATAATTCCCAAAAGGATAAGGTTTGAGTCTTTAAAGTGGAAACTTGAGAACAGTTGGGTGCATTTACATCCTTTCCCTTTGTTTCTTTTTTCACTAAGCCACGAACGTGGAAGCTTGTCCGCATTCATAGCCACTGTGACTGTGCTCAGAGCCATGCAATTGAGGTATGTTGACTTGCTTGATTGATCGTGATCGTAGTCCTAAGACTGCAATTGCGGTAACTGAGGCTATGTTTTTCTCCAGGTCTTCAAGCTGCACTTTTTTTCCTTCTTCTGATTTTCTTCAGCTTACACCCAGATATTTTCATCTCATTACCTATGTGCCTACAAAATGTGGATATTAGTGCATTTAATCACAAATACATCTCACTTATTCATTCAACACATGGTGATGTGCATGAATAATGGGTGAGAATGAGTGGTAAATTCACCACTCATCAAACCTAGGCTGTAATACAAATTTTCCATGACCCAATTTCATGAGTCATGATGTCACCTACTTTAACCCACCAGTAGGTAAGCCAAATCACAGCCCAAAATTATAAGTAATTGGCTAGATAGTGAAAGATTGCATAAATACTAGAAATATATGTATGTAAATGAATTACAAGGAATAAATCATATGAAAACTTACGTATATAAAAGGAAATAAAGAGGAGAGTAATATCATTCCATGATTTAGTAAGGTTAGTACAATAGACTCTAATCAAAAGAATACGAGTACTGTCACTTTCAAATACATATCATAAAGCTTATCAGTTCATACCCTTCTCAACGCTTCTCTTTCACCCATAGAGCCTAAAAACTCTTTTTTAAAAAAAATTAAAGAATGAATTTTCATTATTATGGTATTTTGTATGTTCAAGAAAGATTGAATTTCATGTTTTCATGGTGGTTTTTAATTCAATTCAGATCATGTATGATTCCACGCAAGATTTTAAATTCCTCATGCTATTAATTTGAATTTTCTGCTTTAGTCAAGTAAATTTCATGATAGATCCTAAATTCATGTTGTTTAGCAACATTCCTATTTTTTAAATTCATGTCTTCCACATGTTTAATGAAATTTACATATCATGTTAAGTCAATTTCAAGATGAATCCCCAAGTTATGAATATTTTCCATGGAACCTTATTGTTCCCTCATGTTTAAGACATTCTTACGTTCAAAATAAAAACTTTAAATGTTTTGATGAAATGCCCATGACTTATTTCAAGATAATTACACATGAATTTCCCAATTAATGATTTTTGTTAGGTCACTATGCTATGCTCCCATGTTGAAGATATTCCCATGTCCAAGATCATGATCACTATGTGTTTAATGAATTGACCCATGTTAAAGCCTTAATTGGCTATTTTTAATATTGAATTCATGCTACTGCAACATTTCTAAAACTATCCTTATGCTTAGTTCAAACCATGAATGACAAGTGTTTGATAGAATGTCTTTATGAATGAATTATGGACTAGTGAACATTTTTATGTTTTCAAGATCATGTTATGCTCTACTTTTCATGCTATCAAGTCCTGGGGTATTCAATATCCCCGAAAATATAGTTATTGACCTAGAGCTATATTAGTTATAGAATAGTCTCAGAAATATCACGATCAGTAGTATTCAGTCAGTACAAAACTCAGTATATTCAATCAGACATCAGAACTTAGTTTACTCAGTAATAGTTCAGTCCAGCCTTGTACAATTTCAAAATTCTTTCAATGTCTGTTCAGTTAGGAGTACGATTTAGCATCTAGTGAACCCAAGGATGGGGACTCACCTGCCAGTAGATGTTGTGATACTTTGAAGCAGTCCTTGTGTTCTAGAACTATGTAGCTAGTATAGGTTGAGATGTCAAACTGCCATATTAAAGGTTGATGATGTGTTTTACCTTTTAGATAGAGGGAACCACCGTTCTCATTCAGCGGACCTTCCATATTGAGGGTGACTCTTCAGCTTGTCTTTTCCATGCACTGTACTGACACCCTTCCAACTTGGGTTATAGGTTAGACCCTTATTAGTTTAGAGAGGAGATTGTTTGTTAGATGAACACTCCCATAGTTACAGTTTTAGTTCCAAACTCAGTATGGAACTTAGTTCAGTTCTACAAAATTAGGACTATCAGAAATAGTCACCCAATTATCAGTTACTCAATTATCAGTAATCGTAGCTATCAGTTACTGAGTTATAAAAACTCAGTATTAAGTTCCAATATAGTCTCATTTACCATCATAGTTATAGTATCCATCATAGTCTCTGTCCCATAATCAGATCAGTAACTCAGTTCAGCTTCAGGTATGCTTGACCATAGCATACAGTTATTGGTTATCAGTTCCTTCCTCATATGAATAATTCTCTACAGTTTCAGTCTAGTTATTCAGACTAAGTACAGTTTAGTCTTATATGACCAGTAGTCATCTATTAGTAATTTAGTTAATCAGATAAGTTAGTATGTTTATGCATTCGTGCTCAGTGTGATTGTACATTCAGATCCTCAATTTATATCAATCTCTATCACGTAGTTTCAGACCCAGTATTCATACAGTATCTATGTTTAATCATATCCTAGCTTCAGTTATACTTATGTCATTAAAATAAAGTTTTACAGAAACTAAGTGTAGAGATTCACCATCTTATTAGAGAATGTTTGTCACTCATGCTTTAAGATATTTCAGTTTTCAGTTTATTGCAGCCTGTTAGTGAGTTTACTTACACTTAGCATGCATGTTTTACGATTACATATAAAATCAGTTTTACTTATTGCATTTACCCCTGCATACTCAATACATTCCAGAAGTACTGATCCATATATGAATCTGTATGGCTACATTATTTCATAATATAGTTACTAATTGTATCCCACACATAACAATCAGACAGTTGTAGATTCCATCCAGCAGGTGATGAGTTCTCTTACTTCGGGAACTCCAGATAGTTTTAGTTCATGTATAGTTTATATATTTTCCATGTGTATTGATTAGTGGTAGTCAGAGGAATGTCCCAACTATCTATAGTCACCGTAGTAGAGGCTTCATAGATGTCAGTCAGAGTCGGTCATGTAATTCCAGTTTCATCCTTCTAATTTATCAGATTGTAAAGCTTTATCGGTATTTTATCTAATTTATCTTTTTAGTAAGATCATGTTTCCGCACAGAAGAACAACTATTTATTATGTTATAATTCAGTTGCTTAACAGTATACTAGTTCATAAGTTAGATTGGGATCACTTATGGTTCCAAGAACCGTATGACGACTAGGAGGTAGTCTCGGGTTGTTACAACATAATATTCTCAAAATAGAAAGAATATCCATAAATTAAAAAGGGAGAAAAGGCAACACCAGCTCTGAGAGTCACCTTGTCTCCAAACTCTCACTAGCATAATCATAACATTAATGGGGCCAGCTACTACTCGTATCTGCACCAAAAAGATAAAAAATCATAGTATGAGTACCAACACTACGAGTGCTCAATAGGCATCATCATCCTATTAAGCTAAATCATAATATAAATACAATAAAATATGAGATAAGTAAGTTAAGTTAAGGAAAAAGGGTAAACCTAGAAATAATACTGCAAACGCTGAGCATACACAACTGGAATAATGAAAGTAAGGATAACATAGCTATTTCTAACATAACTGGGCCCTTAAAAGTCTAGAAGAAATAAATAAAGTAAATAGATAACCTAAAGCGGGACCCCATAAGACCGACAGATGCAACCAAGAAGAAGTAATAATAATGATTACACCAATCGCTCATATCTCAAAACCATAACTATGGATCTTTTTATTTTGTAAACACCATACTCAAACCAATTCCATAACTGTCATAAATAACCTCTTCATGCCAAACATTGACCGAAACTAGTGTTTGGTACTTGAATAGAAACTAATATCATGAATACATACTTGAACCAAAAGTAATATCATCAATAACACTTGAATCAAACCATCTTAATATCATAAATTACCTTAGTGGAACTGATCTTATCATCTCCCAAATACAAATCTAGAATAAACCATCATATAACAATGATCTCCTTGGCTTTAGAATATAATTAAAATATTGTGTAAATTCGTATTGAGTCTACAATGACTAAAAGAAATCTTGGCCTAAGGGGGTAGAGGGCCCCACTTATAATTCTAAAGACCCATTCTAAAGAAAATTTTATCCAAACTAGACTAAGGTGTCAAAATTCAGTATGAGGTACTAAATAAGCTTCATTGCGACCTAAGATAGTTATTTTACTTAAGGAATTGGGAGTTAGGTCAATTATACCAAATCCCAATCTTTTATTCGGCTAAATAATCCCACACACACTAAGAATACCTCTAAGTCCTAATTCCAAACCCAAATCTACCACAATATAATATCATAAGATAATTTAATCCAACATAAGAGAAAGGTAAGCCTAGCCTACACGACGCCAAAGAAAATCTGAAAAAGTTCGCTAAAATGATGATTTCCTTTTTTGAGAAACATCCGCATAACTCCACTCTATTAATCTAGTAAAGTATGTGTTAATACAAGAACAACATAATGCATATTTCATTTTTATGATTCTTGTCCAAAGTCAAGTCAAAATCCCATATGGGGTTTGGTTACAGAATCACACTTTCAAAGCTGTCAACCCATCCCTCCAAGCTCAAGGATTATTTACCTGAAGAGTAGGTAAATTCCTAGATCAAACGATACTAAAATCAACCTATAGAAGAAATAATATAAGAATTAAATGGAAACTTACAAGGATTTCAATATGGAAATGATTATTTTGAGGTCACAAAAACTACATCACCCAAAGGTTAGCCTCCCAACTTCCCACACTTCCGAGGTCTTTATAGCTCTTGATAATTGGGATAAATGAGAGATAATTGGGATAAAGTCTGAATTTATTGCCATTCAGGTACTACTTAAGCTGTTATTGCTAAACCGGCTTAGTACCTCTAAAGTTGTACGCGACTGGTCTAGCCTTCTACTAAATCACAATAGCTTCTTCTTAAGTAACCTGTACCTTAGGGGACAAGCTTCCACTAAAGCAGACTAGCTTGGCAAGCCTTGATCACTATATCAACAAACTGGCTGCTTAATCACACTCCGCTAAAGAGAACAAAGATCCACTTTAGCGTCTGCAAAAATTGAGTTTCACTAGATAAAACCTGGAAAAATTCCAAGTTTCCACTGGACCCTCGAGATTCATTTGTAATCCCATAAACATAAAAAAAACTATTCTACCCTATCAATTTCAACATTATGTAGTCAATAGGAACATTAAAATTTCTATCCTTGGCTGTTTTAATGAAATATGGGTCCCACCTCCAAGGGCATCTCAACTTCTAACCAATAGCTCAAAATGGGTTTGGGATCCGTGGGACCTAAACCAAAGGTCCCCTAGACTAAAATCGATGTTTCTGTATTGACGGAATTATCAAAATATGCATACAAGGTCTCTAACCTAAATTTTATTCTCCATAGCCAATCTTTACCAACAAAGACTTTGAAAGAAAGAATTATCTCTAAAACCCAAACGAACTACCTAGTAAGTAAACTTTCAGCTCCATCAAGTCATAAATGACTTGCGACAGCTATAGAAAAGCTCTAAATAGTACAAATGTGTGTAAATATAGAAAATGAAACAGAGGGTCATTAAAATAAGAGAATAAAGTTAAAAATTTAATATATTCTATTCTTGATGAAAATGAAAATAGCTCTTCTTTTAAAGAAAGTCTTAGTAATGATGATCATCTTAATATAGCATACAATAAAACCAATAGTGAATTAACTGACTACTGTAAATACATAGTGATTCTATAAAGGTCATTACCAATAATGCTAAGCAAAAAAAGGTCATATTTTATATGATCGATCATCTTGAATGTCCAAGCCTTAAGAAGAAATATTTACTAGCCTTAAAAGATATATTCTTAACCTATAGTTTGATAAAAAAACAACTGAAACCTTTAAAATAAAAAATTCTATAAAAATTTTACAGAACATAATTTTTAACCAGTAATATAGGATCTTGAATAGAATTATTACATATAAAAGTCAAGCAAAGACTTAGAAACTTAGAAACAATTAGAAACTTAGAAACAAAGTCACTTGCTAGTAAAATACTAAGTGATTTAACATCTAACAAAGATCCAAATCACATCAATTTGAGTTTTTATAAATGATACCCCCAAAGTACATCTCTCTTGCGAGAGAGTAAACAGTCGCTGTCAAATATAGAACCCAACTGGGTTGGGTGTCGAATCCCACAGGGAATACCATGTTTACTAAGTATTGTGAATGTTATTAGAATGTTGATCTAAGGTTCCTGAGTAGAATGGAGTTTGAATGAGTTAACAGTGTTCTTTTGTATTTGTGTCACATAAAAGTCCATCTACTGAAGTTAATGTAGATTTAATTTCAATAAGAATGAATTAACTAGAGTTATGCTCACCCAGAAGTTCAAACAATTACGGTTGCGGTTTTGTGTTCGAATGCTAACTTATGTATTCAATTGCAAGAATTATTGAATTCTAAGGATTACCCACGTGTTTCTCAACCTAATAAGTATTTCACCCTTTACTTCCCTCAAACTTAAAGGATTCATGCATTATTAAATAACACTCTCGTCAGGGTTGATCCTGTTAAGGCATCAACCTCTTAACCCAAAAGGTAAACCTATGGAATTCATGTGAATCACTTCTTTTCCCAACATCCACTTTCTTATCATACAAGTGGATTTCATGGCCTGACTTCTCAAGTTTGCAACAAAGAGATATCATTATAATGAAGAAAGATTCATTCAATTTAGATAGATGTTAGAAATCTAACAAATTCATAACCCCAAAATAGTTCTCTACATCAAGGCTCTTATAACCCTATTTATGGGAGTTTAGCTACTTATATCCATATGACAAATCAAAGATATATTGATGTTCATAAATGGCTTCAAGAGGGCACTTACAAAAGTCATAATATTGTTCTTCTCAATCTTTAATGGAAATAATAAAAACTAATAATCAAATCTCAACTCTAGATTCAAATCTCAATAGAAAGTGTTACATAACTCTAAATAGAGGATAAAGTATGAAACTAATGATAAAAGATATAGACTAAACCCTAATACTTGGTACTTATATGATTCCAAAACTGGGGTTTAAAAATTCAAACTCAATTTTTTTTGGTTTATGGTCGATGGGTCAAGCAATGGTTCATCATAGGTCTAACGATCCATCGCCTGTACCATCGTTGGGTCTCCAGTGACTCCATTCTCTGCTTTTGGGTGATGGTTAGTGCTATAGTCCATCGTAAAGTCGATGGTCTATCACATGGATTGTCACAAGGCTTCAAGTGATTAGGTGTTCTGTATCTTGGTCATGGTTTAGACCAACGTTTCATCACAGAGCCGATGATCCATCACATTGACCATTGCAGGATGTCCAGATTCTATGACTTCTTCTTTTAGTTGATGGTTGAGAAAGATGGATCATCGCAAGGTCAACGGTCCGTCGTCTAAGCCATCGCTGCTCATTTTACCTCTTTTTTGCTCAGATTATCCAAGTTATCTTTCACACTCAGTTCTTATCCTGAAAGAACTAAAATACCATGTTAAATACAACAATGTCTACTTTACAACATACAATTATCCTAATTAAAAGGCCAAAAATATTCCATCAAAATTCGCAACCTCAACACCCTCAACTTACGGCAATTGCTTGTCCTCAAGCAACTTAGCACTAGGATACATATAAGAACAACATCACTATGGGCATTATATAGTAAAACCAACACAATCATACAATCATTCCACTACCTATTTGGTAATGCTATCTCAACACACATGGATCTACAATTGGCATTAACTACTAATCAGCATATTCGCTGCTACAGATACAACACCTTAAAAATAGATATAACTCAACATACCCTCTTAGCCAAAAAACTCCACCTCATATCACAGAGTTAAATCATGGTTGAAACTAGGTTTTTCACTCTCAAAAAAGAAGTTACAACACCATGTACACCTATAAACTTGCCCTTGTCATCTAATGTTCTCTCATCATTGACTCGCCAAGATCAAATAGGACTTGCTAAGGATTGTAATGAGGTTTTAAGCTCAGTAAAGGTTTCATTTAGATAGGTGAATTAATGTACAAGACTTCACTCTCTTTACCCTTTTTGGTGTCTACTTACCAGAACTAAAGACCCTTTTATTTATTCGCAGTTATTCATCAGCACTTTTATCATAACCTAATTTTTTTCTTTCCTTTATTTATGATGATAACACTTCATCAGCCATCCTATTTTTTTAAGATGATAACACAGCATTAACCATCCTCAACTTATTCTGATGCACAAAGTTAAGGTGCACAATATCTAATTAGATTGCTAACTAGACCAGGCTCGAATGCTACCCCTTAAATCAATTTCAACTCAACCTCCTAGGTTGCCAACAATCCAGCAGTAGCCACCCTCAACATAGGCATTTTACCTAAGTGAAATTTCACAATGTCCATAATTGGACCAGGGCCAAAGCTAAGTGCTTAACACCTTCTAGAGAGTGAATTAAACTTATTTGGATAGAAAACCACTAACACAGCTCAATAGGGTTGACAAAGGAAACACAATATTTTTGGTGGGTCAATCATCTAGCTAAGTAGACTAGCAACATATGGAGGACTACAATCATCTATTATTGGGTCAACATACACAACAATATCTAATGAATCAGGAAAGTTCTAGATGTACCACTTATGTTAGAACTACACAAATACTCACCCATACAAGCACTGAGTTAGTCTCTATCCTACTAATTCTTGGGATCCAGATCACAAAGCTATTCTTTTCTTTATTTCTAACTTTTAATGCCATTATCAGAGTCACACATGGTTGCACAATACTTTATCATTTGGTAAGAGGAATTAATTATACAAAAATAAAAAATACAATTTTGCCAAAATCAATTGTCATCTATATATGTACAATAAGGTGCTAATAGAAATGGAACTTTTATTTCATGAACAACATTACTAACCTAACATGTCTTGAGGAAAGAAAATTTCAACCCTATAGTTAATCCTACCCAAAAAATGAAAATACAACAAGTTAATAACAACCTAGACATACCGATTCTCCTAGATAGCACATGGTAGGAAAAGAATATCATCAACACAATCCCCCATGGTACAAGCACATCCCACCCCCAAATAAAAATAATGTTTTGTCCTTAATGCATATAATATAAGTACAAAGGAGTCAAAATACTTACAGTTCCTCTTAATCATTTGAGGTGTCGGTGAAATATGGTGAGCCTCCAGCATCCTCACTTGGTGCAATGTTGGCCCCTATGGTAGTAGGAGCACTCAAAATCTCTTCCTCCAAAATTGGAGGTATCACCTGTCTAACAGTGTCTAAAATTTGCACCCTGACTGGGGCAGAGCTTATGGAAACACCTCCAGCTTCATCCTATATTCTCTTCTTCCTCTTCTCCTATAATTTCTTCAACTTTTTTTATCTTTTTCTACATCTAGTATTCTTCCATTTCTTCTGGTGTAATGGTTGTATGATTTCTTTCTTCTCTACTCTCTTTACTACCCTCTAAGCTTTTTCATCTATTTTAGCCACTTTTTTACCTTTATCTTTGATTGGTCACCTCATTAAATTAACAAGGCCTTCATCTTCAGCGTATTCAATTTGAATAGGATCAAATATGGGCTGATGTGGTTATTGACTTATCCTATCCACATCAGACCAGAGTTTTCTAACTTTCTCAGTCAACATTACAAAATTTAGAATGGACAGGGTATCCAACCTCTTATTGATATGCTCCTCTATGTTATCCATTCATAGCTAGATGTTCCTGAAAGTCCGTTTTGCTCCCTTCATAATTATTTCAACAAAGGTTTAGAAATTTGCCCCCCATATAGCTAATTTCTTTTCAATCCTTTTCTATGCTCGTACATACTTTACAAAATTTTCTTGGTTTAGTCTGTATTCTGAGTATTAGGGTACAACAGATACAGAGTCTACAGTTCCACCCATAGGCATCGAAGTTGAACCTATAGAAGTAGTAGGAGGTACGTACGTAGCAAGTGGTAATGGCACAACTGAAGGACCCACTGCTGATTTAGTAACTGGCTCTAACTGATTTTGTTGAGATAGAGGCCTGTTGAATCGCATATCAAACTTTGGGTCATCCCTCATATTTTTAATATCCTACTTATGTGTCTCCTAGATCTCATTATCAACTTCGCTAATCAAAGGTCCCTTCACTTGCTTGCACAATTCTGTGATAAGGTATGGGAATGGCAGTGCAGTCTGAGTTTTATGAGCGTGAAAGAACAATTCATAAGAAATAATGTGGCATAAATCCACTGTCAGTCCCTCAATCAAATATGCAACAATCACGGCTCTAGTGAGTTCTAAGAGGTCATCACTTCTCGGTGGCATCAGTCTTAGCCTCATAATTGGCCAATAGAACTTGGCCCTAAAATTTTGGGATGGCTTAGATATCTTTTTGCATGGATTATGTATCCAAGCAGGATCCCTTCCATCTGTCAGTATTCTGGCTAATCATGGCTTTTGTTGCATTAATGTGAACAGTCGATGCTCTAATTCTAAAATTATCCCCAGGATCTGATATTCCAACCCAAACAAGAACCTTCAATGTTCGCTTTGAGATATCTATGTAAACTCATCGCACAGGGACTATATCAAGTTTGTTCATATCTATAGTTGATGCACCTTTAGGGCAATCTTTCTCAAGAAGTATCAAGTAATTAGAAAAACACTCATGCACCATATTTGGCGGCCTACTCATCCATCCAGTTCATACTTATTAAAATGTGCTCAAGCTCTAGGTATTCGTGTATGATTTTTGTCACGATATGGAATTCCTCAAAAATTGACCTATTTATGTGTACCCTATCTGTTGGTGCCAATCCTTTGTAAAATTTCTCTCGAGCACCCTCAATCTGCCACCGCATATCTTCCTGCACTTGCAGATCCTTGTGTCGAACCAAATTTAGATCTGTTTGTTCTGGACTTTCCTCTTGGATGAGGTTAGATACTACAACCCCTTTCTCAACCTAGATTGAGCTAGATTTTCTACTACAAATTCTTTCACCCTCCTCTTCTAACTTGGAGAATAAAGAGATGACCAGACGATTTTGCCGGGTGTTGGGTACCGGGGCATCCGCATCTTGTGATAGCCCTTGTTTGGCCCTTTGGCCTCTACCGATACCCCTATAGTTGGTAATTTATTTACCATTATATCTGCAAATTAAATGAATGTCAATTCATAACTTAAACCAGAAGACAAAAAAAATTATGGACCAGCGACAGCTAGGGAGATGGTCCGTTAATCCTGTGACTGTTCGTCGACCCAAACCGTCGGGGTCTTTCTAGTAACTTTGATTTTGAGAAAGTTGCAATGGTTTCAGGCAATTGGTCATTGGGTATCCGACATTCCGTCACTCTGACCGTCGCCTATCATTTTCACTTTCAAACTTTTTTTTAGCATTTCATCAAACACCTTGCACACCTTCAGTTTAAACACGATCATTCATGGTTTTTTCACCAGTTATACACCCTTTATTTTGATTTCTCTTGATCCATGGGCTACTCAGACTTCACGCAGGATAGAGTTTGTCATATTTTCTCTTAGTTCAAACCCACATAATAAAACTCAAGAATCAGAGAGAAATATTTCAATATTGCAAACTTCACATGCTTTATTTATTCATGGTGTTGAATCACATAGAAAGTAATTGGGAGAACATACCTTAATGGTGCAGTACTTACTTGTTCACTTGACTTGTACTCTAAACACCAGACACAAAATAACGCCTGACTTCTATGAAGACTCTTTGCTTGTGATTATAACAATAAAGATAAACTAGACTTTAAATAGATGGGGAAGACGAAAGTGGAAAGTCTTCAGCTAGAATGAAAGTATTTAATTGTGTTGAATAGTTTGGGAGTTACTCAACCACTTCAAATTATCTATATTTAAACCATTTGGGTTAGATAAGAATAATATAAATGGCTATTTAAATTGATCCGACCCGACCTACTGAAGTATGCTTATAAGTTATGGTTCGTGCGACGGTCTGTCACATAATCGACAATCCTTCGATAAAGTCGTCGATCCCTTCTAGAGAACTTACCTTGGGGCACATTGGAGAGAGTTCAGTCGACAGTCCATTGCAGATGAGATGGTCCTTCGGTCAACCTAGATTCTGGACTTTGCTGCCATGCTACCACGACAATCCATCGAGTTGCCAACGATCCATTGGGTAACCCGTCGGTCACCCTAAACTTTTTCAGTGTCTATTTTCCTGCACCGTCAGACCTGCACACCTACACAAACCCTTCATCTTGTATAAAACAACAAAAAAAACACCAAAATAACTTCAACTAATGCTATACACCAACACAATGTGGGTTGCCTCCCACTAGCACCTGATTTATTATAGCGGCACAATGCAATTATCTCGATTACTCAGACTTCTTTATGATAGATATTATCAATAATTTTTATCGAGTCCCTTGGACCGATATAAAATTTAACACGTGGCCCATTAACCTTGAAGACACTTCCTTCTTTATTTTCAGGTTCCACTACTCCAGATGAGCAGACTTGGTTAATTTTAAACGGGCTAGACCATTTGGATTTGAGCTTACCTGGAAATAGTTTGAGTCTGGAGTATAATAGAAGCACCAATTCACCTTTCTAGAAATCCCTCTTTTCAATCTTGATATCGTGGTACTTCTTAATTCTTTCATTGTATAGATTAGCTCAATCATAATCTACAAGATGGAATTGATCCATCTCATTTAGCTACCCCAGTCTCATATTTCCTACCCCATTCTAGCTTAGACTAAGATGTTTCAGTTCCCATAATGTTATATGCTCTAGATCAATCGGTAAATGGAAAGCCTTGCCATAAACCAATTGGTATGGTGACATACCAATGGGTGTCTTGAAAGCCATTCGATATGCCCATAATGCATCATCCAGCTTCCTAGACTAATCCTTTCAGCTAGCATTTATAGTCTTGGCAAGGATAGCTTTTATTTCCTGATTGGAGATCTCCACCTGCCCATTGGTCTATAGGTGGTATGGAGTTGCCACCTTATGCTATTTGACTTCGTATTTTTCCAAGGAAGCTTTGAATATCTTGTTCCAAAAGTGCGATCCTCCACCGCTTATGATTGGATGTGGTACCCCAAAGCGAGAGAAGATATTTCTCTTTAAAAATACAACCGCCTATTTTCCTTCATTATCCTCCAGGGCCAGAGCCTCAACCAATTTTAACACTTGCTCAACAGTAACTAGTATGTACCTTATCCTAAATGAACACATGAAGGGCCCTATAAATTCAATGCCAAGATATCAAACAGTTCTACCTTTAATATCTTGGACATTGGAATCTCATAGAACTTTGAGATAGACCCTTACCTTTGACATTGGTCACATTTCTTTACGAACTCATAAGCATCCTTGAACAAGGTGGGCCAATAATAAGTTCTTTATAGAACTTTTCTGGTAGTACGATCACCAACATGGTGACCTCCAACTAGGGAAGCATGAGTCACTTCCCGTACACTAATTATCTCCACTTTTGGAATGCATTATCTAGTAACGTCATCCACACACCATCGAAAAAGATATGGCTAATCCTAGAAATAGTGTTTCACATCATGGAGAAACTTTTTCCTTTGATGAAGATAAAAATTCTCTAACATTACTTCACTTACCACGTAGTGTGTGAAGTCAGCATACTAAGGTAATTTTTTGAGCACTACAACCAATACTTTCTCATTTGAAAAGGAATCATCAATTTCAAGATCGTCTTTTACTGCCTTCTCGCCTTCAAGTCTAATCAGCCACCTGATTCTTACCTACCTTGCGATGCTTGACCTTAAAGTCAAATTCCTAAAGTAGCAATACCCACCGGATCAACCTTGGTTTAACGTCCTTCTTCGCCATTAGGTATCTCAAGGCAGCATGGTCAGTGTGCACCACTACCTTGGTACCTAGCAACTATAACCAAAGTATCTGAAAAGCATACACCACTGCTAGAAGTTCTTGCTCTATCACTGTATAATTCTTCTGAGCCCTATTTCTGGCCTTGCTTGCATAATATATCGGATGAAGCAATTTCTCTTTCTTTTGTTCGAGAACAGCTCCAAGTGCCACTCCACTGGCATCACACATAATCTCAAATGGCTTCGTCCAGTCAGGAGCAACAATAATTGGAGCTTCCAGTAGCTTCAACTTAAGGCATTCAAAGGCCTTTATACTATCATGATCATAATCAAATTTGGCTTCCTTCAGCAAGAGTATGCAAAGTGGGTTTGTAATATTTGAGAAATCCTTTATAAATTAGGGATAAAACCCTACATGGCTAAGAAAACTGCGTACCCTTTTGACTGAGATAGGAGGGGGTAATTTCTCAATCACTTCAACCTTTGCCTTGTCTACCTCAATGCCTTTAGCTTAAATTCGATGACCGAGAATAATGCCTTCCTTCACCATGAAGTGGAATTTTTCCCAATTAAGGACAAGGTTGAACTCTTCACACTTCTGTAATGCCTGACTCAGATTTAACAAGAACATCTCAAAGGAATCACCGATAACCGATAAATCATCCATAAACACCTCTAAGGTGTCTTCAACCATATAAAAAAATATTAACGTCATGCACCACGGAAAAGTGATGGGTGCATTACATAACCTAAAAGGCATTCTCTTAAAATCAAACGTAACATATGGGCATGTGAATGTCTTCTTATCCTGAACTTCAGGAGCTATGGAAATCTAGTTATAACCAAAATCTCTATCTAAGAAACACTAACAACCCCTTCCAGCCAATCGATCAAGCATTTGATCCATAAAGGGTATTGGGAAGTGATCCTTCAATGTCCCCGTATTGAGTTTTTGGTAATCCATACATACCCTCTACCCAGTAACAAGTCTGGGTGGAATCAACTAATTTTTCTCGCTAGCCACCACTGTTATGCCCCCTTTCATGGGCATGCACTGAACAGAACTCACCCACTTACTATCCAATATAGGATAAACCAGTCCTGCATCTATCTAATTAATGATCTCCTTCTTCACCAACTCTTGCATAGGTTGGTTTCAGCAATGTTGGTTCTCAGTAGTCGGGACACAATCCTCCTCCAGCTGAATTTTATATATACATACCCCAGGAGGAATGCCAATGATGTCTGCAATCGTCCAACCAATAGCTATCTTATATCTCTTAAGAATAGAGATGAGGGATTCCACCTATTGCTCACCCAGAGCATTCACAATAATAATAGGTAGTGTATTCCCACTGCCTAGGAACACATACCTCAAATGACTGGGTAACTCTTTCAGCTCCATAATAGGTGGTTCTTCTATAGAAGTCTTAGCAGGTTTATTGTAATGATTTTTTAAGTCCAGATCCAACCTCATCGGTGCATATGAGTAAGACCCCATGTCCTTCAAGGAAAACACTATCTCGTCATAATCTTATATACCATTCTGTTCAAAATTCATCAACACGGCAGCTAATGTCTCAACAACAATTTTTTTCAATCAGTGCTTCCTGCTCCTCCTTATAATAGACATCCACAATAGAAAACACGTTTATTTCCTTGTTTTTCTTGATTGTCACACATCAAACTGCACCACTTTACCATTCGACCTAAATAAGAGCTCATTAACTCATAAATCAATCAACATACTTTCGATTGTGAGAAAAGGTCAACCCAAGATTATGGACACCTTAAAGTCCACCTCAGAATCTACAATGATGAAATCCGTAGAAAATATGAAACTAGCAACCTTCACCATCACATCATACAAAATACCAACAGGTTGTTTTACCGAACTATCCGCTATCACAAGTCGCATGTTAATGGGTGTGGGGTCTCCCAAACCCATCTTTTTGTAAATAGATAGCGACATCAAATTGATGCTAGCTCCCAAGTCACATAGAGTTTTTGAAAAGTCAAGAGGTCCAATAGTGCATGGGATATTAAATGCTCCTGGATCTATCTTTTTCTACAGTGGAGACCTTAGGTAAATAACATCACAATGATAAAGATTGCCCATCAGCTGAAAACTAACTGACCACTTCTTCGTGATGTGGTCTTTCACGAACTTTCCATACTCGGCCATTTACTTCAATACCCCCACCAAAGGTAGATTAATCGAAAACTACTTAAGCATAGCCATGAATTTGCTAAACTTTGTATCATCAGCCTTCTTCTTCAACCGATGGGGAAATAGAGGGGTGGTTTTAGAAGAATGTTAACCACCATTTCTGCCTTCTCTCCCTTATTCTTTTCCAACTCATCAACCTACTGATTGTTGGATGGTGCATCATCAATCACCTCATCCAATTTTCCAAACTCCAACAAATGATAAATCCTTTCGTTTTCAATATCATCTTCTATAATATCAACCTTAGGCTTGCCTACATTAGGTATTGCCATTACCTTACCACCTCTAGTAGTGATAGCCATGGAAGAGCCATTATTTAATGGATTCTAAATTGTATCACTTGGCAATGTTCTAGTCTTCCTCTGATTCAATGTTGTCAAGAGTTGGTTCATTTATTGATCCAACTACTTGATAGAGGTAGAGTGTGAGTTTACCAACTGACTCATAGAAAACAACTCACTCTTCATAGTAGTAACCCTAGAGTTCATTTGCGCCTTCAAGTGTGCTATGTCTTGATCACGTTCTTCCTCTTTTTTACATTGTTCTACAGTTATGCCAATAGTCACTATAGGGCTTGATACCACCGAATCCCTGGTATGCCAAGATCTACTTTGTTTGGTCATATGATCAAGCATCTCTAAGGCTTCCTGAAAAGTGAGATCCACAAATGATCCCCCTACAGCATTATCAATAACTGGATTCATAATAGAGTTCAATACCCGATAAAGAGTCTCCATCAGATAAATATCTGCCATATTATGATTCAAACACTGTGTCAGCTTTTTTTTAACCTCTCCTGTGTCTCATGAAGATCTTCAATTAGGAGTTGCCTAAATATGCTGATATTATCCCATAACTGTACCCTCCTAGAAGGTAGAAATAACCTTTCTAGGAAAGCCTCTTTCAATTACCTCCAGTTAGTTATAGAATCGGGCGTCAGATCACTAAGACACAATGTTGCCTCCCCAGATAGAGACAACAGAAATAAACATGGTCAAATAGCATTCTATCCCACTCTCGGGTTATCAAAGAACTTGCAAAACTTCACTAAATCCATATTGGGATTATCTCCTGGGAGTCCACCGAATAACCCCTTTAGATAAAGGAGCTGAATCATTGTATTGGTAATATTGAAATTTTCCCCTGGTGCTAAAGATGGAGGAATAATATATCTAGTGGCATCAGCTCTATCCATTCCATCTTCATTATCATTAAAATTAAATTAAACATCTTGGCGATCAGGTATATCCCTGAAAAGATGATTTCTGGTTACATTTTTGTTCATTGATGTAGCTACATTCTCTACATGTCTTCGATTAATAGGATCTAATAAGTCATCATCCCCCAATCATTATCATCAAGATTAGGATGATGTGTTTGTTGACCATCATTCTGCTGATTTAGTTGAGCTCTAGCCAATGCAACTGTCATGCCTCAAATCCTATTGGGGCAGACTAGCACCTGTAACAGATGAGGCACGGGAGAACTAGCTTATCACCTTATACTTCCCATGCACACCTCTATGACAACCCAAAATTCGAACAGTATCATGTCGCATATAAAAGAAAATAATCACCTGTATAAGCTTGAGCACATATATATATATATATACAATACTTGGCCTTTGGAGCCATCAATTCTATTAACTAAACACCACCTTGACTGTACATTAGGTCTACAAAGCCTCTAGACAATACACAGAGTTTAACTAAGGTCAGGACACACCCCTCCATATAACTAACTTCTATACAATACCAAAAGTAACTGGATATGACACGGAAAGCCCCGAAGCAAATTGCAGCTCACCAAAAGTAGCTGGATATCCTGGATCCTACTTGTGCGGTGTATGAGCTGAGGTACCAGTGTCTGCAGCATGAAATATAGGTCCCCCATGGGGGACGTCAGTACGAAATATGTACTGAGTATGTAAAGCTGTAGATAATCACGTATCATAAAGGAGCTCAATATAAATTAGAAATAAGTGAATAAATCATAATAGGAGTGGACCACACTTACCAGAACTTGTGACAACCTGTACATTGTATTTATTCAATCACTTTACCTTCGTTCTTATCATCTTTGTAATCATTATTGTACTGTACTATGACCATTAGGCTGTCTCCAACACATATCAACTGGGATCAACCCATGATAGTCTTATGCCCCTAGGATACCACCCATAAACATATAAATAGGAATCGACCCATGATAGGCTTATGCCCCTGCGATACCACCAGATAAGAGAGAACTTACATCACTTAGTTCAATTAATCTTTGAGATTGTTATTTTGGTTACCAACACATTTTTGATACATTAAAACAATGATACATCAATAAAAGACATATAAATAGACCATCAATGCAATAACAATGTATTAAGAACTCATTGGCACATCAATGAAGTGTTTTGGAGTCATCAATGCCATAACAATGAACTAGAAACTTATTGGTATATCAATGAAACATTTTGGGGTCATTAATAGCACATGGATCTTGTTTGAGTAACCGGATACCTTCTGGCATTCATTAGTGTAATAAACATGTAAGATTTAGAAAACAAGTAAGTGTTGGAATGTATTAACATCTTGTACGGTGGAAACAAGTTCATTGGTAATGTAGGACATCATACAAAACCATTATGGATCACATGTTATTCAATAACTGTGGAAACTTTCTTAATAGAACAATTGTTCACTTTCATGCCACAGATATGGTATAGAGTATGATTTACATATCTGACTGTCAACCTTCAATACTAGTCCTAAATGGACTTCTTATCTTTTCGGATTACTTATCTACAATGAACATATATAGCAATCTAGTATTAGCAACCAAACATCACAATTCAATTATTTTAATTCACCAAACTAGTAGTTAAGTAGCAAGTATTAATTACACTATAAAGGGTGTCACTTTAACCCTCTTATAATCCAATTACATTCACATGCCATGCATATTCATACAACATCCTCCAATATCAAGTTTGGATTCATTTATCCTTCCAAACAATCCATTATACCAAATTGAGCTGTAGACATAAATAATCATCAATTTAATAGCATATCACCATATCCACCTTCCATAATTAAATTAACATATCCACCTTCCATAACTCAATTATCATATCCACCTTCCATAATTCAATACAACCAAACCATGTAAAATAGTCCATAACCCTATTTTCATCACCTTTCAATAACAACCAATACATATAATCCTCTATCAGACATATACATATGGAAAAGAAGAAAGGCAAACAATATTCATACCTTAGAATTCACCTATTGATTATGCAATCCTGTTTGCACAAATAATAGGTGTCGTTCGAAGCTCTCAAGATGACAAACGCGGTTATCAGATTACTTTAGAATTTCTACGATTGAATCAAAAGTACTTTAAAGGTCAAATTTGGCTAGGGTTTGTTCTTTCTCAATGATTGATGATGAAAATGAGTTATTGAACTCATATACATGTATATATACACATACGTCCGTCCATAATATAATAGGAAATGACCAAAATGCCTATAAAATTTAAATAATGTCAAAACTATACTTTGGTGGACTATTTTGTTAAGATAAAGTAGATCAACCATAACTCTTTTCTCCGATATCAAATTTGGGTGAAATTGGTATCGTTGGAAGGATAATTAAAAGGGATTTCATTTCATATAAAGTAGGCCACCCAGTTCATCATGTAAAAGGAGTTATGGTCATTTGAAGTTGACCATAAAAATCTATTTTGATAGGCTAAAGTACAACGAGTATAACTCCTTACTCAAACGTTGGATTTGGATGAAACCAATTACATTAGAAAGAAGACTCAAAGATATTTCTTTTCGTAGGTCGCATCTCTCATAGTTTATCGTATTAAGGGAGTTATCATCATTAATTGTTTACCCAAAAATTCGGCTGTCCTCAATAGTTTGTGTGCAGGAAATTTTCCTGCACATTTACTATTCCCAAATATCCCGGCCACCGTCTTATAGTTTCGAACATGCTCAATTATATCCGAAACCTATCCATTCTTGGAAATATTTATATTGTTAGAAAGATTATTCAGTAACCTTCGCATGGATCCATCGACGGGCAAATTCTGGTATAAATAAAAAAAATTAACTCCATATAAATAAAACCAACACACGTACTTAAATACGCCAACACACGTACTTGAATACGGGGTGTTACATCCTTTCCCCCTTTAGGACATTCGTCCTCGAATGTTGGCATAGTTATTCAACCAAAACAAGTTTAAGTCCATTATTAATATTCACATCATCAGATAAATACTATGCATATATTAAAAAAAACTTACTTGTTAATATTCCAACTCCGTTTCTTGAACTTTCTCTTCATCTTTAAACAAATGAGGCTACTTAGATTTCATTGCTTCCTCAGCTTCCCATGTAATCTCTTCCCTTTGACAATTTCTCCAACGTATTTTCACAGATGCTATCTCTTTATTTATTATCTTCTTAACTTGGCGATCTAGAATAGGAATAGGCACTTTCTCATAGGTAAGATCTTCCGCAACTTGCACATACTCAGTATAAGTGATATGTGATGGATATCTGATGCACTTTCGAAGCATTGACACATGAAGTACCGGATGTGCTGATGAGAGCTCTTAGGGTAGCTCTAATTCATATGAAACTTGTCCAAACCTTTGAGTGATCTTATACGGGCCTATATAACATGGACTCAACTTCCCTTTCTTACCAAATCTCACTACCCCTTTCATTGGTGATACCTTTAAAAATACCCAATCACCTATAGAAAACTCTATTTCTCTCCTTCTACTATCCGTATATGACTTTTTTTGACTTTGGATTGTTTTCAGTCATTGCTGAATTACTTTAACCTTCTCTATGGCTTGATAAACAAGATCTGGTCCGAACAAAGGAGTTTCACCCACTTTGAACCATCCTATTGGTGATCTATACTTCCTTCCATATAAAGCATTATATGGTGCCATTTTGATACTTGAATGATAGCTATTATTGTAGGCAAACTCAGTAAGAGGTAAATGATCATCCCAGTTTCCTTTAAAATCTATTACATAAGCTCGTAGCATATCTTCAAGTATTTGGATGGTACGTTCTGCTTGTCCATCTATTTAAGGGTGAAAAGTTGTACTCAACTTCACTTGTATTCCCAAACATCTCTGAAAAAACTTCCAAACATTGGAGGTAAATTAGGTTCCCCGATCTAATATAATAGAGTTTGGCACTACATTTAATAGTACTATCTCTTTAATGTACAGCTTCGCATACCCTTCCGCTTTGTTAGTGGTCCTAACTGGTAGGAAATATGCGGATTTGGTAAGCCTATCAACAATCACCCATATAGAATCAAACTTCCAGGATATATGAGGCAAACCAATAATGAAATACATGTTGATCATATCCCACTTTCATCTTGGAAGATCAATGCATTGCATATAACTTTCGGGTTTTTGGTGCTCAACTTTAACTCTTTGACAATTTGGATATTCAGCTACAAATTCTGCAATGCTCTTCTTCATGTCATTCCATTAATACATAACTTTCAAATCTTGATACATTTTGGTTGATCCTGGATGAATGGAATACCTTGAAAAATGTGCCTCTATCATAATATTCTTTCTTAGCCCGTCTACATCTAGCACACACAATCATTTTTGGCACTGAAGTACTCCTTCTCACGTAAGCTCAAATTCCTTGGTTGCACCACTCTAAATGTTCTCCTTAAGCTATATTAAAATAGGATCTGTATATCGCTTCTCTTTCACTTCATCTACTAATAAAGATTTCGTAGCATTATGTATGATAAGCTCTTTATTCGGAGTTTCAAGAAGGCGAACTCTTAAACTAGCTAACTAGTAAAGATCTTTCATCATCCCTTGACTTTCTATAGGAGCCATCATATCCTTATGACTTAACACATCAACTACCACATTTTCTTTCCCTGGATGGTATAAGGTATCAACATCGTAGTCCTTTAATAGTTCAAGCCATCTCTGTTGCCTTAAATTTATATTTTTTTGATTAAAAATATATTGCAAGCTTTTATGGTCAGTATATATATCAATATGAGCCCCGTATAAGTAGTGGCGACATATCTTTAAAGAAAAACTAACTGCTGCCAGCTCAAGATCATGTGTAGGATAATTTTTCTTATGTGGCCGCAATTGTCTAGAAGCATATGCTATTACCTTACCATGATGCATCAATACATATTATAAACCAATTCTTGAAGTATCACAATACATTCTATACCCTTTGGTTCCTTCTGGAAGTACCAACATGGGTGTAGAAATTAACGTGTTCTTTAAATCTTGAAAACTCTTCTCACAGGCATTATTCCATTAGAATTTTGATGCTTTATGGGTTAGCTTGGTTAAGGGTGCTAAAATGGAAGAAAACCCTTCAAAAAACCTTCTATAATAACCGGCCAACCCGAGAAAACTATGAATCTTTGTAGGCATTGTGGGCCTTGGCCAGATCTTCATGGCTTCTATCTTTTGAGCATCAACCTTTATCCCTTCACTAGATACAATATGACCCAAAAATGCCACTGACTTTAACCAAAACTCACATTAAGAGAAATTTGCATAAAACTTACAATCACGAATAGTGTGCAATATCTGCCGTAAGTGATTGGCATGGTCCTCTTCTGATCTAGAATAAACTAGAATATCATCTATAAAAATTATCACAAATACATCCAGGAATGGCTTAAACACCCTATTCATCAAATCCATAAAAGTTGCGGGTGCATTTGTTAGCCTAAATGACATAACTAGAAACTCATAATGACCATACCGTGTTTGGAAAGCTGTCTTGGGTATATCCTTCTCTTTGACGCTCACTTGGTGGTAACATGACCTCAAATTAATCTTAAAAATGCACTTGGCGCCCTGTAACTGATCAAGTAAATCATTAATTCTTAGGAGAGGATATTTAATCTCAATATTCACCTTATTTAATTGCCAATAATCAATACACATCCTCAGCGAGCCATTCTTTTTGCTCACAAATAACAATAGTGCTCCCCAGGGGGACATACTAGTCCTTATGAATCCCTTCTCTAGCAAATCTTTCAATTGCGCTTTCAATTCTTGTAATTCTGCTGGGGCCATTCTATATGGATTAATGGAGATTGGTTGGGTGCCTAGTCTTACATCAATACCAAACTCTACTTCTCGTTTAGGAGGAAAACCTAGAAGATCTTTAGGAAATACATCAGAAAATTCATTTACCACTAGAACAGTGTGAAAAGTTGGTGGCTCCACTTCTGTGTCGCTTACTCTAACTAAATGATATATGTATCCCTTGGAAATCATTCTTCTTTCCTTAAAATAAGAAATAAATCTACCTCTTGGTGAGCCAATTTCACCTTTCTACTCAAGGACTAATTCATTTGGAAAATGAAAATATAACTTTTTCGTGTAGCAATCAATTATGGAATAACAAGACGATAACCAGTCCATACCCACTATAACATCAAAATCTACCATTTCTAACCCCACAAGATCATCCATCGTATCACGACCACAAATAGTTACTATGCAGTTTTGGTAAACCTTTCTAGCTATAATAGATTCCCCAACTGGTGTGGACACTTCACATAGCTTAACTAATAGTTTGGGTATTCTTTCAAATTTTCCAGCAACCAGTAAAGTAATATAAGATAATGTAGAACCGGGATCAATTAAGGCATATACATCAAATGAAAATATAGACAACGTACCCGTAACTACATCAAGGGATGCCTCTAAATTCGGTCGATCCGCTAGAGCATACGCACGATTTTGAGCCCCGTTAGAACTTGTGGCTCCTCTATCATGTCTAACACGACCCATTGGTTGTGCACACCTTCCTTAATAAGGCATTGATGATGATGATGATGCAAAAAATGACTCCGTAAGTCATGCCATACCCCCTGTGCTACTTTGTGGGTATTCTCTTATCATATGCCTGGATATACCATACAAAAAGCAAACATTGGTCCCCATTCGACATGCGCCCAAATGATACCTTTCACATTTATTGCATGGCTCTCGAGGATGTCTCGATTGGCTCATATTTCGTTGCCCTTGGTACCCCACTATCTGTGAACTCTAACTCTTACTTCTCTGCCTAAATTGATTTCCTTTGGTCCTTTGGAACTATAGTGGGGCACTAGCTACAGAATAAGAAGATAATGGCCTAGGTGGTCTAGCAGAAAACTATGGTTTGAACCCTTCTTGGAATGCCATGAAATGCCCTATAGATCTGGCCCTCTTGGAATATGCTCTTTCTAATTCCTGTGTTCTTCTCCTCTGCCTCTGATCTTCTATTTTTTATGCAAAAGCTTGGATCCTCTCTATGTCCATATCTTTGTTCAAAAAGGTAATAGAATAATCTCTAACCAGATATGGATCCAGCCTATCCACATATTGATGAACTCTAATATCCATAGTAGCTACAACATTAGGAGCATATCTCAACAAGGAATTAAAACAGAGACTGTACTCCCTCATGCTTATATTTCCCTCACGAAGATTCAAAAACTGATTTGCACGGGCCTAAAAAATCTCGAATGGAAAATAATGATCAAGAAATGAATCTTTGAACTCTTTCCAAGTAGCTGGGGTGCATCAATAGCCCTAAATTAATTCCAGTCCTCACACCAATATATATCCTCCCTTATGAATCTATATGCCGCTAACTCTACTGTCTATCTACCCGTTACATGCATAACATCTTGGACCCTTTGAATTTTATCAATAAAGTCTTGTGGGTCCTTGTTAAGATCTGATCCAGTAAAAATGGGAGGATTCATCTTAAGAAAATCCTGTGTTCGAAGGCTAGTCACCCTATCTATGCCACTAGGACCTGTGGAAGGAATGGCTTTCCCTTGAGCTTTCCCAGCAACTATACGAGTCAAAAGTTGCACTGTATTTCTATGATCTTGATCAGCAGCATTAATAGGTGGCTCTGGGATATAGTTCTCCTCCCCCTTATTTCTTATGGGGTGGAAGAAGTTTCTGATGCATGCTCAACTAGAGCCTCACTTTAATTAGCTGGTATAGTGGCTGACTTACTAGTCCCACTCCGGCAGCCACATATACTTGTTTACCAGTATTCTTGCTTCTGGTAACTGGCATCATTACTATAATAAGAGAAACAAATGGATTCAACTATGACTTCATATACAATATAGGCTCTATCTCACAATCTAAGAAATGAAGAAAAAAAACACTTCCTAAATGTCCATACCCTTCTATTTATAGATACGGTGCACGACACATCGATAAATAAGACTCTACATAGACACGGCTTTGTGGACTCACTAGGACGAACTTCTCTCATACCACTATTGTCATGCCGCAAATCCTATTGGGACAGACAGGCACCCGTAACCGAGGAGGTCGGGAGAACCAGCTCATCACCTTATACTTACCATGCATACCCCTATGACAACCCAAAATATGGACAACATCATGTTGCATATAAAAGGAAATAATCACCTGTATAAGCTCGAGCACACATATATATGTATATATAATACTTGGCCTTTTAATCCATCACGTCTATTAACAAAACACTACCTTGACTGTACATTAGGTCTACAAAGCCTCTAGATAATACACAGAGTTTAACTAAGGTCGGGACACACCCCTCTATATAACTAACTTCTATACAATACCAAAAGTGACTGGATATGACACAAAAATCACTTAGTTCAATTAATCTTTCAGATTGTTATTTCGGTCACCACCGCATATTTAATACTTTGAAAAATGATACATCACTAAGATACATAAAAATATACCATCAATGCAATAAGAATAAAGTAAGAACTCATTGGCACATCAATGAAGTGTTTTGGAGTCACCAATGCCATAACAATGAAGTAGGAACTTATTGGTATATCAATGAAACGTTTTGGAGTCATTAATAGCAAATGGATCTTGTTTGAGTAACTAGATTCCTTTTGACATTCATCAGTTCAATAAATATGTAAGATTTGGAAAATAAGTATTGGAATCTCTTGACATCTTGTATGGTGGAAACAAGTTCATTGGTAACATAGGACATCATTAAAAACCATTATGGATCACATGTTATTTAATAACTTTGGAAACTTTATTAATAGAACAATTGTTCACTTTCATGCCAAAGATATGGTATAGAGTGTTCTTTACATGCCTGACTGTCAACCTTCAATACTAGTCCCAAATGGACTTCCCGTCTTTTCGGATTACTTATCTACAATGAACATATATAGCAATCTAGTATTAGCAACCAAACGTCACAATTCAATTATTTGAATTCACCAAACTAGTGGTTAAGTAGTAAGCCTTAATTACACCATAAAGGATGTCACTTTAACCCTATTATACTCCAATTACATTCATATGCCATGCATATTCTTACAACATCCTCCAATATCAAGTTTGGATTCATTTATCCTTCCAACTAATCCATTAAACCAAATTGAGCCATAGACATAAATAATCATCAATTCAATAGTATATCACCATATCCACCTTCCATAACTCAATTACCATATCCACCTTCCATAATTCAATACAACCAAACCATGCAAAATAGTCCATAACCCTATTTCCATGACCTTTCAATAACAACCAATACATATAATCCTCTATCACACATATACTTACGGAAAAGAACAAAGGCAAATAATATTAATAACTTATAATTCACATATTTATTATGCAATCCTATTTGAAAAAATAAAAGGTTCTGTTTGAAGCTCTCGAGATGACAAACGCAGTTATTAGTTTACTTTGGAATTTCTACAGAATCAAAAGTAATTTAAAAGCCAAATTTGGCTAGGGTTTGTTCTTTCTCAATGATTGATGATCAAAATTAGTTATTGAACTCATATACATGTATATATACACATATTCCTGTCCATAATATAATAGGAAATGACCAAAATGCCTTTAAAATTTAAATAATGTCAAATCTATGCTTTGGTGGACTTTTTGATAAGCTAAAGTAGATCGACCATAACTCATTGTTCCGATATCAAATTTGGGTGAAATTGGTATCGTTTGAAGTATAATTCAAAGGGATTTCATTTCATCTAAAGTAGGACACCCAGTTCGTCCTGTACAAGAATTTATGGTCGTTTGAAGTTGACCCTAAAAATATGTTTTGATAGGCTGAAGTAAAACGAGTATAACTCCTTACTCAAAGGTTGGATTTGGATGAAACTAATTTCATTAGAAAGAAGACTCAAAGAGATTTCTTTTTATAGGTTGCTGCTCTACCATTTCATTATATTAAGGAAGTTATGATTGTTGGAAGTTAACCTAAAAATTCAGCTGGCCTTAGTAGTTTGTGTGCAAGAAATTTTCCTGCACATTTACTATTCCAAAATATCTCGGCCACCGTTTTATAGTTTCGAACGCGCTCGATTATATTCGAAACCTATCCGTTTTTGGAAATATTTATATCATTGGAAATCTTATTCAATAACCTTTGCATGGAACCATCGATGGGCAAATTCTGGTATAAATAAAAAAAATAATTTCATATAAATAACACCAATACACGTACTTAAATGTCGGGTGTTACAGCGACTAGTCTCTCAACATCTTGGGGATCTTCCATTCTTCCAACTAATTTTGGTTCCAGATGTATTGGTAATAACGCTGTACCCGATCTCCATGAACTTGTCATACATAATAACTCATCTGCACAAAACAAAAACAATAAACAAAAGTAAAACTTAGAAAATTTAACCAAAGGTCAATCAACAAGCACAAACATAATTGACAACCGTATTCCCCAGCAACAGCGCTAAAATTAGGTGCACCCAGATTATACCTCTCTTATGAGAGAGTAAGAGGTCGCTGTCAAATATAGAACCCAACTAGGTTAGGTGTCGAATCCCATAGGGAATACCATGTTCACTAAGTATTGTGAATGTTATTAGACTGTTGATCTAAGGTTCCTGAGTAGAAGGGAGTTTGAATGTGTTAATAATGTTATTTTGTATTTGTGTCACACAAAAGTTTAGCTACTGAGAGTTAATGTAGATGTAATTCAATGAGAATGAATTAACTAGAGTTATGCTCACCAAGATGTTAAAACAATTAGGGTTGTGAGTTTGTGTTCAAATTCTAACTTATGTATTCAATTACAAGAATTATTGAATTCTAAGGGTTACCCACATATTTCTCAACCTAATGAGTATTTCACTCATTAATTCTCTTAAACTTAAAGGATTCATGCATCATTCAATAACACTCTTATGAGGGTTGATCCTGTTAAGGCATCAACCCATTAACCCAAAGGGTAAATCTATGGAGTTCATGTGAATCACTTTTTTTTTCCAATATCCACTTTCTTGTTACTCAAGTGGAGTTCATGGGGTCACTTCATAATTTTGTAACCAAGAGATGTCATTATAATGAAGAAAGTTTCATGCAATTTTGATAGATGTTAGATATCAACAAATTCACAATCCCAAAATAGTTCTCTACATCAAGGCTCCCATAACTCTAGTTATGGGAGTTTAGCTACTCATATCCATATAAGAAATCAAAGATATAATGATGTTCATAAATGGATTTAATATGGAACTTACAAAAGTCACAATATTGTTCTTCTCAATATTCAATGGAAAATATAAAAACTAATAATCAGATCTCAATCTCTAGATTCAAATCTAAATGTAAAGTGTTACATAGCTCTCAATAGAGGAGAAAGTATGAAACTAGTGATAAAATATAAAGACTAAACCATAATACTTGGTATTTATATAATTCTGGAGATGGGGTTTTAAAATTCAAACTCAGATTTTTTGCTTTATGGTCGACGGGTCAACTAAGGGTTCATCGCAGGTCCGATGGTCCATTGCCTGCACCGTCGCTGGGTCTATAGTGACTCTATTCTATGCTTCTATATGATGGATAGTGCAACAGCCCATCGCAAGGTTGACGCTCCATTGCCTGGATCATCACAGGGCTTCCAGAGATTATGCATTTTGTATCTTGGCGATGGTTCAGACCGATGGTTCATTGCAGAGCTGATGCTGACATTCAGATAGTAACACTTAATGAGGAGTTCAATTTTTTGGTTATGAGAAAGATTCCCAAAAATCTCAAAGGCACTAGGAGTTTCACCCTCCCCGTACAAATTTTTAAAGTGATGTGGTCCTTTATTTGAGTGATTTGGGGGTAAGTATAAATTTGATGCCCCTATTTGTGTTTAAAACTTTGTGTTTAGGTAAACCAAGGCCTTTCTTACCAAACCTCATCATAACTTTCATGGTTAATATCTTCAACAAAACTAGTTCACCTTACATGAACCCAGTATCAAGAACCTTCTAATCAACATAACTCTTCTTCCTACTATATGCCACCAAAAGTTGATCATGAGTCAACACCACTTAATTTTATCAAATCTTCAATTATCTCACTAAATTTGTTCTTAAGGGTCTAATCTCAAAGGAGTCAAACCACAGTACTAGTGATCTAGACCCCTTATATACTGAGCCTTAAAAGGTGTCATCTAAAAGTTGGAATGATAGTTGTTGTTGTATGCGACCTCCACCAAATCTAGTGCACAATAAGGAAGCATATCCTCTAATACCTAAATAGTATGCTTTGATTGATCATCGATTTAAGGATGAAATATCATACTCATTTCCAACTAAGCACCCAGATCCCACTGCATAGAACTCTAAAAATATAATGTAAACTAAGTACCCCGACCTGAAATAATAAAAGTGCGCACACCATAAAACTGAACTATCGTTAAGAGGTATATTATTGTCAACTTCTTTGTATCGTAGTTCACCTTCACCAGAATAAAATAAGCAAATTTTTTAATATATCCACAATCACCTAAATAGAGTAAAACTTTTTCCAAAGATCGAGGCAAAGAAATAATGAATTCCATAGTAATATGCTCTTATTTCCATTAGGGTAAGGCTTCTTCTAATTTAAAAGACCTTATTTATGGAACTTATACTTAACCTGTTTACTGTTCAATCACTTTATCATATACTCTATGATACCTTCTTTATTGAACACCACTAATAATAATGCTTCAGGTCTTGGTACATCTTAACTTCTCAGGATGAATAGAATACCTCAAACAATGATCCTCCTCCATGAACAATTTGGTCAACTCACCAACTTTAATATTACAAACTCAATGCTTGATCCTTAAAACATCCTCAGGATCAAGAATCACTTCCTTAGTTTTGCCACTCAATGTCATATCTCGAATAATATGCAACATTCCATTTTTAATCTTATTACTCTTAATAATCTTCAATAATAATAGTTGTACCTCAATATAAGAAATAACACTACCCAGTTCAGAAAAATTGAGTCACATGAAACAATTGGACAACTAGTGACCATGCCTAGCCAAATGTCTATTTCCAACTACCATTTAACCTAGACTAGCCATGCTTACCATTTTTTTACTTAAGTAATCCATCACTACGTTAATCTTTCCGGGATGACAAAGGATAGTCTAACCATCTTATTTCTACAACTCTAACAACCTGTGTTTGTGGCCACATCATGGGCGAGCTAGTACTTGTGAAGTATTTGTCACTCTGCAAGAAAAGGTTCTCCATAATCCTTTACTTTGTTACAATATTGCTCCAACAGTGTTGCTAACTATCAAGCATTTATATTTGGAATTGAAATGACAGCCAATATAAATAACTATAATTGCATGTAATTAGTCAATCCCAACTAGTGATCAAACAGCTCTTGGGAGACTATGAAGTCAAAAATATTGAGTGACACCCTTATCATAATTATTCTTAGAATTTAATAGGATGGCTTGGAAAAGCGACCCTTCAACATGTTCCAAGAGAGAAAAATAAGCAACCTAATTCATTAGGTGTTTAAGCTTCAACCCTAACTCTTCCAATGTATGCATGAGTTACTATCCACCAGGAATGGGTAGTAACATCACCAAAAAAGCATGAATATATAAAAAGAGGCATAAGTATCTCATTATTGTGTTTGAAGCAGTGAAGGAATACTGGCTACAGCCAATTATTGACTAATTTTGTTAAAGAACACTTTTAAAAGATCCAAGGAGAAATACTGATTTCCATTATTGTGAACCTTTCTTCCTTTACTACAAAGATATATTATACAAAAGATCAGTTGACGGGGTACTTGTGTGATGTTTAGGAGATTAAGAAGAAGTTCAAGATTTGAAAAAGCTCACTGAGTGTACGGATCTCATTATTCTATACTAAAGCTCCACTTTCACCTAAAAATGATGGGACATTATTGGCCAACGATGGTGAATGATGCCTTGGACTATGCTACAAGATGCAACGCTTGTCATTTTAATTTGAACTTCATACATAATCCTCGTGAATATTACAACCAAATATAGAATCTTATTTATTTAATGCTTGGAAATTAGATGTTGTTGGAACACTGCCAAAACATTATCTTAGGTACAACATACTTTTTAAAAGAAGTCAAAGTTGTCGCTTTCAAAGAAGTGAAAAGGGAAAATACTGTGAACTTCATCTGAGCAAATATCATCTACCACATAGGAATACCTCATTACATAATAATCATTAACGGCAAGCCATTCAACAATGAACTGATAAATAAGTGATCTCTTTTTGTTCAAGCAGCGTAAATCTTCTTTGTACCATGCTACTACTAATGGTGTAACCAAAGCATTCAATAGAAATTTGTCCAACCTAATATTAGCTATAAGTCCAAATAAAATTTATATAAATGAATGAATGAATGAAAGATGATTTATGGGCATATAGGACGATGTATCCCACACCAACACAAGCAACCCCATTCTTGCTTTGGAAGTTGAAGCAGTCTTACCACTTGAGCAACAATACCCTTTTTAACATTTACTATTCAAGAAGGGATCACAGAAGAAAAAAATACTCGATTGCATATAGAAGAGCTCTTGAAGAAAAAAGGCTAGAGACTCCATAAAATTTTGAATGTTATCAAACCTGTCTATCTTGTTCTTTTAACAAAAAGGTTTGCTTGAGGTGATTTTTAGTTGGAGATCAAGTCCTTGCAATAAGGAAGACTAGTATTACTTATAATAAATCTAGGGGATAATTCACCTCAAAGTGGTATGGACCATATGTCGTACAAGTGGCATTATCAAATAAGTCTTACAAGCTTATCAATGCACATGGCGTGAAAACTAGCCCTTTAAATGCCAAGTTCTGAAAGAATTACTATCATTAAAGGAAGATGACAATCCTTAAAGAACAAAAATAAATTGATCCACTACTGGATTACAAGAATATAAACATTGTAATACCAAACAAAAAAAAAGTCCACGAAGTTAAAAACCTCGAGAAACATCTTAGGCAAAATTTAAGAAATAAAAAAGATTTTTTTAAGAAAAAAAAATCACTCTCCCTCAACTATGTTGAGACTTAATCCTATTCATTAAAGTATGTAGGAACTTAAAATTTTATTCTACGTTCAGTTGCATGGACATAAAAAATACATGTTTCACCTTGATCTATCATATAAAAGTCAAAAGTTTACAAGTACTCTTCTTATCAAATTTCAGATTTGAACCAAGTGTTGGTGGCTCAATGGGGGGGACCCCTTTAGAAATGAATTTCTTCAATAGGATTTGACGTCCCAAAAATTCACCAATTATGCATATAGAAGTATAATTTCTACAAATATTATGGGGTGAAATTTTAAAAATCCTACATGTCAATAAGAAAAATCCCTCGAGTGAAGTTTTACAAATACTACAAGTCAACAAGCGAAAATCCCCCAAAGTTATCAAGTATTGAGGTATTAAAAGTCTCGAGTTTTAAAGTTTAATTCTTAAAATTAATAAATTATTCTAGTTGGTATCTTCAAATATGTAAAATTATAATAATTAACGTAGTGGACATTATCATCAAAAAGGGGGGGAATATTCATTATTTATTCATCATCTCATAGCTTTGTAAGATATGTTAAGTTGAATTGCTCATACTTTTAAACCATAAAATGGGGAGCCAATTCAAGATGTAAAGTATACCTTCTAGACCCAAAAGAAACACCTAATGTAGACCTAATTTGTAATTGATTAAGTCTTGAACCATGGCTTCCACACGCTTCTTCTTTCACTTTATATCATTTGAAGCTTTTTCATTAAATCATACATTTAATTCCTTTCCTGCCACTAAATCCCCTAGCTTGGTTTTTCTAGCCTTATTCTCAATAGTTTCTAGAAACCCTTCCAAATGCTTCACCATTTTTTTTATCTTTTGGTCACTTTCACTAGTGACTGCTCAAATGGGGATGCTACTTTAACCTTTGTATGCTCTTCATACATCAAAAAAGAGAGATTTTTTGTTACTAATAGAAATAAATATGTTCCTGCATCATCCATGTCTATGTCATAAAAATTGATCATCTTTGGTCACACAAGGAAACAAGGTCAAAATAAATGACTAATAATGTTCTCAAACATGAAATATTCATATCCTTTCAATGCATCTCATCAATATATACATGGAATTCATAATTAATAAAAAATATACAATATACATCATTTATAGAAATAATTCCCTTCATTATAGCCTAAAGAAAAGAGTTATATTTTTTCTAAGCATTTAGGCAAATCTTATTTTCATCAGACACAGATGCGACAACTGTTGGAGGCTTGCACATATTAGAATCTAAAGTTTCTTTAGCCTAGTAAAAAGAAATAGAAGTTGGCCTTTTCTTAATGATGCGACAACTGTTGGAGGGTTGCACATATCAGAATCTAAAGTTTCTTTAGCCTAGTAATAAGAAATAGAAGTTGGCCCTTTCTTGATTTTCCTATAGAAAGCAATTTCATTAGATCTGAACCAAATATATACTCAATGTCATCTAGTGAACTTATTTGCTATAATCATGCAATATTATTCGGCTACAAAAATGTGAGGGATAATTGACTAGTAAAATTCATTAATATACCCTTGGAAGAATGAAGGCCTTAATCTTACCTATTTTATAAGAAATTGTTATAGTTCTTGAATGGTAGTTATGTCATCACATATTTTAATCACAGGTGGAATAGTATCTTTTACATTGTTGGGAGCATGCTTTTACTTTTTTCCAACAAAGGTCTCTACTATTTCTCCAACTCTCATTTTGAGTCTCTACTATTACTCATACTCTTATTTTGAGGCAACCTTTTATAAATGTGAAAATTTTAGTAGGTGAATTCTCTACTGACACTGTTAAAGGCAGTTGAGACATCTGTTCTCTGTGTTGCTCAAGAAGCTTGGCATCCAAGGAAGGAGGCACATCAGTAGTAAGGACTTTATTTATATGCACTTTATTAGAGACCTAAAATGTATGGTGGTAATTAGCAAAACAACATCCACAATAGTCTGTAAAAGATAACCAAGCAAATTCCCGTGGGTCTTTTTCTACAAAGTCTTATTGCCAATTTCAAAGAAATTCCTTCCATTAGTTGTAATTAAAGGAAATGTTACTCATAAAGTAGGTTGAATCATCGAACAAATTCACCAAAATTCTAGTCCTTTATTTAAAAATGAAGTACAGAGGTCATTCTTCATGATACCAAGAATATTGTAATAAAATCCAAACTGATAGCCAAAAATGGTGTGGAGTATATGGCTAAATGATAAATGAATTTTTCACCTAATTGAGGTATACATAAAATTCATACACATGATATATCTTAACTTTAACTCTTGCACATTATCGTTATCCATATAAGAGTAAGGATGTACTTGTCTAGCATGCTAGAGGTCCAAGCCACATCTTCTATACTATGAATGCATTTTCTTTCATCATTTTCTTAAGAGTATTTTTGACTTCCCTCTCCAGAGTATAGTACCACAATAAGAACAAATGGTGTATTGGTAAAGTCATATTTGGTCTTGAAATAATGAGAAATCCAAACATACACATAGTAAACAAGCAAGAAGACTTTAATTTGATCAAATTTTTATAAAAAGGATATGTTATTTAGGCTATTGTAGATGGTAGATAACACAAATTATGAGTCAAACCTTCTACCCATTCTCCATCATACTTGCCATCTTTAAATTCTACATAATTTTCCCTTGTATATGGTAGGTCGTGGTATAGAGAAGAAGATATATACATAATTCTGATAGATGAAGGGTTTAGATTCAACATCCTACCTATTCACATAACGAAGGAACTTGTCATCACAATTGAGCAACCTACTGAAAGTTATTTGATGATCCAAGGATTTAATTAAGAGGGTCGAAGGTCCATTGGTTTTGGTCAAGTTATAGATCTATATGTATGATTAAAATCAAATGTACTAATGTATGTGATCTGTTCCAAGACTTCATACAACACATTATTTGGTAGTCCTTAGGTGTATAATAAAAAAACTATCTCATCCTCTTACTATCAATGATTGAATTATCTCAAAACAAAATGGAAAGAAAAATAATTTCCAATGATAAGCCATTCACTTAAGTTGTGTCACACTTTGTTGATGCAATTTCTACTTGAAGAATTATGAGTTGAAGAAGAAAAAGGTTGATGACGTCTCAAAAACCAAGTATGGTAATCTTCTATCCAAGAAGGATGATATGGATGTTGAAAAAGTATCCATTAAGAATCCTTTCTCCACTTCAAATTAAGGGAACATCGCTTTCTTAAAAAAGAAAACATCTCATGTGCTCCACTATGTACAAAAGGTAAGAAAACGTAAATGCCACTCATCTGACGTTTAGATAATATACTAGGAGGGATGAATCTTCCTATCAAGAGATCGATCCAATTAAGTTTTCCCTGAAGCTATTGGGAGAATTTTTTGGTCGAAACCCACGACAAGGTATGTCAGTATCTTCGAGGCATATAAGAGAAAACTTTGATCCAAATTTTGACTAGTTATTTGGAAAAGCTGGATACAACCCTAATAAGCCATTACAAGGCAAGTGTTAGAAAACATAGGATATACACCACCACATCTAGTTTACATCTCTACAAATGAAACTTGTAGTTTTATGTGAAGTGGTGCTAAAGGATAAGACTCATAATATGCTTCATACAAAGGAACATGAGGAAGATAAATAAAATGTAGGCTTTGTATATCATATTACTACGTAGAGTGAGAATTATACCTCATCACAATTAAAGGTTGAGGAAAATCTAGAAGATATTTTTTGTTGTAACCATATATCTGTCTATGATGATGATTCTCAAGAGGACAAAGATGATTGATAAGCTCATCCAGAACTTAAAGAAGGAGTAAATACCATAATAGATCCCTTAAATAAAATATCTTGCTATTGATGAAGGCCAGAGATGTCTTATCTGAGTGCTTTTGTAGAAACAGATGAATAATTACTTATATTGGTTTACTCAAAGAATATATAATGTATTCTTTTTGAGTTATAAAGATATGCCTAGCTTAGATCCAAAAGTGGCAGTACATTAATTGGTCGTCAAAAGAGGTGCTCGTATTGTTAAGCAAGCCCAAAGATGCATTAGGCTAGAATTGGATCAATTGATTGAAAAAGAGGTTGACAAACTCATCAAAGCTAGATTTATTGGTGAAGTTAAATATCCCACATGGATTTCAAGTAATGTTCCTATTAGGAAGAATAATGGACAAAAATTTTAGTTTGTGTCAACTATAGGGATATCAACAACACATCTCCTAAGGATGAGTCTCTAATCAACATTTCAGTGTTGATGATTAATGCTACAACTAGTTAAGAGGTAATGTATTTTATGTATGGTTTATCCAGTTATAATTGAATCCACACAACATCGAAGGATGAAGAGCTCACTGTACTTTTAATATCCAAAGGTATTTATTGTTACAAGGTGATACCTTTGATTTGAATAACACAGGTACCACTTATCAAAGAGATATGAAAAAAAATCTTTAATATCCTACTCCATATAAATGTTTTATGCTATGTGGATAACTTAATAGTGATGCCAAGAAATAAGAATGACTACATAAAAACTTGAGAATGGTATTTGATTTTCTCTAAAGATGCTAACTTAGAATGAATCCATTGAAATGTTCCTTTGTAGTTACTTTTCCAAAGTTCCTTGGCTTCATTATACGACACCAAGGAATTGAAATTGAACAAACCAAATTTGATGCGATTCAAAATATATCCCAACCTCAAAATATTTATGAGTTAAAAAGTCTTTAAGTAAAGCTATCTAGCATATTTAAGGAGGTTCGTGTCAAATCTAGCTAGAAAATATCAACTATTTAGCCATGTCATGAAGAAGGAAGCCCCTTTCAAATAGGACCAAACTTGTATTAAGGCCTTTGAAAGTATCAAATCATACTTTATGAAGCCTCCAGTTCTTGTGGCACCTTTAACTTAAAAACAATTTATTGTATACATCGCAACAGATGAAAGGTCCATTAGAGATATATTGGCTTAAGATAATAATGAAAGTAAAGATATTCCATTTACTAACTGAGTAGAATGATGACATTAAATGAGATGAATTATTCACTAACTTAAAAGTTCTATTTGGCATTAGTCTTCTTAATTATTTGTTACTATTATATATATCCTTCTTCTACTCTTTATTTGTATATTGGCTAGTGAAATATGGTATAGTGCATAGGTTCTTAAGTATGGACAGAATAGAATAGTTTATCCTTATTGCCTCCTTAACTTTACTATGTTCCATAATATTTGGGTGTAGTTTACATTCTTGTATGTATGTTATTTATATTTTCATTGTCTTTGGAGCTAAGCCGGTAGTTGCCTACTGATTACTATATTTTTTATAATCATACTACACTTCTACAGCATGTAGATCATAGTATGGGTTCTTGCCATTATTGTGTGCGTCGTGTGGAGATGTTATGGATCGGATACTTAGGGTGAGCTCCTGGAGTTCAAAGTATTACTATTCCCAATCTTATGTATTAGATAATCTCTATGTTGTATTCGTAGATAGATTGTACCTGTATATTTATTTAACACTTATTTTGTAATCTTATTACTACATTAAAAACTCATGTACTAATTCCACCAGGTTTTGGGACTTCTTATATATATTAGACTTTTATCATAATTATTCCATATTTTCCCCTTCATTTCGCTTGGTAGTTTATTACCAGCAGTTCTGGACGACGAGTTTTCTTACCTACTAGTGGGTTATAGTAGGTGTCATTTTGACTTGAGAAATTGAGTCATGATAATTTATGATTACCCAGTAAGTCTGATGATCCCTCTTAGCCCAAAAGGCTAATTAGTGGATCTACATAAATATAGATAGGGTCTACACACTGGTAGGGTTTAGATTAGCCCTCTTAACTAGGTTAGACATTGGACATTGTGAGCTTAAATGATGTATATTAGTTGTAATAAATATGTCACTTAATGATTTCTCACTAATTTATAGTTGACTTAATAGGATTATATATCTAGACCCAAATACGGTGATTTTTCAAATATGTACATTTAGTGTAACACCCCAACTTAGTAAGGAGTACCACATCGGCAAAACACATGTGGGATATTGGGTATATAAGTAAGAAAGCCTTACTCCCTAGTACACATTTTAAAGTTGTAGGAACCTTGACCCAAAGCGGACAATATCACTAGTGGGTTGGGGAGTTAGAGAGGTATCTTAGTCCTTCGTGGTTTGGGATTCCCGTCGTGGCCAGGGCCCCGGCTCGAGTAATGACGAAATAGTATCAGAGTCATTCCTGTGTCTACCCTGTCGATGTGGGCTAGATTTTAAACTGAGAGTAGGCAAATCTCGATAAGGAGAGGCAGACCTCAGTCCTGAGTGTAGGCAAAGCCTATTCGATGGGGCAAAACACAGTGAGGATGCTACGTCCATAAAGGGGGTGTATGTAACACCCCAACTAAGGAAGGAGTCCCACATCAGCAAAACACAAAAGGGATACTGTGTATATAAGTAAGAAAGACTGACTCCCTAGTGATGCATTTTAAAGTTGTGCGAGCCTTGACTCGAAGCGGAGTGGGTTGGGGATTTAGAGGGGTATATCGGGTCTTCATAGTTTGGGATGCCCATCGCGGCCAGGGCCCCGGCTCGGATCATGACATAATGGTTGTAACGCCCCAAATATGGTGGTAAATCATAATTGATATTTGTACCTGTATACTTTATAATATACTGAATAATACGGAAACATGAACTGAAAGGACATAAGGTTCATATAACTAAAGTAAAAAATAATATCTAAACGGGGTATGAAATACCCAAAACAACTAAAATAACTATCTGGACATAATAGTCTGGAAAGCCTCTAACTGAGTGAACTGTCTGAGTAAGGAGTTGATGGTACATGTCCCCAACTAATAAACTAATTAATGAGTCAATAGAGAAATAATCATGTCCTCAAAGGATGGGGAATCACTTGCTAACTCTGATTGCTAATATATGGAATCTACTGATGCTCTGTAGCTAGTGTCTCTAAACCTATATGGTATAAAACACCATAGCGCAAATGCGTGAGTACTTTGAATGCACTAGTATGCATGTAAGGTAGGCTAAATGCATGGGGTTCATATATATGAACAATTATGGCTAACTGACTAATATGAACGTGAGAATACATGCATGGATACATAGTAACTATATCTGAAATCGTGATAATATGAGTATGGTGATGACTAACATAACTAATGACTAAATCCTGATAACTGGTAACATGAGTGATTGTATTTAACAGTCCTAAATCTGATGAAACTAGTTGAGTTCCATACTATATCTGAGTTGACTATATCTGACAGTCCTGAATTTTGAAGAACTATCTGAGTTCTTTTACTAAGACTGATACTTAGACTGTAGGAGGTAGTCATCTAACCCACATGCCCTAAATAATGTGTTACAGCTAAATTGGGTCCAATCTGTGCCCTGATTGGATGACTGTCAATACCGCGCTACTGGTAAGGATAACATATGAATGACCCTAATATAACAGGTAACTCTAATAAGAACGGTAGGAACCCTCATATAGCAGGTTAATCCACCTCATCTACCCTCATATAGCAGGCTATGATGTCTCAACCTATTCTGGATATATAGTTCTAGAATGCAAGGATTGCTTCTAAGAATCACACCGTCATATAACAGGTGAGTTCCCAACCTTGGGTTCGCTTGGTGCTAATGTCTACTCCCATATGAATAGACATTGAATCATGATTTACTGAACTAAACAGGGACTAAGTTACTAAATTTTATTGACTGTCAGAATACTACTGATATCTGACAACTGACTGAGTTCATGAGATCATGGACAATTCCTGAGTCATAAGACTGTTTGAAGTCTGAGGACCATAGCTTGACTGAGAGTATCGTGAAAACATGACATAGATCTAGGCACACAGCTAATGTTTCGGGTACTAGCACGTCAGGACTCGATGGAAGGAAACTGATCAAGCATATCTTACTTGAACATATATCTAACATCATAATCCATAATACATCTATAAAAACATTTCATCAAAACATGTGATAGGCATAACTTGTACATACATGGGGATTTCATGCTATCATGCTAGTTAGGCACTTTTCCTTCATCTAGGAGTTTAATCAAACATATTGTAGGCATGGTACATGTAAACATCATTGTACAATAATTAAACATCATGGTTCAATTCGAATTTCATCATTCAAGGGTTTTGTCATAGGTTTGGATAAATCTATATCTATAATAATTTAACCCACATAGAATTTATCACCCAACATGAGTAGAATTCAAATTTCTTATTTTCCACATGAACAAGAGTAGCCCAATCATGAAATTCATAAGAAAATCCATAAACTTGAATTTAGAAAAGAGATTCTTGGGCTTCATGGACGAAAGGAGTTCATGAATGAACACTATGCATACCTTAGTTCGTGATTTTGTAAGGATTGACGGTGAAACCTTTTTGAATTTGAATACCCAATAGAAATCCTAGCTTGTTCTTGAGAGAAACATGAGAAACATGAGAGAAACTAGTATATTTTGGGTGAAGAATAGCTAAATCACGTGTTATTAGGTTTAAATAGGGGTAGGAAATTGACCCTTTTAACCCTTGGATATGTCTTTTAAAATTGTACAAATTTCTCGAATTGGACTTTAATGTGATGCGGCACTATCGTTCCGTGTCATTTGATTTTCACAATTGGGAAATTGAGGGATGGGGCGACGCGGGGCCATCGCATTGTCAATTCTCTTGTAACTTGGAACTTTGGCGAGACGTAGGGGAAATCGCGCTGAGACACTGGAAAATCGACAATTCTGAATATAGGCCCTGGCGCGACACGCCATAATTGCGGACCCCTACTGGAATTTGTAAAATCCTATTTACTCTTGTGGTGTGGCGCGCCACTAACTAATACAGTGTGGTTTTATGATAGGAACTTGAAATAGTCGTAACTTCTAACCCGGTTATCGGATTTCGGCAAATCTTATATTGATGGAAAGCTTATTGAATTCCCTACATCACAAAAAGTGAAAATCTTTAAAATTCCATATGGAATAACCATAATTCAATTTATAAGCTAATACTAGACATTCATGAGATAAAATTAGATCAGAAAAAGTATGGGGTATTATATTTAGATATGTTCTATCTTATTCAAAATATCTAGATTATTATTGACATAATAATGAAAGTTTATTCTTAAAGATTTTTATTATATGTTGTTAGTTGTGTCTCTTTCTTCCATGACTTGACGTATGCCTGTTAACCTTATTTAGTATCAAACCTTATTGGGTATAAAATGTTTTAAATTGCATTGTTTTATCTTACATACCAGTACATTTCCATGTACTAATTGCATAATTTTTCTTGTGCTACATCTTCTTATTAATATAAATTTTGGTACTCATTCTTAAGTTCGTGGCTAGATAGTTGCAATTTCTCACTTATCATTTGGTGAATCCTCTTTATTTGTAGACATGAGTAGTTTGGTTTCTCAACTATTAGTTCATAAGCTATTTTCATCTTAAAAGTAGTTGGAGACCTTGTCCTGGTGAACTTATTTCATTTCATTTATTAGAGGCTTGTCAGGCTGTCACGACCCTGTACCAGGGCCTAGCAGTGATGCGATCGAATATCACCCCCTGTACCTATCAAACCAAACACACCACACCTTAAGGTCGACCGAATTTCATGCATATAATAAGATAAGAGAATATCAATTTAGAGACATTATAATAGTATAACCAAAACCAACCGATACCAGTATCAATGTCAATACGAATACGAATACCAATGCTAATGCTAATACCGACACCACCCATGCCCATAATAGTCTGACAAAGACTCTAATCAAAACCAAACAACATCCAGTTAGGATATGCCCCCAACCATATCAATAAACTAAATCCAAAGGAATAATCAAAATGTAAAGGTAACTATAACCAAGAAATGGGGTCTTCCGTAGTATGGAAACTCACCACTTCAATTTAACTCACTAGCTGATCACAAAACTAAGTTACTAAGCAGTAGAATTAAAAGTATGACCATTTCTTGCATCGTATGGGGATACAATATTTGAAGACGATCAGCGGGGTGAACGCTAGTATGTAACTCGAGGATAAGGATAGCTTAATGATATGATCAACAGTTTAAAATCATTCAAAGCCAGTGCATAGAATCAAATGCATAAGCATATATATATATATACAACATTCAAAGACGGTCAGCAGGGTGAATGCTAGTATGTAACTCGAGGATAAGGATAACATAATGATATGATCAACAGTTTAAAATCATTCAAAGCTAGTACACAGAATCAAATCCGTAAGCATATATATATAATGTCGGTATAGGGAACAAGGCTTAAAATTCATTTGAAAACCATAGATTGGATTGTGTATCTCAACCATCATATGATAGTACCCACAGGCAATATGGGCCCCAGCTCTTACCCCCTGGTTGGGCCCTAAAGTCTGTAGTTGCACGAACTGGAGAATAATCTCATATGTATGCACAAAGGGGACTCAAACCCTCAAACACATACAAAGATGACTTAAACACCCGAATACAAAATGATTTATAGGGGAATCAAACCTTTCTAATCATGAAAGAATAATAAACGGGAGACGAACCTCCTTGGACACTTTGACCCTTGCATCAGCAAATGCGGTTTCCAGTATTGGTCACCCAGACCTTCACTTTCACAACTCATTTATACAACCCTTATTAGAGCACAATTAAAATAGTTGTCACACATTCCCATTCAATAAACCACAACACACATTTAATTTAGTCATACATTGTTGGAGTTGTCATATCAACTATATTTGCAAGGTAACACATCATGCCAAAACAACTTCCATTAACTTAGGGAGAATAACTCCCTTTTTTCATTAATACACATTGGGGAACACCAACCCTCTTTGTTTATTAAATCATACCATTGTATTTCAATTACTTCTTCATATCATGATAGTTTAAGACTAGTTCAATTTTTTAAATTCCCATAGTTCTCATAACTAAAACAAATTTCACATGGTGGGGTTGGGGTTATAACCACTTTAAAGCCAAAAGTTTAGGGAAAATCATAATTCCCTAGTTCATTCACCATACCCATGCTCCCTAAGTTCAAAACCATATAGATATATATAAAAACCATGAGGGGCATTATTTATTTAATAAGATTCAAAAAACCCAACCTTTGTCTTCAAAACCCAAACAATAACCTTATGAACAACACTCTAAATCCTATGCTTTTGGAAAATTACCAATGAGGAAAGAGTAACATGCCTGAATCAAAAAGATTTATCAACAGAAATCAACCCTTGGGCCCTTAGATTACCAAATTGTTGAAACCCTAGCTAGGATTTTTTGAGAGAATTTAGAGAGAGTGTGTTTAATCTGTTAAAGTGGTGAATGAATGCCCCAAAGTATTTTATGGACATGGGGTCAAAGCGTTTGAAGTGTAAAATGTCAAAATTTAACCAACTTAAAAGCTGGAAAAGCATTGTCTTTGATTACGAGTCAACCCCTTGGCTCATACCCACACCATACGACTTATCATCATTAGTCGTAACCAAGACATTCTCCAGGACCCCCTAACACTATTATCCATATGACTCAACCCACCAACTCATAACATGACCCTTCAACTCGTAGGATCCTACTCGTGAGCAACACAGAACCCAAATATGGTGAACACTGGACATCTGATGATAGGCAAATTTACACGCCTATAGCACTAGATTTTGACTATATTTTAGCCATGTTTTGAGAACAAATTATATATTTTATGCACTTTTAGTCCTTTTTCCTGTAAGTGAGCTAACGAACATGATTAGCAAAGTTTCAGGTATGAATGATGCAGAATTCAGCATTTTATGGATAACTTGACGCCAAAGAAAGCTTCACAAAAGGAGAAAAGTGAGTCTTGGATGCCAAGGACGCCAAGGACCAAAAGTGGCGCATGGAAAATCTATCCCGGGCTAAAACAACATTTCTGAAGACTTTGGGGGCTATCAGTAACTTATTAGGATTAGGATAATGATACATTAACCTAGTACAATTGGGTTAAGTATTTCATTAGCTTAGTAGGATTTAGTTAAGTAATTCATTAGCTTAGTAGGAATAGGATATAGGTATTATAAATACCCTATCTTGTTAGAGATTTTTATACATTCATCATTCATTCTTCTTCCATCAATTACAATACAATCTACTTCTAAGACTTTTCCATTAATTCTATTTTTCTTCTTCTATTCATTTAATTCTTAATTTCCGCAACAAGAGAAACGTTACTTTGCAAGGGATTCATGCCTAACGCCTACCACACCATATTACACGTGAAATCTTTATTGTGGTATAATAACAATGTCCATTGTGATTTCCTTCGCACTCATGGGTAACTAAACTTCTCTGTTTTGGTTATGGAAGCCTTATGAGATACTATCTATTGCTATGAGTTTGTGAATTCGTGACACGTATGCTGCTTATATCATTATTCTCTTCATCTTAATGCAAATTCTTGTGACTGCAGACGCATAGAATAACGCCAGTATAACATTTAACTTGTTCGAAAGAAAAGTTATATGTCTGGAAAAGAGATAATGTCAAGGTAATAGGGTCCCATCCCCTATTAAAAAGTTAGTGTCGTAACTGGATTAACCTCTTGGAGAATTTGTACCGTTAGATACGCTTTAAGCTCGAAAGAGTTAAAGTTAAATAATCCTCGAATAGGTCAAAAGATGCCTGGATTTACCATCGAATACAATTCTCTATAAGCACATGCACGTCAGAATTCCACACACTCATATCCAATAGAGACGTACAGCTCATAAGGTGGACATAACCCCAACTCCTCAATTCTCATTGTTTTACAACCTACTAAACATTCTTTCTTTTTACTTTGCTATTTTCAGGTTTTACTTTAATATTTTGGTTACACATTACAATCCCCTTTTTTTACGAGACTTACACTAAAAGTCTAGTAATCGTTGCTTACTTGTTGACCAAGCTATTCCCTGTGGGATCGATACCCAACCCAGTTAGGGTATTTATTTAACAACGTCCGGTTTACACTTTTACGAGAGCTGTAGATTAAGTGTTATCAACATCCTATGGTTTGAACCTACGACTCATAACATATCTTCACAGCTCATAGTTAGACACTCGTACTCAGAGTAAAACCTTTCCACGAAGTTTTTTATTTGGTTACAAATAGGGTCCTACAACTCATAATTAAATCTTATGAGTCATCACCATAAATCGTGACCAAGGTAGTGATCCTAAGGCTCCACAATTTTCAAGGGCCAAAAATCTAGGGTGTTACATTCTTCCCCACTTAGATCATTCATCCTCGAATGATAGGACAAGGAAATTGCTAGCACGATTTGACTCTATACTTCCCTACTCTTACCTTTAACAAACTCAGAAAACAAATATGCCAAGGAAATCATTCTTACCTTTAACAAAGTTATAAAACAAAGATGTGAAGAATAATACATACGTTATGCTCGATTTTCCAAAGTGGAAAACAAGAATGAATACTTGGAATTCATGTCCTCTTCGGCATCCCAAGTGGCCTCTTCAACCTTATGGTTCCTCCAAAGAACATTTACCGAAGCCACATCCTTTTTTCGCAGCTGACGAACTTGCCAATTCAAGATTTCAACTAGGACTTCCTCATACGACAAGGAATCTGAAATATCAATCTGCTTGATAGGTAAAATTAAAGACAAATCACCCATAATCTTCCTTAACATCGAGACATGACACATAATATGATTGGAGATTAAACTGGAAGGCAACTCTGATGCATATGAAATACTACCAACCCTCTTCAAAATAAGTATGGTCCGATATACCAGGGACTAAGCTCCCCTTCTTTCAAAACTGTATTACTCCATTTATGGGAGATTCCTTCAAGAACACCCAGTCACCAACCTCAAACTCTTAACTCTATATGCCTCATATCTGAATAGGACTTTTGGAAACTTTCTCCTACTTTAATTCTATCCTAAATCACCTTCCCTTTTCCTAGTTCTTGGTGAACCAATTTTGAGCCAAATATATCTACCTCACCAACCTCGAACCACCCAATAGGAAAATCTATAAACATGATAACAAACAAATCTAGAAATTGATAGAAGACCCTATTTATCAAGTCCATGAATGCCGCCGGGGCATTAGTTAAACAAAAAGACATGACTTAGAACTCATTGTGACCATATTGGGTTTGGAATGCAATTTTAGGGATATCCACCTCCCTTATCTTTAGCTAATGATAACCGAACCTAAGATTAATCTTAGAGAAACATCTAGCACCCTGAAGTTGGTCAAACAAATCATCAATTCGAGAAAGAGGATACTTAGTTTTCACCGGAACCTTATTCAAGTGATGATAATCAATACACATTTGAAGGGAACCATCCTTTTTATGCACGAACAAAATAGGAGCACCCCATAGAGACACACTAGGATGGATATATCCCTTGTTAAGTAGGTTTTTTGACTGCTCATTAAGCTCCTTCAACTCAACTGGAACCATTCTAAAAGAAGGGTTAGAGATAATATGAGTGTTTGAAACAAGGTAGATCCTAAAATCAACCTCCCTATCAGGAGGAACACCAGGAAGGTCATTAGGAAAAACCTTGGGAAATTCATTAATCATAGGAATGGATGTCAATGAAGGACCCTCTAAGTTTGAATATTTAACCCAGACCTAATAATAAATACATCCCTTGGAAATCAACTTTTAGGCCAAAATCAAATATGAATCTTACCATAGGAAACAGAGAACCCCCTTCCCACTCGATCATCGGCTCATTAGGGAATTCAAACATGACCTTACGATTCTGACAAACTAAGGAGGAATAGCATAAATTCAACCAATCTATCCGTAAGATGACATTAAAATTGAACATGTCTAACTCTATTAGATCTACCAGAGTTTCTTTACCACCAACAGATACCACACAACCCTTATATACCCTTCTAGCAACCACCGATTCATCCATCAGTATTGAAATAGAAAAGTGATTAGGGATATACTCGAGACTAAAACCAAAATCCATATCCATAAATGGGGTCATATAAGAAAGAGTAGACCCCGAATCAAGTAAGTAATACACATCACGAGAAAAAATTCATAACATATTAGTGATAAAATTGGGAGATGCCTCAGAGTCCTAACAGGTAGAAAGAGCATATAAGCAATTTTGGCCCGTACCGGTACTAGAAGTAAAAGCAGAACCCTTTGGTACAGTAGTTGATAAAGTGGTAATAGGAATCTTATTTATCCCTGAACTAACCTTAGAAGGACAATCCCTCTGCAAGTGACCAATATGACCATATTTAAAACTCATGTTCCTTCTTTCTCCACAAAACCTATGGTGCACCTGCCCACAGAATCTACAGAGAGGATATGATGGAGCGGATTGAGCCCCACCAGCCTAAGATTGGGAACCTTGTTCCCTAAGAACACTATCATATTAGGAATGATGATCACCTGATGGCTTTGGATAAGAAGTATTAGCCATAAGTAGGAACCAAAACTCTGCTACTTCTTTTTTGACCACTCTACTACTAACTCTACTACTGACTTCCATCCTGATTAGAAAATATAAACTTCTTATTTTATCTTTTCCCTATCTCTTCCTGCTACTTGTTTCTTCCTCAACCTGTTACATATACACAACCAATCTAGAGATGTCTATATCTTTGTTTAACAAAGAATCCTTACTCTTTAAAATCAATCACGAGATAATCCAGAGGAAAATTTCTTTTTTCTATCTCTCATGCTAGACACTAACTAAAGTGCATAATGGTACAACTGATGGAATTTCAAGGCATACTGATTAACCATCATCCTGCCTTGCCTCAAATTAAGAAACTCTTCTTCTTTTGCCTCCCTTAACTCCTTAGGAAAGAAACGGTCTATAAAAGTACTCGAGAAACCATCCCACAGAGCAGATTCATCATCATCTCCCCTCGACTATTCCCATTCCTCATACGAATCGTATGGTACATCCCTCAGTTGATAGGCAGTGAATTCTACACCCATTAGTAGCATGCATAAACTAGAAGATCTTCTCCATCTTATTAATGAAACCTTAAGGATACTCCTTAACCGAAAACCAGTGAACAGAGGAGGGATCAACCTCATAAACTGGCTAACCTATGTTGCCTTAGAAAATAGAATAATAGAAGCAACATGCTCAGACTAAGAAGCTACCAACTGAGCCAACATATGAATATACTGACAAAATTCCTTATTTGACACATAAGTCTGAGGAGCTTGAGGACAACTATAGGGAACCTGTGGAACTCTAGGCAGAAAATCAAGAGTCGGACCCCTAAATTGGCTTTGTACCTCATAAGCTGGGTATGCCCCATTAGCATTATCCTCAAGTAGGACAAAGAAGTTTCTATGAAATTCAGATCATCTCAGAGGCTTGATCTGAAAAGTGAACAAACAGGAATTAGAGAGACTCAAGACCTTAGACTCTATGTCTTTAAACAGAACAATAAAAAAGGGAAATATTACTAAATTCCTCGTATCCTCTCCCTTATAAGTGTGGTATACTACACACCCATAAAAGAGACTCTACTCTATACTTTTGTCGGACACCCAATGACACCAAATCTAGGCTTTGATACTATCTTTGTCATAACCTAAACAAGAGCTTGGCCGTGATGGGTATCGCAAATCCCACGTGGATAGTGGATCTCCCCTTATACTTTTCCGAACCAAATGAACCATACCCTAAGGTTGGCTTAATTTTGAGCATATAACAAGACAAGAGAATACCAATTTAGAAATACAAGAATTAGTCTATAACCAAAACCAACCGATACCAGTTCCAATGTCAAAACCAATACCAATTCTAAAACTAATACTGACACCTCGCATGCCTATAGTAGTTCAAAAAAGCCTCTAATAAAAACCAAAGAATATCCAGTCAGGATATACCCCCGACCATAGCAAAAAAAACAAATACAAGGGAATAATCAAAATGAAAATGAAACCATAAATAGGAAATGGGGACTTTCGAAGTATGGAAGCTCACTACTTTAATCTAACTATGAAATCTCATTACTTTAATCTAACTCGTAAGCTGATATTAAATCCAAGTCACTGAGAAGAGGGAGTAGAAGTATGACCAGTTTTTGCATTGTGTTGGGATACAGTGTCCAAAGATGGTTAGTAGAGTGACACTAGCATGTAACTTTGCGATAAGGATAACATGATGATATGATCAATAGTATAAAATCATTCAAAGCCGGTGCACATAATCAAATGCTTACACATATACATATATACATATCACATCTTGGGATAGAGAACAAGGTTTGACATGTATTCAAAAACCTTAGCACCTAATTAAGCACCTAATTACATATGATTTACAGGGGACTTGAACCTCCCTAATAATGAAAGAATAATAAAGGGGACTCAAACCTCCGTAGTCACTTTGACCCTTGCATCGACAAATGTAATTTCCAGTATTGGTCACTCGATCTTCCACTTTCACAACTCATCTACAGAAACCCTATTAGAGAACAATTAAAATAGTTGTCACACATTTCCATTTAATAAACCATGACACACATTTAGGCATACATTGTTGGTATCATCATACAAACTATACTTGAAAGGTAACATATCATGCCAAAATAACTTCCATTAATTTGGGGAGAAGAACTCCCTTTGTTCATTCATACACATTGAGGAACACCGACTCTCTTTATTCATTGAACCATAACATTCTATTTTAATTATTTCTTCATACCATGCAATAGTTCAAGACTAGTTCAATTTTACAAATCCCCATATATGTCATAACTAAAACCAATTTCACATGGTGGGGTTGGGGTTATAACCACTTCAAAGACAAAAGTTTGGGGAAATCACAATTCCCTAGTTCATTCACCATACCCATGCACCCATAAGTTCAAAACGATATTAAAATCATAAGAATTATATATATATATATATATATATATATATATATATATATATATATAAACTATGAGGAACATTATTCAGTTCATAACATGCAAAAACCCCAACCTTTGTTTTTAAAATAAAACAACAACCTTATGAACAACACTTTAAATCACATGCTTTTTTATAATTAACAATGGGGGAAGTGTAACATGCCATAATCATGAATATTTACGAATAGAAATCATCCCTTGAGCCCTTAGATGACCAAATTGGTAAAATCCTATCTTGACTTGTTTGAGAGGATTTAGAGAGTGTGTGTTTAATCTATTAAAGTGTTAAATAAATGCCCTAAAAAATGTTTCATGGATGTGGTATCTACAGGGTTTTAAGTGGGAAATGTACAAAGTGCCCCCAACTTAAAAGTTCGAAAAGAATCATCTTTGGTTACAAGTCAACCCCTTGACTCATACCTACACCTTATGACTAATCACCATGAGTCATAACCAATCTAGTCTCCAGGACCCCCAACACTGTTATCCTTATGACCTAACCCACCAACTCATAACATGACCCTACAACTCATAGGGTCCTACTCAAGAGCAACATAGAACTCAAATAGGGTGACCACTGACATCCTACAATTTAAAGCTATGACTCACAACATATCCTCATGGCTCATAGTGAGCCACTCATACTCAGAGAAGAACCTTTCCACTAAATTTCTAATTTAGTTACTACCAGAGTCTTATGACCTATAACCACATCTCATGACTCATCACCACGAGTCGTGACCATGGCAGTGAGCCCAAAGCTCCAGAATTTTCAAGGAAACAAATTTGGGGCATAACACAGACATAAGTTATGTAGTATGTGTTAGTCCTTTAATTGTTTTTAGTAGTTGTCTATATTGGCATGTTATTTAGAGATTATTCCATGACTTTATTTCACAGATTCCACTTCAGTTAAAAGAAATATATTGTTCTAAAGATATCCTATGGCAAGAGTCTGTATAAGGTTACTTATTATTTCAAGTGTCGGTCGCATCTAGGGTATAAACTCAGTCATGAAAACTATTCGTACTATGTGGAATTATTATATTAAAGAGTAGTACACTATAACCATGTTCAATTTTACGTTTTGTTAAAGTAAACTTCCATCAATAAATGTTATATTTCTTTTAGAATAGCTTTGTGATAATGTATTGTAGTTTGGTGTGAACTCTTGCATATATAGTTAGATTGTATAGGAATTTGAGAATTTTTTATAGTAATCACAACTTATGATATTTTTATACAAAAGCAAAATCATTGTACCCATTATTAATTGAGAAATTAACCATGTAGACCAAAATAATCCGACAAAACAAAAGCTAATATTTACAACCTAAAGAGAAAACAATAAAAAAATAAAACATAAAAAAAAATTATGATATCACTAGAACTGGGCACTCCTCTCCATCTTTTGACACGACCCAAACCAAGGCCTTATCATAATAGGCAATCCCAAGCCTAACCAGGATTAGGAACTAGCCCTGTTAACCAACCCAAACACCATGCGCACGTTGAGTTGGCTGAAGTATAAACATATAACAAGATAGAGTATCCACCCAGGTGGTGACTCTGGTATAAGTCTATATCTAAAACAAACTTAACAAAGTCTAACCACCCAATGTCCAACCAAACCAATGCAAAAACCATGACTCAAAACCAATATAATAAGACAATATATTTATATATATATATATGAAAAATAACCATCCATACCATACCCAAGTCCATAGTTGTCCATACAAAGCCTCTAGACCAAACAAAGAGTACATAGTCGGGACATGCCCCCACCATAGCCAAAAACCAATGTCTATGAAAGATAAGGGATGTGTAAAGTAAACCATGACATGATATAGATACCTTCCAAACTATGGAATCTCACCACTTCAATTCAATATCAACTGTCCCCAAATGCAACCATTATGCGGGAGAAGTAGAATGGTTGGTCCCTACATAGCATGGTTATACAGCTTCCCGAAGATGCGTTAGTGGGTGAACACTAGCATGCACTTAGGAAAAGGATAAAATAATGCCATTTATAAAACCAAGTAAAACCATCCATATGCACACAAACCATACATATATATAACTATGCTCGGAAAGGGAATCGGATTTAGCATTCCATTAAAACATTTACCTGGGTTGAGTAGTTTTGCCATCCTAAATCATCCATGGACAATATGGGTTCAGCTCCCCTTACTGAAAGAGCCTCAGTGCGTGTAGCCACACGACCAAGGAAGAAAACCTGGGATGACTAGAATATCCCTCAAATATAAAATGTGACATCATGCTCTCAGTCACCAAGACCAAACCTCACATCGACAAATATGAGTTTCCAATTTTTGTCCCCCTGGTACCTCAGAAGGGACCTCAACCTTCCATGGAATTTCTACACACCCCGCCATTATTGCCCAATTAAAACCATTACCAAGCAACCAACAAATCCATTAACCATTTATTAACCAAGGCCATTTGTAGTAGTATGGTTATACTAACTATACTTGTAAGTACTATCCATATCCAACTATGTATAGGTGTAAGGGATTCCAAGTAACCTTCCATTAACCATATTAAACCACTTAGGGGATTCTCGTGTACCCCTTTATCATAACTAATTTCATAGCCACCAAGGCTTTACTATTTAATCCTTCCAAACCATGTATACCATTTATACTATTTAAAACCATTCCAAACCATTTATGACCATGCCAAACATTTAAAGCATTTATATCATTTAAAATATTTAAACTATGCAAAACCATCCTAATCCATTTAGGATTCTATTACCAAACCAAACCGTGCAAAAGTTCCAAAGAAAGTTCAATAATAGAGTGCAAACATTCTTTTAGGCATTTTATCAAACATGTTGAGGGCGTACCTTTACCTAGACCAGAACAAATGAATAAACTAACATAATTAGAATTAATTAAGACCCAGTTGTTAAAAGATAACCAACAAGTAAAAACATATGCAAACCATTACCAAAAACATGTATAAACATCGTTTAAACTAACACCAAACCATATGCATCAAGACCCTCAACATGTATTTTGAAAACCACTATTCATGATTCATAAATCAACAGCGAAAGATAAATACACATGCCTTTAGTTGGAACTAACAATGAGGTAAGGAGTATATGGTTTATACAAAAAGATTTCGAAGAGAAACATGACTCTTGAGCCTTTTGAAGAACACATGAAGAAACCATAGCCTACAATCTTTAAGAGTGAGTTTGAGAGAGTATTTGAAGTATTTCAACCATTTAATAAGTATTATGAGAGGACACCAAGGGTTATATAATTTGAGTACATAAGGGCTTTGGAGTAGAAAATATACCGAGTACCCTTGATTTAAAATTAATAAAAAGCCACGTCTAGGGGTACGACTCACATATTCCATTTGTATCCTAGGATACGAGTGGTACCCCAACTTGTACTCAAGACCATGACAAGACCCTACACTTTGGTTCCTATATGAATCACACCTTCCTAACTCGTATCTAAGGGTACGAGTGCTACAACCAATCGTACCTTGGGAAAACTCCATAAGATAACTTAATCAAGAACCATACGACTTGTCTTGCAATACTCGTATCTTTGTATGAGACTTATACCTTGATAAGTCGTATCTTGGGTAGTAAATGAGTTTGGCACATTGCCTAACATGAAATTGAAAACTCAATCCATATCACAAGTTATATTAAAGGGTACAATTGGTACCCTTGAGTCATTCCAAGTCCAGCAAGTCCAAAATCCAGGGAATTTGGTAAGGGTCCAAGACTTGGGGTGTTTCAGTCTTCCCCACTAGGATCATTCATCCTTGAACGATGGGTAAGGGTAAGGTACTAGTACGAGATAACACATTAACACCTAATAAACTTTTCCACACCCAAAATAGGAAGCAAGGATATATAACCAAGGTGAGAAGATCACTACATAACCCGAATACGATTTACACCCCAACACCCCCATTCGACCTTCAAATAAGTTAGAAAATAAAGATCTAACAGGAACCATTACTCACCTTTAACCAAGTTGAAAACAAAAGATGTGTTGAAGAGAAAATACCTTATGCACGACTTTCGGGAACAAAGAACCAACGTGGACACTTGGACTCTATGTCCTCTTCCGCATTCCAAATGACTTTCTCAAACTTTTAGTTCCACTATGGAACCTTTACCGAAGCCACACCTTTTGTTCGCAACCGCTGATTTTGCAATTCTATGATCCTCATCGGGACCTCCCTTAAGAATAAGGAATCTGAGATACCAATACCATCCAAAGGAACCAACCAACCAAGGACCATCCATACATTTCCCCATTACAATCTCATAGAATACTAACTTAATGGACTCATGCAAGGCAAGTCCAATTCAACTTATAATTTACCAAAACACACCACTATGAGATCTTGAGTCTATCTATACACTACCTCCATGTTCAATCCCATCCAAAGATAAAAGAAGTTAACTTTGGACACTGGGCTCTACTCCTTACATCTATTCTGAAACATCACTCTAATTCCATCACCATTATATGGAAACTATAAATAAAAGACAAGGACAAACCATATCCAACCGTTATAACTAAAACCTCCAACCTATAATTAAGCATCTAAAATAATAAAACTACTAAGCCATGAAATATATTCATAAAACCATGCCCTATAACATGTATCAAGTACCCAACACAACTATTGATATATCTACCAATCACAACATTCAAGCCTACGACTTATATACCTGCGGTATGATCTATCCATCAAAAGATCTAGAACCCTTTACAACCTTCACAAGGTTTTCACCACCCATTCCTTTCCTTACTATTTTTCATGACAACAAACTTACCTCACTTTCCAAGACCTTAGCTTTTAGTATCCACCCTAGACTCTCACCCACTTAGGGGCTTCTATATTCCACATTTCAATGAATCACCATACTTTCCAAACCACTACCATCCTATCATAAAAAGAGTCATTTAAGAAACCAAATTACAAAAGTTATCCATGCCTCCCAAGGAAAGATCACAGAGATAAGACATGGTACTATAGGCATAAAGTACTTCACAACAACCACCTAGATCATAATGAAGAAACATCCAGACCAAACCATACCATAAGAGGTGTCCTTAAGACTAGACACTGAAAAAAGCACTACCACACATACTATGAGTAAATTAACACAAGGTCAAGTCTCATATCCAGAAAACAAAGAAAATGCAAATGTGAACCTCAATCATAAGTGCTATAACAATCTAGGCAACACTAGTAGAGAAATCTCTTAATTGAGAGAGAAGAGTATCACTAGAATATATAACCCGGCATTTTCTTAAAGTCCACTACTACAAGAGAATTCTAGATTAACCACCAACCTTCATCCCAAGGCTACCTAGGGCCCAACATAGACATGCAAAAACTATGAGACTAAATTGACTCCAAGGTTTCTAGTTAAACCAAAACCATTCAAAAATAAAACATGGCAACCAAGGCTTTTTCAAAGTCATTTGAATCCAACCAAAATCGATTCATGTTCCTTTAATCATTTATGCAATGTAAAGATTTAAGAATAGTTAAACCATATGACAATATTATATTCAATGGAAATTTCACAAATAGTTTGAGGGAACAAAATTTCCATGACCACCACCAAGTAATTAGGAAATCCATTGCACCCCGAAATCCATTTAACATTCCCATGCATATCACAATGTTTATAAATATTTGTAAAGCATAAATAATGCACCATAATCCATTGAAAGTCCTTTAAATATGTAATCATGTCAAAGCCCTCAGTTGTACCAGAATCCACATTTAAAATCATGAATTTAATAATCAATTTTATGCCAACAATAACATACAAGTATAGGGACAAAGATAAGTACAAGCTCCATGATCTAACCTGTCAAATGACTAGATCCCCAGTCCCTTTCTTCAACCTAAATTCCCATCCTATATGACATAACTCTCCGACTATTGTATTTCTCGAATTATCAACCCCATCCAACTTACTAATTTACCTTTACAACTCAAGCATTGCTATTTTTAAGCTTATTAAACTCCCTTTTATCATAATCAAACATCTTGATTCAAGCCTAGGATCTGTCAATCACCATGAAATACTAGAAAAGTACCCTTGTAGAATATACATAAGTATTGTCCACCCAACAAAGAAGATGCTCCCAATTCCTTAGTCACCCACCAATAACCTATCCATTCCCATGGAAAACCATTTCCCTTATGCATGCAAGAACAAAACACTCTATAGGGGAACATTTAGACTGATAAAACCTTCATCTAAGAGATCCCTTAATTTCTCCTTTAACTCCACCAGAACCATTCAATAAAGAAAGAATAGGAATTTGGACAAATGTCCAAAATAAGATCAACCCCAAACCAACCTCCCCATTAAAAAAGGACCATAAGGATTATCAGAAAGTACCCTATGAAATTTATTTACCACCAGAACAGAATGCGAAGAATGACCTTTTGAGGTAGAATCATTAACCCAGACCACATAATAAAGACATCTCTTTTGAAACCAATCTCTGATTTCTAAGATATGATACAACTTTTTCCTTAATAGCTAGGGAACAAAACCATCCACACACCCAATAATCCACTCACCATAGATCCTAAAGATAATTCTTTTATAAATCCAACAGCCCAATGACATATAGCATGAGTTCAACAATTCTATTTCTGAATAACATCAAAATCCATCACATTCGAGTCAAACAATTTCACCAAGACCCCTTTATCACCAATAAATACCACACACACCCTTATCGACTCTTTTGGCAATTGTAGAGTCACCTACTAAGGTAGATATAGAAGAACAAAAAAGTACAAAGTAATGTTTAGACCAAAATACACAACCAAAAATAAGGTCACAAAAGAGACAGTTCTCAGAACTAAGTGAACCACACATACCATAATGAAAGGAGTTTACAACACACCAATGTAGACATTAGAAGATGCTCGTACTTTTAAAGAATAGTAAGAATGTTGAGATGATTCCAACCAGTTTTAAAACAAAAATTAGCAACCAATACTCTATTTGCTCAAGCAGCAACCCTTATGGGACATCCCCGTCACACAAGACCAAGCTGACCACAACCAAAATATTGATTCCTTTCTCTTTACAACAACCATGATGTGACCACCACCAAATTCATAAAGAAAATAAGTTGATGCAGAATGGGCCCCATTGACCCGAGATTGGGCACTTATGCCCTAGAACAATTTACCAATATAAAAACACGGACCTCTCAATTAAATTCAGGTAGGGAACACTAGGCATATAATAGAAGTTAGGACTTACCCAACTCTTCCTTTTTGGACCGTTTACCGCTATAACATTGGCCTTCTTATTTTTCAGAAAATCAAGACCCCCTTTCATTGCCCATTTACCAACCGTACCTCATTTATTCCCGTACTAATTGGATACAATTGGCATGATAGAGTTGTCACTATTTGTGTCAATAGATGATTAGGCTAATAAAACTCATTATTCGTGACCTCTCCTTGAGATAACCAAGTATGAGTATCCACTTTTGAGATAGGGTCAATGGAGATCGATGAGACTATACGAGGATCACCAAAAGTTATGACCCATAGTAAGGTTTGTAGTCTATGAATTAGACTAGATCGATCCATGTTATCCTCGAGTGATGCAAGTGAGTTTCCACAAAATTTATATTATTGAGAAGACATGATTCGAAGAGTGAACAAAAGAAGATTCAGAGAAGAGATAAGACCTTAAACTCCATAACCCCAAAGTAGAATAACCAAGAAAGTGAAACTTTCCAAAATGCCTCATAGCCTCCATATTATAAGAGTGGTGCATGACACACCCATAAGCAAGAATCTACTCGACACGACTTTATAGATACCCCATGACATCAAAACCTAAAGCTCTGATACCAACTTGACATAACCCATACCAGGGTCTTATCATAATAGGAAATCCCAAGCCTAACCAAGACCAAGAACTGCCCCACTTACTGAAACCAAGCACCATGAACATACCTTGAATATACTGAAGTTCAAACATATAACTAGATAGAATATACAACCATATTGTTACTATAAGATAAGTCTATATCCAAGACCAAATTGGCCAAGTCTAACCACCCAATGTTCAACCAAGCTAATGCCAAAACCATGACCCAAAACCAAGATAATAAGTTAATGTATGTATACATATATGAAACATAACTAATCCATGCCATACCCAAGTCCAAATTTGTCCATATAAACCGTCAAGACCAACCAAAGTGTACCTAGTCGAGACATGCCCATGACCTTATCGAAAAACCAAATTCTATGAAAGACTAAACATATGTTAAGTAAACCATGGCATAAAATAGATTCCTTTAAAGCTTTTGAAGCTTTAATCCAACATTGATTGTCCCTAAATCTAATCACTAAGCAAGAGAAGTAGAATGGTCGATCCCATCATAGCGTGGGTATACAGCCATGAACACTAGCATACACTCAGGAAAAGGATAAAATAAAGCCATTTATAAATACAAGTAAAATCATCCATATGTATACAAATAATACATATATATAACCATACCGGGAAAGGAAACCGAGTTGATCATGCTATTAAAACCTTTACTGGGTTGAGCATGTTTGCCATCCTAAACCATCAACGGGCTATATAGGTTCAGCTCCCCCTGCTGAAAGGGACCCAATGCATGTAGCCGCACGACTAGGGAATAAAAACTAGGATAACTAGTACATCCCCCAAATATAAAGTATGGCATCATACACATGGTCACTAAGACCAAGTATCATATCAGCAAATATGAGTTTCTAGTTTTGGTCCCCTGGGACCTTCACTTTCCACGGCTTTTCTATACACCCTACAATTATTGCCCAACTAAAATCATTACCAAGTAACCAACCAATCCATTTACTATTTACTCACCAAGTCTATTAGTGGTGATATCGTCATACTGACTATACATGCAGGTACTATCCATAGACAACTATGTATAAGTTTAAGGGATTCTATGTACCATTCCATTAACCATATTAAACCACTTGGGGCATTCTCATGTACCCCTCAAGCATAACCAGTTTCATATCTACCAAGTCTTTATCATTTAATTTTTCCAAACAATATACACCACTTATACCATTTAAAACCATTACAAACTATTTATGACCATGCAAAACATTTAAAGAATAATATTATTTAAACCATAAAAATCTATTTGGGGTTACATTACCAAACCAAACCACGCAAAAGTTCTGATGAAAGTTCAACAATAGAGTGAAAACATTCTTTTATGCATTTTATCAAGCATCTTGAGGGCGTACCTTTACCAAGACTAGAACTAATGCATAAACCACCATAATTAGGGTTAGTCAAGACCCATTTGTTAAACTATAACCAAAATGTACCAACCTATGCAAACCATTACCTAAAATATGTAAAAAAAATAGTTTAAACCAATAAAAAACCATATGGATCAAGACCCTTAACATATATTTCAAAAACCACCATTTATAATTCATAAATAAATTTTTAAAAAATATTACACATGCCTTTAGTAGGAACTAACAATGAGAGAAAGAGTACATACCTTATACAAGAAGATTTCGAAGAGAAACATGACTCTTGAAAAAACCCTAGCCTCCAATCTTCACAAGTAAGTTTGAGAGAGTATTTGAAGCATTTTTATACTTTAATAAGTATTATGAGAGGCCATTAAGGGTTATATAATGTTAGGAAATAATGGATTTGAAATAGGAAATATTTGTACTACCCTTGACTTATAATTAAAAATAAGCCATGTCCAGTGGTACGACTCACTTATAACATCCATATTCGATGGTATAAGTGGTACCCCAACTCATACCCAAGTCTATGCCAAGACCCTACACACTGGTTCCTATATGACTCACACATCCCTAACTCATACCTAAGGGCACGAGTGGAACACTCTATCATACCCACCAACCATACCTTGGGAAAACTCCACAAGACAACTCAAGCAAGCACCATATAACTTTTCTTGAACCACTTGTATCTTTGGATATGACTCGTACCTTGATGAGTCATATCTTAGGATATAACCAAGACAAGCACATTGCTTAACATACAATTGAACCCTTAATCCATCCTATAAGTGCTACTCAAGGGTATAATTGGTACCTTTTAGTCATACCAAGTCTAGCAAGTCCAAAACCAAGGGAATTTTTCAAGGATCAAAGACTTGGGGTGTTTCAACTTCATTAATGGTCTGACATTTAGCAGCTTTAGCCTACTGCCTAAAATAGTAATGGAGTTGCCTCGTAGCTGAATCATGACTTTTCATAACTATTTACATATCAATGATTTTGAGAATTTTTCATATCAGGTGTTTAAACTCTCATAAACATCATGACAAAGTGCTCAATGAATGTTTCTTTAACTTATAGTGAGTAGATCTGTACAGGTATCTTTATCATCCCCAACTTTGATCTATAGAACTTTGATTTAGGATGAAATATCTAACCTCACCTATGTCGATTCCTCTTTTTACAAGCTGAGCCTAAGCTGATGTCAATGCAAAGAAAAAGAATATTAAATATGGAGTTAAAATTTCTCATAACTTCTCAACCTATTTCTCTCTTAATTGTTGATTTTTCCTTCTCTAGTCTTGGCACCTATATCGAGCCTTTGTAAATTTCTCTTTGCCATTTAACTTCAGAAACTTGTTCCTTGTCATATATCTCTATCTTACACAACTAGGAATCTTTTTTTGCATTTTATATTTGACCTTTTATTTCTTTGTGTGTGTTATTTCCTGTTATTCCTGACTTCTCCCAACTTTCTAGATTGTTTCACATGATTGTGATTGTTGATACTGTTATATACCCTATTCTACAACTTTCTTAGTCTAATATTTAGAATTTGGCTCTTATCTATTTTTAGAATTACCATTTCTTGTATAGGTAATTCCTTATAATATAGGTAATTAATTATCTGTACCTACAAAAAAACTTTATTAGCAAGAAAATCCACCAATTTATTTCCTTCTTTGTATATATATATTCCACTACCACCTCCATATCTTTTATCAATTTCTAAATTCTAATATTCTCCACAGAAATACTCCATGGGACTTCCCAAATTCTCTGTAAAATCTTCTTTGAAGTTAATTAATTGCCTTCGGTAACATTCGAAGGAGCCCCTGATTCGTACAATGCTCTAATATTTGTCTTAAGGCCAAAATATTTGCTATTAAGTTATGGTTGTCTTAAAATCTCCTAGTCTAAGCATAGACTAAATTTCCTTCTCCATTCCTCATAAAAAATGCATTAGAACTAGGGCTAGGGTTGCCTTTAACAACACCATCTAAGTTACACTTGAAATTTCTAATTAAAGAGAGCTTACAATGTACTACTTTACACCCTATGATAGGAGTGTACTCGTCCAACTATTTCACCAAAAGAAGCCAGGTTGAAGGAATATTAATAACCATGGACAAATGCTCTTAACTAGCAAAGACATATTTCTATTAATCTCTAGATTCATGCTAAAATAAGAGATTTTTCCTCCATGATCAATTACATTCCTTTGTTTAAAAAATCTGCCACAAAACAAATAAAGAGAGCCTTGTACATAGGCTTAAACTTAGGGGGTACCTCTATTCTCCACCATTTATGGATAGTATCTTTCAATTGTAGAAAAGGTCCAACCACCCCTATAGTAGAAGCATAACTACTCCAAAATCTTTTAGAGACATCACAACTACTAAAAAGGTGCTCCACTTATTCTTGCACTCCATTTGAGCAATAACCACATATCACTGAAATCACTAATTCTCATTCTAACCAAAATTTCACCAATAAAAATTCTCATCTTCCAAAGCCTCCACAAGAAAACAAATACTATAAATGATACCCTTTTTGCCCAAATATGATTATATTCATAATTGACTTCCTTGTATTTCCTTACATTATCCCAAGCAGATCTTATACTGAATTTCTCTATGCTATTCAACATCCACTAAGGTTTTCCCCAGTCTTTAGAACATTCCTCAATACCTATTTTATTCATTACATTATTGGTAACCTCCTCATTAAACAAATCTTTTAGTAGATCAAAATTTTATCTACCCTACATAAATAGTTCACTAATTTCACCAAGTTGATAAATCATACTGAATCTTTATTCTTTCTACTCTTGTTATTAATTGGCACCATTAACAATCTCCAACTCCACAAACATTGTAAATCAGTTGATAAGTCCACTTGGACTCTAACTCATACACAATTAGGTCAGGTCAAATTTACAATATCTGTGTCAATATAAATAGGCCTTTCTACTACCTTCGCAAGTGAAAATAGGGATTCCTATACAAAGAATATGGGCAATAAAATTGGAAAGGAAATTCAGGCCATGGACTGTGTTGTTTCTTCACCAACCTTAAACTTTGAGTAATAAATTAATGGTCTCATTTGGTAAGGAACTTCTTTTATAAAATATAATATGTATTCTTAGAAAATATGTTAACATAATCCCCCATGTGAGCGAATCTCATTAAAATATGTCTATTTTGAAGCAACCCAGTAAGACAATCCCCTTATATGTTTTATCATTTAGGGATTTGTACGCGAAGATCTTCCAATTCAAGCTATCCATAGGATAATTTACCAACCATAGCATATTGTAGAATTTCCATTATACTCATCTTCTGTACCTCTTTCTTAATCCATATCACTATGGGAATTCTATTATTAAATGTCAAATCCTAAATAGGAATTATTTTCTCCACTCCTCCTTTGATCAAAGTAGAATTCATGTTACAAAGTCTAACCAAACTAGCATATTTAAATTTTCCATTTTATTCTACTTGGTTCTTCCCCACAACTTCATTATTATGTAACAAATCAATATTATCCATTGACAAATTCTTAGGCTCGAGGGGAAAATTTGTAAGTTGTTTGGGTGATTTAGGGTGGAATAGGTGAGGAAAAAGTTTATTTGATGTTAAAGACGACACCAGGACGATCTTGTTGGACGATGCCCTGCTCGGCCACAAACATCGGTGATTAGTGATGGTACTCTGGTAGGTTTTTATAGGTATGAGAAAATTTTTAACTTAAAAAAGTCAAAATTGTATGTCCTAATAAAACTTCCACTTCATCTCAATTGATTTCTAATCATAATTTTATTTTGCATGGCCAAATAGGTCCTAGGTATGTTGATGTTGTTGATAATGCTAGGGGTGTGAATTCGGCCTTTTGATTTGATTATATGTTATTTAGTTTCAGTTTTTGACTTTGAAAATGTTCAACCCAGTCCTAACCAAGTTAAATTTGATTAGGTTTGATTTTTTTCTTTTCAATTTGACTTTTTTGATACGGTTATTTGACTTTTTTAATAATTAATAACATAATCAAAGTTATATTCGCATGCTAGAAAAAATTAATATAAGGAGAAATAGTAATATTTAATGTCGTAAATATACAACTTTTTATTATAAGTCATGAGCAAAACTTTAAAATACAATATTTAAAAGTATACAAAAAGGTGTCCAAACATAAAATATAAACTAAATCATTATGAAAGTTCTAGTGCAATCAATTAGGTAAAAATAAAATGCAATAGGCTAGTATATAAGGTAATAGGCTAATATGTAAATATAGTAGTACCCTAATAAAAAAATTAAATAGGCCAAAAGTGGTAAACTCAAACTATAAGTAACAAAAAGAACATAACATGATGAAACTTAACTAACACCCTCATATAATGGAAAACCTATATCGCCGCTCGTTAGCATGGTAGTTCCGGCCACTGGTCAGCCTATCGAGGCTGGCCAGGTTACCTTTTTCACTTTACCCTCTAATTTTTCAGAACAATATAAATCCAAATCCCTAGCAAACCCTAGTTTACCTACACAGCCTTCAAGTTCGCATGTCAAATCTGCTAATTATAAGGAGCATTTCAGTGACTCAAAAATAGATTCTATCAAAAAGATAGAATTTATGAATTTAATGAAACCTAAAAGACTCAATGCAATAAGAAACCTCGAGCAGAATCTATTCCAATTAAGCAGTATCATATAATAACGGAGTACATTGGGTTACATGTACGAGGGAGGAGGTTAATAAGATAAATATAATGGAGCAATTATAACTTGTCGTTAATGGTAAATAATCTTATGCATAGCCAAACATTGATGATCTTAGAATCTAAATCCCAAAGAAATATAAGGTTGAATGTGATTACATGATAGGGCTTCTTATAAATAGACACATACTCATGCGATTCACCTTAATGGAAGATTTTGTTAATATGATGTCTTAAATGTGGACTATATTACTGCTAAATACGGAGTCACATATCAAATGAAACTGCTCATTTATGATGTCAATTTCAATACTAAAGAAGATATTAAACATGTAATGGCGTGGATTTCCTTTCTAGCCCTACAACCAACATTTTTGGTAAGGAAATTCATCTTTTTGTTATTTGTTGTTGTTGGTAAGACTATCCATATGGATATGGATACAATGAATAAAACATATCTTAGTTGTACCAGAGTTATAAGTTCAAGTAAACTTTTAAGTTGTAATACCTAACTATGTGGAGATAGAGGTGGTGAATAACAAAACAAGCTCTGTTAGGGTTCAAAGGAAAAAAATTCGATATGATATGCTCCCTAAATACTGTCACATATGCAAACTTCAAGGACTTGAAAAAAGTGATCGTAGAAGATTTCAGTCGGAATTGAAAAGATGTGTACAAGAAGATAAAATAGCAAAAGAAACACCAGAAAAGGATAAAACACTAGTGCAAAGGAGGTAATAAATGGAAAAGTTGTCTTATCTAAATAGAACCCAACCCAGAGAAGATTTGGAATGGAAAAAGGCATGATTGTCCTAGATGCTAAAATTGGACATCCTACTAAGGACCAAGCAATTTCAAACTTTTTAATGTTTTTCAGGAGGAAGGGGAAGTTCATGATGGGATTCAAAAGCAAAGAACCAATATAGCATCAAAGGAAAACCACTCTACCATATTGAGTGAGGAAGCAAAAGTTAGATCATATCAAGGAAATAGCTTCCAGCCAACAATAATGGGTACATCAACAGCAATACATGAAGGCATATTAGAGATAAATAATATCTCAACAATAATAACAAAGCCTGCTACCCAGGTACGACATAATAGGTCTTTACATATGACAAGAGATACAGAAGAAAACATGATGCCCACAATGGAATGGATAGAGAAGTCATTCCATAGGGAACAAGGAAAGAATTTTGAGAAATCTATAGAAAGACATACAAGTGAAGTGAGACATACTGGAATTTATGCCAAAGGCGTATCACGACCCAATTTATCAGGTAATGATGGAGCATACTATAACTCACCAGTAGGCAAGCCAACCATATAGTCTGAAACTACTAGTAATGGACTACCAAGAGAAATAAAGGGAAGAAAGTGGAATAGATGAAATGAAAGACTAATATACATAAAATTAACCCCAAAATCTGGTGAAATCATTACAAGAGCTTCTACTATTAATGAGAATACAAATGAGGTACAAAATGAATATATAGATACAACTATCTTTGAATACAACCTAGAGATCATTCTAGTACATAAGAAGGAGAAAAGTAATCCTCCAAATTCTAGGAGCTCACCCTATGTCTCTAAACTATAGTTCCTCCACCACTATGCATACAATAATGGTGATAACTTATACTATTATTTACAGGCTATAGAAGTGTAGTATGAATACCAACACGTGATACATAGTAGGAAACTATTGACTAAGCTCTAAAGATAATGCAAATATACATAACATGTAATAAAAAATGTAAACTATGGCCAAATATCTGACAACTGCATCATAAATCTAATGAGATAATATGGATAAAATATCCTATTTATGTCTAAGAAACTAATATACTAAGGCTAAGGAGGTATTAAGAATGAACTATCTCATTCTAGCCATATTCAAGAAACTCAACACTATATCATATATCGCTAGCCAATATAAGAATTAAGGGTGAAAGAAGATATAAATAAGTATACAAGGCCAAGGAATGAATATACAATCTGAATAAGTGAAAGAAAAAAGGGATGTACGATAACACCATAGCTGCATATAGATAGATATCAATATGTACATAAACAAGGTCAACTCAAGGTACAACCTAAATCATTAGGATGGTATCTTAAGACCTCATACTCACAGCCAAAACTAGTGCTAGTATGCTTAGGGTTTTTAATCCATCCATTTAATTCTAAGATAATCACACATAATTAAAAAATTGTCAGATAAAAGACCCAAAATCATACCTCAAGTATCAATAATGGATCATTAACAAAGCTTTCATAAATAAGTCATAACAAGGATCATAAAAATAATAATAATAATAATAGCAATGATATCGTGAGTAACCGGCTAGTTCAGACAAATAATACCTAACTAAGACTTCCACAAACCTCCACCACTAGGATCAGAAGGTACAATCAACATACAACACATAACAAGCCATACTCATCACCCATACCTATACAACCCCTTATAAGGTTGATAGATATAGGTACATAATAGTGATAGGTGATGTGCATGCAAGAATCAATGCCAATATATAATCTATAATACCATAACTGATCAAAATATCATAAATAACTCGATGTATATTCTCATATAATCAATATTATAGTCATTCTCCAGACTTAAACTGGTAAATATAATTAATATCATTATCATCCTCTAAACTTGATCGGTAAATATAATGAATATTTGGACTTGTATCTAGACTTGAATTGATAAATATGTAATCAATACCCAGACTTGAACTGATAAATACATCTATGTATGTATAATAAATGCACGAACTTTGAACCGTATCTAAAAAGAGTATAAATTCATAAATTCATTATCCAGGTAAACTTGGTGACTAAATTATCATAAAAGTATAGTAAGAGTCAGAATATGTCGCGACTAGGATATATAGTAATAAAATAATCATTTACCAAAATCTATCTCGATCAAATATCCAAATCATCATTTTAGTCTCAAAGGCTCATAAGTGTACATTAAGATGGTATGATTCCCATTATGAATAATCTGTTTAAAATGTGAAAAGTAGGATTTTCATTCCTTTTTAGGAAAATAGTAGTTAAATCATAATTTAGTTTGAATTGTACAATTTACCATATTTAGTGATTGTGAATATACCGAATCTATACATGACATCACCAGTATTCAAACAATGAAATCATAAACATCTACATGTCCATAAACTACAACCATTTTCTCTACGAGGATGGAATACTTCCTAGAATAGAACCAATAGATTTTATAAACATTTCCTTTGGCCCAAGAATATATCCAGAAATAGCTACAACATGATCATGTCCTTAGGCCTAAATGTGTATCTGTCGTAATCATAACATCATAATCTAGGGAAAACTATCACAATCCACCGAGTAATATAAAAGCATTTCTAAGGGCTCATTAGTCTCATCTATTACTAATTTTCTAACAACTTGGGGTAATAGGATTGTAGAGCTATAATAAGTATTTTAGCTTAAGGGTCAAACACCCTTCTATCCCCCAAGATCATAATTTAAGCTAAGTCACAGTGTACAACCTACAGTTATATCCTAACATTCTTATCTAACACTCAACATCTATAAAACATCATCTCAAGAGAAGAGTAGACAAAAACCTACCTCGCAGTTGAGCCACAAATCCTTGATTCATCCATCAAATATTCATCTTTACTCCACGATTTTGAAATACTACCATTCTATCAAAATCATAATCTATGTGTTACTAAAAGTAAAACAATACCCATATTTCTATAATAAGGGTCAGGTTAAATTTTGGGACAAAACGATCCTGTGAGGCTCATAAATAGAATCCAAAATTAAATCTATGACAAGGTCCGTCGAAGAATAAGGGAGTTGTGCTCAAAATTTGAGCACAAATGGAGAACAATTTGGGTCTCAAATAAACCCTAAAAGTTTAGGAATTCAAATCCCTAATTTCTAAGAACTTATCATGAAATTGAAGGAGCCTTTTCATGAATGTATAGGGAAATCATGGAATAATCGATAACCATGCTCCCCCAATCATCTACAATCTTTTATCCCAAGCTATCTGAACTTTTAGGGGTTACTTCTCTTGGAAATGGATGAGAAAATGAAAAAAACGGGATGAAATAGGTATTTATACCCATTCTATATGCTCGAGTGTCGCTATCACAACATCTACAGATTGTACAAGGGAGTCGTGATTGTGATTTATTCTTTGCAATCATGGTTCAGGAAAACAAAGAGTAAATTGCATTCCGTGATTGTGGTTTACCCTTAGAGATAATTGTTTTTCATAAAAATCGATTGGTAATAGAGATATACGCATAACGATTGTGGTCACACTAGACCTAGTGCACTATATTTTCTTCTAAGTCTGAAATAGAATTCGACAGAGAGTTCAGGATTCATTCCAAACCCCATACATTCAAACAAAATAGGCTACCTCCAAAATTCGACATTTCAAACTCAATAGAACCATCAAAACTTTCATCCAAGATCATTTTGACTAAATATGAGGCTCACACCTATGGTTCTATTTTTCATATAATCTACCTAATACCCCAAATAAGTCTGGATGCCTCAGGACCTAAACCAAGGGTCCCCCAACCTAAAATTGATATTTCAGAGCTGATGGAACTGTCGGAATTCTGATCCAAGCTTATCTACTAGGATTTTTTCTTTGAGACCAAATCCTAAATAACAGAAACTCCAAAATAGGAAAATAAGCCTAAAATCCAAACAAATTATCGAATCACTGAATTGATAGTTTTGGCAAGTCATAAATGACCTGTACTATTGTAGGGAGGCTCAAAATGTCATAAATGCATGCAAATCAAGGAAATGACTTGGACGATCATTATAGGGGTATATGGCATTACCACTAGTAAGTACAGGAAAAGTGATAGAATAGACTTCCAAAATCCATACAAGTGAGATGAGTAATAATGAAGATTCAGATATAGGAGAGTTTACAACAACACTAAAAAAAATAGGAGAAGAGATTAATCTAGCAACATCACCTATAACACAAAAAGATATAACCATCAGTCAACCTTAAAAAGGTGTAGTAATAGCTAAAATGCGAGCAACAACACAAGGTTTTATTAAGCAACATCAAACTAATAACCCTTTAGACGTGGTAGAAATACCATCAGTAGTTAATATAAAGGATCACTTTATTACTTTGGATGTTATAAAATCTCCAAATAAGGCCTTACATGATATAGTCTCTCATAATTTACGGGTAAATTTAAGAAGACAGAGGGAAAAAAGAGACATTTCTCAAGAATGGTGATGAACTAAATGATGATCCTATTACTAAGTTTGAAGACCTATACCCAAGGAAAAATAAAATGATTAAATCGGGTAGAAAAGAGGAAAAACAAAGGCATAAAGATGTCTCTCAACCTATCAGTGTACAGGAAAAAAAAAGTGGGGTAACCTATCGAAGTGTTAAATGATGAAGGATTTTATATGGAACATAAGGTTAGTAAATTCACAAAAAGCATTCCAAAGAGTGCAAATTTTGCACAATTTTTAAAAGTTTGCTTTTGTTGCTTTACTAGAAACTTTTCGACAGAGTAGAAGTATTAACAGGTACAAATCCAAAACAAAGATGAAATATGTTATTCATAATCTTAATAGACAGATATAGGACTTTATCAATCATGGTTTTATGCCTCAGTTATTGGTAAATTTGATCAGCAACTGGCTATAAATTTCTAGATTAAGCTTCAACTTCATCATTTATCACAACTTTAGTGTATGTTAAATGTGATAGTATATTGAGGATGAAGCTATTGTATGATCTTTTCAATAAAGTACAGGGATTGAATTCTCCATGGCTTATAGGGGAGACTTTACTATTATTTTGAAAGGGGAAGAAAAATAGGTGAACTTCTAATTTTAGACAGAGATGCCAATAATTTTAGAAACCTTATAGAGTCTTGTTATCTTGTTTAAATGGGTTTTAAGGGTAACCCATTTACTTTATGTTATAGTAGAAACAGTATTGATTGTATTTTTAAAAGCCTTGATAGAGTTTTTTTAATGCTAAATTTTAATAAATTTTTTCTCATGCTAAAGTGGAACAACTTACCATAATAGGTTCTAATTATACGCCTCTTCTAGTATTTTACTAGTGCTCTTAATTTTGGAAAATCATTCAAGTTTCTTAAATTCTAGACAACCATTTAAGTTTATTTTATGATTTATGAATAGTAGAGCCTTATAATAGTTGGAAGTATAGGATATTAATAAAGTATTTAGTGGTTTAGTATCATTAATTTAGACTTCCCTTGAGGTTGTAAAAAAGGAGTTTAGCTGAAACTTATAAAGCTACGATAGTAATCTAAATGTATAGAAGGGTAAATAGTGATAAATCACAAAAGGAGGATATGTTAATGGATTATCATAAGATAGGCCATATGATTATGATCAATTATTATTTTTATGAAGTTCTAGTAGACTAGTGTTTATTAATGTTTTATTTCATAGCTTCCAAGCGAGAATTGTATGTGAAGTTGGATTGTTAAATCATGTTTAGCACTATACATTAAGTTTGAACAGTTGATTGTCATCAAAGTGGATGAAATATTCACTTGGTTATTTATGATAGGAAATGATATAGTAGGCTTGAATAGTGTATGCAATAAGTTTGAGTTCAGTTATTTGTAATTAAGAATGATGTTGTAGGTATAATGAAAAAATATGCCTAAGGCTATATGGGGTTGCATTATTTTCCAAGGTTATTATATGTTTTGTGTGGTTGGTAGTACCATTAAGTTTCTAAGTGGAAGAAGACTAGTAACATGGTATATAATATTCTTAATATCTAAGTTTAGAAGTTATGGGTAGATGATGTTGAGCCTTTTTGGTATGATCTTAATTCTCATGGTTTAGAAATACAAGTTTAGAGATATGATATTAGTAAGCTATGACAAGAGTATTTTGGTTTATTCAGGTTGATGATATTCCTGTTAAGTATTAGAATTTAAGTTTGAATCCTTGAAGATTGAGTAAACAGAAATAAGAGTTGAAGCTCTAGATGATGTGAACTCATGATATGGTGATACCCAAGAATATTCTAAGTTGGTAAGAGTTCAAGTAATTATTGGATTACTACCGGTCCATAGAAAACTCGGAAGAAAGTATTAGAAGCGGGTTTTACACTTTTAGGCAGAGTCTTCTGAGTAATTTTATTACTTATGTGTAAAATTGTGTTCCAGACTCTAGAGTGCAGTGATTGTAGTCCAGTTTAGAGTTTAGTAAGAGTTTTGCATACTTAGAGTGACGGATCAAAGTTAGGTCAAGATACTACTAAAGTCAGACTTCTAAATGCTAGTAGTGATCCCAGTATAATATAGAATATCAAAAAGTTGGGATGTGGCTCAACCCATTCTTATTTTAGTATTTCTTTTTCATTCATATCAATATCTACTCATGCCTTACGTCTCCGTTCCATGATCATAGTTCATATTCATGCTCATAATAGAGTCATGTAGTCTTCCAGTTCCTAATATGAGGAGTTCCAATTCATTCAACTGTTGACACCACATTCTATATATTATAAACTCCCAATTCAGGTCATGTAGCTCATGACTCAGGTACTCATGCTTTGCAGCACGTTTAGTTCCAGTACTCATACAATACTCTTAACGATCAATGAAATTTAGATTTATAACATGTATGCTCTTAGATTAGATTTCCTTAATAAATCCATGCCGTGAATACTCTATTTCCTTAAGCCTTAATAAGGTGTTAAGTTATACTGAGTATCCCTTCATATTTTAGACCCTATATTCCACCAAATTTTCAATAACCTCCCCCAGGTCAAGATAGTGTTGATGAGTGATTATGTCGATGGGAGATAGTAAATGTACCATGCTTGGGAAGATTGTTGAAATCTAGTTTTTTGTAAGTCTATAAGTTTGAAAGAATTTTTCAGATGAAGTTTTTTTTGGTGTATGACTTGGTTGGATGAGAATATTTTATGCGTACCTTATTAATATTAGTATATAAAATTTGTTATTGATATAGGTATTAGAGAATATGAGAAAGATTCTCTTTTATGGGTCTTTATTAGAAGTGCATGTGTGGTTATGAATATAGGCTTGAACGTTATGTTGGTGTATAAGAGGATAGGCGTGTGGTGCATTAATGAATTTCTAGTAAGAGGTTGAATTTAGTTATTAAGTGATAAGAAGAAGAATCCTAGAGTAAGAAGTTAGGTGACAACGCATGGGGTATTGAATCCATGGTTCAGACTAGTATTATGGTGTTATGTACAGTTCCTTGTGATTTCCAAGTTAGTCTTGACCTTGATGAGAGGATTTAGCTTAGTTTAGATTTTGTAGAAGGACTTATCAGTGCCCATGTAAGAATTATAAGTTGAAACATGTCTATGATATTTGAGAGCAATAGTATATTAAAGGGAGTGTTTGGGAAGTGTTGCTAAGTTTGAAAGTAAGAAGTTGCATTGCTTAAGGCCTAGAAATTCTATCCTAGCTTATGATTTATGGGTCTGTGTTCCATGTTATGGAGATGGAGTAATATTGTGATTTCTTATTCAGAGGTCATTTTTAGAACATGCCCGAAGTTCTTTACTCCCTAATAGTGTTAAAGTTTCTTGGAAAAGCATTAAAGAAATACTCTATCGGGGTATGAGGGTTTAGTATGATTTAGTTCGTGTATCCAGAAATCCATTTTATCAGTCAGACAGAAAAATCTTTATAGTTTTTCCATCTTACGATTTAGACTAGTCTTACTACCAAAAAGTTTTTGAGTATGGCCATTTTAGTATGTGCATCAATTTTAGATTCAGATATTAAGTCATGATTCAGTTCATAAGTATCCCGCGTATCACCTTAACCATTTTCCTAGTATTTCAACCAAGTCAGTATCATTCGGGGACAATTGATCCCAAGGGGGAGATGTTGTAATACCTTGATTTTTCATGGATTTTTCATGTCGTAAACCTCTAATCTTTTTCTCACGAAATCAGATCCATCCTAAATAAATTGTTACCCCTAAGTTGACTCTCTCATTTTGATCTCAGACATGAAAGTTCATACACTCACAGATCAGTTCAGTAGTCCACTACATTGGGATTCAGTCATACAGTTTATTTCAGTTGTGCATGATATCTGACATCCTCATATTCCTCAGTAATTTCAGACTAATTAGCCATATTCGAGGATGACTATTCCCAAGGAGGAGATAATGTAATACCCCGTATTTTTTTCTAGCTTAAATTTGTAGAATGTTAAGAGATAGCTTCCAAAATGAATAATATTTTTTCCATGTTGGATTTTCAAAATTTTAACTTTTCATTGTGTGTGAAATTGAATAAGCTTTCCATCGATACAAATTCGCCTAAATCCGACACTCGACGAAGGAGTTATGGCATTTTTAAGTTGACAGTGTGTCACCTAGACTCTTAACGCATTGCAAAACTAAGAAAATTGGCAGTTGTTAATTTCGCAGAGGAGTCCCACTTTACATTTGTCAATTTCCAGCAAGCCTACATGATAGTGGCGCCTTGCTCCAGTGGCCAAAATGGCAAAACTATAGAACACCATGATAGCTCTGCATCGCGGAAAATGCCTAGTTCCAACTCATCTTTTTCCAGTGAGCCACCGCAATTGTGGTGCATCGCGGTGGCCACCCAAATCGAAAAATGTTACATTTTCTGATTTCGCTCATCAGTGTATAGAGGGTATTTTGGTCAATTTCCAAGGCCCCAATCCATCTTGAACATGAGATTAATCATATTTCCAAGCAATTTTTGCTCATTATTCATCATCCACTTCAAAAGCTAAACCCTAGAAACCAAAAGCCCCTTTCTCTAAGAAATTAAATTCCACCATAGATTCTCCAAGAAAGCTTTAGATTGATGATTCCCAAGACAAGATATTCAAGACCCCATCTTCAATAACTCAAAATTCTTCGTCTAATTATCTACCAAGGTATGTGGGGTTTGAACAAGGATAATTCTTTCATCGTTGTGCCCAAAACTTATTTTAATTATGAATTTACTGAATTTTATTTGATTTTCCATGAAATTAAAGTTAGGGTTTATACCCATTATCATTATTTGCAAGATTATGAGATTTTCAATGATTTAGAAGTTGAATAACATGATTATATTTATATTTCCATGCATATTGTTGAAATTTCCAGATTAAAGTTGATTTATGAATGTTTACATTATCAAGCATGATTTAAGATATTTTAACATGAGATTGATTCATGGGTCATCACGCCTAAATTCAGATATGCTATTTTGAGATTATTTGTGCTATGAACACCCTAAAATAAGATTATAATGAGATTTTGATAAAGATTTGGCTTTTTGGTCCTAAGCTAAGATAAAGAATGTAGTTTGTTCATATTACTTTAGATTTAAAGAAAGAAAAGCATAATTGGTTTTCTTGTAAACCCTTGTTCTAATTTTGAAGTGAATTTCTTAAGATTTTAAGCATAAGAATGGGAGTAGTATTTAGCATCGAGTTGGGTATGATTCTAAGGTTTTATACCCTAGAACTAAGTGCCACCGTAGGATTCATATTATTCGCACTTCAATGTGGATGACTCAGATTATGATCACTTAAGATAGAAGTTCTATTTCAATGGAAAGGATAGAACAGCCCTACCTAATAGGGGCTAGACGCGGGACTCCGTGAATGCTCATACGGTGTATGTCGGTAGGAAGAACATCCCAAAAGAAGTCCCCTACTCTTAAAATAGCTTATTGATTTGAAACCTTAAGATAAAAGCATTTTCCCTTCAGATCATGTGTTTTCCCCTAATAGTAAAGACTTTCAGAAAAAGATTTACAGAAAAGCTTTTAGAAAACTAAGTATTAAGGCTCACAATTTTTACTCAGGTTATGCTCTACAGAAAGATATTAGCCACAGTTTTCAGCTATCAGATTTTAGATTAAGAGTGAGTCCTTTCTACACTTAGTGTGATTTAAAGAGTGAATACAAGTATAGTTTAAGAACTAAATGTTATGGCTCACAAGATTTATAATGTATGTTTTGTTTCTCATTGCTACATATTTCAATATTTCAGATATTCCAGCTTATGTGAGTCATTTACATTTAGAATACATTGTATTACAAATTATGATGATGAGATAATGTTTTACTTATGCATTTCACCCCATATACTCAGTACATCCTCAAAGTACTGATCCACACATATGTCTATGTGATACATTGTCTCATAATGTAGGTATCAGCTCAGTTGTAGCATGTATACTATATTCAAATAGTTTGTAGATTCCAGCCAGCAGATGAGGAGTCCTCCTACTTTGGGGGTTTTAGTTAGATGTTATTGATGTGCTTTATTTTCTTATTCATATGTATTAGTTAGTTATAGTAGTATTCGGGTCCGGCTATCTATAGTCAGTATAGTAGAGGCTTCACGGATGTCAGTTAGAGTCAGTTATGTATTTTCAATCCCTCTTTCATACTTTATCAAAATGTAAGAGTTGTATTGATATTGTATATATTTTTTTTCAAGATTCCAGCATTACTATGTTTCTGCACCGTAAAAGCAGTCGTTTTATGCATATCATTCAGTAGCTTATGAGTTATGCTAGAAGAAGGGTTAGCATGGGATCACTTGTAGTCCTAAGCATTATGTGACGTCTTGGGACAGATTTTTGGGGCATTACAAATTCCTTGTACCCCACAAGGTTTTCAAGACCATTATTATTCTCTTGGGGGAATACTTGAACCCTATAAGGTTTTCAAATCCATCCTTAACCATTTTACCATATATGCAGTGCATTAGTTTTAAATAAATAAGTCAAGCCAATTGATAAATCACATTTTAAAACCAATTATGAAAGTGGGTTGGGTTTCTTAACAATTTCAATACCAAAATCCAATTATGTGGGGAATCCTTGTACCCTTAATTACATTGTTCGCAAGTTTAGAGAATCCTTGTACCCCTAAATTCACTCACCATTCCCATGCACCCAAGCGAGTGTACAAACCGACAATTCAATGCATAACAATTTAATAGTAATCATGGGAAAACATTCAAACAATTTGTATCCAAAACCCCAACCTATAATTCGAAAACCAACATCAAAACCATGTGAATAATAAACCAATTTCATGTCATAAATAAAACCCAAGTGTAAGGAGAGAGATACATGATTTAATCACCAAGAAACTTGAAGAAGAAGACACCCTTAGAATCCTAGTTGACCACTTCACTTGAAACCCTAGCCTTGTCTTGAAGGGGGAATTTGAGAGAGTGAAAATAGTATTTGATATGTTAAAGTATTAAAAATAATCCATCCTTGGTGTTTTATGGGCGTGGGTTCTAAGGGGGTAGGATGTAAATGACCAAATTTCTCCTTAAATAAAATCTGAAAACTATACCCCAAATGCTACGGGTGACCTTATGACTCGTAGGGTCACCCTACGACTTGTGTCCCTTAGCCATAGGTTAGACGGTGTCCATAGGCACCCATATTTTTTTGTTATGATAAATACCATATGACTCATATCGTGTCCCTATGACTTATAGGGTCCAAGTTGTAGTCAAGATAGAACCACCAAAGCACTACACTGGTAACCTTACTAGAGGCACATTACAACTCGTAGTGAGTCTAGTCGTAGTGACATCAGAAACATTGGGATGGTACACTGGTTTACCTATGATTTTGACTATACAACTCGTGAGGTACAAGTCATACTCAGAGAAAAAGACTAGGCAAGCATAATGGGAAGCCTACAATTGGGATCTCAAGACCCATATAGATGCCTAATGACTCGTACAGTGAGTCATAGTCAGGTTAGTGAGTTCAAAACTCAAAATTTCTCAAAGTCCAACACCTGGGGTGTTTCATTCTCCCCTCTTAGGATCATTCATCCTCGAATGATGGGTAAAGGCATCCTTTGGCATGATTTAACACAGAAAAACACCCACTTTTACCTTTAACAAAGAGGGAAAACAAATATGTTAAGAAAACACATACCTAAAGTACGATTATCTAGAATAAGGAACAAGAATGAGTATTTGGACTTCATGTCCTCTTCATTTTCCTAAGTAGCTTCTTCAACCTTTTGGTTCCTCCATAGAACCTTCACCGAAGCCATATCCTTAGTCCATAATCAATGGACTTAACGATCCTAAATCTCATTTCGAACTTCTTCATAAGACAAAGAATCTATAATAGCCTCACTCTCAAGAGGAATAATCAAAGACGGATCACCTACACACTTCTTCATCATCAAAACATTGAAAACTAGGTGAATGGAACCCAAACTAGAAGGCAATTCCAACTCATAGCCACATTACCCACTCTCCTAAAAATAAAGTATGGACCCACACAATAAGGATTAAGCTTCCCTTTCTTTCAAACTAAATCACTCCCTTCATGGGAGACACCTTTAATAACACCCAATCGCCAACTTCAAATTCCTACTCCCGTTGCCTCACGTTAGCCTAGGACTTTTGGTGACTTTGGGAAGTCTTAAACTTTTCCTGAATTACCTTCACCTTCTCCATAGATTGATGAACCTAATTAGGACCAAATAAGCTTGTCTCGCCAACTTTGAACCATCCAAAAGGAGAACAACATCTCCTATCATACACAGCCTCAAAAGAGGCCATTCCAATACTAGAGTGATAGCTATTATTATACGTGAAATCGATGAGAGGCAATGATCAACCCAACTACTACCAAAGTTAATCACACAAGCTAGAATCATATCTTCCAATGTTTGTATTGTACTCTTCACTTTTCCATCCGTCTGTGGGTGAAAAGCAGTACTAAGTACCACGATACATAATAATAGAAATAGATGCACCATGTAACTTTACAATCTCTTCGATAAATCACTTTGCATAGTCCTCAACAGATTAATTAGTCCTTACTGGAATTTGTCATCCTATCTACGATGACCCAACTTCAATTTAACTGATTCAGATACCGCAGAGGACGAGGAACAAAATCCATATTAATCACTTTCCACTTCCACATGGGAAACGTAATCTCTTGAGATGAACCACTGAGCCTCAAATTCTCCACCTTCACTTGTTGACACACATGCATTTAGCCACAAAATTGGCCACATCCCACTTCATGTTATTTCACCAATAAATTTCCTTCAAATCATGGAACATATTCATCGAGCCAGGATAAACCATATATCGTGAATCATGGGCCTTAAAAAAATTATTTCTAAAAAACCATCAACATCGGGAATACATAATCTACCTTGGTACCTCAAGATACTATCACCACTATCGCATAAGCCATAACTTTCTGTTGGCTCATATCATCCTTAATTTGCATCAAGATAGGATCCAAAACCTGCTTTTCTTTCACCTAAGCACCAAGAGATGACTTCACCACCTTTTTGAACAAACAGATTTCCATCTTCAAAATCTAAAAGACGAACTCCAAGGTTATCCAAATAGAGAATATCTTTCCCTAATCCACTCTTCTCCTCATCCACGTAAGATAGACTCCCCATAGATAGCCTACAAAAAGAATCAGCAACCACATTAGTTTTACCTATATAATAATAGAGACTCATGTCATAGTACTTGAGCAACTCAAGCTATGTCCTTTGCTTGAGATTAAACTCCTTTTTGGTGAACACATACTGCAGGCTCTTATGATTAGAATTATTGTCAACATGAAACCCATAAAAGTAATATTGCCGAATCTTTAATGCGACACCACAACCAAAAACTCCAAATCATGAGTCGTATAGTTCATCTATAAACATTCAAATGCCTAGAAGCATAACCCACCACCCTGCCATGCTTATCAACACGCAACACAGCCCCACACAAAATGAATCACAATAAACCATAAAACCATCATTACCCTCGAGTAGGGTCAAAATTAGAGGAAAAGTCAACCTATCCTTCAACTTCTCAAAACTTCCCTCACAAAAATCCAACCACAGAAACTGTCTTCTTCTGAGTTAACTTCATCAACAGAGCAGCAATCAAAGAGAAGCTCTCCATAATCCTTTTATAACACCCGTCCAAACCCAACAAGCTCTAAATATCAATTAGAGTCATAGGTCTAGGCCACTTCTTAACCACCGCAGCCTTTTATGGATCCACTATTATCCCTTTACTAAACACAACATGACCTAGAAAGTGACAACAATAAACCGAAACTCATACTTAGAAAATTTAGTTGATCTTTAAGGGTTTGCAACACTATATGAAGGTGATCGGCATGATCCGCCTCACTCTTCTCATACACCAGAATTTCATATATAAACATTATCACAAATAAATCCAAGAATTCATAGAACACCCAGTTCATGAGATCTATAAATGTCGTTGGTCCATTAGTCAAACCAAAGGACATCACCAAAAACTAAAAATGACCATACCAAGTTCTAAAAGTAGTCTTAGGGATATCAACCTCTGCAATATTCAATTGATGGTACCCAAACTGAAGATTAATGTTAGAGAAAAACTTAGCACCCTGAAGCTATTCAAATAGGTCATCAATCTTAGGAAGAGATACTTATTCTTCATCATTACCCTATTCAATTGGTGTTAGTCTATACACATCCGAAGGAAGCCATCATTCTTACATATGAAGAGAACATGAGCACCCCATAGAGCTGCACTAGGGAAGATAAAAACATTACCAAGGAAATCTTTCAACAGCTTCTTCATCTCTTTTAACTCAGCTAGAGCCATTCTATAAGGAAGGGCAAAGATAGGATGAGTGTTCGGGAGAAGATCGATCCTAAATATAATTTCCCTATTGGTAGGGACACTAGGAAGATCATCTGGCAAGACCTTAGGAAATTCATTAACTACAGGAATAGATTGTAATAACAGACCCAGTAAGTAATAATATTTAACCCAAAAAAAATGATAAATACACCTCTTGGAAATTAACTTTCGGTATTTACGATAAGATATGAACCTTCCCTTAGTCACTAGGTAACTCCTTTAGCACTCAATAGCCAAGTCATTAGGCAATTTAAAAATAAACTTACGGGTTTGGCAGTCTAAAGGGTCATAGCACTAATGGAGCTAATCCATCCTTAAGATAACATCAAAATCCACAATATCCAACTTTATTAGATCTACCAAAGTTTCCCTACCATGGACAAATACCTTTCAACCTCTACAGACCCTTTTACCGATAACAGAGCCACCCATTAGGGTATATACAAAAAAAAGGTCAAAAATAGACTTGAGACAAAAATCAAAATGAACTGTCACATATGGGGCCACATAAGAAAGAGTAGACTCTGGATCAAGTAAATAGAACACAATCTGGGAAAAAAGTTGTAACATACTAGTAACGACATTAGGAGATGCCTCATATCCTGGCGGCTGAGAAGAGCATACAGATGATTTCGACCAAGGCCGCCAATAGAAGTGGTACCCTTTGGTGTTGGAGCTGAAGAAGCATCCATAGAAACCTTATTGGCTCCCATGGGATAATTTCTCTATGTATGTCCAGGTTAACCATAATTAAAACATTGGATCCTCCTCTCATTACTAAAACCATGATGCAATAACTATAGAATCGATATGAAAGATAAGATAGAGATGACTGGGCCCTTCTAGCCTATGATTACATACCCTATGCCATAAGACTATCACCACTCTGAAAATAATGATCACCGAATGAACTTGGATAAGGGGCACTAGCCATTAAATAGGAACCAGAGTTGCCTCACTTCTTCTTAGACCATTTTCCATCATCTCTACTACTTTGTTGCTGACCTCTACCTTGATTTAAATATCAAAACTTTTGTATCTACCTCTTCCCTATCTCATCTTAATTCTTCTTTTCCTCTTCAACCTGTTCCATAATCACCACTAGTCTAGAGATGTATATGTCCTTGATCAATAAAGCGGCCTTTCTCCCAAAAATCAAATCATTGGACAACCTAGAAGCAAATTTCCTTATTTTAGCCCTTATGATAGACACAAACTCAGGAGCATAACATAACAACTGATGAAACTTCAGGGTATATTCTTTCATAGGCATTTTTCTCCTACTTTAAGTTTATGAACTTAGATTTCACTTCCCTTAACTCTTAAGGATAGAAGCAATCAATAAAATCACTCAAGAAGTCATCTGTCATGACCCAAACTGAGGTCATGGCCATGATGGCATCCTGAACCAGAAAGGCCTGGATACCCTTCTAACTTGAAATCATAGACACTATCCATACACAAATAAGGAAATACAGAAAATTTGAGCAAAATAGAACCATGGTCATAAATCTGATATAAATTTAATAATAGAGAAGGATAATCTAAAACCATCTAACAACATCTGGAAATCGTCTATGAAATCTCTACTGCATGATCACTAATACAATCTAAAAACTGGGACAAGGACCCCAGTAGACCAAAACCATATCTAATAATAGATGTCTGAAAGTAAACAGGCCTTCTGGAATAAAGAAGGCTCACCAACTAGACAATGCAACTCCATCTGATAAAATTTACTACTTTTCTTAACCCCTAGACTGAGCATCAGAACTTGGAGGGAGGGAGGTAAATACAGATGTACTGGATGCAAAGTAATCCAAAATAAATCTTGTATATATATAAAAGTAATTCAAAATCATAAATCATTCTTGTCAATGCAATGCTTGATCTTTGTATTACTTCTGAGTTAGGTGGCACACCCTTATAATTCTAAAATCCCATGGGCTGTATGGAATCCGCCATTGAATCAGTGGGGAAGCCCCCAAGCCAAGTATACCACAAGGGTTGGAGTTTCTAATTTGGATATGCCACAAGGCACTAGGCCAGTGTAATATAATGTACCCAGATCGGCAAATCATGGCTTTGGGCAATGAGTTGTCTGAACTCATGCCTTCTTCAGGGAACCACCTAAACTCTCTTTATGCCTAATTTTATCTGGTTCTGAATCATGCAGCTTTCTAGTTTCAATATTTGAAAATTTTGATTTCAAACATGGGTTCCATTCTGTTCTAAATTATCATGGAGTAATTTAAATTGGTGTCGTCACACCAATACTTGCAAGTCCTATTTCTGAGCCATATTGCATCATGCATAATTCTTTCATTAAAACACAATTCAGACTATCTAAACATGTAAGCAGTATAAAAGATTTCATGTTCTGAAATACACGTTTAAACTATGCTGAGATTATTTAAACATATGGTAGTCATGTGTTCTTTTGAAAAACCATGATACTCTTTGTTATATTCATATTCAACATTTATCAACATACGTAACCCTCTCTTTTTATTTCAAAATCATATTTAAGTCATAGCATAAATCAAGACATTTCATATCACACTTTCAAGATGCAAGTTAAAACAATTCATATCATATGGAAGGTGGAAAAAATCATAACAAGAAAAGGGTTCATTATAATTCATTCACTCAATTGAATATTCATCCTTAAAAACATCCATACATATATATAGAATTTCAAATCAACTCGGGGGCAGGCCTAAGGACCAAAACAATGTCATTGAGAATTCTAAAAACATAATTATAAATTATAAATCTAAAATCCTTTTCTTAAAATATTATTTATGTACCCATGAGATTTTAGGTAAACCCCGCATACCTCGATTATAAAGAATAATGGATGATCCTTGAAGCCTATAGTTTAGGGATTCTAAATCTCCGATAAATTTCAAAAATCCACGATTGAATCTTGAGTTTCTTCGAGAAGAAGTAGATGAACTATGGTTTTTGTATTGAGGGAAATCTTGAGATTGTCGAATATTATGCTTGTAGAGGTCTTAATATCTTGTTTGGACATTTTAAGATACTTAGGAAAAGTCAAAACTACCCTTGTAAATTTACGAACGAAAGTGGAAAAATTTAAATTGGGAACACAATCTTATGGGCCACCGCGATGCACCACTATCGTGGTGGCTCACTAGAAATTGATGAATGGGAATTTAGCCCACTCTGTGATGAGCCACCATCGTGGAGTCTCACTAGCAATTGACCATCACTATTTACACCCTTTTTGCGATGCCCCAAGGAAAGAAATGATCATGTTTTATGACTAGGACTTAAATTAACCATAAGTCCTTCATCGAGTGTCTATTTTGGGATGAATCAACAAAAATTTAGCTAGGAAACTTTGGGGAATTACACCATTCCATAAGGTTGACTCAACATCATCACTCTTAGACTACTCATACTCTTCATACGATTAATACGTTATATCCTTCAACTAATAAGCAGCGAATTTCACACCCTCTTCACTAGTAACATGCATAACCCAAAAGATTTTCTCTATCTTATCTATTAAACCTAAAGGACCCTCCTCAAAATTAGTACCAATGAAAGTAGAAGGATTCAACCTTTAAAATTAGGCAACTCTAGTGGCATCAGAAGAAATCACAACAGAACCAACAGGACCCGATTGATGTAATTTAGATGTCTTAAGTGGGTCAATAGATGAATGGAATGAATAAACTCAGCATTGGTAATATGTCCTTGAGGTAACTGAGCATGAGCGTCACCATCTAGAGAAGGATCAGTAGAGACTGGTAGAACTCCACAGGGCAATCAGAATTAGCAACCCTAGACCGGGTCTAATCCCCAAAAATAGGATGAATTCCATCCACATTGACCTCAAGTGGTACAAAAGAGTTTTCACAAGCGTCGAATCATCTAGGAAGCATGATCTAAAATGCAAACAAATAAGGATTATAGGAGATCCAAGACCTAAGATTCTATAACCCAAAAACACAACAACAAGAAAATGACACATTCCTAGATGTCTCGTAGCCTCTTCTATATAAGTGTGGTAAAATATACACCCATAAAAGGTACTCTTCTTTACACAACATTGTGGACACCTAATAATGCTTAACTCACTCCCATAATTGAGGGTGAGGTAGTCATTGTCAAGTAACCCACTATAAATTGAGGTCGAATCTCTAGGAGTGAATGCTATAGACTTCTAACCTATGGTTTATGAAGTTAATATAAGGTTACCTAAAATGCTAATGAAAATAACATGCATAAGTAAATGGGGACGTTTGAAAATTATTTACACAAACTTCAACAAATACATAGTAAATGCTATTTTTGTTTTGAATTTAAGGCCTAGAGAAATCATGGGATTAAGTCTTCTTATAGGTGATATAAGTGGGACAATGTTGGTTTATCATGGGATTTAGTAGTTAATTAATGGATAGGCTAGGTGGAAGATCATTATGGTCAATCTTTTGACAAAAAACATACGATGTCAACAATTTGTCCCTTTCGAGTACCTAATAAGTGTGGAGTTTATATAGCCACCCAAAACCTCAACCAAGCATTATTATATCTAGGATGATGCTCTTGACATAATTTACCCTCCCTGAAAATATTGGAAAGGGTATTGAACCATCGACTGAGTTGTTCATCATTGCTTTGTCCCTCAATAACTCTCTTTTGAGGATGTTATAGGTTACTAATATTCACCAAAATCCATTAATTGAGGATAAAAAAGGGTTTCCAAAGCTTGGAGATTTTGCCCATCAAACCTATTTGGATATTTAGAGCTTTCACCCATCAAATTCCAAACTCAACAACTAAAACCCGTGTAAACACAACAACACCCACACACAATCACACTCTAATTCAACTAATACCAAGACTAAATTATTTAGCTACTCATGAAGAAAGTAAAGAAAGACATACCATGTGAGTCAACCAAAGCATTCATTCTTTAACAAGAAACTAAGAAATTAAAGCCTCCAAAGTTGATTACACACTTTCCCAATTAGGATTTCAAGATTAGAATTCAAAACTATCTTATGATATAAGCAATATCCAAAGAACAAAGGGTTTTTGCTTATATATGATTTGGGGTATGTCTATAACATTTTACAATTCTTCCCTTGGGCCCAATTCTCATTGATCTATGATCACATGTGTTTGACCACAATGGCGGCTATCCGACTGTGGTTGGTTCTGCGATCGCATTGCTTTGACCATCTTAACTGACCGCAACCATAGATAGAAGACTGCGGTCATGGTAACTGAGGTTGATGTAGTCTAGGTCTTCATCTGCACTATTTCTTACTCCTTTTTTATCATTTTCAGCTCCAATCCAAATATTTGGTCATCTCAACTTTATGCCTACAAAGGGTGGATATTAGTGCATCTATGCATAGATGTTGTCCTATTTATTCATTCAAAACAAAGTAATGTGCACGAAAAATGAGTGTGAATGAGTGGTAAACTCACCACTCATCACCACCCCTAACTTAAGGCATTTAAATGAGCATTGAAGAAGCAATTTTGAGGCTATATTTAATTTTCTGCTTTTATACTCTTCCTTAGGTTGTGTATAAGGGATTTAACTTTCTTGCACAACTGATTTTGCGATGCAACTTCCGGTGGAATGGGGTTTGCAAAAAAGATAAACTCATACGGGGAACTAGAAGCTAGAAATATTAAGGTATGTGGGTGCTCTTGATTGAAAATTGAACAGTGTCTACCCATGAATATATTTAGAAACGTTAAGAGGTTAAAGCTAGAAGGTTAGAGAAACTGTTCTTGCTGGTTCCCTCACCCCTACTGTCCCGGTTGCCGTTAATCTATATTTAGGGGGACCTTGTTGTCATCTGCTATAGCTCCTTGTGTTTTTTGATTACTTGCTTTGTTGAACTTGCTGTTATTGGAAATGAGTTTGAATTTAATTCTTAAAAAAAAAAAAAAAAAAAATTTAGGCATTTGCGTGTCCTCACGCAATACTACCTCGTACCATGAGACCTTTTTCATATATGCCCTTATTTATGTTCCCAATGACCATGAAGACTCTAACTTGGTTGCTACCACAAAAAGATTTTAACACACGAATAGTAAAGTATTAACAATGCCCCTCATCATAAAATAGAATAGGGAAGGATGCAATAGACTTTGGGGAGTAACTCATGTAAGTACTATTACCACTCTAAAAATGACTCACATGTCGACTACAATCATTCTATACTTCCACTTGTCTCATTGTACGGAAGATAACAATAGCATCTACCTCAACTAGTTCATATGCCTCCTCACCAAAAAGGGTAAATTAACATACTTAATTACCAATTATGCAACAAGGAATTTTAAGTGCAACCACTCACTCTCTCAAGAAATTCTCGAAGTTAAAAAGTACCATGTAATAGCCTTGCCTCTATTTTCAATCACCACTATAATGACCATGCTTGGAAATCACAAAGGGCTTCTTAAGCTGGTTGACGTTGGGCGTATTTTTACGTCTATGTACCATAACTTACCCATGTTTTAGATAAGTTTTGAGTAAAAAATACATAATTCCTACACTTTTAGTCTATTTTTAGTTAAGTGAGCTGACCTATGTGATTAGCATGTTTCTCTGGCACTAATAAGGAAGATTACAGCACTTTGGGGACTTGTGGACAGCAAAGAAAAGCTTCACATGAAAAGGAAAGCAGCTTTTGGACTGAATGTGATGCATGGGAACTTTTTCCCGGGCAAACTCAACATTTTTAAATAGTTAAGGATGTTGTAGCAATTTATTAGAAGGATGTTATTAAAAGCCTTATGGCTGAATTTTTAGCAAAAATTCAGATTCTGTATTATTTTTTAAAACAACAAAAATAGCGGCTTAGCCTAAGCGGACGGAGGGAGAGAAACACGTTTCTCTCTTATTTGCACTAGTCATCTTTATCACCAAGATCGTTCCAAGTTTTGGTATGATGAAGATTTCTATTTTGATTTCCGTTTTATTCATGAGTAGCTAAGCTTATTTGTTAGGGTTATGGAAACTTTGTAGTATACTCTCTATTGCTATTGGTTTTTGAATTTATGATGTATCACGCCACTTATATCATTACTCTCTTCATTTTGATTGAATTCTTATGGTTGCAAACATAGGGAATGCGCCATTATAGCAATAACTTGTTCGATAGAAAAGTTACTATTTGGAAAAGAGAGTGTGATAAGAAAATAGGGTTTCCAACCTGTATTTTACACGTTAATGCCTTAGAAGGACTAACTTCTTGAAGAGTTCATACAATTTGTTATAAACTTTGGATTCAAAAGAACTAAGGTGAATAAATCCTTGATGGTTGAAAAAAACTTGGATTTGGAAATGAATATGTCTCTCTATAAGTGCATGCATGTATAAAATCTGTATTACTCATAGTTAATAGAGAAGTTGAAGCTACAAGGTGGACATAACCCTAACTTTTCATTCTCTATGATCAAATATTATTACATATATCATCTCATCATTACACTAATAATAGTATTGTGTACCTAAACCGAAACCCCCTTTATCTTGGAACTTTCGACCAACAGTCTAATAATAATTGCAATACGTTGTGACCATAGTATTCCCTGTGGGATTTGACACCCAACCTAGTTGGGTTATATATTTGACAGCGACCGCTTACACTTTCTAACAAGAGTTGTAGTTTGGTCATATCAAATTTTGGCACCGTTGCCAGGGAATACGGTTGTCAACTAAGTTTGTGATAGTTAATAGACACTTTGGTCAAAGATTCTCAAATTTTACTTTTTGTTTGTTGTTTTTGTTTTTTTCAGGTTTGGTGGAGTGCATGCCAAATACACTTAGTTATGGTCAGCCATTATTCTAGTGCAATTACCATGAGGTCTTTGGTACAGAAGAAGGCAAATCCGGGTGCTTTCACTATTCCTTGCATGGTTGGATCTTTAGATTTTTCTAAGGCTTTATGTGATTTAGGGGCTAGCATTAATTTGATACCACTAGCCTTCTATAGATAATTGGGGTTGGGCGATCCTACACCAACCAACATGTTGCTTGTAATGGCAGATAGGTCGGTAAAATGACCTGTTGGTATCTTGTATGATATATTAGTGAAGGTTTCCACCTTTATTTTTCCTGCAAACTTTGTTATTTTAAATTGCGAGGTGGATTTTGAGTTTTCCATAATCTTGGGTCAACCTTTCCTCGCAACAGGAAGTGTACTTATTAATTTGCGAGCAAATGAGCTTTTATTTTGGATGAATGACGAAGTGGTATGTTTTGATGTATGTAAATCAATGAAGCAGCCCAAAGATATGAATTTGTTCTCTATAGTTGATGTTTATTATGAGGATGAGAAGTAATTATCTTTAAAGAAGCAGCTTACTGTTGATCCATTGGCTGCTGTGCTTTTGAACTTTGAGCGTGCTTTGACAGGAATGGGATCGTATTCATATTATCCCAGGAAGCTAGACCTTGACCTTAATAATCGACCTTCACCACCGGCGAAGCCATCCATTAAAGAGCCACCGGTGTTAGAATTGAAAGAGTTGCCCAATCATCTAAGGTATGTGTTCTTGGGTAGTGGAAATACACTGCCGATTATCATTGCTACTGATTTAGGTAAACAACAGGTAGAGGCTCTCATCTCTGTTCTGAAGAGGTACAAGAGAGCTATTGGATTGACTATTGCTGATATAATTGGTATCCCTCCTGGCATATGTATGCACAAGACTCATCTCGAGGAAGATTGTGTACCCACTATTGAGCATCAACATCGTCTGAATCCACCAATGCAAGAGGTGGTGAAGAAAAAAATCATAAATGGTTAGATGTAAGGGTGGTGTATCCAATCTCAGACAGTAAATGGGTGAGTCCTATACAATGAGTGCCCAAGAAATGGGGCATGACAGTAGTATCAAACAAGAAAAATGAGCTAATTCCACTCAAGCCTATCACAGGGTAGAGGGTGTGCATGAATTATTGGAAGCTAAATTCGTGGACATTAAAGGACCACTTCCCAATGTCATTCATGGATCAAATGCTTGATCAATTGGCTAAAAATAGATGGTTCTATTTCTTGGATGGTTATTCTGGATATAATCAGATTTTTATTGCTCCTGAAGATTAGGAGAAGACCACTTTTACATACCCATATGGTAATTTTGCATTCAAATGAATGCCATTTGGTCTATGTAATTCACCTACCACTTTTCAGCGGTGTATGATGTCCATTTTCTCTGATATGGTTGAAGACACCTTGGAGGTGTTTCTGGATGACTTTTTGGTTGTAGGTGAGTCATTTGAGTCATGCTTGGCAAATCTGAGTATGGCTTTGCAGCGATGTGTGGAATTCAATCTGGTGCTAAATTGGGAGAAATGGTATTTTATGGTTAAAGAAGGAATTGTTCTCGGGCATAAGATCTCTGAAAAGGGAATTGAAGTTGATTGAGCCAAGATTGAAGTTATCGAGAGACTACCACCTCTAATTTCTGTGAAGAGGGTTCATAGTTTTCTCGATCATGCTGGTTTTTATCGAAGGTTTATTAAAGACTTCTCCAAGATTGCAAGCCCATTATGCAAACTTTTGGAGAAGAAGGCAAAGTTTTACTTTGGTGAAGATTGCTTGAAGGCATTTGAATGCCTCAAAGGAAAGCTAGTCGAAGCCCCTATTATTGTAGCACCCCATTGGACTCTACCTTTTGAAGTTATGTGTGATGCAAGTGGTGTACCCTTGGGTGTTGTACTTGTTCAAAAAAGAGAAAAGCTATTTAATCCAATCTACTACACGAGAAAGGCCTTGAATAGATCACGGAAGAACTATATCGTCACTGAACAAGAGCTTCTTGTGGTTGTTTATTCTTTGGAGAAGTTTTGTGCTTACTTGTTGGGAACCAAGGTAGTGGTTCATATAGATCATGTGGCTCTAAGATATCTAATGGCAAAGAAGGATGCTAAGCCAAGGGTAATTAGGCAGGTGCTACTGCTTCAAGAATTCGATTTCGAGGTAAAGGATAGAAAAGGTTGTGAAAACCAAGCAGCTGATCATCTATCTAGACTTGAGAGTGAGCACACAATGTAGACCGACCTTGATATTGATGATGCATTCCCCAACGTATAGATTCTAGAAACTATGGTGGAAAACTTATCGTGATATGCAGATTTTGCTAACTATGTGGTAAGCGAAGTGATTCCTGAGCATCTCTCTTTTCATTAAAAGAAAAAGTTCATGCATAATGTGAAACATTACTTCTGGGATGAGCCTTATCTTTTTCGATGATGTGCTGATAGTATTATTAGGCGGTGCATCCCAGATATAGAGGCGCCTAGCATACTGGAAGTAAGCCATGCTTCCCAAGTTGGAGGTCACCTTACAGGTGATTCGCCTTCATTATTCAAGGATACCTATGATTTTGTAAGAATATATGATCCGTGTCAGCGGCAAGGTTCTATTTCAAAGCATCATGAGATGCCCATGTCCAAAATGCTTGAAGTAGGTTATTCGATGTCTGGGGTATTGACTTCATGGTCCCATTTATGAGATTATTTAGGATGAAATATATCTTAGTCATTGTGGATTACGTATCCAAATGGGTCAAAGCAGTCACTCTAGCTGATAATGAAGGTAAGAGTGTTGTGGCATTCTTAAAGAGAAATATCTTCTCTCATTTTGGGGCACCCTGTACCATCATAAGCGATGGATGATTACATTTCTGCAATAAGATGTTCAGAGCCATATTGGCAAAGTATGGGGTTTAGCAACATAAGGTAGCTACATCGTACCACCCACAAACTATTGGGCAGGTGGAGGTTTCAAATCGGGAAATCAAGTTGATCCTTGCTAAGACTGTGAATGCTAGCAGGAAAGATTAGTCCAGGAAGCTGGACGATGCCTTGTGGGCATATAGGACCTCATTTAAAACACCAATTGTCTTGTCACCATACCAACTAGTTTATGGAATGGCTTTTCACTTGCCAATTGAGCTAGAACATAAAGCAATGTGGGCACTGAAACAGCTTAACCTAAACTAGGATGATGCTATTAATATGAGATTGGGGCAGCTGAACGCGATTGATGAATTCCATCTAAATGCATATGAAAGAGTATATCTTTACAAGGAAAGGATGAAAAAGTACCTTGATTAGAGGATTATCCAACTAAATTTCCAAAAAGTGGATTTGGTACTTCTTTTAAACTCCAGACTGAAGTTGTTTCCAGGTAAGTTTAAGTCTAAATGGTCTGGTACATTCAGAATCAGCCAAGTTTACTTATCTGGAGTAGTGGAGTTAGAAAATGATTATGGTAGTGTCTTTAAGGTGAATGGCCAAAGAGTGAAGCTATATATCGGTCTAAACAACTCGATAAAATATATAGCCACAATATTTCTTGATGAAGTTTGAGTACTCGAGATAACTATGTCGTGCCGCGATAATAAATCAAGCACTACATGGGAGGTAACCCATCATTTTAATCATTTTTGTTTTACTAGGAGTTTGTTTTTGGTAAATAAAAATTCAAAAAGAAGAGTCGATCCACGACCAAATTTAAGGCGCTTGGTGGGAGGAAACTCATCCTTCTAATCATTTTTGTTATTTTTGATTAAGTGTAGGTTCATGAAGTACAAAGGAGGAGATTAGCCCCAAATTTTGAATTGAAAGTGAGCCATGTCAATGGTGGTAAGTCTAGGAATGATGGAGCATAGTCAATAGGCTGGGTAGTGCCTATACCAACATAGGTAATAGGCTAGGTGCCGCCTATGCCAACATGGGTGATAGGCTAGGCACCGCTTATGCCATCGCCTATGCTCACTGCCTCACATAGGCGATAGGCTAGGAACCGCCTATGCTAACATAGGAAATAGGTTAGGCACCGTCTACTTATGCTTATGCGAAGCTATAGGCACCTCCTATCACCGTAAATGTTGCCTAATAACCCATTTGTCAATGGACCAACCCGACCCATGTCTCATCTTTTAAATATATCCTCTACCCTTAAACACCACTAAACTTTTCTTATACCTAAGCACCGCCCAAGCACCCTTGCCCTCTCTAAGCTTTTCTCTTTTCTCATCTAATCCTGCAGGCTCACCTTCCCAATTCATCATGAATTAATCACCAAGTAAGATTTTCTTTCATGTTTCGTAGTTGTTTTAGTGCTACTCTTATAATAGTTAACTAAATTTTGTAGTAGTGCTTGGTGATAAGAATATGGTTAGTTTGTTATGATTTTTGAAAAATATATCTCATTGAGTGAAAGGATTCTTGTGGGTATTCTTGATTTTACTCTAGCATGTATTAATTGGTATTCACTATCATAATTTTTTTATTATTATGGAGTTGAAATTTTGAAGTTAATGCATAATTTTGGGAGTTGTAAGCTTGACTATGTGAGTGACTGATTTAATGGTCATGGTTAACCGAAAGCATAAGATTGTGTAATTTTTTCTCTGCTATAGCATGATAAGATTTCTATGTGGTAGTCTTGCTCAAAGATTGCATTGCTTCAATGAAATAAAGTTGGAAATGTTAGTCAAGATTACACGACCATTGTGTTCTGCTTCTCTATATCAAACTAAGAAAGTATTATGTAAAGGGAAGGGTTGAAAGTGTGACTGTGCTAATAATGTTGTTGGCACATACCATCTAAATGTATGTCGATGAAGTCTGAGTAATCGACATCACTCACTCAATTAGTTTGTGTGAACAAATTAAGTGTGGGGTGGTGCCATCACTATTTTCTTTTTAGATTATAGTGAATTGTACGAATTGAGACTAACATGACCCTATTATGATCTCAGGTAACATGGCTCCGAAAGGACGACAGGGAAAGGAGAAAGCATCCACCTCACAAAAAGGTCAAAAAGGGTCAAGAAAGGATCAGGTTGATTTCTTCTCTCATCAAGTGCCTCGGTGCACTTTTGGGATCAAATGGGTTCTGGAGGAGAAAACGAAGGAATGGTATAGAAACAATAAAGTGAAGAAATATGTCCATGTGGAGTTGATGCAGAAGAAAAGTTTAGCAAATAACTGCCCTCGCATTTTGGCAAAGATTATGGCACTAAATCTTGACTTTATCATCCGAGACATGGGCGAATGTAATCTTGATTTGACTTGAGAGTTTTATGACAAATAGTCCCCAAGGACTATAGGAAATGAAGTAAAGATTCGGGGGAAAGTCTTGCAATTGAATGCTGATTTCTTCAACTCTTTCCTAGGTAATCCAAGTGTGGATCAATGACCACTCAAGGAGCTCTACAACAGACATCCCTACAGAGCCATCAGACATACATTTTATGTATCAAGGTCCATGACCCGGTGGACTCATCACAAAGATAATGGTCATTACAATACTTACCCATATGCTTGTTTGAACAGAGAAGCTCGCATATGGTTAAGAATAGTCAATTCCTGCTTGATTCCTGGGACACAATACACTAAGGTCACGCGTGATCGAATCTTCTTGGTATATTCTCTAATGACGAATGTTCCCATCAACATTGGTGCAGTTATACGAACGTTGATCCAAAAATCAAGGGTGCATAAAAGGTGTCATTTTAGCTTCGACAACTTGTTGACTGTAATTTTAAGAAAAAAGCACATTGAGGAGGATCCAGAAGACCATAAGTTGCCACATAACCCGAAGACGGTAGATCTCATGAAAATCAAAGATCCAGAAACTGGTCAAGGCATCAACCTTACCACTGCTGAAAGACATGCTCGAGATGAGAGTTTTTTTTCACCATCTATATGGCATGACTAGGTTTACTATGATGAATGGGGATTATGTGCCGACTGATGTAGAGCTTCGGCAGTTGGACTATGACTACCCGCATAATGAGCATACTCGGGCCATATGTAGTGTGGGGGTAAACTTTTAAGAACCTCTAGATGATATGCCAATAGATGATAATCACTGACTACTAGACTCTGATGTGGAGGACAACACTGATGATGAAGACTCTGATAATTTTGACACAGGGGGTATGACCCCGAATGTAGAGGAGGAGTCTGACTAACCAGGTTTTTGCTTATTTATTTACACTGAGGGCAGTGTATTCCATATAGGTGTGGGGTACGGGTATATGTCTGCGGATTGCCTTGTCTGTTGTATTGCGTACTGCTTGCCTGCATTTATTCTATAGTTGTTTTGATTTAGTCATAGTTAGTTAGTTGTAATTAGTCAAATTTTTGAATGAAATTGTTCTTATAGATGGCATGGCATTATAATCGGAGTTTGTGCTGAATCACTACTATTGAAACATATAGGCACTAAGTTCTGACTCATTCTGTGATAATTACTTGTGGTTTAACTCATTTATCTGTTGGGTAAAGAATCTATAATGCTCCTAATTAAGTTAACCATGTGCCATGTGTGTGTAAGGTTATTGGATATTCTTTGTTGCGACTAATGCTAAAACTTTCCTAGTGTGTGTGTGTAGCAAAATAAAGATTACGAGTTTAGGAGATGATTTAGGCATTTCTTTGGTAGCCCTGATTTTGTTAATCTTCTTTTTACCTACCTTTGTACATTGTCCTAGTGAACACCCTTTGAGCCTTTAGCTATTTTCTTTGGCAACCTCATATGTAGCCTAATCCTTTTTTTTAAAAGACCATAATTTGATCCAAAAGCTCCTAAGCACTTTAAATTGTAGAATCAAGTTGAGTAAAGAGTGTGGCAAAATAAGAGGAAAATAGTGAAAGTGATGCCCTAAAGTTTAGTTATTGGTACATGAAAATATTGTGATCAAGGGTGGGTATCATAGGGATGCAAAATAAAAAAAATATAAAATATAAAAAAAAAGATTTGTATATTCCCATCATAGTGTTTTTGATTGAGTAAAAAAATGGGTGAAGGGGGGTTGGTAGATTAAAGGAAGGTAGAGTGGTTGTTAAAAGTTAGTGTAAATGGCATAAGGTAGTGTATTAAAGCGCTTAGGGAGCATAGTCACCATGTCTGGCCAAAATAGTCCTACCCGTCCCTTTATCCTACTTTACAACCCGTAAAGACCTATTTGATCCTAACCTTAGCATTCTGATATTAGTGGAGAATTACACTAAGGGCAAGCATATGGTCATCAGTTGTATTCTAAGAATTCTTTGTGAGAGTGAGAGCAAACAAGTTCTTATACCCATATTTCTGAAAAATGCAAGACTATGAGTGATTATGGGTAACATTTTATGTGAGCGCATATGGTTAATGATTGTTGGGTAGTTTTATATGACTTTTAGGCTTAACTTGTGTATACGAATTAACCAACTTAATGAGTCTATGTTGGAGGGTGAGTTGTTTCTAGTAATCATCAATAAATCTAATCTTTTTTAATAATTGTCGTGTATGTCTTGTTGAAAATTTTGTGTTGCTCTTGTGAAGTTTAGTTAGGTATTCGCATGGATGTACTATTTTGTTCGATGACAAACAAAGCTTTAAGTGTGGGGTGGTGATGTTGGGGGTATTTATACGTCTTAGAACCATAACTTACCCATGTTTTAGCTAAGTTACAAGGATAAAATACATAATTCCTCCACTTTTAGTTTATTTTTAGTTAAGTGAGCTGACCTATGCGATTAGCATGTTTTTCAGGTACTAATGAGGTAGATTACAGCACTTTGGGGACCTGTGGACAGCAAAGGAAAGCTTCACATGAAAAGGAAAACAGCTTTTGGACTGAATGTGATGCATGGGAACTTTTTCCCAGGCAAACTCAACATTTTTAAATAGTTAAGGATGCAGTAGCAATTTATTAGAGAAGGATGTTATTAAAAGCCTTATGGCTGAATTTTTAGCAAAAAATCAGATTCTGTATTATTTTTGAAAACAAGAAGAATAGCGGCTTAGCCTAAGCGGACGGAGGGAGAGAAACACGTTTCTCTCTAATTTTCACTAGTCATCTTTATCACCAAGATCATTCCAAGTTTTGGTATGATGAAGATTTCTATTTTGATTTCCGTTTTATTCATGAGTAGCTAAGCTTATTTGTTAGGGTTATGGAAACCTTGTAGTATACTCTCTATTGCTATTGATTTTTGAATTTATGATGTGTCACGCCACTTATATCATTACTCTCTTCTTTTTGATTGAATTCTCATGGTTGCAAACATAGGGAATGAGCCATTATAGCAATAACTTATTCGATAGAAAAGTTACTATTTTGAAAAGAGAGTGTGATGAGAAAATAGGGTTTCCAACCTCTATTTAACATGTTAATGCCTTAGAAGGATTAACTTCTTGGAGAGTTCATACAATTTGTTATACACTTTGGATTCGAAAGAACTAAGGTGAATAAATCCTTGATGGTTGAAAAACACTTGGATTTGGAATTAAAATATGTCTTTCTATAAGTGCATGCATGTATAAAATCTGTATTACTCATAGTTAATAGAGAAGTAGAAGTTACAAGGTGGACATAACCCTAACTTGTCATTCTCTGTGATCAAATATTATTACACATATCATCTCATTGTTACACTGATAATAGTATTGTGTACCTAAACCGAAACCCCCCTTATCTTGCAACCTTCGACCAACAGTCTAATAATAATTCCAATACTTAGTGACCATAGTATTCCCTGTGGGATTCGACAGCCAACCCATTTGGATTCTATATTTGACAGCGACCGCTTACACTTTCTAATGAGAGTTGTAATTTGGGCGTATCACTGGTAATGTTGGCTTAGGGTAGGTTAAGATAACAATTTTGGACAGTAAGTTAATATCCTCCTTGAACTTCTACATCAAATTTTCATCACTATTTTTTTCGCTTATTAGGCCACTTCATTTATATTTTATTGCTTTACCTACTTTGTCTTTTTATCTTTACTCTAAGTCTTTCGATCTCTTTTCTTTAATTCTTATGCTTGCATCAAGATTCATGCACTTGTCCTTTTGACGGACTATCTTTTCCTTCAAAGCAAAATGCTTACGTGCTAGGATCAAAGGTTCTTTTCCTTTTTATGGCTTGGTAGCTCAATCTACAATTTTTTCTCTTTCCATCACCCCTAAATTAGGGTTTTGGCCCACTTTCTATTCTTAGTTTCAAAGAGGATAGGGTTCAATAGAGGATGAATATAAGAGTCATGACTTATAATGTGGTTAGTAAGGAAAAGTTCAAAGTCTCAAAGAGGGTGACTAGGGGTAACCCATATGTATTGGTAGAAATTTTAGGCTAACGTAGGTTTCTAAAATCACAAAATGGCCTATTATAATTTTACCCACCAAGCACAACCAAAATTTAGTTTTGAAAGACTAATGGGGCAAGTTCTATATGGTAAAAGTACACATGAGATATAGATAATTAATCTCATACACACGGCATGTGAGTTTTGTAAAATGGGGGGTCACTATTCTCCTCGCTTGAGACAAGGGTGGAGTATCCCTTATTTTTCTGCAATCAACTTTCTTAGTGAAAGAAAGAGAGAGAATTTTTTTACAGAGTGGTTCACATCCATGCCTTTGACTTATTGAAAAAAAATTCAGACGGAGGAGGGTGCTTGATTTTGTACCCGCACCATGCATAATTTGCTACTCATGGCAACCACCCAAGCTATCATCTTATATTGCAAACTATCGTATGGGAGAACTTGTATATGGTTACTAAGACTTCACCAATGGGTGTGAATATTAACCCCAATCATTGATGCCATAGGTACTCAGACTTGTCTTGCATTTATGGTTAAAAACTATAAATTAACAAAACAAGAACAAAATAACTACTCCATGCAGGTGTGAGCACCATCAGAGTGCCCAAATATTACAACCCAAATAAAAAAGTAAGAAATATCCAAAAGAGCAAAAAAATATCCAGAATATCAGTAATACAAGCCCAAATCAAATAAATAGGGAGACACCTCCAACATAAAAGTTAGCAGTGTCCCCACTGCATAAATAATTAAGGATAAAAGAGGTAAGGGTGCTCCCTGAGTCTACATCAAGGGCTGCTATCACTCTAGGATCCTCATCACCATCCTCCTTAAGATTTGACCACTCAATCGGGGCTTCCACCTGTGGCTTCAAGTCTGTCATAAAAAGATGGTAACTTCTCCAATACATTTTCCAAACAAATTCCTTTTTCCAAAAAGAACTTTATCTTTGAAAGATCACTATAGTAGTGAGTGTGACATTCGGGTTCCATGAATCTGATATGATCTAACTTATCCATGAGGTGGTCCTGAAAGGACTAAACACATATTATATCTTTCAACGTTATTTGAATCATGCAATACATGCAAGATTGATCATTAAAGTTCATTGGACTATGTATTTGGGGTTTCCTAGCTAAAAATTTGAAGTATATGATTTTTGACATGATAGGAACCTGCCCTCAGTTACCACAATCGTAAATCAGAACTGCGTTTGTGCTAATGCAGTTGCGATCTATGACCGCAATCAGGACACCTAAGGCTAGTTCCATGTTAGTTCAGGGAGGTAACCCACAAAGGCATAGATTATTCAAATATAATGAAAACATCTATACTATGAGAACATAACAAAAAAGGATATGACACACTCTTGTAGCATTTATGGGTTACCTCTGATGATAGGCGATATTACGCGCCTATATCACTATATTTGCCCATATTTGTGCTATGTTTTGAGAACAAATTATATATTTCATGCACTTTTAGTCCTTTTTCCTGTAAGTGAGCTAACAAACATAATTAGCAAAGTTTCAGGTATAAATGATGCAGAATTCAGCATTTTATGGGTAACTTAACGCCAAAGAAAGCTTCACGAAGGAAGAAAAGGAAGCTTGGACGCCTAAGGACCAAAAGTGATGCATGGAAAATCTGTCCCGAGCTAAAACAGCATTTCTGAAGACTTTGGGGACTAGGAGTAACTTATTTGGATTAGTATAATGATACATTAACCTAGTACAATTGGGTTAAGTATTTCATTAGTTTATTAGGATTAGGATAATGATACATTAACATAGTACAATTGGGTTAAGTATTTCATTAGCTTAGTAGGATTTGGTTAAGTATTTCATTAGCTTAGTAGGAATAGGATATGGGTATTATAAATACCCTATCTTGCTAGAGATTTTTATTCATTCATTCCTTTACTATTCTAACAATTCTAATTCTTCCATTAATTCTATTTTTATTCTTCTTCTATTCTTTTATTAAATTCCAAAACAAGAGAGACGTTACTTTGCAAAGGACTTCACGCCATCCTTACCCTTACACCTAATGTACAAATCTTTATTGGGGTACAATGATCATGTTTATTGTGATTTCCTTCGCACTCATGGGTAACTAAACCTCTCTGTTGGGGTTATGGAAGCCTTATGAGATACTAACTATTGCTGTGAGTTTGTGAATTCGTGACACGTACGCTGCTTATATCATTATTCTCTTCATCTTAATGCAAATTCTTATGGCTGCAGATGCATAGAATAACACCAGTATAACATTTAACTTGTTCGAAAGAAAGGTTATCTATCTGGAAAAGAGATAATGTCAAGGTAGTAGGGTCCCATCCCCTATTAAAAAGTTAGTGTCGTAACTGGATTAACCTCTTGGAGAATTTGTACCGTTAGACACGCTTTAAGCTCGAAAGAGTTAAGGTGAAATAATCCTCGAAAATGTTAAAAGACGCCTAGATTTACCATCGAATACAATTCTCTATAAGCACATGCATGTCTGAATTCAACACACTCATAGCCAATAGATACGTATAACTCAGAAGGTGGACATAACCCCAACTCCTCAATTCTCATTATTTACAACTTACTAAACATTCTTTCCTTTTTACTTTGCTATTTTAAGTTTTACTTTAATAATTTGGTCACACATTACAATCCCCCCTTTTTTACGAGACTTGCACTAAAAGTCTAGTAATCCTTGTTACTTGTTGACCAACCTATTCCCTTTAGGATCGACACCCAACCCAGGTTGGGTTCTATATTTGCTAACGACCGCTTTACACTCCCACGAGAGCTGTAGATTGAGCATTATCAAAAATTGGTTCCATTGCCGAGGAATACGAGTGTCAATTAAGTTTGTGATAGTTAGTAGACCCTTTGGTCAAAGATTCTCGTACTTATACTTTTAGTTGTTGTTTTTGTTTTATTCAGGTTTGTTCAGTGCATCAATGGATGCACAACGTGAAATTGAAAGGATGGCTGCTCAAGTGCATCAACAGAATATTGATAACCCTAGGGGAGCAACAAATCCTGACGATGAGGATCTGGGCGATGAAGAGCTACTAAACCCACGGCATACTGCTGAGATGGAGGCACCCATAAAGAGGAGAGATCGTCAAGCACGATTGAGACCTGATTGCCGAGCTGTGCAGATTCCTTTTGATGATGATGATGACGATTTGGATGAAGCTGGTGCCACAGGAGCCATTATTCTACCACCCTTAGCACCTAGAGCAAAGTTCAATATCACTAGCACCATGATTCAGCTTTTGCAACTCAAGGGATTATTTGGTGGACTAGCAGGCGATGATCCGAATATGCATCTGATCAGCTTTATTTCTACATGCAAGTCATTCGACAATCCTGGCATTGGACAGAATGCAATTCGACTATGCTTATTTCCATTGTCTCTGTCTGGGGAGGCAACTCTATGGTTGAATGGGCTGACTCCTGATTCTATTGCTAATTGGAGGCAATTGAAAGACGCTTTCCTAGACAGATTCTTTCCGCCATCCAAAAGAGCACAGTTGAGAGATGATATTACCAATTTTCGATAACTTCCAACTGAAGCTCTCCACGAAACATGGGAGAGGTTCAAGACGAAGCTAATGTGGTGCCCAAACCAGCATATGACCAATGTCCACTTGATGGAGATATTATACAGAGCTTTGAATTCGGTGACTAAGCCAGTGGTTGATAATGCGGCTGGAGGATCATTTATCGACCTCACCTTTGTTCAGGCAAGCAATATGCTAGACCGGATAAAAAAGCAAAGTAGAGCTTGGCATACCAGGTATTCTGAGGTATCAAGCCCCACTTTATCTATTGGCATGACTGCAGAACAAAGGAGAAGAGAAGAGGAACGCGATCAAGATATGGCGCATATGAAAACACAAATGGATCTTCTTACAAAGCATATATTATTAGGGAAGACCAAAAAAGTCAAATCTATTGCGTCAAAAGGAAGAGATGAATCTAACTCTGAAGAAGAAGCCAACTACTTAAATAATCAGGGGGGTTTCCAAGGCAATGCCCAAGGAAACCAAGGTCGGAACTATTATAATGAATCTGGATACAAGGACCGCGATCAAGGTAGTTGGAAGAATAATTTAGACAGGAGTGGTTTGTATATTCCTCCTAGAAATCATGAGGCTGAGGCGTCTGGTTCCAAAAAGATGTCTATGGAAAATATGATGGCCAAGCTGCTGAAAGGAGTGGAGGCAACCAATATGGGCGTAAATGAGGTGAAGAACGATTTGTCTTCAATGAATCAGTTGGTTGACTCACATTCCATTGCAATAAGACAACTAGAGCAGCAATTGAGTCAACTTTCAGCCGCAATTAATCAAAGAAAAGCCGGCACACTACCCAGCGACACTGTGCCAAATCCAAGGAACGAAGGATCATGCATGGCTATCACTACCCGAAGTGGTAAGGTGCTGGAAACTTCAGCAAAAGGCAAGCAAGTGGTTGACAAAGTAGTCGACATTGATGATAAGGCGACAGAAGAAGCATCCGCAGAAAAAGGCCACGACAGTCATGACGTCGACACCAACGGATTGCAACCTGAAAAAGCTGAAAAACGGAAGCAAGAAGAGAAGAAAGTTGTGGAGAGAACAATTCCATACCCACCACGACCTTTTCCTCAAAGATTGAAGAAGGTGGCGGATGACACGAAGTTCAGCAAATTTATGACTATGTTGACACAGCTGACTATTAATGTTCCATTGGTGGAGGCACTTGAAGAAATGCCTAGGTATGCAAAATTTATGAATGATCTTTTGACAAAGAAGCGGGCAGCAAGTTATGAGTTGAAAGATGATGTTCATCACTGCAGCGCAATTGCTACAAGATCGCTAGTTCAGAAAAAGGCCGACACCGGTGCTTTCACTATTCCTTGCACGGTTGGATCTATGAATTCTCCTAAGGCATTGTGCGACCTGGGTGCTAGCATCAATTTGATGCCACTATCCATCTACAGGAAGTTGGGGTTAGGTGAACCGACACCAACCAATATGAGGCTCATGATGGCTGATAGGTCGGAAAAACGACCTGTGGGTATCTTGAATGATGTGTTAGTGAAGGTTTCTTCATTCATCTTTCCTGCAGACTTCGTTATTCTAGATTGTGAGGTGGATTCTAAAGTTCCCATAATCTTGGGACGTCCCTTCCTTACAACTGGAAGTGTGCTTATTGACATGAGAGCTAATGAGCTTTTGTTTTGGTTGAATGACGAACTGGTCCGCTTTGATATATGCAAATCAATGAAGCATCCCAGCGATATGAATGTGCTCTCTATAGCTGATATTCATCATGAGGATAAGAAAGCATTATCTGTAGAGAAACAGCTTTTTGTTGAGTCATTGTCTACTGCGCCACTGAATGTTAAGCATGAGGACGATGAAGATTATGAAGAACTTATGGGTTCTCTAACAGAAATAGAGTCCTATTCCCATACTCCTAAGAAACCGGACCGTGATCTTAAGAATCAACCGTCACCAAAAGTGAAGACTTCCCTTGAAGAGCCACCAATGCTAGAATCGAAAGAGCTCCCCAATTATTTAAGGTATGTGTTCTTGGAAAGAGAAAATATACTTTTGATAAGTGTGGCGGATGAGTTAAGTGAACAGCACGTAGAGGCTCTTATCTCTGCTCTAAAGAGATACAAGAGAGTTACGGGTTGGACTATTGATAACATAATTGGTGACCCTCCAGGGAGATGTATGAGTCATCTCGAAGAAGATTGCATGCCTACAAGTAAGCCTCATTGTCGTCTGAATCCAGTCAGAAAATGATCCACCATCTATCTCGACGAAGTCTAAGTACTCGAGGTAACTATGTCGTTCCGCGATAATAAATAAGGTGCTAGATGGTAGGCAACCCATCATTTATCATTTATCGTTTATCGTTTATTGTTTTTTTGTCTTTGTTTGTTTTAGTACGTATTTTGCTTTTAATAAATAAAAATCCAAAAATAAGAGTCGTGCCACGACCAAAACTAAGGCACTTGATGGGAGGCAACCCATCGTTCTAATAGTTTTTGTTGTTTTTGAGCAAATGTAGGTGCAAGAGGTATACAACGAGGAGATCGGTTTCAATTTTCAATTTGGATGTATTGCATGGTAAAGGTGGTAAGTTGTGCATGAAGATTCAAAAGGCTATGGATTGAGCATTGCTCATGAAAATATAGGCATCGAGCAAGGCTAGGCCTAGGTAAAACTAGGCCACAAACAAGGCAAAGCCTATACTATAGCCCAACGTCTTGGAATCTAGTATGCCATAGCATAGGCGCCGCCCATGCTCAAGTATGCCATAGCATAGGCGCCACCTATGCTAAAGCATTTTGTCTCTGAATCACATATGCAAAGTGAAAGGCGCCGCCTATGCTCACCAAAGGCTTTGAAAAAGGCGCCGCCTATGTTCACTAAAGGCTTTTCAAAAGGCATGGCCTAGGCTATGGCATTCTGCTCAACTAGGCAAAGCATTAGGCACCGCCTATGGTCACTTTTGCCTCCACATCCGATTTTAAATGGGTCAAAACCTGAACCAACCTTTTCCTATAAATGTGAGACTTAGTCTTGAACCAAAAACACATTGGAAACCTAGTTTATGCACCGCCTATAGTCTCCAAATCCTCTCTAAAATTTTCCTTTTACTCTTTTTCTTCACAAGAACATTATCCAAAGGCATCAATCAAGTAAGTACTACTTTGTTCTTCATTTATATTCCGTAAGTACTATGTTACTACGCCTATTATGAATTGTTAATTCTTGAAGAAACATTGGTGATGTGAATGTGTTTGAATTATTTATACACAACCAAGTGAGTGAACATACACGATCTTAACTTGCTCCCAACTTGAATTTCATTTTGATGCATTGTCATACTCTTACAGAATTGCTATAGTCATTAAAATTGCATAATCTTGTCACTTTCATACATACATGTTGGAATGACTTGTTCATTGGAATAAGACTTATAGTTGCCTACCGACATAGAAGGTTGTGATTATTGATAGATACTATACCTTGATTCAATCCCTATGTAGTAGTCTTGATATTTCTAACATGAAAGTATTACAAAGATTACAAGAAGTGTGACTGCTCTGATTTTATTGTTGGAATATAGCACCTAAAACATATGTCGATGAAGCCTGAGTAATCGACCACTTTCACTTCACTAGTTTGTGCCAACAAACTAAGTGTGCGGTGGTGCCCCTATTTCTTGTTTATAGATTGTATCCATCGAGATGATGCTAACATGAACATTGCTTTAAGTCTCAGGTACAATGGCACCCAAAGCAAGACAAGGCAAAGATAAGGCTACCACTTCACAAAAAGGCAAGAAAAGAGGCCAAAAAGAGCAAGGAGAACCCTCCTAGCTGCAAATACCTCGACTCACTCCTGAAATTAAGAGGGGTACTTATGAGGAACTTCTGAGGATGACGACTCTGATGATGATTCCGATGCAAGGGGATATAGAGGATGAGTCCGACTAACCAGGTTCTTCTTATTTATTTTCCACTGAGGACAGTGTGTCCCGTCTAAGTGTGGGGTACTGGTATTTGCATGCTATACTTCTCTATCCGCATTAGTAATTATTTATGTTTGTTTGAGTCCTATTTTTTTTTAGTTAGTCGTTTTTTAGTAGTTAAATTTTTTTTTTACTTAACTTCTCATGAAATTATTCTAATAGGCAGCATGAGATTATGACAAGAGTTTGTGTTAAAATCATGACTATTGAGACGTTTAGGCTCTAATTATGACTCACTATGTGATATTCTGTGGTTCAATTCCTTCATCTGTTGGGTCGAGAGTCTATACTACTCCCAATAAAGTCAACCATGTGCCTTGTGTGTGTGAGATAATAGTTTATTCTATGTTTGTGGTTGATGTTAGAACTTGCCTGGTATGTATGCAAAGCGAAAATAAAGAGTGTAAGTTTAGGAGATGATTTAGGCATTTCTTTGGCAACCTATGATTGTTTACCTTCATTTTACCTACCCATTGACATCATCCTAGTTAACCCTTTTGAGCCTTTAGCCTATTTTCTTTGACAAACCTCATATGTAAGCCTAATCCATTTTATTCAAGACCATAATTTGATCCAAATTCCTAAGTGCTTTAAAGTATAAAGTCATGTGATAAAATAAGAGGAAATTTGGTGAGTATGATGCTTTAGAATGCATTGGTGCTTGAAATTGTTATGAAAAAGAAGTGCTATCATAAGAGGTATGTTATGAAAAGAAAAAGGAAAGGAAAACTAAAAAGATAGTTATGTTCAAAATTGGAAAAAACAAAAGAGGAGAAAAAGGGTGGTAGAATAAAAGAAAGTAGAAAGGTTGTTTGAAAGAAAAGTGTTAATGATACAATGTGATGTATTAAAGCGCTTAGGAACATAGTCACTATTTCTGGCCAAAATAGTCCTACCCATCCCTTAGCCTACATTACAACCATCAAAAGACCTATTTGATCCTAAGCTTAGCATTCTGACATTTAGTGAAGCATTACACTAAGGGCAAGCCTATGGTCATTAGTTGCAACATATGAATTCTTTCTGAGAGTGAGAGCAAGGATAATCCTATAGCCATGTTTGAAAAATATGCTATACTTGTGAGTGATTATGGGTAATATATGGTGAGACACACATGGTTGATGAGTTTTGGGTAGTCGTGTATGATTCTTTGTGCCTTAACTTTTGAATATGAGTTGACCACCATCACGAGTCTATGCTAGAGGTTAAATTGTTTCTACTAATGATCGGAAAGCTACTCTTTGTTGATAATTGTTGTGCTTGTCTTGACGAATATTTTGTGTTGTTGCTGTGAAACCCTAAGTTGATGTTTAGAGGGACATGATATTTTGTTCGAGTACGAACAAAGCCTCAAGTGTGGGGTGTTGATGATAGGCGATATTACGCGCCTATATCACTATATTTGACCATATTTGTGCTATGTTTTGAGAACAAATTATATATTTCATGCACTTTTAGTCCTTTTTCCTGTAAGTGAGCTAACGAACATGATTAGCAAAGTTTCAGGTATAAATGATTCAGAATTCAGTATTTTATGGCTAACTTGATGCCAAAGAAAGCTTCACGAAGGAAGAAAAGGAAGCTTGGACTTCTAAGGACCAAAAGTGATGCATGGACAATCTGTCCCGAGCTAAAACAGCATTTCTAAAGACTTTGGGGACTAGCAGTAACTTATTTGGATTAGGATAATGATACATTAACCTAGTACAATTGGGTTAAGTATTTCATTAGTTTATTAGGATTAGGATAATGATACATTAACCTAGTGTTAAGTATTTCATTAGTTTAGTAGGATTTGGTTAAGTATTTCATTAGCTTAGTAGGAATAGGATATGGGTATTATAAATACCCTATCTTGCTAGAGATTTTTATTCATTCCTCATTCATTCCTTTACTATTCCAACACTTCTAATTCTTCCATTAATTCTATTTTTATTCTTCTTTTATTCTTCTATTAAATTCCACAACAAGAGAGACGTTACTTTCCAAAGGACTTCACCCCATCCTTACCCTTACACCTAACGTGCAAATCTTTATTGGGATATAATGATCATGTTTATTGTGATTTCCTTCACACTCATGGGTAACTAAACCTCTCTGTTGGGGTTATGTAAGTCTTATGAGATACTAACTATTGCTGTGAGTTTGTGAATTGGTGACATGTATGCTGCTTATATCATTATTCTCTTCATCTTAATGCAAATTCTTGTGGCTACAGACACATTGAATAACGCCAGTATAACATTTAACTTGTTCAAAAGAAAGGTTATCTGTCTGGAAAAGAGATAATGTCAAGGTAGTAGGGTCCCATCCCCTATTAAAAAGTTAGTGCCGTAACTGGATTAACCTCTTGGAGAATTTGTACCGTTAGACATGCTTTAATCTCGAAAGAGTTAAGGTGAAATAATCCTCGAAAAGGTCAAAAGACGCCTGGATTTACCATCGAATACAATTCTCTATAAGCACATGCATGTCTGAATTCAACACACTCATAGCCAATAGAGACGTATAACTCAGAAGGTGGACATAACCCCAACTCCTCAATTCTCATTGTTTACAACTTACTAAACATTCTTTTCTTTTTTACTTTGCTATTTTCAGTTTTACTTTAATAATTTGGTTACACATTATAATCCCTCTTTTTTTACGAGACTTGCACTAAAAGTCAAATAATCCTTGCATACTTGTTGACCAAGCTATTCCCTATGGGATCGACACCCAACCCATGTTGGGTTCTATATTTGCTAATGACTGCTTTACACTCCCACGAGAGATGTAGATTTAGCGTTATCAACCTCCCACCTTGTAACTTAGTTATCATTGTGGCACGATGTCTTTCTTCTTTCAGTATCACGAAGGGTCCTAAAACCCCTCATCTTTCACTGTCTCATTTTAAACATTCGCCACGGATATTACTTGGATCTTCGTGGTTTACTTATTTGACTTATAAATTTTGAATGAGACCTCATCTTCTTGCACCTAAAATTTCATTTGCCCCAACTCTAGATCAACAATGGATCCTTCAGTGGCCAACAAAGAACGATCAAGAATGATAGGCACCTCTTGGTCCATCTTACATTCCAATACAACAAAATCCACTAGGAAAATGAATTTGTCCACCTTTATGAGGACATCAAACAATATGCCCACCGATCTTTTTATGGACCAGTCCTCCATTAAAATTCCCATCAAAGTAGGTGTAGGAGTGTCTAATCCAAGTTTTTTATAGTTGACATATGGCATTAGGTTGATGTTTGCACCAAGGTTACAAAGAGCCTTTGCAAACTCATGAGTCCTAATGGTGCAAGGGATAGTGAATGCTCCGGGGTCATTTTTCTTTTCCATAAATTTGCTATCTATGATATCACTACGTCCATGAGTAACTTCAAAGGTATCACCCTCAACGAGCTTCTTCTTAGACATTAACTTCTTCATTACCTTAGCATATCCTGGTATCTCTTGTATTTCCTCGAGTAATGGGATATTTATTAAGAGGTTGCTATATTTTGTCATAACTTTTCTTAATTTATTACTCTCTTCATTTTTATGCAACAGTTGAGGGAATGGAGAAGGAACATGAATGGTTGGCTTTGCTTCTCCTTGCAGCTTTTTAACTTTGACTACTTCCTCATCGCTTTCATATATCTCTTTCTCATCATTTGATTTTCTTCTTTGAGGTGTCACCTTCTTTTCCTTGTCCTTGGGCATATTTTCACTCATATTTCCTTTAAGGGGCTCTTCAAGTGCTTTCCCACTTCTAGTGACAATCGCTAGGACTTGTTCTTTATTCTTTGGGTAGCAATATGTCACTCGAAAGTCCACCTCTAGTCCTTGCATTTAGTTGCATGGAGATTTGACCAACTTTGGTCTCCAATTATTTGATGGAGCCAGAGTATGATACCACTATTTGAGAGAGTACAGAGAAGTCACCCTTCAACTCACGAACCATTCTTTTTGTACCTTCAACTCTACTCAAGATTCGTGCCAAAACATCTTCAGTCATTATCTTTTTAGGGCCAATGACATTTGACTCTTTAGCCTTAGCCCTATCATGAGGAGTAATATAGAAATCATAGTAATGTTCCCTATCTCTATAGTCTCTATCTCGGTCACGATCTATCCAACCTTAGTTCCCATTTACCTTTGATAAACGCAGCAAAAACCCTCGAGTAGTTTGCCAAGTACTGAATTTCTTCATCAAACTTTTTTGCCTCATTATTATCTTCAAAAGTCTTTGATGTGATAGCATTTACCGATTTCGCGGGTACACCCATAACATATTTTATTGGAAGCTCAAGTTGGGTCATCATCTTAGCTATGTTCTCCTCCTATTACTTTTCTCATTTTCTTTGCTCATTAGTTACCATGGAGGTAGTAGTATAGGTCTTAAGAGCATCAGATGCCACCCTCAGTTTTTCTTTGATACTTCACCTATCACTTGGAAATTCACAAAATGATGCAATTTTATAATAGAGCCACCTTCTGCATTATCCACAATCATTTTTTTCAATGGGCCAATAGCTCTATAAAAAATTTTGAGGAGCATCTTATCCAGGACCTCATGATTTTGGCATTAGGCTATCTTTCCATTAAACCTTTCCCATGCTTCAAATAATGGTTCTCCGTTTAATTTCTGGAATTTTACAATCTCATCCCTCTTTTAAAGAATTTTGAATGGTGAGAAGTATCTATTAAGTAACAACATAGTGAGCTCCTCCCAAGATATGATTGAACAGAGTAGAAGTGAGCAGATCCATAAAATTTCCTTGCCCATTAGTGAAATTAGGAATAGTCGAAGCTGGATGTATTCTTGTGTAGTATAGCGCACAAACTTCCATAAAGTTTTTCAAATGAACATTTTTGGTCCTTATATGCTTGACCCCCATATAATCCCTTCATTTGCAACATGTGAAGCATAATGCTAGTCACATAAAACACACCATTTCCTTTGGTTTGTGGGATGCGGATAGCACTTGTTTTCCTTGCCTCATTTAATTAGCCCTCATCATATAGTGGGGAATTAACGGGACCGAAATTACTTGCATTATTGCTTATTGCTCTATTCACACTTTGATCACCTACAAAATAGTCAAAAACAATGAAATAAAGAAAATTACCCACTCCGGGTTTTCCCAAGTAATATTAGCACCACAAAACTGAAATTTATTTTTCACTCCCTGGCAATGGCACCATTTTTATAGCGCTCAACTCACTCCCATAATTGAGGGGTGAGGCGGTCATTATCAAGTAAACCAATGTAAATTAGGGTTGAATATCAAGGAGTGAATGTTATAGACTTCCAACCTATGGGTACTCAAGTTACTATATGGTTACCCGAAATGCTAACGAAAATAAAATACATAAGTAAATAGGGGGTTTGTTTGAAAATTATATACACAAACTTCAACAAACACGTAGTGAATGCTATCTTTGGTTTGAATTCAAGGTTTGGAGAAATCTTGGGATTATGTCTCCTTAGAGGTGAATTGGTGGGACAATGTTAGGATTTAGTTGTTAATTAATGGATAGGCTAGTTCAAAGATCATTGGCGTCAATCTTTCGACAAAACCCTAACAATGTCACCCATTGGCTCTTTTGAGCAACTAACAATATGAGTTTATATAGCCACCCAAAACCTCAACCAAGCATCACTATGTCTAGGATAATGCTCTTAACATGATTTACACTCCCAAAACACTTATTTCTAAGATTGCAAAAGGTAGTGAACCATAGACTTAGTTGTTCTCCATTGCTTTGTCCCCAATAACCCTCTTTTGGGTTGTTATAACTTACCTAATATTTATTTAAATCTCTCTATCAATAATGAAAAAGCATATCTAGAGCTTGGAGATTTTGCCCATTAAACCCATTTGGATATTTGGAGCTTTCACCCATTAAATTACAACACATAAGCACTGGTGAAATCCATACTCAATATCTAAAACCCATGTAAACACAACAATACCTACACAGAATCAAACTCTAATTTAACATAATCCCTAGACTAAATTATTTAGCTACTCGTAAAGAATGTAAAGAAATATATACCATATGGGTCACCAAAGAATTTATTCTTCAACAAAAAAACTAAGAAATCTAATCCTCAAAAGTTGATTATACACTTTTCTAGTTAGGGTTTCAAGCTTAGAATTCAAAACTATCTTATGAGATAAGCAATACCCAAAGAAGAAATGGTTTTCTCTTATATATGATTTGGGGTTGTCCATAACATTTTACAATTTTTCCCTTGGGCCAGTTTTCACTGATCCGTGAATGTGTGTGTTTGACCATGACCACGGTTACGTGACTGTGGTTGGGTTCTGTGACCATGTTAATTTGACCGTCTTGATTGACCGTGATTGTGGATAGAGAAACGCGATCATGGTAACTGAGGCTGATGTAGACTAGGTCTTCAATTACACTCTTCCTTGCTGCCTTTTTATCATTTTCATCTCCAACCCATATCTTTTGGTCATCTCAACTTTATGCCTTCAAAGAGTGGATATTACTGCATCTATGCTTAGATGTTGTGTTATTTATTCATTCAAAACAAAGTAATATGCACGGAAAATGAGTGTGAATGAGTGGTAAAATCACCACTTATCAACACCTAATTTGCCATGAACCTAGGCTTTCATACCAACTTTGTCATGACACAAACTAGGGTCTGGCTATTAGATGTATTCAAGTTTGGCATGGATTGGAGACCACCCACTTTGCCTAACCAAATAGTGCCAAATACCCTATCAGTAGATAAATTCTTAACATATAACAAGATACTAAATAATTAGCTCAAATACATCTAAGAGTGCCAATATCAATACCCAATCCATAGTAATATCCCAAAGACTTTATAAAAACCAAAGACAATCTAAGTCGGGACATGCCCCCAATGATATCAAAAAATAGCCAAAAGAATAGTCTATCATAATAGGAAACTAAAACATTGAATGAGGTCTTCTAAAGTATGAAGCTCACCACTTCAATCCGGCTCATGAGTTATCCCACAATTACCTAGTCACTATGTAGGAAAAGTAGAAGTATTTTTGGTGTCTGTATCACGTGGGTTACAGCCTCTGAAGATGGTTAGCAGGTTGAGTACTAGAATGTAAATTAAGGATAAGGGACAAAGTAACGCCATGATCAATAATCCAAAATCTGTCCAATAGTCTAAATGCAAACAAAAATATGCATATACATATATATAACGTGTTGGGGTAGGGAACAAGTCTTAGCATGCAATTTAAAAATCTTAACCTAGATATTGTAGCTTAACCTTCATAAAACTACCCATGAGCTATATGGTTCTAGTGACTCCCCCTAGTTGGTCCCCAGTGCAGTTTTCCACATGAATCGAGGGTTTCGTAAAAGGTCGGGGAATCCTCGTAACCTTTCCCATCCATGATACAATTTTATATAGTGTTACATAAGCATATGGTCATTAAAACCAACCCTTATGTCGGCAAACATGAGGTTATAGTATCAGTCCTTCGAGGATTATACCTTTACAACTAGCTAACACTACCTTTGATAAGCCCAATTAAAACATTTAACATACAATCCAACAATTACATTAAAGATTAAATCATTAAGGCATCATTAAGTAGTATCGTCATACCAACTATAGCTTGTAAGAAATATCATTAAACCAACACCTTGGGGAATCCTTATAGCCCAAACTCCATTATTAAAATAAACTTGGGGGATTCCTTGTACCCCATAATGTTTTCAAAACCATTATGATTGCCTTTAGGGAAACCTTGTACCCCACAAGGTTTTCAAATCCATCCTTAACTATGTTACCATTAATGCAATGTATTAGTTTTAATGAAATAAGTCAAGACAATTGATAAATCACATTCTAAAACCAATTATTCAAGTATGTTAGGGTTCTTATCAATTTCAATACCAAAATTTAATTATTTAGGGAATCCTTGTATCCTTAATTACATTGTTCACAAGTTTGGTGAATCCTAGTGCCCTTAATTACATTGGTCACAAGTTTGGGGAATCCTTGTACCCCTAAATTCGTTCACCATTACCATGCACCCAAATAAGTGTACAATTAGACAATTCAATGCATAACAAATTAATAGTAATCATAGGAAAAATATTCAAACAATTTGTATCAAAAACCCTCAACCCATAATTCAAAACCCAATATCAAAACCATGTGAATAATAAACCAATTCTATGCCATTAATAAAACCAAAGTGTAAGAAGAGAGATACATGCCTTCATCGCCAAGAAACTTAATAAGAAGCCTCCATTAGAACCCTAGATGACCATTTTCTTTGAAACCCTAGCCTTGTCTTGAATGAGGAATTTGAGAGAGTGAAGAGAGTATTTTGTATGTTAAAGTTTTGAAATAACCCCTTCTTGGTGCTTTATGGACGTAGGGTCTATGGGAGTAAGGAGGTAAATGACCAAAGTGCCTATTAAATAAAGCTGAAATGGTTTTCCAGTCTCTACAAGTGACCTTATGACTCTAGGGTCACCCTATGACTCGTGGACCGTATTAGTAGGTTAGACAGTGTCCATGAGCACCCACACTAGTTTGGTTATGAAAATCACCATACGAATTATATTGTGACCCTATAACTTATAGGGTCTGAGCCATATTCAAGACAGAACAACCAAGGCTCTACATTGTTACTTTATGGAAAACACAATATTAATGAGTCTATAAAAGTCATTGAGAGTAGTCATAGTGACATCAAAAATAATGGGATAGTATACTGGTTGGCCTACGATTTGGAATATATGACTTGTAAGGAGTCCTAAAGACTCTTGTGGTACAAGTCGTACTCAGAGTAGAACACTAGGCAAGCATACTGGATAGGTTATGATTGGTGTCCCAAGACTCATATAGAGACCCTACAACTTAAATAGTGAATCGTCGTCAGGACATTAAGTTCAAAACCCAAAATTTCTCACAGCGTAACACCTGGGGTGTTTTAATATACTGCCATAGTAGTTTACAAGAACCAATTCCTACATAACAAAGACTCCACTAGTTTTTTATTATTTGCACACATTCCATATATGATAATGAAGAATAAAAATGAGATACGTGGAACTGTTCCAAAACTTGATGAGGTGAAAAAAGTTGTTTTTGGTCTCAAAGGTTACAACTCATGTGGTCCAGATGGGCTTTTAGGTAGCTTTTATTAGTTTTTTTAGGAAACAGTAAAGCCAGACATTATGAGAATGGTAATTAATTTCTTTGAAGGTAAATCTCTTCATAAATTAATTACTCATACTAATTTAGTTCTTATTATAAAGAAAGACATTGTTCAAATTTTTTTGAATTTTAGAACAATTACTTTGGGAAATTTTGTAAACAAAATCCTTTCAAGGATCATACATGATGGTTTGGAAAGGTTTCTACAAGAATTTTCTCTTCCAGCTAATCAAAATTTGTGATCGGGGTAGTACCATTTAAAATATTTTGATGACCCAAGAATTAGTGACTAATATTATAAAGAGTGGAAAACTATCTAATATGGAAATTAAGTTGGAAATGGCCAAAGCATATGATAGGGTCTCTTGGTTCTTCTTGATGAATGTACTACAAAAGATAAGCTTCTCTATTATTTTTATGGATAAGACCTGGAGACTTAATTCTAAGAACTATTACTTTGTTCTCATAAATAGCCAATGACATGAATTCTATTATTCTATAAGGGGTGTGAAGCAAGGGGAAATGATATCTCCTTTTTTATTCATCATATGTTTTGAGGTTCTTACTAGGCCTTTAAATATATTTTTCAATGATGATTAATTTGTAGGATGTGGAATGGCAAAATGGAGCCCTAATCTGATCAATCTTACCTATGATGATGATATAATTTTTTTTTCCTTCTGCTAATAAATATCCTTTGATGAATACTAGAAATCCTAAAAAGGTATGATAGAAAATCTAGATAGAAAGTGAATACAAAAAAGAGTTTATTTTACATGGAACAAGTAATACAGTAGTCATAGTTGAACAGTGCTTGCACATGAAGTGGGGTTCCTTTCTAAGGAAATACTTTGGTTGCCAAATCATAATTTCTTATATTTATATGCATTTCCATCATTTCAATACTTATCATAGCCACTTCAAGTTATTTATGACTTGTCAGAGCTATCGGTGCAGTTATTGGGCAGTTTATTTAGGTCTAAGGCTCATTTTCCTATTTTGGTGATTTCGTTGTTAAGGAATTGATCCAAGACTAAAACTTCTAGTAAAGCACCTCAAATATGCCATCAACTATAGAATATTGATTTTAGTCTGGAGTACCCTTGTTTTTTACCTCGAGGCTTTCAGACTCATTTTGGGCTATTAAGTGGTTTTATGAAAAATTGAACTATAGATATGGGCACCATATTTAGTCAAAAAAATCTTGAATGAATTTTTTAATGGTTCCACAGAGTTTGAATGTAAAATTTAGTTTGGTATCATAGTTTACTTGCATTCAAAGGGTTTTGAATAAATCATGAGCACTCGATCAAAGTCCATTTTAGACCAAAAACTTGATTACTTTTGTTGCTAGTGCAACCGCTTAAGCATCAATGTGACCACTTATATGATAGTTTCTTTAGTGATATTAGGTTTCTTTAGTAGCCTTGGATATTTAAATAAGGACCACTTAAGAGAAATTTGTTTCCTTTAGCAAATATTATGTTAGCGATCCAGGTACCGCTTTAGCAATGCTCGCATCCTCATACCCAATAATTTAAGCAGTCAAGCATCCACTTTAGTGGAAGTCTCTTAACAGAGTGGTAACCACTTAAGAGACACCTTGGGATTGTTAAATCCCCTTTTATCATCTGATTTTCCCATTATTTTCTCTGTTATTTTAAGAGCTTAAAGAGAAGGAAAGTATGGTGAATTATCCATTGATATTAAAGTAAGTTAGCCTAACACTCCCTTATCATTTCCTACTATTTTTTTTATCAATTCCATCCTATTTCATTATAAATTATTAAAATTTAGGTCTTTAAATCTTTAGAACTTAGGGACTGATTTAGGCCCTATTTATGCACCATTTATTCTCCACTCTTGAGCACACATTCTTTGTACTTTGAGGGACCTCGTGATGTATTCAATTTTGAATTTCATTTATGGACTGCGGGCCCATTCTTGACCTAAATTTGACTTGACCTTTTATATAGCAATATGGCTCTCATTTTACTCTTATTGATATGCGGGTTATTATTTTGATACCATAGAAGCATTTGAGATTATTGATTGAAGATGCACGATTTGTGGATAACTCAAGAATTATGATTCAGTATCGAGTAAGCTTTGGCCTATTTTTCTTTATGAGGGGATATGTAGTGTAGATTGCATGCGGGGTGGGCATGATAGGACATGTTTATGATTAGATTATCATAAATTAGACTAATTTAGGATTTTGTGAATATAAGGGTGAATCGACCCTTAAGATGAAACAATTATTATAGGTATAGGACCCTATCACCCTAGAACATAAGTATATTGACAATTGTAGATATTAATTATCCTCTAGTATTCAGTTTACTAATTGACTAGGTAGATCAGATCATGTTATTCCTAAATTATAGTATTGATATTGTATGGTTATATACTATTAGGCTCGAGGTTGTGGTTATGATACTAGTTGGACTCCAGGTGAGTATTCTACCCTTAGAAAAGGGTGTGATTCTAGTTATGGATGCTTAGGTACCCTATATTGTATTTCTTGGATACTGGTGATGGAATGCATACCATTATGTCCGTTCATTCTCTTTTAGTGGTATAATTCCAACCAAAGCTATGATTTTACTATTATTTTATAAAAAGGGATTGATTCTCACTTTCTACTTATAAAATGGATTCTTCTATAACATGGATCATACCACCTTATTTACTGATTTATGAGATTTCAGATCTTAATATGTTGTTTTGGAAATTAGACTGGGTAGATTTTATTCCATTATTTATCCACTCTTTTATCACTACTATTTACTTTGGTCGAGAGAAAATTTGACCCTTTATGTTCTATTATGATAATTTAGTCCTGAAGTTGATCCCAGGCAATGGATTTACAGACTTCACTCTTTTATCCATGGTTTGAGTGTGCGCATTATTATATATACATCCTTTTAGTATACGGAGTAGACTGATGATAATTGGAAATCCTAGATCGAGACCAAGTAGTTGTATATGAATATTATGAAATCCCTTATAGGCCCCTTTGACTTTAAGTCATTATGACAAAAAAAATAGGTCGATGTAGGTCCTGCCTTTGCAAGATGTTGAGCTAGAGAAGATCTATACACTTGGTACATTATGGCACTTCGATCGGTTATAGCTCTATGGATTTACTTTACATTTATTTATTCATATACATTTTCTATCACTAGTTTGTTGATTAGTGCTTATATCTATCGACCTCTTTGGGTATTGCATAGGTATAGGCTATGACTATTTTTTGTTGTGTGTTGATTAAGCCTTCCAAGTTTATGGGACCCTATTTAGGTATTATTTGTCCGGACTAGACGATTACCTTATTATTGTTATTATGGTTAGTTTGTGTAGGATGATGATGGACTGATATAGTGGTTGGAGGTGTAATTTTAATCTCTTTCCTGTTATGATAAATTATATTATGGATAGTGTATTCATGGTTAGATATTTGACTGTAGGCCCCAATCATACTAGTATTAGTTTTCCTTCTTGGTTTAAATTTCCTAGAGAGGTTAGGTTGGGTACCTTAGGTTGTTACGTTAGTTGTTACCTTAGCTTTCCAATGATACACAGTAAGTACATTAGTTCCTGAATACGGCTAGAATATGATAGTTTATCCTTATTGCCTATCTAGCTTTATTATGTTACTTTTTTGAATAGTTGTCCATAGTTTATATTTATGCTCTATATGTTATCTATATTTCATTATCTTTGTATCTCAGTCAGTTGTTTCCTATAAAGTACCATGTGTTTATTAATCATACTAAACTTCTGCAGCCTACAGATCATAATACGTGTTCCCACTATTATTGTTTGCATCTTATGGAATATCTATAGATTGGAGATTTGGGGAGGGATCCTAACATTCAAAACATTACTACTCTCCTTCTTGTGGTTTAGACTGATCTCTATATTATATTTAGAGATAGGTTACATGTACATTTACTTAGCATTTGACCTTGTACTCTTATTATAGTAGAAGCTCTTATCCTTATTCCATCGAGTTTCGGAACTTCCTTATATGTATTAGTCTTTAATCATATTATTTTGCAATTTCCATCCACTTTTTTTAATAGTTTATTACTAGCAGTTCTATACTTAGGGTTGTCTTACTTACTGATAGGTTATAGTAGGTGTCATCATAAACTCAAAAATTGAGTCGTGAAAAATTGGTATCAGAACCTAGGTTTGCTGATATGTTGATACAAGATCTAAGTGTCTAATAGAGTCCTATGGATCAATATAGAGACATTTTTATTCTATCTTTAGGAGGTTATAAGGCATTCTTAGGAAATTCCTACCTTGATTCCTTATCGTGTGTTTGTATTTTTATGAACCTCTAGTATACTGTTTGACTCTATTCTATCAAAATGGATGATATGAGGTTATTGATAGATGTATATGGGACTTTAACACGTGTTTTAAGATTTTTACCATAGTGTAGGACCAAGGAGTCAGAGATGGATATCAACGATCTTTAACGTCAGCCAAAGGATTTTAGGATTGCCCAGACTCCAATAGAGTTATGACTGCTCCAGCCTTTTAAGATTCAACACTAGGGATTATGAGACTTCTTAACCATATCGTATATTTAGAGATATGGCCTAGTTTATTGAGAAACTCTTAAGCCAAAGTTGGGGTTGTTAGTGTTCAGTGGGGTTCCTTGTCAGTTTTAAAGTATGAGATTGGGTTTCTTGAGTAGAACAAACATAATCCTATGTTATATCCCTTAGATCATGATTGGTGCATGGATTTATTAGGGGAATACCTTTGCCACTCAGCTTGGCATTAGAAAATTTGATAGCAGCTGGGTCTTCCTTCTCTTAGGGTGTTGACTATGTGAGGGACACTATGAGAGCATGTATTGAGACTTATGGGGATAACAGTAAGAGGCTACATCACCAATACAATGATATTTGTATTCCATTTGAGAGTGAGGATCTTCCTGTAGATATCAACTTTACTTGCGTCCTATCTTTTCTAAAAGTAGCATCTCAAACTATAGGTGGCTCTCAGATAAGTCATAGTTACCATAGTAGGCAAAGTTCTCTCTAAGCCTTGCAGGGTATTCAACATAGATCTTGAGGTTATAGCACCCATTTTGGATAAATGGGTGCAGTAACTCAAAGTATTTAGGAGCTTGTCTTGGTTGTAGGGATATTGTCACCAGTCTAGGGAGTGCCTTAGATCTGAGTTGGATGTTTAGATAAGGTCAGCTTAAGTTCCTTTCTATCCTAGAGCTCATGAGATATGTTATGATCACAGGGAGGATGGTCTTTTAGTACAAAGTGTCCTTGATATTAATTGGTTAGCCATATAGGTTTAGCTGGTGTTTTTATCTATATTAGGACTTCAGGGTTTTATTACGACTGCAAAGAGACCAATTATTAGTCCATAGAGTGTCCCTAATATGGGATTATTAACCATTCCTCTCATCTAGATCAATCTAGCAAAGATGTGGCACCTTCAGTTACAAGTAGTGCACTTAGTTTCTCGATTGGTGATTCAAACGCTCAATCTGAGTTTGGACCCACTTAGATTCAATCTTTTAAGCACATCAAACTTATGACACAAGATTCCACCGTGATAGTTGTGCCTTTTATTTCCTAGCTTTATGTCTCGACCCAATTTATGTGTTATTATGGCACCTACTTTATCCTGACAATAGGTAAACAAATAATAGCCCAAAGTTATAAGCTACGGTCTAACTTGGTGGAAAATAGCGTACAAGCGAAAAATCAACATTTAAAGAGTTAAATCAATAGAAAAGCAATTATAATAGCCTAAAAGGTAGATAAAAAAGCAGAAACCATCCCAAGGTTCAGTAATGCCAATACAAGAGCTTCTACAACTAAACTAAGTACTGAATAGTCGAATATAATCTTTCTCAAAAATTAAAGACTTTAATAACCCTTCAGGTCACTTTCTATATTTCTTCTTATTTTTTCCATTATATCTTATATATAGCTGCCTTAACTAATGTATGACTTACTAGAACTGACAGTTTGATTATCGGGCAGATCGATTAGCTTTTAGAGCCAATTCCTTATTAGGAAATCTTCACTAGTTTCAAATGGCCACTGAGCAAATCCTTCAATCAAATAACCTTAGAAAAAAATTTCTTTTCAGTGGTTCGATGCTTTTAAGAAAAGCTTTCAAAAGCTTAAGTATTTATTAACTTCAGTTCTTATCTTTACCTTGCTTGAGGAGGGTATCGGTTTTACAATCTTTTATGATAATTTTGGTGTTAATTAGGGTTTGTGTTAATGCAGGAGGTTAAGGTGATTGCTTATGCTTCTAATCAGTTGAATCCCAATGAGAGAAATTACCTTACCCATGATTTACAGTTATGTGCAATTGTTTTTACTTTGAAGTTGTAGAGACGTTACTTGTATGGAGTCCATTGTGAGATTTTCTCAGATCATCATAGCCTTCATTATTTATTCACCCAATAAGATCTTAACATATGGCAGTATCGTTAGCTTAAATTGCTTAAGGATTAAGACCTGACTATTCTTTATTATTTAGGTAAGGCTAACATTGTTGCGGATGGCTTTAAGACAAAATTCGACTAGCATGGCCAGCTTGGAACTTATATTAGCCTAAGAGAGGCCTTTGGCCTTAGAGGTTCAGTCTTTGGATAACCAGATAGTTAGGCTTGATATTTCAACATCGGGTACGTATTGGCATTCGTGGAGGCTAGGTCTTCTTTAATGGAATAGATTTAGGATCATCAGTTTAATAACATTGGGCTGAGAGTGATTTGGGATAAGGTCCTGAGTAGTGAGGCTAAAAAAGCCTTTCTTAATCTAGATGGCATTTCAAAGATTGAAGGTTGGGTTTGTGTGTCAAGAGTGGGTAACTAGATTAGATCAATTTTTGAAAAACTCTTATTATTCTAGTTAATCTATCCATTTGGAGGGTACTAAGATGTATCGTGATTTAAGACAACATTACTGGTGGGGTGGTATGAGGAAGGATATGGTAGATTTTGTAGCACATTGCCTATGTTGCCAGTAGGTGAAGGCTAAGTATTTGAAACCTGGTGTTTTGTTTCAGAGGTTACCCATTCTCGAGTGGAAATAGGAATGGATAGCTATGGACTTTGTGATTTGGTTTCCTCGTACTTATCATGGTTCTATGAGTATTTTGTTCATTTTGGATTGATTGACTAAATCTTCTTATTTTATTCTGGTATGGTTTTCTTTAATTCTGAGAGGTTGGCCTATATCTATATTCGAGAGATAGTTCATATTCATGGACTTCCGGTGTCTATTATCTCAGATCAAGGTTCAATGTTCACATCTCACTTTTGTAAGACTTTTTTGGAGGAGTTGGGTACTTGGGTTGATCTAAGCATAATACTCCACCCCTAATTAACAGTTACTTTTAGTGGACTATTCAAGTTTTAGAGGATATGCTTTGTACTTATATGATGGACTTTAGAGGCAAGTGGGAGTAGCATCTATCCTTGGCAGAGTTTGTGTATAAAAATAGCTATCATTCCAGTATTGAGGTGGTTCCTTTTTAAGCTTTGTATGGAAAGAATTATCTCATTCTAGTTGGTTGGCTCAATATTTGTTAGATAAGACCTTGAGGTATAGGCTTTCTTTGTGATTCTTTGGATAGAATTCAAGTTATTTAAGATAGACTTCGACCAGCTCAAAGTAAGCAGAAGTGATATACAGATCGTACGATTTGTGCCCTATTGTTCTGTGTTGGTGATCATTTCTTCCTTTGTGTGGCACCAATAAAGGGTGTGTTGAGGTTTTGAAATTGGGGAAAGCTTAGCCCCAGGTATATTAGACCTTTTGAGATCCTTTGGTCTATTGGTGATGTGGCTTATGAGTAGGCTTTTCCCCCAAATTTGTTTGAAGTTCACATAATTTTTCATTCCATACTTTGGCGTTATATTCCAGATGAGTTTTATGTTATTCGTTGGGCCTCAGTCCAGTTAGATAAGTGGTTGTCTTTTGTTGACAAGCCTATCTCCATTCTATCCAGGGATGTCATGCGATTGCATTCTAGCGTTATTCTTGTGGCCAAGGTCCAATTAAGGCATCGACCTATAGATGAGTTTACTTTGGAGGTCGATTTTGAGATGCATAGTATTTATGCCCACTTTTTGCTAATTTAAGTATTTCAATGTCCCATAGATCTAGGATGAACTAAATTCTTAGTGGTGGATGATCTAACGACCTGACTTTTGGTGATTTGTATGACATATTTGTTTATGCATGATTTGACCTTTTTACCCCTCCTCATGGTTGTATTATAGTATTTCTGGGTTGTGGGGATGATGAGCATAGTTCCTAATAAATTTTGAGGCATTTGTGTAAGTTTGTGGTTTATGGTCGCTTGAAAAGCCTTATAGTTGACTTCGGTCAATATTTATTGATCCATGTGTTGGATGGCAAAATAAATTGTGCCAGTAGATCTAAATCATCGATTTTAGTTTGGTAGCATGGTCGGTATGGTTTTATGGCTTCTATATCTTATTTTGATCCTCGATTTAAAAAGTTGTAAAACAGGGTTTTGGGGGATCAACTATATGAAAATGATGCCTTTTCAAAAATTTGATATTGCCAATGAGTCCAAAATGTCGAATTTATAGGGTAGCATAGTCCATTTGCATTTTAGAGATTTTGGATGAATCTCGAGGGGTCCATAGAGACTTGGAATTCTCCAAGTCTCCACCTAGGGCACCACTCAGTTGGTCCACCAGTTTAAGCGATATTTTGGTCGCCTAAGAGACCTAGTTGAGCATCCTAGATGTCGCTTATACAACTCCTATGTTGCGTACACGACCATCGCTTAACCTACAACAGGATCATGTATGCAACACCCAAAGAAAGGCAAAATATAACGTAAACGACACCAGGTCGCTTAAGCGATAGTCTCTTAAAAGACTCGGTGATCATATAAGTGATGCCTGGGTTATTATATGCCCCACTTTTGCAATGTTTACATCATTTTTGAGACTCAAATCTTGGGGTTTTAGTTTTTGAGAATTTTCTTTCATTTCTAAGCTTGGGTAAGCTCCCAAACTCCTATTTCAACTACTTTTCTTCGATTTGATCATTCAAATCTTATTTAAACTTAGAATTTAAGATAATGTTTGTTTGGTTCAGAAGGCCTAAAAATAGAATTCTTCGATTTAAAACCCCAATTTTAACTCATTATCACTTGGGTTTTCTCCTATGAGTTCCTTTAATTTTTGAAAACATGTTTTAGGATAAAAATTTCAATTTTACCTTTCTTTTTTGGAAACCCATTTCGAGGATCCACTTTGTCTCGACTCAAAAATAGTCAATATGGGTATTGTTGGCTTTCTTTTGATGCATAGGTTCTATGTTGTATTTCTTAGTTAATTTCATGGCCATTCATGAGGGAATAGCTCTGGGATCAAAGGCTTTTGGATTGATTTTTGGCATTAGATGTAAGTTATGGCATAACTTTCTTTAGCCTGGGTTGGATAGTTATAATAATGTAAGATCATGCTATGGGTATGATATTATATCATAAAAAATGTGTTTAGGTGATTCATGTACCCATGTGAGGGGTTTATATGGATAATATTTGGAGGTTTTGAGATATTATTTACTATGTATGACCATGTGGGGTCTTATATGATTTTGTTGGCCTCATATCGATATATGTAAGTTTGGTTGTACTCTTTTTGGTGGAAAATCCTAGATTTTGGGATCGATGTGGTATCAATGACATTTCTTGCATGTTTTCACTTGATGGTTTTTGGATTATATTGGATCATGGATGGTTGGTTGATTTAAGGGGATATTTGTCTTAAATGATTGGTATATAGGTTGGATATTGGATATTCTCATTTTGTTGGTTGTGAGCATTACATCCTTATATCATATTCATTCATGAAACATCAGTACCATCGTGGAAATACTGGAAATAATGGAAACACTATCTTTTTCTAACAAAAATGTGATATCTCTAAAATCCCTGTACCGATGTATGTGGAAGAGAGGGGATATGGATATTGGTATTGGATAGTAAACCTACTTAGTAAATTCATACCTTCCACTTATTTATTTTAGATTAATGTAATTTATTAGTTTCTCATGAGTTATGCCAGTATAAGGGTTAGCTTGGGATCAGTTGTGATCCTATGTACCGTGTCACATTCAGGGGGGTAGTCTCGGGGAAATACAATATCAGTTTGAGTGATAAGCTTACTTATCAAGGTTTTTCGTGACAAGTGCATCATGACCCCTTGGTTTTTAAGACGTGATAGGCCTCTTTATGAAATTGCACTTTCGAAACAACATAATATCTCTCAATGCTCAAGGAATTTTTGCCCTAAAAAATTGGTGAATTTTGAGCTCTAATGGTGCTAAAATCAAGCCCCTAATTTTTAGGGATTTTACCTTAAGATGGAGACTTCAATCATGAAATTAATTAAAGCTTACCACAAATTTGGAAGAAATACGTAGATGTACTTTACCCAGCTCCAAAATAAACCACAAATGATTTTTCCAAGAATTCCCAATTTTTACGATTCACAGTTCTAGTGAATGGATGAAAAGTGTTGAAAATCGGGTTAAGTGGGGTATTTAACCCTTCCCTGGCCCACAAATATTGCTTAATCTGGCATTGAGTCGCTAAAGTTACCAGGTATCACCTTCGCAACACTGGCAGCCTTAGCATATGTTGCGTAACTAACATTTGTATCGCTTAAGTGATGTTAACTTACAAAACATGCACTTTGATTACATGATACCAGTGGACCAAGCCAGGCTACTTCAGTGATCGGTTGGTCGCGTAAGCGATGCACCAAACACTAGCTAACAAACTTGGTAACAAACTAACCACTTTATCCAATAAAGAATGGACACCTCACCTACTTCACCCCACCCAAACCTCATACCCCCACACCACATACCCCTACCCCTATCACATCTTCCCTTCCCATTAACAATATATATACATACCCAAATATGGCAGTGAAGAAAAATATACATGCACCCACACACATAATATATTTCATACACAATTCACATTCACCATCCAAAATACTCATAAAAAAATGCTCACTAGATAGACTCACATATGCACACCATTCACATACAGAGAGTGGGAGCAAAAACAAACACACTGTCCACTCTCATATACATACACTAATAGCAATAAGAAATCATATAGTGATAAGCCTACACAATTATTGTGTAAAGGGATGAATTTGAGAGAAGAAGGTGATTAGGAAAATAGTAGAGAGAAAAAAGATAGACCCATAATAAAAGCAAAAGAAATATACAAAAAAAGTGAAAGAGTATGGAAAAATAGAGGGGAGATTAGAATCAGAGAGAAAGGGAAAGAGAGGTACGATTCTAGCAAATTCTCATCAAAAGACATTGCTGCCTCCAAAACTTGGCCTATTTTTTCTAATTTCATCACCTCCGAGCTCACCGGAGCTCCGACTTAGGAAAATTGGTGAACCCAGCTCCTTTTCAACCAAATGCACATCATGCAATCATTCCCTTCCCTATTTTCAACTTAAATCTCACAAAAAATAGAAAATCAATGATTGAACCAGTTAAGTACAACCCATTTCAGTCGATTCTAACAAAGTTTTGTCGGAAAACAACCAAAATAAAAAATAGGCCACTCAGGTTGATTGGATTATTCTAGATTATTAGGTTTGTTGTGAGTTGGATTTGATGTTTCATCATCGAGTTTTGTTTTGAGGGTACCGGCATGGACTCTATCTCGTTTAATTGAGTAACACTTGAATAAAATCAGCATTAAGGTTTATTCTTCATCTCATTCTCGATTTATCTAAATTGTTTGACACTTTGTGTGGTAAATTGATGTGTGGATTTTTTCATTGATATTGATATGTTTGGATCATCATAAGTGATTGTTAATATTGATTGTTTGATTGTTTAAATTGAATAATTGAAAGACTTAAACTCAATTGGGAATAAGTGGGACGAGAATTAAAAGTTGATAAAGTGAATTTGTTGTGTTTTGATTCATTGATTGTTGTTGGATTAGAAATGGACGTTAATGTTATTAATCTTGATAGTATCATATTTTAGGCTAAAATTGATACGCAAAATTTAGGTTTTGGGGTAGACAACTGTAGGATTCTATATCATCGAATCTGTAAATGTTTGTGTTGAGTGATATCTCCCCTTTCATCACATTTCATCAAATGTATTCATTCGTCGGGGAATGCCCCGAGGTCATATTGTACTTATTAACTGGGTAATTCCCTAAAGTATCATGTATGCAAAGGAGGCTCGTGATCAAGGCCCGAGGCATTGGGTAAAGTATAGCTAGGACAATTAGAATAGTTTAGGTTTTATTTCAGCATTTTTATGTTGGTTTGTAATAAATTGGAGTGGACACTATTTTGGGATTTTTGATTACTTTTGTTTTTTATTTTCATGTTTATGTGTCTTGTTGGTTTATACATTCCATAGTGTCATACTAGATGATATAGTTCACGGAGCAACCGTGGTTGAACCACGGGACCAAGGGATACCTAATACCTTCCTCACAGTTAATAGAATTCCGTAACCAGAATCTCTATTTCAGGACTAGTTTTAAAAGAGTTAAAAATAATTCAGAAAAAAGGATTTCCAAAGGTCATTTGGCTTACCAAATTTATGCCAAGTGGCAACTCTAAGTTTTGATCGTTAAAACTCTTTTTTGATATAAATTTTTTTGTTTTGTCACTTAATAATAAAACCCTTTTGAAACTTAAAATCATAATATCTTGGTTAAAAAGGGGGTGTGACAGCTCTGGCAACTCTGTTAGGGATTTTTCCAAATTTGAGCTTATTTTTTGAGTTTTATCTGCTTAGTTTGGCACTATAGGTGTATAGACATTTTGTTTGTGTTATTTCATAATCATTGTTGGATGCCTACGTACTTTTTGTTTACAATTTTTCCTTTTACCTCTTTACATTTGTCATCATATACATTACCTCGAGTCACTTCTTTTGCAACAAGTCCTGTAGTACAAGTGTGTACATAATCATTCATTGAGTCACCCTTATTTTAGGAGGGGGAGTCTTTGGGTGTATGGAGTAGGTGGAAAGATGATGCAGCCACTATCAACCATACGCTCCCCTGAATAGACTTGTTAGTCGATCCTAGCCTAGGTCAACCTATAGGGCATGCTTAACTATATCATGTAGAGATCTAGTGATGAGTGGTGATTTTAACACTCATTTGCACCAAACATTTGTTCACACTACTATGTTTTGTATAAGAAAATAAGAAATAATCATGATTTAAATGAACAAACATCCATATTTAGCAGGTATATGGGTGAAAAAATTTAGATTGGAGCTAAAAACTGATAAAATGGAAGCAAACCAAGTGCAGCTGGAGACCTGGAGGAATTTAGCCGTAATTACCGCGATACGATCCTCAGGCCATGATCGCGGTCAGTCAAAATAGTCAGCATAATGTGATTGCAAAGCATAACTGCAGTCGCATAGGTGTGGTCGTGGTCAAACCTATGCGATCATGGTTCAAGGGGATTATGACCCAGGCAATTTTGTAAAATTACATGGATGAATCCCAAACCTCATATAGGAAAATACGCTTTCTTCTTTGGGTATTGTTGACCTCATAGACATTCTTTTTTTATTTGAAAGTAGGAAACTCTATTTGGGCAAGTATGTAACTAATTTTGGAGGCTTTATTTCTTACGTAATTTTGTGAAGAATAAATGTTTCGGATAATCCTTACTGTATATCTCTCTTTACTTTCTTCATGAGTAGCTAAGTAATTTAATCTTGTTATTATTTTGAACTAAAGTATAATTGTGTGTGGATGTTGTTATGTTTGCATGAGTTTTAGTTGTTGAATATGGATTCCACTATTGCTTGAATTTATGGTTTGGAATTTCTGGGTGAAAACACCAAATCTCCAAATAGGTTTGATGGGTGAAAACCCAAAACTCTAGAAAACCTTAACCATCCTTGAAATAGGGATAAAGTTGAACATATGGTAACCCATCACATCCTTGAAAGAGAGTTATAGGGAGACAAGGCAGTGGTGGACAATTAAGCCTATGGTTTACTACATTTTGCACTCTTAGAAATAAGTGTAATTGGAGCATAAATCATATCAAGAGCATCATCCTAGAAATAGGGATTCTTGATTGAGGTTTTGGGTGATTACAAATGGTACACTTGTTAGGTGCTCAAACGAGTCAATCAGTAAATCATTATGGTTTTATTAAAAAGATTGACCACAAGGAACTTCGACCTAGCCTATGTTTTAGTTAAGAACTAAGCTTTATGTTAAACCATCATCAATCCACATACTTTTACCTTTAGGTAGACATAATCCAAATATCTCCTCAAATCTTGATTTTAAATCAATAGTGTCATATTTGTGAATTGTTAATCAAAAATTATTGCAAACCAATCCCAAAATAATTCCCTGTATTTTATTTTACATGTTGTTTTTGTTGTCATTTCGGGTAACCTTTTAGTAATTAGAACTCCCATAAGATTTTAAATTTATACTTCATTCTTTATGGATTTGACTCCAATGCGAGTTGGATTATTGACAACGACTACCTCACCCTTAAAATATAGGAGTGAGTTAAGTATTATCAAAATGACATCATTGTTGGGGATTGGAATATATATTTTACTTGTGCGATGTGATTATTACTTGGGAATAACCGGGGTGGTATAATTTACTTTATTTGTTGTTTTTGAATTTTTTAAGGTGATCGAAGTGTTAACGGAATAATCAGTGATAATGGAAGAAACATGGGCCTCTTTGATAGTCCCCTAGATGATGAGGTCCAACTAAATAAAGAGGGGCAAACAAGTACAATCGTATCCCACCAACTAATAGGAACGGAGTTTTCCATGTGACTGGTGTTGGGTGTATTTATGCATTCTAGCATTACTATTCTAGCCTTTTTATCCTTCTTTTAAGGATAATTCTTATGCTATATGTGTTGATAATAATATAAATGAGTATTAATGTGTCCAATTATTTGCTTACAATGTTTAATGGTGTTTTCACATGAGTTTTGATTCGATTTGAGCATTTAGAGTTTAACTAAGAAAACTAGTGTGACTAGCTTGAGCTAGGTGTTTGTCTAGTCTATTGTGTTGGGTTCTAATGTGTTTTAATGAGTTACTAAGGTTTTTATTATATATTTATATGTGAAAAAACTTATTTATAATGTTCGAGGGTCAATTGAATCAAGAAAACATTCAAAACAAAGAGCTGAAAATCAAAGTAAAATTACCCTATCCTTAGCTCGTGTTTTGAGTTCACCGTCTTGGCTGTTGTGTTATTTTGAACTCTAATTTGTGGTTTTTAATGATTTATGATGCTTTTTTAATGGATCATGATGATATATAAAGGATATACAAGCTTCAAATCAAGTATAAAAACTCAATAAGGCTCGGAATGGCTCAACAAAATCGAAATGCAGAAATTGACTCCATTTAAAGTCCTGAAATGTATTGGTCCATGAAGGGCACATTATAAGTCCAATGGACTTATGTAAAACATCAATGGATTTGAAAAATTATGTAGTTTAATATCTATTGGCACATGTAGAAATTTATGGAGGGTACGGAGGCTCCATGATGCGGTAAAATCGCAGTGAAATTCTTGAAATTGACTCACTGGTGGTCAAAATGGTAGACCACCAGTCTTGTGACTAACCACCAGTTCAAACACCAAATTAAAATAGAACTCAGGATTTCAGGAAACTCAGTGAAGGTCAAAATGGTGAACCACCAGCCACCAGTTTTGCGACTGACCACCAAACTGACCATCAGACCTAAAACAGAAGTCCAAATTTCATCATATCTAGTGAAGGTCAAAATGGTGGACCACCAGTTTTGCGGTGGACCTCCAACTTGACCACCAACTTGATCAAAATTTTTTTGAATGCAAATTTTAATTCTTTTTTACTTGGGAACATATAAATACTAGTTTTAGGTTTTATTAGATTATCATTACCATTATCATTATCATTATCTTTGTTTCATCTTTTTCATAGCCTCTATACTTGAAACTCTCTGTAAGGTGGTATTTTTTTGAATTAAGCAAATCTTGTGGATCTAATCATTCCATCTCTATTGAAGATTCAAGAACAAATTCTTGTAACCTTTGTAAGTAAATCTTGAATTTATTTATGAATAATACAAAGATGATTTGTATTTCTTCTAAGGATATGTGTGGCTAAGCTCCTATAACTAGGGTTACGGGAACCTTGATGTGAAAAATGGATTTTGGGTTGTGAATCCAATTGAGTTCTATGAGTAATGGATATTTTATAAACGTTTCTTCACTTTAATGAATTTCCTTGATTGCAAACTTGAAGAGTGAGCCCTTAAACATGACTTGTCCGAAAAGGAAAGTGTGTGTTGGGAAAAGAAAAGGTTTACATAAATTCTCAAGGCGCTAAACCTTAGATTAATGATGAATGCCTTAGCAGGATTGATCTACATGAGAAAATAGTTGAATAAATAATATATCCTTTGAGTTTGAGAGAATTGAGGGACAAATTACCCAATCAAGTTGAGAAACTAATGGGTAAATAATAGGAATCAACTACTCTTACAATGGAAATTGTTAATTGGAACTCATAAGTGATTCACAACCCTAATTGTTTAAGCATTTTGGTAACCATAACTCTGGTTTGTTCAAGATCATTGAATTACTACTTACAAAATGAATCAATAGTTTGAATACTCTTGTTACAATTAATTAAGACATAATTCACAAATGAAAAACCCCCATTTTATCTTTTCGTATCATTTATTTGAATTCAACTTGTAGCTATAGTTTCAAATTAGTTTAATCGCCACTCACATTATTCCCAGCGTATTCGACCCCGACTCCAAAGTTAGGTAAATATATTAACGACAACCGCCTTACACTAAATTGACGTGTAAGTTGAGCGTTATCAAAAAATGGCGTCGCTGTCGAGGAATAATTTGGCATATTGAGTTGGTTTCAAATTTTTGCTTACTTTCAAACTTGTAAAAATTTATTTAATTTAATTTTTATTTTATTTTCTTTTATTTTTATTGTTCTTACACCTTTTTTCGATGTCAACCTGTATAGATGGTTTTTGGAGTGATGACGATTCATGTGACAATTCTTGTGATTATTTTGGGGGACTATATTATGAGTCTTACTGTTCATATTTTGATGAAACTGTAACTTGGTGTTTAACTTATGGTAAAAGTGATCATTCTAAAGATATGTGTCCTGCCACGACTTAAACGGACAAATTAATAAAACAAATTTTAGAGAATAAAGCACAATCGTAGGAAGAGCTAAAGGAGTTACCACTCCCACCATGTTTACAGCGGCTAAACAAAGAAGAATATGAGGAGGACATTAGCCAATTTAAGGAGAAATCTCAAGAATCACAATCACTTGATTTCCATCTTCATCTTGAGACTGACATTAAGAAGGTAAATAAAAGTGAGTGTGTAGTAGATAGTGTAAATTTTGAAGTAGAATTAGTTGGGCCTCACTCAAATAATTTTTCCATATTATGTATAGATGATATCTTGTCTGTGGAATCATCTAAAGTAGTGGAAGAATATGAATAGGAGGAATAGGAATCCTATATTCTTTATTTTACACTTGATCAGCAACATAAAAATGCACATCACTTTAAGATCGAGTTGTTTACCATGCATCATCCATTACTCAGCTTCTTAATCTTTGTACCACTCCCTTATGAGTGAGGGAAAAAGATGGATGATAAGTTGAGGGTGAAATTTATATCTTTACAGTGCAGGAAAAAGTTGATTTGGGTCGAGCCGCGACACTAAATTAGGAGCTTCTTGGGAGGCAACCCAAGCTAAGGTATTTTTTTCAGTTTTGTGTTAGTTTTTATTTCACGTAGTTTTTGTTTTTGGTTTAGTCACAGGATAATTGGAAGTCTGAGTACCATAAACTTGAGCTAAGGAGCATGGCATCAAATAAGTGTGGAGTCATAAGGATCTCCTCGATACAAAAATGCATCTAGCTAGTCCTAGAGGCCTCAGGGAGTATTCCTATCGCTTTATTTAATAATTCACTCTGGGGACAAAGTAGGTTTTTAAGTGTGGGATGGGCAAGTTCCTAAATTTTGGCTCAACTTAAAAATTTTAGGTTGGGAATAAGTGAGATATTCTTGTTGGTACTATTTTTGATTACATGATGCAAGTGAGTTTGTTTGTAAAAACATGTTGAATTGTGTGAATTGCTATTTTTGAAACTCTTAGGCTCATGATGTGACTCTTGTATTTTTTGGCTTAAAAATTAAATTCATCATGATCCTATTGAGTTGAACATGTACCATGTGCGTGTAAGTTTTTTGTATATTCCTTGTTACATGTGAATTCTAGAACTTGCCCGGTGTGTGTGTTAAGCGAAATAAAGAATGTGAGTTTAGGAGATGATTTAGGCATTTTTTTGATAGCCTTGTTTTATACCTTCTTTTGCCTACACTTGTGCATTATCTTAGTTAACCCCATTGATACTTTATCCTTTTCTTTGGAAAGCTTATATGTAGACTAATCCCTTTTTTGATAGACCATAATTTGATCCAAAAAAAAAAAAAGATCCTAAGTGTTTTAATTAAAAAAAATAAATTAGCAAGGAGTTTGTGAAATTTAGGAAGGAGGAAGGTGAAAGTGAAATTCTAAAGAAGTGTTCATTGTGGGTCCAAATTGTTATGGTTAGGAGCTATAGAAAACATGAAGGCAATTTCAATTTTTGGTTGCCCAATTTTGTTGCAATGAACCTATTTTGGCCCTGGTCCATTTAGGACCATGTTCACCTCAACCAAAGAGAATAGCTTTAGTTGAGGGTGGCTACTATAGGGGTGCGTAACAACAACTGTATATGAAGATGAGATAGGAATTGATTTATGATATAAAAGGAATGTACTCCTACCATAGTTTTTGTCAATGCATTGAAGAAAATTGAGGTGAAATGATTGATGTTTGAAAGTAATGAGTTTGGCTGATAGAAGGTAATTTTGAGAGGTTTGTCATGTATTAAAGCGCTTGGGAGAGGTTAGTCACTATTCTTGGTCAAAATAGTTCCTACCCATTCCTTAGCCTACATTACGACCCGGAAAAGACCTAATTGATCATAAGCTTTACATTCGACTATTAGTAGAGCATTACACTAAGGGAAAGCCTATGGTTCATTATGTGTAACTTGTGAATTCTTTGCAAGAGTGAGCATAATTTGATTCTTGTACCCATTATTATAAATTGCATATTTTGCGTGTTTATAGGTAACTCTCTTGTTGTTAGGGGCACAGTAAGATGTATTTTACTGAAAAAATATCATGACTTTGCCAACAAGGAGAGTAAAATCTTGAGGCTAGGATGTCTTGGAAATAGGATTCATGAGCTTTCTATTATATTTGTGACTTTCTTAGTGTAGACACTTGCATTTTATATAGTTATTGTAGTACTAGCTGAATTTCTTACATATAGTATAAGAGTATATTTCCCATCTCGTGATACTTAGAGTGAAGAGTTGTTCGAGGATGAACAAGGTTTTAAGGTTGTTCGAGGATAAACAAGGTTTTAAGTGTGGGGAGTTGATGTTGGGTGTATTTATGCATTCTAGCATTACTATTCTAGCCTTTTTATCCTTCTTTTAAGGATAATTCTTATGCTATATGTGTTGATAATAATATAAATGAGCATTTATGTGTCCAATTATGTGCTTACAGTGTTTAATGGTGTTTTCACATGAGTTTTTATTAAATTTGAGCATTTAGAGTTTAACCAAGAAAACTAGTGTGACTAGCTTGAGCTAGGTGTTTGTCTAGTCTATTGTGTTGGGTTATAATGTGTTTTAATGAGTTACTAAGGTTTTTATTATATATTTATATGTAAAAAAACTTATTTATAATGTTCAAGGGTCAATTGGATCAAGAAAACATTCAAAACAAAGAGCTGAAAATCAAAGTAAAATTAGCCTATGCATAGCTCGTGTTTTGAGATCACCGTCTTGGCTGTTGTGCTATTTTGAACTCTAATTTGTGGTTTTTAATGATTTATGATGATTTTTTAATGGATCATGATGATATATAAAGGATATACAAGCTTCAAATCAAGTATAAACAACTCAATAAGGCTCGGAATGGCTCAACAAAATCGAAATGCAGAAATTGACTCCATTTGGAGTCCTGAAATGTATTGGACCATGAAGGGAACGTTATAAGTCCAATGTACTTATGTAAAACATCAATAGATTTGTAAAAGTATGTAGTTTAATACCCATTGGCACTTGTAGATATTTATGGAGGGTACGGAGGCTCCATGATGCGGTGAAATCGCAGTGAAATTCTTGAAATTGACTCACTGGTGGTCAAAATAGTGGACCACTAGTCTTGCGAATGATCACCAGTTCGACCACCAAGTTAAAACAGAACTCAGGATTTCAGGAAACTCATTGAAGGTCGAAATAGTGAACCACCAGCTTTGTGACTGACCACCAAACTGACCACCAGATTCAAGATTTCAGAAAACTCACTGGTGGCCAAAATGGTGGACCACCAGTTTTGCGACTGACCACCAAACTGACCACCAGACCTAAAACATAAGTCCAAATTTCAGCACATTCGGTGAAGGTCAAAATGGTGGACCACCAGTTTTACGGTGGACCACCAACTTGACCACCAACTTGGACGAAATTTTTCTGAATGCAAATTTTAATTCTTTTTTACTTGGGAACATATAAATACTAGTTTTAGGTTTTATTAGATTATCATTATCATTATCATTATCTTTGTTTCATCTTTTATCATAGCCTCTATACTTGAAACTCTCTGTAAGATAGTATTTTTTAAAATTAAGCAAATCTTGTGGATCTAATCATTCCATGTCTATTGAAGATTCAAGAACAAATTCTTGTAACCTTTGTAAGTAAATCTTGAATTTATTTATGAATAATACAAAGATGCTTTCTATTTCTTCTATGGATATGTGAGGCTAAGCTCCCATAACTAGGGTTATGGGAGCCTTGTGAAAAATGGATTTTGGGTTGTGAATCCAATTGAGTTCTATGAGTAATGGACATTGTATAAAACTTTCTTCACTTTAATGACTTTTCTTGGTTGCAAACTTGAAGAGTGAGCCCCTAAACATGACTTGTCCGAAAAGGAAAGTGTGTGTTGGGAGAAGAAAAGGTTTACATGAATTCTCAAGGCTCTAAACCTTAGATTAACGATGAATGCCTTAGCAGGATTGATCTACATGAGAAAATAGTTGAATAATATATCCTTTGAGTTTGAGAGAATTGAGGGATAAATTACCCAATCAAGTTAAGAAACTAATGGGTAAATAATAGGAATCAACTACTCTTACAATGGAAATTATTAATTGGAACTCATAAGTGATTCACAACCCTATTTGTTTAAGCATCTTGGTAACCATAACTCTGGTTTGTTCAATATCATTGAATTACCACTTACAAAATGAATCAATCGTTGGAATACTCTTGTTACAATTAATTAGGACATAATTCACAAATTAAAAAACCCCGTTTTATCTTTTTGTATCATTTATTTGAATTCAACTCGTAGCTATAGTTTCAAATTAGTTTAATCGCCACTCAAATTGTCCCTTGTGGATTCGACCCTGACTTTACAGTTGGGTAAATATATTGACGATGACTACCTTGCACTAAATTGACGTGTAAGTTGAGCGTTATTAGTGACTAGCATCATAATTCACATATTGCAACTGAAAGGATTGTACGGGGGTCAATCCTTTGAGGACCCAAATATGCATTTGAAGAATTTTGTGGAAGTGTGTGCGCCATTTAATATAGCACACATTACTCAAAAATCCATTCAGCTTTGCCTCTTCCTATTCTCACTAATGGGTGAGGCGGTTTTATGGCTCTTCTCACTTCCACCCAGCTCAATTACATCTTGGTATGAGCTTACTATGGTGTTTCTTAATAGATACTTCCCTCCATCTAAAATGCTTCAAAAGCGAGATGAGATTATGAATATTCAGCAAATGAATGGAGAGTCATTATTTGAAGCTTGGGAATGATTTAATGGAAATTTAGCCCAATGTCAAAATCATGAAGTCCCAGAGAAGATGGTTCTTGAGGTTTTCTATCGTGACCTTAATCCATTAAACATAATGGTGGTGGATAATGCGGCGGGTGGCTCCCTAGTGAAGAGGCATCACCATGCCGCCTTTCGATTGATAAAAGAAGTGTCAAAGCAAAATTGGGGTTGGCATACTCGGGATACCAAAGTTCCCAATATCCCTTCCACTACTTCTATGGTTGACAATGATCAAATAAAGCAGAATGAAGAGAAGGACGAGACCATAGCAAAAATAATGACCCAACTTGAACTCTTGAAAAAGCATAGTATGGGTGCAACTGTTAAAGCAGTAATCACCATAGCATTAAAATCTTATGAAGATGATGAAGAAACATAGAAGTTAGATGAGGAAATCTGGTATTTGGCTAACTACTTGAGGGGGTCACACCCCACCTATCAAAGGCAATGTGGAAATCAAGGTTGGATGGACTGCGAGCAGATAGAGATGGGAGAGATAGGGAGCATGATTATGACCATTATGTTCCCCCTCATTATTTAGATAATACCAAGGAGTCAAGTGCCATTGACTCCAAAAAATTCAAGATCGAGGATGTGTTACCAAGAATATTAAATAGAGTGCAATATATGGACAAAATGGTCTATGAGTTGAAAGGTGACTTTTGTCAACCATCTCAAACCGTGGTGTATAACTCCACCTCTATCAAGTAATTGGAAACCCAAATTAGGATAATCTCTATGCAATTAAATGCTTGGCCTTGATACACGATTGCTAATCTAAAGAATGAGCCTCAAGTTCTAGAAATTATCACAAGGAGTGGAAAGAAACTTGATGAACCCGCTAAAGGGGACTTGAGTGAGAAAATGCCCAAAGTTAAAGAAAAAAAGGCATTACCTCAAAGTCAAGAAGAAATTGGTGAGAAGGAAATTGATGAAAGTGATGAAAAAGTGGATGAGGTTAAAAATCCACAAAGTAATGCAAGGCCCACAATCCAAGTTCTTCCCCCATTCCCTCAATGATTGCATAAAAAAAGAGGAAGGTGAAAAATTGAGGAAGTTCATGGCAAAACTTAGAAATATATCAATAACCATCTTGTTGCTTGAGGCAATCAAAGAGATCCTGGGATACGCTAAGCTAATGATAAAGTTGATCTCCAAAAATAAAATTGTTGAAGGTGACACCATTGTGGTCACTCATAGGTGTAGTGAAATCATGGATAGTAAGGTTGTGGAAATAAAAGATGACCCCAAAGTGTTCACCATTCCATGCACAATTGGGATGCATGAGTTTGCAAAATCTCCGTTTGACCTTGGTGCGAGCATTAACTTAATACCTTTTCTCATCTACAATAATCTTGTATTGGATACCCCTACACCAACCTCTTTACGACTCTTAATGGAAGACCGGTCCATTAAAAGGCTGGTAGGAATTTTGTTTGATGTTCTTGTTAAAGTGGACAAGTTTATACTCCCAATAGATTTTGTGGTGTTGGATTATGAAATGGACCAAGAGGTACCTATCATCCTTGGTTGTCCTTTCTTGTCCATCGAAAGAGCCACCGTCGATTTAGTGATGGGGGAAATGAAGTTTAGGGTACAAGAGGATGAGGTCTCTTTCAAAAAATACAAGACAAAGAAGCATACCGCGGAGCTCCAAGTTGTTTTCGTGGTGGATGTGGAGGGTAAGAGGGTGAATGGGGAGGGGCTTGAGGACCCAACTTGAAGATGGATATAGGAAAATGTCATGCCATGACGTTAACTAAGGCTAGGTGGGATGCAACCCACAAATGCCAGGAATGATGCTCGATCATTTATTTCATGTTTTTGTAGTATACATGTTAGCTTTTGCATATAAGTAAATCATGAATTTGTGGAACTATGGAGTGTATTGGATGAGCTTAGAAAGGGGGAAGCACACAATTTTTCATTGAAAACTAAACAGGGAAAAAATATATAAAAACTGAGTAAAGAGCTGAACATGGAAAAATAAGAGAGAAAAACTGCTCTCAATTATCACAATCACGGTCCCCAAGCGCGATTTTGGTCACCGCATGTCCATGTCGTGGGCACCTGACCGTGGTCACAGTCATTTGACACACTCTCTTTCAAGTTTCTCACTAATTGGGCTAAATTCTGGAAAAATTGTAAGCTCTCCAACAGCATCCTTACATCCCTCTTGCGTCATAAAACAGGTAGGTATCATAAATCCATGCTCTTATGTTTGTAAATATGCCCTAGAATACATTATTCAGAGAGGGACTAAAGTTGTAACGCCTTTAAATCTCATCTCGAGACGTCACCCGGTGCTTAAGGCTATAGCTCTAAGCTAACCCTTTGAGCCTGTAACAAATTCTAACACCTACTTTAGGATAAATAAGCTAAACAATGATGCCTTACTGTAACAACTATAATCCAAAATAACTGGAAACAATGCGGGATAGCAAAAATACTGATAGTCTAGAACATAACTTCAATTGACAATCTAGTCTGACAAAGCCTCTACTACTCAACTGAAGAGCCATTGGGACAAACTCCTAACTACTTGAAATTGTCTGAATATAAAACTCAAAACACTATAAAAATGGAAAAGCTGCAAATATAGGTCCTCGAACCATGAGGACTCACCAACTGTGGCATGTAAGCAAAGGCACTCAGAAATCATGATCACTGCTAAGACTGAGCACCTGAACCTACATTATAAGACAATATAGCACACAGACGTATATGTGGATCAGCACTTTGGGAATGTACTTAGTATATAGGGGTACATGCATATACATAAAACAATATCAATACTCATTAGTAAGATCATGCATGCAAATGGGAATGAATCATATAGCTTAAATATGTCTAAAATGTAAAACTCATGAATCATGAACAGTGAATCATGTAACACAAATCTCATGAGTCATTATACTTAACTTTAAAATCTATACTCTCCTCTTATTCTCAGTACTTGAAGGCTAAAGGAATCTTTAAACAATACTTTCAAACTTATTCTTTTATCTCATGGAGACTAAAACTTCTTTAAAACTTAAGAACTCGGAACTTTTAGGAATCTTTAGCACTTGGGAACTCTAGAACTCCTTTAGACTCAGGACACTTGGAACTCGAGAGTTTCTTCTAATCGACATAAACCATGTGAGCTACATGGAGTCCAACGTCTTTCCCACATTAGGGAGAGTTGTTCTATCCTTGCTATCGGAGTAGAACCTCATCTTTAGTGATTACTATCTCAGCCTTGGGACCATAAATCTCGAACCTACAGTGGAACATAGTTCTGGGGTATGAGACCTTAGAATCAAACCAAAATCAGTGCCAAATACTACTCCTATAGTCAGCTCAGCACTCTTAGGAAATCCACCTCAAAATAACTCAAGGGTCTATAATGAAGACCAAAACATATTTCTGTTAGCTTTAAATCATAATCAATGTGGATTTCAATTCTACAATGACCAAAAGACCAAATCTTTCTTAAAAATATCAAAGTACTCAATTCATGGGTGCATATAGCACAAAAGTTCATAAAATTGCAAATCTCAAGTAAGGCTTAATGACCCATAATCAAATCTCAAGTTAAGACTCATCAAAGTACATACTAGATGTCATAAAGATTCATACATCATATAGAAAATTTGGAATTTTCAATATTTTGCCTTAAAATCTCAATATACTCATGTACTTCAATTTTTAGAACATTGGAACTATTAAAATCTCAAGGAGTAACATAGGGTATAATACCATACTTCAATTTAATAAGAAACATAGAAAGTTATATATTCTCGTAATAAAAATAACTTTTGGGCACAAGGACGAAAGAAGTGTCCTTCAAACCCCACATACCTTTGATTATGACTTAGATAAACAAACTTATTTGAGACTCTTCTTCTTACTCTTGAGAGAGGGTTCTTGAAGCCTTTGAATTGGGAACCTTAAATGTTAACTCAATTTATAAAACCTATGGTGGGATCTTGTAGTCCTTAGATAAGGAATTTGTTTTTGTTCTTGACGGAGAAAACCTAGCTTTGAGATATTTGGATGAATAATAAATCCCTTAGCTTTGTTCTGGATATATCTGAGTGTTAAAGGGGTGGGAAAAAAAACAAAAAGTTCTTTTTAAAGACAACCTAAAATCACTGGACGAGATATGCGATGGTGGGGTGCGATGGTCCATCATTGGGTCGAAGGTCCATCGATCCTGACCGTCGCACCTAGGCCGGATTTGAACTTTCTGCTTTACCTATGACGGTTGGGTCAACGATCTGTCACTGGATCGATGGTCCATCAGCCTTACCGTCATTCTTTAACAGAATAAGGTCTCACTACCTCCTCTGTGATGGTTTGGGCGATGGTCCATCATAAACTTGACGATCCATCGACCCTCTTCATCGTACTTGGGCAATTTTACTGCTTTCTATAAAATAGCCATATATTTATCTTCCCATATATAATCACTCACAAGTATAGCATATTTTTCAAACATGGGTATCAAAATATCCTTGTTCTCACTCTCACAAAGAATTCATATGTAGCAACTGATGACCATAGGCTTTCCCTTAGTGTAATACTCCACTAAATGTCAGAATGTTAAGATTAGGATCAAATAGGTCTTTTGATGGTTGTAATGTAGGCTAAGGGACGGGTAGGACTATTTTGGCCAGAAATAGTGACTAAGTTCCTAAGCACTTTAATACATCACATTGTATCATTGACACTTTTTTCTTTCAACCTTTCTTTCTTTTATTCTACCACCCTTGTTATCCTCTTTTGTTTTTCAATTTTAAGCATAACTCACTTTTCAGCTTTCTTTTCTTTTTCTTAACATACCTCTTATGATAGAACATTCTTTTTCATAACACATTCAAGCACTATTACAATTTAAAGCATCATACTTACCCAATTTCCTCTTATGTTGTCACATGACTTTTTCACTTTAAAGCACTTAGGAATTTGGATCAAATTACGGTCTTGAAAAAAATGGATTAGGCTTACATACGAGGTTGTCAAAGAAATAGGCTAAAGGCTCAAAAGGGTTTAACTAGGATGATGTCCATGGGTAGGTAAAACGAAGGTAAACATGTATAGGTTGCCAAAGAAATGCATAAATCATCTCCGAAACTTACACTCCTTATTTTCTCTTTGTATACATACCAGGCAATTTCTAGAATCAGCCACAAACATAGAATATACTATTAATCTCACACACACAAGGCACATGGTCGACTTGATTGGAAGTAATATAGACTCTCGACCCAACAAGTGAAGGAATTGAACCACACAATATCACATAATGAGTCACAACTAGAGACTAAACATCTTAATAGTCATAATTGTAGCACATACTCTTGTTATAATCTCATGCTGCCTATTGGAATTATTTCATGCGAAGCTAAAAAAACAAAAAAAAAAATTCTACCAAAAAAACTTAAAAAACGAAACAACAAAACAAAACATGAAACAAAAACAAAGTAAACAAACATAGATGCAAATAGAGAAGTATAGAATGCAATACCGCCACCCCACACTTAAATGAGACACTGCCCTCAGTGGAAAATAAATACAAAGAACCTGGTCAGTCAGACTCTTCCTCAATGTTGGGGGTCATACCCCCTTCTTCGGAATCATCATAAGAGTCGTCGTCAGAGTTCTCCTCGTCGGAGTCTGGCAAGCATCGATCATCATCGATCGGCACATCATTGGCTAGAGGTTCCTCAAAGTATATGCCTACTCCACACATCTCTCATGCATGCATGTTCATTGGATAGTCATGGTCCAGCTGTTGGAGCTCTGCAGCAGTTGGAACACGTCCACCACTCATCATAGTAAATCGTGTCATGCCATAAAGATGACAAAAGAAACTCTCAGCACGAACATATCTCTCCGCAGTAGTAAGGTTGACACCATGTGTTGTTTCAGCATCTTTGACCTTTGTGAGGTCAACCTTCTTTGGGTTATGTGGGAGTTTGTGATCAGTGGGTTCCTCTTCGATATCCTCCTTCCGCAAGATTGCTCTCAACAAATTGCCAAAAGTGAATTGGGACCTTTTGTGGAGTCTGGCCTTCCGCATTGTAGAGCAGATGATTGCCCCAAAGTTGATAGGGACATTCGTCATCAAAGCATAGACCAAACACACTCTATCTCTTGATATTTTAGTGTATTGAGTCCCAGGAATAAGGCATGAGTTGACAATAAGCAACCAGATTCTTGCTTCCCTATTCAATGGACCATAGGGGAAGGTGTTGTGTCGTCCGGTGTCTTGGTGTTTGCTCCACCTTGCCATGGATCTACTTCCACAAAGTGTGTGTCATATTGCAATATAAGGAGGTCTACTGTACAGCTCTTTGAATGGTGCTGGGTCAATCGAAGGTAAGCCAAGAAAGGAATTGATCAAATCCGCGTTGAGCTGTAACACTTGGCCCCGAATCTTGACTTCATTGCACGTGGTTTTCGACGACCAATTGGCATAAAATTCCCTTGTCAAATCAAGATTACATTCTCCCATGTCGCGGAAGATGAAATCCAGATTCAACGCCATTATTTTCGCCAACATACGCGGCTCCTTCTTTGCTAAGGTGTCCTTGTTGATTAAGTCGACGTGAACATATTTGCTTTCCTTGTTGTTCCTATACCATTCTTTGTCTTCCTCCTCAAGAAACCATTTTATTCCAAACATTCGGTGGGGTAGTTGCATTGAGGACGATTCTCCTTGGTCCTTGCGACCTCTCTTCTTGCCCTTTTGGGAAGTGGTAGCCTTATCTTGTCACGCTTTAGGTGCCATTGTTCCTGAGACTTAAACAATATTCGTGTTAGCATCAACTCAAAGGAAACAATCTATATATAAGACATCGGGGTACCACCCCACACTTAGGTTCGTTGATACAAAACAGTGAAGTGAAAGTGGTCGATTACTTAAGTTTCGTCGACATACGTTTTAGGAACTATAGTCCGACAAGAAAATTGGTGATGTATCACTACTTTCAACCATTTCACTACTTTCATGTTAGGTATAACAATACTACTACATAGGAGTTACATCATGGTATAGTTACTTTCAACAATCACAACCTCCTATGTCGGTAGGCAACTATAAGTCTTATCTCGATGAACGGGATAGTCTATCATGTAAGTATCCAAGTAACAAGCTTAATCAATGTGCATAACCATAGAAATTCCGCAAATAGTATAACAATGCTAGTAAAACCAAATTCAAGTCGGAAATAAGTCAAGATTATCCTAACGTATATGTTCACTCACATGGTTTTGTATCAACAATCCAAACACATTAACATCACCAATATTCTTTCAAGATGTAGCAATTCATGATAGACATAGCAACGTATTACTTACGAGAAATAGATAAAGAATAATAGAGTACTTACGTAATTGAAGCCTTTGGAGATGTTCTTGTGAATTGTAAGAGCAAAAAAGAAAAATTTTGAGATGATTTGGGTTGATGTGCGGCGCCTTTAGGTCAAGTTTCAAGGTGTTTATGTTTCAAGACTAAGTCCCCTTTATATAGGAAAAGAATGGGTCGGGTTTGACCCATTTAAAAACGTTTTTGGAGACAAAAAGGGCCTATATGCGGCACACAGTGCTTTGCATAAGAATGGTATAGGCGGCGCCTAATGCAAAGCATAAGCTAGCATAGGCGGTGCATAGTGTAATGCATTTAGGGGACATATGCTGTGCATAGTGTATGGCACATGAGATACTGAGACCAGATGCTTTAGCATAGGAGGCGCCTATGCTATATCATACTTAAGCATGGGCGGCGCCTATGTCTTTGCACACTAGATTCCGAGACCTTAGGCTATAGTATAGGTTTTGCATCGTTCGTGGCCTAGTTTTACTTAGGCCTAGCCCTCCTCGATGCCTATTTTATCATGAACAATGCTCAATCCATAGCCTTATGCATCACTATTCCTAACTTACCACCTTTACCATGTAATACGTCCAAATCGTCAATTGAAATCAATCTCCTCATTGAATACCTTTTGCACCTATATTTGCTCAAAACCAATGAAAAACGATTAGTACGATGGGTTGCCTCCCACCAAGCGCCTTAGTTTTGGTCGTGGCACAACTCGTATTTTTGGATTTTCATTTATCAAAAGCAAAACAAGTACTAGAATAAAAGAAAGACAAAACGATAAATGATAAACGAAAAACGATAAAATGATAAAACGATGGGTTGCCTCCCATCTAGCGCCTTATTTATTGTCGTGGCTCGACATAGTTACCTCGAGTACTTAGACTTCGTCGAGATAAGTGATGGCCATATAATTCATCGAGTCAAGAGGACCGATATAAGGTTTAACACATTGGCCATTCACTTTGAAGACAACACCATTATTGTCTTCCAATTCCACTACTCCAGACGAGTAGACTTGGATAACTTTGTATGGATCAGACCACCTAGACTTTAACTTACCTGGGAAGAGCTTCAATCTAGAGTTAAAGAGAAGTACCATATCACCCCTTTGGAAGTTTCGTCGAACAATCTGCTGATCATGATACTTTTTCATCCGCTCCTTGTATAGGTCTGACCTTTCATATGCGTGGAGACGGAACTCATCTAATTCGTTCAGCTGCTCCAACCTCAGATTCATAGCATCATCCCAATTCAAATTCAATTGCTTCAATGCCCATAATGCCTTATGCTCGAGCTCGATGGGTAAGTGACAAGCCTTCCCATAAACTAGTTGATAAGGAGACATGCTAATGGGTGTTTTGAATGCAGTCCTATACGCCCATAGTGCATCATCTAGATTCCGAGACCATTCCTTTCTATTAGCACTCAACGTCTTTGCAAGGATTTGCTTGATCTTGCGATTGGAAACCTCTACTTGTCTACTAGTTTGGGGGTAATAAGGCGTGGCTACCTTATGTTGCTTGAAACCGTATTTGGCCAACAAATACTTGAATAGCTTGTTGCAAAAGAGAGATCCTCCATCACTTATAATAGTACGTGGTACTCCAAAGCGAGAGAAGATATTCTTCTTTAAGAATGCTACAACATGCTTTCCTTCATTGTCGGCCAATGCAACAGCTTCAACCCATTTCAAAACATAATCTACAGCAACCAAGATGTACTTCATTCCAAACGAGTTCACGAATGGACCCATGGAATCAATACCCCACACATCAAAGAATTCTACCTCAAGAATTTTTTACATGGGCATTGCATGGTGTTTTGAAATAGCACCTTGACGCTGGCATTGGTCGCACCTTCTAACATAGTCGTAGGCATCTCTAAATATCAAAGGCCAATAATAACCACTTTGCAATACTTTCCTTGTCGTCCGGTTGCCTGCGTGATGTCCTCCAACTTGAGAAGTCTGATATGCTTCCAAAATATTAGGCACCTCTTCATGGGATATACATCGTCGAATGATACCATCCACGTATCGTCGAAACAAATATGGCTCATCCCAATAGTAGTGTTGTCCGTTATGCATAAATTTTCTCCTTTGGTGGTAAGATAAATTTGCAGGTATCACATTACTCACCACGAAATTTGCAAAGTCGGCATACCATGGTAATTATTCCATTGTTGTCACTAATATCTCTTCGTCCGAGAATGCATCATCAATCTGAATTTTAGGTTGCGCTACATGCTCATTCTCGAGTCTAGATAGGTGGTCGGCCACTTGGTTCTCGTAACCTCTTCTATCTTTGACCTTGAAATCAAAATCTTGCAGCAGTAACACCCATCGAATCAACCTTGGTTTTGCATCCTTCTTTGTCATTAGATACCTAAGAGTTGTATGGTCTGTATGAACGATCACCTTAGTACCCAACAAATAGGCATGAAACTTCTCAAACGCATACACAACCGCTAGGAGCTCTTGTTCAGTAACAGTGTAGTTCCTTTGGGCTTCATTTAAGACCTTGCTCGCATAGTAGATAGGATGAAATAACTTCTTCTTTCTCTGACCAAGAACAGCTCCAACGGCTACACCACTAGCATCACACATGACTTCAAACGGGAGAGACCAATCTGGTGCTACCATTATAGGGGATTCAATGAGTTTTCCTTTGAGGCATTCGAATGCCTTTAAGCAATGCTCATTAAAGTCAAACTTCGCATCTTTCTCCAATAGTTTGCACAATGGACTAGCAATTTTGGAGAAGTCTTTGATGAACCGATGATAGAAACCTGCATGGCCGAGAAAACTACGAACTCCCTTCACCAAAATTGGAGGCGGTAGATTCTCAATAACCTCTATTTTTGCTCGATCAACCACTATTCCTCTTTCGAAGATCTTGTGCCCAAGAACGATTCCTTCTTTTACCATGAAGTGGCACTTCTCCCAATTTAGCACAAGGTTGAACTTTACACATCTTTGCAATGCCATGCTCAAGTTTGCCAAGCACGCTTCAAAAGACTCACCAACAACTGAAAAGTCGTCCATAAATACCTCCAAAGTGTCTTCAACCATATCAGAAAAAATAGACATCATATAACGTTGAAAGGTGGTTGTTGCGTTACAAAGGCCAAACGGCATACGTTTGAAGGCAAACGTACCATATGGGCATGTAAACGTTGTCTTCTCTTGGTCTTCGGGGGCAATACAAATCTGATTTTATCCCGAATAACCATCTAGAAAACAAAACCATCCTTTCCCCACAAATCGATCTAGCATTTGGTCCATAAATGGCATTAGGAAGTGATCTTTGAGTGTCCAAGAATTCAGCTTTCGGTAGTCCATGCATACTCTCCATCCAGTGACGAGTCCGAGTGGAATAAGCTCATTCTTCGCATTCGCGACCACCATTATGCCTCCTTTCTTGGGAACACATTGTACCAGTCTTACCCATGTGCTATCGGAGATAGGATACACAACCCCCGCATCTAACCACTTGATATACTTACGTAGAGTCGCAATAAGAGCTGCAACTCGTTGCTTACCCAAATCAACTGCCACAATAACTGGAAGTGTGTTTCCGCTTCCTAAGAATGCGTACTTTAAATGACTTGGCAACTCCTTCAATTCTAGCGTGAGTGGCTCTTCAATAGACGGCTTAGCTGGTCGTGTGGGTCGATTCCTAAGATCAAGGTCCAGCTTCTTGGGAGCATAGCGATATGTCCCTAATCCCGATAGAGCACAAATAGCTTCTTCAAAATTTTCAGCATCCTCATTCTCTCCATTCATGAGCACAACCGCCAAAGGGTCATCAATAATTTGCTCTTCTTCAATTAGTTCTTTCTCATCATCAAAGAAAACATCAGCCACAGAAAATACGCTCAGATCTTTGGGTTGCTTCATTGATTTACAAACATCAAAGCGAACCACTTCGTCATTTATTCGGAATGAAAGTTCATTAGCTCTCAAATCAATGAGCACACTTCCTGTAGCAAGGAAAGGGCGCCCCAAGATTATGGGAACTTCTGAGTCTACCTCACAATCCAAAATAACAAAGTTTACCAGAAATATGAATAAAGAAACCTTTACCAATACATCACATAGAATACCAACAGGTCGTTTTACCGACCTATCCGCCATGACGAGCCTCATATTGGTTGGAGTAGGATCACCCAACCCCAACTTCTTGTAGATCGATAATGGCATCAAATTGATGCTGGCTCCTAAGTCACATAGTGCTTTGGCAAAATTCAAAGATCCAACGGTGCAAGGAATAGTGAAAGCTCCGGGGTCGGCCTTCTTCTGAACTATCGATCGGGCAGCGATTGCGATGCAATGATGAACATCTTCTTTCAACTCATAACTTGCTGCTCGCTTCTTTTTCAAAAGATCCTTCATAAACTTCGCATACCCAGGCATTTGTTCAAGTGCCTCCACCAATGGAACATTAATGGTCAGTTGTTTCAACATAGTCATGAATTTACTGAACTTTGTGTCATCCGCCACCTTCTTCAATCCTTGGGGAAATGGTGTTGGTGGGTATGGAAGTGTTCTCTCCACGGATTTCTTCTCCTCTTGCCTCTGTTTTTCCACTTTTTTAGGTTGCACGTCGTTGGGTGTGACGTCCTTGACATCTTCTGCGGACTCTTCGCCTTGTACGTTGTCATCCATGTCCACAACTTCATCTACCACTTGCTTGCCTTTTGCTTATGTTTCCAGAACCTTACCATTTCTGGTAGTGATGGCCATGCATGACCCATAATTCCTTGGGTTTTGCACAGTATCGCTTGGTAAGGTGCCAGCCTTTCTTTGATTGAGTGCTGCTAAAATTTGGCTCAATTGCTGCTCTATTTGCTTGATTGAAGTGGAATGTGAATCAACTAATTATTTCATGGAGTACAAATCATTAATTACCTCTGTAACTCCCGCGCTTGTTGCTTCTACTCCTTTTAATAATTTAGCCATCATTTCTTCCATACTTCCAGAATTAGATGTGATGGTGTCACGTCTACCTGGGGGAACATACAAACCACTCTTTTCATTCTTGTTTTTCCAACTACCTTGGTCTTTGCTTCCAGATTTATCATAATAGTTCCAACCTTGGTTTTCTTAGGTATTCCCACGGAAACCCCCCTGATTGTTCAAGTAGTTGGCCTCCTCTTCCGAATCAGATTCGTCTCTTCCTTTTGACGTAATAGCTTTCACTTTTTTGGTCTTCCCTGATAATAAATTCTTTGTAAGAAGATCCATTTGTGTTTTCATATGCGTCATATCTTGATCACGTTCTTCTTCTCTTCTTCTTTGGTCTGCAGTCATGCCAATAGATAAAGTGGGGCTTGTTACCTCAGAATCCCTGGTATGCCAAGCTCTACTTTGTTTCATCATACAATCTAGCATATTGCTTTCTTGACCAAAGGTGAGATCCATAAAAGAACCTCCATCTACATTATCCACTCTGTATAATATCTCCATTAGGTGAACATTAGTCATATGATGGTTTGGGCATCTCGCTAGCTTTGTCTTGAACCTCTCCCATGTTTCATGAAGAGCTTCAGTGGGAAGCTGATGAAAGTTCCTAATTTCATCTCTCAATTGTGCTCTTTTGGATGGCGGAAAGAATCTTTCTAGGAAAGTATCTCTTAATTGCCTCCAATTTGTAATTGAATCAGGAGTCAACCCATTCAACCATAGTGTTGCCTCCCCAGACAGAGACAATAGAAATAAGCGTAGTCGAATTGCATTCTGTCCAATGCCAGGATTGTCGAATGACTTGCATATAGAAATAAAGTTGATCAGATGCATATTCGGATCATCGCCTGCTAGTCCACCAAATAATCCCTTGAGTTGCAAAAGCTGAATCATGGTGCTAGTGATATTGAACTTTGCTCCAGGTGCCAAGGGTGGAAGAATAATGGCTCATGTGGCACCAGCTTCATCCAAATCGTCATCATCATCATCAAAAGGAATCTGCACAGCTTGGAGATCAGGTTTCAATTGCGTTTGACGATCTCTCCTCTGCATGGGTGTCGCTATTTTAAGTAGTATGCCATGGGTTTAGTAGCTCTTCATCGCCCAGATCCTCATCGTCAGGATTTGTTGCTCGCCCAGGGTTATCAATATTCTGTTGATGCACTTGAGCAGCCATCCTTTCAATTTCACGTTGTGCATCCATTGATGCACTGAACAAACCTGAATAAAACAAAAACAACAAATAAAAGTAAAAGTACGAGAATGTTTGACCAAAGGGTCTAGTAATTATCACGAACTTGATTGACACTCGTATTCCCCGGCAATGGCGCCAATTTTTGATAACGCTCAATCTACAGCTCTCGTGGGAGTGTAAAGCGGTCGTTAGCAAATATAGAACCCAACCTGGGTTAGGTGTCGATCCCTCAGGGAATAACTTGGCCAACAAGTAAGCAAAAGCAAAATTACTAGACTTTTAGTGCAAGTCTCGTAAGAAGGGGGGATTGTAATGTGTAACCAAAACAATAAAGTAAAAGCTGAAAATAGCAAAGTAAAAAGAAAAAGGATGTTACGTAAGTTGTAAACAATGAGAATTGAAGCGTTGGGGTTATGTCCACCTTGTGAGTTATACGTCTCTATTAGCTATGAGTGTGTAGAATTCCGACATGTATGTGCTTATAGAGAATTGTATTCGATGGTAAATCCAGGCGTCTTTCGACCTATTCGAGGATTATTTCACTTTAACTCTTTCGAGCTTAAAGCGTGTCTAACGGTACGAATTCTCCAAGAGGTTAATCCAGTTACGGTACTAACTTTTTAATAGGGGATGGGACCCTACTACCTTGACATTATCTCTTTTCCAGACAAATAACCTTTCTTTAGAACAAGTTAAATGTTATACTGGCGTATTCTTGCATTTGCAACCACAAAGAATGTAGATTAAGATGAAGAGAATAATGATATAAGCAGCATACATGTCACGAACTCACAAACTCATAGCAATAGATAGTATCTCATTCGGATTCCATAACCCCAACAGAGAAGTTTAGTTACCCATGAATGCGAAGGAGATCACGATTGACATTGTTATTATACCACAATATTGATTAATTTCGTGTAGCACAAAGGGTAGGTGTTTAGGCGTGAATTCCTAGGCAAAGTAACGATTCTCTTATTGAGTAATTTAAGAATAGATGAATAGAAGAAGAAAAATAGAATTAATGGAAAGATTAGAAGAGTTGTAGAATTGTTTGTAGTGTAGAATAAGAGAGAAGTGAATAAAAATCTCTAGCATGATAGGGTATTTATAATACCCATATCCTAATCCTACTAAGCTAATGAAATATCTAACCAAATTCTACTAAGCTAATGAAATACTTAACCCAATTGTACTTGGCTAATATAACATTCTCCTAATCCAAATAAACTAATGAAATACTTAACCCAATTGTACTAGGTTAATGTATCATTATCCAAATCCAACTAAGTCACTGCTAGTCCCTAAAGTCTTTAGAAATGTTGTTTTAGCCCGAGACAGAATTTCCATGCATCACTTTTGGTCCTTTAGGCGTCCAAGTTCCCTTTCCTTCCTTCGTGAGCTTTCTTTGGCGTCAAGTTATCCACAAAATGCTGAATTCTGCATCATTTATACCTGAAACTTTTCTAATCATGTTCGTTAGCTCACTTATAGAAAAAAGGACTAAAAGTGCATGAAATATATAATTTGTTCTCAAAACATGGCACAAATATGGGCAAAATATATTGATATAGGCGCGTAATATCACCTATCATCACGGGAGGAACAATTGAACCCTTTTGATGAAATTCGTATGCCATATGTGTGAGCTTATTTGTCTACATCTCATGTGTACTTGTATCATCTATAAATTGATCCATTAGTCTTTCAAAGCTAAATTTTGATTGTTCTTGGTTGGTAAAATGATCATAGGACATCTTGTGACATTGAAATCCCACTTTAGCCTAAAAATCCTACCAATACATAGGAGTTACCCCTAGTCACACTCTTTGAGCCTTTGGACCTTTTTTTGGCAAACACATTACAAGCCATGACCCTTCTATTTTTCCTCTTTCGAACCCTACCCTCCTTGAACTTAAGAGTACAAATTGAGGCTAAAAGCCTAAGTTGGGAGTAGTAAATCATAAAAAAATGTCTACAAGCTTTTGTTAATAAAGTAATATGGTTAGAAGAAAGAAAATATCTAACAAAGAAAATAAAGGCATGATTTATGCAAAAAAAAAAAAGAGAAAGAGGAAAGTGGGAAAACCAAGAAAAGGCAAAGTAGGCAAAATAGTAAAGAAAAGAAAGTTTCCCAATAGCAAAAAGTGATGAGAGTATGATGTAAAAGTTCAAGGAGGGTTTAGCCTTATTTTCCTAAGTTGATATCCTACCCTACACTAGCATACACTAAACCTACATTACAAGCTCAAAAAGTTCTTTGTAATTCCCAACCAAGTATGGTCATTGTAGTGGCGATTGAAAATATGGGAAAGACTATGGCATGGTACTTGTTAGCATGAAGGATTACTTGAGAGAGAGAGTGTTTGCACTTAAAATTCCTTGTTGAATGTTTGGTAACTAGGTGTGTGAAATTTTCTTTCTTGTGAGGAGGCATGTGAACAAGTTGAGGTAGGTGATTTTTTCATCTTCCGCACAATGAGATAAAAGGAAGTATAACATGGTTGTGGTTTGCAAGTGAGTCATTTCTAGAGTGTTAGTAGTTGTTACACGGTTTCTCCCTAAAGTCTAATACTCCTTTCAAATATTCCATTTTATGTTAAGGGGTATAGTTGAAACCATTTTGCCCATGTGTGAAGAACTTTTTGTGGTAATAAATAAGTTGGAGTCATTATGATATTAGGTAATATAGTGTGGGCATACATATGAAGTTGTCATGTAGAAAAAGGTAGAGTTGCTTGAGGACAAGTAAGGTTTTAAGTTGGGGGTGTTGATAAGTGTTGATTTTATCACTCATTTGCACAAAACATTTGTGTACACTACTATGTTTTGTATAATAAAATGAGACATTATCATGATTTAAATGCAGTAATACCCATATTTTCCAGGTATAAGGTTGAAAGGGTGAAAAGATGTGGATTGGAGCTAAAAAGGGATCAAATGGAAGTAAAAGAAGTCCAGTTGGAGACTTGGAGAAGTTCAGCCTCATATACCGCAACCACGGTCCCTAGGTCATGGTCACAGTCAGTCAAGATGGTCAGCATAATAAGATCAAGGAGCACAACAGTGGTCACATATCCGCAATTACGTAGCCGCGATTGCGGTCGAACCTACATGATTGTGGTTCAAGTGGAATAACCTATGGCAGTTTTGTAAAATATCATAGATAAATCCCAAACCTCATATAGGCAAAAACCATTTCTTCTTTCGGTATTGTTGACCTCATATAAATTCTTTTTTGATTTGAAAGAAAGAAACTCTATTTGTGAAAGTGTGTAACTAATTTAGGAGGATTGATTTCTTAAGTAATTTTGTGAAGAATGAATGTTTTGGATAATCCTTATGGTATATCTCTCCTTACTTTCTTCATGAATAGCTAAGTAATTTAATCTTGGGATTATATTGAACTAAAGTATAATTGTGTGTGGGTGCTATTGTGTTTGCATGAGTTTTAGTTGTTGAGTATGGATTCCACTATTACTTGAATTTATGAGTTGGAATTTATGGGTGAAAACCTCAAATATCCAAATGGGTTTGATGGGTGAAAACTCCAAACTCTAGAAACCCTTCACCATCCTTAAAAGAGGGATGAAGGTGAACATATGGTATAACATCCTTGAAAGAGGGTTATAGAGAGACAAGGCAATGGTGGACAATTAAGCCTATGGTTTACTAAAATTTTCAATCTTATAAATAAGTGTAATTGGAGTGTAAATCATGTCAAGATTATCATCCTAGAAATAAAGATGCTTGATTGAGGTTTTGGGTGATTCCGAATGGTATACTTTTTAGGTGCTCGAAAGAGCCAATGGGTGAAATCGTTATGGTTTTATTGAAAGATTGACCACAATGACCTTCGACCTAGCCTATGTTTTAGTTAAAAACTAAGCTTCATGTTAAACCATCATCAATCCACACGATTTTACTTTTAGGTAGACATAATCCCAAGATCTCCTTAAATCTTGATTTTAAATCAATAGTGTCATATTCGTGCATTGTTAATCAAAGATCGTTACAAACCAATCCCAAACTAATTCCCCCCATTTTATTTTACATGTTGTGTGTTGTCATTCTAGGTAACCATTTAGTAATTAGAACACCCATAAGATTTAAAATTTTTGCTTCACTCCTTGTGAACTAGACCCCAATGCGAGTTGGGTTATTGACTATGACCGCATCATCCTTCAAATATGGAAGTGAGTTGAGCGTTAACACCTGCGGGGCCCACTTTGTCCTTTGTAGGAGACTCACCCCTAAAGCATCCTTACGTGCTAATTTTTGGATCTTTGAGGATAGTAGGATCATTTAACAGAATGATTTGGGGAAAGCGTGTGCAAGAATTAAAGGAATTTAAAGTTTTTTATGGCTTTTGTTTTTCACAATCCAAAAATTCAAAAAGATTTTTTACCTTTTGCACTCATTTTCTCACAAAAAAACGTCAAAAAGATTTTTTTTTTTTTTGGTTCTCTTTAGCAAGCATTCATAATTCAAAATTTTCAAAAAAGACTTGTTTTCCAATAGAATCTTTTTATCTAGGAAAAATTCAAAAAAAATGGTAGAATTTTTTTACATTTCATGTAACGAAAAAAATAAAAAGATTTTCCTTTCATAGTTGTTGGCATCATTTGTATGTTACGTGTCAAATTGAAAACTCAAAAAGACTTTATTGATGTTTTTCATTGTCTGTTTTACTCATGTCTCTCAAGCCGTAGTCCAGTTTATTAGTGTTTAGTTATCCAATCTGAATGAATTACGCATACCTGATTCTCCTCTCTTAGGAGTGAGATACGTAGGCAGCCCTTCTAGGGTTTGGTGAACTTATTTAAAAAATTCAAAATTATTTTTTTCACTCTTCATTTAGAGTAGGTGTTTCATTATGCCTTGAAAAGAAAAATACAAAAAGATTTTCCTTAATAGTCTCAAGTTTCATTTTGGGATGATATTCAATATTGAAAATCCAAAAAGTTTTTTAGTCAGTATCTTTTGAAAATAATGATAAAAGAAAAGGAAAAAAGACTTTCTCTTCATTTTAGATTAGTTGGATGCACGTGTTGCTTTGTCTGAAAAATACAAAAAGATTGTTTTTCTTTGATAATTTTAGGTTTCATTAAAAAAAATTGTGTAATTATCTTTTGAATAAAGAAGAATTCATTTGGTAATAGATTATTTAAGTCATGCATTTCTCCATATGAAAAATACAAAATATTTTTTCTTGGTAATCATAGGTTTTATTTTGCATAGGGGATTTAAACCTGAAAAATTAAAAAAGATTTTTGTCAATTCTTTTGACACTTTGTTATTTTCTTTTCTTCTAAAGTTTCAAGGAAAAGAAAAAGTGTTTTATTGGTCCTTCTATGGTTAAACTTCACGAACTATTTACACCTGATTATTCTCTCTCGGGAATGAGATATGTAGGCGCCCTTCTTGGGTTCGGTGATCTTTTCAAAACAAAAATAAAAGAGAAAAAAATTTTGAGAAAGTGTTGAACTCTAACTCATTTGTCATCTCTTGTTCAATTATTTTAAGGTGGTTAGTTTGTGGCATATGTATGGTCCTCCACATCACACCAAATCAAAGGAGACTTAGTTGTACCTAACAAGGATGTAGAGTGTGACATTATAAATTAGAAAAAGATCCAAAAAAATGAGAGTTTAAATCAAGAAATTATGAGTCTAAGGCATCAAATAATGGAAATGTATTGAGTTTAGGGAAGTAGGTTACCTCTTCCTCTATTCCCCACTATTGATCCTACAAATACCTTGAGTTTTTCACCAAAATCACAAGGTCGGTTTACTGTTATTATTGATGTTCCATAACATGGCTTAGAATTTACTTCAAGTCAAAAGCATCCCAATGCTTCCATCACTCATTCTCTATCTCTTCAGTACAAATCTACTATATTAATAGCACCACCTATCATCTTTGTTTTTGTTCTACAACCCTCTACTGAAGCTTCCATTGTAATTTACCAAACGATTATGCTTCCAGAATATGATAATGAGTCTATGTTCAATACTTTTGATGATCATTTCTATACTCTTGAGCCTATATTTAAGTTAACTGAATCACTAAAATTTCTTACCAAGAAGTGTAGCATGCAAGAAGAGCCAGAGAAAATTGTTGAAAAAATAAATAGTGTAGAAAATGCTATGAAAAGTTCCCTAGGACTTACGAGTAAAGAAGATGTTTAATATAAAGACTGGGGAATGTCTTCAAGTGTTAACCTTCCTCCAAGCCTTGAGATATTGAAACATGAGGTGCATGATGGACATGAGGAATTCATGAAATATTTGGGATGATATTGTAATCAATCAAGGTAAAATGGAGGGAAGAATAATGAGGAAAATGTATCTGCTATTATAGTTGGACAAGAAGCACATCCAATAAGACCACGTCATTGTTACCCTCAATATCAAGCGTAAGTTCATACCCAATCTCTCTATAAGCACTCCCAAAATCCATTATACTCTATTTCTCCTTCTTCATATCTAGTATATAGAAAACAACCATATGATCAACTCCCTTCTTACTCATAATGGCATGCACCAACTCCTCAGAGTCATACTCTAACTCCACAAACATATAAAATACCTTCTAGGACCGATGTTCGATCCAAGTAAAATAATGAACAGAGGCAGAAGCCTAGGGGCAGTTTTACGTGAACTGAAGAAAAGTATGTCAGTCTGTTCCAAAGATTAGTATAATGGGGCATGATTAGTCCTCTCCTTGGGTATACTCTTGACACACATTCAAGAAATTTTGATCCTCATATACGATGTGCATATCATTCTGATATTCAGGGTCATAATATTGAAAATTTTCAGTCTTTGAAAGAGAAATAGAAAAGATGATTCAAGATAATTCAATTATGGTGCAAAACATTGACAGTGGTGAAAGCTCTAGTAATGGTGATGTCCAAATCACTAGATAAGATGTAAAGCTCACTAATTGGGAAATCACTCCTCTCCTTATTAGGAAGAATTATTGGTAGTTTCATTTGTTTTCCTTTCTATTTTGAATTATCTCAGGGTTGTAATTTGGAATTAACCTTGTTATGTTTGTGTGTCGTCTTTGTTTAAACCCTTCTATCTGTTCTTTCATTGAAATTTGGTGTCCCTTGTTGTTTTGTCTTGTTTTAATTTATTGTTGGTTTTCTTCACACATAACATTTTATATTGGTTCTAGTATTATGAAATGCCTGTGAAATTTCAGTCAGATCTTAAAATACTATTTAATCATGAAACATTGAATAAAAGGGATAAAGTTAAAAAAGCATATGATAAATAGGTAGAGTGTTGAGACATTTGGTGACCACATTGAAGCCTTCTTTCAAAATTAAAGAAATTATTTTGAGAATCACAAGAATAACTTGATCATCAATTGAAATGCATATATCAATTAGGTCAAAAAGTGGATGCTTGATTCTATATCAAGAGGGATAGAAAGAAAATCAACTCCACGAAAGCATAGGTCATTCGATGTAAGGAATTTAGAACAAGGGTGGAGTTGTATGTTGGAAAAGCATTGAAGATGTAGTGGTGCACAGGTTCAGTTAAAGTAAGTGTTGTAAAAAAATGTCACAAATGATCTTCATTTTTCACTTTCATAATTCATGCTATGTACATGCATTTTCAAGGATTGATATGATGAAGGCATATCATTCTGATATCCAAGCATTGTGTCATCCTTTGTTTACATCATTTGAGCTTTAGTTATATTTTCTTTCATACCCCTCTTTTGGAATCAAGATAGAGTTAGCAAAGTTCAAGAAAAAGTGTCAAGTAACAAAATAGAGTTAGAAAAGTTAAAAAAAAATAAAAAGGAAAAAAGGGTGTCAAAAAGAAAGAAAAAAAGAGTGTCAAGAAAAATAGAATCGAAAAAGGTCCTAAAGAGAAAAGGAGTTAATAAAAGGAAACAAAGAAATTAGAATCAAGCAAAAGAACAAGTTGTCGGAACTACGTTTGACCTAATTCTCCTCTTTTGGGGGTGAGATACGTAGGCAGCCCTACTCTGGGCTTGGTCCAACAAAATGAACAATTTAGAATTAACCAGTCAAAAGAAATTGGGGAATGAGTTAATCTTCATTGTTTGAGTCAATTCCAAAAGTTGTAAATTCTACCTTACTTCAAGTATCATTTCGGCCTCATGCCATCCTTTTTTTCTAACTCTATCCAAAATCAAAGTTACAACTAAAGAAAGACCTTCAGATCAATCTTTGAGAATGATAAGGCTAAGCATGCAATGCATATGATGATGCATTTTGGGAACAACTTGTCTTCCTCAGCATAAGGAATCAGGAACAAAATAAAAATGAGAAAGTCTTGTTGGTGAAAACCCCCTACAGACATCATAAAGGAATTATGAGTTGAGAGAAATGAAATGAGAGAGTCCTATCGGTAAAAACTCGCATGGACACTATAAGGCGAAGGTGAGCTGAGAGAAATAAAATCAGAAAAGCTTCTTTTAGAAAACCCTATAAGGGGTCACTATACAAATAAGGTCTATAAGTGTAATTGACCTAAGAAAGCAACTTAGTTTTAGGGCATTTAATTCAGCATCAATTGGTGAGAGTTTGAATGGAAATATTAGGCAGCTTAATCCAAAATGCATGGCATACTCATTAGAATTGATTGTCATTTTTAGATATATTTTTCTTTACTTATTTTCAAAAAAGGGACAAACATTGTCTTTTATTTCTTCTATATATTTTTATTTTTGTCCTTTTAAGTCTTTCATTCGAACAAAAAATCATTTTTCTCATGTCTTTGTGTCAAGTCCATAAAACAAGTGAGAAAGGATCTCAAAACTTAATAAAAACTTCTTCAATTGCACAAAGCAAGACAAAAGGCCAGTACATGAAAGAAACATGATTGTAAGCCAAAATAAGTCAATAAGAAAGTTTTGTCAGAAAACAAGAATGGGGAATCAGGGAAATACCAAGGTTCAAGGGATGTATCTAAGAAACATTGCAAAATGGATATACTGGTTTGTATCAGGAGTGAATCTTAATAACCTGAGTTTGGATCAATGGTGCAGCAAGACAATGGCATATGCCATTAGTTGGAAGCAAAATTAAATGGGAAAACTACTAGAGCAATTGCCTCAAAAGCCAAAGTTGCAAGCAAACCAGCTTGTTTTAAACTCACAAGTTTTCTTTAAATGAAATAGGAACACTTGCTACCTTCAAATCAAAGGCTTCAAAACCCAAATATCCAGAGATACAATTCCTTATTTTTACAAATGCAAAAGGCAATGTTGCTGCAAAACCCAAATATCCAGAGATACAATCACAACTATGGTAAAACTTATCATTTTTGTACCCCGAGAGACACACTCTCTTATTACTTTTAATCTTTTACTTTTACCCTTAACAGATAGACTTTGTGGTCTTGATCATTCAATTTTATCCTCAAAAAGTGTATTTGTTGATCAGAATCATGATTCATCTTTCCATTATGAATTTTTGCAAGTATTTGTAATTGGGTTTGACACCCACAAAAGCTTTTTGATAATAAACTGGGGCAAAAATAAAATTTAATTCTTATTATTTGGAACTTCACCTCAGTCTCGTCCTAGAAAATGGAACTTTATTTTTCAAAAAAGAAATTTTTCTTTATCATAGTCTTTGTGTGGACTAATCTTTGTTCTACTTTTGAATTTGTTTTCAGGAGCCCGCCTAGAGAACTGGGTGAAGAAATTGCAAGTCGGGAGTCCACCTACAAAACAGGGTAAAGAATTTATAAGTTAGGAGCCCACCAGGAGAACAGGGTGATGAAATCTTTAAGTACGAAGCCCGCCTTGAGAACAGAGTGAGGAAATTGTAAGTCAGTAGTTTGCCCAGAGAATAGGATGATAAAATAGCAAGTCGGGAGCCCTCCCGAAGAATAGGGTGATGAAATATCAAGTTAGAAGCCCTCTTGAAGAACAGGGTAAGAAAATTACAAGCCGGGAGTCCACCTAAAAAATAGGATTATGAATAGTAAGTAAGGAGCCTTCCTGGAGAACAGGGTGATGAAATTGCAAGTTAGGAGCATGCTTGGAGAACAATGTGATAAAATTACAAGTTGAGAGCCCGCCCTAAGAACAAGGTGATGAATTTCCAAGTCAGGAGATCACTTAGAGAATAGGGTGATGAAATTTCAAGTCGGGAGCCAGCCCATAGAACAGGGCAATGAAATTGTAAGTTGGGAGCTCACCCAAGAATAGAGTGGAGAAATTGCAAGATAGGAGCTCGCTCGAATAATAGGGTGATGAAATTGAAAGTCAAAAGACCTCCAGAAAAATAGAGTGATGAAATTGGAAGTGGAGAGCCCGCGCAAAGAATAGGGTGATGATATTGAAAGTCAACAAAGTGATGAAATTACAAGTCGGGAGCTTTCCCGAAGAACAGGGAGATGAAATTTCAAGTTAGAAGCTTGCCTGGAGAATAGGGTAATGAAATTGCAAGTTGAGAGTCTACCTGATGAACAGGGTGATAAAATTGCAAGTTAGGAGCTCACCTAGAGAACAGAGTAGAGAATTGCAAATCGAGAGCCCGCTCGAAAAATTAGGTGATGAAATTTAAAGTCAGGAGCCCGACTGAAGAATAGGGTGATGAAATTCCAAGTTGTGATCCCACTCAAAGAATAGGATAATGACATTGAAAGTCAACAAAGTGCTGAAATTGTAAGTCCGGATCCCACCCGAAGAACAAGGTGATGAAATTGAAAATTGGGAGCCCCCCGGAGAATAGGGTGATAAAATTCTATGTTTGGAGCCCGCTTGAAAAATAGGGTGAATAAATTAAAAGTCAAGCAAAAATGTGAATAAATTGAAAGTGGAGCAAAAAGGTAATGAAATTGAAAGTAAAGCAACAAGGTGAAGAAATTAAAAGTCAATAGATCGAAGAAATAGCAAATCAAGAACCTGCCTGGAGAACAGGGTGAAGAAATTGAAAGTCGAGCAACAAGGTGAAGAAATTGAAAGTCAACAAATTGAATAAATAACAAGTCAGGGGACAGCCTAGAAAACAGGGTGAAGAAATTAAAATCCAAGCAACAATGTGAAGAAATTATAAGACAAGAGCCCGCTTAGAGTATAGGGTGAAGATTTTCAAATTCAGGTTTGAATTTAGAAGTACCATCGATAGAACATGGTCAAATTTTGAGTTCACCTCTAACATCAAATTTTGTATGGAGAAAGAATCTATTCTCAAGTTAAACTCAAGGAATATCAAATCTTTTGTCACTTTTAAAAGCATCGGAGACAAGTCAAGAGTCAAAAGAAGTTGCATAGATAGAACTTTGTAATTTTGTTTATCTTTATAACTTGTAATTTTTATTTTTGATGTAATGATAAAGTCACGGATCAAAATCTCAACAGGACCTCACTCGACTCTCCAAGTAGGTATAGTACCTCTTTGTCCACCCTGGAGCTACATATGTCTTGACTCCCACATAACTTGGAATAGGTAGGATGCCCGAAATCAAGAGCCGGTTATACTCTATCTTTCTTTTCTTTCTCCTGAATAATGGTTAGGTCAAAATTCTATCTCGTTGTCTACTTCTTTATTCGAAAACACTTTGTGTCTACATCCAAAGAGGGGTATGATGTAGACACATAATTTGTCCCTCACAAAAGTCAAATTTTACCCATTTACCCTCACCTTACCATGTAACTCACCCTCGTGTGATTATCCCTCCTCTAAAAACAAAATAATAATTTCTCAACAAAAAAATAACAACTTGGTAACAAATTAACCACTTTGCCAATAAAGAATAAACACTTCACCTACCTCACCCCACCCTCAATTGATATACCCCCACCCCACATACCACTACCCCATCATATTTTTCCTTCCACTTTAACAGCATATATACACACCCAAATAAGGGAAATACATAGAATATACACTCACTCACACAATATAATTCACAGGTAATTCATACTTACTTTCCAAAATACTCACAAAAATATGCTCACTGGATAGACTCACATACGCACACCATTCACATACAAAGAGAGGGAGAAGCAACAAACACACTATCCATTCTCATATACATACACTAATACCAATCAAAACACATACAGTGATACACCTGTAAAATTATGGCATAAAATATAGAAATTAGAGAGAAGGATCAATAAAATAGTAGAGAAAGAGGGGAAGATGGATGCATAGTAAAAGTAAAAGAAATGGAGAAAAACTTAAGAGAGTAGAGAAAAATAGAGGAGAGATTAAAATTAGAGAGAAAAGGAAAAAGAGAGATGGTTTTGGTGAATTCTCATCGAAAAATATTACTGCCTTTGAATATTGGCCGATTTTTCTCTAATTTCATCACTGTCGAGCTCACCAAAGCTTCTACTACGGGAAATTAGTGAATCCAACTCTGTTTTGGATAAATGCACACTGATCAACTGCTCTCTTCCTTATTTTCAACTCAAATCTCTCTAAAAATAGCAAATCAGTGACCAAATTAGCTAATCCATCCCATTTCAGTCGATTCTAATGAAGTCTTGCCGAAAAATGACCAAAATAGAAAATGAGTCAGTCAAATTGATTGGGTTATTCCAGATTCTTGGTTTTGTTGCAAGTTTGATTCGAAGTTTCATTATCAAGGTTTGGTTTAAGGTTCTTGGCTTAAATTCCATCTCATTTAATTAAGTAACACTTGAATGAAAGCAGAATTAAGGTCCATTCTTCATCTCATTCTCGATTCATCTTAATGATCTGACCCTTTGTGTGGTAAATTTATCGGTATGTGGATTTTATTTTCATTGATTTTTATATATTTGGATCATCGTAACGGATTTTTAATATTGATTATTTGAGTTGAATAATCAAATGATTTGAACTCAATTGGAAATAAGTGGGATAAGAATTGAAAGTTGATAAAGAGAATATTGTTGTGTTTTGATTCATCGATTGTTGTTAGATTTGAAATTGATGTTAATGTTATCAAACTCGATAGTATCATATTTTAGGCCAAAATCTATAGGCAAATTTTAGGTTTTAGGGTAGGCAACTCATAGGATTCTATATCATCGAATGTGTAAATGTCTGTGTTGAGTGCTATCTGCACTTTTATCGCATTTCATCAAATGTATTCATTCACCGGGGAATGTCTCAAGGTCACATTGTACTTATTCACCGGGGAATTTTTCAAAATATCTTGTATGAAAAGGAGGCTCGTGATCAAGGCCGGAGGCATCAGGTAAATCATAGCTAGGATAATTAGAATAGTTTAGGCTTTATTTCAGCATTTTTATTTTGGTTTGTAATAAATTTGACTGGATACTATTTTTGGATTTTTGATTATTTTTGTTGTTTGTTTTCTTATTTATGTGTTTTGTTGGTTTATACATTCTATAGTTTATACTAGACAATATAGTTCATGGAGCGACCATGTTTGAACCATGGGACCGAGGGGTGCCTAATACCTTCTCCTGGTTAGCAGATATCCTTAACAAAAATCAGTATTTGAGGACCAGATTTGAAAGAGTCAAAAATAATTTTTAAAAGGGATTTGTAAAGGTGAATTGGCACACCAGATTTATGCCAAGTGGTGACTCTGAGTTTTGATTATTAAAATTCGTTTTCGAAATAAATTGTTTTCTTTTGTCACTTTATAATAAAACCCTTTGAAACTTAAAATCATAATATCTTGGTCAAAAAAAGGGTATGACATATTTCAGTTGGATTTTTCTACTCGACATTGGTGGAGAGGTTATATGGATGCTATACCAGCTAGATCTTCTCCTTTAATGTGGACTCAATTCTCTGAGATGTTCTTGGAGAAGTACATGCCTCGCAGCCTTAGGAATCGTGTAAGAGATCAGTTCTCTAGATTGGAGCAGTGGTACATAATATTTGCAGATATGAGGCTCATTTCCACGAGTTGGCTAGGCATGTTGATGTTGTGTACACACAAGTGTACATGGTTTTACCAAGTAATATAGTGGAATTTTACAAGACAAGTATCAATCCCCAAAAACTTGTGTTAACAACTATCCCGGATTAGTCCAACTATTAAGATTAACTCGGTAATAATATAACCACTAGTTTGTGAGTAAACTTAACATCATAATAAATTAAAGGTTCTTGAACAACAATAAGGAAAACAGGGTTAAGGCACTATGAACAATCACACTATGTTATCGAACTTCATTGGTTAGGTTAATTATCTCAGTTGTTGGTTCATGAGGTCTATACTATGACTATGGCATTCTGAACCTCTAATCAATTATCTAACTTAGTCCCACAACTACAACATTGAGCAGAGATGTGAGAACTAAGTCAAATATATTCATTTTTGATGTTGTACTTGAACCAAATAGATCACATCGGTGTATTCCTATCCTAAATGTAAATTATAACTCCAATCAATTAGAAGATTACAATTTTATTTTATCTATCCTATGCTCTATCCTCTTACTCCTCCTTCTGGGTTTTAAAGATGATTATACATGTATTATAAGGGTTGATAATCATTAAAATAGTGATAACGAGGATAAATGAACAACCAAATATTATAAACAATCAAACTAAATCAATTCATAACCATAATACTTATGTTCTTCGCCTTAACTCCGGAAAAGGGTATTTAGCCACTCATGGATGTAACCGTAATCACAATGAATGAATACATGTTCAAATACATAAACAAACCAAACTAATGGAATAAAACCCTCATTTAAAATCTATCCAACATCCCTTTATGTCCCAAGGTCATCCAAGGTGTGAAACATAACAACTAAGTGCCTTATTTATACTTGGACACAAGCTGTCAATTTTGACTTAGGGTCATGCTAAGCCCTTATCCCGGTGGCTATGGTCAGTGTAACATCCGAATCTTGGTGATATACTGAAATTGGTCATTTAGGATGCTACCAAGTCCGTGGAATTGTATAAAATGGTTCCTAAGTTCCGTGGCACCCCAATGACTCCAAAACGTCCATTTTTGGTCAAGTCTTGTCCTTAGTGTTTGTCCATCCATTTCAAGCTTTGTGGTGATGTTTATAATTGATTTCCAGATTTATTTATCATACATATATCATAATTATAAACTCACTAAGAATTATATATCATCAAACACCATGAATTAGAGCTCAAAACAACATACAATCTAAGACGATGAGCTAGTAACTTAGCTAAGAGTACTAGTTTTGTCCTTTTGATCTTTAACTTAGTGTTTTGTCTATTGGATTGTTTTAATTAAAATTAAACACTATAAACAACTTATTACACAAATAATTACTCAATTATACCCTTATTAACTCATTACACACACTAGAATCCATCGAGATGAACAAGAACAACATATAGCTCAAGCTAGTAACACTAGTTTTCTCGTCTAAACTCTAAGTACAAATTGATTCCAAAATTGTTTAAAACAAACCTTAACCATTAAAATCAAGTATTTTAACATTTATATGCTAAATTATATCATTAAACACTCATTAAGAAGACAAGAAGTCCTCAAAACAAGGCTAAGCAAGCATAGATAATAACAGTCAGGTGCATAAATCTACCTCAGATCATCACCTCACACTTAAGTCCTTGTTTATCCTAAACAACTATTTACTATAAGCATCATAATTAGAGAAGACTCCACACTTATATTACAAGCAAGAAATCAAGGCAGTATTACAATGACTATACAGATAGCAAGTATTTACCTTAAGTATGTTATACACACGTGAAAGCACAAGAACGCTACTTCAAAACATCCTAACCTCAAGAATTAACTCACCAAGTTGGTAAAACCATGAATATTAATCAATCAAAGAGATCATACAAATCACCCAACTGTCATCAAATATGTTCCCTCATAATAAGAGAGTTACCCATAATCACTCATATAGATCTAATTTTATCATAAAATGGGTACAAAAATCAGATATGCTTACTCTCACAAGGAATTCAGAAGTTACACAAGATGAACCATAGGCTTGCCCTTAGTTTAGTACTCCACTAACATCAGAATGTTAAGGTTCCAGATCAAATAGGTCTTTATGGGTTGTAGTGCAGCTTAAGAGACAGGTAGAAACTATTTAGACAAAAGTAGTGACTAACTACCCTAAGCGCTTTAATACATCACATGAACATTAAGATCAATCTATTAACAACCAATTTTCCCCACTTCTATCAAACCTATTATATTTTGTTTTGCCCCATTTCATTAAGACAGTATGTTATAATGTGGAGGGAGTATTCTTTATTAAATTAAGATCAAATTTTAGCACAATATCTCTCTTTTTCATCATACAACTCCCAATCAAAACACATATCAATTCTGCAACACCAATATGTATATTCTAGGGCCTCACTTTCACCTATTTTCTTTTTATTCTCACACTCCTTCACTTGATTAATTTTAAACTAAAGTGCTTAGGAGATTGGGATAAAACTAAGTTCAAACCAAAGAAATGAAACAGGCTACATATGAGGCTACCAACAAAATAGGTTGAAGGCACAGCAGGGTTAACTAGGATTATGCACAAGGGTAGATAAAAGAGGATATAAAATATGGTTATCAAAGAAACACCTATATTATCTCCCCAAAACACACTCTTTATTTTGCTTTGCACACATACAAGGTAAGTTCTGGACATTAAATGCAACAAGGAATACATAAAAACCTTTCACCACACATGGAACATGCTCAGCTCAATTAGGATCATCATAGACTCTTAACCATACAATCACATGAATTCAACATTAAGTCAGCAATACACATGAGTCATAAACTAGAGCCTAGGAATCTCAAAATTAGTCATTTACACAATCAACATGCTTACACATAAAACCCACTTGCATCATGCAATCATACATAGCACCAGCTAGAACATCTCACTTACCTAATCATAAAAAAATTAAAATTACTCCTAAAACAAAAATAGGATATTGGGTTCAAGGGGCACCATAGTGAAAAAGAATCAAAAAGAATAACCACGGGGTAGGTGAAGTGTGCACCTACTCAAATGACACGTACAAACTAAAAAATAAAAGGCAATATCTTTTTGTAATTTTTCAAATCTTTTAAATTTAACCTAAATCAAACTAAGAAAAAACTAAAATTGAGACCCCACCTAGAAACATGAGAATTTCCCCACCCCACACTTAAAACATACTTTGTCCCCAAAGTAAAATCAGAAGTAAAGATAGAAAATACTTTTTGAGGCCTCTAGGCCTAGCTAGCAACATCTTTTAATGTGAAGAGAGTCTGATGACCCCTCACTTAGTCTCCGTCATACTCCTTAGCTCAGGTTTTCGGCACTCAAACTTTCCTTCAACCTGTGACTCAATAAAAACAAAACACTACGTGAAGTAAAAACTAAAATACTGAAAATAAAAGACCTACCTTAACTTGGGTTTCCTCACAAGCAACCCTTGATTTAGTGTTGTGGCACGACCTAACATCACTACTCAGTTAAATTTCTTTATTATCTTTCTCCTAATTGGAGGGCATCTTCTCATTGGTTTCTGACCTCTTGAGTCTGTACTCTCAAGGTTAATAGCTTTCTCAACAATAGCCTTTTTAGGATCATCAATCATCATCACTTCAATCTTAGGTGGTGGCTTGGGCAACTCAATGAGACTGTCCAAAGAGGTCTTTGGTGGTACACTTTATGCTACCCCATACTTATGAACTTCTATTACTATAATCATACATGAATATTTATAGTAGAAAGGTGGATTAAGTTGTTTATAAACTCTAAAATTCATTATCCAATCACATTGTGAGACTGCCCTCTCTTACGTCTATCAACATTTCTCTTGTGGCTAAGAATGTACATCCTAAATGATTGGTATCCTAATCTACATAATAATCCAAAACAATAAAATCAACAAGAACAACAAACTTATAAAACTTTATAAGGACATCTTAAATTATTCCATCGAGCTTTATTGTGGTCTTGTTCGCCAATTACAGCATCAAAAGACATGGTCTCAGCTCATCCAACCTAAGATTTTGAACATAGATAGAGGCATCAAATTTATTCTTGTCCCTAAATCACTCATGGTATAGACTACTTTACCATCATCAATATATATGGTGAGAGTGAAACTCCCTCGGTCCTTAAGCTTCTCGGGTATTTTTTTACTACCATAGAGCTGCACTCCTTCATCAAAGCCACCATATTAAAGTTTTGTAGTTTCGATTTATTATTTACCATATCCTTCAAGTTCTTGGCATACTTGGGAATTCCTATCAAAACATCTAAAAGAGGCAAATTAATGTGAAGTTCTCTAAACGTGTCAAAGAACTTCTTAAAACAAGGATCCTATGTGTCATTCTTGAACCTCTACGGGAATGGTGGTGGTGTTATTTCATTCTTAACAACTTTATTCTTTGGGTACTCAAACTTCCCCAAATTATCAGTAAGTTTATCTGTAACTAGTTGAGGAACCAGCTCTGCATCTACCTCTTTATTTGTCTTTAGAGGTCAATAATTCATCTACTTACTACACCTTAATGTGATTAACATTACTTATTTTAGAGGTTTATTGTCACTTGGCAAACCATCTTGAGGCCTAGTATTCTTTGTCCACTGCAATTGCCCCAACTTCTGCTCTAACAAATTCTGTGCAATTTCCTGATTTGTTATATGAGCAGCCATCTTATCTTGATTAGATAAGAACTTTTGTAGTATTTCCTCAATGTAACTAGCCAGTTTATTATATTGTGGCTAATAAAATTATTTTTGTTGGATGTTACTAATAACACCCAAACTACAGCTCTCGTAAGAGTGTAAGTGGTCACTGTCAAATATAGAACCCAATTGGGTTAGGTGTCGAATCCCACAGGGAATACTCGTTCACTAAGTATGAAACTATTAGTAGACTGTTGGTCGAAAATTCTACGGAAGGGGGGATTTAATTATGGCGAGAATTAAAAATATCCAAATAGCAAAGTAATAACGGAATGCGTTGTTTAGTAAGATTTTAATCAATGGGAATTGTAAGTTAGGGTTATGTCCACCTTATGAGTTCTACGAATCGATTGGCTATGAGTTATGCGGAATTCATACATGCATGTGCTTATAGAGTTTCGTATTCTATGGTAAATCCTAGCGTCTTTCGACCATCAAGGATTATCTCACTTTAACTCTTTCGAGCTTAAAGCGTATAACTAATGGTATGAATTCTCTAAGAGGTTAATCCTGTTATGGCACTAACTTTTAAACAGGGGTTAATGGCCCTATTTCCTTGTCACTCTATCTTTTCCAAACATGTAACTTTTCTTTCGAACAAGTTAATGCTATACTGGCGTATTCTATATGTTTGCAACCACAAGAATTCAATTAAGATGAAGAGAGTAATGATATAAGCAGCATACATATCATGAATTCACAAACTCATAGCAATAGATAGTATATTATAAGGCTTCCATAACCCTAACAGAGAAGTTTAGCTACTAATGAGTGCAACGAAGATCACAATAGATATAATCATCATGCCAAAACTAGAATGATCTTCACGAGGGGATGATGTTAACGTCTAAAGGGAATGACGTTTTTATTCTTGGTCCGTTGCCTCACAAGGGCCGTGTTTCTCTGTTAGAAATTGTAACGTGTATTGGGAGCAAAAGTCGAATGAAAAAGACTTGAATTAATGAATGAGTGAATACTGAAAAATTCAGCAAAATAGGGTTTTTATAACATCCATATCCTATTCCTACTAAGTTACTGCATCCTTGTCCTAATCCTACTAAGTTACTGCATTCTTGTCCTAATCCTACTAAGTTACTGCTGATCCCCAAGTCTTTAAATACTGTTTTTGCCAGAGACAAGTTCTCCATGCATCACTTTCAGTCCATAGGCTTGCAAAAGTTGCCTTCCTTCTTACGTGAAGTTTCCTTTAGCGTCCAACAGTTCATAAAATGCTGAAATCTTCATCATTTATACCGGAAAACTTGTTAATCACGTTGGTTAGCTCATTTACAGGATAAAGGACTAAAAGTGCAGGAATTATATATTTTGTCCTTAAAACTTAGCTAAAATATGGGTTCATTATGGTACTTTAGGCGTGTAAAATACGCCTAACATCAACACCCCACACTTAAACTTTATTCAACCTAGAACAAAATATCATATTCACGTAAACATCTACTTAGGATTTTACAGTAACAGCACAATATATTCCTCAAGACAGGCACGGCCATCATTAACAAAAAGTAGTTTTTTGGTCACTACTAGAAACAATTCAACCTCTAATATGGACTCGTGATGATGGTTAATTCGTATTCAAAAGTTAAGACACAAAGAATCATACATGACTACCCAAAACTCATCAACCATGTGTGTCTCACAATATATTACCCATAATCACTCATAAGTATTGTATATATTTCGAACATGGGTATAAGATTATCCTTGCTCTCACTCTCACAAAGAATTCATATGTTGCAACTGATGACCATAGGCTTGCCCTTAGTGTAATGCTCTACTAAATATTAGAATGCTAAGCTTAGGATCAAATAGGTGTTTTACAGGTTGTAATGTAGGCTAAGGGACGGGTAGGACTATTTTGGCCAGAAATAGTGACTAAGTTCCCTAAGCGCTTTAATACATCACATTATGCCATTTACACTTTCTTTAAACAACCTTTCTACTTTCTTTTAATCTACCACCCCTTCTCACCTCTTTTGTTATTCAGTTTTAAATGGAATTAACTTTTTATATTTCTTTTCATTTTTTTTTATAATACACCTCTATGGTAACTATTCTTTTTCACAATAATTTCAAGCACCAATACACTCTAATGCATCATTCTTACCCAATTTCCTCTTATTTTGTTACATGAATTTACAATTTAAAGCACTTAGGAATTTGGATCAAATTATAGTCTTGAAAATAAATGGATTAGGCTTACATATGAGGATGTCAAAGAAAATAGCTAAAGGCTCAAAGGGGGTTAACTAGGATGATGTACATGGGTAGGTAAAAAAAAGGTAAACAATTACAGGCTGCCAAAGAAATGCCTAAATCATCTCCTAAACTTACACTCTTTATTTCGCTTTACACACACAGGCAAGTTCTAGCATCAGCCACAAACACAGAATATACTATAGCCTCACACACACAAGGCACATGGTCAACTTTATTGGGAGAAATATAGACTCTTGACCCAACATATGAAGGAATTAAACCACACACTTATCACACAGTGAGTCACACTTAGAGTCTAAACGTCTCAACAGTAATGAATTTAGCACAAACTCTTGTCATAATACCATGCTGCCTATCAGAACAATTTCATGCAAAATATAAAAAAAAATTTAAATTTATCTACTAACTACTAACTAAATCAAACAAACAAACATAAATAAATGCAGGCAAAGAAGTATAGCATGCAAATACCCGCACCCCATACTTAGACCGGACACACTGTCCTCAATGGAAAATAAATAAGGAAAACCTGTTTAGTCGGACTCCTCTTCTATGTCTGGGGTCATACCCCCTGTGTCGGAATTATTATCAGAGTCGTCATCCTCAGAGTTTCCTTAAAATGTCCCCACTTAATCCTGAAAGTGCGTTGAGGTATTTGCAGCACGGAGAATTCATCTTGCTCTTTTCTTTCTCTTTTCTTACCTTTCTGTGAGGTGGGCGCTTTTTCTTTTCCTTGTCGTCCTTTTTGTGCCATTCTACCTGAGATCTTGATGGAGTCATGTTAGATTCATCTCGGAAGATTCAATTGACAAACAAACAATAGTGGCACCACCCCACACTTAATTTGTTGGTACAAACTAATTAAGTAAGTGATGTCGATTACTTAGACTTCATTGACATATATATAGGCGATATGTTCCAACTATATGTTCAGCACAGTCATACTTTCATGTCATCTTAACTATCCTATGCAACTCTATTTCATGTAATCTTGATTATACTTTTATGTTTGGATTAATACACCTTTTGAACAAGACTACTACGTAGAGATTGAATCAAGTTATGGCATAGAAATAATCACAACATCATATGTTTGTATTCAATCATGATCTTTATCTCGATGAACAAGTCATTTAAACATTCCAGTATTCAACTTTGAAGAGTATGCAATTACTTCACCATGTCGATTTCGCAAAAGTATGACAGTGTATTAAAATCAAATATAAGTTGGAACAAAGTCTAGAACACCCATACATATTCTTTCACTCACTTAGTTGTATCACAACAAATCAACCACATTCTAATCACCCACACCACTTTAAGATCTAAAATACCATTATAAGCATAAGATTGTAACAACTTCAAAATATAAACGAAGAACTTAATTGGTAAGTCTAGAACACCCATACATATTCTTTCACTCACTTAGTTGTATCACAACAAATCAACCACATTCTAATCACCCACACCACTTTAAGATCTAAAATACCATTATAAGCATAAGATTGTAACAACTTCAAAATATAAACGAAGAACTTAATTGGTGTTGAACTCGGAAGATGATCTTGCAAGGTTAGATGAGCAAAACTAAAAGTTTTTGAGAGATTTGGGAGGCAAAGGCGGCTCCTATGCTATGGCATTATAGATTCAGAGAGCAAAGGCAATGGCATCGGCGGCGCCTTTAGCTTTGCCTATGCTTGGCATAGGCAGCGCCTAATGCTTTGCCTAGTTAAGCATAGGCGGCGCCTATGCTATGGCATTGTTGGGCATAGGCGGCACCTATGCTATGTCATTGTAGATTCAAAGAACAAAGGCCATAGCATAGGCCTTGCCTTGTCCGTTGCCTAGATTTATATAGGGCTTGCCTTGTCCATTGCCTAGATTTGTATAGGCAATGCCTAACCAAAAGCCTTTTGCTTCTTCATTACTCACTTACCACCTTTAACATAGCTCACTTTCAAATCAAAATTTGAGACTAATCTCCTCCTTTATATGTCTTGCACCTACACTTACTAAAAACAACAAAAATGATTAGAACGATGGGTTGCCTCCCACCAAGCGCCTTAATTTTGGTTGTGGATCCACTACAAAAACAAACTCCTAGTAAAACAAAACAATTAAAGATGATGGGTTGCCTCCCATCTAGCGCTTGATTTATTGTCGCGGCACGACGTAGTTATCTCGATTACTTAGACTTCTTCGAGACATGTGATGGCCATGAATCATTTTCTAAATAGATTCAGATGACACTGATGCTTACCTGTGGGCGTGCAATTTTCTTCGAGATGACTCTTGCGCGTACATATCCCAGGAAGGATACCAATTATATCATCAATAGTCCAACCCATAGCTCTCTTGTACCTCTTCAGAGAAGAGATAAGAGCCTCTATATGTTGTTCACTTAAATTATCCGCAATACTCATCGGAAATGTATTTCCACTTCCCTAGAACGCATACCTTGGGAGCTCTTTCGATTCTAGCACTAGTGGCTCTTCAATGGAAGTCTTCGCTGTTGGTGAAGATTGATTCTTAAGATCAAGGTCCAGCTTCTTAGGAGCATGAGAATAGGACCTTATTCCTGTTAGAGCTCAAGTGGTTTCTTCATATTCTTCAACCTCCTCACGCTCAAAATTCAAAAATGCATCAGATAGTGACTCAACAGTAAGCTGCTTCTCTACAGATAATTTTTTCTCATCCTTATAAGAAACATCATCTACAGAGAACACATTCATATCGCTGGGCTGCTTCATTACTTTGCATACATCAAAATGGACCACTTCATCATTTAACCAAAATAAAAGCTCATTAGCTCTTAAGTCAATAAGCACACTTCCAGTTGCGAGGAAAGGGCATCCTAAGATTATGGGAACTTCAGAATCCACCTCGCAATCTAAAATAACAAAGTCTATAGGAAAGATGAAGGTGTAAACCTTCACCAACACATCATTTAAGATACTAACAGGTCGTTTTACCAACCTATCTGCCATCACGAGCCGCATATTGGTGGGTGTCAGATCGCCCAACCCCAACTTCCTGTAGATGGATAGTGGCATCAAATTGATGCTAGCACCCAAATCGCACAATGCCTTAGCAAAATCCAAAGATCCAATCGTGCAAAGAATAGTGAAAGCACCAGAATCCGCCTTCTTCTGAACTAACGATCTTGTAGCGATTGCACTGCAATAATGAACATTATCTGCCATCTCATAGCTTACCGCCCGCTTCTTTGTCAAAAGGTCCTTCATGAATTTAGCGTACCCAGGCATCTGTTCCAGCGCCTTCACCAACGGAACATTAATAGTCAGCTGCTTCAACATGGTCATGAATTTACTGAACCTGGTGTCATCGGCTTTCTTCTTCAGTCTCTGCATAAAAGGTGGTGGTGGAAGGGGAATCATCTTCTCCACCACTTCCTCTTTATCTTGCTTCCTATTATTACTCTTTTTAGGCTAGTGACATCTAGGTGTAACATCATAAGCACTCACTTCAGCTTCTATGGCATCTTCACATTCAGCATCAACAATATTATCTGCTAAATCATCAACCACCTGCTTGCCTTTGGATAGATTGTCTAACACTTTACCGCTCCTGGTAGTAATAGCCTTAAGTGATCCATCATTTCTCAAATTTTGCAAAGTATCGCCATGTAGCGTGCCAGCCCTCCTTTGGTTGAATGTCGCCGATAGTTTACTCAATTGTTGTTCCAACTATTTTATTGCAGTGGAATGCGAGTCAACCAATTGCTTCATTGAGGACAAAACATTTATTACCTCCGTTACTCCTGTGTTGGTTGCCTCCACTCCTTTCACCAGTTTAGCCATCATATCTTCCATTGACATCTTCCCCGAACTGGATGTCACGGCCTCTCAACTTCCAGGAGGAATATACAAACCAATCCTGTTAGTCTTATTCTTCCAACTACTTTGATCACGGTCCTTGTTTCCAGATTTATCATAATAATTCCGACCTTGATTTCCTTGGGCATTGCCTCGGAAACCCCCCTGATTATTCAAGTAGTTAGCTTCTTTCTCGAAATCAGATTCATCTCTTCCTTTTGACGCTACCGCTTTGACTTTTTGGGTCTTCCCTGATAATAAATGCTTTGTAAGAAGATCCATCTGTGTTTTCATGTACGTCATATCTTGGTCACGTTCCTCTTCTCTTCGTCTTTGTTCTGCAGTCATGCCAATAGATATAGTAGGGCTTGCTACCTCAGAATCCCTGGTATGCCAAGCTCTACTTTGCTTTGTTATACGATCTAGAATATTACTTGCCTGAACAAAAGTGAGATACATGAATGATCCTCCTGCCGCATTATCAACCACTGGCTTGGTCACCGAATTCAAAGATTTATATAATATCTCCATCAAGTGGACATTGGTCATATGATGGTTTGGGCACCTCATGAGCTTCTTCTAAAACCTCTCCCATGTTTCGTGGAGAGCTTCAGTTGGAAGCTGTCGAAAATTATTGATCTCATCTCTCAACTGTGCTCTCTTGGATGGCGCAAAGAATCTTTCTAGGAAAGAATCTTTCAATTGCCTCCAATTAGTAATAGAATCAGGAGTCAGCCCGTTCAACCATAGAGTTTCCTCTCCAGATAGAGACAATGGAAATAAGCATAGCCGAATTGCATTCTGTCCAACACCTGGATTGTCGAATGACTTGCATGTAGAGATAAAATTGACCAGATGCATATTCGGATCATCACCTACAAGTACACCAAATAATTCCTTGAGCTACAATATTTGAATCATGGTGCTAGTGATATTGAAATTGGCTCCAGGTGCCAAGGGCGGAGGAATAATAGCCCCAGCGGTACCAGCTCCATCCAGCTCATCATCATCGTCATCAAAAGGAATCTGCATAGCTCGGCGATTAGGCCTAAATCTTGCTTGACGATCTCTTCGGTTTGCGAGTATCGCCACCTCATCAGCATGCCTTGGGTTAAGTATCTCCTCATCACCTAGGTCCTCATCATCAGGATTTATTATGGGGCCTGTATTATCAATATTCTGTTGATACACTTGAGCGGCTGCCAACGCAGCTAATCTAGCTTGCTCCTGTTGAGCAGCCCTTCTTTCAATGTCATGTTGTGCATCCATTCTGCCAATACGATGTGGTTCAGGATTGAAGGTAATAATGGTTGTCCTCAACTTTGAGTATGTGGCATACACTGAACAAAAACCTACAGAAAACAAAAACAACAACTAAAAGTAAAATCTGAGATTCTTTGACCAAAGGGTCTAGTAACTATTACAAACTTAGTTGACAACCGTATTCCCCGGCAACGGCACCAAAATTTGATAACGCCCAAACTACATCTCTCATAAGAGTGTAAGCGGTCGCTGTCAAATATAGAACCCAACTGGGTTGGGTATCGAATCCCACAAGGAATACTCGGTCACTAAGTATGCAACTATTAGTAGACTGTTGGTCGAAAATTCTACGGAAGGGGGGATTTAATTATGGCGAGAATTAAAAGTATCCAAATAGCAAAGTAAAAATGAAATGTGTTGTTTAGTAAGATTTTAATCAATGGGAATTGTAAGTTAGGGTTATGTTCACCTTATGAGTTCTACGTATCTATTGGCTATGAGTTATGCGAAATTCATACATGCATGCGCTTATAGAGTTTCATATTCTATGGTAAATCCTAGCATTTTTTGACCATCAAGGATTATCTCACGTTTACTCTTTCGAGCTTAAAGCATATAACTAATGGTACGAATTCTCCAAGAGGTTAATCCTGTTACGGCACTAATTTTTAAACAGAGGTTGATAGCCCTATTTCCTTATCACTCTCTCTTTTCCAAACATGTAACTTTTCTTTCGAACAAGTTAATGCTATACTGGCGTATTCTATATGTTTACAACCACAAGAATTCAATTAAGATGAAAAGTGTAATGATATAAGTAGCATACATAGCATGAATTAACAAACTCATAGCAATAGATAGTATCTCATAAGGCTTTCATAACCCTAACAGAGAAGTTTAGCTACTCATGAGTGCAACGAAGATCACAATAGATATAATCATCATGCTAAAACTAGAATGATCTTCGCGAGGGGATGATGTTAATGTCAAAAGGAAATAATGTTTTTACTCTTGGTTTGTTGCCTCACAAGAGTCGTGTTTCTCTGTTAGAAATTGTAATGTATATTGGAAGCAAAAGTCGAATGAAAAAGACTTGAATTAATGAATGAGTGAATGCTGAAAAATTCAGTAAAATAGGGTTTTTTTAACATCCATATCATATTCCTACTAAGTTACTGCATCCTTGTCCTAATCCTACTAAGTTACTGCATTCTTGTCCTAATCCTACTAAGTTACTGTTGATCCCCAAGTCTTTGGAAATACTGTTTTTGCCCAGGACAAGTTCTCCATGCATCACTTTCAGTCCATAGGCTTCCAAAAGCTGCCTTCCTTCTTATGTAAAGTTTCCTTTAGCGTCCAACAGTCCATAAAATGCTGAAATCTTCATCATTTATACCTGAAAACTTGCTAATCACGTTGGTTATCTCACTTACAGGAAAAAGGACTAAAAGTGCAGGAATTATATATTTTGTCCTTAAAACTTAGCTAAAATATGGGTTCATTATGGTAATTTAGGCGTGTAAATACGCGTAACATCAATTACCCCAAGAATGAATGGGCTGAGTCTGCCACTTTTGGTTGTAGGCGTTTGTAAAATTTAACTTTTGAGCATTTATAACAAAATTGTCGGATTCAAGATTTGCACCACGCAATTCTATATATTGGCCACTATTACCACAAATATCACACCATATCGGAGCCTTCTGTATTACATTAACCTGAACCTAAGGTTTTTGCACACCCGACTTGTTGAATTGATTCATTATTTGATTATGCATTGATGAAACTTAGGCGGCTAAGGTTGTTATACTATCAACTTCAATCATACCCGTAGCCTTTTTCACTGAGCTCCTTAAGGTATCACCATGCCAATTTTGATTTCCTTGTGCAATCTGGTTCAACAAGGTGTATAGCTAATCATAATTATTTTCCAAAGCATGACCACCTGCATCTGAAACTAGAAAAATTTATATTATGGTAATGTGGATCAATAAAGGTATGAGCTAGTACCGTATTGGACTTCTGGTGATGTGGACAGTCCCAAAGAAAATCATTGGACCTCTCTCAAGCATGATACAAGTTCTCATCTATCCTCTGCTTGAAGCTTAAAATCTTATTGCAAAGTCTCATAGCCTTGCCAGATGGGATTCATCAAAATAGAAAATATCATCCTAATCATCCCAAGACGTGATTGAAATATCGGATTAGTATTTAACCACTTTTTTGCTTTCCCTAAAAGTGAAAAGGGGAAGAGTGTAAGCCTCACATAATAAGTTGACACACCCATCAGGATGAATGTGTCACTAATTTCCAATAAATTCTGCAAGTGAACCAGTGGATCTTTATGTGAGAGCCTAGTGAATTTACCACTATTGTGCAAAAGTTGCATCATGTTCTACTTAAATCTAAGACTACCTCCAGTATCCAGTCTATGAATAGTGGAGGCCATATTAGTTTCAAGTAGGATTACCACTTTGCGTACTATCCTGCGGGTTGGTGGTCCTCGACCATAGAAGTAGGAATATCTTGTTCCTTATAAATCTATGGAATAGAATAGAGAAGGATTACTTCTCTCCACTATTGGTAAAAGAGTAACTTAGGCTCGGGGTCTGGTTCAATGAACTCCCTATCCCTTGCTAGCTTAAAAGTCTACTACCTGTGCCTATAAATTCAAAAGCCAAGATCAAGTGAAAAGCACCAAGGAAATCAAAAACTAAAACTAAAAATCTGACGGTTACCAAATTACAAGTCCCCAGCAATGGCGCTAAAAACTTGTTATGCCCAAGCACACACGCAAGTGTATGAGGTCTCACCAAGTAATATAGTAGCCTTTTATAAACCAAGTATCGATTACTTAGAGACTTATGTTAAGAACTATCCCAGACTAGTCCAACTATTAAGATTAACTTTGTGCTAACGTAACCATAAGATTATTTGAGAGTAAACTAAGAGTAAACTTAAAACTACAGTAAATTAAAGGTTCTTGAACAACAATGGAGAGAAATCAGGGTTAAGGCACTATGAAAAAACATACTAAGTTATAGAACTTCATTGGTTTGGTTAATTATCTTGGTTGTTGGTTCACAAGGTTTATACTATCACTATGGTCTTTTGATCCTCGAATCAATTTTCTAACTTAGCCCCACATACATCATGGAGCGGGAAGGCTAGCAAAGTCAAATATATTTATATTTGGTCCCTTTATTAAACCAAATAGATCACATAGTCATATTCCTATCCTAAATACAAATTATAGCTCCATGCAATTAAAAGATTATAATTCTATTTTATTTTACGTTCTATCCCCTTATTTCTCCTCCTGAGTTCACAAGATGATTATACTTGTATTCTAATGATAACGCTCAATCTACAGCTCTCGTAGGAGTGTAAAGCGGTCATTAGTAAATATAGAACCCAACCTGGGTTGGGTGTCGGTCCCACAGGGAATAGCTTGGCCAACAAGTAAGCAAAATTACTAAACTTTCGGTGCAAGTCTCGTGAAAGGGCGGGATTCTTGTCATGCAAGTAATGTAAACAAAGTATCAAAGTAAAAGCTAAAAATAAAAGAAAGACTATTACGTAAGTTGTAAACAATGAGAATTGAAGCGTTGGGGTTATGTCCACCTTCTGAGGTATACGTCTCTATTGGCTATGAGTACGTAGAATTCTGACATGCAACTGCTTATAGAGAATTGTATTCAATGGTAAATCCAAGCATCTTTCGACCTATTCGAGGATTATTTCACTTTAACTCTTTTGAGCTTAAAGCGTGTCTAACGGTACGAATTCTCCAAGAGGTTAGTCCAGTTACGGCACTAGCTTTTTAGTAGGAAATTTTAGGGGGTGACCCTACTACCTTGACATTATCTCTTTTCCAAACAAATAATCTTTCTTTCGAACAAGTTAAATGTTATACTGACATTATTCTATGCGTCTTCAGCCACAAGAATTTGCATTAAGATGAAGAGAATAATGATATAAGCAGTATGCGTGTCACGAACTCACAAACTCACAGCAATAGATAGTATCTCATTCGGCTTCCATAACCCCAACAGAGAGGTTTAGTTACCCATGAAAGCAAAGGAGATCACGATTGGCATTGTTGTTAGACCACAAGATTGATAAATTTCGTGTAGCTCAAGTATGGTGGGCGTTAGGTGTAAATTCCTTAGCAAGGTAACGATTCTCGTGTTGCGGAAATTAAGAATAGATGAATAGAAGAAGAAAACTAGAATTAATGGAAAGATTAGAAGAGTTGTAGAATTGTTTGTAGTGTAGAATAAGAGAGGGGTAGAAGATGAATAAAAATCTCTAGCATGATAGGGTATTTATAATACCCATATCCTAATCCTACTAAGCTAATGAAATATCTAACCAAATCCTACTAGGCTAATGGAATACTTAACCCAATTGTACTAGGTTAATGTAACATTCTCCTAATCCAAATAAACTAATGAAATACTTAACCCAATTGTACTAGGTTAATGTATCATTATCCAAATCCAACTAAGTTACTGCAAGTCCCCAAAGTCTTCAGAAATGTTGTTTTAGCCCGGGACAGATTTTCCATGCATCACTTTTGGTCCTTTAGGCGTCCAAACTCCCTTTCCTTCCTTTGTGAGCTTTCTTTAGCGTCAAGTAAGCCATAAAATGCTGAATTATGCATCATTCATACCTGAAACTTTACTAATCATGTTTGTTAGCTCATTTACAGGAAAAAGGACTAAAAGTGCATGAAATATATAATTTGTTCTCAAAACTAGGCATAAATATGGGCAAAATATATTGATATAGGCACGTAATTTCGCCTATCATCAACACCCCACACTTGAAGCTTTGTTCGTCCTCGAACAAAATATCATGTCCTTCTACACATCAACTTAGGGTTTTACAGCAACAACACAAAACATTCTTCAAGACAAGCACAACAATTATCAACAAAGAGTAGCTTTCCGATTATTAGTAGAAACAGTTTAGCCTCTAGCATAGACTCGTGATGGTGTTCAACTCGCATGCAAAAGTTAAGGCACAAGGAATCATATACAACTATCCAAAACTCATCAACCATGTGTGTCTCACAATATATTACCCATAATCACTCACAAGTATAGCATATTTTTCAAACATGGGTATCAAAATATCCTTGCTCTCACTCTCACAAAGAATTCATATGTAGCAACTAATGACCATAGGCTTGCCCTTAATGTAATACTCCACTAAATGTCAGAATGTTAAGATTAGGATCAAATAGGTCTTTTAATGGTTGTAATGAAGGCTAAGGGATGGGTAGGACTATTTTGGCCAGAAATAGTGACTAAGTTCCTAAGCACTTTAATACATCACATTGTATCTTTGACATTCTTTTTTTTTCTTTCAACCTTTCTTCTTCTTTTCTTCGACCACCCTTGTTCTCCTATTTTTATTTTTCAATTTTAAGCACAACTCACTTTTCAGCTTTCTTTTCCTTTTTTTCTTTTCACAACATACCTCTTATGATAGAACTTTCTTTTTCATAACACATTCAGGCACCATTACATTTTAAAGCATCATACTCACCCAATTTCCTCTTATGTTGTCACATGACTCTTTCACTTTAAAGCACTTAGGAATTTGGATCAAATTATGGTCTTGAAAAAAAATGGATTAGGCTTACATACAAGGTTGTCAAAGAAATAGGCTAAAGGCTCAAAAGGGTTTAACTAGGATGATGTACATGGGTAGGTAAGACAAAGGTAAACATGTATAGGTTGCCAAAGAAATGCCTAAATCATCTCCTAAACTTACACTCCTTATTTTCGCTTTGCATGCATACCAGGCAAGTTCTAGCATCAGCCATAAACATAGAATATACGATTATTCTCACACACACAAGGCACATGGTCGACTTGATTGGAGGTAATATAGACTCTCGACCCAACAAGTGAAGGAATTGAATCACACAATATCACATAATGAGTCACCACTAGAGCCTAAACGTCTCAATAGTCATAATTGTAGCACATACTCTTGTTATAATCTCATGCTGCCTATTCGAATTATTTTATGCGAAGCTAAAAAAATTTACTCCTAAAAAAAACTTACAAAAAAACCGAACAAATAAAAAACAAAGTAAGCAAACATAGATGCGATAGAGAAATATAGCATGCGATACCGCCACCCCACACTTAAATGAGACACTGCCCTCAGTGGAAAATAAATACAAAGAACCTGGTCAGTAGGACTCTTCCTCAATGTCGGGGGTCATACCCCCTTCGTCGGAATCATCATAAGAGTCATCGTCCTCATAAGTTCCTTATACGTATCTTACTTAACTCCAAGTGTGAGTCGAGGTGTTTGCAGCGAGGAGGGTTCTCCTTGCTCCTTGCGGCCTCTTTTCTTGCCCTTTTGGGAAGTGGTAGCCTTCTCCTTGCCTTGTCTCTCTTTAGATGCCATCGTACCTGAGACTTGAAATAGTGTTAATGGTAGCACAATCTCAATGGATACAATCTATACATAAGCAGTAGGGGTACCACCCCACACTTAGTTTGTTGATACGAATTAGTGAAGTGAAAGTGGTCGATTACTTAGACTTCATCGACCTACATTTTAAGAGCTATATTCCAACAAGAAAATCAGAGATGTAACACTTCTTGCAATCTTTGCAATACTTTCATGTTAGATATATCAAGACTATGACATAGGGATTACATCATGGTATAGTTTCTATCAATAATCACAATCTCCTATGTCGGTAGGCAACTATAAGTCTTATTCCGATGAATGGGATATTCTTACATGCAAGTATCCAAGTGACAAGATTATGCAATGTTCATGACTATAGCAATTTTGCAAGTAGTATAACAATGCATCACAATCAAATTCAAGTCAGAAGTAAGTGAAGATCATCCTAACGTATATGTTCACTCACATGGTTGTGTATCAACAATCCAAACACATTAACATCACCAATGGTCTTTGAAGATGTATCAATTCATAATAGGCATAAAAACGTAGTACTTACGAAGTATAAATGAAGAACAAAGTAGTACTTACTTGGTTGAAGCCTTTGGATGATGTTCTTGTGAAGAAAAAGAGCAAAAGGAAACTTTTTGATAGGTTTTGGAGACTATAGGTGGTGCATAAGCTAGGTTTCCAATGTGTTTTTGGTTCAAGACTAAGTCTCATATTTATAAGAAAAGGTTGGGTCGAGTTTTGGCCCATTAAAATCGGATTTGGAGACCAAAAGTGACCATAGGCGGTGCCTAATGCTTTGCCTAGTTGAGCAGAATGCCATAGCATATGCCATGTATTTATTTAATAATGCCATACACTATGAGGCGCATTGTCTATGGAATTTAGAGACATATGTGCCGCATAGTCTATGGCATATGAGATCCTGAGACCTAATGCTATGGCATAGGCGGCGCATAGTCAAAAGCACACTTAGGAATGGGCGGCGCATAGTGTATAGCACACTAGATTCCGAGACCTTAGGCTATAGGATAGGTTTTGCATTGTTCGTGGCCTAGTTTTACCTAGGCCTAGCCTTCCTCGTTGCCTATTTAAGCATGAGTAATGCTTAATCCATACCCTTATGCATCCTTATACCTAACTTACCACCTTTACCATTCAATACATCCAAATCATCATTTGAAACCAATCTCCTCGTTGAATACCTCTTGTACCTATATTTGCTCAAAACAATAAAAACAATTAGTACGATGGGTTGCCTCCCACCAAGCGCCTTAGTTTTGGTCGTGGCACGACTCTTATTTTTGGATTTTCATTAATTAAAAACAAGACAAGTACTAGAATGAAAGAAAATGATAAACGATAAATGAAAAACAATAAACATTGGGTTGCCTCCCATCTAGCGCCTTATTTATTATCGTGGCATGACATGGTTACCTCGAGTACTCAGACTTCGTCGAGATAAATGGTGGATCATTTTCTAAAAGGATTTAGACGGCAATGAGGCTTACCTGTGGGCATGCGATCTTCTTCGAGATGGCTCATACGTTTCCCCGGAGAGTCACCAATTATATCATCAATAGTCCAACCCATAGCTATCTTGTATCTCTTCAGAGCAGAGATGAGAGCTTCTACGTGCTGTTCACTTAAATCATCTACTCTCTCCGGAAGTATATTTCTACTTTCCAAGAACACATACCTTAGATAATCGGGGAGCTCTTGTGATTCTAGCATTGATGGCTCATCAATGGGAGTCTTCGCTGTTGGTTGATTCTTGAGATCACAATCCGGTTGCTTAGGAGTATAAGACTCTATTTCTATTAGAGCACCCATAAGTTCTTCATAATCTTTATTATCCTTATGCTCAACATTCAGTAGCGCAACAGTCAATGGCTCATCAGTAGGCTGTTTCTCGATAGATAATACTTTTATATCCTCTTGATGAACATCAGCTACAGACAACTCATTCATATCTCTGGGCTGCTTCATGGCTTTGCATATATCAAACCGTACCACTTCGTCATTAATTCAAAACAAAAGCTTATTATCTTTCATGTCAATAAGCACACTTCCAGTTGCAAGGAAAGGACGTCCCAAGATTATGGGAACTTCCGAATCCTCCTTACAATCCAGAATAACGAAGTCGGCAGGAAAGATGAATGAAGAAACCTTCACCAACACATCATTCAAGATACCCACAGGTCGTTTTACCGACCTATCAGCCATCAAGAGCCTCATATCGGTTGGGGTCGGATCGCCTAACCCCAACTTCTTGTAGATGGATAGTGGAATCAAATTGATGCTAGCACCTAGATCGCATAGTGCCTTGGCAAAATCCAACGATCCAATTGTGCAAGGAATAGTGAAAGCTCCAGGATCTGCCTTCTTTTGAACTAGCGACCTTGTAGCGATTGCACTACAATGAGGAACATTATCCGCTAACTCATAACTTGCTGCCCGCTTCTTTGTCAATAGGTCCTTCATAAATTTCGCATACCCAGGCATTTGTTCAAGTGCCTCCACCAATGGAACATTAATGGTCAGCTGCTTTAACATATTCATAAATTTGCTGAACTTTGCATCATCCGCCACCTTCTACAATCTTTGGGGAAAAGGTGGTGGTGGGTATGGAAGTGTTATCTCCACGGTTTTCTTCTCCTCTTGCTTCTGTTTTTCCACTTTTTCAGGCTGCACAGTGCTGCATGTGGCGTCCTTGACGTCAGGAGTAGTAGTTGTGGCATCTTCTCCTTTTGCGTTGTCATCCATGTCCGCAACTTCATCAATCACTTGCTTGCATTTTGCTGAAGTTTCCATCACCTTACCACTTCTGGTAGTGATGGACATGCATGACCCATCATTCCTTGGGTTTTGCACAGTATCGCTAGGTAAGCCGGCCTTTCTTTGGTTGAGTGCTGCTGAAAATTGACTGAATTGCTGCTCTAGTTGTCTTATTGCAATGGAATGTGAGTCAACCAACTGATTCATTGAAGACAAATCGTTCTTCACCTCAGTTACGCCCATATTAGTTGCCTCCACTCCTTTTAGCAGCTTGGCCATCATATCTTCCATAGACATCTTTTCAGAACCAGACGCCTCAGCCTCATGATTTCTAGGAGGAATATACAAACCACTCCTGTCTGAATTATTCTTCCAACTACCTTGATCGCGGTCCTTGTATCCAGATTCATCATAATAGTTCCGACCTTGGTTTCCTTGGGCATTGCCTCGGAAACCCCCTTGATTATTCAAGTAATTGGCTTCTTCTTCAGAGTCGGATTTCTCTCTTCCTTTTGACGCAATAGCTTTGACTTTTTCGGTCTTCCCTGATAATAAATGCTTTGTAAGAAGATCCATTTATGTTTTCGTATGCGCTATATCTTGATCGCGCTCCTCTTCTCTTCTCCTTTGTTCTGCAGTCATGCTAATAGATAAAATGGGGCTTGCTACCTCAGAATCCCTGGTGTGCCAAGCTCTACTTTGCTTTGTCATCCGGTCTAGCATATTGCTTGCCTAAACAAAGGTGAGGTCCATAAATGATCCTCCAGCTGCATTATCAACCACTGGCTTAGTCCCCGAATTCAAAGCTCTGTATAATATCTCCATCAAGTGGACATTAGTCATATGATGGTTTGGGCACCGCATTAGCTTCGTCTTGAACCTCTCCCATGTCACATGGAGAGCTTCAGTTGGAAGCTGTCAAAAATTGGTGATCTCATCTCTCAACTGTGATCTTTTGGATGGCGGAAAGAATTTTTCTAGGAAAGCGTCTTTCAATTGCCTCCAATTAGTAATCGAATCAGGAGTCAGCCCATTCAACCATAGAGTTGCCTCGCCAGATAGAGACAATGGAAATAAGAGTAGTCGAATTGCATTCTATCCAACGCCAGGATTGTCGAATAACTTGCATGTAGAAATAAAGTTGATCAGATGCATATTCGGATCATCGCCTGCTAGTCCACCAAATAATCCCTTGAGTTGCAAAAGCTGAATCATGGCGCTAGTGATATTGAACTTTGCTCCAGGTGCCAAGGGTGGCAGAACAATGGCTCCTGTGGCACCAGCTTCATCCAAATCGTCATCATCATCATCAGAAGGAATTTGCACAGTTCGACAATCAGGTCTCAGTCACGCTTAACGATCTCTCCTCTGCATGGGTGCCGCCATCTCAGCAGTATGCCATGGGTTTAGTAGCTCTTCATCACCCAGATCCTTATCGTCAGGATTTGTTGCTCGCCTAGTGTTATCAATATTCTGTTGATGCACTTGAGCAGCCATCCTTTCAATTTCACGTTGTGCATCCTTTCAATTTCACCCAGATCCTTATCGTCAGGATTTGTTGCTCGCCTAGGGTTATCAATATTCTGTTGATGCACTTGAGCAGCCATCCTTTCAATTTCACGTTGTGCATCCATTGATGCACTGAACAAACCTGAATAAAACAAAAACAACTAAAAGTAAAGTACGAGAATCTTTGACCAAAGGGTCTAGTAATTATCACAAACTTGATTGACACTCGTATTCCCCGGCAACAGTGCCAATTTTTGATAACGCTCAATCTACAGCTCTCGTAAGAGTGTAAAGCGGTCGTTAGCAAATATAGAACCCAACCTAGGTTGGGTGTCGATCCCACAGGGAATAGCTTGGCCAACAAGTAAGCAAAATTACTAAACTTTTGGTGCAAGTCTCGTGAAAGGGGGGGATTCTTGTCGTGCAAGTAATGTAAACAAGTATCAAAGTAAAAGCTGAAAATAAAAGAAAGAATATTATGTAAGTTGTAAACAATGAGAATTGAAGCGTTGGGGTTATGTCCACCTTCTGAGGTATACGTCTCTATTGGCTATGAGTATGTAGAATTCTGACATGCAACTGCTTATAGAGAATTGTATTCGATGGTAAATCCAGGCGTCTTTCGACCTATTTGAGGATTATTTCACTTTAACTCTTTCGAGCTTAAAGCGTGTCTAACGGTACGAATTCTCTAAGAGGTTAGTCCAGTTACGGCACTAGCTTTTTAGTAGGAAATTTTAGGGGGTGACCCTACTACCTTGACATTATCTCTTTTCCAGACAAATAACCTTTCTTTCGAACAAGTTAAATGTTATACTGGCATTATTCTATGCGTCTGCAGCCACAAGAATTTGCATTAAGATGAAGAGAATAATGATATAAGCAGTATACGTGTCACGAACTCACAAACTCATAACAATAGATAGTATCTCATTCGGCTTCCATAACCCCAACAGAGAGGTTTAGTTACCCATGAAAGCAAAGGAGATCACGATTGACATTGTTGTTACACCACAAGATTGATAAATTTCGTGTATCTCAAGTATGGTGGGCGTTAGGTGTGAATTCCTTAGCAAGGTAACGATTCTCATGTTGCGGAAATTAAGAATAGATGAATAGAAGAAGAAAACTAGAATTAATGGAAAGATTAGAAGAGTTGTAGAATTGTTTGTAGTGTAGAATAAGAAAGGGGTAGAAAATGAATAAAAATCTCTAGCATGATAGGGTATTTATAATACCCATATCCTAATCCTACTAAGCTAATGAAATATCTAACCAAATCCTACTAGGCTAATGGAATACTTAACCCAATTGTACTAGGTTAATGTAACATTCTCCTAATCCAAATAAACTAATGAAATACTTAACCCAATTGTACTAGGTTAATGTATCATTATCCAAATCCAACTAAGTTACTGCAAGTCCCCAAAGTCTTCAGAAATGTTGTTTTAGCCCGGGACAGATTTTCCATGCATCACTTTTGGTCCTTTAGGCGTCCAAACTCCCTTTCCTTCCTTCGTGAGCTTTCTTTAGCGTCAAGTAAGACATAAAATGCTGAATTATGCATAATTTATACCTGAAACTTTACTAATCATGTTCGTTGGCTCATTTACAGGAAAAAGGACTAAAAGTGCATGAAATATATAATTTGTTCTCAAAACTAGGCATAAATATGGGCAAAATATATTGATATAGGCGCGTAATTTCATCTATCATCATCTAAGGGTTTAAAATCCTTAAAGTAGAGATAAAAAGGATAAATAAACAACCAAAAAAATCAATTCATAACCATAATACTCATGTTTTTAGCCTTAACCCCGAAAAAGGGTGTATAGCTACTCAAGGATGTAACTTTAATCACAATGAATGAATACATGTTAAAATCCATAAAAATCATATTAATTGAAGAAAAACCCTAATTTAAGTGTTCTCTAGTATCCTTTCAAGTCCCAAGGTCGTTCAAGGTATGAAACATAACAACAAGTTTCCTATTTATACTTGGACACAAGTCGCCGATTTTGACTTAGGGTCGTGCCATGTCCTTATTGTGGTGCCTAGGATCCATATAATACCCTAATCTCGGTGATATACTTATATTGGTAATTTGGTATGATTCCAAGGTTGTTTCACATCCCTAACGTGGTTCCTAAGGTCGTTGGGACATCAATAACTCCAAAATATCTATTTTCGGTCAAGCTTGTCCCAAGTGTTTGTCCATCCATTCCAAGCTTTATGGTGATGTCAATAATTTATTTACAGATTTTGTATCATCCATATATCATAATTATCAACTTACCAAGCATCCTAAAGCATCAAAAACCATGAATTAGAGCTCAAAACAACGTACAATCCAAGATGATGAACTAGTAACTTAAGCTAGTGTTGTCCTTTTGATCTTTAACTTAGTGTTTTGTCTCTTGGATTTTTTCAATTAAATATTATAAAATATAAATAAGGTATTACACACATAATTACTCAATTATACCCTTAGTAACACATTACAGACTATAATTTATCGAGATGAACTAAAATAACACATAGCTCAAGCTAATAACACTAGTTTTCTCATCTAAACTCTAAATGACCAAATTGATTCCAAATTTGATTCAAACACACCTTAAATATTAAAATAAATTAGTTCAATATTTAAATGTAATATTATATCATTAATAACTCATTAATCACATAAGATATACTCAAGATAAGGCTAAACAAGCATAGATAATGATATTAAGGTGCAAAAATCCACCTCAGATCAGCTACCTTTATTATAGACACTGAGTATATCAGAGTTTTTTGCTTTATTAGAGTTTTGAGACTTCCCCTTTCCACGTCCACTCATAGTTTGGTTATTGTGGGTAGGTCTTTTGTTGAGGTTTCGAATAATGCTCGGGTAATGGAGGATATGCATTATGAGGCCCAAGGGAAAATGATAGAGGCCAAGATATTAGGGAAGTTTCAGTGGGAAATATAGTAGTTCCTAATTTAGAGGTAGTATTTCTTATAGTAGGTATTATCCGTGTCCATCCTTATCTTCAGAGTTAGCCCAATCGACTAATTCAGGCAGCTCTTCAGATTACTAATAGAGGCCAGCCTAGTGCTAGTGATCGCCTTGGTTTGGTTGGTGGCCATCCTTTGAGGGATTCATCTTTCAGCTATTCTAATCATAGTGGTTACTTCAGGTCATCCAGATTAGGTCTGGTTTAGCTCAGAGAGCAAGTTATCATTTTAGATCTTCTAGTCAGTATTCTCATGAGTGCCCTAGTAGTGGGGTAATTGTTTCTTTAGCTCAGAGTATTTCTATTATTCAGTTTATCCCTCATATAGAGGTTGTTCTTAGGATCATAAAGGTAGTTTCCAGGGTACTCGAGGAGGTTCTCTGGCAAGAAAAATAGGAGGTCAGTTAGGAGCCTAATCAGGTGGTGGGTGTGGTCAGTTATATATTGTACCAACTAGACCCAAGGCTAAGTATTTGGATGTTGTTATTACTGGTATAATTTTGGTGTGCCGTTAGATGGCCCTTACTTTATTTTCTTTGGGATCCACATATTCTTATATATCTGCTTATTATGCTCTATGGTTAGAGTTATCTTAGGATTTACTATCTATTTCCTTGAGTGTATCTACTCCCGTAGGTATTTCCTTAGTAGTGGGTTGGGTATGCAGGTCCTATGTTATGACAGTTAGAGATGTTGATACTCATGTTGATCTTATTATTTTGGATATAATGAATTTTAATGTAATTTAAGGCATGGACTAGTTATCCTACTATCATGTTGTCATGGATCATTTTGCCAGAACTATCACCTTAGCCATGCTCACCTACCTTCAATCATATGGTAGGGAATGGTTAGCCATGAGCAAATAGGGATTATTTCTTATATTTATGCTAGGAGTCTTATTCAGAGAGTTTGTGAGTCTTATCTCACTTATATTTGTGACACTAGTGTGAAGACTTCATTGTTAGACTCTGTTCTTATAGTTTTTGAGTTTGCTAATGTGTTTCCTACCGACCTGCCTAGTATTCTCCCTATTAGTGAGCTTGAATTTACTATTGATCTCAAGCCTAGCACCCAACCTATTTCTGTGGTACCTTATCGTATGGATCCTACCAAGCTTAAGAAACTAAATTCTCAGCTTTAAGATCTTCTTGGTAAGGTTTTTATTAGACTAAGTATGTCTCCTTACGGAGCTCCTATGTTGTTTGTGAAGAATAAAGATGGCTCCATATGTATGTGTATTTACTATCGGCATCTTAATAAGGTGACGGTGAAGAACCATTATCTTATGCCATATATTGATGATTTATTTGGCCAGTTTCAGGGTACAACAGTGTTCTCTAAGTTTGATTTAATATTTGGTTACCATCAATTGAGGATTTAGGTTGAGGAGATCCCAAGGATATCTTTTAGGACCCATTATGGTAATTATGAGTTCTTGGTGATGTCATTTGGCTTGACTAATGCCCCAGTCGCATTTATGGATTTGATAAACTGACTGTTCAAACCTTATTTAGATTTTTTTATGATTGTTCTCATCGATGACATCTTTGTATAGTTGTGGAGTAGAGAAGAGCATGCACAGTATTTGAAAATTATGCTCCGAACTTTGAGAGATCATATGTTTTTTGCCAAGTTCCTTAAGTGTGAATTGTGGTTGGAGTCGATGATATTCCTTAGATATGTGGTGTCTAAGGATGGTATTATGTGGACCTATCTAAGATTGAGGCAATTCGTGATTGGGATACACCGACCTCTCCGATTGGGGTCCATAGCTTCTCTAGCTTGGCCAATTACTATAGATGATTTGTTAAGGGTTTTGCTACTATTTCAGTGCCTATGACCTGATTGACTCAAAAATAGGTTCCTTTATGATGGTTCAAGGAGTGTGAGTTAAGCTTTGAAAAGCTCAAGTATTTTCTTACTTATCTCATCTTCTATCTCTTCCTATTGAGGGTGAGGGATCACAGAGTTTTGTGATGCTTATAGTGTTGGTCTAGGTTGTGTTTTGATGCAGGGGGTCTTTGTGACAACTTATGGTCTATGAGTGTAACTACCCCACTCATGATTTAGAGTTACCAGTGGTAGTTTTTATGCTTAATATTTGAAGACATTATCTTTATGGTATGCATTGTAAGATTTTCACCGATCACCACAACCTTCAGTATCTAATGGATCACGGGATATTCATTCCTTAGCCAACTTGATGTTTCTTCTTGATATTTTAGATCCCAAGAGGATTCTTGCTAGTGTTAAGGCAAAGTCTTCATTATTTTAGCATATTCTGAATAATCAGTTTGAGGATAGTAAGCTTTGATTCCTTCAGGGTTAGATGTTGAGAGAAGAGTTTTGAGAAAATCACCATAGATTCTAAGGGTGTCTTGCGATTTGATGGTCTCATTGTGTTTTGAGGATTGATGACTTGATTCAGTTGATTCTTTATAAGGCTTACAACTTTAGATATTTTATTTATCAGGGCACAACTAAGACGTACAAAAATTTGAGACAATATTATTGGTGGAGTGGTATAAAGAGTGATGTAGAGAACGTTATATCTCATTGCCTTTGTTGTCAGCAAGTAAAAGTTGAGCATTATCGACCAGGTATATTGACTCAGAGGTAACCCATTCTCGAATGTAAATGGGAGAGTATTACAATGGATTTTATTAGTGGTTTGGCTCGTACTTCCAATGGTTCTAATGGTATTTGGTTCATCGTGGATCGATTAACCAAGTCAGCTTATTTTTTCCCATTCATATGTCCTTCAATGTTGAGAGGTTAGCTTGTATCTATGTGCATGAGATAGTCCATTTCATAGTGTGCCCATCTCTATTATTTTGCACTGAGGTTCCTTGTTTACTTCTAACTTTTGGAGAGATTTTCAAGAAGAGTTGGATACTCAAGTGAATCTTAGTACTGCCTTCCATCTACAGATTGATGACCAGTCTGAGTGGACTATTCAAGTGCTCGAGCATATACTCTGAGACTATTTTATAGGTTTTGGACGCCAGTGGGAGGATCACTTAGCCATGGCAGAGTTTGCTTATAATAATAGGAGATTTCATTCTCTATTTAGGTAGTTTAAGACTTCCGAGGTTCAACCCCGTAGTATTGATTTGCTTCAGAAGTCGTTGGATAGATTCAAGGTGAATCAGGAGAGGTTGAGTACAGCTCAAAGTAGGCAAAAGACCTATGTATACAATAGACTCCGTGCCTTTAAATTTGGAGTTTGTTATCGAGTATTCCTCTGCGTATTACCTATGAAAGGTGTGTTGAGGTTTAGGAGAAAGGGTAAACTCAGTCCTAGATATATTGGACCTTTTAAGATTTTTCATACAGATGGTGGGGTGGCTTATGATTTAGCTTTACCTCCAGATTTTGCTACAGTCCATCCAGTTTTCTATGTTTCCATATTACAGCAGATCTATCTTATGTTCTTTGATAGAACTCAGTCCAGTAGGATAAGCGGTTGACCTTTATGGAGGAGCCGGTGCTTATTTTTTCTAGTGATTTTAGGAGGTTGCACACTAGGGAAATTGAGAGCAAGATATTGTTCAGGTTCAGTGGAGGCATTGCCCAGTAGAGGAGGGTACTTGGGAGATTGAGAGCAAGATATTGACCCAGTATCCTTACTTGTTCGAGACTTCAAGTATATCCTAATCCTTAACTTTTGCTAATTAAAGTTCCTTTAGTAATAATTATTATAATGACCTTTTAGGTCATTTTCCATAGTTTTACTTATTTTTCTATTAGAGATTTTATATAGCTTCCCTAAGTTATTTTGAACTTGCTGGAACTTATAGTTCAATTATCGGGCAGTTCGTTTGGTTTTCAGAACCAATTCCATATTTTGAAGTCTTCACTGGTTCCAAATGTCCACCGGATGAAAACTTCAGTTAAATGACCTCGAATGTAAATTTTGACTATCCCAACAACTCTAGAATGTTGATTTTTGGCTAGAAGGACTCTTACTTCAGGTCTCGAGGTACCCAAGCTCATTTGACCTATTGGTCATAAAGTTAAGAAATTGAAAATTAGGTCTGGGACCCATATTTCATCGAAACAACCTCGGATGGAAATTTTGAGTGAGTCTGAAATGTTGAATTTGGTAACTACATAGTTCATTTGTGTATATGGGATTTCAGATGAATATCAAGGGCTTGGCTAATATCTTATATTTTGGTGCTTCACGATCGTAATGGCTTTTGTTGTGATCATGACTCTTTAAGTAGGGTAGAAAGTGTCATAATTATGACACTTTTAGTTGCAAACGTGACTCCTTAACCAGTATGCCAGGCCATGATCACGATAAGGGTATATCGTGATAGCGATTTTTGACCCTATTGCCATGTATGGAGATCACAAATATTGGGCCACGATCGCAGGACTCGAGAACCTAGAAAGGGTATAAATATCACATTTTAGCACAATTATGCTCATTCTTCACCCATTCTTTTGAGTTTGAAACCCTAAAAAGGGAGATACCTTGAAATTGGTGCTTGTAGATGGATTAGTAGCTTGTCTAACACATATTTACGCGATCATCCACCAATTTAAGGTAGGATTTCAACTTTTTCATGGTAGAAATTTTCATTTATTGTTCAATTATCCCAAAAACCTTAGGGCTTGATTTTAGCCCCAGAATAGCTCAAAATTCACCCATTTTAAAGAGTAATAACTCATTGATCATGATGGAACATTGGGTTGATTTCAAAAACATAATTTTCCATAAATGGGACCCATATGGGAATTTTGATTAATTTTTTAACCCAAAGCACTATAGTGTAATATGGGTATCATTATTATCCTATTGATGCTTAGAAGGTGGTTTTGATAGTTTGGTATCTTGTTAAAGCTTCTCAAAAGGGAAAAGTATAGATTTAGTGAATTGTTGAGTTGTCTTAGACATTGAGGTAGGCTAGGTTTTACCCCTTGTTATGAGCTAATTCATAATATGATTATGATATTGTGTTAGATTTGGGATGGGTTTTAGGTGTTGGTATGATGAATTGTAATGCTTGGGTTAATTATACCATTTAGGCCATTCGAGAACTGTAATTTAGGTATAATTAACCTAGTTGCTCATACTTTAGGTGAATTTCCTATCTTAGGGATAAATAAAATGTATTTAATATCTAAAAATGGATTTAGATAGCTTAAGCCTAGTTTGGGTAAAGTTTACCTGAAATGCAATTTTGGGGATTAGGAGTAGGCCCTTAACCCACCTTAGGCTAAGATATATGTTAGTTTATGTAGACCTTTATATGCTTGTTAGACTCTTGGAATTGCTTATTGGGGTAACATTGAGAAACTTTGACACTTGATGGATAGGTTGGTAGATTCGAGGGTTGATGTCTATTGATTATGCTATTGATGATACTATTAATTATGTTGACATATTTATAATTATCGATTTGATTTCAGAAGATACATATGATATTCATGATATTTACCCAGCTCGATTCCAGAGGATGGTTATGACTTTAATAATATATTTATCAGTTTAAATCCTGTTATTGATTATATATCTATCGGTTCAAGTTTAACTATTCATTATATTTACCGGTTTAAGTTCGGCTATTGATTATATGTATTTCAATTGAGTCTAAATACGCATATTATCCTATGATGGTATATTTATTATGATATGATGATATTGGGAGTAAAATTGATAATATTGCTAAGTCTAAAATAATAAAATGGTTATAATATGGTATGATAAAGATGGATACTAGTAAAAAATGATTAGTTGATAAGTATTGATTCATTGTCAAATGATGAATATGGACAAGCGATGGCTATAGTGTGGCATGACTTAGATGAATTCCAATTGTATTATAAGAGTTGATAAATAACGGTGATGGTTTATTCTATCTTGTTTGTACCTTCCAGGATTATGGGGGCTTGCGATGGGATATTTACTTCTTTTGCACTAATTTGAATGTGGGAGACAATTTTGTAGATATGATTGCTTGTGTTGATTCTTTATGTTACATTATGCTATTATTATATTTTATTACTTGTTTATGCTCAACAATAATGGAGTTACTTCAAGTTTGTCTATACCTTAACTTAGTTATGCTATCTTACATTTTTATCATATTAATATTATGATTTAGCTCAGTCGACCGATGATGCCTACTGTGTACCTGTGGTTTTGGAACTAATACTACACTTCTTTACCTTTTTGGTATAGATTTGATTACTAGTTGTCGACGTTGATTGATGATCGTGCTTAGTTAATATCCTAAGACAGGGTGAGCTCTTGTAGTTGGAGTCACCTATTTCCTTCTATCTTTCATGTCTAGTCTTTAGATTCAAGACATGATTATGTTGACTATTTTAAGACTTGTGTTGTATTATTATTACTAGATGCTCTTGTACTGGCTCTACCAGGTTGTGGGATAGTATTTATATTGACTGTCTTTGTCTATTTAAATATTATGCTTATTGATAATTTGCGTTGTTGATTTTTCTCTATATTGGACATTTTCCACCAAGTTAAACCATTGTGTTTAAATCCAAGTAACAGTTTGGCTTACTACTGGTAGATTAGAGTAGCTGTCATTATGACTCATAAATTGAGTTGTAACACTGCGAGTCAAGGGGCATTATTTCTTATGTTTGAGCTAGGAGGCTTATTTCAAGAGGTTACGAGTCATATCTTTCTTATGTTCATAATGTTAGTATGGAAAGTCTATTGCCTGACTTTGTTCATGTAGTTTCTAAGTTTTCTAATGCGTTCCCTACTAACCTGCCCGGTATCCCTCCTATCTATGATATTGAGTTTGTTATTGATCTTGAGCCTGGCATGTGACCTATTTATTTAGCACCTTACCATATGGCTCCTGCCGAGCGTAATGAGTTAAATTCTTAACTTCAAGATCATTTTTGTAAGAGTTAAATTTTCAACTTCGGCATTTTATATCCTAGATGAATCTTAATTCTAGACAGTGTAGATGGATAGAGTTTCTTAAGTTTTATGATATCTTTATATTGTATCATCCGGGTAAGACGAATGTGGAAACAAATTCCTTGAGACTGAAGGTTGTGAGCATGGATAGCTTGGCTTTTATTTTAGTTTCTTGGAGGCTATAGGAATGGGACATTCAGTCTTTAGCCAACTTGATAGTTCGCCTTGATATTTTAGACCCTAGGAGGATTTTTGCTAGCGTTGAGGCGAGGTATTCAATCTTTTAGCAAATTCGTGATAGTTAATTTAAGGATAGTAAGCTTTGCTTCCTCCATCATCAGGTGATGAGAGGTGATTCTGAAAGTATCACCCTAGATTTTGAGGGCATTTAGAGATTTCATAGTTGCATTTGTGTTTCGATGATCAATGACTTGATCTAGCTAATTTTGCATTAGGCTCACAACTTTAGACATTTTATTCATATAGGCACAATGAAGATGTATAGAGATTTGAGATAGTATTATTGATGGAGTGGCATAAAAAGAGATATGGCGAATTTTGTATCTCGTTGCCTATGTTCTCAATAGATAAAGACTGAGCATCAACGACCAGGTGGATCGACTCAGAGGTTGCCCATTGTCGAATAGGAATAAAAGTAGATTACCATGGATCTTGTTAGTGGTATGTCTCATGTTTCCCATGGTTCCGATGGTATTTGGGTCATCATAGGTCGATTGACCAAGTTGGTGCAGTTCATTTTTATTCAAATGTCCTTCAGTGCTCAGAGGTTAGCCCATTTCTGAATGCATGAGATAATCAATTTGCATAGTGCGCCTATATCTATTATTTCGGATTGAGATTTTGTGTTTAATTCTAGTATTTAAAGAGCTTTTCAATAGGAGTTGGCAGGTGGATCTAAGTACAACATTTCATCCTCAGACCAATAGACTGTCCGAGCAGACTATTTAGGTGCTGGGGGATATGCTCCGAGCCTGTGTTATTGATTTTGGAGGCCAATGGTAGAAACACTTAGCCTCAGTAGAGTTCATAAATAACAACAGTTATCATTCAAGTATTGAGATGGAGCCATTTGGGTTTTGTATGGTAGGAGATATCACTCTTCAATTGGGTGGTTTGAGACTTTTGAGGTTTGACCTCGTGGCATTAATTTGCTTCAGGATTTATTGATAGAGTTAGGGTAGTTCAGGAAAGGTTGAGAGCAACTTAGAGTAGGCAAAAGGCTGATGCATACTGTAGACTCTGTGCCTTAAGATTTTAAGTTGGTGATAGAGTATTCCTCTAAGTGTCGCCCATAAAAGGTGTGATGAGGTTTGGCATGAAGGAAGAGCTCAGCCCTAGGCATATTGGACCTTTCGTGATTCTTCGTACAGTTGGTGAGGTGTCTTATGAGTTATCTTTACCTCCAGATTTTGCTATTTTCCATTCAGTTTTTCATGTTGTGACGACACATTTCTTATCCGTATTATGTGCCTAGATGGGAATCAGTCCAGCTAGATGAGCGGTTGAACTTCGTGGCTAAGTGATGTAGGCGGTTATGCACTAGTGAGATTCTTGTAGTTAAGGTTCAGTGGAGGCACTGCCCAATGAATAAGGCCACTTAGGAGATCAAGAGCGATATGCATAACCAATATCCTTACCTGTTTGAGACTTCAGGTACATCCTAATCTTTAACTTTTGCGGATGAAAATTCCTATAGTAGTGGATATTGTAGTGACCTTTCTGGTCACTTTCCATATTTCCACTTATTTTTATCGTTGGAGCTTCTCTATAGTTGCCCCAAGTTATTTATGACTTATTGGAATAGATATTTCAATTATTGGGCAGTTCGTTAGATTTTTAAGCCCAATTTCCTATTTTGAAGTCTTCGCTAGTTCCAAATGGCCATCAGACAAAGACTTCTGCTAAACAACCTCAAATGCAAATTCTGGCTATTCCAGCAGCTCCAAAATATCAATTTTAGGCTAGGTGGACTCATAGTTTGGGTCCCGAGACACTCGAGCTCATTTTGCCCTATCGATTTAAAAGTTAAGAAATTGGAAATTGGGTGAGAGAGACCTATATTTCATCGAAACAACCTCGGATGGAAATTTTGACTTTGGCAATGAGTCTAAAATATCGAATTTGGTATGATTACATAGTCCGTTTGCGGATACGCGATTCTAGATGAATCCCGAGGCTTGACGGAGACTTGGAAAATTCTAAGTCTACTACTGTATCAGGTGCAACGCAATAGCGATGCTTTGGGGTCGAGGTCGCGACTCCTTTGAGCATGGTAGAAAAGCCGCAATAATGTTCTAAGTATTGCCATCGTGATTCACTTACATAGTCCTAATATACCGTGATCGCGAACATCGGGCCGCGATAGCGAGACCCGAGCACTTGGTATGGGTATAAATAGATCCTCTTTGTATGATTTTGCCCATTCTTCATATATTCTAAGATAGATAAGACCCTAATTAGAGACATAACTTAAAATTAGATCTTTCGGGTGATTTGGAAGCTTGTCTAACACTTGTTTATGCGATTATCTTACAATTTGTGGTAAGATTTCACACTTTTCATGGTAGAATTTTTCATTTCTTGTAAAAAATAACCAAAACCATAGGAGCTTGATTTTAGCCCTAAATTAGCCCATTTTTTAGGATAATGATTCCATGAGCAAGTGGTAATGTTGGGTTGGTTTCGGAAATGTTATTTTTCATAAATAGGACCTATGGGATTTTGATGTGATTTTTGGACCCGAACCATAATAGTTCAAGATGGGTATCATTATTCTCGTATTGATGAGTAGAATGTGATTTTGATAGCTTGGCATTTTGTGGAACCTTCTCGAAAGGAAAAAGAGGTGATTTACAGATCTTATAAGCTTTCTTCGACATCCAGGCAGGCTAAGTTTTATCCCTTGTTAGATTGAGATAATTCATAGTATGATTATGATATTATGTTAGATATGGAATGGATTTTAGTTGTTGGTATGCTAGATTGTAATACTTTGGTTAGTTGGTTTGGTTAGGCTATTTTGGATAGTGTTTTGGGTATAATTAGCCTAGTTAATCATACCTTAGGTAAGTCGACCTTGTAGGTTTATACTTTGGTAAAAAATGCTTCAGTTACTAACTAATGAGAATATTTCCTTAGTCACTTGGCTTTAGCATGAAATTTACCCAAATTGCTAATATATTAGGTGGAATGAACTTAGTTCCTCTATATTAGGATGGATTGCTATCCTAGGGATACTTATGGCTTGTTCAATAGCTAACAGTGGATTTAGATACCTTAGCCTAGTACGAGGTAGACATTACTTGGTAAATAATTTGAGTATTTAAAAGTAAGCTCTTCAAGCTACCTTAGGCCAAGACTTGTGATAGTTATTGAAGACCCTTTGATACGCTTGTGTACATCTAGAGAGATGGTTATTTCAATGATATTTAGATTCCTTGGTATTATTGGTTAAGATAGATGACGTTGAAAGTAATTCTTAAAGAGTATGCCATGAATGAGTTATTGATTAAACTTCTGTTATTGAGGATATTTTAAATATGCTATTGTTTTGGATAGTGATTGGTTTACCGAATATACTATTGAATAAGCTCTTGATTATAATATTGATGAAGACATAAATTATGCTCTTGACTGAGCCAACAAATGAACTATTAACTACGCTAGTGATCATGCCTGGTGATATCTTATTGTTTATGCTATTGTCCATATTATAGGTCATGCTTAATGACTATATTGGCGATCAAGATATTGATTATGCTATGAATAAGCTATAGATTATGCCATGAATTAGCTAATGATCAAGATATTGATAAGTTATTGATTTTACAAATGACAAGGTATCTATTATGCTAATTATACGCCATTAATTAAGCTATTGATAAGTTATTACCTATGCTTGATAGTATATATTGATTATGTTAGAGGTCATGTCTAAATATTGGCAAATACATTATGGATTATGATAAAGAGCATGCTCATTGCTTATATTAGAGATTATGCTATTTTTCCATCAATTTTCATCCCATTTCATTTGAAATTCTTAAAAATTAGGTCCTTAAATCTTTAGAACTTAGGGTCTAATTTGGGTCCTAATTAATGCACCATTTGTGCTCAAATCTTAAGCACACATTCCTTTTTCTTTGAGGGACCTCATGACGAATTCAATTTTGAATTTAATTTCTGGGCCACACCGTGTCCTATTCTTGATCGGAATTCTGACTTGACCCTTTATATAGTAATATGGGTCTTAGTTTACTCATATTGATATGTAGATTATTATTTTAGTAGAGTGGAATCATTTTGAATTTGTGAAGCAAAGACGACCAATTTATGAATAACTCAATACTTGCTATTCAGTATCGAGGTAGGCTTCAATCTACTTTTCTTTATGAGATGATGTGTAGTGTAGATTGTATGTTAGGTGGGTATGATAGGACATTTTTATGATTATAGTAGCATAAATAAGCCAAATTTAGGATTTGTCCTATCCCTTTCTGAGTACTAAATCTTGTACCGATCCACATCCCTAGCCTTAGATCCTACCCACCTAGTCTCCTGAATACACGTAGTATTTATCCTCCTCTTATTCAGAAGACTAGGTGGGTAGGATCTAAGGCTAGGGATGTGGATGGGTATAAGCTTTGGTACTCGAGGAGGGATAGGCGTCAGAATGGAGTCTGCATCTTAGTGGATGAAGAGCTTAGAGGTCAAGTAGTGAAAGTTAAGAGGGTCAGTGATAGGCTAATGAAGATTAAGCTGGTCTTGGGGGGGTTACATTACATGTATGTAGTATTTATACACCGCAGATGGGATTGGAAGAGGAGGTAAAGGCGAGATTTTGGGAAGATTTGGATAAGGTGGTGAGAAGTGTGCCTAGCACAGAGAAGATTATCATAGCAGGGGACTTCAATGGGCACATTGGGGTCCTACCTGGAGGCTATGAAGATATGCATGGTGGTTTTGGCCTCAGTGTTAGAAATGGCGAGGGAGCGGCCTTATTGGATTTTGTGAAGGCCTTTGAGCTAGTGGTTATGAAATCGACTTTCTTGAAGAAGGAGGATCACTTGATTACCTTTTAAAGTATGAAACCCAAGATTCAGATTGACTTTCTGCTACTTAGGAAGGGGGATAGGGTGCTATGTAAGAACTATAAGGTCATTCTGAGTGAATACCTCTCGACCCAGCATAGGATGTTAGTGATAGACTTGCCTATCAAAAAAAGGAAGAAGAGATAGGTCGGGAAGGGTCGATTTAGAATTAAGTAGGGTAGCTTGAGATCAAAAATTGCACTGGAGATAGGGGAAAAGGTGGCGGGTATGGGGGCGTCGGAGGACAAGGTAGATATGGACTATGTGGGATAGGGTGGCCAGCTACATCACAGAGACTTCTAAAGGTGTATTAGGTGTTTTGAGGAGCCGAGAAGGTCGGCATAAGGGGGACTGGTGGTGGAATAAAGAAGTCAAGAAGAAAGTAAAGATCAAGAATGGGGCGTATGTTGAGTTGATTGAGAGTAAAGATGAAGAAGAGAAATGGGTAAATAGGGAGGTGTACAAGGTAGCTAGGAAGGAGGATAAGTTGGTAGTTACAGCTACCAAATCAGTAGTGTTTGAGCATTTGTATGATAGGTTAGAGGAGAGAGGAGAGGATAAAAGGTTTCTATAGGCTTGCAAAAGTTAGAGAGCGGAAGGGTCATGACATAGATCAAGTGAAGTGCATTAAGGAGGAGGATGGTAGTGTTCTGGTGGAGGATGCTCATATTAAGAAGAGATGGAAGGACTACTTTCATAGATTTTTGAATGAGGAAGGGTACAGAGGCATTGAGCTAGAGAGCTAGAGCATTCGGAGGAGAGCCGTAATTTCAGCTACTATAGGCGTTTTAGGGTAGAGGAGGTCAAAAAAGCTATTTGTAAGATGCAGAGTAGTAGGGCGACGGGGCCGGATGAGATTCCGGTGGATTTTTAGAAGTATGCGGGTGGGGCAGGGCTTAGGTAGTTGACAGATTTATTTAATGATATTTTTAAGACTACGAAAATGCTTGAGGCTTGGAGATGGAGTACGATGATTCCACTTTATAAAAATAAAGGTGATATTCACAGTTACAACAACTACAAGGGTATTAAGCTGTTAAGTCACACTATGAAGATTTGGGAGAGAGTGCTTGTGCGGAGATTGAGGAGGGTTGTGTCTATTTCAGAGAACTAGTTTAGATTTATGCCTGGTCATTCAATGATAGAGGCAATCCATTCGGTGAGGAGATTGGTGAAGCAGTATAGAGAAAGAAAGAGGGACTTACACTTGGTGTTTATTAACCTAGAAAATGTGTATGATAAAGTTCTGAGGGAGGTTCTTTGGAGATGAGAGAGGTTCTGGTGGCGTACACCAGAGTTATTAAGGACATGTATAGTAGAGGGAAGACCAGGGTAAGGATGGCAGAAAGAGACTCAGACCATTTTTTGGTCGAGATAGGGTTGCATCAGGAATCGACACTTAGTTTATTCCTATTTGCAATGGTGATGGACGTGTTGACATGGAGTATTCAAGGCAAGGTGCTTTGGTGTGTACTATTTATGGATGATGTAGTGCTGATTGATGAGACGCAAAGGGGCGTGAATGACAAATTGGAGGTTTGGAGGCAAAACTTTGAGTCGAAGGGGTTCAGGTTGAGTAGGTCCAAGATAGAGTATTTGGAATTCAAGTTTAGTGACTTGAGGTATGAGAAGATGTGGTGGTAAGATTGGACTCCCAAGATATTTGTAAGAGAGATAGTTTTAAGTATCTTGGGTCTTTGATCCAGGGGAATAGTGAGATTAATGAGGATGCCACCAATTGTATTGGAGCAGGTTGGATGAAGTAGAGGCTCACCTCGGGGGTGCTGTGTGATAAGAAAATGCCCCTTAAGCTTAAAGGAAAATTCTATAAAGTAGCAGTCCGTCTGTCCATGTTGTATGGTGCGGAGTGTTGGCCAGTCAAAACCTCCCATATCCAAAAAGTCAGGGTGGAAGAAATGAGGATGTTACATTGGATGTCTGGGCTTACTAGAGGGGACAGGATTAGGAATGAGATTATCTAAGAGAAGATAAGAGTGGTATCGATGGAGGACAAGATGTGAGAAGAAAGGCTGAGATGGTTTGGACATGTGATGAGGAGGGGCGCGGATGCCCCAGTGCATAGGTATGAGAGACTAGCATTGGATGGCTTCAGGAGGAGTAGAGATAGGCCAAAAAAATATTGGAGAAAGGTGATCAAACATGACATAGAGCAGATGCAGCTTGATGATAGGCGGATTTACACGCCTATATCAATATATTTTGCCCATATTTTAGCCTAGTTTTGAGAACAAATTATATATTTCATGCACTTTTAGTCCTTTTTCCTATAAATGAGCTAACGAACATGATTAGTAAAGTTTCAGGTATAAATGATGCAAAATACAGCATTTTATGGCTTACTTGACGCAAAAGAAAGCTCACAAAGGAAGGGAAGAAAGTCTACACGCCTAAGGACCAAAACTGCTGCATGGAAAATCTGTCCCGGGCTAAAACAGCATTTCTGAAGACTTTGGGGACTTACAGATACAAATATGGATTTTAACAATGATACATTAACCTAGTACAATTGGGTTATGTATTTCATTAGTTTATTTGGATTAGGAGAATGTTACATTAACCTAGTACAAATGGGTTAAGTATTTCCTTAGTTTAGTAGGATTTGGTTATTTATTTCATTAGCATAGTAGGAGTAGGATAGGAGTATTATAAATACCCTATCATGCTAAAGATTTTTAATGAAGTCCTCCCTTAGTGGAGAGGGAAGTCCTCCCTTAGTGGAGAGGCAATCCTCCCTTAGCGGAAAGACACATTCTACTTCTCAATTACAACTCTTCTAATCTTTCCATTAATTCTATTCTTCTTCTATTCTTAAATTCCATAATAAGAGAATCGTTACCAAGCCAAGGAATCACGCCACACGCCTATCACCTAATCCACACGCCATTACTCAACAATAACAATGCAAATCGTGATCTCCTTTGCACTCATGGGTAACTAAACCTCTCTGTTGGGGTTATGGAAGCCGAATGAGATACTATCTATTGTTGTGATTTTGTGAGTTCGAGACACGTATATTGCTTATATCATTATTCTCTTCATCTTAATGCAAATTCTTGTGGCTGCAGACGCATAGAATAACGCCAGTCTAACATTTAACTTGTTCGCGAGAAAGGTCATTTGTCTGGAAAAGAGATAATGTCAAGGTAGTAGGACACCCTTTCCTATTAAAAAGCTAGTGCCGTAACTGGACTAACCTCTTGGAGAATTCGTACCGTTAGACACGCTTTAAGCTCGCGAGAGTTAAAGTGAAATAGTCCTTGTTTAGGTCGCGAGACGCTTGGATTTACCATCGACTACAATTCTCTATAAGCAATTGCATGTCAAGACTCTACACACTCATAGCCGATAGAGACGTATACCTCAGAAGGTGGACATAACCCCAACGCTTCAATTCTCATTGTTTACAACTTACGTAACAATCTTTCTCTCTTTACTTTGCTATTTTCAGCTTTTACTTTATTGTTTTCGTTACACATTACAATCCCCCCTTTTACGAGACTTGCACCAAAAGTTTAGTAATTTTGCTTACTTGTTGGCCAAGCTATTCCCTGTGGGATCGACACCCAACCCAGGTTGGGTTCTATATTTGCTAATGACCGTTTTACACTCACAAGAGCTGTAGATTGAGCGTTATCAAAAATTGGCGCCGTTGCCGGGGAATACGAGTGTCAATCAAGTTCGTGATAATTACTAGACCCTTTGGTCAAAGATTCTCGTACTTTTACTTTTAGTTGTTGTTTTTGTTTTATTTAGGTTTATTCAGTGCATCAATGGAGGCACAACATGAAATTGAAAGGATGGCTGCTCAAGTGCATCAACAAAATATTGATAACCGTAGGCGAGCAACAAATCCTGACGATGAGGACGATCTGGACGGACCTGGTGCCACCGGAGCTATTATTCTTCCGCCATTAGCACCTGGAGCAAAGTTCAATATCACTAGCACCATGATTCAGCTTTTGCAACTCAAGGGATTATTTGGTGGACTAGCAGGCGATGATCCGAATATGCATCTGATCAACTTTATTTCTACATGCAAGCCATTCGACAATCCTGGCGTTGGACAGAATGCAATTCGACTGCGCTTATTTCCATTGTCTCTGTCTGGGGAGGCAACTCTATGGTTGAATGGGCTGACTCCTGATTCTATTACAAATTGGAGGCAATTGAAAGACACTTTCCTAGAAAGATTCTTTCCGCCATCCAAAAGAGCACAATTAAGAGATGAAATCAGCAATTTTCGGCAGCTTCCCTCTGAAGCTCTCCACGAAACATGGGAGAGGTTCAAGACGAAGCTTATGCGGTGCCCAAATCACCATATGACCAATGTCCACTTGATGGAGATATTATACAGATCTTTGAATTCGGTGACTAAGCCAGTGGTAGATAATGCAGCAGGTGGATCATTTATGGACCTCACCTTTGTGCAGGCAAGCAATATGCTAGATCGGATGACGAAGCAAAGTAGAGCTTGGCATACCAGGGATTCTGAGGTAGCAAGCTCTACTGTATCTTTTGGCATGACTGCAGAGCAGAGGCGAAGACAAGAAGATCGTGACCAAGACATGGCTCACATGAAAACACAATTGGATCTTCTGACAAAGCACTTATTATCAGGGAAGACCGAAAAAGTGAAAGCTGTAGCGCTAACAGGAAGATACGAATCTGATTCTGAAGAGGAGGCCAACTACTTGAACAATCAGGGGGGTTTCCGAGGGAATACCCAAGGAAACCAAGGTCGGAACTATTATGATAAATCTGGAAGCAAAGACCAAGGTAGTTGGAAGAACAAGAATGAAAAGAGTGGTTTGTATGTTCCCCCTGGTAGACGTGATACCACCACATCTAATTCGGGGAGTATGGAAGACATGATGGCTAAGTTATTGAAAGGAGTGGAAGCAACGAGCGCAGGAGTTAAGGAGGTGATTGATGATTTGTCCTCCATGAAGCAACTAGTTGATTCTCATTCCACTTCTATCAGGCAAATAGAGCAGCAATTGAGCCAACTTTCAGCAGCATTTAATCAAAGAAAGGCTGGCACCTTACCAAGCGATACTGTGCAAAACCCAAAGAATGATGGGTCATGCATGGCCATCACTACCAGAAGTGGTAAGGTGCTGAAAACTTCAGCAAAAGGCAAGCAAGTGGTTGACGAAGTTGCGGACAAGGATAACAATGCGAAACGTGAGGAGTCCGCGGATGACGTTACTAACGTCACTCCCAACGACGTGCAAACTAAAAAAGTGGAAAAACGGAAGCAAGAGGAGAAGAAAGCCACAGAGAGAACACTTCCATACCCACCACCACCTTTTCCCCAAAGATTGAAGAAGGTGGCGGATGGCACTAAGTTCAGCAAATTTATGACTATGTTGAAGCAGCTGACCATCAATGTTCCATTAGTGGAGGCACTTGAACAAATGCCTGGATATGCGAAGTTTATGAAGGATCTCTTGACAAAGAAGCGGGCAGCAAGTTATGACTTGGCGGATAATGTTCATCATTGTAGTGCAATCGCTACAAGATCGCTAGTTCAGAAGAAGGCAGATCCTGGAGCTTTCACTATTCCTTGCACAATTGGATCATTGGAGTTTGCTAAGGCATTGTGCGATTTGGGAGCTAGCATCAATTTGATGCCACTATCTATCTACAGAAAGTTGGGGTTGGGAGACCCTACACCAACCAATATGAGGCTCATGATGGCTGATAGGTCGGTAAAATGACCTGTGGGTATCTTGAATGATGTGTTGGTGAAGGTTTCTTCATTCATCTTTCCTGCCGACTTCGTTATTCTGGATTGTAAGGAGGATTCTGAAGTTCCCATAATCTTGGGACGTCCTTTCCTTGCAACTGGAAGTGTGCTTATTGACATGAAAGATAATGAGCTTTTGTTTCGAATTAACGACGAAGTGGTACGGTTTGATATATGCAAAACAATGAAGCAGCCCAGCGATATGAATGAGTTATCTGTAGCTGATGTTCATCATGAGGATACGAAAGCATTATCTATAGAGAAACAGCCTACTGTTGAGCCATTGTCTGCTGTGGCACTGAAAGTTGAGCATGAAGATAATGAAGGTTATGAAGAACTTATGAGTGCTCTAACAGAAATAGAGTCTTATACTCCTAAGAAACCGGATTGTGAACTCAATAATCGACCAACAGCGAATACTCCCTTTGACGAGCCACCAATGCTAGAATCGCAAGAGCTTCCCGATATATAGATACTATCTATTGTTGTGATTTTGTGAGTTCGAGACACGTATATTGCTTATATCATTATTCTCTTCATCTTAATGCAAATTCTTGTGGCTGCAGACGCATAGAATAACGCCAGTCTAACATTTAACTTGTTCGCGAGAAAGGTCATTTGTCTGGAAAAGAGATAATGTCAAGGTAGTAGGACACCCTTTCCTATTAAAAAGCTAGTGCCGTAACTGGACTAACCTCTTGGAGAATTCGTACCGTTAGACACGCTTTAAGCTCGCGAGAGTTAAAGTGAAATAGTCCTTGTTTAGGTCGCGAGACGCTTGGATTTACCATCGACTACAATTCTCTATAAGCAATTGCATGTCAAGACTCTACACACTCATAGCCGATAGAGACGTATACCTCAGAAGGTGGACATAACCCCAACGCTTCAATTCTCATTGTTTACAACTTACGTAACAATCTTTCTCTCTTTACTTTGCTATTTTCAGCTTTTACTTTTTTGTTTTCGTTACACATTACAATCCCCCCTTTTACGAGACTTGCACCAAAAGTTTAGTAATTTTGCTTACTTGTTGGCCAAGCTATTCCCTGTGGGATCGACACCCAACCCAGGTTGGGTTCTATATTTGCTAACGACCGTTTTACACTCACAAGAGCTGTAGATTGAGCGTTATCAAAAATTGGCGCCGTTGCCGGGGAATACGAGTGTCAATCAAGTTCGTGATAATTACTAGACCCTTTGGTCAAAGATTCTCGTACTTTTACTTTTAGTTGTTGTTTTTGTTTTATTTAGGTTTATTCAGTGCATCAATGGAGGCACAACATGAAATTGAAAGGATGGCTGCTCAAGTGCATCAACAAAATATTGATAACCGTAGGCGAGCAACAAATCCTGACGATGAGGACGATCTGGACGGACCTGGTGCCACCGGAGCTATTATTCTTCCGCCATTAGCACCTGGAGCAAAGTTCAATATCACTAGCACCATGATTCAGCTTTTGCAACTCAAGGGATTATTTGGTGGACTAGCAGGCGATGATCCGAATATGCATCTGATCAACTTTATTTCTACATGCAAGCCATTCGACAATCCTGGCGTTGGACAGAATGCAATTCGACTGCGCTTATTTCCATTGTCTCTGTCTGGGGAGGCAACTCTATGGTTGAATGGGCTGACTCCTGATTCTATTACAAATTGGAGGCAATTGAAAGACACTTTCCTAGAAAGATTCTTTCCGCCATCCAAAAGAGCACAATTAAGAGATGAAATCAGCAATTTTCGGCAGCTTCCCTCTGAAGCTCTCCACGAAACATGGGAGAGGTTCAAGACGAAGCTTATGCGGTGCCCAAATCACCATATGACCAATGTCCACTTGATGGAGATATTATACAGATCTTTGAATTCGGTGACTAAGCCAGTGGTAGATAATGCAGCAGGTGGATCATTTATGGACCTCACCTTTGTGCAGGCAAGCAATATGCTAGATCGGATGACGAAGCAAAGTAGAGCTTGGCATACCAGGGATTCTGAGGTAGCAAGCTCTACTGTATCTTTTGGCATGACTGCAGAGCAGAGGCGAAGACAAGAAGATCGTGACCAAGACATGGCTCACATGAAAACACAATTGGATCTTCTGACAAAGCACTTATTATCAGGGAAGACCGAAAAAGTGAAAGCTGTAGCGCTAACAGGAAGATACGAATCTGATTCTGAAGAGGAGGCCAACTACTTGAACAATCAGGGGGGTTTCCGAGGGAATACCCAAGGAAACCAAGGTCGGAACTATTATGATAAATCTGGAAGCAAAGACCAAGGTAGTTGGAAGAACAAGAATGAAAAGAGTGGTTTGTATGTTCCCCCTGGTAGACGTGATACCACCACATCTAATTCGGGGAGTATGGAAGACATGATGGCTAAGTTATTGAAAGGAGTGGAAGCAACGAGCGCAGGAGTTAAGGAGGTGATTGATGATTTGTCCTCCATGAAGCAACTAGTTGATTCTCATTCCACTTCTATCAGGCAAATAGAGCAGCAATTGAGCCAACTTTCAGCAGCATTTAATCAAAGAAAGGCTGGCACCTTACCAAGCGATACTGTGCAAAACCCAAAGAATGATGGGTCATGCATGGCCATCACTACCAGAAGTGGTAAGGTGCTGAAAACTTCAGCAAAAGGCAAGCAAGTGGTTGACGAAGTTGCGGACAAGGATAACAATGCGAAACGTGAGGAGTCCGCGGATGACGTTACTAACGTCACTCCCAACGACGTGCAAACTAAAAAAGTGGAAAAACGGAAGCAAGAGGAGAAGAAAGCCACAGAGAGAACACTTCCATACCCACCACCACCTTTTCCCCAAAGATTGAAGAAGGTGGCGGATGGCACTAAGTTCAGCAAATTTATGACTATGTTGAAGCAGCTGACCATCAATGTTCCATTAGTGGAGGCACTTGAACAAATGCCTGGATATGCGAAGTTTATGAAGGATCTCTTGACAAAGAAGCGGGCAGCAAGTTATGACTTGGCGGATAATGTTCATCATTGTAGTGCAATCGCTACAAGATCGCTAGTTCAGAAGAAGGCAGATCCTGGAGCTTTCACTATTCCTTGCACAATTGGATCATTGGAGTTTGCTAAGGCATTGTGCGATTTGGGAGCTAGCATCAATTTGATGCCACTATCTATCTACAGAAAGTTGGGGTTGGGAGACCCTACACCAACCAATATGAGGCTCATGATGGCTGATAGGTCGGTAAAATGACCTGTGGGTATCTTGAATGATGTGTTGGTGAAGGTTTCTTCATTCATCTTTCCTGCCGACTTCGTTATTCTGGATTGTAAGGAGGATTCTGAAGTTCCCATAATCTTGGGACGTCCTTTCCTTGCAACTGGAAGTGTGCTTATTGACATGAAAGATAATGAGCTTTTGTTTCGAATTAACGACGAAGTGGTACGGTTTGATATATGCAAAACAATGAAGCAGCCCAGCGATATGAATGAGTTATCTGTAGCTGATGTTCATCATGAGGATACGAAAGCATTATCTATAGAGAAACAGCCTACTGTTGAGCCATTGTCTGCTGTGGCACTGAAAGTTGAGCATGAAGATAATGAAGGTTATGAAGAACTTATGAGTGCTCTAACAGAAATAGAGTCTTATACTCCTAAGAAACCGGATTGTGAACTCAATAATCGACCAACAGCGAATACTCCCTTTGACGAGCCACCAATGCTAGAATCGCAAGAGCTTCCCGATTATCTAAAGTATGTGTTCTTGGAAAGTAGAAATATACTTCCTGAGAGAGCAGATGATTTAAGTGAACAACACGTAGAAGCTCTCATCTCTGCTCTGAGGAGATACAAGAGAGCTATGGGTTGGACTATTGATGATATAATTGGTGACTCTCCGGAGAAACGTATGAGCCAGCTCGAAAAAGATTGCATGACCACAGGTAAGCCTCATTGTCGTCTAAATCCTTTCAGAAAACGATCCATCACTTACCTCGACGAAGTCTGAGTACTCGAGGTAACTATGTCGAGCCACGATAATAAATAAGGCGCTAGATGGGAGGCAACCCATTGTTTTATCGTTTTATCAAAAATGGTTTTGAGCAAATATAGGTGCAAGAAGTATTCAACGAGGAGATTGATTTCAATTGACGATTTGGACGCATTGTATGGTAAAGTTGGTAAGTTAGGAATGGTGAAGCATAAGGCTATGGATTGAGCCTTTTCCTTGTCAAAATAGGCATCGAGAAAGGCTAGGCCTTTGTAAAACTAGGCCACGAACGATGCACAACCTATCCTATAGCCTAAGGTCTCGGAATCTAGTGTGCTATACACTATGCGCCGCCTATTCCTAGGTATGCTTTTGACTATGCGCCGCCTATGCTATGGCATTTGGTCTCAGTATCTCATATGCCATAGACTATACGGCGCATATGTCTACAAATGCCATAGACTATGCGGCGCATATGTCCCATTATGCTATAGACAATGCGCCGCATATGTCATTGATATGCCGAGCATTATGCGCCGCATATGTGGCATTTTTGTCTCCAAAACCGATTGTAAATGGGTCATAACCCGACCCATTCTCTTCCTATATAAAGGGGACTTAGTCTTGAAACATAACCACACTAAAAATTGACCTAAAGGCACCGCATTCCCTCTCCAAATCCTCTCAAAATTTTCTTCTTTTTGCTATTCCAATTCACAAGAACATCTCCAAAGGCTTCAATCACATAAGTACTCTTTTATTCTTCATTTATTTCTCGTAAGTACTACGTTGCTATGTCTATTATGAATTGCTAAATCGTATAAGATTGTTGGTGATGTTTATGTGTTTGGATAGTTGATACAAAATCATGTGAGTGAACATATACGTAGGAAAATCTTGACTTGTTTCCGACTTGAATTTGGTTTCAATAGCATTGTTATACTATTTGCGGAATTACTATGGCTATGAATAGTGCTTAAGATTGTTGTTTGGATACTTACATGTTAGACTATCCCGACCATCGGATAAGACTTATAGTTGCCTACCGACATAGGAGGTTGTGAGTATTGATAGAAACTATACCATGTGGTTACCCCTATGTAGTAGTGTTGCTATATCTACCATGAAAGTAGTCCAATGGCTGCAAGCAAGTGATGCAATGCTAATTTTCTTGTCGGAACACAATCCTAAAACGTATGTCGACGAAATCTGAGTAAATCGACTATGTTCACCTCGCTGATTTGTGCAACAAAACTAAGTGTGGGGTGGTACCCCTAGTGCTTGCATATAGATTGTATCAACTGAGATTGTGCTGCAACTTACATTATTTCTAGTCTCAGGTACAATGGCACCTAAAGCAAGGCTAGGCAAGGAGAAGGCTACCACGTCCCAAAAGGGCAAAAAGAGAAGTCGAAAAGACCAAGGAGAATCATCCTCAGCACACCTACCACGCAGAATGTTTGGAATAAAATGGGTTCTTGAGGAAGAAGCCAAAGCATGGTACAGCAGCAACAAAGAAAGAAAATATGTGCACGTCGACTTGATCAACAAGGAGACCTTAGCAAAGAAGGAGCCGCGAATGTTGGCAAAAATAATGGCTTTGAAGCTGGATTTCATCTTCCGCGACATGGGAGAGTGCAATATTGACTTAACAAGAGAGTTTTATGCCAACTGGTCGCCGAATACAACAGGCAATGAAGTCAAAATTCGGGGCCAAGTGTTACAGCTCACCGCGGATTGGCTCAACTCTTTTCTTGGCTTGCCTAGAACCATTCAAAGAACTGTACAGCAGGCCTCCTTACAGAGCGATAAGACACACGCTTTATGGAAGTAGATCAATGGCAAGGTGGGGCAGACATAAAGAAACAGGTCGACACAACACCTTCCCCTATGCTCCACTAAATAGGGAAGCAAGAATCTGGATGCGCATTGTCAACTCATGCCTTATTCCTGGAACTCAATACACCAAGATATCGAGAGATAGAGTGTGTTTGGTCTATGCTTTGATGACAAATGTCCCTATCAACTTTGGGGCAATCATTCGATCTACCATGAGGAAGGCCAGACTCCACAAAAGGTCCCATTTCACATTCGGCAATTTGTTGACAGCAATGTTGCGGAAGGAGGATGTCGAAGAGGAACCAGCTGACCACAAACTCCCACATAACCCAAAGAAGGTTGACCTCACCAAGGTCAAAGATGCTGAAACAACTCATGGAGTCAACCTTACTACTGCGGAGAGACATGCTCGTGATGAGAGTTTCTTCCGTCATCTCTATGGCATAACACGATTTACTATGATGAGTGGTAGATGTATTCCAAACGCTGAAGAGCTCCAACAGCTGGACCACGACTACTCAATGAACATGCATGCCCGGGAGATGTGTGGAGTGGGCGTATATTTTGAGGAACCTCTAGACGATGACGTGCCGACTGATGATGATCGACGCTTGCCTGATTCTGATGATGAGGAAAACTCTGACGACGACTCTTATGATGATTCCGACGAAGGGGGTATGACCCCCGACATTGATGAAGGGTCCCACTAACCAGGTTCTTCGAATTTATTTTCCACTGAGGGCAGTGTCCCGTTTAAGTGTGGGGTGGCGGTATCGCATGCTATACTTCTCTATTTACATCTATGTTTGTTTACTTTTTGTGTGTGTGTGTGTTTCAATTTTTTTTAGTTAAGTTAAGTTTTTTTTAGGAGTAAATTTTTTCTAGCTTCGCATAAAATTATTTTGATAGGCAGCATGAGATTATAACAAGAGTATGTGCTACAATTGTGACTATTGAGACGTTTAGGCTCTAGTTGTGACTCATTATGTGATATTTTGTGGTTCAATTCCTTCACTTGTTGGGTCGAGAGTCTATATTACTTCCAATCAAGTCGACCATGTGCCTTGTGTGTGTGAGATTAATAGTATCTTCTATGTATGTGGCTGATGCTAGAACTTGCCTGGTATGTATGCAAAGCGAAAATAAGGAGTGTAAGTTAGGATATGATTTAGGCATTTATTTGGCAACCTATATTTGTTTACCTTCAGTTTTACCTACCCATGGACATCATCCTAGTTAAACCCTTTTGAGCCTTTAGCCTATTTCTTTGACAACCTTGTATGTAAGCCTAATCCATTTTTTTCAAGACCGTAATTTGATCCAAATTCCTAAGTGCTTTAAAGTGAAAAAGTCATGTGACAACATAAGAGGAAATTGGGTGAGTATGATGCTTTAAATTGTAATGGTGCTTGAATGTGTTATGAAAAATAAAGTGCTATCATAAGAGGTATGTTGTGAAAAGAAAAAGGAAAAGAAAGTTGAAAAGTGAGTTGTGCTTAAAATTGAAAAACAAAAGATGAGAACAAGGGTGGAAGAATAAAATAAAGAAAGGTTGAAAGAAAAAAGTGTCAATGATACAATGTGATGTATTAAAGTGCTTAGGAACTTAGTCACTATTTCTGGCCAAAATAGCTGATCCTACCCGTCCCTTAGCCTACATTACAACCATCAAAAGACCTACTTGATCCTAAGCTTAGCATTCTGACATTTAGTAGAGTACTATATTAAGGGCAAGCCTATGGTCATCAGTTGCTACATATGAATTCTTTGTGAGAGTGAGAGCAAAGACATTTTGATACCCATGTTTGAAAAATATGCTATATTTGTGAGTAATTATGGGTACTATATTGTGAGACACACATGGTTGATGAGCTTTGGATAGTTGTATATGATTCTATGTACCTTAACATTTGCATGCAAGTTGATCACCATCACTAGTCTACGCTAGAGGTTAAATTGTTTCTACTTATAATCGGGAAGCTACTCTTTGTTGATAATTTTTGTGCTTGTCTTGAAGAATGTTTTGTGTTGTTGCTGTAAAAACCTTAAGTCGACGCTTAGAAGGACATGATATGTTGTTCGAGGACGAACAAAGCTCTAAGTGTGGGGTGTTGATGATAGGCGGATTTACACGCCTATATCAATATATTTTGCCCATATTTTAGCCTAGTTTTGAGAACAAATTATATATTTCATGCACTTTTAGTCCTTTTTCCTATAAATGAGCTAACGAACATGATTAGTAAAGTTTCAGGTATAAATGATGCAAAATACAGCATTTTATGGCTTACTTGACGCAAAAGAAAGCTCACAAAGGAAGGGAAGAAAGTCTACACGCCTAAGGACCAAAACTGCTGCATGGAAAATCTGTCCCGGGCTAAAACAGCATTTCTGAAGACTTTGGGGACTTACAGATACAAATATGGATTTTGACAATGATACATTAACCTAGTACAATTGGGTTATGTATTTCATTAGTTTATTTGGATTAGGAGAATGTTACATTAACCTAGTACAAATGGGTTAAGTATTTCCTTAGTTTAGTAGGATTTGGTTATTTATTTCATTAGCATAGTAGGAGTAGGATAGGAGTATTATAAATACCCTATCATGCTAAAGATTTTTAATGAAGTCCTCCCTTAGTGGAGAGGCAAGTCCTCCCTTAGTGGAGAGGCAATCCTCCCTTAGCGGAGAGACACATTCTACTTCTCAATTACAACTCTTCTAATCTTTCCATTAATTCTATTCTTCTTCTATTCTTAAATTCCACAACAAGAGAATCGTTACCAAGCCAAGGAATCACGCCACACGCCTATCACCTAATCCACACGCCATTACTCAACAATAACAATGCAAATCGTGATCTCCTTTGCACTCATGGGTAACTAAACCTCTCTGTTGGGGTTATGGAAGCCGAATGAGATACTATCTATTACTGTGAGTTTGTGAGTTCGAGACACGTATATTGCTTATATCATTATTCTCTTCATCTTAATGCAAATTTTTGTGGCTGCAGACGCATAGAATAACGCCAGTCTAACATTTAACTTGTTCGCAAGAAAGGTTATTTGTCTGGAAAAGAGATAATGTCAAGGTAGTAGGACACCCTTTCCTATTAAAAAGCTAGTGCCGTAACTGGACTAACCTCTTGGAGAATTCGTACCGTTAGACACGCTTTAAGCTCGCGAGAGTTAAAGTGAAATAGTCCTTGTTTAGGTTGCGAGACGCTTGGATTTACCATCGACTACAATTCTCTATAAGCAATTGCATGTCAAGACTCTACACACTCATAGCCGATAGAGACGTATACCTCAGAAGGTGGACATAACCCCAACGCTTCAATTCTCATTGTTTACAACTTACGTAACAATCTTTCTCTCTTTACTTTGCTATTTTCAGCTTTTACTTTATTGTTTTCGTTACACATTACAATCCCCCCTTTTACGAGACTTGCACCAAAAGTTTAGTAATTTTGCTTACTTGTTGGCCAAGCTATTCCCTGTGGGATCGACACCCAACCCAGGTTGGGTTCTATATTTGCTAACGACCGCTTTACACTCACAAGAGTTGTAGATTGAGCGTTATCACAGCTTACTATGGAAATGACCCTAGATAGAAAGGTGTGGAGATTGTGGATAAGGGTAGAAGGCTAGTGGGAGGGTATGGGTTGTAGCAACCACCGAGAGAGATCTTGTGTAGTCGGGTTAGTAACCTTAGGTCTGTGTCTATAGGTGTCTATGGCGGCGAGTTTGTGTCACTTATACATGGGTGTCCCTTTCATATTTTCTCAGTTGCTATCTATTTATTTCGTGTTGTAGTATCTCTCGTATTTTCGTAATGCTCTGATTTACTTTTTATTATTCCTTATGCCTTTTTTGTTATGTAATCCATCTCCTTATCGCTTATTTTTTATCTTGAGCCAAGGGTCTATCAAAAATATCTTCTCTACTTCTTCGGGGTAGCGGTATAGATTGCATACATCTTACCCTTCCCAGACCCCACTTTGTGGGAACACTCTGGGTTTATTGTTCTTGTTGTTTTTAGGAAAGAGAAGGTTGAATCTACCCTTAAGATAAGACACTTGTTGTGTCTATAGGATCCTATCACCCTATAACATAAGCATGTTGGCCATAAGTTTATGCTAAGTATCCCCTTTAGTATATGGTATACCATTTGACTCTGTGGGTTGGATCATGTTTTCCTAGATTATAGTATTGATATTATGATGGTTATATACCGTTGGGTTTGAGTCCATGGTTACGATACCAATTAGACTTTAGGTGAATAATCTACCCTTAGAAAGGGCGTGATTCTAGTTATGGATGCGTAGGCACCTTATGTTGTATTATTTGGATACTAGTGATGGAATGCATACCATTATGTGTGTTCATGCTTATTTAGTGGTTTGATTCCAGTCAAAATTATGATTTTACTACTTTTTTATAAGAAAACGATTGATTCTCACTTTTTACTTGTAAAATGGATTCTTTTATAACGTGGATCGTACCATCTTATTTGCTGATTTATGAGATTTCAAAATTAAAAATGTTGTTTTAGAAATTAAATCGAGGTAGATTCTGATCCATAGTTTATCCACTCTTTTACCACTGCTATTTACTTTGGTCGTGAGAGATTTGACCATTTCTACTCTATTATGATGATTTAGTCCTGGAGTTAATCTCGTGCAATGGATTTATAGACTTTATCCATGGTTAAAGTTTGTGCATTTATTATATATGTATATATATATATGTATGTATATATATATATATATGTATGTATATATATATATATATATGTATGTATATATATATATATGTGTGTATATATATGGTACTGGATGGAGTAGACTGACGATGATGATGATTGAAAATACTAAGTCAGGATCAGATAGGTGTATGGATATTCCCAAATCCCTAGAAGCCCCTTCATCCATAAGTCGTTGTGTCGGAGAAGAGAGATCATCATAGGTCCTGCCTTTGCAAGATTTTGATCTGGAAAAGGTGTATACACTTGATACATTATGACACTTGGATCAATTATGGTACTATGGATTTACTTTGCATTCATTCATTCATATGCATTGCCTATCACCAATATGTTGTTTGGTGCTTATATCTATCAGCCTTATAGGGGGTTGCGCAGGTATATGCTATGATTGGTATTTGCTGAGTGTTGATTAAGCCTCCCAAGTTTATGGAGCCCCAGTTAGGTATTGTTTGTCTGGACTTGCCGATTAGTTTATTATTGTTATTATAGTTAGTTTGTGATAGGCTAATTATGGACTATTATTGGGGTTGGAGGTATGACTGTAATCCTTTTTCTTTTTATGATAAATTACATTATGGACAATGTATTCATGGTTAGACATTTGACTATAGGCCCAGATCATGCTAGTATTAGCTTTCCTATTGGTTAGGATTTCCTGAAGAGGTTAGGCTGGCTACCTTAGGTTGTTACCTTTGAGTTAGTCTTGTATACCCATATGTATGTATGTATGTATGTGTTTATGTATATATATTTTTCCAAAAGTTTTTTTAATCAATCATTTATAGGTCACCAAATCAATTCAGTATATTATGGATTTTTTATAATTTCTCTTTATTATAGTCGTTTAGGATTTCTTTATTAGCTTTCGTGCGATACTATTTTATTTTGCTTTGTCGTACTAACAAAAACTAATTTCAATCACAAAGTTTTGATGTCATGTAACATTAATTATTTTATCAATTAGAGTATAGCGGTAACTTAAAAGGAGGTACACTTCATCATCTTTAATAACTCATTATGCAGAAACTAGTTAATTTTGTTGTCCGCCATTCTTTATGGTGATTGGGAAACTTAATTCTACTTAACTAAGTTTAATATCTTTATTTTTGGAAAAAAAAAGAATAAATTAAAAAAGATATAGTTTTTTATTGCAATGAGCTCACTTGTCAACGGACAATTGGAAAAAGAACAACAAAATAATACTACTATTAATAATATATTGAAAGAAACAAAAAAATACTACTATTAACAATATATTGAGAAAAGAGTATTGAAGATATATTAGTGGTCGGTTTGTAATTGAGAAAGAGTTCTAAAGATTTGTTAACTTTCTATATTATTTATTTTAGTATTATCATCTTCGAGCATAATGGTATTTATCTCACTAATAACAATATCTACTTGTTTTTTACTTTTTATTCAACCGAAAAGTGCTCCGAATCTCCACTTACCGTCTGCGCACGAGTCTTCGCGCCATCATACATGTCCTGAATCGACCTAATGTACGCCACAGGCACCCTTCTAGCCTCCAAGTACCTCTACAGAATCTCCCTGGGACTCTGTCATATGCCTTCTCAAGATCAATAAACACCATATGCAAGTCCTTCTTTCTCTCCCAAAATTGCTCAACTAATCTCCTTATAAGGTGAATGACCTCAGTAGTCGAGCGACAAGGTCATTCATAAGAAGGAGAGTTTCAAGTATTTGGGGTTTATGATTCAAGGTGATGGTGAGATTGACGAGGATGTCACGCATCGTATTCGGGTAGGGATTGAAATAGAGGTTTGCTTCGAGGGTTTTATGTGATAAGCAGGTGCCCCAAAGCTTAAAGGTAAGTTCTATAGAGTGGCAATCCGACCGACTATATTGTATGGAGCGAAGTGTTGGCTAGTTAAGAAATCCCACGTCCAAAAGTTAAAGGTGGCGAAGATAAGAATGTTGCGGTGGATATGTGGTTAGACAAGAAATAATAGGGTGAGAAATGACATTATTTGGAAAAATGTGGGAGTGGCTTCGGTGGAGGACAAAATATGAGAAGTGAGGTTACGTTAGTTCGGGCACATGATGGGGAGGGGTGCTGATGCGCCTGTGCGGAGGTGTAAGACACTGGTTATGGATGATTTTAGGCAGGGGAGAGGCAGGCCAAACAAATATTGGAGGGAGATAATTAGACATGATATGGAGCAGTTACAGCTTACGGAGGACATGACCCTTCTTAGAAAGTTGTGGAGGATACGGATTAGGTTAGAGGGTTAGGGGGTGGGAGAGTGTCGGTGACAGCAGGGGAGTATTTTGTATTTTTATCTAAAGGTTTTTATTCGTAGGTGTTGTGTGTTGTCTCTGATTTTAGATGTATAGTTTTAGTATTATCTTGTGGCTAGCGTTGTTAGTTTATTTTTGCATACTTTACAAGTTTATATGCATTTATGTATTGAGTCTGTTATATAGTTATTGATTCTAAGTTGGGGGTCTTTCAAAAACAGTCTCTCTACTTCACCTGAGGTAGTGGTATGGACTGCGTACACTCTACCCTCCCCAGACCCCACTAGGTGAAAATACACTGGGTATGTTGTTTTTGTTGTTGTTGTTGTATGATGGTGTATATTATTGCATATTATATAGTATTGTATTAAATTTAACATTTGAAAAATATTTTTTTAACGTGATTATCTTAGGTCTTTATGTACTAAGGGCATATTTGGATTGACTCGTTTTAGGTGCTTTTAAGTCAAAATAACTTTTAAAAACTTTTGAAGTGTTAGAATAAAAAGAACAAAAATAAGCCAAAAGTCATAAATTTAGAGTCAAAAGTCATCCATTAAAATTAACTTATGGCTTTTGACTTATAAACTAAAAATTTCACCTATCCAAACATTCATTAATTATATTATGATAATATTTAAAGTTCAGTAGAATTGCTAAATTGAGATGATATCGAGAAAAAGTATTCATGAATTAACATGTGAAGCAATAAGGTTAATTCCACCAGCTCAAGGAGATTTTAGTTACTTTATCGATTCTGATTCATTCTCTTAACAATGTCTTTCATGCCCTAGAACTATAGCAGCTTTACATAATATTTCTATGTACTTGATTTGATCATCAATCTTAAACCTACCTCTTACTATCTCTCTCAAATTCTAATACAAATCGATGAAATAACTGTGTTACATGCGCCTCAATTTCCCTATTCAAAGCAATTTATCATATACCAACAACTATGCATGCTTAGGGTCAAAAAAACTAATGAATCAATAGCAGATTCATGCTTTTCAGCACTAATAAGTCCTCCAATCATATGATTCTTCTTTTGAGGCTCACTAAATTGGAACCAATGCTCAATTACTAATTTAAATAGATTCACATGAGGACTGACTTTATTTAGCATATGAATGACAAGATTCAAGCTTTTCTTACACTTGAGCAACTCATTGTTGTTTATAATATAAAATTGTATAAAATTATCGAATGATATTTGAAATTAAAATATCTACTTATTAATACAAGCTTTGATATAAAGTTTCATATTACGGATCAAGTGTTAGTGGCAATGATTATTATTGAGTTTAGTCAATTTTGATATTTCGTTAGGCCTAGAGAAAACCTAAAGGTATGGTGCTTTATGGTTGCACTTAGAGTAATGATAAATTATGCAGCAAAAGGGACCATTGATGTTTGCATCTTACATCTTTTGTTGCAATTATCTTTGTTTTATTTGGTTAATCAATTTTGGGTGATAATTAAACGGCTCATCTTCTAGCGTCGTTGTAGTTATAGACATCATGTCTAAGAGTTCGTAGCGCTTAAGTTTTAACTTCTTTTTTTCAAGGCTTCTCCTACTTTATATATATATATATGTGTGTGTGTGTGTGTGTGTGTGTATATATCTTTTATATAGTCTATATTGATTGACAGCTTGTCATGAAATGTACGTGTAATACATGTACACTTAGACTAGAGTGTGTGTGTGTGTATATATATATATATAGCTATAGCATTACCATATCCCTCTCTTTCCTTATTTATTCATATTGTATATGTATTCCTTGGCTTGTATACTACTCCATATTCTTATTTAACTCTTTATTTGTGTATTGACCACTGATATACGGTTAGTACTTTAGTTCCTAAATACGGCTAGAATAGGATAGTTTATCCTATTGCCTCTCTAGCTTTATTATGTTAGTATTTTGGATAGTTGCCTGCAGTTTTTATTCTTTCTCTGTATATTATTTATATTTGCATTATCTTTGGAGCTCGGGCAGTAGTTTCCTACTGAGTACCATGTGTTTGATACTCGTACTAGACTTCTGCAACCTACAAATCATAGTACAGGTTCTTGCCATTATGGTGTGCATCGTGCGGAGCAGCTATGGATCGGAGATTTGGGGTGAACTCCTGACATCTAGAGCATTACTACTCTCTTTCTTATGGTTTAGATTGATTTCTACATTATATTCAGAGATGGTTTGTATATGTATATTTATTTAACATTTGACATTGTACTCTTAGTGGTCGTTTGGTAGCTTGTATTAGGAGAAATAGTCCATGTATTATGTATGATATTATTTAGTATTATGTTTGGTAAGATTTTGGACTTATGTATAACTAATACATGTATTAGTTATACACACTACTTGGTATTATAGGGTGTATAACTAATACCTTCCATTTGGTGGTATTAGTAATACATAGAATTTAAGACCATGAGACTAATTTATGTATAGACAAAAATATTTCTCAATTTTTTAAGCATTTATTATTATTATTATTATTTTGGTTTTATTTTTAATATTTGTACTAATAAATTTATTTAAATAAATTAGCTTACAAATTTTATTATTTAGAGAGAGTTGTCCGTTGTTAAATAAAATTCAATATCATTTGATGCAATATTTGAAATATAAGTTGTCTATTTATCCTCAAATAATTTAAGTGAGAATATAAAAAAAATTATTTTTAAGAATAAATAATAGAGCTTTCAAAAGAAATGCACAAAGAAATAGAATATGGAGGGTATTTTTATAAACAAACAATACTTTAAAGAAATATAGCAATATAAATTATTTTTAATATATCAAACCAAACACTGGATAAGAAATAAGTCTGGTACTACTAATCCTTGTATTACTAATCTTAATATTACTAATCCCAACATTATTAATACACCCTATTCAGTACTATTCTTATACGCTCTATTAAACAATCTTTTATTGTATTAGAAGCTCTTATATTGATTCCACCAGTTTTTGAAACCGGCTTATATGTATTAGTCTTTTATCACATTATTCTGCATTTTTCCTCCACTTATTTGGGTAGTCTATTACTAGTGATTTCAAACTATGGGTTGGCTTACCTATCGGTGCGTTCTAGTAGGTGTCATCATGACTTGAGAAATTAGATCGTGACACACATATACGAGAAAAAAAGGAACACTCTGCAGATTTGATTGATAAAGTGAAAGGAAAACTGCTGGAGTAGAAAGGTAAGATGTTATCATATGGAGGTAAAAAATTGTTTATTACAGCGTCTTACAAAGTACCCATATATATATATATATATATATATATATATATATATATATATATATATATATATATGGGTACTTTGTAAGATGCTGTATATATATATATATATATACACTCTCTGCCACTGTTCCCCCTATTTGTGTCACTAGAGAACTTCAATAAATTTTTGTGAAATTTTTCTGGAGTAATAAGGAATTAGGGAGGAGCAAACATTGTCAACATGAAATAAAAATGTCTTCTTAAATAAGAAGGTGACTTGAAATTTTGATCCATGTTTGAAGTATTTCAGGCCTTATATGCTAAATTGTGGTGGAGATTCAGAATCCAAAATAATATATGGTCTAATTTTTTTGGAATAAATATTGTGAGAAACAAATTTCAACACTTGTAGAATAGAACGAAGGATCTGATATGTGAAAACATGTGCTAAAAAACAAAAACAAGATTGAGCAGTCTTTGTGGTGGAAACCTAAAAGGGATACATCTAGAAATTGGTATAAAAACTGGACCAATTTAGGTCCTCTTTTCAAACACCAAAGTATTGTACATATATGTCATATAATGAAATATGTAATAAATTTCTTACAGAGCAGGGCTAAAATTTTAAAGTTACGAAGAATTTTATTCCTGAATATGTAATTAGATATATGAGGAGCAACATGAGTCAACTGAAAGTAGTAGACCAGGGAGACAAACCTTGGTGGATTGTCACAAGTACAAAAAAAATTAGTGTAAAGAGTGCATGGGAGCTACTAAGGCACAAAAAAGACATATGTAAAGACCTAAAAATTGGGGTGTAAAGATTTTCCTTTCAAATTTTCCTTCTTGACTTAGAGAATTTGGAAAGGTCATGTGCTAGTCCCTCAACTAACACATACTTGGAACCATGATATCTCTCAATTTTGCAGATCTTATACAAATTAAGAGGTTAAATCTATTGAGCATCTTTTCTTTAGGGGTACCCAAGTTACTTGGAAGTACTTCTCTAGGGCAGCGGGTATTAACCTTTTAACAAATTTAAAGAGGAATGTAAGGAATTAGTGGAATATTGCTGGTAATGAAAGACTAAGAGGGGTGTATCAGGTGGTACCCATATTCATTCTATAGTTCCTTAGGAAAAAAAGAAACACAATACTTTATGGGAACAAATTCACTACTGAAAAGGTCATTTGAAAAATAGTAACCTATATTTAGAAGTTTATCGGAAGCAAATTTAATTTATGTCTTGAGGGTAGAAAATGGCTTGACATTGTTGATATTTTGAAGGGATATAGGCCTAGGTATAAGATCAGGATTGTCAAATTGTTCTCTCCTCCAATTTATTAGGTGAAATATAATACTAATGGGGCATTTAGAGGCAATCTAGACCTTAATTCATTTGCATTCTGTATAAGAAATTTAGAGGAAAATTTAGTGGTTGCTAAAGGTTTTAAACTTTCTGATACCACTATATAGTGGCAGAAACAAGGGTTGTAAGAGAGGGGTTAGTCTACTCTAGGGCTAAAAGGATTAACAATGTTATTATAGAGTCTGACTCTTCGACCATAGTTCAGATCTTACATGGAGAATGAAAAATTCCATGGAGTATTTCAGGAGAAATAAATTGTATCAATAATATAAGGAGTTTTGTGTCTGTAAGAGTACAATATTCCTTTGGGAGGAAAATACTCTTATTGATTATTTTGCTAATTTTGTTTTCTTTTTAACAGGTGATTATCAAATAAACAATTTTCAAGGTAGGAAAATAATCAACATGGAAAAAATAGGTACTCCTACCATAAAAAGAAATATTGTGCAATCTACATGAGAATTAGGCATACAATATAAGTGTCTCTCAGTTTTGAGCAGGTTATTATTATTCATCTGTTAAATTCGATTAAAAACAGAAGAAGTAACAAGATTGTGTTTCAAGTCTGAAGTCATTTTAAAATATTTAAGTATCCGCAATGTGAAAATTTTGGGTGTTTCACTAGATACTAAATTAGGACTGGTTACCATCTTCGATATTTCATCTTCTTTATTGTATTTGAGATGATAATTTATCCTACAAAAATTTAACACACATATAAATCTCCCTAATCATTCTTTTTTTACTACTATCAAATTTGATAGTGGTATCAATCTCAAGTGAGGTTTATTCCACTGATCTGGTGGAAGAAGGAAAAAGAATAGTTAATCGAGATTTGTAGAAAGGAATACTTACCTGAGATGTATTGGGGATATTGAGGCAAGGGAGATCTAACTTGAACCTAGTCACCAGAATACCGATAAAGCATAACTTGAGGAAGAAGTTGTTGGATACCAACTATGAACTGAAGGAAAAAATGAGTTGCAGAAATAAAATAACGTGGCCCCAAGATTAGGCAAAGTGAAAGGGATGAAAGCCATGTATCATCAAGAAGATATTACAGTCATGAAGTAGATATTCCTAAACTCGATTTGTGTGTCTACTTAGTGAACTATTAGTTACTTTTCTATTTTGTTTTTTGTTCTTTGTTGTTCCTTTGGGTGGTTCAGAACCTGGCCCATTCTAAATATCGTTGGATCTTCTTATTTTGATTTTTATGAGAAGGTTTCATGCCTGATTTTGATTAAAAGAATAAAAAACTCAAACTCTAATTCTAGAATTAAGAAAATTAAAAATTAAATTTTTAATCCGAAGTCAAACTAGAGAATAAAAAAAAAGTCTAAATTAAAATTCATTTGATTTGTGATTTGGCTTTTGGTTTAATCTAAATACCAGTAAATTTGAATTTGTGATTTGGCTTTTGATTTAATCTAAATACTAGTAAATTTGGCTGCGCTTCACGCGGTATTAAAGACATAAATTAGATTCATGAAATTTTAAAGATTTTTTTCAATCTTCAAATCCAAATAAATTAGATTCTAAATTCTAATTTATTTAATACTTAATTTTATGTTTAATAAAGGCAATATTAGAGAAAAAAATTAAAATTAAAAGTAATACAATTAATTAATGTGATAACTTCATAGTCATTCTCCTGCTATAGATAAAGATTGCAGTGCATTTTTTCAAAAACTCAAATTTTCTATAAATTATCTCAAAAAATTTAGTAAAATTCACATGATGTACTATTGTCACATCTTTATTTTGAAACTACTTCATTGAAACAAAAAAGAATAACAATATGAAGAAAAAATGATACTACTAAAAAAAATATTTATTTTTATGTTCCTCTTATAAATTCATGACCCGTAGATGATTATCGTGGATTTCTCTTCCTAGTTTGTAAACCAAATGGCAACATTCACTTCTGTTGTTTCTGCATGCATATTAATCATATCATCAATCATAATATATTAAATGTTTGTTTAGTGTGAAAATTAAAGAATGAAATTTTTAAAGGATAAAGTGGATACATAAATATTATATAAAAGAAGTCAGTAATACTTTTTCAATATTTGAAAAAGCATCTTTTATTTTTTTATATTTTTTTAATAGTTAACTAGTGAATTCATAAGCAGTTAAAATCGAATAACAGTTAAAAAAACATAAGGTGAAAGACCAATGAAAAAAATACTACTATTATAAATATAGATATATAGATAGGAGACTCCAGAGACTTACGTAATTATATTTATAGACTTTAGTATTATTTAAAAATCAAAACTTATAATGGAGGATTTGCAACTGAAAGTGGATCAAGAAAGCAAAGAACCTAATCACGCAAATTGAATCTCCTTGACTTATGAACAACAACTAATTTTTATGACGAAAAAAGTGATTAAATAATTTTATAGAGAAATAAAGAAGAAAAATATAAAAAAGACAAATACGAGTCATGATCATAGCCTAAGAAATGTATTATCTCATCACTTATATATCTCATTTTATTATATTTATAGATCTCTATATACACTTGTCATACCTTCAAAAATAAAATAACTCAAATTCAACCACATACAAATCAAGTGAACGTTAATTCGAACACCATAATTATCACAAAAAATCCCATAAAATAACAATCCAAGAATTTTACTATTTCAGTTTTAAATCATTCAATTAGGAGAAGTCTTAAACAAAAATCAATAACATAACATATTCAATTAAAATTAATGAAATAGAAAATAAAAACAAAAGAAAGTAGTAATTATTAATATTATAATTTTAAGCATTTCTAATTTAAAAAAAAAGCCCTAGATACATATCTAAAACACAAAGATCAATAGCATAACATATCTAACTAAAATTAATGAAATAGAGAACAAAAACAAAAAAGAACAGGAACAATTGATATAGTAAAGAAAGAATGAAAAAAGAAATTATTTAATAACAATGAAAAAGATTTGAGATACATATCTAAAACATACAATTACCTAAATGAAGAAAGAAGAAAGGGAAATGAAAAACTAAAACTTGGAAGAGAACATAAGATGAATAGGAGTCTTCATGAAACTAATTTATATAGGCAAAGTAATAGAATACCATAAGACATATCATCGCTAGTTATACTCTTCATGGAAGTATCTGACTTATCATGATTATCAACTGATTTCATCAGATTTCTTCGAACTTCTTCCAAATATTTCTCAATTATTTCAATCCTATCTCCGTCATGGACAGATATTCTTCTAGCAATATATGTTAGTAATTTATCCTCAACAATGTCATTTCGGAGGGCTATAGAATACTCTTGAATTGATCTTCTAATAGTAACCAGGAGTTCTTATCTATACAATATTTTTATTTTGAAATTTTTACGCATCAGTTTGTCCCCAAAATTATTATAAAATACCCTATATAAGCAAGGGATTTGTTCTTTAGTGAATCCTAGTTCTGGAGCCCATTTATGAATCCAGGAAATAGAAAATTTAATAAAGAAGTACATTTGGTCAATTTTATCTAAATTACAGATATGATCTGCATGATATAATTAATTCATATGCGGCGATACTTTGGCCCATTCTTTATATAACTTGAGGAATGAATCAGGCAATATATGGATGGTCGAACCTTGATAATACCACCAATCTATAAACCAGTTATGGATAGGTTCTGCAAAAATCTTTGCGCATACGTTTATAAACCAAGTCTGATTATGTTTGTCGTTATTATAATAAAGAGTTTTAGAAAAAGCTTCAATACAGTCCCAATAAGTGTATTGATTTTAGAACCTTTGAGCAATATCTGCTTCTCAGTCACTGAAGTCACTCCCCAATCTTCTATGGATATGATTCATTTGATAATAATTTTTGAGAAGATATAAACGTTCTCTTCACTATTGTACCTAGAGAAATATTCAAATTCTACACTTCCTGTGGCACTGAGAATTGTTTCATAATAAGCGCGGGTTTTGTATGACTTTTCCAGAAAATATAAATTATTTATCAAATATTTGTGGAGTATCTCCCATGATTTATTTTGCCTCTAGATCTTAGAGTTTTCGACAAAAAATATATTTCTTTGTTTTCAATTTGTTTATAGGACTTGATATCATCATTGTCCTTTTCCTTTGCAATCGAAGAAAATGTATCACTCTTTTGTGCTGCCAAATAGGCTTGCAACTACTCATATAATGGACTGTCTTCTAGAATATCATCCAGATGGATTGACTGTGATGATGAGGATTCGCCTCTACTATACCTTAGAGTTTATTAAACTCCTATTTTCCATTTGTATAACTGAAGAATTAGTCGACGATCCATATGACAATCCTGAATATGATCTAATTGTTGGGGATGAAACTCCCCTTCCACCGGAGGCTGATCTTCCTCCTGATCTACCCTGTCCTTTTTATCTGCTATTTGCCATAGAGGGTCGGTAGCCATACTGCAAAGAGGATAATTAATCAGATATTTTCAAATCATACCAATCAATGTCTCTAATATTTTCATAATTAAAGACTGAAAATTCTTCTTCAATCATATCATGGATGATTCTATCAATTATGAGATTTTGAATGTCTCTGTCTAACGAAATTACCTTTAAAATGGTAATAAAAGTCTTATCAGTAAGAAATGATGAATAAAAATTTATTTTAATTGACATATTCCCTAGATAAGAAATTAGAAAGAGAATTATTAATTCTTTTTTATACTGAATCTCAAAATCAAAAAGGGTTAACTAAGCTTGCCACCTTGCAAATATTAATTTTGAAGTATCATGTTTAAAATCTTTATCAAACATATACTTTACTGATTGAGCATCAGTTTTTATCAAAAGCTTTTTATTATAAAGATCATCCTGAAATTTTAGGATGCATTTAGCAATGGTTAGCATTTCATGAGCTACCGGAACATATTTTTTTGACTACCAGTCAATTTACCTGAATGAAATCTTATTAAGTATTCAGTTTTATTATGCGGATTAACTTGTTTTAGTGTTCCACCATAACCAATATTAGAAGCATCTGTCTCAATAATTTTTTGCCAAGCCGGATTGGCTAAAGTTACATAGGGTAAAGATTTAACACTCTATTTAACATGTTAAATCTGATCAATATGACTATCTGTCCAAGAACCCTTATAATCCTTTTTTAGCCTATCGTATAACTGAGCTAAAATGTGAGATAAATTCTCATCAAAAGGGTAAATATAATTTAAACAACCCGAAAATCTTTGTAATTGAGTTCTATCAGTTATAATATCAGAAAATTTAGAAATAAAATAAAGAGATCTCTGAATGGGAGTAATTATTTCCTGACAGATCTTATGTCCTAAGAATCTAATTTCTGTTTGACATAGACTCATTTTTAGTTTAGATATCACCAAGCCATTTTTTATCACAAACTTCTTAAAAATATCGAGATGCTTGATATGCAATTTAAATGTTTTAGAAAATACAAGAATGTCATCAATATAAATGAAGATGAAATCCATGTAAGGATTAAATACATCATTCATTATTTTTTGAAATTCTAATGGGGTGTTTTTCAAACCAAATGGCATGACATTCCATTCATAATTGCCCAAAAGAAACATTAAAAGCAGTTCTATAAGTATGCTCTTTAAATATTTGAATCTGCCAATATCCAGATTTTAAATAAAATTTAGAAAATATATTGGCATCTTATAACCGAGATAATAAATCTTTTTTATTTGGAATAGCATACCTAATTCATTTTAAATATTTGTTCAAATATTTGTAATTTATTACCAACCTGGGAATACCTTGTTCTTTTTTCATTGCTTTGTTAACATAAAAAGCGGTGCAAGACCATAGGGATTTTGAAAGCTTTATCAAACCTTTCTGTAACAAATTATCAATCTCCTTTTTGCAGAATTCAACTAATTCAGCATTCATCTGACAAGGTCGAGATTCTGTTGGGATATTATTCTCAGAGAAAGTATCTTCATATAGAAGAGTAACAATATGCTTTTTGCGATTCTAAAAAGCACTGGGGTGATCTGCACAAATATAACCAACCATTTGTTCGGAAATCAATTTAATTTTTTCCTGTATCTTAGCAGATTTCATTGTATCATAACTATTCATGCTAAGTAATTCAAGCTGTAAAAAATTAAGATGTTATTGCTTCATATCAATTAAAGCATTAATATCTCTTGTTACGGGATCTGTAACAAAAGAATAAGATATCTCTTTATTCTTGTAAGTAGCAGTAAATTCTTTTATATCAAGATTAGTATAAGGATAAATTGCATTTATAAAAGGGGTTCCAAGTATAATTGGAGGGTATAACTGACTTTTTACTAAAAAGAAAAAATGTGAAATGCATACTTTATTTTGGCAAATATGAGTATTAGGCAATTTATACTCTATATCAAGAGCATGCCCGGGTGCAGATTTAACTATATGAGTAGTTTTTTAAAAAATATCTTGTGGGAATTAATTTCTCTTGTATGCAACTAACATCTGCGCCACTATCAATCATACCAATATTAGTTACCGAGAAATGATTATTAATCATAATAGTTAATATACTATTTATGGGCAGTAATAATTTGCATCATGCCCAAAAAGTAATTATTTTTCAAATCAAAAGATTTTTGGACAATATCATCATCATTATTATCTTCGAAAATCTTTTTCTTTCCCTTAGCAACATTAAGGTGATAAATATCTTTCTCAATTTGCGAAATCCTGTGATCATAAATCTTTTACTTTTGCTTAAGAGATTTAATTTCCCTTTTTAAATTTTTAATTTCAATTTTTAAATCATCAAAAGAAGTTTCTTTATCAGGAGCATAACTCATAGCAAGCCATCTATTAACTTATGCTAAGGAGTAAGGCATAAAATAATTACTATCAACAGGTTTAGGAGTGAAGGTATTGCTATAGAAGTTTTAGAAGTACTCGGTTTTGAACAAGTAGACAAAGTAATAAGAATTTTGTATAGCTTATTGACTGTATGGAAGATTGAATCTTTTTGCCCAAGTAAAGGGTCTGTTAGAAGTTTATACATACTTGAGTTGAGACCATGTGTCTAGTGGTTCTAACCGTGAAGAGGGGCGCCCTTTTTCTCATCTTTTAACAGGCTTAAAACTCATGGCTTACTAGATGTAGTCACTATGACAAAGCTAACAAAAGTAGTACTAACTTCGACTGTACCACCATCTCTAAACCAAGCCAAGAAACTATACAAAAAATTCTTTATATTTTGATAGAGTCTGGATCTTTCATGATTATTATATACTAGAAGTTAGATCTCCAGTATAGATATGAAAATAATTTAGCCGGACATAGTCACGGACATAGAGGGAGTGAGAGCAATAAAGAACTTAACAACAAAAGAAATAAATACCTTAAATGGCTGGATGCAGGGCTATAATTGTAATTAACAGCAAGCTTTATTCCACACTTGAGAGTATTTTATAAGAGAGAAGAGAGAGCACTCTAAGCTAGAGAGAGAAATGAAAAAGAGAAAACAAAAATTTCTCTCTTCCCTAACAAATGAAGGCATCTATATATAAGAAGAAAAAGAATCTACAAATAGTATTATGGGTCCCACATTCGGGTCATGTATACTATGAGTATAACACTTTATCTTTTCCCTTTAATTTTCTAAGAAATTCTTCAGTTCTTGCTATGGCTTCATTGGATAGTGGTTTATCCAATGAGGCAGGCTGAGAATCCTGAACTTCTTCGTTGGTGATATCATTGCTAGTTATACTCTTCATGGAAGTATCTGACTTATCATGATTATGAACTAATTTCATCAAATTTCTTCAAAGATTTTTCAAATATTTCTCAATCATTTCAATCCTATCTCCGTCATGGACAGAGATTCTTTTAGCAATATATGCCAGTGATTTATCCTCGACAATGTCAATTTGAGGGGCTATAGAATATTCTTGAATCTATCTTCTGATAGTATCCAGGAGTTTTTGTCTATACAATATTTTTGTTTTGGGGATTTTTACGCAACAGTTTGTCCCAAAAATTATTATAAAATACCTATACAAGCAAGGGATTTGTTCTTTAGGAATCCTAGTTCTGGAGCCCATTTATGAATCCAGGGAATAAAAAATTCAATAAAGAAGTACATTTGGTAAATTTTATCTAAATTACAGATATGATCTGCATGATATAATTCATCAAAATATGGGGATACTTTGACCCATTCTTTGTATAACTTGAGGAATGGATCAGGCAATATCTGGACGGTCGAACCATGATAAGACAACCAAACTATAAACCATTTAGGGATAGGTTCTACAAAAATCTTTGCGCATACCTTTATAAACCAAGTATGCTTACGTCTTTCATTATTATAATAAAGAGTTTTAGAGAAAGCTTCGATGTAGTCCTAATAAGTGAAATTGATTTTAGAACCTTTGAGAAATATCTGCTTCTCAGTCATTGAAGTCACTCCCCAATCTTCTATGGTTATGATCCGTTTGATAACAATTTTTGAGAAGTTATAAACGTTCTCTTCACTGTTGTACCTAGAAAAATGTTCAAATTCTGCAATTCTTATGGTACTATGAATTGTTTCATAATAAGCACGAATTTTGTATGACTTTCCCGAAAAATAAAAACTATTTATCAAATATTTGTGCAGTATCTCCCATGGTTTATTTTGCCTCTACATCTCAGAGTTTTCAACAAAAATATTATTACTTTATTTCAATTTGTTCATAGGACTTGATATCATCATTGTCCTTTTCCTTCGCAATTGAAGCAAACGTATCACTCTTTTTCGCTGCCAAATAGGCTTGCAATTTCTCGTATAACGGACTATCTTCTAGAATATTATCCAAAAGAATTGACAGTGATGATGAGGATTCGTCTTTCTGTGATACCTTGGAGTTTATTAAACTCCTATTTCCCATTTGTATAACTAGAGAATCAGTTAAGGATTCGTATGACGATCCTGAATATGGTTTGATTGTTGGGGATGATCTTTCCCTTCCACCGGAGGCTGATATTCCTCCTGATCTACCCTGTCCTTTTTCTCTGGATATTTTTCATGGAGGGTCAGTAGCCATACTGCAAAGAGGACAATTAATCAGATGTTTCCAAATCATACCAGTCAATATCTCTAATTTCTTCATAATTAAAGACTAGAAATTCTTCTTCAACCATATCATGGATGATTTTATCAATTATGAGATTTTGAATGTCTCTGTATAACGGAATTACCTTTAAAACGATAATCAAAGCCTTTTCAGTAAGAAATGATGAATAAAAATTCATTTCAACTTAGATATTCCCTAGATAAGAAATCAGGGACTGAACTATTAATTCTTTTTTATACAGAATCTCAAAATCAAAAGAAGCTAACTGAGCTTGCCATCTTGCAAGTATTAATTTTGAAGCATCATGTTTAAATTTTTTATCAAACATATACTTTACTGATTGAGCATCAATTTTTATCAAAGAATTTTGATTATAAAGATCATCCTGAAAATTTAGGACGCATTTAACAATGATTAGCCTTTCATGAGCTACCGTAACATATTTTTTCTGACTATCAGTCCATTTACCTGAATGAAACCTTATCAACTATTCAGTTTTATTATGGGGATTAACTTGTTTTAGTGTTCCACCATAACCAATATTTGAAACATCTGTCTCAACAATTTTTTACCAATTCGGATTGGCTAAAGCTACACAGGGTAAAGATTTAACACATTGTTTAACACGCTTAACTAGATCGGTATAACTATCAGTACAAGAACCCTTATAAACCTTTTTATTCTATCGTATAACAGAGCTAAAATGCGAGATAAATTCTCACAAAAAGTGAAATATAATTCAAAAATCCAAAAATCTTTCTAATTGAGTTCTATCAGTTATAACATCTGGAAATTTAGAAACAAAATCAAGAGATCTCTGAATGAGAGTAATTGTTCCCTGACAGATATTATGTCGTAAGAATCTAATATCTGTTTAACATAGACTCATTTTTGGTTTAGATATCACCAAACTATTTTGTATCACAATAAAAATTTCAAGATTCTTAATATGCAATTCAAATGTTTTAGAAAATACAAGAATGTCATCTATATAAACGATGATGAAATCCATGTAAGGATTAAATATATCATTCATTATTTTCTAAAATTCTGATGGGCATTTTTCAAACCAAATGGCATGACATTCCATTCATATTGCCCAAAAGAAACATTAAAAGCAGTTCTACAAGTATGCTCTTTAAATATTTGAATCTGCCAATATCCAGATTTTAAATCAAATTTAGAAAATATATTGGCATCGTATAACCGAGGTAAAAAAAAATATTTGGAATAGGATACCTAATCCATTTTAAATATTTGTTCAAAGGTTTGTAATTTATTACCAACCTGGAAACACCTCGTTCTTTTTCCGCTGCGTTATTAACATAAAAAGTGGTACAAGACCATAGGGATTTTGAAGGCTTTATCAAACCTTTCTGTAAGAGATTATCAATCTCCTTTTTATAGGATTCAACTAATTCATCATTCATTTGATAAAGTTGAGATTTTTTTGGTATATTATCCTCATAGAAAGTATCTTCATATGGAAGACTAACAATATATTTTTTGCGATTCCAAAAAATACTGAGGTGATCAGTACAAATATCAACAGCCACTTGTTCAGAAATCTGTATCTTAGCAGATTTTATTGTATCACAAATACTCACGCTAAGTAATTCAAGTTGTAAAAAAATAAGATGTCGTTGCTTCATATCAATTAAAGCATTAATATCTCTAGTTGCGGGATCTGTAACAAAAGAATAAGATATTTCTTTATTCTTGTAAGTAGTAGTAAATTCTTTTGCATCAATATGAGTATAAGGATAAATAACATTTATAAAGGGGGTTCCAAGTATAATTGGGGGGTATAACTGATTTTTTACTTAAAAAAAATATGGAATGTATACTTTATTTTGGCAAATATAAGTACTAGCACTTTATACTTTATATCAAGAGCATGTCCGGATGTAGATTTAACTATATGAGTAGTTTTTTGAAAATATCTTGTGAAAATTAATCCCTCTTGTATGCAACTAACATCTGCACCACTATCAATCATAGCAATATTAGTTACAGAGAAATAATTATTAATCAAAATAATACATTTAATATACTATTTATGGGCAGTAACAAAGTAATCATTTTTCAAATCAAGAGATCTTTATGCAATATCATCGTCATTATTATCTTCGAAAATCTTTTCCTTTCCCTTAGCAACGTTAGGGTGAGAAATATCTTTCTCAATTTGTGAAATTCTGTGATCACAAATCATTTGATTTTGCTTAAGAGATTTAATTTCTCTTTTCAAGTTTTCAATTTCAATTTTTAAGTCATCAAAAGAAGTTTCTTTACCAGGAGCATAACTCATAGCAAGACGCCTCTTAACTTCTGCTAAAGAGTAAGGCATAAAATAATTATTATCAGCGGGTTTAGGAATGAAGGTATTGCTATCAGTAGTTTTGGAAGTACTTGATTTTGAACTAGTAGACAAAATAAGTTTCACGTAGTTACTTATTCGAAATTTCTTTTGAAAGTCCTAGCACATTGTCAGAAGTAATGGTTTGAACATTTAAATCTTCAAATTGGGATTGAAAATTATAAAATATGTCATCACAAGTGCAGGTATCACCTTGGTAGTCAGAATGAGCATTTGCATTTTCTCCATCAGATGAATTAGGTAATTCAATATCATTTCGTAATTTAGATTCAGCATTATAATCAGATTCTGAACCTGAGGTGTCTAACAAACCATAAACTTAATCATGCACATCATCAGCAAGACCTAAAGATTTAAGCTTTTATAGTTTACAATTTTGAGCAATATGCCTAAAGTTACCACATCTGTAACATTTAATTTTAGCAAGATCTTGCTTAGACCTAATTTTGGCAAATCTAGTAGATTTCCTATAGGCTTTTCTATTTTCAAGATCTTCTTTGGACCTATATCTAGATATCTTTTTCCGATAAGGCTGCTCACATTTGGAATATCGATGTCCTTTCTTCCTAAAGTTCGTACAAGAATACCATCTGGGTACAAAAATCTCCTATCTGAGATTTTTCTTAAAGTTTATCGAGCTTAATTTGTCTAGTTAATTTTAACTTATTACACAGGTTTAACCCTTCTTGTGTACAAGCTGCTATCAAATGACCATAGGTATAATTTCCCCAAGGAATTTCACCATAGGAGCCTCTAAGAGCTTTTCTAACCCTGTCGACAAATAAAGGAGGAAGTCCGTCTATAAACTTTGCCTTCCAATATTCATAACTATTTTTGGGTAATTCCATCACCCTACTTAGAAAGGTGTCTTTATACCACCTAAATGCTTCTAGCGTATTACATTTAAGACCATGAAAGAGAGTACGAATATTTTCATACTGGTTGGTAAATCTACCATTAAAGTGTTCTAAAATTGTAAGAACGAGCGTATAAACAGCATCTTCCCTATTTGCAGGGAGGGTTCTTCCTAGATTATCAGTCCCTTGAGTAGTAGCTATAACATTAAAGATTGACTCTCTTTTCTCTTAAGTCAAAAAATTATCCCACCAGCCACGAAGTTGGCTAGTAAAACCAGCAACTACCATTTTATAGATAACTTTATCTGTTCTATTATTTACATTACCAGTGGCTTTGCACACCGTTGAATACATCATCATACGGTGTACGAGGATCGTTAATTGCCTCTCAGTTAAGTCATCAAGATTCCATTCATAAATATCATCTCTGCTATAAGATGTATTAGTTTGATTCCAATTCTTTTCCTCTATCAAACATCTTGAGGAATGGGTCACGGATAGTACTAAGTTTCCATGCGAGGTGAATCGGCATATCTGTGATTCTTACCCGGTTGTTTTCTAATTAACCCTCTAAGCTTATTAAGCTCTGATTTAGTCTGATTTTCAAATCAAGAGTGGTGTCTAAGCCATTCGACAAATCAATGGGTCTAATATTTAAACTAGAAAGCTTTTTATCAAGAAGTTGTTCTAAATCATGCAAAAGTGATTTATAAGTTGAAATCCCTCAATATCAGGGGGTCTTTGAATACCGGTTTTAGTTGTCAATTCTCCTGTCTCAGAAGAAGAAGCATTACCAGTAGAGTTTGAACTAATACTCAATTTTTTTATCAAATCAATTCTTCACCGAGTTTCTTATCAAGAGAAGAAATATGTTCTCCTAAGACTTTCACATATAAGCTCAAATAATTATTTTGAGAAATCGAATTATTAATTTATGCAATAGTTACCTTAGAAACTTCATTATCAATGAATTTTTTAAATTCAGAAAATGTAATACCCTTATTATTAGGCAAAATAAAAAGAGTTTGAGGAGGGTAAACAGTTTTAACAATATTACCACTATTATCCTGATATGATCTTTCAAGCACCTTAACATACAATGGCAAGTATGTGGTTATAAACCATGACACAAAACACATAATTTGATTATGTAATGCACATGTTTCATATGATTCTTGAGAAATATTATTCATCTCACCGGGATTATAAGTCTAAAAAAATCAAGTTCTAAACTGGTTCTATTTTTTTATCAAAAAATTCCTTTTTAATATAATTTCTTGCCTGGGATCCAGGACTAAGATTAATTTGGTGTAGAATCATTAAATATCATTTGGATTAAAGTTCATTTCAAAAGCAGTAGGAATATCTCTATTAGATATATTATCGCTATCTTGAACAATATTTGTTAGAGGATTGACTTTCACTTTCTCTACGAATCTTGTAGAGGTTGAGTCAATTATGTGCAACGAAGCTGCACGACTTCTAGCTGGACCATATGATGGTTCTACAGGAGAAATATGATGGATAGCAAGCAATAATTTAGGCATGGAAAATGAATGTCTGTTATAAATAGTAGATTTGTCATCGAATTGAATACAAATCCTACTATCCAGATTTTAAGTCACGTGCATTAATTCACTATTAGTTAAATCATCAATGACTTGATTCTAAGATATAACCGAATTTAAGGTCCAAGTAATGGGAAAAACAATCTCATCCCATTTAATAAGCCTCCTTGTGGTGACCTTAGACCTTGAAAAATTAGTCTCGACTAATATAGTCTGATCTGATGTATCGTATAACCTACATCGAGGATTTAATGTAGTTAATAACCTATAATAAATTCTGTATGACAGATAAATAAGTTCAGATCCAGGCGCATAATTATAACGATGCATTTTTACATTTAATGTTAAAACATCAAGTATATTCGCATCAGTCAAAGATAATTGTAAATTTGACTAAGTATTGAAATAAACTGGACCATAGGCCATAGTGGATTCAATCGAACCTATTAAGGACTGTCTGAAATTTAGATTTCTAGCATCTCTGAGAGCTGCTAAGAAAGTTTCTGGTAACCCTTTAAGAGTTAATGGTTTAAAAATAATTTAAACTATTCCAATATGCATAAAGTTATAATGATTTTTAGATATATCAATATCATGTTTATTTAATAAATGAATTGTCTGTTCTGACAAATTTAATGCCAAAGACTGTTTAATCGTCTTTATTATCTGTTTAGAAAAAACTTTATCAAGCCAACTATAATAATAAATGATTTTAATATCAACCTTTGGAATAGTCCACTTGTTTAACAAGTCCAGATTTTGAGGTATATCTACCTCTTCAAGTCGAGTACTCTTAGTACTCATATCTCCCATTTCCATGAGTAGGAAAAATCATATCTATGCTTAATAGTTCAGATCTATTATATAATAACCACGAAATCCCTAGGCTCTCATACCATTTACAGGATTTAAAAGATATGGAATTTAATTATTATATTAATATAATAATATTTATTTTTATTTTGTAAATAAATAGTAGTATCACATTTAGTGTAACATCAATAGTTATTTTTAGACAAATTAATCTCCTACCGTGTTATATAGTTGATGTGATGTACAGGTGCAAAACACGTACACTTAAGTGGTGTGTGTATATATATATATATATGTAACGCCCAAAGAACCTATCCCGAGACGTCACACGGTGCTTAAGGCCACACACAACCTTAAACTAACCCTCTGAGCCCGTCTTTACTCCTATAATTCACCATGACAACCATCGAGCGGTAATAAGGAAGAATAATCATGCCATGAACATACTGAGATACAAAGTAATACTGCCCTGTACAATCAAAGTACTAACGTTCTGTACATACTGGTACTCTAGTCTGACAAAGCCTCTACTACATAAGACTGAAGAGCCATTGGGACAGATCCCCAACTGACTCATACTGAATGGAAAAATAACAACCATCAATTAGCAAGACAAAAATCATGAACATAGGTCCTTGAACCATGAGGACTCACCAACCGCAGAAATGAAGATGAAGGTACTCAAAAATCACTGTCGTTGCTGAGACTGAGAACCTGATCCTATATCACGAGGAAATATAGAATACAAAGAGTATGGGAGTTAGTACTTGGGAATGTACTGAGTATGTGGGAGTGAATGCAATATTTTAAATAATATCATAAATGTATAAGAAAACTATACATGCTGACAGTAATAACTCTCTTCACTTGAATTACCTGAAACATTATTTCCATAAATCATCAGTAACAACACATGCTTCATAAATCTCACAAATCATTCAACTCAACTCCAAAAGCTTTGACTCATGACTTAGAGAGACTCGATAACTCAAGGTATTTAGATCATTATGGGTTTGGGAGTTTCTTATAACAAGCATAACTACTCCATGTGAGCCGCATAGAGTTCAATGTTTTGCCCTCCTAAGGAGAGAACCCCACATTGTCAGGGGGGTCGTACTCTTTCTAGGGAGTACGACCTCAATCTCATCATCACAATCTCATACTCGGCTTTTGGCCCACAATTATCAACATCAACCTATGGTGGCACGTAGTTCTGGGAAATACCAAATTTCCCACTCGGTGCTAAATACTCCTCCCAGACTCAGCTCAGAACACGTTAGGAAATCTACCTCAATCAATATCAACTTATGGGTCTATCATGATGACCAAAACAACAGTATATCTCATCGGTAAATCATATACGACTGTGGATTCCTAACTCGACTCAAATGCAAACAATGTTTCTCAACATCAAGTACATTTGCTTATCAAATCATTTCAAATATCAAAAATTTCAAGGAAACATCATAGGACTCATTCTTGACTCTCAAGTTCAATATCAATATGTATTCAATAATCAACTTCTCAGGAAGGCTTAAATCATGACACTTATCTCAACTCATTCGAAAATCATCAATACATAATAACAATATACAACTCATGGAATAAATTCTCAATTTAAGAAACATGATGGTGAAATAATCATAATAATCAAACTTATTCAACTCAAATCTCATAAATCATAACTAAAGAAATTTGGGTGTAAACCCACTTGCAAAATCATGTAAATCAGTAATAGAAAGTAAATCTTTAGGCACAAAAATGAAATGTGTGTTCTTGTTCAAACCCCACATACCTTGGATTTTGATTTGAAGATGTAGAAACTTGTTTGGAACTATTCTCACACTTTTAGGCCAAGATTCTTGATGCCTTTGACTTGAGAAACTTAGTTCTTGAACAACTTGGAGAAAGTCATGGAAGTTTCTTTGAATTTCTTAGAATAGGATTTGGATTTTGGAACTTGTAGAAACCCTAGTTTCTAGGAGATTCTTGGAAGATTGGAAGAGAAAGGAGAAGGAAATGAGTGGCTCTTCTCCACTTTGATATATATATATATATATATATATATATATATATATAAGACCACATGGGGAGGAAATGACCAAAATGTTCTTTTTGAAAATGCTGAAATTCGCTGATCGGGACTCATGACGGTTGACCTGATGGTCCGTCGGAGGGACTGACGGTCCAACAAGTCGTCCTTTACTCAAACGCCAAAACTGGAACGTTCTGCCTCGACGTGACAGTTGAAGTGATGGTCCTTCATAAAACTGACGGTCCACCAAGTCGTCCGTCACCCGAGGGCCAGAAATGAGACATTCTGTCTCGGCCTGACGAACCCCTTGATGGTTCGTCAACTTTTTAATGGTCCACCAACTTGGCCGTCGCACGATGGCCTGAAAAAAGAGTCACTGCCTCGGCTTGACGGGGCACTTAACGGTCCACCAGGTCGACCGTCAAACCTGGGCGATCTGATACCATTGAGTAAAATGGCCATAACTCACTCATCCGATGTCGGATTTTGATGAAATTGGTATCGATGGAAAGCTTATTCAATACTCTACATGACAAAAAGTAGAAATTAGAGAAATACAACATGGTTTAAACATCAATCACTTTGGAAGTCATATATATCCACTCAAAAGACGGATTTAGGCTTAAGAAACGATCAGGGTATTACAATATATATATATATATATATATATATATAGGCATCGTTTCCACCTCAAATTATACAAGAAAAATCGAAACCACACCTAAATTATACTAGTGACCTATTAACACCTAAACTATAAAAAAATGATACTTTTTACCCCTTAGATCTGACGTGAAAAAATATAATTATTTAAATGAAATATAACGCGTCTGGTAGTAAAACTAACAACAACAAAAAAAATCCCCTTACTCCCAAACTACCTTCTTCTTCATCACCCCTACCCTCAAACCATCTTCTTTTTCATCACTCCCACCCCAAACTCTAACCCCACCCCCAAAACATCTTCTTCTTCATCACCTCACCCCCAAACTCCAACCCCACCCCAACCAACACATCTTCTTCATAATCCCCACCCCCAAACTCCAACCCCACGCCCAAATAACACAATTTCTTCACACCCCATCCTCCACATTCATCGAATCAACTTCACACCCATCCTCCACGTTCATCGAATCAATGTCAAATTCACAATGAACAAAATCAAATTGTATTTGATTTTAAATGGGCAAAATCAAATTTTATATTAAAAAAAAATACAAAATCTAAAATCAGAATCCAAATTGAATTTGTTGTTTTCAATTCACCGGCATTTTGACAAACTCAAACGGTGATGAATATCGAAGTATAGGTCAAGAGTTCTGTAGCAAGGACGTTTTTCGGTGAGTTCTCGTCAGAAAAGTCGGATTCACCATCTGCTTTCTCCTCTCTGCCTATTAACTATTAATCCATCAAAAAATGGAGCTTGCCACTACATTATTTTTTTTAACATTATAGCTGAAAAATAAATAGAAAAAGTAAGGAAATATCGTTGGTCATTATACTGAAGCATAGAGGCCAACAACTAGTGGCTATTTTATGAAATAATAATGGCAGGTTAGCCATTTAAGTAAAAAAAGAAAAAGTGGTATCTGTGTACATATATTTAAATATAAAAACAAATTATGAAAATAATAAATTTATTATTTTTTTTGTATTATGCTGACATGGTACTGATGTGGCAGGTGCGCGTGGAACACCACACCACATGCAAATGGTATAATGATTTACAGGACGTAAAAAATATCACTTTTTTATAACTTAGGCATGAAAAATATTATTTTTTTATAATTTAGGTGTATAATAGGTTACCACTATAGTTTAGGTGTCACTTCAATTTTTATTATTTGGGATTGAAAAGATACTTTTTCTATTATATATATATATATATATATAATGCATAGCTCTTGATGCAACTTCTTTTTTCCTTCAGTAATTCTAAACCCAGAATGCCAGGCTAAACTCCGCTAGTCCTATATCAATCGCTGAACCCCGGATCGGAGACGCAGAGGCAATTGTAGAATATGTTCACACAGTTTGGGGCGACGGCGGATTCACTGAGCAAAGCATCAACTATGGTATTCCGCATCGGCACGGACGCCCACCTCTATGATGATCCTGATGACGTCAACATTACTCCTCTTCTTGACAGCAAATTCGACTCTGAAAAATGTGAAGCCCTCAAGAGGTTACTTGCTCTCATTGCCCAAGGCTGCGACGTCTCCGGTTTCTTCCCTCAGGTCCATTTCGTTTACCATTTCCCCTTCTTTTTTCTATCAGGAGAATTTTTATGTTTTGTTTGTTTGTTTGACTAGTGCAGGTGGTGAAAAATGTGGCTTCACAATCAATGGAAGTGAAAAAGCTGGTGTACTTGTACCTCCTGCATTATGCTGAAAAGTATGACACCAATTTCAATGAGATGAGAATAACATGAAAAAAAGCTTACTAGTCTATTCTCTTATTTATGTTTTAGGCGTCCAGATGAAGCATTGCTTTCAATAAACTGTTTCCAGAAGGATTTGGGAGATCCTAATCCATTGGTGCGGGCGTGGGCACTCCGTACAATGGCAGGAATTCGCCTTCATGTGATTGCACCCCTTGTTTTGGCGGCAGTTGGAAAATGTGCAAGAGATCCATCAGTCTATGTTAGGAAGTGTGCTGCTAATGCACTCCCGAAGTTGTATGATTTGCGTTTGGAGGAGAATATTACTACTATTCAAGAGGTAGGTTTTCTAGCTTTGAGGCCAGGGATGTTGGTCATAACTTAAAGTAATCATGTCTAGTTTTACTTATACAGGAAAGAACTGCTCCAATGTACCAATAATTTATCTAAAACTTAAATCAGATCTCTTGCTAAGCAAGGGGCTTCCTAAAAATTAGACTTCTGACGTATTCAATAGCCAAAGCTGCTTAACTTTGATTTCGTTTCACTTTGCTCTTTTGACAGTGGTTCAGGATTTCTCTTTTCACAAAAAAAAAAAATAACCTTACTCAAAGTTTTTCATATTTTCTTCCATGTTGCCATATATGTTTTCCACAACTAAGCTGCATTCATGGCCTCAATCATGCTCGTGTCATACAAGTAAACCAAAAATCTCCCCTTCAAGCAAAGCTCCTATACAACAACAGCAACAACAACAAAGCTCCTATATGAATTGAATTTCATGTTTGCTACATTTGACTTCTACTGCATCTACTATTATGTTTTGCAGCTTGTTGGAATTCTTCTGAATGACAACTCTCCTGGAGTAGTTGGAGCTGCTGCTGCTGCATTTGCTTCTATATGTCCTAATGATTTTTCTCTAATTGCGAAAAATTATAGAAGACTCTGTGAGACTCTCCCTGATGTGGAAGAATGGGGTCAGATAGTTTTGATTGGGATCCTTATACGGTATATTATTGCTAGGCATGGGCTCGTGAAAGAATCCTTGATGGGAGCTTCTCATTCTCCTGAAAATTCTAATTCAGAGAAGGAAGGATCCGAATCCTATTTTGGAATAAACGAGAAGACCAATGACATTGGGGGTGTAATTTGTGAATCTGAGATAGCAGAAATGGTATCCAGGAGTTATCTTGAAGGACCAGATAAATATTTGTCCCAACCATGTTCCAAAATAGCTTCTTCTGTCAAGGACTTTTCAGACTTTACATCCGCAAAAAGTAATGATGATGTGAAGATCCTACTACAGTGTACTTTACCTCTACTGTGGAGTCAAAATAGTGCAGTAGTACTTGCTGCTGCTGGGGTGCAGTGGATTATGGCACCGAAAGATGAAATTAAAAGAATTGTTAAGCCTTTGTTGTTTCTGTTGAGATCATCCGATGCCTCAAAATATGTGGTAATTCTGTCTCCCAATAGTTTGCGTCAAACTGATTCTTATTGTCATGATAAGACGAATCAGGAGTCATTCAACTTTTTAGGCTACAGTGATGGACAATGAACATTGAGAGGTGGCGTTCTAGTTAAAACAACATTACATTCATCCTCCGTGTTAACTTCTTGGACAGTTCCAGTAGGAGTTTGTCACCTGCAATGCATATGACCTTCTATGGGAACTCAAACTTTGCGGAGTTTGTATTCAGTTGTAATGGTATTGTAGATTTCAAAAAAAAACAAAAAAAAACATGGCAATATAAATTGCTCTAGGGGCTAAAACATTGGACAGTCCTCTCAATTCTCTTTCTTGTAATGGCTGGTCATCTTGTACTCTGTTATAGCCTGTCAATGGGGCAAAGACACATGTAGATATATTTTGACCATCTACACTGCTTAATTTCACAATTTGCTGCAGACTTTTTTGCTCTCAAAAAAAAAAAAAAAAAAGAGTGAGAAAAGAAACAATACCATTCTGTTGCTGGTAGAGTGTGACTTAGAGGTTGAAGGAAAAGGAATATGGGTTGGGGAAGGGAGGATTACCACTCAAGGCAGAGAGTTGCCTGCCACAAAATGTAAAAGAAGACTTGAACCAAGTAAACTAACTGTCCAGTAAATTTCAGGGCAAAGAAATTGATTGGCAAATGTTAGTTTTCTTGCTGAACTTAGGAAAGCTGCAACTTGACCATCAATACTTCTTTTAAACAAGTCAGTGACTGTCACTACTATTTAACTGATCCAATGTGGACATTCAGCTAGAAATATCAGTCTAAATGACAATAAATCTGGGTGCTTCAATGAATTTCTCCAAGGTTTAGGTTGTGCAAAAAGTGTTTTTCTGAACTAGATTCGAACTGTCCTTCTACAGGATTTTTCACAAGTTAAAACAGATTTTTGGCCATGGTTCAAGAAAATTTGAATTCTCCAGTAACTTGCTAGTTAGTGAGATGAGATCGTTCAGACCTTTAGGGACTGTTCTTTAGGGCTTTGTCTTCCTGAAAACACTGGCCACATTGTTTTTGCTGCAGTCAAACATACATCCATAAGTAGAACTTTGTTTTTGTGAAGACTCTATAACAAAACTTTGCTGCCATCTACAATACATTCCCTACTTTTGGTGTATATGTAATTCGTTGGTTGATGCAGGTGCTCTGTAACATTCAAGTTTTTGCGAAAGCAATGCCTACCTTGTTTGTTTCCCATTTTGAAGACTTCTTCGTGAGCTCTACTGATCCATATCAAGTGAAAGCTCTGAAGCTTGGCATACTATCTTTAATTGCGACAGATTCATCAATTTCACCTATTTTTAATGAGTTCCAGGTACTCTTTCTCGTCATAACTTTACCTATATGTACATTTTCAAACCATAATGCTTGTCGTGATCTAATTATTTTAGATACTATATACTAGCCAAACTCGGCTTGATATGTTCATGAGTCCTTTTATAGCACCTTTATCTCCTTTTTATATGCCACTGAATGTAATGTTTGATTTAATCTTTGTCAACAAAAAGGGAGTATGTGTATTTCAATTTTCTTAATTGTTGCAATTTAGTTGCTTGCACATTGGGGTTCCTAATCTCTTTACAGCCATGTAATATCCTCAGCATCATTGAATTCTTTTTCTCTTTGTTGTTGTGGAATTAGTCATGCAAGTTGGTGCTAATTTGTTAGTTAATTTCTAGGATTATATCAAAGATCCAGACAGAAGGTTTGCTGCAGATGCTGTTGCTGCTATTGGTTTGTGTGCCCAACGACTTCCAAATATAGCAAGCATTTGTCTGGAAGGGCTGTTGGTTTTGACTTCATATGGTAAAAATATCTTCTGTCTATGGAATCTCTAGGAGAGCTTCTCAGCTTCATTTTTTATTTATTTAGTTCCAGTTAATTATGTGACCACGGACATGCTGAAATTTCAGATGTGGACATAGCATCAATGGATGAAGAAGCAGTTATTCTGATTCAAGCAATTAATTCCATCAAAACAATCATAAAACATGAACCCTCAAGTCATGACAAAGTGAGTTGCTTTACTAACTCAGCAAATTTGCTGCACATTTTGCAATTTCTAGCCAATAACTATCATTTTGTTTAGCTGTTAATTAATGATGACATCGTACACAAGATTTCTAAGGCACCCTTATGGCCCTAATAGAGGACTGCCCTTTTAGGATTTTTCCTGGTCTGGTAGCAAGTACTTCTTCCGTGAAGTTTACATGACACTATTTCTTTCCTTGGCCATTCCAAAAAGGATGTGACATTTTATATTTCAAAAATCTAACAATGAACTTCCCATTTTTTCCCATAATGAGAAGTTTTTATAGCCACACAAATGTTATGGCATGTTTAAAGCCACAAGTTATAGAATTCTGATAGCCACACAAATGTAATGGCATGTTTAAGACCACAAATTTCAGAAGTCTCTACTTTTTTACTTAAAATCCACAAGGAGTCGAATTATGTCACAAATTGAGACGGGGGAGTATATACAGTGTTCCATTAATTTTGCTTCAGGTACAATTCTACTAGATAGACTGCTTATCATCGTAGGAGTCTTTTAACGGGTAATGTTGAATGTTCACAATCCCTTAGGAGAAGATGCCATGCCAATGTGTCTTGCCTCGTTTCTTATGTGGACTTCAGAAGATGTTTTACATGTTGCAGAAATTTAATACACTGTTAAAGTTTTTCTGACATGGAACTTTTGAATCTGAGCTCTAATTGTAACATAGACAGTTATTAAACAAAAAGTTTAGAGTTAAGAGAAGAACTCCAGTAAAGGAGCCTATAGTGACTAGTGCGGCTGGTAATGTGGAAATCTGTGCTTTAGCTGAGCCACAAGTTAATACTTTACATGTAAAATCTATATTACTTTTATTTTAAGATGGCAACATGAGCTATCAATTAACTTCATCCTGATTTTTGCCCTTGATAGGAAGGTGTGGAGGACGCGGATTAGGATAGAGGCTTAGTAGGTAGGAGTGCGTCCTTACTAGGAGGGAGGAGTGCTTTGTTTGTCGATATAACTGTAGTCATAGTGTTATGCATGTGTCATTTCTTATTCGTGGTGTTTTGGTGATATTTGTGATTTCGGATAGATTGTTCATAGTATTACTCGGTGGTTGTCTTGTGTCTTTTATTATCTAGTGGTGTGTTACCCCATTTTTTTTTTTGATATTTTTTGCTTGTTACACTGTTATTTTTCATGAGTCGGGGGTCTATCAGAAACATCCTCGCTACTTTATCTGAGGTAGTGGTATGAACTGCGTATTACCCTGCCCGGACCCCACTTTGTGGGAATACACTTGGCATGTTGTAATACACTCGGTATGTTGGTGTTGGTGTTGTTGTTTGCCAATGAAGTGAGGTGTTTCATTAGTGGCGTCAAACAGATGTGAAGAGTACAAAAGTAAAGCTTTGCTCCATTGCATGATTTTATGCTCGACCCGGGATGCTAACAAAAAACCAAAAAAAATGTGGGGAAGCACGTAAACATGTGGCCAAGTCAAGGATAGAGAAATAGACAGTTACCATTCTTTTTCCCTAATTGTCAGATTCTATTTTTTGTTTCTGAAGCAAGAAATCCATTTGAATTGCAAGTTATTCAAATTCAACTTCTTTTGACTTGAGTAGACCATCACGTGTCAAAGTCCACTTGCTGGCACAAACATCAACTTTTGAAATGCGTGATTACTTGACTGTTCAGTTAGGGTTGAGCAGGAACTGAATCCTAATGCAATACATCACTAAGCAACCTGTGGATGTATTGCAGGTTATCAAAATTCTGGGCTATAATTGATACATCCGTAATGCAATACTTGCAGAAATGTCATTTTAATAAGAACTGTTTCTGGTACAAAAGCTGTAACAATTTACTTACACCTTGCTTATGATGGGTGCTACAAGTATTCTTTTATATCCTCCCTGCATATTACGATTATCATACTTGTCAAAAACCCAAAAAGGAAAAAAGAAGAAATATATATATCTAATCTTTGACGCGGAACTCACTCTCTCGCTTCTTTTGACAAAGGTAATTGTACATTTGGCTCTTAAGCTGGATTCTATCCGAGTACCAAGTGCACGTGCAATGATTATTTGGATGTTGGGCGAGTATAACTCCACGGGACATATAATTCCAAAAGTGTTACCCACAGTTTTCAAATATCTTGCTTGGAGTTTTTCTTCAGAAGCACTTGGAATGAAGCTCCAGATTCTTAATTCCATGGTCAAGGTAGAACGCTACAAATGTATTTTGTTTTTCCTCAATGAGCCTCTTGCTCAAATGTTTAGATGGAAATTTTTGCACTTATCTTAATTGCATTGCTTTTTAACTGTGGAAAGTCTTCTTTTCTCATAATTATATCCGAGCATTTCCCGGTCTTGACAGGGTTGCACCATGGATCTACTCTTAGTCCGTTTTTATTCACCTTGGTAATGGATGTGTTGACGCGGAGTATTCAAGGAGAGGTGCCTTGGTGTATGCTTTTTGCGGACGATGTAGTTTTGATTGATGAGTCGCGGCCAGGTGTTAATGATAAGCTGGAGGTTTGGAGACAAACCTTGAAGTCTAAAGGATTCAGGTTGAGTAGGACCAAGACGTAGTACTTGGAGTGCAAGTTTAGTGACTCGAGGCAAGAGGATGAGGTGGTAGTGAAGTTAGATTTGGGTTTATGATTCAGGGGAATGGGGAGATTGACGAGGATGTCTCTCACTGTGTTGAGGCAGGTTGGATGAAATGGAGGCTCGCTTCGAGAATTTTATGCGATAAGAAGGTGTCCCCTAAGCTTAAAGGCAAATTCTATAGAGTTGCAGTCCGGCTGGCTATGTTGTATGGAGCGGAGTGTTGGCCGGTTAAGAATTCTCACATCTAAAAGTTGAAGGTGGCGGAAATGAGGATGTAGTGTTGGATGTGTGGATTTACAAGGGCTGACAGGGTTAGGAATGAGATTATTCGGGAGAAGGTGGGAGTGGTGTCGGTGGAGGATAAAATGCGGGAAGTGAGGTTGAGGTGGTTTGGTCATGTGACGAGGAGAGGGCATGGATGCCCCAGTTCGTAGGTGTGAGAGGTTGACCTTGGATGGTTTCAAGCGGGGTAGGGGTAGACCGAAGAAATACTAGAGAGAAGTGATTAGACGTGACATAGGGCAGTTACAGCTTATTGAGGACATGACCATTGACAGGAAGGTATGGAAGAAAAGCATTAGGATAGAGGGCTAAGGTGTGTGGATGAGTCGTAGTCAGTAGCTGGGAAGGCTTTGGTGCGGCTGTTAGTTTTAGGGTTGGGGGAGGGGGTGTCCTTTGTTTGATAATGTACAATATTTTTGTTGATGTCGTACCTCTGTTATTTTTATCATGTTTCATTCTTTTGATGTTTTTGTCTATTGTCCTTTGTCTTGAGCCGGGGATCTATTGGAAGCAACCTCTCTACTTCTTCGGAGGTAGTGGTATGGACTGCGTACATTTTACCCTCCCCAGACCCCACTATGTGGGAATATATTGGGTTTGTTGTTGTTGTTGTTGTTGTTGACGTTCTTGGCTTAAGTGGAGTTATTTGCCTATGGCTGTACTTTGTGTTGTTAAGACAAAAATTGAATTCTATAATCAAACAGTAGAGAAGGTGAGCTAACTGTTTAATGGCCTATTAAGAAGCACAACCTTAGACTATAGGAGCATCCGCTCTACTAACTGCAATGATTTAGTTACTCCATTTTCTATTGAGGAAGTAGCTTGACACGGAATGCGAATCTTGTTAAATACAAAACGCGTTGTGGTGTTTGTTTATCTACATAAGCATCCACAAAAATCAATAATGACATGTATCGTTTTGACTAACTAAATATGATTATTAGAGTATCTTTATTATGAGGAGTGCTTGGCTGTACATTCAAGCTCTCCATAGTTTGATTAAATCTGCCCTAAGCTATGATTAGCAAATGTGTCTGAACGACACACTATTGTGAGTTTACATATTGAACTTATACTGTCCTTAGATCTGGCATAAGGCTTCTGGAAGGTACAAGGTTAGATGTTGCAGACTCCTGTTTTCTTTGAGAAAGAGATGCTATCCAAATATGCAATTGATTTGGTTCTTTTATGAAATAATTTCCTTTGATTAATCATTGGCTGAATTTCACAAACCTCGAGTTGATAGTTCAGTAACCTTGTATCATTTAATCAACACTAGGCTTGTATATTTCAGGTCTTATTACATGCAGAAGAGGAAGCACTATCAACCTTCAAGACGCTCTTAAACTATGTACTTGAACTAACTAAATGTGACTTGAACTATGATGTCCGTGACCGTGGACGTCTTCTACAGAAACTCTTATCCCACTATATAGGCACTCATGAGTTGGAAGAATCAGCTCCTGACAGCACTTTGCATGTACTTGCAGGACACATATTTGGGACAGAAACAAAACCCATTCCTTCAGAACCATTAGCTTACCGGTTTTATCTTCCTGGATCTCTTTCACAGATGGTTCTTCATGCTGCTCCAGGATATGAACCTCTCCCACAGCCATTAAGTTTGATTTGCAATGACACTAAATATGAATCCAATATGGTAAAAGATATGAAACAGCCAAGGAATGAAGCCACTCAAAGTGAATCGTATGAAACTGATGATGCTGACTCGGTATCTGGATCATTAAATGAAGAAAGCACATCTGGTTACAATTCTCAGGATTCTAAAACTGGGTCAAGTGGAACTCGGGGCAGCCATGAGAGTGGGTCTACGAGTAATGATGATGAGCATGCTGTTCCACTGATTCATCTTTCTGACAGTGGCAATGCTCATGGGAATCAGTTGGGACCAAGTTTTAATCAAAACCCTGATTCCAATGTTCTTGGGGAATTAATGTTTATAAGAGATCTGGAATCCTGGTTGGATGACAGTCCTGGTTCTACCCACAATTCGGTAGAATTGAATACTGTCAGTCAATCGTTGGCCAGAATTTCAATTGGAGATATTAGTAGCAGAGTTAAACCTAAATCCTACACTTTGTTAGATCCTGCAAATGGAAACGGCTTGAGTGTGGAATACATATTTTCTTCAGAGGTGTCAAGCATATCCCCTCTGTTTGTTTGTATTCAGGTTACATTTAGCAACAGTTCGGTAGAAGCTATGTCAAATTTACTGTTGGTTGAAGAGGATTCTGGCATGAGGGTAGAATCTTCAGATCAAGTACTGACATCAGATGAGAGGTTATTGTTGTGCTTTGCAATTTTCAATGTCTACTTTGTTGGTCAAAATAACAGTGATTCTTATGGTGAATTATGCTGTTTTGAGAACATGTCCTTTTGAATATCTTTTGTCAGTCGACCTTGTCCTAGATATAAAAGACGAAATAGATGTAATGGTAACATAGTTCTTTGAGTTCCCCTGTTTTTTGTGAAGGTACTCTCTCTCATCTAGAAAACCTTTTTTTCAATTCCTCTTGTTGCTTTATGAACTAGTGGCCAGGAGTTCATTGTTTTTCACTAGTCTTCAGGCCTTCGGTCAAATGCTCAACGAGAAAAGTAGATATCATCATAGAGCTGTCATATACCATTGCAGAAATGTAAATACATAATTCATCTCTAGTCACTTAACTGGATAATTGGTTAGATATCAATACCTGATTGTTTAGAGGGTGCATCTCAGTTTTAGTTAATTTCTTATTCTTCTCTGCTGCTATAAAATGCTCTGCTCTGTTTACCTGATATCGTTGTCTTTGATTTTTAGTAGTCCGAGAACTAATAGCATTAAGATCCTTCTGTTTAGTCATGCTATGACATCTTTACTCTTTCAAGTTGGTGCGGGCTCCTGCACTTATTCATCTCTGTTTGTAGTTCCAAGATGTCTGTTAATGATGTACCGGCTCTGGTTCCAATGGAAGAAATTACTAAGCTGGAGCAAGGTCAGGTTATGCAGAGAACCCTTCAGGTTCAGTTCCACCATCATCTGTTGCCCCTTAAGCTGCTTTTATGGTGCAATGGCAAGAAGTACCCTGTGAAGTTGAGACCGGATATTGGGTATTTTGTAAAACCTCTTTCAATGGAAATTGATATGTTCTCAATCAAGGAATCTCAGCTGCCTGGAATGTTTGAATACATAAGGAGGTCAGTTATTGTTTTATTCATCTTCTATGAAATGTATGAGTCGATCAATCTTCTGTGAAGTGTATGAGTCAATTATTTGTGACCTTGAACCCTTGAAATTTGGTTTGTTATTGTTTGGCGTCTCATGTCTGTTGAGAGTTCAAGAAATTGTTGCTTTTGTGTGGATAGTATGTGGGATAGGGCGGCTAGGTGCATCAGGGAGAAGGCAAGTGAGGTGTTGGGTGTTTCTAGGGGCCGGACCGGGCACCATCAGGGGGATTGGTGGTGGAATGAAGAGGTGGAGAAGAAAGTGCGGTCCAAGAAAGAGGCATATGCTAAGTTGGTTGAGAGTAGAGACGAAGAAGAGAAGCGGGTAAACAGGAAAGAGTACAAGCTAGCTCGGAAGAAGGCTAAGTCAGCAGTCCCGGCAGCTAAGACGGCCGCGTTTGAGAGCCTGTATGCGGGGTTACAGGGGAAAGGAGGGGAGAAAAAGTTGTTTAGACTCGCCAAGGCTAGGGAGAGAAAGGGCCGTGACCTCGATCAGGTGAGGTGCATTAAGGGGGAGGACGGCAGAGTGTTGATGGAGGACAGCCTTATTAAGAATAGATGGAAGTCGTACTTTCATAGGCTCTTGAATGACGAAGGGGATAGAGCTATTGTGTTAGGGGAACTGGAGCATTCAGAGGAGTGTCGGGAGTTTAGTTATTGTAGACGTTTTAGGGTAGAAAAGGTTAGAGAGGCTGTTCGCAGGATGCGGAGGGGTAGGACGATGGGGCCGGATGAGATACCGGTGGAGTTTTGAAAGTACGTTGGAGAGGCTGGGGTAAGGTGGTTGACTGGTCTGTTTAACGAAATCTTTAAGACGGCCAAGATGCCCGAGGCATGGAGGTGGAGTACCATGATTCCTCTTTATAAGAATAAGGGTGACATCCAGTGTTGCAATAACTATAGGGGGATTAAGTTATTGAGTCACTCTATGAAGATTTGGGAGAGAGTGGTCGAGGGGAGGCTGAGACGGATAGTGTCTATTTCGGAAAATCAGTTTGGATTTATGCCTGGGCGCTCGACGACGGAGGCAATTCACCTGGTACGGAGGCTGGTGGAACAGTATAGGGAAAGGAAGAAGGACCTGCACATGGTGTTTATCGACCTAGAGAAGGCTTACGACAAAGTTCCCAGGGAGGTGCTTTGGAGATGCTTGGAGGTGAGTCGAGTCCCGATGGCTTATATCAGAGCAGTTAAAGATATGTATGATGGAGCGAAAACTCAGGTAAGGACGGCGGGAGGAGACTCAGAGCATTTCACTGTCTTGACAGGATTGCATCAGGGATCTACTCTTAGTCCTTTTTTGTTTGCTTTGGTGATGGATGTATTGACGCGGCGTATTCAAGGGGAGGTGCCTTGGTGTATGCTTTTTGCAGACGATGTAGTTCTGATTGACGAGACCCGAAAGGGTGTGAATGACAAATTAGAGGTGTGGAGACAAACTCTTGAGTCTAAAGGGTTCAGGTTGAGCAGAAGCAAGACAAAGTATTTGGAATGCAAGTTTAATGACGTGAGGTTGGAGGACGAGGTGGTCGTGAAGCTGGAATCGCAGGAGATATGTAAGAGGGATAGTTTCAAGTATCTCGGGTCCGTGATACAGGGTAACGGTGAGATTGACGAGGATGTCTCGCACCGTATTGGGGTGGGTTGGTTGAAGTGGAAGCTCGCGTCGGGGGTGTTGTGTGATAAGAAGGTGCCGCCCAAGCTTAAAGGCAAATTCTACAGGATGGTAGTCCGGCCGGCCATGTTGTATGGAGCGGAGTGTTGGCCAGTTAAGAACTCCCACATCCAAAAAATGAAGGTGGCGGAAATGCGGATGTTGCGCTGGATGTGTGGGATGACTCGAGGGGATAGAGTTAGGAATGAGACTATCAGGGAGAAGGTTGGTGTGGCTCCAGTGGAGTGGAAGATACGGGAAGTCCGATTGAGTTGGTTTGGACACGTGAAGAGGAGGGACGCGGATGCCCCGGTTCGTAGGTGTGAGAGGCTAGCGTTGGATGGTTTTAGGCGGGGTAGGGGTAGGCAGAAGAAGTACTGGGGTGAGGTGATTAGGCGGGATATGGAGCAGCTACAGCTCACCGAAGACATGACCCTAGGTAGGAAGGTCTGGAGGGCGCGAATTAGGACAGAAAACTAGGGCCAGTTTGGGGCGCTAAGGTAGGGAAGTATTTGGTGGGGGTTTTATTCTTGTTATTCTTCCTATTCTTATTTTTTATTCCTATTCCTATTCTTCTTCTTGTTATGCTTTCGGTGTTTCATGTTTTATTACGAATCTGTGTGCTTTCCGATGTTTCCTACTACTTATGGGTGCCGTATTTACGTTATGAAATCCTGTTCTGTGCGTTACTTTATCTTTGTGTGGTGTCTCGTGTCTTGAGCCGGGGGTCTATCGGAAACAGCCTTTCTACTTCTTCAGAGGTAGAGGTATGGACTGCGTACATCTTATCCCCCCCCAGACCCCACTAGGTGGGAATACACTGGGTTTGTTGTTGTTGTTGTGTTGTGTAAATGAAAGTTTGAAGTTCTCCGCAACTTATTGTTTTGTGGGCTTTACACTAGTTGTTCTAGGATTCTCTTGTGACCATTTTCCTATAATTTGCTGCAGGTGTACTTTCATTGATCATATTGAAGAACTCAACAAGCTTGAGAACCCCTTAGCAAAGGACAACTTCCTTGTAATCTGTGAGACTTTGGCTTTAAAGGTGCTTAGTAATGCCAATCTTTTTCTTCTATCTGTGGACATGCCTGTTGGTACCAACCTTGATGATGCTTCAGGTTTGCGGCTTAGGTTCAGTGGTGAGATATTAAGCAATTCAATCCCATGTTTACTTACTATTACTGTTGAAGGTAGATGCTCCGAACCGTTGGACACTTCAGTAAAAGTCAACTGCGAAGAGACTGTTTTTGGCTTGAACTTTCTGAACAGGGTTGTGAATTTTTTGACTCAGCCTGCTCGTTTATGATGAGAATCTAGTTTAATAGATTGAGCTGATCATTGGATTATTTTGTCCACGAGGTGTTAAATTACGTACATTTTCCTTGTATCATTGTACTATTGGTGTCCTTTTCAATGGTTGTTTCTTCATATGGGAAGTCAAGTTGTTGTAGATGTAAATCTGGGACACCACTGTTTGTTCATATAGATGATTTGTTGCTTTGCTTGTATTCATGCATTGGTATTACATATTGAATCCTAAAAGAATAAGAAAAGGAACGGGAATAATGCTATGGAAGAACACTCCAAATTTAACTTGTCACTGAACAAAAAGGCTCTCAACCTTAACCCGATAATACAAAGGTCTTGTGGATAATGTTCTTTACACTGGTGGCCTCTTTTCTTTCTTTCTCTTGGATGACTTGATTGGGAGTTGCAGAGTAAGAGGTTGTGACTTGTGAAACGATGTGTAATGGAAATTAACTTCAAATTAAAGGTTTTTTTGTCGTGATGTAGAAGCAGAATTTAATAAATTTTTTGGGGATAACAGAAAGATATTTTTATTTTGCTTTAGTTCTTGCATTTCATTATTAAGATTTTTTATTCGTTGTGTAAAGTAAATATATTCATTTCATTTATTTTCATCTCTTGGTTTTAACCCATGAAGAAAGGAGATTTGATCGAACCGAATTCATTTAGCTTTAATCCCTTTTTTATAATCTAACTTCTTTTGTGCCCTCACTATTTTTCTGGCACACACTCTTTCAAGGTGAACACTCGGTATTCCTCTCCTCGTTTCAAGTTACGTACTACTACAAGTTGTCCGGAAACAACACACAAGTACAAAATAATTTAGTTTTACTTTATTTTATTTAAATAAAATTTATTGAAAACTCCAGATAAAAGTTTACTTGAATGTTAACTTGTGAAATGAGGTAAATCTGGTATCATAACTATTATATCATAATTATCGAGTTGTTAAGTGCTCGCTCTCTTATCATAACTATCTTTGTTCCATCAGTCTATATATATTTATATTTATATTTATATTATACTAAATAACAAGAAAGTCTTGCCTCTACCAAGTGATAACCTATAATTACGTCATGCGTTATTTATTAGGACAACTTAGCTAAGTTAGGTAATGGTTAATTAATGATTATTATAGCTAATTTAGGTAATGGTTAATTAATGATTATTATATTTTAATTTAAATTAAATTAATGAACACTTATACTTTTTGATACAGTATTTCATTTTAGATCTACTACAACTCAAAAGATTTTGGTACAATACGCCACTTTTTTAAAACTAAAGATTTGAAATTCGAAATGAAAAAACTTTTCACTTGCACAAAAATAAAATTAACTACACTAAATTATAATCTATTGAAAATACAAAATAATTAAAAAAAAATGTAACTCAAAACAAAAAATATTTTTCTAACTATTGTTTGAATAAATCGTAATAAGAATTATAAATTGTAACTGATTTTTGATGTAGCTTATTCATATCAGTTACTATAAAAAAAGTTTTGAAAGGAACAAGTAATTTTATATGTTTTTCATTTTTTTTTTCAATTTGAATAAAAAAATGAATTTTAATAAATTTGTAACAAACGCTCTAATGCATGATTTGATTTGAAAGAGTAAATTAAGATTAAAAAAATAAAACTATCCATTCTTAAACCACCTGCACCACCTCATTTCCTATTTTTCCACCACGTCCTCACCCAAGCACACCCACTAACCCCTCCATTACTCCCACTAATTGTTACAAAAACACATGCACGATTATACAATTAACTAGATGGTCCAGGCCCGTGCCAATGTTTTGCGTTAAAAGTTACATATGGCTGAATTCTATACGTCAACACACACAGCATTTATTGAAATTTGCTTAAAGATTTGGCGATAATATTACACCGATGTATAAACGTAAAACACTTTGTAGACAGCAAACAATCTCCTTAACTCAACGATATCCAGGTCTAAACACTAAGACACCATTTTCATTGAGAACAGGACATGGTATGTGTCATTTCTTTTCTCCAGTTCTGCTGTTGTATGTTGTAGCTATTAATTTCAGCGTCTGCTAATTCAGTTCCAATGCCTTACCATCCATTTGCTGCCTCCGTGGAAACAAACAACAATAGACCCACTGTATTCCCACAAAATGAGGTCTGGGAGGATATGATGTACGCAGTCCATACCACTACCTCGAAGAAGTAGAAAGGTGGCTTCTGATAAGACCCCCGGATCAGAATCTCGAATAATACACCAAGATCGTATTGGAACATGTAACAGGAAAGGTTGACATGCAGACATAAGAAATAATAGAAATAAATATCAGTGAAGTACGAAATAAGAGCAATACGAAATAAGAAATAAGAACTAGGACACCCACTTACCCACCCCACCCGAACTCACCTGACTAAAGGCTCCTACTCAAGGACACAGGCCTGGGATTACTGCCCAGATACGCACTCGCTCTCCTAACACCTGGCCACAATCCATACACTCGCCCTAACCTTCTACCTTAATCCGCGACCTCAACACCTTCCTGTCTAGGGTCATGTCCTCAGTGAGCTCACTGCTCCATGTCATGTCTAATCACCTCCCTTCTTTAGCCTACCTCTACTCCTCTTAAAGCCATCTAAGGCCAGCCTCTCACACCTCCGAACTGGGGGCATCCGTGCCCCTCCTCCTCATCACATGCCTCCGAACTGGGGGCATCCGTGCCCCTCCTCCTCATCACATGCTCAAACCATCTCAACCTTCCTTCTCGCATCTTATGCTGCCTCCACGGAAAGACTGGCCATTTTGTTTGTATCATTTGCTATTATGTTTTGTTTGGTTATTCAACTTTGTGTGCACAAGATTGAATTGCAGATTTCATTTCCTCTTTAGTCAATGACGTTTCAATTATCACCTGCACAAAACAATGTCCAGATAGCACCAATGAGTATTGGCATAAAAAGAGACTTGCCTAAAGGAAAAAAAAAGACCATCTTACAAAAGAAAAGACACCCACCGCCTGTGTAGGTAAGAGTTGATCAATCCAAATATGAAATTGTCTACTCTTATTGTCCCTATGACACTTCTTCAATGGAAGTGCAGAAAAATACCAGATGGTCTCTGCAGCAACAGAAGAGTTGGAAAAAAAAATCAGAAATCCAAGTCCAAAAAAAAGGCATGAGGGAATAATTTAAACTCAAGTTAACATAGCCAATATCCAAACCATAAATCAGCAGAAAACAACACTACAGTAGGTAAAGGATACACATACACAAACGGACTTTATGTTTGACAAGTAAAGGTCAGAATTCCCAACCTCTCCACGCCTCTAATTCTCGAAAAAAATAAAATTTGACTTCATAAGTAGGAACAAAGTTCTGCATCCTACAGTCTGACATATCTATAAAGTCTCTAGGAGAGATACTACTTTTGGATTATTAACCACATTTGTAGGATGCCATTGCAATAAATGATTAATAATTCTTCCTGTGTATTCTCTACCCGCAAAATGAATCTAGATTATAGAGCAGTTCTGAACTCAAACCACAAAAGATAAATGAGAGAAACAGAAACTATTCGTTCTCGCCAAAAAGTACAAAGATAGAATATGTTTGAGATTCATGGAATCCCAATTGCACCTATCAATCAAGTTGAATTGAACATTACTTACGCCAATTAGTTTAGGACTACAGTGTGATAGCAATAGTTTCTATGTTTTCTTATTAACTTGTTTTTAAACGTCAGTTTAACCAAATGGAGGGCCAAGTGCTCTCACTCTACTCTAACCTTCTGATTACATCAAAAAGTAGATCTGGAGGAAGATTGGCCCAACAACTGTCTTGGATAATAGGAGTATGATCACTTAAGTCATAAAATGAACCATGTGATTTGTCCACGTGATGGCCAGACAACCTTAAATCAAAGCTTCGCCTCGATAAGCTACCAAAACTATCTCTTACATCACAAACTATACAGCAGAAAGGCATCTGAACTTGAAACTGATAGATCGAAGTCCAAACACCACAAATAAATGTTACTGGCCTATTTACTGTTTCTTATCAGGTAAGCTTCCAGAAACTTAAAGAAAGCTTGACAAATATTTACAGCTGCAAAAGAACAGAAAATAAGTCATGCTTCAGTAACAGGAATAGATTTCTTAAGAAAAATGAAGAGGAAAGAGCAAGAAAGGCATTTAAAGAGAAAAGAAGGGAAATGGAAAAGAACAGAACAGAAAAGAAAAGAGAATAAAGAGACATCTTCACATGGGGACCTAAGTAAAGTAAATCAAATTATTTTTATCAGATACAACTTCTTTAGATTCTTAAGGTGATGCTTCATGCCAATTGTCCTAGCTTAGTTGCAACAAAATGAGTATAAAAGATAATAATTTCGAATGTCATCAATCTTTCAGAGAATCCCATTAATAGTGAATAAAGCTACTCGACAAAAAGAGGTAAACTCGCTAATGTTGACGCTGCAAAATTGGCACCAACAGGGATAACTAGCAGTTCAAAACCAGATTTCAGTTCAAGAAAGGAAGATTCAACTCTACGTCAGGTTATCACTCAATGTCCAGATTCAAGTCAGGAAGTTACAAATTCATTTCTAATAGAATAAAATACTGTATCTCAAGCATTGTGTAGAGTTCCTTATCAGGTAAGCTTCCAGAAACCTAAAGAAAGCTTGACAAATAGTTACAGCTACAAAAGAATAGAAAATAAGCCATGCTTCAATAACAGGAATAGATTTCTTAAGAAAAATGAAGAGGAAAGAGCAAGAAAGGCATTTAAAGAGAAAAAAGGGAAAGGGAAAAGAACAGAAAAGAAAAGAAAGAGAGCATAAAGAGACATCTTCACATGGGAACGTAAGTAAATCACATGATTTTTATCAGATAAAACTTCTTTAGATTCTTAAGGTGATGCTTCATGCCAGTTATCCTAGCTTAGTTGCAACCAAAAAAGTACAAAAGATAATTACTTTCGAATGTCATCAATCTTTCAGAGAATCCCATTAATAGTGAATAAAGCTACTCGACAAAAAGAGGTAAACTTGCTAATGTTAACGCTGCAAAATTGGCCCCAACAGGGATACCAAGCAGTTCAAAACCAGATTTCAGTTCAAGAAAGGAAGGTTCAACTCTATGTCAGGTTATCACTCAATGTCCAGATTCAAGTCAGGAAGTTACAAATTCATTTTTAATAGAATAAAATATTGTATCTCAAGCTATATACTACACATATTATACATCTCCGTAAACAACCTAAAAAACAACCGGAATCTATGAAAACTGTGCATAGCCTTTCAAGTATCAATTTCATTTTTATCTACTTATGAACAAAAAGAATACATTTTTTCCCTTTTAACTTTTTCTAATTACGAAACACAGATGCTTCATTCAAAAAATACCCTACAACTTAAACACAACATATACAGATTGAGGTACATATAAAGAGTCCAGATGATAACAAACCTGCAGAGTATTATAGGTTAATCAAAGTTCCATAACTTCTCGAAATACCTAAAAAATACAAAGACAAGAAAATAAATTTCTCAGCAAAAACAAAAATTGAACCTCCAAATTCTCCAAAAGACAAAAACTTTATATCACTTAAACATCAATAAAATCAAAGAACAAACCATCCCCCTCCCCCCCAACAACAAAAAAACACTTCAATATGAAGACAAACATAAACAGATAAGATTTTTACCGAAAGGGTTAATTTAGCCTCACACCAGAAAACACTGGAAAAAATTAAAACTCAAAAAGCACATAACCCAAGAATATCTCCACATTTTCTTAAGAGCAAATACATAGTACAAAGAAATAAAATCTTACAAATTACCAATAAAAAAGGCAGTCGAGTTTTTCTATCATACTGTTTTATGATAGAGGATTTTCATCAAACACCTTACATGCACTGTGAACATATCACCAAGCCACTTGAAACTAATAATATTACAAAGGAATATATAGCGGTAACAGATTGAAACTCACCTCAGATGAAAAAGATGATGAAAGAAAGCAAGGAAGAATTTAAAATCGATTTGCATATCCAATGAAGAAAATTCCAAAAGTAACAAAAACTAACATTATATAAACCTCTGGAAACACCAAAACTAAATGGTTTTCCCTGGTAGAACTCTTGAAAAACACATCCGTTGTGTCAGACGCAGTTAAACTTCAATTTCCTTTTTTCTTTTTGTTTGAACAAAACCATACTTACCTACTGTTTCATATACAGCCACAGACATGAGAGCAAAGCTATGCAGACAGTCAAACTCGGAGACAGAGAACAACGACTAAGAAATCAAGCACCTACCTTAGTAGAATCACATAAATTGGCAACAGAGAATAAAGAGAGAATGCAAGTGGACTGTAAATTGGAAAGAAATTTAGGTGAAGACAGTATTTATGATAAGGTTTAGACGTGTAAAAATTTGGCTGAAGAGTGATTTGACGTGTAACGTTATCAGTGAATTGAGAAATGCAAATACTACAAAGTTGAATCATGAAAAGACTATATTATCCTTTGTCATGTGACAAATTTTCTTGGCAGGACAATCTTCACCAGCTTTCCCACAACACTTTTATATATTAGTAAACGTGTAAGAATTTGCCTGAAGAGGAATTTAACGTGTAACGTTTTCAGTGAATTGAGAAATACAAATACTATAAAGTTGAATCATAAAAAACCTATATTGTCCCTTACCAAATAATTAAAATGTCGTTGTGAGGAAGCTAGCCGGACAATCCTCACCAGCTTCGCCAGAACACTTCTATATATTAGTAAAGTAATTCAATTGTATAGGATAAGTTTTGCATTTTGAATCATTAAAATATTAATTCACTAAATAAAATATTATTCAAATTTTAGAAAATAAATATATCATCAGTGAAAAAAAAAGATTATAATATCAATTTGAATATTACTACTATGTAGAATTGTGATAAAGGCTGAATGTAGGGATATTTACGTCTTTTCATCGATTCTTTTATTTATTGTTTCTACTGATATTTATCCTTTCTCCATCGTTCTTACCTCCGTAATCAAGTCGGTAGCTCCGCCTCCCCCGGCAAGGATTTTTTGTGAACATGTCCAACAAGATTCAAAATCTGAACCTCAACTTGTTGAATATGTTCGTTTCACAAATTCGTAAGTGTTTTGTCCAGCACATGAAACCCTTTAAAAATCAAATTCCAGAACTTCAGCTCCGCTAAACCCAAGTGCGAATTTGGAAGTTTTTCGCTCTTCCTTGGTTACAGAGATTCGCATGGTGAGTTCTGATGGTTTGAATTTATGCTTTTGCTGAACGATTAATTTGGATGGTTAGAAATTATTATCAATTTATGTCATCCTACACACTTTGCTTGGGTATATGAAGTTCTTTATGTGCTTGATTATAATTTCTTTGAGATGACTTTCACTTTATTAAGTGAGAAAAAAAATTGTGTGTCATTCTTCATTTTCTATGTTTCTGTTTCAAATGGTGGGATTCATCTACTGCAAAATCTTGTGGGAACTTTCTATTTTTACAAACCCCTTTTGTACTTTTTTTGGAATTATGCTGATTTTTTGGTAATATTAATTTTGGGGTTCTTGGAATTCAGTTACCAGTTTCAACAAAAGAAAAACATTGTTCTTTTTTGATTTTATAGTATTTTCCAAGATTATTTACACTTTTCCTGGTAGGAGGTAGTATGTATCCCATAGATTCAGCTAAGAGTGTCAAATGGGCCGGGCTGATCCGACGTAGCAAACCGGATCGGTTTGACCCGACCCGATAAGTCCGAGGGCTTTAGGGGTCCGGGTTCCGGTCCGATTTTTTTTTAAAACTGGGCTCGGTTAATCCGGCCTGGACCAACCCGGTCCAGGCCCGCCGATTAATCAGCCCGGCCCGGTAAGCAAAAAAAAGAAAAAAGAAATTTTAATTTTTTGGGCCAAACTAGCCGTTGGCGCAATGGCTATATTACCTTTTTGGATCCAAACGGCTAGTTTGGGCCCATTTAATTAAAAAAAAAATAATATTTTTTAATCTCCAAAATAAATCTATAAATACCCTACAACTTCAAATCATTTCTCACACAATTTTTCACTCTCTCAAATCTCATTCTCTCTCAAATCTCAATTCTCAATTCTCAAATATTCAATATATTTAATTTCTTAAAGTGTTCATTTTAATTTTTTAATTTTTCATTTACAAAGTACGAGCGGAAGTTTCTAAAGTCTCAAGTTTCGGATACTTCCAAAATTTAGTATTGTCATTCCATCTCTTATGTTTAATTTTTATTTATTGTATTAATTGTTTAATATTTAATTTTATTATATTTGTGTATTTTGAATATTTTTAGTTTAATTTAATTTATATTATGGATAAATTTAAAAACCTCGCTGCTAAAGGTGTTAAAATTTTTTATCCCGGAAGTGGTAGTGGTAGTAAAAAGCGAATTATTAGCGGTAGAGGTAGTTCAAGTAATAGATATACCCGTGTGAATTCGCCTCCGGTACCGCTTGGTACACCTTTTGAGGAAGAAATAGGTGTAGGTGCTCACGATATGGATTATGTAGAATTTCAGGAAAATTACGGTATAGAAGAAGAAAATGAAGTAGGTGCAGTTAATGTAGACGAAGATGATGAAAATATTGCTGAAACACCCGCAGTAGGAGATGCTAACGTTAGATCTGAATCAGTTAATCTCCCTTCCCGTCCTCCAGTGCCCCAAAATCCCGTAAAAGAACTAGTATTGCATGATAATTTTTTGAACGTATATCAGATATTGAGGTGCAGTGCAATATTTGTCAACAAATATATAAGCATAGAAGTGGCGGTAAGCAAGGGGGTACTGGTACGTTAATGAGACATATAACTGAAGATCACAAAAGAGAGTTAAATATTGCAAAAGGTGGTGGGGATGTTGGTGGGTCAACGCAAACTAGAATGGACCCAACAACCGGTCAAGTAGCGAAAAAGTATAATAAATTGAGGGACAGGGAAGAAATAGCTAAAATGGTAGCTGTGGGTTGTTTGCCTTTTAGTTTTTCTTCTTCTGATGCTTTTATTCGTTATATACAAGCAATTTATAATCCTATGTTTAATGGTATTCCTAGAACTACTTGTCGGTCTGATATTTTTAGACTCCATTCACAATATTGTTTTTATTTATCAACATTGTTAAAAAATATTCAATATAGATTGTCCCTAACTTCTGATCTTGGTCGTGCTGTGAATAAAAATGATTATTTAACCGTTACTTGTCATTGGATGGATAGTAATTTCATAATGCAAAAACGTATTCTTGCTTTTTTATATGATGAAGATCGTAAACATACTGGACAATTTATTGCTGATTCTATTATTAAAATTGTCGGATATTATGGTATAGAAAATAAAATTTTATGTATTGCTTGTGATAATGCTTCTAACAACAAGACTGCTATAACAAAAATAAAATCTACGCTATTTTCGCCCTTTCCTGAAATTTTTCATATTAAGTGTGCATGTCATATATATAATTTAATTGTAAAAGATGGTCTTGACTTTTTTGAGCTTTATATTGAAAAAATTCGTCTTGCCATTGGTTTTATTCAAGGAAATAATCGTAGATCGAGAATTAAAGAATTTAAAGTTAAATGTCAAAAAAATGGACTTACACCGATTTTAATGCCTGAGGAAGTTGATACTAGATGGAATTCTACGTATGAATTTTTAAAAACTTATTATAAATATAGAATTCCTATTACACTAGCTTTTAACCAACATTGTGGTTCATTTGCTGATTCTGCTGATTGCATGCTACATAATTCTGATTGGGTTGTAATTAATGATCTTGTTAAGTTTTTAGAAAAATTTTATGTAGCTACGATTGAATTTTTCGGTGCTTACTATCCTACTGTTTGTAATATTTTGGCATATATAGCCGATATTTCTGGTTTGCTCCAACAATATAAAAATAAAGAAGGTTATAAAGAAGCTGTTGGCGCTATGTTTACGAAATTTAAAAAATATTTCTTCTCGATTCCCCCTATTTACTTGGTTGGTGCTATGTTAAATCCGTGCATGAAATATAATCATATGTGCCACTTTAGTACTCTTATTTATGCTAACTTAGAAATAAATACTAACCATGAGTCTGAACAAGTACAGCCTGATTTGTGGACGGCTACGGCTGATGCAAAGGATTATATAGAAAAACTATATAATCACTATGCTGATTTATTTGATTCAGCCGTACCTACAAATATCAGTCCAGCTGTCGCTCCTCATCCTCCCGAGGAGCCATTATCTTCTAAAAGGCCGACACATAGTGGTTATCCTGATTCGTTTTATGATTTAACTTGTTGGAATAGTGTGGATGAGAGAGCTTACACATCAACTTATCGGGAAGAGCTGAAATATTATCTGCGGACGCCACCAGAGGATCGCAGACGAAGGATCAACACGCTGGATTGGTGGAGGAATAATGAATCACAATATCCTGTACTTTCAAGATTAGCCAGAAATATCTTGAATGTTCCAATGTCAACCGTTGCATCAGAGAGCGCCTTCAGTCAGGGACGACAGCAGCTTGGAGACAGCCGACACTCATTGAGAAGCAACGCAATGAATGTTTTAGTTTGCCTGAGAGATTGGATTAGAGCAGAAAGAAGAAACCAAGGAATGGAACCAGAGCCCAACGACGACATCAAACTTGAAGAAATTATGACTTCACGGGAGAACTCAGCAGAATCAAGTCCAATGCATGGTTTTGTCCCCGTTGACTTCGACTATCCTATGCAAGTTCCAATTAATATTAACATGAATGAGTTGGAAAAAATGATGCATAATTTATAGATTTTTCATTCATGTAAATTATAAATTTTGGATCATTTTGCAATCAATAAAATTCCACAAATTCATTCACTCCTTAGTCATTGTTTTTTATTTTTTTTTATTTAACGATTTAAAATTTTAATATCTTCTATACAAGTGTATATTTAATGTATACATGTGTATATGTTTATATATCTTATATTGCTCCCGTTGACTTCGACTATCCTATGCAAGTTCCAATTAATATTAACATGAATGAGTTGGAAAAAATGATGCATAATTTATAGATTTTTCATTCATGTAAATTATAAATTTTGGATCATTTTGCAATCAATAAAATTTCACAAATTCATTCACTCCTTAGTCATTGTTTTTTATTTAACGATTTAAAATTTTAATATCTTCTATACAAGTGTATATTTAATGTATACATGTGTATATGTTTATATATCTTATATAAAAGTGTATATTAATGTATACATGTGTATATATGCTTTATAAATTAGTGTATATACATATTGTAGTGTATATATATATATATATATTATACTATTATAGCATATGTTTTATTTAAAGTAGTACGTATAATCATATATAATTATATATTGAATGGTACGTATATATGTGTAATTGTTTATACTTTATATATTTTTTTAAAAATATATATTGTATATTGGAGTGTATATAGTGTATATTCGAGTGTATATATAGTGTATATTTGATTATTTATTTATTTTTTTGACGGGTTTGACCGGTTTTTAACCGGGTTTGATCGGGTTTTAGCGGGTTTGACCGGATTGGGTTAAGTGGGCCGGTTCCGGGTGGGTTTTAAATTTTTTACTATGCGGTCCGGCCCGGACTGGTTAAGGCCAAACCCGGCCCGTAACCGGCCCGGAACCCGGTAAGATTGAGAGGGCCGGTTCTGGGTTGACCCGGCCCGGCCCGTTAGACAGCCATAGATTCAGCCGAGGTGCATGAAAGTTGGCCTGAATACCACGACACTGTATGTCTTGTTGTTGTAAGAGCTTTTTCTTTTTACTATGTGGATATTATAATGTTTCTTGTTTTTGCTAAATGTCACTCTTTTGTGATTTTACTCAGTGAGTTTGATGTCATTGGATTGTATTGTAGCTTGAATCTGGAAATGATTTTGTTTTTTGTACTTTTTGGTTGTTACAGTTTGATGTAATTGAATTGTATTGTAGGTTGAATGTGGAAATGATTTTCTTTTTTTGTTTTTGGTTGTTGTTATACTGTTGATTGTTTCCTTGTTTATTGACACTTTATAACTGCTTGAGCAGTTGTATTTTTTTAAGAATATGCTTTGTTCTGAATCATTCCTACTTTGTGGAAATATGCTGGATATGTTGTTGTTGTTATTGTTGAAATTTAGATATTTAAAAACTGTATAAGTAGTACTACTACTTTTTTTGCATCAATTTATTTGTTTTTTTTAGTTCGTTTACGAAAAATCTGTCCTTTTTATTGGCATCTCTTTACTTTCAAATCAACCTTTGTAGAAATGTAAGATAAGTCTAAAGGAGCTTGCGGTGGAAGAATAGGATATCAAAGTCTCTGGTTGTACCGGTACATCAAACTCTGGTTTTGTAATATTAGGCTTATAAAGTTGCCTAAACTGTATCTATACCATATAAGGCCATTTTTCAGTTGGAGCTCCACATAACATATTTATCCATCATTGCTTTTCTCCACAATTGTATATTACTGTAATACTAATACATTTGAGATCCTTTGTTGGAAACCTCACAGTAGTTGCACCCCTGTCACTAATTTGAATGTAACTATCCATTTTGACCTGTTTCATTCAACAAACAATAACTTGAATTCTGTAACACCACCTCACAATTTCTACTAACATTATTTTTGGAGCTTTGGAGACAGACCTTGGAGTCAATGGATTAAAGTTAAGCAGGACCAAGACAAAATACTTGAAGAGTAAGTTCAGTGATATAATGTATGAGAATGACACAGAAGTGAATCTTGATACACAAATCATCAAATAGAGGAAGTTCAACTATCTTGGGTTTGAAATAATGAGACTTGCATCCAGGTATTCTGTGGTAAGAAGATGCAATCAAGATAAAGTCAGGTTATATAAAGCGGTGGTTAGACCAACTATGTTGTATATGATAGAGTATTGGTTAATCAAGAATTCTCATGTTCGGAAGATAAAAGCTGAGCTAAGTGAGAATGTTGCTATGGATATGTCACCATAATAGGAGATATAGGATTAGAAATGAGAATAATCATTAACACAAAATACAACATGGGATCAAATCAAACTATCCACCTTCAGTATTATTTAGATAACAGAGAATTACTTGATTAATCAAATGCTGCTAATTTTCATGTTGTGAATTAATTATTTCAATCGTGCCGCATGGAGTTCACTCCCTGAATACTTTCCTGACTAAGCTCTTTTGGCTGTTCAAAACTCATCTCCTGCGTGCTTTTTAAACGGAGAATGATAACTTTTTTGTGCCACGTTTATTGGAGAGTTCATAATACTACTCACTATTGCACCCACTTGAGTTGATTGTTGTAACAATATTGTTGCTGTTTTGCCTAAGCGAGACAATGAAGATGATTAATCTGTTACCTTACCATTATATTCTTTTCACAGATTTCCTTACTTGTGGTGATCGACTTATCTTTTACACAAATTTGTTGTACTAACTGCATATATTTTCAACAATAACTATGTCTCCGAGTAAAAAGATCACCAGTCCAGCTGCTTGCTTACCGAAAAAGAGCTGCCAATATTCTACAGATAAAACTTTTGCTATCAGCAAAAGGCGACGTGACCTATACAGACAATTGTCATCTGATAGAAAAGAAACGTTTCTTCTGCAACGGCGTACAAGATATTAAGAATCAAACATCCCAAACCTTCTGAGTAATGCCCTTGTTTCATCACCTACTGGTCGACCCCAATTAAGTGCGCAAACAGCATCACTATCACAGAGATATTACTCACCGTAAAACACGTTTGCTGAATAGAAAAAATAAATGCAGAGTGCTTTGTCTCTGCCTACACATAATTCTGCTATACTCATCCAAACATACCATGTTACTTGTTCTATCAGGCAATGCGCTTTGCGATAACTCTTCCATAGTTGGACCAAGCAACGGGAAAGATATAATTGGCTGCTTTTCCACTTTTGAAGTCGGTGTGTACCATGTACACACTTCGGATAGTTACACTTCCAAAAAAGGCATTGTTTGTATTAATTATAACTCTCTCAGTCAGGCTCAACATCAACTCTACCCACTGAACAACATAACCAAGATGCAACAACTATCGGCGCTACAGGTTCATTTGTTTATTTTTTCATTTACACAAAATTTTAGAATTGCACCAACACTTTCCATATTATTTGAAATCATATCTACATTAGGTTTGGCAATATTTACACATCAATGGCATATTCGAAAGACAATACGTCCTAAAACCAAAGGTTTGTCTTACTGTAAACTTATAACTGTATTGATTGTTCAATTCTTCTTCGAGCTTATTTTTCATTCTCTGATAATTAATTCAGAACGAGATAGAAAATACAAAAGAGGCACCAAGATTATTCATGCTAAAATGATACAAGGTCAGGTAAATCTAGCTCTTCTGTAATTTATTATTCATACTTTTCATCCTAATATATCTTTCTAATATCGATCTGGGTGTATGGTTCATTTGGCTTGTTGATTCAGGTTTAGGGTTATCTTATTTTCTTGTGTAGACAGGCACATGTTTACACGTGTACATCTGTATGTTTTTCTTAGTGCTGTTTAGAGCTAAAATTCAATTCAGAGTTTTTGGCTGATGCGGAAGATGGTATCTTTGTTTAATAAGCCATCTTGATAAAGATATTTCTGTTGCTGTTTTCATGTATGGATCACTAGGAAGAACCAGTAATGCTGGAGACGAAGAGTGGCAGAATGTACTATGAAAGGCATATCTGTTTAATGCCTCAGAATCTTCTAAGTAAAAGAAAAAAAAAGAGGCACTCTATAGAGACTCAATAACTTCAGGTATTGTTATTGTTGTCAAGTTCCAGTAAATGCATCTATGACATTCTAAATTCCACGATATCTCTGTATTTTAATAATTTACTTTCCTATGGTTTTGAAATTTGAAATAGATTTAACCCCCTTACTGGCTGATTGCATTAGTTGTCAAAATCAACTTTGAAGACCAACACATCATTATATTTCTTTCTGCTTCTTTACACCTTACATCTTTCCTTCTCCATTTCCCCTCTTTCTTTATTTTTTTCTTCTTTTTTTTTCAAGTGAACTATTTCCCATTGGATCAATTAGGAAGGGTTCTGATATTTTGTAAAATGCAAAAAGCTGATGGGAACTTGATAAAATCATGGTGTGCTGACTCAGACGAAGAACAATGAACTACTCACTGAATCACGTGCCCTCTACTTTCTAGAATTTGATTTGGTGTATCAATGTTGTGAGACCAGGTTAAAGAAGGATGGCTTCCACCTTGGCTTGTTGTTTATCTTGTACATTTTTAGGTGATTATATGTACTTCTTTTTGCATATTATAAGGGAGTCTCTCTTTTATCCTTTTTTCTTGACTTATCGTGATTGTGCAGTCGATTGTTATGACTTATTAGAGTGAGCAAGGAAGACGAGCTTTGGATAGGACCGAAAAAAAGGTCATGTTCTTCTGCTGATGCTTCTAATTAATTAGTACTTCATTTAGGTCAAATTATGCTCTGTTCTTTATAGTATTCTTGAGGTATCTATTCTGCATTATAGATGTCAATCTTGTTAACAATGATTTCTTCAGGCCCTGGAGATCAAATCTGAAGTAGTAAAGATGGCGGAGCCTCATATTCACTCATTTAAAATGTTAAGCCATTCCCTTTTATTTCTCCTTTTGATATACCCCTCTTAAATATTATTACAGCTATACAATCTCGGATTTTACTAAAAACTAACAGAAGTTGCTGATTTAGAGTGAAACTTATCCTAACTAAATCAAATGTATCACAAATGAAAAATCTCCAAAAGTACCCTTCTGCACATGGTCTTTGAAAAATCTCCAAAAGTACCCTTCTTTTTAATGCTTCTGCCAAAACTCTTCCACTGCTTATCTTTCTTCAACTTAGTTTTCTGATATAGTTATTGAAGTTACATGTCTTAAAGCTTATTTAGAGTTTTTTGCTGATTCACAAAATGGTATCCTTGTTTGATACACTATCTTGATAAAGATACGTCTATTGCTGTTTCCATGTTTGAATCACTAGGAATTTGCAAATGCGTTAAAAATCAGTTTTTGTCACAGAATGAATTCAGTTTTCAGTGTCGGCTAAACTGGGGAAAGTATTTAATACTCTTAAGATTTTCTTCGTGCTTGTTATTCTGTAGTTATCAGGAGTGTAGGAACATTTATTATATTGTCTGTTCCTAGGGCTATAGAGCCTACTACTACTTACACCGTGAGTTTAGTTTAATGCTTATTATTATCTCTTTTGCCTGTTATGATATTGTCTTCATTGATGTGATCTATGCCACGATATAGTTTAATGACTTCATTCATTGTACACTTTACGTTTCCTTTTAATAGCTAACTATATATTTTACATTGTAATATTTTATATGCATGAGTTCGGTGGACTTGAATTGCTACTTGTGAAATCTGCTTTCCTATTTATGATGGATTTTTTATTAAGCATCTGAGGTTTTCTTTGAAATGCATGAATATAAATTATCTTCAGGTGATTGATATCACGGTGAATAGGTACTTGATAGAGGTTAAAAAAAGTTGATACTATTATTACAAATTTATAGTCGTATACATAATGACACCATTGAGCTCATAAGTGACATCATTACTCAGGGCTTTTAGCATTCAATTCTTCGGAAGGGACGCTCAAAATAGATCGTCATGGAAATGGACAGCCTCCAAGGCCGGCTGTTGGTCTTTCTCCTCCTTCAGCTCTTTGGCTCATCAGCAGATTCATCAACAGTAGCAACGTCTTTCTTGGCAAATCAATATCAAGATATCGACCAGGTTGGGATCAACAAAATCAAGAAAGCCAATGAGGATGTTGCAATAATATCTGCAGAAACACCAGTTGTATTTGCTCATATACTGCATCCATAGAGCCACACTCACAATATTTTACCTGCTACCTCAATTTTGTCGATGTAAGTGAAACATGTCATAACTAAGCGATCAAATCATCATAATTTTAGTGCTCTTTTGAAATGCACCTCATCATCAAAAGTAGTTTCTTCACTAGCTATTGCTATAACACAGTTGCCTAGGCCAATGCTAAAGCTTCAATGTTGGGCTCGCGCGGGCGACTAGATCTAGTATAATTCTAAAATTAGAAGACACATTTCTATACACCGCTGAAAGTGGAAACAACATTTTGTGTAATCATTGACTCAACTTAATAAATATTTTCTCTTTCAATTTATTTGTTTATTTTCCCCTTCGGAAAGGGGATAGGGTGTTGTGTAAGGACTGTAAGGTTATCCCGAGTGAGAATCTTTCGACCCAGCATAGGCTCTTGGTTATGGATTTGGGTATAAGGAAGAATAGAAAGAGGAGAAGTAAGGAGGGTAGACCTAGAATTAAGTGGGGTGGCTTGACGCCAGTGAAGGTGTGGGAGATAGGGGAGAAGTTGGCGGGAATGGGGGTGTGGGAGTGTAGGGGGGACGTGGATAGTATGTGGGATAGGGCGGCGAGGTGCATCAGGGAGAATGCAAGGGAGGTGTTGGGTGTTCCTAGGGGCCGAGCCGGGCACCATCGGGGGAATGAAGAGGTGGAGAAGAAAGTGGGGACCAAAAAAGGGGCGTATGCTAAGTTGGTTGAGAGTAAGGACGAAGAAGAGAAGCGGGTAAACAGGAAGGAGTACAAGCTAGCTAGGAAGGGGGCTAAGTCAGCTGTCACGGCAGCTAAGACGACCGCTTTTGAGAGCTTGTATGTAGGGTTACAGGGGAAAGGAGGGGAGAAAAAGTTGTTTAGACTCGCTAAGACTAGGGAGAGGCAGGGGCGTGACCTCGACCAGGTGAGGTGCATTAAGGGGGAGGACGGTAGAGTGTTGGTGGAGGATGGCCACATTAAGGATAGATGGCAGTCGTACTTTCATAGGCTCTTGAATGACGAAGGGGATAAAGCTATTGAGTTAGGGGAACTGGAGCACTCAGAGGAGTGTCGGGATTTTAGTTATTGCAGACGTTCTAGGGTAGAAGAGGTTAGAGAGCTGTTCGCAGGATGCGAAGGGGTGGGGCGACAGGGTCGGATGAGATACCGGTGGAGTTTTGAAAGTTCGTTGGAGAGGCTGGTGTAAGGTGGTTGACTGGATTGTTCAACGAAATCTTCAAGACGGCAAAGATGCCCGACGCTTGAAGGTGGAGTACCATGATCCCTCTCTATAAGAATAAGGGGGACATCCAGAGTTGCAATAACTATAGGGGGATTAAGTTATTGAGTCACTCTATGAAGATTTGGGAGAGAGTGGTCGAGGTGAGACTGAGACGGATATTGTCTATTTCCGAAAATCAGTTTGGGTTTATGCCTGGCCGCTCGACGACGGAGGCAATTCACCTGGTACGGAGGCTGGTGGAACAGTATAGGGAAAGGAAGAAGGACCTGCACATGGTGTTTATCGATCTGGAGAAGGCATACGACAAAGTCCCCAGGGAGGTGCTTTGGAGGTGCTTGGAGGTGAGTGGAGTCCCGCAGGCATATATCAGAGCAATTAAGGACATGTATGAGAGAGCGAAAACTCAGGTGAGGACGGTGGGAGGAGACTCAGAGCATTTCACCGTCTTGACAGGATTGCATCAGGGATCTACTCTTAGACCCTTTTTGTTTGCTTTGGTGATGGATGTGTTGACGTGGCGTATTCAAGGGGAGGTGCCGTGGTGTATACTTTTTGCAGACGATATAGTTCTGATTGATGAGACTCGAGGGGGTGTGAATGATAAATTAGAGGTGTGGAGACAAACTCTTGAGTCTAAAGGGTTCAGGTTGAGCAGAAGCAAGACAGAGTATTTGGAATGCAAGTTTAATGACGTGAGGCTGGAGGATGAGGTGGTAGTGAAGATGGAATCACAGGTGGTATGTAAGAGGGATAGTTTCAAGTATCTCGGGTCCGTGATCCAGGGTAACGGTGACATTAACGAGGATGTCTCGCACCGTATTGTGGCGGGATGGATGAAGTGGAAGCTCGCGTCGGGGGTGTTGTGTGATAAGAAGGTGCCCCAAGCTTAAAGGCAAATTCTACAGGGTGGTAGTCCGTCCGACCATGTTGTATGGAGCGGAGTGTTGGCCAGTTAAGAATTCTCACATCCAAAAAATGAAGGTGGCAGAGATGCGGATGTTGCGCTGGATGTGTGGGCTGACTAGAGGGGATAGAGTTCGGAACGAGACTATCAGGGAGAAGGTTGGTGTGACTCCAGTGGAGTGCAAGATGTGGGAAGTCCGATTGAGCTGGTTCGGACACGTGAAGAGGAGGGTCATGGATGCCCCGGTTCGTAGGTGTGAGAGGCTAGCATTGGATGGTTTTAGGCGGGGTAGGGGTAGGCCGAAGAAGTACTGGGGTGAGGTGATTAGGCGGGACATGAAGCAGTTACAGCTCACCGAGGACATGACCCTAGATAGGAAGGTCTAGAGGACGCGAATTAGGGCAGAGGACTAGGGCCAGTTTGGGTCGCTAGTGTAGGGAATTACTTGCTGTGGGTAGTATCCTGGTTATGATTCCGTGTTCCTTGTTTTAGTACGAATCTGGGTGCTTTCCTCTGTTTTCTTTTACTTATGGCTGCCGTATTTATGTTATGTAATCTTGTAACCTTGTTCGGTGTTTTACTTTGTATTTGTGTGGTATCTTGTGTCTTGAGCCGGGGGTCTATCAGAAACAACCTTTCTACTTCTTTAGAGGTAGAGGTATGGACTGCGTACATCTTACCCCCCAGACCCCACCAGGTGGGAATACACTGGGTTTGTTGTTGTTTTAAAAATGTAGAATAAAATTTTAAAATTTTGTGATTTTAAATTAAAAATATATTAGATGTATCAAAATGTCATTTGATCTTATCATATTAAATAGGTCCTAGAAAAAACTGTAATTAAAAAATTGCTAAAAATGAAAAAAGGATATTTTTTTGAAAATAAATTAAAAAAAATTAGAATAGACAAATTGAATAATTTAGAATTGATGATCGTCAAAATTTAAAATATAAGTTTGAATTTTAATGTAACCCACTAATTGTCTTTGACAGTTTTTAAAGTTTATCATTAGCCCACGTAAATAAATTTAAAATTTTAATTTTAAACGAACTCACTATTTCTCTTGACATTTTTTTCCTCTGTGAATAGCCTAATCTAGCCAATATGCAGACATCTAAACAAACTACAAAACTTCGTCAATTGAATCAAACTACAAGAAGTTCATCTTCTTTTATTTATCTTCAGTTTTATTTTTTCTTTTGTTGACCTTTGGGGAATTAAAGAACCATGTGATGTTGATAGAAGTACACCAACATGCATTGAAGTTTGTTCTAGAAAAATTCTAAAGTGAGCAACAAATTTTTTTTTGACAAATCTATCTTTGGGATTTGACAGATCTTGTGGTCATTACAATCAAGCTGCAAAAGTCAGGAAAGGATCAAATTATACAAGATCGTTATTCAGAAGTGTGCTATAGTTATTACTTACTTGGCTTATAAAATGAGAAAATAAATAACATTCACTCTAACAACATATAGAAATCATAGTATTCAAAAGAGAAGTATCACAACTTTAAGTATCTTCGAAATCATATCATTTAGAAGAGAAGTATCACAAATTTATGTACCTTTTCTTTTAAATAATTTTGGTTGAGGATTTTACTTTTATAATTTTATACAGTGATAAAATTATACGCTAGATGATGAAAATCAGATTTCAACATCGATTTAGGAAGTTATATCAGTTTCGGTTTTGTATATGATTACTTGTGATGTCATGTGATCGGGAGGGAATTGGCTTAAGCCGTGAAAAAAAGGCAAAGGTAATTTTGCGTACAATAGATCCTTGTAGTTTGATCCTTTTCTGGCCCCTCGCATAGCTGGAGCTTTAGTTCACTTGACTGTCCTTTTTAAATTTTGATTACTTCTGATTTGACTTTGTATTTACCTTTATTCTCTTCTCTTTTTTTCTTATTCGTGTTTTTTCATTAGCTACAGAACTAGTTAATAAACATGAATGGGTCAGAGTCCAGTGAAGTTTAGTGGAATATGCAATTCCAGAGATGACTACATGTGGTTTTTTCTTTCAATATGAATTCAACTTAAACATATACCAACTCTAACCTAGGATTTTGATTGCAGGTCTAATACAGATGCTAAATTTATTCCCAAAGGAGTTGAGAATGCAGTTGGTGATGTAACTTAGAATTAGCTTTTGGAACCTTTGTTAGTTCTTCCTCAGCTATTGCATAATTTCTTTGACGATTTCGTTTTTCCAAAAATGATTCACAGAGAAAAGAAAATATTGTTTATGAGAGGAATGAGATTATTTAATTTGAAGTTGTAATTCTCTTAACAATTTGCTATATGATTATTGTGAAATAAAAGACTTATGGAAAAAAATCGAGAGGACTTTCATCTTTCTCATTTCTTAGGAAATGTTTGCATTATTTAAATGTATATATTCTCTTTAGGTAGTTAGAGTTAAATGTTGTGCAGAAAGTATTACTATCATTTAGTTGGTCAACTAATGCCATGGAAATGAATTCCTATTACACTACAAGTTAAAGGTCATAAAAAGATAAAACTAGATAGCTATGAACTTAGTGATCGAAGCGATCTGATTTTATATTTTTATTGTGGCTAAAATGTTACTCAATATATGAATAAGAATTGATTGAACGTTTTTTGCTTCTGAATAGTCAGGTATTATGTATGTATGTATGTATGTATGTTTCAAATAATTTAAGACACATCTGGTTTAGCCAAGTAGCAAAAAATAATAAACATTTTAAACATAATTTTATTTTCTTTAGAACCATCGAGCAGTTTTAAATTTATTGTATGACAGTTTTTTGGTTGAATGTGTATCAAATAAAAAACGAAAAAGGCTCAAAAATGTCCCTGAACTATCCGAAATAGCTCAAAAATGCCCTTCGTTGAATTTTTGGCTCAAAAATACCCCTCCGTTAAATATTTGGCTCAAAAATACCCCTCCCTCTAACGGAATTCAGAAAAGAATCAAAACTACCCCTGAACTATCTAAAATGGGTAAAAAATACCCCTCTGCTAAATATTTGGCTCAAAAATACCCCTTCCTTAACGAAATTAAATTATTTCGATTATTTCGTTAATTTATATAAAGTTCATCATTTAATTTATATTTCGTTAATTTCTTTAAGTGAAGATTTATATTTCGTTAATTTTGTTAGTTTCATTAATTTATATTTCTTTAATTTCTTTAAAGATTAAAAAAATGTAAAGTGAAAATACCTTTTTAGAATAAATGTATGTTTATTTTTCAAATCAAATTCAACCAATTTATATTATAATTCAAATACTTTTTTTCATTATCTTATTTTTAAAATTAAAAAAATACTTTGATGTAAAAAAATTAAAGTATTAGAGTTAAAAAGTTAAAGTTAGGTTTTAATTCAATCGAAATAATTTAATTTCGTTAAGGAGAGGGGTATTTTTTAGCCAAATATTTCACAGAAGGGTATTTTTGACCCATTTCAGATAGTTCAAAGGTATTTTTGATCCTTTTTCGAATTTCGTTAGAGGGAGGGGTATTTTTGAGCCAAATATTTAATGGAGAGATATTTTTGAGCTATTTCAGATATTTCAGAGGTATTTTTGAGCCTTTTTCGAATAAAAAATAATAATTGAAGAAGATTTGAAAACAACCACCACTTCTCCATTTTCTCTAAATTTCTATTTAGATGTGTGACACCTATGCTAAAGAAGTATACTAATTAACCATGATTAAAAGAAGAGATGTTGGTATTTAAGTTTTTCGATTTTGGTAAGAAAATATCCATTTTTCAAAATTTTGACACCGAGTGAAATTGTTTTAATTAAACAACATTAAACTTTTGATATAAAATGATTTCTTCCACAATTTTATTACAATGAGTTACGACTTACTGTTTAGACCTAGAAATAATTGTACTTTTTTTAAGATAAAATATTCTATCTATTTTTTGAAAATTTTTATCTAACAAAGAGAATCAGTTTCTTTTACTTTGATATTTTTGATGGCAAAGTAATTTTCAATACTTTTTATTTAATATCTAAATGCTGAAAATGTTATTTTATGATTTACAATTTATTTTCGTAAAATAACTTATTTAAATGTTTCTTGAATCGGCAAAAATTTAGTCTATAAAGAAATTTAAAAAAAAGAGAAGAAGTTATGAATACAAAAAAAATTATTGTATAACTAACGAAATCATTTATTGTGGTGCTAAGAAATTGTGAGATGTTTTTTTTAATAGCTAAATGGGGATAAATTTAAAGAGACTTAAATGACAGTAGTATATATCTTTTTAACCATGATTAAGACACTTGATTGCTTAATATGTACCATTGCTTAATCTATAAATACCATTTAGATTTTTTTATATACTAGAGAGGCTACATATTGTGAGATAAGCCCTTGGGGGATACTATATACCCTTATTGTTCTTGGTTTGTTATTCAATTTAAGACTTTGAGATTTCTTCTTTCATTATTGTGAGATTGATTTTATAATTTTGTCTGTGGATTCCATGATTGATCTCATAACTATGAGCGGCTAATTCTCTTAGCTAGAGTTGTGGGAACCCTGACGGATTAACAAAATAGAGAAAGTGCCAAGTTATTCTAGATATATATTCTTGCATGTATTGGATTTTCTTTGATCTGATTGATTTCTTAATGGTGGCCAACATTAAGATCCCGCCTATATTCACTACTTGCTTCACAAGAGAGTTAGAGAGTAGGAAAAGAAGATCTTAACAGTAATTTGGAGATTAATTGTTGATCTAGGCTAATCAATATCATCTATGTAAGATGGTTATTTTTTATCTAATAACTTGAGACTCAAAAGGTGATAGTTAATTGGGATCTAGAATAAGGGTTAGTAAAGCGACACTTGAGACTCAAAAGGTAAAGGGTGAATTCCGTCAATGAGTCCACAAGACAGTTAATGGTACATAACTTATTAGATTAGACATGCAAGGTATTGAAATTATTCGACATTGTACGATAAATCTGTAGAGTTAGAAGCCAGGGGGAATATAAATCCTAGTTACACTAAATCCCCCCTTTTTACTTTTTCACACTGCCTGGTGATTTCAACAAGTTTAAGCAAGATATCTGACGTATTCCCTGTGGGATCGATCCAAACCTAGTTGGGTTACTTTACTTGACAATGACCACTATATTCTTCTACAGAGGGGGTAGTTTCGGCTTTATCAAATTTTGGTGCCGTTGTTAGGAAATACGATTGTAGTTGACTAATTAGAATTGTTGAAGTTGACAAATTTTTCTTTTCTATTCTTCTTCGGGCATACGCTAGTGTATGCCTACTCTTCTTGATATGACAACTTGTCCAGAGGAAGTATGAAGTGATGAAGACTTCTTAATTATTGATTCTTATTCTTTTGATATGGTGCGTTATTGTAGGAGTGTGGCAGATATAGTGTGTGAACACAAGGATAGCCTGTTGGAAACTGTCATCCCTAAGTTTTTATTTTCTGAGCCTTTCAAGAAATAGCCTATGAGGTTAGCTTTCCAATGCATCAAGCCACATCTCAGTCCGAGGTCATGGCAAAAAGTAGTGAAAATTCTTACTTGAGACCCTGGAAAGATTGCCATGGTTATGACTCAAGGTAATAAATCATTACCACTTGGGATAAGTCGTCACGAGTGAGCCGTAACCACTCAAGCGAATCCCTTTGCCCTGAGCCCAGTGGCTACTATACCTCAATATGACTCGTAATCAGTGCTTACGAGTCGTATGGAGTGACTCATAGTCATATTAGTGTATGTAGCCAAGAACCCTCTCTAGTGGTTACGAGTCCAGCATACGACTCGTAACTAGACCTTATAAGTCTTTGCATGGACCCATAACCTGAACAGTGTGTGATCTAAGGCCTCAACTTCTAACTATATCCTCATCCTATGACTCGTAATCAGTCATGATGAGTAGTTAGGTGGCAAGTCTTTTCCTACTTCCTTAAAAATCAAACCCATGTCGTTTTGGCTTCACAAGGGGTGGTATAAACGACCCCAAAAGCCCCAAATCACGACATAATCCTCAATTTCACCAAAGAGAGTCAAGGGGGACGATTTTCTCTTCTTCCTCAAGCAATTAGGGTTTCTTAAGAACAAGATCAATTTTAAGGATTTCCCCAAAGCTTCTACTTCAGGTTTGTGGAGTATTCATCAATGGATTCCTTTCACCTATTGAGCCCAAAAATCTTCTTTTTGGTTCAAGTATGAATTTTACTCTAGTTATGATCAAGTTTAATGTAAATTATGCAGTTCATCAATGTTTCCTCATTAGTTTTATATTCAAGACATGTTAATAGTTTAACTCTATGAGAATCATACTCTTACATGCTTGAAGTTCCAAAACCTCATGTCATATTCAGTCAATACTATGTCGAATTCTCAAATTATGCTTTAAAATGTATAAATATGATATTTTTCGAAGGTTAACTCATTTCATGTTTACGTTCATGAAATTTATCAGACTATTGAAATGTCTCATATTTGGGTCTTTGAATTATGAATTTATTTCAGTGCTGATGGGTTATGAACTCCTGATACCTATATGTTTACTTACGTTTCATACTTTCAAATAATGGGTCAGTCAACTCATGATTTTATTGTTATACCCAATATTATTTCATGTCAAATTATCAGTTTTACATGTTCATGATTTCTTTAGATTAGGCATGCACTGTTAGTTTTAAAATACCTTATGTGAGCAAATCAGTTATCAATGTATGCATTAGTTAGTATTTTAGTGTTTTTTAGTTAGAAGTATGATTTAGCATCGAGAGAAAAGTGTGGGCTTAGTACATCCTACTTCCAAAAAACTACATGCCATCCTGAAGCATCCCAGGTTTGGACCCTTAGAAGATTTCTAGGAATCTCGTTCTTTGGACCCATTACAACTCATTATACGATCCATAAATTGGGGTACGAGTGGTAAAGACTTATCATAAGATGATCAGTGTTAGTTGATGGGATGTTCTTGGACACTGGAATGGATACTACTTGAGGGTATCAGTCGTAAGGCATGGGTATGAGTCGTATAGGTGACTCATAAGGTGGTTAGTGTTTGATCCTCCTGGTGTTTCATTCTGTCAGGGATACAGATCATGGGTACGGATCGTATGCTGAGGTTATGACTTAGTTGGATGAGTTGTATACTGGACAGTGTTTGATCCATGGTTGAGGATTGGTTACGATTGGGTAGGTATCAACCGTAAGCTAGGTTACGAATTGTAAGAAGGTCAGTCGTAACCCTGTATCGGGTTTTTATGGGATTTAAGTGGGGGTATGCTGGATATTTCCCAACTTACCCTAATAAGGACCCACGACTTCTAATACATTTAGGAGGTTATTTACCTTTTTATTTTATTTTTAAACACTTAGAATCTCTTCCAAAACATATCATAATTCTCTCAAGAGCTTTTGGGGCAAAGATCTAGGGTTTCAACTAAAGGATTACTTTGGGGGCTTGTCTTAGTGAATTCTTTTCATAAATCTTCTTGGCTTAATGCATGATTCTCTTCCTTACTTGCAATTTTAATTAAAGGAATAATTATATGGTTGATTTCATGGTTTTTACTTTTGTATGGTTTTGATTTTTAATCATTGATTTGAGGGTTTTGATGTTAAAGGCTTAGTTATGATTTCTTATGGTTTTAATTATGCTTTCTATGCATTAATGATGATTTTGGATAATGGAATTACATAGTAATGGTTTGATGGTAATGGAATTTAGTTTTAGTTATACTATTCCCCCAAGGTGTTTGATTAAATGCTTATAAAGATATATTTATTACATTGACTCTCTTAAGAGGGAACTCTTGCTTGTTTTCAGTTTATCCATGAAACTGCAAATGGTTTAGATGGTTTACAAATGTTAAAGTTTAATTGGTTATGCTTGTAGAGAACATGGTAGTCTTCCAAGAGGTTAATATGGTAAACAAAAAGGGCACCGAGAGTCCCCTTAATCTAAATGGTTTAGCTATGGATAATGCTTGCAAGTATGGTGGTATGACGATACCACTGTTTTATCAAATAGCCTTGGTTAATAAATGGCTAATTGGATTGTTTAGACTTGGTTTTAATTAGGCATTAATGACGGTGAGTGTAAGCTAAGTCGTGGAAGGTGGCGATCTCGGGGGGAAAAAATCATATTTGCCAATATGAGGGGTCTTCAATGGGTCTTCGATGGCCACGTGTGAGTGTCATGTTTATATTGGAGGGATGTACTAGTTATCTCAGGATTATTTCCTGGTCATGCGGCTACACACAGTAGGACTCTTTCAGTAGGGAGAGTTGAACCCATATGGCCCGTGGGTAGTAAGACGGCTAAGCTACATGACCCAGGTTAAGTTTTTTAAATGGCATGCTAAACTTGGTCCCTTATATCATCACTTATATATATGTATGGTTGTTTGCATTGGATGGTTTTCACTTGGTTTTGATAAATAGCATTACTTTATCCTTATCCCGAGATTCATGCTAGTGTTCACCTACTAACCCGTCTACTGACGGCTGCATACCCACGCTATGTAGGAACCAGATGTTCGACTCCTCCTTTATAGTACTTGATTTGGGGACAACTTATTGGATTGATGTGGTGAGCATCCATCTTTTTGGAAGACATCATTTCATGTTGGACATTCTTAGACTTTTTTTTTTTTCAGATATTGGTTTTGGCCATGGTTGGGGGCATGTCCCAATCGGATATTTGTATTCTTTTGGATAGAGGATTTATGGTACTTTTTGGGATTGGAATGGGTGAGATTGGTATTGGTGTCAGCCTTGGCATTGGAATAATCTGGGAAGCTGGCATCAACGGACATAATTTCTTACTGTTCCATCGTATTATATTTTGGGTTTGACTTACATATTCTCTTTGGTTAGGTATGGTATGGATGGTTGGTTTAGTACAAACAGACTTGGTTGGATCGGTCATGGTTGTGATCCTATCCAAAGTCTTCATGAGAGCATTGTACAATCTTTTTATAAGCTTGGAATTCAGCTTATGTAAGGCTGTATAAGGTGGTTGGGTTGGGTTTAGGGGGTGGTCCCCGGTCCTAGGTGGACTTGAGATGCCCATTACAACAAGGCCCCGGTCCGGGCTTCATCACATCCAAACCTGAAGAAGAGTGCAAGAAGAAGGAAACACATGTCTACATTCTTGATTTTTTTTGAGCCAGAATCAAAGAATTACATCCCTCACGTAAGGGAAAAGAAGTAAACATGCCACATATATTTTTGGGTTATTTATTTTTATACCTCCACCCCAGGAGCATAATGTGAAACCAAATAAATAATTAGGATGAAATTCATAAGTTCAAAATATAAAAGGAAAATCGGAGGCCAACTCTTAGGTTACCTTTATGAAGTCTGAGTAATCAAGGTTTCCATGGGGTTTGTTGGTGAAGTCAAAGTAACCAACATAGCTAATTCATTCTGCGACGTTAAATCAGGCATTACTTGGGAGACAACCTAAGGCATTTTGTTATTTGTAGATGTTATTATGATTGTTGTACGATCTTGGCACCTATGGTGCAATAGGTATGTTTCTAACTCTCTTGCTCTGTAGCGGCCTAATGCATTGGGGGAAAATATATGATCTTAAGTTGAGGTTAGGGATATTTGTGAGTCTAGATGTCTTTTTGGGTTATTTGTTGTCATACCTCTTTTCCCTAGAGTCCTATTCGTAGTAAAACCAACATATTTAGGCGTATTGTATTTTTTTGAGATGTTTTATGTTTAACTAGAAGAAAAATGAGTATCTAGGGCAGTTGACATGTTTTTATTGATTCTTGAGAAAATAATACCCCTTCAATAGTTTGTTTTGAATTGTGTGATATGTATATATGTGATTATTGTGAATCTTGTTATGGCGTTAGGATTAGGCACATGTAATAATTGTTAACTTGTGCATGTGCTGGATAGGTAGTAGCTTACAATGTGAGCATGTGCAATATGTGTGTGAGATGCTACTTAGTTTCCTTTGTGTGCTAAATCTAGAACTTGCTTAAATCTAGAACTTGCTTAGTTAGTCTTGCCAAGATTGTAGGATAGTCGGTTAGGAAAGATCATAGGTCGTTCTTGAACTTAATCCACTTTTAGCCTAAATGACCTTCCCAATGTGCATAAGTATCCGTTGATACCTATCTTTGAGCCTGTATAGCCTATTTTTTTTTACCTCTTATTTGGTTACAATGAACCTATTTTGGCCCTGTTCCTTCTTGAATATTATGCACCTCAACGCAGGAAAATTACCTAAGTTAAGAGTGGCTATTATATGGGTGCATAATGTGAAGTTGGTATAAGAGAGAAATAAAAGAAAAAGAAAGTAGGGTTGGGTATGGTAAAAGAAGAAAAAGAAATAATAAATGAAATCCCACCCAACCTGAATGTGCAATAAGATAAAAAGGGAGAAATAATGGTGGAATAAAAAGAAAGTTGGTTAAAGTGTGGACCCCAAAGTTAGTGTATTTTCAAGGAGTCTTAGTCACTTTATATATCCATATGTGCCATACCAACTCCCAAGCCTACATTATAAGACGAGTCCTATAGTGATCCTAACTTGACTGTCTGAAAATTAAGGTAAAGAAAATAAGGGCAAGCCTATGGTATTTGATGCGCATTATTGGAACTTCTCTTGTGAGTGTGAGTGTCTCTTCATATGTCCCTACATTGACATGTATGATTTTATATAAGTGATTTGGGACTTCTTTGTTATGAGAGCACGTGGGTTGTTTTGCTAGCTTCTTACTTGTTTGGGTAATGTAATTTGTATATATGCATGGTTGTTTGTTGTTGATATAATGCCATAACTTTATTACCTTGTGTCATATTTTTGTGCTTCATGTATACACACAGTTGTTCTTAATGTATTGAACTTGGAGAGGGTGATGTGCTTTGAGCTAAATTTGATGATTGACTGTCATAGGTATCTTAGGTTTATATTGGTCAAGCATCGTCGTATATTTTGTTGTGTTTTTGTTGCCTGAGTACATACAACATTCTAAGTTGAGGGTCTTGATGTGCTATGGATTCATAGCACTTACGATGCTTAAACTTGGAGAATATGCATGTACTTAAGGCTATTTTGTTGCATTTGATATGTTTTTGGAGTGATTATGCAGAAAACTAGATTTTCAATGCTAAACAAAAGAAAAAGATGGTTTTAGATGCTAAATGGAAGAAAAACATAAAAATTAAAGATTTTGGCTACTGAGGCAATTTTGGTCATATGTGCCACTTACTGGGCGTAATTGACCTAAATAGGTATTAGAACTTGCAGTCTAGAGGTTCAGGAGCAAGAAAAGGGAGGTCTGTTACTTACGAAGGACCACATATGGTCCGTATATAGTAAATACGGTCCGTATGTGACCTTAGTAAGTGGTCACCAACTTTAATTTTTTCGAATCATTTTGAAATTGTTTCCTAGGGTTTCCATGTAACCTACATACACCATATGATGTTTTTAGTCCTTATTATGTTCGTTTAGGTAGGTATTCCTATTTTAGTTAGGATTTAATTTATAGGGTTTCTTGTAATCTATAAATACCTTTTAGATTTTGTTATATACTAGAGATGCTACATATTGAGAGATAGGCCCTTGGGGGCTATTATATACTCTTATTGTTCTTGGTTTGTTATTTAATTTCAGAATTTGGGATTTCTTCTTTCATTATTGTGATATTTATTTTATAATTTTGTCAGTGGATTTCATTATTGATATTATAACTATGAGTGGCTAATTCCCTTAGTATTGTGGGAACCCTGGCGGATTAACAAAGTAGAGGAAGTGCCACGTCATTCTAGATAAAGATTTTTATATGTATTGGCTTTTCTTCGGTTTGATTGATTTCTTAGCGGTGGCCAATGTTAAGATCCCACCTATATTCACTACTTGCTTCATAAGAGAGGTAGAGAGTACGAACAGAAGACCACAACAGTAATTTGGAGATTAATTGTCGATCTAGGTTAATCAGTATAATCTACGTAAGACGATTATCTTTCATCTAATAACTTGAAACTTAAAAGGTGATAGTTAACTGCGATCCAGAATAAGGGTTAGTAAAGCGACACCCTGAGACTCAAAAGGTAAAGGGTGAAATCCGTCAATGAGTCCACAAGACAGTCGATGGTACATAACTTATCAGATTCTGCATGCAAGGTATTGGAATAGTTTGATGTTGCACGATAAATCTACGAAGTTAGAAGCCAGGGGGAACACAAACCCTAGTGTTCGTCTTAGATTGTTTATGACCCAAAGCATCCAATTCTTGTTACTTCTTGCTAGTTACTACAAATCCCCCCCTTTTACTTTTCCGCACTGCTTGGTGATTTCAACAAGTTCAAGTAAGATATCTAACGTATACCCTGTGGGATCGACCCTACCGAGTTGGGTTACGTTACTTGACAATGGCCATTTATCCTTCTAAGGAGGGGTAGTTTGGGCGTTATAAAAGTCTTCCAAAAGTGAGAAGTATACACATAACCTCGATCTAAAATGATAGACACTGGCACACCATGGAATCGCACAATCTCACGAATATAAATATGGGCTAGCCTTTCAGCACTGAAAGAGACCTGTACAGGAATGAAATGCACAGACTTGGTCAATCGATATATGATGACCCAAACACTATTAGATCCATGGGAAGTGCGACGCACCCTGTCACGAACTCCATAGTGATCTGTTCGAACTTTTTCTTGTTGGCACTTTCGCACTCCACGGGAATGGATAATCTCTGAAGCAATCCACCAGGTCTCAAATGTTGGACTTTCACTTGTCGGCAACAAAGTCAACGAGCTACAAAATCTGCTACATCCTTCCTCATACCACCTCACAAGTAATTGTGCCTCAACTCACGATACATCTTAGTCACTCCTGGATGGATGGAATACCTGGAATAATGGGCTTCCTCCAAGATAAATCTAATCCAATAACCCACTCCCAGCATACAAACTTGACCCCCAATCCTCAAAACTCCATATGAATCAAATGAGGCTTCTTTAGCCTCACCACCCAACACCTTATCATGTATCACCCTCAATCCAACATCATTAAACTAATGTGCTCGAATTTTCTCCATCAAAGAAGACCTAGCTTCCATAAATTCCAAAATGAACCCAGGTTTTGAAATATCAAGCTTAACCATCTTATTAGCTAAAGACTGAAACTTTGAAGCCAAAGGCCTCCATTGGGTCAAAATATGCGCCAAGATACCCATGCTAGTCGACTTCTGACTCAAGGTATCTCCAACCATATTAGCCTTGCCCAGATGATAGAGAATAGTCAAGTCATAATCCTTAAGCAACTCAAGCCAACGAAGCTACCTCATACTAAGATCCCATTGGGTGAAGAAGTACTGAAGGCTATGATGATTTGAGAAAATATCACAACAGACTCCATACAAGTAGTGCCTCTAAAACTTCAAAGCAAAAACAACCACATACAACTCCAAATCATGGGTAGGGTAATTCTCCCATGAGGCTTCAATTAACGAGAATCATACGCAATAACCTTATCCTCCTGCATCAATACAACATCTAACCCAATACCTGAAGCATCACAATAGATGGTAATCCTACACCCTCCTTAGGCCAGGTCAAGATAGGAGCTGAAGTAAAAAATCTTTGATCTTTTAGAAGTGCACCTCACAAGCATCAAACCACTGAAAGAAAATCTTCTTCTGAGTTAAGTTGGTCAATATAGCTGCAATAGATGAGAAACCCTCAACAAAACATTGATAATAACCTATCAAGCTAATAAAACTGAATCTTAATTGGCGAAGTAGGTCTAGCCTAATCACGAAATGCTGCAATCTTGGCTGGATCAACCATAACACCCTCCTTAGTCACCACATGACTCAAGAAAGAAACAGACTCCAACCAAAACTCCCACTTGGAGAACTTGGTATACAACTTCTCATCTCTCAATCTCTGAAGCACAATCCGCAAATGCTCCTCATGATCGGCCTCACTTTTGGAATAAACCAAGATAATATCTATAAATACAATAACAATGGAGTCAAGATACGATTGAAACACCCAATTCATCAACTCTATGAACGTGGCTGGGGCATTGGTCAAGCTAAAGAACATTACTAAGAACTTATAATGACTTGTCCATGAACTCATAATGACCATATCAAGTCCAAAAAGCCATCTTTGGAATATCTAAAGATCTCATCCTCAACTAGTTATAATCGGATCTCAAATCAATCTTTGAAAATGCCACATCACCCTGAAAGTAGTCAAGAAAATCATCAATATAAGGAAGAGGATACTTATTCTTAACCGTCACCTTATTTAATTATTGATAATTAATACACATACACATTAACCCATCCTTCTTCTTCACAAATAAGATAGACGCACTCTAAGGAGATACACTATGTAGGATAAATCCCTTATCCAATATCTCCTGCAACTGATCTTTTAATTCTTTCAACTTGGCCAGGGCTATCCTATAAAAAGGAAAAAAAATGGCCTTTATGCCCAGATCAACACCAACAGAAAAATTAATATCACGATCCAAAGGCATACCGGGAAAATTTATAGGGAACACATCCATAAACAACACAAATAGAATCCAAATAAGGAGGTAAAACAATACTAGTATCACGAATATGAGCCAAGTAAGACAAATACCCCCTCTCAACCAATCGACGAGCCTGAATATAAGATATAACCTTTTTAGGACCTTAATGATGCGCACCTTTCTAATCTATCCATAACACACCCAGAGAAGTTAAGTTCACAATCTTAGCATACCAATTTATGATAGCATGATAAGGAACCAACCCATCCATACCCAAAATAATGTCGAAATCAACCATATATAACATAAGCACATCTATCCAAGTCTCACAACCAACAAAAGTCATAACACAATATTGGTACACACGATCCACCACTAAAGAATCTCCTACAGGGGTTGATACATGAATAGGCATGGAAAGAGGATCACTAACAGAATCAAAGCCCAAAGCAAAATATGTAGACACATAGGATAAAGTCATTCTGAGATCAAATAACAAAAATACAAATTTGAAATAAATGAGGGTGATACCTGTGATCACAACATCAGAAGCCTCTACCTCAGGTCTAGATGGTATAGCATAGCACTATCTATGACCACCAATTAGGTAAGTGGCCCTACGGCCACCACTACGAGCTCTACTACCTCTGCCCCTCTCACCTCTGGTAGAAACTTTACCTCTCACAGCTAAAAGAAGAGTAGCTTTAATCATATAACGAGGACAGTACTTGGACAAATGGCCAATCTCATCTCACACAAAACAACATCTACGGCCTGACTCAACAGAAAAAGGTACCACTGGGCTCGAACGACCACCCTAAACTTCTAGACCATAAGACCCACTGCCAAAAATTTGCTAGGCGGATTGTACTGGCCTACCATGAGACCTAGCAGAACCTCTAAATCTCTGCCTCGAGAAGCCTGACTTTTGAATTCACCAACACGACGCACCTTCTTGGTGCCTCCCTGAGATGCTCGTAGAATACCCTCTGTCATCTTAGCATGATCTGCTATACTCAGAAAGAACACCCCAAATACAACCATTTGAGGCATAGCCAACTGAAGAGAGAAATCCAAACCCTTTATGAATTTGCAAATATTCTCAGACTAAGTGGATATATTAGTATAAGAATATCTGGAAAAAGCATGAAAGCGTGCCTCATACTCTGTAACAATCACGGAGCCTTGCTCCAGGCGATCAAACTCATCTCTCATTCAATTGCTCAGACTGTAAGGCATGAACATTTCCAAAAAAGTATCAGGAAACTGATCCCAAGTCATCTTAGGAGAAACAAGAGGTCTACAACCAACAAAAAATCTCCACTAATCTCTAGCAATATCTCTTAATTTATAAGTAGTATTAGCAACCCTGTGTGACTCAAGCGAACCCAAATTATGCAACTTCTCTCGACAATCAATTAGGAACTCATATACATCCTTGTACACAACACCACTGAATCTAGAAGGACACAAATAAGTAAATCTCTCAAACCTTTTGTGATCCTCAAAAGACATCACTATACTCGCAACAAGAAGAAGGATGGTAAATCTGGCAGGAGGGGGTCTTATCTAGGGAGGTAGCATAGATGAATGCTAAGCCCTTAATATCGAAACACCATACTAAGATATTGACGCTGATGAAGAAATAGTACTCGGGGTCTAAGGAGTCCCCAAAACAAAAGTAGGTTCCGCATAAGGATCCACGCTAGGGGCTACAGGAACACCCAGGATAAACTAAGGAGAACCCTCTAAGTGGGTCATGAACGCACCAACAACCCCTCAAAAATTAGGGTAGATGAATTTTTAAGACTAGAACTAAGCCTATACCCCCAACAAGCTCAGCATGAAGCTCAAGGGAGAGTCCACAACACTTCTTCTAGAGGGTGCTGATCTACTGGCTCATCCACTCCCTCTAGTCCGTCCATGACTCAAGGCTTGACCTCTAGGTAAAGGCAATACATATTTGACCTCGTGGGACCTAGTCAACACCATATGCACAGAAAGAGTGAAACACAACTCAAAACATAAGGTATGAAAGAAATTTACACGGTAAGAAATAAAATGAGAGAAGTTTCCTACAGGTATCCTATAGCCTCTCAAAGATAGGTATAGACGTCTGCGTACCAATTTTTGAGACTCTATTAGACATCCCATTCTTACACCATTATGACCAATAAATATGGTTGCTCTAATACTAATTTATCAAGACCCAAATTGCAAAGGGGCATAATGGCGCTTGTCACAACAAATATTGACAAGTAAACCTATCACATAAACTTATGCAATAGGGAAATAATGCTCAAATCCCAATGAAAGACTTCTAGAAAAAATCCAAATGATACAAGTATTATAAATGCATAAGGAAACATAGCCAATAAAAATACCATAACTCCCCAAAACTTGATGTCAATAGTGTAAGAACATATCTAGTACAACTCAAATCTAAATAAAATACATAATGTAACGACCCAAGATACCCCTGGATGTCACACGGTGCCTAGGACTACAAATATCCCAAGCTAACCCTTGACATCTATAATTCAAAACTCTTATGAAAAGTGAACTAACACATACATATGAGTATGGGAGAAAGCAACTTAAAATCTTATTCTTAACTTTAAGTCTTGAAATAAAAAACAAACTCTTTAAATTAAAAGGTACGTAGTCCGACAAGCTTGTACTACTAACCAGAGAGCCACTACAACAGACCCTAGCTGACCTGGATGAAATCTAAAATCTAGCGAGTCAAGTAGCTTTCATCAACGACCAAAAATCTGATGGGTTGGATCCTCTGACTTAAGGACTCACCAAAAGATGGGATGATGAAGTAATGCCCGTTATTAATCATGCTGCTGGAAACAAGAACCATAACCTACATTATAAAACAATATAGCACATAGATATATATGTGTAGTTCAGTACTTTTGAATATCTTGAGTATATGGGGGTGAATGCATAAGTAAAACAGAAATAGATTTTATGCATATATACTTTAAAACCATGCATGCTAAATGTAGAGGACTCACCTTGGACTTTAGTAAATATGAAAACTGTATAATCATAAAACATGAGTACTAAAGCATGCTGAATAAACTTAGTGAGTCATTACACTTAGTTTCTAAAATCTTTGCTTTTAGTGTTTCTTGTGGGAGATTCTTCTAACCGACATAAACCATGGGAGATCTCATGGAGTACAATGTCTTACCCATATTGGGGAGAGCTATTCTACCCTTTTCATTGAAATAGAACCTCAACTTAAGTGATCACTGAACTTAACCCATATTGGTAATTAAAACTACGGTGGCTTGTAGTTTTCAGAAATTTAGGATACACTCATCCATATTCCCTTTTCAGTGCTAAATACTACTCCCAAATATATATATATGCTCATACTTAAGAAACCCACCTTAAAAATAATGTAAGATTTTGTAGACTAAAAATCAATTATACTTCTCTTTATTTAAATCATAATTAGTAAGAACACTTGTGGATTTCAAGTCTTATCATATATCAAATGATCAAGCTGAACTTTAATCATGCTACAGTACATGTAACTGAAGCTTAAAAACTTAGGTTTCTTGTAAACTCAGTGCTTATGCTTTAGCCTTGCCTTTCATACTTTCCTTAACAAAACTTGTTGCAAAATATCATGATCAATACTTAAATAGAAATCTTTCATCAAAATTCAAGTCAAACTAATGAAATTCAGATCATAATAGAATTTGACAGTTCAAAATATGAATATATGAAAACTCTTATGAACTTAAATCCTTTAATCACATGATAATGTTATACTTTAAAAGATGAGAACTTGGGTATGAACCCTAATTAAATTATGTAAATTTAACTTTAAAGATCAAATTTTTTGGGCACAAGGATGAGAGGGTACCCTTGTTCAAAACCCCACATACCTAGATTTACTTGACTTGTAAAGAGAATCTAATCTTAGAGACGAGAGAGATGTCCTTGTGGAAGAAACCCTAGCCTTATTGTTCTTGAGAATGGGAGGAGAAGAAATGTTGTTATTTGACTAAGAATAGAGGAAAATAATATCTCTCTTAAGTTATAAGTCATGGGTTGGATGTCTTATGATGAGAAAAGCAAAAAGACCCTTAACTCAAATTATGGAAACTCGACCGTCAGTCGTCACGAGTCATCTCACGACTCATAATATCTCATTATGAGTAGAACGAACAACTCATATCCTTGGTAGAGACAAAAAAATATGCACTGGTCTGGGTACGAGTCATATTTTATGACTCGTAATATGTCACCACGACTTGTATCAACCACTCGTAACTTGGATAGAAATTTAGAGAACCAACACTGCTAACTTTATGACCCTTACTGTTATAACTTGTAACATCTAGTAATGACTCCTAGGGTCGAGCAATCAAGTGACTAGAAACTTTAATCATTTTAAACTATCTTGGTTACGACTGCATCATACGACTTGTGATGAATCTTTACGACTTAAGAAATGAGTCATAAGTTCTACATTGATTTTGAGAGCATGGGGTATAACAATATATCTCTTTTGGAAACATTCATCCTTGAATAAGACTCAACTTGGATAAGGATTTTGTAACAGAATTGACTCCTCTACATTATTATTACCATCAAGCTTTTAACTTATCTCTAAGATTTCAAGACCCTTGAACACAAGTTACGATATAAGAATACTTGAACAAACTGAAAGAGAAAGAATCTGCTGGAATAATGATTTATCTTCAGCAGGAAATGAATTAGAAGAAAAGAGGTGAGGGTACTTAGTTATAATGTCTTCCTCAGCTTTCCAAGTAGCCCCTTTGACCAATTAGTTTGTCCAACAAACCTTTACTGATGCTACATCCTTATTCCTAAGTCTTCGGACTTGCCTATCATATATCTCGATAGGAATTTCTTTATATGACAAGCTATCCTTGAACCAAGTACTCTCTAGGGGAACTGCTATGGTTGGATCTCTAATGCACTTCTTAAGCATCGAAACATAGAAAACTAGGTGAATCGCAGCTAACTCTGGTGGAACGTCCAATTCATAAACAACCTCTCCTAAATATTTTACTATCTCATATGGACCAATAAATCACAGACTCATCTTTCCTTTCTTTCTAAATCTTATTCTTCTTTTCACAGGCGGCAATTTCAAGAATACCCAGTCTTTTACTTCAAACTTGAGCTCTCTCTTCCTATAATATGCATATGATTTTTGATGGCTCTGAGCAGTCTTTAGACTTTCATGAATCAACTAAACCTTTTCCATAACTTCAAGAACAGAATCTAGCCCTACCAATGCCGCTTCACCAACATTGAACCATCCTATGGGTGACCTGTACCTCCACTCATACAATGCTTTAAATTAAGCCATCTGAATGCTGGCATGGTAACTGTTATTATAAGCAAACTCTATCAAAGGTAGATGACCATCTCACTTTCTTTTAAAGTCTAAAACACATGGTCTCAACATGTCTTCTAATGTTTGAATTATGTACTCATCCTGACCATCGATCTGTGGATAGAAAGCAGTATTAAGCTTAACCTTTGTGCTAAGGCCCTTCTGAAATGATTGCCAAAACTGGGCAGTAAGTTGCGTGACTCTGTCTAAAATGATGGACAAGGGTATCCTATAAAGATTTACTAACTCGCAAGTGTACATATTGGCATAATCTTCTGCCGTATTTGAAGTCTTAACATGTAGGGAATGAGCTGAGTTGGTCATTCGATCGACTATCACCCAAATTAAATTATGCTGATGTCTTGTCCGAGGCAACCCTGTGATGAAATCCATATTCACTACTTCCCACTTTAAAGTTAGGATACTGATCTCTTATAGAATATCACCTGGTCTCTGGTGTTTAGCCTTAACTTTCTTACAATTAGGGCACTTGGCTACAAACTCAGCTATGTCCATCTTAATACCATTCCACCAATAAATTTCTCTCAAATCATGATATATCTTAGTAGCACTAGGGGGAGTAAAATACTTTGAACCATGATCTTTGGCTAGTGTACTCTACCTTAACCCATCTACATTGGGAACATAGAGCCTACCTTGATAGAAAAGTACATTATCTCCCCTTTGGGATAAAACCTCACTCTTCTGCTGCTGGACTTCTTCCAATATTTAGCTAAGTATGGGATCATTACACTGCTTTTCCTTTACTTCCACTACCAGAGATGATTATAAACCATTCTGAACCACTACCCCCTTCATCCATGTCAAGCAAACATACTCTTAAATGGGCTAACCTATGTATTTCTTTGGACAACTCCTATTCTTCCTCTTTCACATAAGATACATCACCCATAGATAACCTATTCAGTGCGTCTGCCACCACGTTAGCCTTACCTGGATGATAAAGCACATTTATTTCATAATCTTTCAATAACTCCAACCACCTTTTTTGACAAAGATTTAGATCCATTTGATCAAATACATACTGAAGACTTTTGTGGTCAGTGAAAACATCAACATGCACACCATAAAGGTAGTGCCTCCAAATCTTTAGAGCAAACACCACAGCAGCTAACTCCAAATTGTGGGTTTGGTAGTTTTTTTCGTGATCCTTAACTTGCCTGGAGGCATAAGCTATTACTCTACTATTTTCCATCAACACACAACCTAAGCCAGCTTTAGCAGAATTACAATACACTATGAATCCATCTAACCCCTCTAGTAGAGTTAACACTAGTGCCAAATTCAATCCATTCTTCAATTCTTGGAATTTTTTCTCATATTTATCTAACCATATAAACTTCACCTTCTTTTATGTCCGCTTAATCAATGGTGCGGCTATGAAGGGAAAACCTTTAATAAATCTTCTATAGTACCCAGCCAAACCCAAAAAGCTTTTGAATTCGGATGGAGTGATGGGTCTAGGCGAGTGCCTCAATGCATTAGTCTTCTGAGGGTCCACATGATACTAGCCCGTGAAATTATGTGTCCCAAGAAGTTAACAGACTCCATCCAAAATTCGCACTTACTAAACTTCGCATATAGTTTACACTTCTTAAGGGTTTGCAGCACTATCTTTAAATTATCTGCATATTCCTCCTCACTTCGAGAATATACCAGTATGTCATCTATAAAGATGATGATGAACATGTCCAAGTACTGCTTGAAAATTTTGTTGATCAAGTCCATAAAGGCTGTAGGAGCATTTGTTAGTCCAAATGACATAACCACTAACTTAAAATGACCATACCTTGTTTAGAAAGTCATTTTCAAAATGTTGTGCTCCATGAATTTCAACTGGTGGTACCCTGAACAAAGGTTAATCTTGGAAAACTATTAGGAACCTTGATGCTAATTGAACAAATAATCAATTTGAGGAAAGAGGTACTTCTTCTTCCGAGAGTGCCATTTTACTTATGCACGAATAAAATTAGAGCACCCTATGGAGAAATACTGGGTCTTTTGAAACCCTTAGCAAAGAAATCCTTAAGCTGCTCTTTTAACTCTTTAAGTTCGGCCGAAGCCAAGTGATAAGGAGGGATAGAGATGGGTTGAGTATCGGGAAAGATATCAATACCAAACTCTATTTCTCTATCTAGAGGTACCCTAGGCAGATCTTTGGAAAAAACCTCTGGGAACTCACTGACTTATTTAACTGCTGGAGTTTCAGACTTAATATCTTTAACTCAAACTAAATAGTAAACACACCCTTTTGTTATTAACTTTTGTGCCTTAAAATAGGAGATAAAATGACCTTTGGGAGACACAAAACTACCCCTTCACTCAAAAATAGTCTTATTAGGAAGTTAAAACTTCACCTCACGAGTGCGATAATTTATTGATGCATAGCATGAATGGAGAAAATCCATGCCCAGAATGACCTCAAAATCTATTGTCTTTAGCTCCATTAGATCCACTAGTGTGACTTTGTGGAGAACAGTTATAGAACACTTCCTATAGACTCTCCTAGTAATAACAGAATCACCCACCATGGTATAGACTGAGAAGGGCTTAAGATGATTTTTAGGACTTACCCCAAAATTTACAGCAATAAGCAAAGTTACATAACAAAGATTTAACCATGGATATAACAACATATATCTATATATATATATATATAAGGTAAAAAACATGAGGCATACTAGTGAAAACATCAGGTAAACTCTTCTACTACTGATGGGATGGCAAAGCATACAACTAATTCTGGCGCTGACTATAACCGGTACTGGACGATGCACCCTGTGAAGAGACTGGGAGGCCTAGCTAAGCTGCTGAATTTATAGCCTGAGTCTAAGGACGAACATACATATTTCCCTACTTAGAATATGGAAATTCTATGTTCTTATGGACCAACTTTCCTCAACTATAGCAACCCCCTTTGACCATTAAACACACTCTAGGATGGGTCTTACTACACTTTGCATATGTCAAATAACTGTTCTGAGACCTGGAATTTGAAGTCCCGCCCCATTGCTCTTTCCTAGTCCTTAGGCAGGGGCAATGACTGAGAATGGTGCAGGCAGTGATGAGTGGCCCTGAAACTATGAACGATTTCTCCCCTCAGACATTTGTTGACTGTACTCAAACTATCTAGTCTTAGCTCTCTTGTTCTACTTTTATCTTTTTATCAACTTCTCTGCCTCAATATTATTCATATGTATCATCAACCGAGCAATATGCATATCTCCAATCAGCATGACAGTCTGACACTCTTTGACTACCAAATCCAATACTCAGTAAAAAAATTATTCATACGAGATCTAGAGTCAGATAACAACTCTTGGGCTACTTAGCTAGTTGAGTGTAATTAAGGCAATATTTATTCACTGTCATCGAGCCCTGCCTCAAATTCATAAAATTCTTTACCTTGGTCTCTCTCATCTCATAAGGAAAGAACCTGTCTAGAAAAGTACTCTATAATACCTGCCAACTTATAAGAGCTGCATTCTCACCCCTACCATCCTTCCACATAATGACCTAATAATAAGCAATATCTTTCAACCAATAAGATGCCAGTTCCACACTCTTCTTTTTAGTAACATGCATGATCTGAGTAATTTTTCTCACTTCGTCAGTAAAGAGTTGAGGATCCTCATCCACCTTTGAACTGTGGAACTCATGTGGATTCATCCTCATAAAATCCTAAATTTTGTCTACAACTAAGTTACTATTTTGCTAAAGTGGGACTACTGCCTATTGGTTTACCTGAGCATTAGCATTCACAGCTTGGGCCAACACTTGAAAATCAGCTTAAAATTCCATATGTGAGACATTGTTATTTAGAGAATATGTATGTAGTGGTGGTTGATCATTGTTTTTGGGGGAGTTAGCTCGATGAGGAGGCATATTATGTCACACGAAAGCACGAATTAGATTAGATAGTGAAAACTTTAAGCATGATGGACCATAAAAGAAAGGATGATTCCTAACTCATCCCCTAGCCTCTTGCTCATAAATGTGGCATGCTTCACACTCATGATCAACACTCTACGTAACATGACTTATTTGACTACCTAGGACTCTTTAAAACCTTAAGCTCTGATACTAAGTTTGTAACAACCCAAAAGTACCCCCTCAATGTCACACAGTGCCTAGGATTACAAATTGCCTCAAGCTAATCCTTGACATCTATATAATTTGAAACTCTTATGAAAAGTGAACTAAAACATACATATAAATATGGGAGAAAGTGGGAATAAAAGAGTAAATTTTTGAATGGAATTCATTCATTACCTTTGTAATTTTAATGAAGCATGAAATCAAGAGGAAGGAGTTGCATGATCGATCAGCATCTTCAATAAGAGGAATCAAAACAGTAGTATAAAAGGTGGTGGAGCTGAAATATGGTTTAGGAACCTAATATTTTTGGAAACCCTACTCTTTCTATTTGTTATTTTGTTTTGGGTTAGGCCAGGTATGGTAAAGTGTAGGATTTTGTTTTGTTGTGAGATGGGTTGGTCCATCAAGTGATAATTATTAATAAAATGAAAAAGTAACCCCCAAAAAAAGAATACAGGAGAAAGCAACTTAAAATCTTATTCAAAACTTAAAGTCTTGAAGTCATAAACACACTCTTTAAAATGAAAGGTACGTAGTCTAACAAGTCTCTACTACGAACTAGAGAGCTACTGGGACAGACCCCAGCTGACCCGAATGAAGTATGAAATCAAGTAACTAAAGTATCTTTCATCAACAACCAAGAATCTGATGGGTTAGATCCTCAGACTTTAAGGACTCACCAAAGTTGGGATGCAAGAAGAGATTTCCGTGATCAATCATGCTGCTGGAAATGAGCACCAGAACCTACATTATAAAATAATGTAGCACATAGACATACATGTGTGGGTCAATACTTTGGAATATATTGATTATATGGGGGTGAATGCATAAGTAAAACAGAAACTAGTTTTATACATATATACTTTCAAACCATGCATGCTAGGTGTAGAGGACTCATCTTGGACTTGAGTAAATCTGAAAACTGTATGATCATAAAACATGAGTAATAAAGCATGCTAAATAAACTTAGTGAGTCATTACACTTGATTTATAAAATCTTTGCTTTTAGTCTTTCTTGTAGGAGATTCTTCTAACCCACATAAACCATATGAGCTATTATAGAGTCCAAAGTCTTACTGTAATGCCCTGAGTATGTACCTCGGATGCTACACGGTGCTCATAATCCCAAAGGACCACAAGCTAACCCATGACTGGTACCTGCTGTAATAACTAAATAGTAATACTGTAATTATGTGTAAATTAGGCGGAAACTTGCCATAAGGTTCAAAACTGTAAGTAAATACTGAGTATGGTACATCCATACCAAAACTAAATATCTATCTATAAATACTATCGTCTGACATGCCTCTACTATCTGAACAAGGAGTTGATGGGACAAGTCCCCAACTAACTCCAACTACTGAAATAAATTAAGTACTAAAATATAGTAATAATAAATCTATCCTTGAACAATAAGGACTCACCACTAGTCTGTTGCTGATAGATCGGGATGCTAAGTATGATCAGAAGCCCTTACATTTGAACCTATGATATAAGACATCATAGTGCAAAGAAAGGTATGCGTTAGTACTTTGAATGTACTGGTATGCTAAGTTAGGTAGGCTGAGATGCATGGGTTCATATGCATGAACAATATTGACTGAATAACATGAGCATAACTGAATGGGAGTACATGCATAAAATACGTAAATTGTAATTGGGTCATGATAACACTGGATATTGAGTTTTGAATTACTTCTTTACTAATATCTAAGTTTACTAATACTGTCTAATTGATAGCTGAATAACTGTAGCTAGTAGTCCTGATTCTGTGGAATTATGCTGAGTTTTGTACTGAACTGAATGATTATATCTAACAGTCATGATTTTGTAGAACTGAACTGAGTTCTATACTGAGACTAAAACTGAAATTGAGACTGTGGGAGGTAATCATCTAATCGATATACCCTTTTATGGATAGATTGGGGTCCAATATGTAACCCCAATTAGAAGGGTATCAGTACCATACCGTAGGTAAAGATAATTTTTGAGTTAACCCTATCTGACAGGAAGCTCTTTCATCAACCCTCGCTGGCAGGAAAACTCAAATGAGATATATCAACCCTAGTCTGGCATGAATATATCTCAACCTATGCTGGCTATGTAGTCTTATAATGTAGGGACTGCTACTAAGGATTAAACCCTCTACTGGCAGGAATGATCCCATCCCTGGGTTCGCTCAATGCTGAATTCTACTCCTAATTGAATAGACACTGGACTGATTTCTAAACTGTACTAGGCTGGATTGAACTATTACTGATCATATTGTCTAACTGAACAGAACTAATTTCACTGAGTTCCATTAACTAATGGAGTACTACTGAATTCTATTAACTGATGGAATACTGCAGAGTTCTATTAACTTGCTGGATTTACTAAAGTCTGAACTGAATACTGAACTGTAACTGTGACTAATTACTGAGGCTACTATTCATGACACTACTAAGATTGTTCTATAACTACCACAACTCTAGGTATATAGCTAAGTTTTTGGGTATAGGATACCCCTAAGACTCGATAACATGGAAAATAAATCATAGCATAAACTTGAAAGGCATAACCATATGCACTTGATCATAACTCATTCATAGAGACATTTCATCAAACACTTGCATGATATAACTTGCACATAAGCTAACATGACATGATTGTTTTTCCCCTTTTCTTTGTTTACATGAGTAATTTATCAAACAGTTAGAGGACATAATCCATGCACATGACGCTAACCACATATAGGCACCATAATTCAAATCCCCATTTCCAATTTCAAGAGTTTAATATGGATTTACATGATTCTATACATATATCAAATAACTCCACATGAAACTTTTAACAAAATATGGATTAGAAACCCAATTAATCATTATAATCATAAATATAATCAAACGCAACATGTAATTTATGTAATCAATACTCTTGAGGTATTAAAATAGAATCTTAAAATCCAAGGGTGTAAGGGACCCTTGAATGAACACTTGAAATACCTTAATAATTAAATTCTGAAAGATTGACGGTAAGTTCTTGAGCATTGAATTAAATTTGAAATCTCCTAGGGTTTGTTCTTGAGAGCAACTTGTGAAGAATGAATAGTTTTTTCTTTTAGAAGGGTTTAATTTCGTGTTTTGGGGCTGATAGGCATGGGAAAAAGACTCAATTACCCCTGAGGATGCATCTTTTTAATGACTGAAAACTAACCTAACATCGCACAGAACGACGTGCCGCATCATTGACATCAACATAAAGGCCAATGCACCGTGTCGAGTCCGCGTCGGTTCACTAGAATTTTCACTGGTAGATAGAGAAAAATATTCATCGATGCGATGGGCGACACGACGCGTTAAGATCATATCGATCCACTGGTTTGAGCTTTCAAATATGATCCAAATAAAGTTCAAAAAATTCAAAACTTGTTCGAGAACACCCACTGACATTCCTGATCACGATTCAAACTAAAAATCATTACTTTAAGGTCATGAGGGTCATGAAATAGAGCCGTCAACTTACGAAGGCTAAAATAACACTAAGTCTGAATACTTAGCTAAAAATTTCTAAGTTTGGGACCCCTTAACAAGCTTTAAAGGACTGAGTTAAGCATAAGATTTTGCGGTGTCTTATAATATCTCTCCCTTGGGAACATTTATCCTCAAATGAGGTTGACAGAGCTGAGAATACTGATAGACTGGATTTAGATACAGGACATGCACAACTATAACATTAACACTATTGATATGCTTAAATTTCATACTGAATATGCATATTTAATGTAACGACCCGATTTGCTGAACCGAAATGCTACACGGTGCTTATGACCCCAAAGGACCACAAGCTAACCCATGACTAATATCTGTACCTGTATACTACATAAGATAATATAATAATGCAGAAACATGCACTGAAAGGCCATAAGGTTCGATCATGAACATAATTGAATAATGTAACATCTGTGTAGGGTAATAGAATACCCAAAACAAAACTGTAGTATAAAATATGATAGTCTGTATCTAGTCTACATCTAGTCTGCATCTAGTCTGAAAGACTCTACTGTCTGAAGAATTTGAATAAGGAGTTGAAGGGACATGTCCCCAACTAACTCCAACTAATAAGATAAGCAATGAGATACTAGAAAATCATTATGTCCTCAAAGGATAAGGACTCACTTATACTCTGACTGGTGAATTTGGAATCTACAACTTATTTGGAACTCGTCTCTGAACCTATGGTGTAACGTAAAAAAAAAGCACCATAGTGCAAATGCATTAGTACATATGTATTGAGTATACATATGAGGTAGGATATATGCAAGGGTTTGCATGTGTGATCAATACTAAATGACTATCTAACATGAACATGAAAATGCATACATAACTACGCAACTGTAACTGATAACGTGATAACATGATACTGATACCGTGGTAGCATGACTACTGAGTCTAGACACTGATAACCTGATATAACTAATAACATGAATGACTGTATCTGAATATAACTAATAACATGGGTGACTATAGCTGACAGTCCTAAAATTTGAAAAACTATCTGAGTTCTATTACTGAGACTAATTGACTATATCTGACAGTCCTGACTCTATAACATGAAACTGTGGGAAGTAGTATCTAACTGACATGCCCCAAATATGCTATAATAGCTGAGTTGGGGTCCAATCTATGCCCTGATTAGAAGGATGTTAATACCGTACCACTAGTAAGGACAACATATGAGTAACCCTCATATAATAGGAATTCTAGGGATAATGGTGGGAACCCTCACATAACAGGTTAATACACATCATCTACCCTCATATAGCAGGCTACGATGTCTCAACTTATGCTATCTACATAGTTCTGGAACACAAGGATTGATTCTATGAATCACACCCTCGTACAACAGGTGAGTCCCCATCCTTGGGTTCACACGGTGCTAATTCCTACTCCTATCTGAATGGACATTGAACATGATTTACTAAACTGAACTGAGCATGGACTGAGTTACTGAATTTTTTTGGCTGACAGAATACTACTGATATCTGACAACTGACTGAGTCATGAGATCATGGAGATTTTTCCTGAGTTATAAGACTATCTGAAGTCTAAGAGTTCATAGCTTGACTGAGAGTATCACAAAAACATGACATGGATCTAGGCACACAACTAATATTTTAGGTACAAGTACCCCTAGGACTTGATGGAAGGAAACTGACATGACTTGATATTTTTAAATACATGATAATCACCTCAATACATTTATTGAAGCATTTCATCAAACGTCTAATAGGCATAAGCTTGTACATTTATGGGGATTTTCATGATATCATGCTAGTTAGGCAAATTTCTTTCATATAGGCCTTTTATCAAACATATGGTAGGCATAGTACATGAAAACATCATGGTATAACAACTAAACATCATGGTTTAATTCCAATTTCATCATACAAGGTTTTAGTACATGAGATTTCATAAATCCTTAACTATACTAATCACCCCGCATGGAATTTATCATCAAATACTGGAATAGAAATCAATTCCTTGTTTATCAATATGAAAGAGAACATGCAAAGCATGAACACATAAAGAAAATCCATAACTTGTAGTTGAAAAAGGATTCTTGGACTTCATGGACAAAGGATGCCATAAATGAACACTATGCATAACTTAGATCATGATTTCATGAAGATTGATGGTGAAACCTTCTTGAAATTGGACCTTCTATGAAAACCCTAGCTTGAGTTCTTGAGAGTATTTGAGAAAAACATCAATATTTTGGATGAATAAGGGCTAAATCCCATGTTTGGAAGCTTATATAGGGTGGGGGGAATTGACCCTTTTAACCCCAGACATTTAATTTAATTTTCTGTTAAATTTCTCAAATTGGGACCTTGGAGCGACGCGGCATTATCATGCCGTGTCACTGGAAATTGACAATTAGGAACTGCACGATGACGCAATGCGGAGCTATCGCGTTGCCACCTTGTCTACAACCTAGAAGTTTGGCATGATGCACCAGAATTGAGGAGCAACACTGGAAATTGACAATTGCCATTTGAGCTATCTCCACAACGCGCTGAAGGCTCAGGTCAAACACTGTCTCACTAAAAAGGCTCTAGCTCTTTGCCCGGGTGTTGAATTTGGGCGAATTATATATGGATGGAATGATTATTAAATTTTCAACATGATAGGAAGTGAAAATTATGGAAATACAATGGTTATAAGAATGAATTGTTCTTTCAAATAAAGATCTAACATCCTTAAGATGATTTTTGAGCTAAGAAAAAGCACGAGTATTACATCTGATGCATGAGTACGTGGTTGAACATAATTTATGAATGCATAACTAGAATTGCTGATAATGTGAGTTTCTCATGCTAAACATGCATATGTGATGCATAAATAAATCATTGAACAATGCAATGGTAGCAGATACCAAGTCTATAAGGGAAATCTTAGCATGGAATTTAGTAAGTTCAAGGGAAAACTGTTAGCTTGGGTTGAGTCTGAGTTTGCGGAGAAGAGGTGATGATACTTGGTCCATATATCTGCTTCTGCTTCCCAAGTAGCCCCCTCAACGGATTGATTCTTCCAAAGAACTTTGACTAGAGGGACCTCTTTGTTCCTTAGTCTACGAATCTAATAATCAAGGATTTTGACTGGAATCTTCTCATAAGAGAGGCTATTCTGAACGTCTATACTCCCTAGAGGGACTACAAATGCTGGGTCATCTATGCATTCCTTTATCTAGGAGACATGGAACACTGGATGGACTGAAGCTAAATCTGAAGGCAACTCAAGCTCGTAAGCTATCTTTCTGAAACAACTGAGAATTCAGTAAGGACCAGCATTTCGGGGACTGAGCTTCCCGTTCTTGCCAAAACTCTTTACTCCTTTCATAGGGTAGATCTTCAAATACATATAATCACCAATCTCAAACTCAATATCCTTTTTTTGCATATCTGCGTATGATTTCTGTTGGCTCTGAGCTGTCTTAAGCCTTTCCATGATCAGCTTAACCTTCTCTAAGGTGTCAAACACCAAGTTAGGCCCTACTACTACGACCTTTCCCACTTCAAACCAAACAATGAGAGACCTACATCTCCTTCCATAGAGTGCCCCAAATAGATCCATCTGAATATTAGAATGATTGTTGTTGTTATATGAAAACTCAATCAAAGGTAAGTGGTCATCCCAACTACCTTTAAAGTCTATCGCACATGCTCGCAGCATATCCACTAAGGTCTGAATGGTCCTTTCTTTTTGACCATCCATTTAAGGGTGGAAAGCTGTACTAAGGTGAACTTGGGTACCAATACCCTTTTGGAAGGCTTTCCAAAAATCAAAGGTGAACTGCATACCTCTATCTAAGATGATAGACAATAAAACTCCATGTAATCTGGCCAACTCTATGAAATAAAGCTTGGAATAGTCCTCGGTTGAATAAGAGGTATGGACTGGTAGGAAATGAGCTGATTTGGTCATCCTACCTACAATGACCCAAACTGAATCATGCTGACGACGTGTACGAGGAAAACCCCTTTACAAAATCCATGTTCACTTCTTCCTACTTCCAAGTGGAAATACTAAAATCCTGGATAGACTCACTAGGTTTTTGGTGCTCAATCTTAACCTACTGACATGTTGATCACTTGACTACAAACTCTGCAATATCTCTCTTTATCCTACTCCACCAGTAGATCTCCCACAAATCATGATACATCTTAGTGGACCCTGGATTAATAGAGTAACGTGCACCATGTACTTCTACAAAAATCTAATGTCTCAGGTTATCTACTTCTGGCATATATAGCTGACCCTGACAATGAAAAACACCATCTCCCTCTTGGGAGAAAACCTCTATCTTCTTATCTCTGACTGATTCTTTCAACTTAACTAGGCTAGTATGCCTATCCTACTTTTTCTTTACCTCAAAAACCAGAGATGATTCTGAACTACTCTACACCCATACATTACCTTCTACTAAATCAGCTAAGCGGATACTCAGTTGGGAAAGCAGATGAACTTCCTAAGCTAACTTCTTCTTACTATCATCCACATGAGTAACACTACCCATAGACGTCCTACTTAAAGCATCAGCCGCTACATTAGCTTTACTCGAATAATATAGGACACTCATGTTGTAGTCCTTCAACAACTCTAACCACCTTATCTAATAAAGGTTTAGGTCTTTCTGAGAGAACACATACTATAGGCTCTTATGGTTATTGAACATATCAACTTGCACACCATACAAGTAGTGCCTCCAAATATTTAAGGCAAATACTACTGCTGCTAATTCAAGATCATTAGTTGGATAGTTCTTTTCATGGGGCTTAAGATATTGAGAGGTGTTGGCTATGAGCTTACCTCTATACATCAAAACACACCCTAAACCTACCCTGGAAGCATTATAATATACCACAAATATGTTTGAACCATCTAGTAGAGTCAAAACTGGAGCTGTAGTGAGTCGAGTCTTCAACTCCTGAAAACTCTTCTCATAAGAATCTGACCACTAAAATTTAACCTTATTTTGAGTCAATATGGACATAGGGGATGTAATAATTAAATATACCTCAATAAACCATCGGCAATAGCCAGCCAAACCTAAGAAACTCTAAATATGTAATGGAGAGATAGGTCTGGGCCAGTTTCTCACTCTTTGGTCTTTTGGAGATCAACTCTAATGCCATCACCGAAAATGATATGGCCGAGGAATCCTACTAACCTTAGCCAAAATTTGCACTTACTAAATTTAGTGAATAGATGATGGTTTTTGAGAGTCTGTAATACTATTCTGAGATGGTCTGCATGATCATGCTCACTGCGGGAGTAGACAAGGATGTCATTTTTGAAGACTATGATGAACATGTTCAAGTACTTCTTGAACACAAAGTTAATCAAATCCATGAAAACTACTGGGGCATTAGTAAGACCAAATGACATAACTAACAATTCAAAGTGACCATACCGAGTTCTAAAAGCTATGTTTGGTATGTCACATTCTCCAACTCTGAGTTGATGATATCCTGATCTGAGGTCTATCTTAGAAAAGTAACCGGGACCCTGAAGTTGGTCAAATAAGTCATTGATTCGGAGAAGTGGATAGTTGTTCTTGACAGTGACTTTATTTTGCTGACGGTAGTCTATACATATTCTGAGAGAACCGTCTTTTTTACGTATGAATAGAACTAGTGCGTCCTATGGGGACACACTCGGTCTGATGAATCCCTTATATAAGAGATCTTTATCCAGGAGATCTTTCATCTATTATTTTAATTCTTTGAGTTTTGCTGGAGCCATTTTGTATGGTAGAATAGATATGGAATTAGTATCTGTAAAAAGGTCTATTCTGAAGTCAATTTCCCTTTTGGGAGAATTCTGGGAAGATCTTCGAGAAACATATCTGGGAATTCATATGCTACTAATACTGACTCAAGTGTAGGGGTTTCTAATATAGAGTCCTAGACTCGAATGAATTGGTAGACACATCCCTTAGATATCATTTTTCTTGCCCTAAGGTAGGAAACAAGCTAACCCCTAAGTGCTGATGTACTACCCGTCTACTCTAGGATGGGATCATTCGGGAACTAAAACTGGACAATTTTGTTTCTGTAGTCGACAAAGGAATAGTACGAATAAAGCCAATCCATGCCGAGAATGACATCAAAATTGGTCATCTATAATTTGTCTAAGTCTGCTGAAGTGACTTTCTGAGATACCATAATCGAACAGTTCCTGTATACCCACTGGGCTATGATAGATTTACCAACAAGGGTTGAGACGGATAAAGGCTCTGCCAGAATTTCAAGACTTACTCCAAAGTCAACAGTTATATAAGGAGTTACAAAAGACAAAGAAGCTCCTGGATCTAGCAAAGCATAAACATGCAAATGATAAACTTGTAACATACCAGTGACCATATCCGGAGAACTTTCCTGATCCTATCAGGACTAAAGTGCATAGAGTTTATTTGGGCGTTGCCCACTGGTGGCACTGAAAGCGGTACCCTGTTGATTCGGGCAACCAGACTGAGCTGATGGACGGTTATGATGACTCTACAAACCCACCCGAGGACACTATTTGACTCTGTGGCCTGGCTTTCCACATCTAAAATATACGTCACTGCCAGCTCTATAGACACCCTCCTGATGGCTTATGCCATACTTCTAGAAGAGAGGGTTTGTTCGGACAATGCTAACACTACCCTGGGGTTTAGGGCCTGATGCCCTATCTCTATTGTCATCTATGAATTTAAACACTGGATCACTGGATGAGGGCAGAGCTGGAACTGAGAATTTTGGGAAAAACTGAGAATGATTACCACCCTCTGACTTAGGCTGGGTAAAATTGAAGATACCTGTTCTAGATCTCTTGTTCTCCCTCTCCTTCTCTTTATTCTTAGCCTCTTCTATCTACTGAGCATGGACCATGAGCCTGGATATTTCCATCTTTTTAATCAACATTGCGGTCCTACACTCTCTGACCATACTATTAGACACGCTAGACACAAACTTACTCATCTTAGATCTGCTATTTACTGCTACATGAGGAGCGTATCTGGCTAATTGAGAAACTTAAGAGAATACTCTTGTACCGTCATGTTGCCTTGCTTTAAATTTATAAATTTCAAAACCTTCACTTTCCTCAACTCTAGCGGGAAGAACCTAACCAGAAAAGCAAAAACAAATCCCTCCTATTCTATGGGTCCTGCATCTGCGGCCCTCTCTGCTTTTTAATATTTGAACCATGAGTAAGCCACATCCTATAACTGATATGCAGCTAACTAGACACTCTTACTAGCTTTCACCCCATAATATCTGTAACTTTCTACACCTGATTAAGAAATTCCTGTGGGTCCTCATCTGATTTTGACCTGATAAAAGATGGAGGGTTCATTGGGGTGAAGTCTCGAATCCTTGCTGCAACAGTATTGGCCACTAGGTTGGTCGAAATGACAGTTGGGCATTTATTCTAGGCTACCACAAAATAAGCTAGGGTGGTAAAAGCTGCTCTGAATTCAGCGTGGGAGACATGTTCGTCTAGGGAATCTGGATGGACGGGCTGAGGTGCTGGATGGTCTCCCATTTTCCTTACTTTAGTCCTCTTTGGAGGCATATTCTATAAATAGAAGAGAAACTTAGATTGGATAGAGATTTTAACTCGAGCTTGTGCTAACCCGCATTGTATGATTACTGAAAGAAGGGAAAATTTTCCTAAAACATCTAATAGCCTCCTGTCCAAAAGTGTGGCGCGCTACACACCCATGCACAAGAATCTACTAGATGTGGCTTTCAGACTTCCTAGGACTCTGTTGAACCTTAGGCTCTTATATCAAGTTTGTAACGCTCTGAGTCTGTACCCCAGATGCTACACGGTGCTCATAATCCCAAAGGACCACAAGCTAACCTGTGACTGGTACCTGCTATAATAACTGAATAGTAATATTGTAATTATGTGAAAATTAGGCAGAAAATTGCCATATGGTTCCACTGTAAGTAAATACTTAGTACGGTACATCCATACCAAAACTAAACATCTGTTTATAATACTCTAGTATGAAAAGCCTCTGCTATCTAAACAAGGAGTTGATGGGACAAGTCCCCAACTAACTCCAATTATTAAAATAAACTGAGTACTGAAATACCGTAATAATAAATCTGTCCTCAAACAATGAGAACTCACCACTAGCCTACTGCTGATGGATCGGGCTGCTAAGTATGATCGAGAGCCCGTTCATTTGAACCTAAGATATAAGACATCATAGAATAAAAAAAAGGTACACGTTAGTACTTTAAATGTACTTGCATGCTAAGTAAGGTAGGCTGAGATGTATACATTTATATGCATGAATAATACTGACTGAATAACATGGGTAGAACTAAATGAGAGTACATGCATAAAATACGTAAACTATAACTGAGGTTCTGATAACACTGGATACTGAGTTTTGAATTACTGATTTACTGATATCTGAGTTTACTGATACTGATAACTGATAGCTGAATGCCTGTAGCTGACAATCCTAATTCTGTGGAACTGTGCTGAGTTCCTTACTAAACTGAGTGACTGTGTCTGACAGTCATGATTCTATAGAATTGAAATGAGTTCTATACTGAGTCTAAAACTAAAACTAAGACTGTGAGAGGTAATCATCTAACCGACATACCCCTTTTTAGATGGATTGGGGTCCTACCTGTAACACCAATTAGAAGGGTGTCAGTACCGTGCCATGGGTAAAGACAAAATGTGAGTTAACCCTCTCTGACAGGAAGCTCTTTTGTCAACCCTCACTGGCAGGAAAACTCATATGAGATATATCAACCCCAGTCTGGCAGGAAGATATCTCAACCTACGATGGCTACGTAGTTCTATAATGCAGGGACTGCTAATAAGGGTCAAACCGTTTGCTGGAAGGAATGGCCCCTTCCCTGGGTTCCCTCGGTGCTGAATACTACTCCCAACTGAATAGACACTGGACTAATTACTAAACTGTACTAGGCTGGACTGATCTATTACTGATCGTACTGTCTAGCTGAACTGAACTGAGTTCACTGAGTTCCATTAACTAATGAAGTACTACTGAATTCTGTTAACTGATAGAATACTACAGAGTTCGGTTGACTAGATTGATTTACTAAAGCCTAAACTCAATACTGAACTGTAACTATGACTGATTATTGAGGCTACTGTTTATGACACTACTGAGACTGTTCTGTAACTACCATAAATCTATGTAAACAACTAAGCTTTTGGATATTGGATACTCCCAGGACTCGATAGCATGAAAAATAAATCATAGCATAAACTTGAAAGGCATAACCATATGCACTTGATCATAACTCATTCATAGAGACATTCCATCAAACACTTGCATGATATAACTTGCTCATAAGCTAACATGACATGATTGTTTTTCCTTTTTCTTTATTTACATAAGCAATTTATCAAACACTTGGATGATATAATCCATGCACATGACACTAACCACATATAGGCACCATAATTCAAATCCCTATTTATAATTTCAAGAGTTTAGCATGGATTTACATGATTTTATACATATATCAAATAACTCCATATGAAACTCTTAACAAAACATGGATTAGAAACCTAATTAATTATTATAATCATGAATATAATCAATCCAAACATGAAATTCATGTAATCAATGTACTTGAGGTTTTAAAATAGATTCTTGAACTCCAAGGGTGGAAGGGACCCTTGAATGAACACTTGACATACCTTAACGGTTAAATTCTGAAAGATTGATGGTAAGTTCTTGAGCCTTGAACTGAATTTGAAATATCCTAGGGTTTGTTCTTGAGAGAAAGTTGTGAAGAATGAATAGTTTTTGCTCTTAAAAGGGTTTAATTTCGTGTTTTGGGTCTGATAGAGGTGGAAAAAAGACCTAATTACCCATGAGGATACGACTTTTTAATGACTGAAAATTAACCTAGCGACGCGCAGACCGACATGCCATGTCGCTGGCATCAACGTAATGGCTAAAATACCACATCGGTTCACTGGAATTTACACTAGGAGCTGGAAAAAAATATTCATCGACGCGATGGGCTACAAGGTGTGTCGGGATCACATCGATCCACTGGTTTGAGCTTTCAAATGTGATCCAAACGAAGTCTGAAAAATCCAAAACCTCTCTGGGAACACCCACTGATATTCCTGATCATGATTCAACCTAAAAATCATTACTTTAAGGTCATGAGGGTTTTCAAATAGAGTCGCGAACCTATGAAGGATAAAATAACATTAAGTCTGAATACTTAGCTAAAATTTTCTAAGTCTAGGACCCCTTAACAAGATTTAAAGGACTGAGTTAAGCTTAAGATTTTGCGGTATCTTACACTCACCCATATTTGGGAGAGTTGTTATACCATTGCCATCGAAATAGAACATTAACTTAAGCGATCACTGAACATATCCACATTCCCTTCTCGGTGCTAAGTACTACTCCTCAAAATATATATATATATATATATATATATATATATATATATATATATATATATATATATATATATATATATATATATATATATGCTCATACTTAAGAAACCCACCTTAAAAATAGCATAGGAGTTTATAGACTGAAAACCAATTATGCTTGTCTTTACTTGAATCATAATAAGAAAGAAAACTTGTGGATTTAAAGTCTCATCTTATATCAAATGATCAAGCTAAACTTTAATCATGCTATAGTACATGTAACTGAAGCTTAAAAACTTAGGTTTCTTGTAAACTCAGTGCTTATACTTAAGCCTTGCCTTTCATACTTAAATAAAACTTATAACAAAATATCATGATCAATACTTACATAGAAATCTTTTATCAAAATTCAAGTGAAGTTGCTAAAATTCAGACCATAATAGAATCTTGCAATTCAAAACATGAATATATGAAAACTTTTATGCAATTAAATCCTTTAATTACATGATGATGTTATACTTTAACAGATGAGAACTTGGGTATGCACCCCAATTAAATCATTTAAATTCAACTTTAAATATCAATTTTTTTAGGCACAAGGATGAGAGAGTACCTTTGTTCAAAACCTCACATACCTGGATTACTTGACTTGTAAAGAGAATCTGAACTTAGAGACTTGAGAGATGTCCTTGTGGAAGAAACCCTAGCCTTGTTATTATTTAGAATAGAAGGAGAAGAAGTGTTGTTAATTAGTGAGAATAGAGAAAAATAACACCTCTCTTAAGTTATAAGTCGTGGGTTAGAAGTTTTAAGAGGGGAAAAGACCAAAATACCCCTCAACTGAACCTATAGAAACTCGGCCGCCAGTCGTTATGAGTTATCTCATGATTCATAACATTTGGTTATGAGTAGGCCTAACAACTCGTAACCTTGGTAAATACAAAGAAAGTATGCACAGGTCTGGATACGAGTCGTATCTTACAACTCATAACATGTCACCACGACTTTTCTCAACCACTCATAACTTGGACAAAAACTTAGAGAATCAGCACTGCTAACCTTAAGACCCTCACCATATGACTCGTAATATCTAGTAATGACTCCTAGGGTTGAGTCATCAAGTGACAAGAAACTTCAATCAATTTACACTATCTTGGTTACGACTGTATCATACGATTTGTGATGAGTCTTGATGACTTGAGGGATGAGTCATAAGTTCTATAGTGACTTTGAGAGCATGAGGTATAACACCTAAAATGTACATAATAGATAAAACCTATAACTAAAATACAAGTAAGTATATAATATGATAGAGAAAAGGTAGTATAAGATATCTAGACACTTAAAAATTGGCCACTACCTCGAGAGCTCCAAATCTCGCCCGAATCAAGCAACATAAGGAACACTTGAAATTGAATCTGCACCAAAAGGGTACACTAGGAGTGAGTATAATCCACTTATACTCAATAGGTATCATAGGCTGACCGAGAAAACTAGAAAATAAAGCATACAAAATATCACTAAGGGCACACCACCTGCAACCAAAAAATATCCCACAACGGTAGCCTACACCGCTTCACTACCACAAAGGTAGCCTATATCACTTGCACTAATATTTTTAATACATTACAAATATTGTTACAACACAAAAAAAGCATCACAAATATATAGTAAATCACAAACAAGTAGAACATAGAAGAGAAATATATATAAGATTATAAAGTACAAGTAAAGAAAGGTAGAATAATTAGGTAAGTGTCAATCCAAAATAGAATTACAATCATGTCCCAACCATAATAAAGTAAATACAGTGAGAATGATGATAATAATGATGCACCAGGTTATTACACAAACTTTGATACAATTACATAGTATCTATATACACCTATAGAGCTAAAGGTTTCTGATGTAGGAACCATGGGGGGTTCATCAATCCGTATACAATTCATATATCCATATCTCCTTCCCGACACATCCCACATGAAGGGTTTTATAAGATGTCACATTTACTGTTATAAAAAGGTGTTTCCAGTATTTCTTAGTATTTCCATAGTAGTACTAATATTTTATGAATGAGTATAACACAAAGATGTAATGCCCACAACCAACGAAAATGATTATATCCATAAAACACAATGAGTATATACACAACCAACCAAAATGATTATATCCACAACCATGCGATCCAAATTTCCACTCATTATGTAACACTCCAAATTTGTGCCTCTAAAAATTTCTTGAGTTTGGAGCTCACTGCTAATATTACAACTCACCAAACAAATTATAAGGTCTCCTTAGGGTGGCTAATAAGGGTTTCCCATGTTTCTATTGTGACTATAGTTGGGATTTCATGAGTCATAATAACTATTTATAAGTCAAACCAGTGCAACTGCTCGAGTCACTATTGTGGTTATGACTTGGACCCTATGAGTTGCAAGATTTGTGTATAAGTTGTGGGGGACAACTCGTATGGTAAACAGTAAGGAGGCCCCATGTCTTTTGCTCTGACAACAAGTAATGGCAATGACTCATAATCAAACATCATGAGTCATGACGTGACTTATAGTCACTAGCAATAGTTTTTCTAGTGTTTTAGTTGGGGGCGCTTCTGTCATTTTTCTCTTTCCCCAATCGTGACCCACAACTTAAAAAAACTTTAGGGTCTTATTATTACTCCTAAAGAAATAAAAAAATACACTTCCATTCTTTCAAATTCCTCAAAGCAAGAACAAGGCTAGGGTTTCTCAAGGTTGATAATCTAAGGCTCAGAGGTTGATTTCCCTTCATAATTCCAAATAATTTCAGGCATATACCTATCCCTTGAAAATTATTTTACTTAAAGCATATGTTTAAATGGTTATTCATGTGGATTCTAATGTGGATTTTGAATTGGGTTGAGGATTTTGGAAGGATTGTTACTTGATTTAAATTCCCATGGTTTTAATGCAACCATTCATGTTTTATTTATTTATTTTAAAACCCATTGGGGGTGCATGAGTATGGTGGATGGGATGGGGGTCGAGGTATTCCCCCAAATTGATATTTTGGTTTTGGAATTTAGTTTGGAAAGTATGTTTCCTCATCCCACTTAAATAATTGAATTTAAAATCAGGTTAATCACATGACTTGGCATATTTCCCTTATCTATTGCTTTTCATAAATGGTTAAACAGATAAAAAAAGGGGTTTTGAAGGCCTTGTTGGCCATTTTTTTAATTTTAAATTTAATTTAATGAACAAAAGGGGTCGTGGCATTCCCCCAACTTAATTTAATAGAAAAAATGGTCGTGGCATTCCCCCAAGTGGATGGAATTAAAATTGCATAATTATAAGCTTGCAAGTGTAATAGTATGATGATACCTAGGGTTGATGCCTTAACAGATAATTCCTTAGTTAAACAGATGGGTTATGTGAAACTTATTTTAATAGGACTTAAAGGGGATTGTGTAGCTTATGATGGAAGGTAAAGGTCTCGGGGATGACCAGTACTAGAAACCATGTTTGCTGGCGTGGGGTTGTTTATAATTATGTGCATAGTTCATACTTATATATATTTTGGATTGACTGGGGTTGAGGCATTCCCTGGATTATCTTGGATTTTCCTAGTTTATGTGCTAACATGTACTGGAACCCTTTTTGTAGGGAAAGTTCAATCCATATAGCCTATGGGTGTCCTTAGGATGGTTAAAGCTACATAGTCTAGGTTAATGGTTTTAAATCTCATGCTAAACCTTATTCCCTATCCCAATATCTTATATATGTGTGTGTGTGTGTGTATGTGTACATGTTTGTGAACATGTACATTACATTTGGACTTTATTTTGAATTAATATTATTTTATTTATATCCCAAGTTACATACTAGCGCTCACCCTACTAACTATCTCCGGATGCTGTAGCCTCATATGATGAAGGGAATGGAGATACTTCCGCTTTCTCTGCACAGTGATAGGTGATTTTTGGATAACTTGTGAGTCTGATTTAAAGTGGTGAGCTATTATTCTCTGGAAGAAACTTATTTTATGGTCTTGTTTCATTTATGTTTTAGACTATTCCTCTTGGACTCATTTTTGCTATGGTCAGGAGCATGTTCCGACTTAGGTTGATCTTGGTTATTAGAGGACTTTTGGATTAATGTGGATTAGGATGGATGTTAAAGTTCTTAGATTTTCTTTTGATTTAGTTGCTTAACCATTTTGATATATTTTTGAAACTCTGCTCTATCTTATTATATATTTGGAATTCATTCGCTGCTAGTTGTATTATGTTCTGTAAGATTAGGTAAAGAGGTATTCTTCAGTCCTCAGCGGACTTGGGATACCCGTCATGACTAGGCCCTAGTTCGAATTATGACAAGCTTGGTATTAGAGCATAGGTTCATGGACATTGGGTGTCTACAAAGCCTTGTCAATTAGAGTATTTTTTATGGGTATGTAGTGATAATGCTCAATCTACAGCTCTCGTAGGAGTGTAAAGCAGTCGTTAGCAAATATAGAACCCAACCTGGGTTGGGTGTCGATCCCACAGGGAATATCTTGCCAACAAGTAAGTAAAATTACTAGACTTTTAGTGCAAGTCTCGTAAAAAGGGGGGATTGTAATGTGTAACCAAAACAATAAAGTAAAAGCTGAAAATAGCAAAGTAAAAAGAGGAAGAATGTTACGTAAGTTGTAAACAATGAGAATTGAGGCGTTGGGGTTATGTCCACCTTCTGAGGTATACGTCTCTATTGGCTATGAGTGTGTAGAGTCTTGACATGCAATTGCTTATAGAGAATTGTAGTCGATGGTAAATCCAAGCGTCTCTCGACCTAAACAAGGACTATTTCACTTTAACTCTCTCGAGCTTAAAGCGTGTCTAACGGTACAAATTCTCCAAGAGGTTAGTCTAGTTACGACACTAGCTTTTTAATAGGAAAGGGTGTCCTACTACCTTGACATTATCTCTTTTCCAGACAAATAACCTTTCTCTCGAACAAGTTAAATGTTAGACTGGCATATTCTTGCGTTTGCAACCGCAAAGAATGTGGATTAAGATGAAGAGAGTAATGATATAAGCAATATACGTGTCTCGAACTCACAAACTCACAGCAATAGATAGTAACTCATTCGGCTTCCATAACCCCAACAGAGAGGTTTAGTTACCCATGAATGCGAAGGAGATCACGATTGACATTGTTATTATATCACAATAGGGGCTTGCTACCTCAGAATGCCTGGTATGCCAAGCTCTACTTTGTTTTGTCATACGATCTAGCATATTGCTTGCTTGACCAAAGGCGAGGTCCATGAAAGAACCTCCAGCTGCGTTTTCCACCACTGGTTTAGTTATTGAATTCAAGGCTCTATACAAGATCTCCATGAGGTGAACTTTAGTCATGTGATGGTTTGGGCATCTCGCTAGCTTTGTCTTGAACCTCTCCCATGTTTCATGAAGAGCTTCAGAGGGAAGCTGTCAAAAATTTATGATCTCATCTCTCAACTGTACTCTTTTGGATGACGGAAAGAATCTTTCTAGGAAAGCATCTTTCAATTGCCTCCAATTAGTAATAGAATCAGGAGTTAGCCCATTCAACCATAGAGTTGCCTCCCCAGACAGAGACAATGGAAATAGACGTAATCGAATAGCATTCTGACCAACACCAGGATTGTCAAAGGACTTGCATGTAGAAATAAAGTTGATGAGATGCATATTCGGATCATCGCCTGCTAGTCCACCAAATAATCCCTTGAGTTGCAATAACTGAATCATGGTGCTTGTGATGTTGAACTTGACTCCGGGCGCTAATGGTGGTGGAATTATAGCTCCAGTGGCTCCGGCACCATCAAGATCATCATCATCATCGTTGAAAGCTGGCTGCAAAGGTTGGCGATCATACCTATACCGAGCTTGTCGACCTCTTCTGTTGGCAGGTATTGTAGTTTCAGCAACATGCCTTGGGTTTATCAACTCGTCATCACCTAAATCTTCATCGTCAGGATTTGTTGCTCGCCCAGGATTATCAATGTTTTGTTGTTGGACTTGAGCAGCGGCAAGAGCAGCTAATCTTGCTTGCTCGTGTTGAGCAGCCATCCTGTTGATTTCAGCTTGTGCTTCCATTCTTCTAATTCGTTGTGGTTCAGGATTGATTGGTAATAACGGTTGACCAGAACTTCTAGTATGGGGCATGCACTAAAGTAAAAACCTGCAATAAACAAAAACAAAAACTAAACGTAAAAGTACGAGAATCTTTGACCAAAGGGTTTAGTAATTATCACGAACTTGATTGACACTCGTATTCCCCGGCAACGGCGCCAATTTTTGATAACGCTCAATCTACAGCTCTCGTAGGAGTGTAAAGCGGTCGTTAGCAAATATAGAACCCAACCTGGGTTGGGTGTCGATCCCACAGGGAATAGCTTGGCCAACAAGTAAGTAAAATTACTAGACTTTTAGTGCAAGTCTCGTAAAAAGGGGGGATTGTAATGTGTAACCAAAACAATAAAGTAAAAGCTGAAAATAGCAAAGTAAAAAGAGGAAGAATGTTACGTAAGTTGTAAACAATGAGAATTGAGGCGTTGGGGTTATGTCCACCTTCTGAGGTATACGTCTCTATTGGCTATGAGTGTGTAGAGTCTTGACATGCAATTGCTTATAGAGAATTGTAGTCGATGGTAAATCCAAGCGTCTCTCGACCTAAACAAGGACTATTTCACTTTAACTCTCTCGAGCTTAAAGCGTGTCTAACGGTACGAATTCTCCAAGAGGTTAGTCCAGTTACGGCACTAGCTTTTTAATAGGAAAGGGTGTCCTACTACCTTGACATTATCTCTTTTCCAGACAAATAACCTTTCTCTCGAACAAGTTAAATGTTAGACTGGCGTATTCTTGCGTTTGCAACCGCAAAGAATGTGGATTAAGATGAAGAGAATAATATATAAGAAATATACGTGTCTCGAACTCACAAACTCACAGCAATAGATAGTAACTCATTCGGCTTCCGTAACCCCAACAGAGAGGTTTAGTTACCCATGAATGCGAAGGAGATCACGATTGACATTGTTATTATATCACAATATGGCATAATGGCGTGTAGGTCAAGTGATAGGCGTGTGGCGTGTTTCCTTGGCTTGGTAACGATTCTCTTGTTGTGGAATTTAAGAATAGAAGAAGAATAGAATTAATGGAAAGATTAGAAGAGTTGTAATTGAGAAGTAGAATGTGTCTCTCCACTAAGGGAGGACTTAATTAAAAGTCTCTAGCATGATAGGGTATTTATAATACCCATATCCTACTCCTACTAAGCTAATGAAATACTTAACCCAATTGTACTAGGTTAATGTAACATTCTCCTAATCCAAATAAACTAATGAAATACATAACCCAATTGTACTAGGTTAATGTATCTTTGTCAAAATCCAGCTTTGTGTCTGTAAGTCCCCAAAGTCTTCAGAAATGCTGTTTTAGCCCGGGACAGATTTTCCATGCAACAGTTTTGGTCCTTAGGCGTGTAGACTTTCTTCCCTTCCTTTGTGAGCTTTCTTTTGCGTCAAGTAAGCCATAAAATGCTGTATTTTGCATCATTTATACCTGAAACTTTACTAATCATATTCGTTAGCTCATTTATAGGAAAAAGGACTAAAAGTGCATGAAAGTTCTCAAAACTAGGCTAAAATATGGGCAAAATATATTGATATAGGCGCGTAATTTTGCCTATCATCATGTAGCATGCCACACTTATAAAGGAGAGGCTATAGGGCATTTAGGATTGTTTATATTTCTTGGGATCTATTTTTTAGGCTATAGAATCTAAGGTCTTGAAATCTTCTCTAATTCCATTTGTTCGCATTTCAGATTATGCCCCCCAAAGATCTGATATTCATGGAAACTCCTCTATCACACCTAAGGATAATATGGATAGAACTTGTCTTACTTATGGAGTATAGACCTAGTTTAGGGACCCTGCTCCTAAGGATTGCCTATGTTTTCTTTTGTGACTATGATGGGGATGTCACGAGTCGTAATGAATCTTTACGAGTCGTAAGGTGCTTTTCATAGTCAAACCAGTGTAGGTGATTAAGTCACTATTGTAGTTACCACTTAGAACATATGATTTATAAGGTCCATGTACGAGTTATAGGGTATGACTCATAGGGTAAACAGTGAGGAGATCCCATGTCTCTGCTCAGACTATGAGTAGTGGCAATGATTTGTAACCTGATGTCATGAGTCATGATGTAACTCATAGTCAGTGGCGATAGTTTTTCCAGTGTTTTAATTGGTAATACTTTGGTCATTTCTCTATTTCCCCAATTGTGACCCAAAACTCGTAATCAGACGTCACGAGTCATGACGTAACTCATAGTCACTAGCGATAATTTTTCCAGTGTTTCAATTGGGGGCACTTTGGTTATTTTACTCTTTTCCCAGTTCTGACCCACGACATAAAAACACTTTAGGGTCTTATTATTACTCCAAAAGAAATAAAAAAATTTGCTTCGCTTCTCTCAAATTCCTTAAAAAAAGAACAAGGCTTGGGTTTCTCAAGGTTGATCATATAGGGCTCAAAGGTTGATTTCCCTCTATAATTGCTAGTACTTTCAGGTATGTACCCCTCCCCTTAAACATGGTTTACTTAAAACATGTGTTTAAATGGCTATTTATATGGATTTCCATATGGATTTTGAATTGGGTTAAGGGTTTTGGAAGGATTGTAAATTGATTTGAATTCCTATGGTTTTAATGCAAGTGTTCATGTTTTATTTATGTATTTTAAAACCCATGGGGTACATGGGTATGGTGGGTGGGATGAGGGTCGAGGTATTCCCCCAAATTGATGATTTTGGTTTTGGAATTTGGTTTAGAAATTGTGTTCCCTTAACCCACTTGCATAATTGGGTTTAAATATTGTTAATCATATGATTTGGCTTATTTTCCTAATATATTGGTTTGCATAAATTGTTAAATGGATAAAAACAGGTTTTGAAGGCCTTGTTGGCCATATTTTTTTATAAATTTAATTTAATGAACAAAGGGGTCACAACATTCCCCCAACTTGATTTAATGGAAAATGGGGTCGTGGTATTCTCCCAAGTGGATGGAATTGGTATGGCATAATTATAAGCTTGCAAGCGTAATGGTATGACTATACCTGGGTTTGATTCCTTAGCGGATAATTACTTGGTTAAATGGATGGGTCTGTGATACTTTTTTAATTTGGCTTAAAAAGGGCTGTGTAGCTCTTCGTAGAAGGTGGAGGTCCCAGGGGGACCAATACTATAAACCACGTTCGCCAATGTGGTGGTGTTTATGATCGTGTGCATAGTTCACACTTACATATAATTTGGATTGGCTGGGGTTGAGGCATTCCTTGACTTATCCTTGTATTTTCCTGGTTCGTGTGGCTAACATGCACAGGGACCCTTTCAGTAGAGGTAGATAAACCGATATAGCCCATAGGTACCCTTAGGATGGTTAGAGCTACATAGTCCAGGTTAATTGTTTTAAATCTAATGCTAAAACTTATTCCCTATCCTAGCATCTTACATATATATGTATGTATGCATGTATGTAAACATGTACATTAAGTTTGGACTTGATTTTGAATAGCATTATTGCATGTATGTGAACATGTACATTGAGTTTGAACTTGATTTTGAATAACATTATTTTATTCCTATCCTGAGTTACATGCTAGTGCTCACCCCACTAACCATCTCCGGATGCTGTATCCCCATGCAATGTTGGGAACAGAGACACTTCTACTTTCCCCATGCAGTGATAGATGATTTCCAAATAGCTCATGATTTTTCTTTGAAATAGTGAGCTTCCATTCTTTGGAAGGCCCTTATTTCGTGGTCTTGTTTCATTCATGTTTTGGACTATTCCTTTTGGACTCATTTTGGCTATGGTCGGGGGCATGTGTCGACTTAGGTTGCTCTTGGTTATTAGAGGCTTTGTGGATTACTGTGGATTGGGATGTGTGTTAAAGTTCTTAGATTTATTTTGAGCTAGTTGCTTAACTATCTTGGTACATCTTTGGAACTCAGCTTTATCTTATTATATGTTCGAAATTCATTCGCTGCTAGTTGTATTGTATTCTATTTGTCTAGGCAAAAGAGGGTGGTCTTCGGTCCTTGGCGGACTTAGGATACCCATCATGGCAAGGCCTTGGTTTGGGTCGTGACATATTATTTGCATCCATTCATGAATTTCCTTATGTTTCATATGCCGAAAAAGTATGGATACATCACAATACACAAATGGTACCACAACATGCTTTTTCATCAGCAAAGATACAATTATCATCATGTAAAGATGGCTATCAATATCACCTAGAACCCCACACGGTAACACATAATACATAAGGTTCCAAAACCACCACATAACATCACATATAGGCCCCCACACAGGGTGAACATAGTAAGATAACCATTTTTGTGATTAGTTCCCACACCCTTAACTTGCTTTTCTATACAAATTAACTACCCAACCCAGTTTGAAAGAGTTAAGCCATAACCTACCTTGAAGGACAAAAACCACAACAAAAGACTTCAATCCATAATATTAATCCTCACTTATGGACCAAGAATTAACTAGAACATCAATATATAGAATCTACGCATAAGAAGAAAGCCTACCCATATTGCCTCGTTTCAAGTCAAGGTCAAAACGGACCCCCAAAATAGGTTTTTGAAAAAGAAGAAAAAAATTATAACTTTATTTCAAAAATATGTTTTTCATATTTTTAGGAGTCTACAACTAAAATCCCAAGAAAAAATGAGTTAAAAACGAGGTTCAAATCGAAGGAAAATCATTTTTAAACTTTACGGGGTAAAATCTTTGAAATCCATTTAAAAATCAAGAATTGAAGTTATTTTGAAGATGAAATAGAGGGGAAATTGATAATTATAGGATTAGAAACTCATCCAAGTGGAAAAAGAGAACTTGGGGTTGAAATTAGAGAAATATTATTTTTATGCCTTCTAGGCCAAAATTCCCAAATTCCATACTTTAATCCATGTTTAAAATAAGAATTTGATGGTAAAGGTGGAAGAAACTAGTTGAATGAGTATAATGGAGCTTAACAAAACTTAGAAATGGAGAAAGTTTCTCAAAACAAAGAAACTCTAAGCTCCAAGTCACAAAAATAGCGAATAATGACAAAACATAGGTATTTATATAGCCAATCTTCGCACCTCGCCTTTTAAGGGTATCGCAATTGCGACACCTCAATTGTAGGACCAATCGCGACCGTGATAGGAGCATCGCGATCACAGGTTCACCAGATAATTGGTGTATGTAACGCCCCGAGACTGCCCCCTAGATGTCACACGGTGCTTAGAACTATAAGTGATCCTAAGCTAACCCATGCTACTAGAATTAGTTGTGAGAATCTAAATAAATACTTACAAAATAAAAGAAATAAGTGGAAGATATGTCATTATCTAAACTTGTTCAATACAAATCTATTAAAAAACATACAACATTGTTTATATAAAGGAAACTGAAACTAAATACATCAACTTTAACTGACTATCTATGAAGCCTTTACTAATGCTGACTATAGGTGGCTGAGACATCACTCCCATCCATCCCTAATCAATACGACTGAATAAAAATATAATACAGGAACTAGAGTTGACTCGAGTCCTCGAATCAAGAGGACTCATCACTTATTGGCAGAAGTTGTTTGATGTCTGAACATGGTGTTGTGGACTACAACTAGTACCTTTATTATGAAATAATGTAGCCACACAGACTTATATGTGGTCAGTACTTCTGGAATATATCGAGTATGTAGGGGTGATATAAAAGGACTCACCTTGATCATGATAAAATTGAAAGCTAAAATAACATAAATCATGAAAAATAAAGCACAATTTGATAAGCTTAGTGAGTCATAACACCTTAGTTTCTATAATCTTTACTTTTACTTTCTTGGTGGGAGATTCTTATAACTGATATAAACCACGTGAGCTATCATGGAGTCCAATGTCTTACCTATGTTGAGGAGAGCTGTTCTATCCTTTTCATCAAAATAGAACCTTAACTTAAAGTGATCACTATACTTATCCCATATTGGGTAGATGAGGGGACACTTTCTGGAGAGGCCCATAAATATAAACCTACAGTGGCATGTAGTTTCTGGAGATAGGACGTGCTAAACCCATATTTCTCTCTCAGTGCTAAATACTACTCCCAAAATATATCATTATATGCTCATACTTATGAAATCAACCTTAAAATAGCATATGGGTTTATAAACTAAAAAACATATATTCTTCTTTACTTAAATCATATTCATGAGGAAATTTGTAGATTTCATGTCTTATCTTAGATCATAGGATGAAGATGAACTATAATCATGCTGTAATACTTGTAGCTTGAGCTTATAGGCTTAAAATTCTTGTAAACTTAGTAACTTATGCTTAAACTTGAAATCATTCATCATCTCATAGAATCTTCTCATTAAATTTATCAAACTTTATGTAAAAATAATGAAATTCATCTTATAATAGCAATCATGCAAGTAAAAACATGTGTAAAGGTAAACTCTTGTGCAAGAATAAAAGAGTATCCTTATTCAAACCCCACATACCTGAATTTGTTGGCTCTTTTAAGGGAACTTGAATTTGAAATCTTGGGAGGTGAATTCTTGGAAGAAATCCTTTCTTGGTGTTCTTGAGAATTTAGGAGGAAAGGGATCGTGTATTTGGGTTTGTGGGATGATAAAATCAAGTTTATATTAGTCATAGGATAGTTTAGGACATAAATGACTTGTTTACCCTTGAAAAACTAAAGAGAAACATGGGTTTTAGCATTTCTAAATATAGGTCTGCGCCATGGAGAAATTGTGGAGCACAAGATCCATACCAAGTCAAAATTATTGATCCTCACAAAAATGCTCATGACTTTTATCCCAGGTGTCAGATTAAGGAAAAAATTAGATGCGTTGGAAAGAGGACAAATTTATATATAATTTGGTGGGTCTTTATCTCACAAATTCTATATATTCCAGAAGTTATACACGTTCAAAGCTGACCCTTGTAGGATCGAATACAAATATTTGGTTGAATCAAAAGCTCTTAACTCAACTTTGCTCTAAGTGTTTCCTATGACCATTTTTACCTCTAAAGCTCTCTTCACACTAGGATAATTTATGACACTTATATTTGCATAGGTATCATTGGTTTTAAGTTTATACATGTAGGAATAATTGTCACGACCCAGCCCGAGGCCCTGGCCGCGATGGGCATCCCGAACCACATAGGCCCGAGATACCCCTGTCTCCACCCAATCCACTAGTGATATTGTTCGCTCTGGTCCCAGGCCCACACGACTTTAAAATGCGTCACTAGGGAGTAAGGATTTTTCACTTACATACCCAACATCCCTCCTATGTTTTGCCGATGTTGGACTCCTTCCTAAGTTGGGGTATCATATACACCCCCCTTACGGAATCAGCATCCTCACTGAGGTTTGGCCCACCAAATAAGATTTGCCTATACTCAGGACTGAGGTTTGCCCCGCCTTTACCAAAATTCGCCTACACTCAGTTTAAACTCTGGCCCACATCGACAAGGACGACACAGGAGCGACTTTGATATCATTCTATCATGACCCAGCTTGAGGCCCTGGTTGCGACGGGCATCCCGAACCACATAGGCCTGAGATACCCCTGTCTCCACCCAATCCACTAATGATATTGTTTGCTCTAGGCACAAGCCCACACGGCTTTAAAATGCATCACTAGAGAGTAAGGCTTTCTCACTTATATACCCATTATCCCTCCTGTGTTTTGCCGATGTGGGACTCCTTCCTAAGTTAGGGTGTCACAATAATGGTTCGAATTCTAGCCTAAAAATGCAAGGTGTTACAGTGCACCAGTTGGGGACTTGGTATCCAAGTCTCTATGGGACCCTTAAGATTCATCTAAAACCCCTTGAATGCATACAAACTATGCTACCTTATCAAATTTGATGCTCCAGACTGAATGGAAATATCATATTTTTTAAAAAATATCATTTTCACAAAGTTGACCTCCAAAACTCAAAATAACAACTTTCCAAACCGAGGAACGAAATGCTATTTAAAAGCCATGAAACCATACCAATTATGTTACCACCCTAAAATCGACGTTCTGAATCTAATGGTGCAATTTGTTTTGCCATTTATCACGTGAATCAAAAAATATTAACTGAAACTAATTATAAGGCTCTCAAAGCCTTCAAAAACCACAAAATCACATAAATGACACCAAAATGCATTGAGAACCATGCCAATCTCCCCCACACGCCAAAAATACCACAATACAACTATGAAAAGGAAAAATTAGTCAAATCAAACAAAAACACATTTTCATATAATTCATCAAAATTCAGATTGTTATAATTCACTTTCTATGTAAGAGAGTATTCAAAAGGTCCTAAAAGTAATTCATCTTCATTTGTATACACTTTATCTAACTCATCTGGATTTGATTCATCTATATTTGTTCATTCTTAATGCTTGAAAATAAACACTCTGAGAAATAAACTTCACATGAAGGAAAAGTTACAAGATTGTGGTAGTAATGAAGGTAATAAATCAGAGTTATATATAAACCTTGGTGAAGACTAAGAGCCTCTTCCTAATCTTGGATGAAAATCAAAATCTGAGGATTTTGATATCTAAAATTGGTAGAAAGTTAATTCTCCTAGGTTTTCTGTCCTTTCACAGTTGGCTCATGATGTATTGGCTATTCCAATGTAAAGTGTGGAATTTGAATATGCATTTAGTATCTTTGGTCATATTCTTGATGCATTTAGAAGTTCATTGACTTATAAATATATGCAATGCCTTATTTATGTTCAAGATTGTCTTAAACAAGAGACTAGTCCTATTTGAGTTGAAGAAATTTAGTGTTTCTTGAGAAAATTGAACTTGGTAAAAATTTATATTTTTATATATTTTTGCAAAAAAATTAAAATACTTATTCGTGTTGTAGTTTAATATATTTATTTAAATTATTTTTAGAGATGACAAACAGTGGACGAGACTCTTACATTGTTGATGTGTGATTGTGATTTTCTAGTACTTAGTAGTAGTGATGATTGGTGAGCTTAATACTTTATTTATTTGGTTATATCATTTTATCTTATAAATTGTAAGTTATATTCTAACTTTTTATTTCATGTTGAAGGGTCAAGTGATGCCTCCTAAACCTAAAGTGTACTCGACTAATTGGGAATACTATGAGGTAGTTCAAAATAATGAAAAAGTGCACAAAGCAAGATGCTTGAAATATGGTTTAATCCTTAATTGTCATCCGAAAACATGTGGCACATGTTCTTTTTGTAAGAATTTGAAGAAGTGTGTTATGAGAGATGAGAAGAAGTTGATTTGTATTTAAACATTTGAGATGATTCACCCTTATCATATTTTAAATTTTAAGACATGTTGTTGGCTTGTTGCTACTACTTTTTTTTTTTTGTGGGATTCTATTGTTTTAGCCTTTTATTGGTGTATTTATGGTTGCTTTTAAAGTGCACATTTATGGTTGTTTTTTGTCAAGTATTAGTATATTATTTTTGTGGGTTTTTGTTTTGTATGTATTTGTTCTACTTTTTGTTTAGTTAGTTCACCATTCCATTCAAGGGATCGATATTGTTATTGAAGTTTGGCCACAAGAATGTTGTCCCTTGGATCTTACCATGTAGCTGGTACAATATCCTACATAACTTGGCATATTATTCTTTCGCTTCTATCTTGTTTGTACTCTTTAAAGCTATTTGCTTTCTAGGTTCAATTTTATTTTTTCTGGAGATATCATGGAATGTAAAAGTGGTTTACTTACTTTACATAGACTCTTGGCTCTAATAAAGAGTATACAGGCATGCCCAGACTGTGTGTTTGTCTCCACAAAGGCTTTGTTATTAGTTGTTCTTCTATATGTCCTATTAAAAGTCTTTCGTTAATAACTTCTTTATTGAAATGAGTTTTATGGTTTGTAGAGTAATGTTAAAACCCGAGGAGATATATTTTTGATGACTACAAATGCATGTGATTCATTATGTCGTATACTAGAATTAGGCCACTTTCTTGGCTGTAAACGTTTACTTTAAATACTAGTGTCTTGATACAGGGCTTTGCTTTTGTTACTATATGTGTATTTGGTGCTTCTGTTTTATTTTATCCTTGTCTTTTTTCATATACAAATGGTTTTTACATTTGAGCCAATATTGGTTTGTTTCATATCCATGTTGGCTGGCAAATGTTTATTGTTGCCAAGAAACATTGATGGATAGGTAACTGTTTCTTTGTACATTGAATTTGTATGCCTACAAGATAGGGCAGCCTAGAGCAATTAAAGGTTGTAGTATGCCATCTAAAGCATTTCTCATCACTGAGAGAATCTAAAATAAGAACTTAGCACTGTATAGAATGAGCTTTGGAAGGAAAGTAGCTTAGTCTACGTTACAACTTTCTTTGCCAAAAAGGTTGGTTGGTTAGATTTCAAACCATATGAAATCAGAAAACTAAGATTTGTGAACACAGACTCTTGGCTCAAGCAAAGCATATCAAACAAGTAGTATTTAGATGCTAAAATTGGATGTAATCATGAAAAGACGTGTGGAAAACAGATGCAATATCACGATTAGCGTAGCAAATGATGCTGGAAACTCAATCTATTTAAGAGTAGGTTTACTTGTACAAATATTTTGATCTCAGGCTTCTTGGACAATATAGGACTTTGCTGCTTACTTAAACAACTAAAGATATTTTGGGAAAAAGAGTAGTGATATAGAAACTTGGACAAAAAAGGGACATGCACCAGCTGAAAATTGAACCCTGGTTTGATTTTGGTTTATGGCTTTGTGCTGACATCTAACAGGTATCATGGAGATTGGAGATTGTGTGTTTGGATAATATTTGGTTTAAAATGACGAACAAAATTTTTAATCTTAAAAAATATTCTAATTTATTAATAGAATTTAGCCTAGGCCCAAAATAAAAAAATTGAAACTATATTACCGAAATCGAGCCGAACCGAACCAAACCTAATCCTGTTTGTTTTTTGGTACGTATAATTTCAACACCGAAAATCGAAAAAATTAAAAAAAAGTCTAAAACCGAACCAAAATACCAGACGCCTCCTATTATATATATATATATATATATATATATATATATATATATATATATATATATATATATATATAAAGGAGAGTTTCAAAAAAATATTAATGTGGCACCCCTCTACGGCCTCCATTCCTATTTAATTTTTTCCTTATTTTTTTGATATTTATTCTATTTTTTCTCAATTATATGCTATATTTAAAACCTCAAAAGCCATACTTTTAACTCTTTTAATTATATTAAGTATGTCACCTTTGATATTGACTCTTACAATTTCTCATGCACATAACTAATACTCCCTCCGTTTAAAAAAGAATGACCTACTTTGACTTGACACAAAGTTTAAGAAAATAAAGAAGACTTTTGAATCTTGTGGCCTTCAATTAAAGTTGTGTCAAATGTACCACAATGCCCTTTAATCTTGTGGTCTTAAACATGCCATGTGGAAAGTTGAAATTAAAGTATTGCCAAAAAAGGAAAGGGATCATTCTTTTCGAAACATACTGAAAGGAAAGTAGGTCATTCTTTTTGAAACGGAGGGAGGAGTAGTTAATCAATATTTACTACCCCATTTAGTATATATCATTATTATATATTTCTAAAAAAATTACTCATACAATACCATAATTTCACTCAAAATTAATCAACAATTTTAATTAATTATCTATTATCTATTATATATATATATATATAAAGGACAATTAAAAAAATATTGATGTGGCACTCTTCTATGGCCTCCATTTCTATTTAATTTTTTCCTCATTTTATGTGATTTTTTCTATTTGTCTCAGTTATATGTTATATTTAAAACCTTAAAAGTCATACTTTTAACTTTCTTAATTATATAATATATGTTACCTTTGACATTGACTTACAAATTCCGATGCATGTAACTCATAACATTTAATCAATATTTACTACCCCATTTAGTATATATCATTATTATTGATATTCAGAGGGGTGGGATGGGGTGGGGTGGGGGGTTTAAGTGAAAATTTCTGTGAGTCGACTGTTCTCTCCTCAAAGTTGAGAAATCTGCATCTTCAAAATCTGGAAGTTGTTTGACATAGACTTCTTTCTTCAAATTTTCATTTAAAAAGCACTTTTAATATCCATTTGGAAGAGCTTAAACCCCATATAGGCAAAAAAAAAAACAATAAGAATCCTAATACCCTTTATCCTTCCCACAGGAGAAAATGTCTCATCATAATCAATTCCTTCCTAGAAAATCAATACACTTCACAAAGCATATTAGATTTAAGATAAACAACCAAGTAAATAATGGAATTAAAGTAAAGACACGAAGGTTTATCCTAATTTAGAACACCAGTGTGGTGCCTACTTTCAGCCCCTTGGGTTTCAATGTTTCCTTAGATCTTTCAATAGCGGGCTCGAGTACAATGCTGAGAAATAAGTTTCAAAAACTTATTTTGTTCTTCAGATCTTGTAACACAGCTTCAGTTTATATTACAAAGTTGACTCGATATTATTCTTTACACAACTATCGTAAAATAAGAATTACAAAGCTTTGTGAGACTAAGATTGAGACATTTTTGAGATTTTTCTTGAAGTTGCATAAGTGCTTCAGCCTTTTGTCTTTTCTTTTATAGTCTCCAGCTTCTTCGGCCTTTGTTCTTATAAGGAAACTGAAATGATTTCTTCTTAACCAAGGATTTGAATTGATTCTTTAATTGAGGGGTGGCACCATAAAGTATGTCTATATTAGATATGTCCATATGTGGTGCAACTTCCACAGCTATACATATCCATATCAGATATGTCCACGTAGAGGCTGTGGACTTCCTTTCTTTTCTTTTGGTCTTGATTGATTTAATTTGCTATGAATCGGGGGCTGTGATGTTTCTTCCTTTTGTTCTGGTTTTTGATTGATTTGCTTGCCACAATTCTTAGATGTCGTAGATCTCCATGATTTAATGTTCTTTGATTTTTGGAGTCGGCTCTCTTGCTTGCTTCCATACCAAATTAACTTTCTTTGATCCTCATATCTTTGTGTGAGATATCCATTCATAATTAGCGATCTTTCAATATCCTACAATGGTCCATTTATTAGTTTTCTATTATTAAAACTTAAATAAATAGGAGGCTAACAATCTCCCTTTTTTTGATAATGATAAACAATCATTTAAACATTAGTTGATTTCCCTGTCTGTCATAGTAGTCAGCTTGCTCCCTATGATTTGTAAACACTTTTGCTATTCCAAGTTTCTAGAGTATCAGTCGACTCTTATTTATTGATAGTCAACTTGCTCCCCCTGACTTTTAGGCACTTCTGATGTTCCTGTATTTCTTGTCTCTTTCCCTCTTTTGGTATAATAAAAAAGAACCACAGAGCAGAAAAAGAGCAGTAGACATATAGTAGAGATTTAATCTATTAACTAACAAGTACTAGGAAAACCAAATGTGTGATAGACAGTGTGTTAAATATCATCTTACAACCCAACAAAATAAAGGGCCAGGACCCCCTTTTGAATAAAAAGTCATCATTCACCATTTTTACAGAAAGTATGTCAGGGTATTGTGCATATTATGGCAGAAAGTGTCATATGATTTTTCAATGTTTTTAAAGAAGGAGGATTAGGAGTTTTAAATGAAAATAGATAAATCATCATTAGAGGAGTGGATGACAGCGCTCAAGCATACACACAAGTGTAAGTGGTCTACCAAGTAATATAGTAGCCTTCAAGAAAGTGAATATCGACCCTACAGGGACTTGTTTCAATGACTATTCAATTGTTGTTCACAATTTAGATTAATTGATGCAAGCATAACCAATAGAGAGTTTTTAATGTTTGTAAACTAAGGTATAGTAAAAAATGTATAAGATAAAGGTCTTGATACAACCAATATGAGAAATCCCAGGGTTAAAGCACTTCGAACAATCATACTATATCATTGAACTTCATTATTTAACTCGCTTATCTTGGTTGTTGATTCGTAGGGTTAATTGTATGATCATGGTCCCCCAACCTCTAATCGCTTACCTAACTTGAATATTACAACTACGCCGTTGAGTGGGAATGTAATAATTCAATTAGATGCATGAAGGTATCATCCTACATGTGAACTAAGCAAGGCTTCTATGTACATCCCTGTCCTAGATGCTAATTCAAATTCCTTATTTTATAAAAGAATATGAACCTTACTTTGATTATCCCCACGTTCTATCTCCCTATTCTCTCTCCCGAGATCAAAATATCAATAATATGTGTATTCTAAGGTTAGCTACTCCTTAAAATAATTAAAATAAGGATAAATAAACAATCAAATATGATAAACAAATCAACGAACTTGATTCAAAATGATAGTAGTCATGTTCTTGGCTTTAACCCCGGAAAGGAAGATTTTAGCCACTCATAGTCATAATCATCATCCAAATAATTGTATGAATGATCAAAACTATTAAGACGCTAAATTAAAGAATGTAAAACCTAGAAACAAGGTTGTATCAGTCTCCTCAATTGTCCAACACGTCAAAAAGTATCTAACATAAAGAGTACAAATTCTATTTATAGTGGTAGACAATTGGCCCTATGTGGAGTTGAGCTCGCGAAGCGAGTTGTGCAAAGGGGGACTAGAGATTGTGACATGATATGTGTAAAGGTGATATCGAGCATTCATTGCACTTGATGGGATGGAGAAATGCAGCTTGCATCGTACCCTTATCGCGAGTTCTCTCTAGAAAGTTCAACTTTACGTTCAACGTTATCTTGTGCCTTGTCTTTGGTCATATTGCTTGTGGTATTATTTTGGATTTATTTAGATCTTGTTACTTGTCCATATATCATCATTATAAAATCATCAAGCTTCCTACATCATCATACACCATGGATTAGAGCTCAAAATAATACAACATTCATAACGATGAACTAAAAACACTAGCTAAGACTAGGCTTACCCACATTGATCATTAATTCATATTTTGACTCTTGTCTTAATTCAATTAACCATTGAACATTATAAATAAGTTTTTCCACATATAAATGCACTATTAAACCATTTGGAACTCATTTAACACATTAGAATCCATCGAGATAGACTAGAACTGCACCTAGCTCAAGCTAGTAAAATTAGTTTTCTTGTCTAGACTCTAAATGATTCTTTTAAACCCAAACTTATTTGAAAACACTTCTAAACAGCACACTTAGATGCTTATTTATATCATCATAAACATATTAAGCAGACGAATTATCCTTAAAACAACGCAAACTAAGCTTGAATAATGACACCAAAGTGTATAACCACCTTAGATCATCACCCCATCCTTAAACCCTTATTCGTCCCCGAACAAATCTTCACTCTAAGAATCATAAGCTGAGGAGACTTTACACTTCTACTACTACAAAGACACTCAAGCTAGTGTTACAATGAATGCACTGAATGCAAGTTTCTTCATGAAGCATGTTACATACAATTGAAAGCTTCATGAACACTACTCTAAAACATCCTAGCCTCAAGAATTGAATCAAAAAGTGGCAAAATTATGCATATTTTTCAATATATAACATCATACAAATCACCCACATTCATTAAACATATGTCCTACAACAAGAGAGTTACCCACAATCACTCATATAAATGCAATTTATAACACCATGGTTACAAAAATCATGTTACGCTCATTATCTAAAGGAATTCACAAGTTACGCATAATGAACCATAGGCTTGACGTTAGTGTAGTACTCCGCTAATATCATAATAATGAAGGTTAGGATCAAATAGGTCTTTCAAGGTTGTAATGTAGGCTAAGGGATGGGTAGGAGCTATTTTGGACCAAAATAGTGACTATCTTCCCTAAGCGCTTTAATACATCACCTTATACATTTAAACCAATCTTTGACAACCCATGTACTCCACTTGCATTTACCATATTTTCTATTTTTCCCTATCTCTTTAAGTTCGTTCACATATATTATGGTGGGAGTATACTATGTACATATCATTCAATTTTTCTCTTTTTCACACCCATTATACGTTACACACCCCTGTGATAGCCACCCATAACTTAAGAGATATGCCTTAGTTGAGGTGCATAATGTCCAAGGAGGACCAAGGCCAAAACAGGTTCATTGTAACACAACTAGGCAAAACATGGGAACTTTTTTTTCTTTTTCTTAAAGCATAAACTTCTCTAACTCCCAACCACAACACAAAAATTTTCACACACCAATAACTATCACTTTGGGGCTTCAATTTCACCTTTTGTCCCCTTATTTTTCAACTCCTCAACTCAATTAATTTTTTATGAAGTGCTTAAGAGCTTTTGAATCAAATTCATGTCTATCAAAGAAGGGGATTAGTCTACAAATAAAACTACTAAAGAAAAAGTTAAAGGCTCAAAATGGTTTACTAGGATTATGCACAAGGGTAGGTCAAATAAAAAGTATAAAACAAGGCTATTTAAGAAATGCCTATATCATCTCCTCAACCCACACTCTTTATTTTTCTTTACATACACACCAGGAAAGTTCTAGACATCACATGCAAAAGGAATATACAAATACCTCAATGAACATGGCACATGATCAACTCAGTAGGATTATCATAGACTCTCAACCAAACTATAGCATAAATTCAACTTTAAATAACAAGTACAAGAGTCATAAACATGAGGCTAGGTGAATCAACAGTTGCAATTCACACAATCAACATGCTTTTTACAAACAAACCCACTTGCACTATGCAGTCAAATATAGCAACAACAATAATATCTCACTTATTCGTAATACAAAAAATATTTAAAATTAAATTTACCCTAAAAATGGGAATTCCCCTACCCCACAATTAAAAATCTACTTTATCCCCAAAGTATACTTAAAAGTAGAGATAGAAATACTCCTTGAGGCCTCTAGGCCTAGCTAGTAGCATCTTTAAACATCAAGAGGGTCTGCGAACCCCACACTTAGTCTTTTCTATGCTCCTTAGCTCAAGTTTTTGGTACTCAGACTTACCATAAACCTACGACTCAATTAAAACAAAAACTATGTGAAGAAATATTATAAATACTTAAAATAAAACATTCATACTTAACTTGGATTGCCTCCTAAGCAGCGCCTGATTTAATGTTGTGGCACAGCGCAACTTACTAAATCAAATTCCTTTATACTTTCCTTACACTTGGAGGCCATCTTCTTATTTGTTTCTGATCTCTTGAGTTTGAACTCTTAAGGTCAACAACCTTTTTAACAATAGCCTTTTCAGGCTCATCAATCTACATCATGCTGGGCTTAGGTGGTTGTGGCTTAGGCTGCTCAATGAGGAAATCTGAAGAGGTATTTTATGGAATAGGATCTACCACCGCACACTTATTCCCTTCAATCAAAGTAATCATGCGCAAATCTTTATAGTGGGATAGTGTGTTGAGCGGTTTGTACACTTTAAAACTGCTTTTTCATCCTCCAATCTCATTATTAGTGTGCCTTATTGCACATTAATTAAAGCTTCCCCCGTCATTAAAAATGGATGCCCCAAGATGATTAATACCTGTTTGTCTGCCTGAAAATATAGAATTATAAAGCGAACAGGAATAATAAATTTACTAACCTTTTTAAGAACATCTTCTATCACTCCTTTAGGATGGGATATGGTCTCGTTTACTAGCTGTAGTAGCACAGAGATTGGTATAGGATTTCTCAAGCCCAATGTGTTGAACAAAGATAGGGGCATCAAGTTGATACTTTCCCCTAAATCACTAAGTGCCTGAACCACCTCACTGTTGCCAATCTGAATGGAAAGAGTGAACTTTCTAGGGTCCTTAAGATTTTTGGGTATCTTTTGAGTCACAACTAGGATACACTCCTCAGTGAGTGCTACCGCCTCTACATCCTGTAACTTAACTTTGTTAGCATCCACATCCCTCAAGTACTTAGCATACTTAGGCATTTATTGCAAAATATCTAAAAGTGGAAAGTTAATGTGTAGCTCTCTGAATATGTCAAAGAACTTCTTGAAACACGCATCCTATTTTGACTTAATATGCCTCTGTGGAAAAAGAAGTTCTGGGATCTTCTTCTCTTCTTCAACAACTTTTTATTTTGAACATCCAAACTTTCTCAACTTTTCAGCAACTTGGCCATTTACCTGTTTAGTACTCAGATCAGTATCTATTTTCTTAGTTTTCTTTTGAGGTTTTTTATTGAGATATTTACCACTCCTTAAAGTGATTTCCATAACTTGTTTTGGATTTTCAGTATCACTTGGAAACCTACCTTGAGGCCTGGTATTCTGTGCTGCTGCTATTTGACCTATTTGCAACTCTAAGATCCTTGTAGCTAATTCCTGTCTTTTTATTTCTTACTGTTGACTTTTCATATCTGCTGCGAACTGTGCTTGACCAGTTATAAGTTGTTTCAACATATCTTCCATATTGCTTGTGGCCCAATTTCCTTGTGCCTGTGGCTACTGAAACTGCTGCTGCTCGTTCCATGAGGTATTTAGTGGCTGAGTCTGCCACTTTTGATTGCAAACGTTACCACAATTTAGCCTCTGAACATTGCCAACAAACATTACTAACTTAGAATTTGCAGCACATATGGCCATAGAATTACCATTGTTGCCACAAACCTCACACCTACCACTGGTCTCTAAACTGCATTAATTATGGTTGTAGGTTGTATAACTACTAATTTTCGGCTGCTGAACTGAGTATTTATCAAAATTTTTAAAGAAATAACCTGAGCTGATAAAGTAGTGTATTGGTCCACCTCCAACACTCTTAGAATCACCATGCCACTCTAGATTTCTTTGTGCAATATGGTTCAATAAGGCTTACAACTCATCATAAGTCAACTTCAACGCTTGACTATCTGTAGCTGAATCTAGCAAAATTTTTATGTTGTGGTCAAATTCTTCTACAAAAGTATGAGAAAGTACCTTATTGTACTATTGATGATATGGAAAGTCCTGAAGAAGTGCCTTGAACTGCTTCCAAGCATGATAGAGGTTTTCATCTGGCCTTTATTTGAAGCTCACTATCTCACTACAAAGTTTCACAGTTTTCCTAGACAGAAAGAATATGATGAGGAACTTTTGGGCTAAGCTATCCCATGATATGATTGAATTCACTGTCTTAGAATTTAACCACCTTTATCTTCCCTAATAAGTGAATAGGGGAAATGTGTCAGCCTTATATAATCAACACTCACATCTGTCGGAATGAATGTGTTAGTAAGCTTAATGAAATTCTGCACGTGGGCCTGTGGATCTTCATGTGCAAGTCCTATAAACTGTCCATTGCTAATTAATAGCTGCACCATGTTGTTATTTAGCTTGAACCTCTCTCTAACAACTGATTTCTGAAAAGGTGAGGTCAAATTTATTAGGAGTAGAAATGCCACTTCTCTACCCATCCTTCGAGCTGCTTCATCAGCCATGAGAGCAGGATTATCTTGATCTTCTTTGATTTGTGGAATAAAAGGGATAAGGATTGCTTCTCTCCTTCATTAATGAAAGAGTTTCTCAGGTTCAGGGCTTGGTTCAACCAATTCCAAAGACCTTGCCATCTTACTACTTTGAAAACCTGTTTCCTGCAAATATAAAAAAAGACCAAACATAAAAAGACCAAATAAATCTAAAAGTAGAAATAAAAATAAAATAGTTGCCAATTTATAAGTCTCTAGCAACGACACCAAAAACATGACAACGCCCAAGTGCACACAAGTGTACGTGGACTATAAGTAATATAGTGGCCTTTAAGAAAGCTGAATATCGATCCAACAGGGACTTGTTTTAATGACTATTCGATTCTATTTCACAATTTTGATTAATTGATGCAAGCGTAACCAACAGAGAGTTTTTAATATTTGTAAACTAAGGTATAGTAAACCTTGCAAAAAATAGAGGTCTTGATACAATCAATAGGAGAAAGCCCAGGGTTAAAGCACTTTAAACAGTCATGCTATGTTATTGAACTTTATTCATTAACTTGTTTATCTTGGTTGTTGATTTGTAGGGTTAATCACATGATCATGGTCTCCTGACCTCTAATGTTTACCTAACTTGGACATTACAACTACATCGTTGAACGGGGATATAATAATCCAATTAGATTTATGAATATATCATCCTACATGTGAACCAAGCAAGGCTTCTAGGTACATCCTTATCCTAGATACTAATTCAAATTCCTTATTTTATAAAAGAATATGAACCTTACTTTGATTATCCCCATATTCTATCTCCCTATTCCCTCTCCCGATATCAAAAGGTCAAATATAATAATCCAATTAGATGTATGAATATGTCATCCTACATGTGAACCAAGCAAGGCTTCTAGGTACATCCTTATCCTAGATACTAATTCAAATTCCTTATTATATAAAAGAATACGAACCTTACTTTGATTATCCCCATATTCTATCTCCCTATTCCCTCTCCCGATATCAAAAGGTTGACAATATTTGAATTCTTAAAATAATTAAAACAAGGATAAAAAAACAACCAAATATGATAAGAAAATCAACGAACTTAATTCAAAACGATAGTAGTCATGTTCTTGGATTTACCCACAGGAAGGGAGTTTTTATCTACTCATAGTCATAATCATCATCCAAATAATTTTATGAATGATCAAAACCATAAAAAAACTAAATTAAATAATGTAAAACCTAGAAACGAGATTGAAGCATCCTGCTCAATTGTCCAAGACATCAAAAAGTATCTAACATAAAGAGTACGTTTTCTATTTATAGTGGTAGACAATTGGCCGCATGTGGACTTGAGCTCGTGACGCGAGTTGTGCAAAGGGGGACTAGAGATCATGACACAAGCTGTGGAAAGGTGATATGGATCTTGCATCACACTTTCTTGAAAGGAGAGGTGCAGCTCGCATCACACTCTAATCGCGAGTGCTCTCTGGAAAGTGCAACTTCACGTTCAACGTTATCTTGTGCCTTGTCTTTGGTCATATTGCTTGTGGTATCATTTTGGATTTATTTAGAGCTTGTTACATGTCCATGTATCATCATAATAAAATCATCAATCTTAATACATCATCATAAACCACGGATTAGAGCTCAAAACAATACAATATTCATAACGATGAACTAAAAACACTAGCTAAGATTAGGCTTGCCCACATTGATCTTTAATTCATGTTTTCACTCTTGTCTTAATTCAATTGACCTTTGAATATTATAAACAAGTTTTTCCAAATATAAATACACTATTAAACCATTTGAAACTCATTTAACACATTAGAATCCATCGAGATAGACTAGACAAGCACCTAGCTCAAGCTAGTAAAATTAGTTTTCTCGTCTAGACTCTAAATGAACCTTTTAAACCCAAACTTGTTTGAAAACACCTATAAAAATTATAACCAAATCATTGCACACTTAGATGCTTATTTATAGCATTATAAACACATTAATCACACGAATTATCCTCAAAACAAGGCAAACTAAGCTAGAATAATGACATCGAAGTGTATAAAACCACCTTAGATCAATAGACTTAGAAATTAAGGGCATCCGTGCAGGTGAAAAATCAAGTAAATAACTTGATACCCTCTATTTGAATCTATCAAGAGACAACCAGACCATGCCTATGTGTGTGTTCGTGCTCTTCCCAAGGTCCAGAAGTTTGAAAGTTGACTCCTTTAATAGCATGACACCTTCCTCAATGGATTTAAAGCGATCCTTATTATCCTTCAATTCCTTCAAGACAGTAATCATGGGGTTAGAAAAATACTTGCTTACTTTCTGGAGTTCTAACTTTTCCCGGGCAGAATCCTTCTTGCATTATTCATTTTCAACCAAAACATAACCCATACTGGAAAATATTTTGGAGTTAGAAGTAGCAACAACTTCTACTGGAGGTAAGCAGAGAGATCAATTGAGTAATACAGGGGAATTCGAGTAATGAGCTGGCCATATGGCAAACTGGCAAAGGCATGAACATCTGCTTCACTCTCAAGCATATACTCATGAATCCAGTTTGCCTTATTGATTTTGAGTTTCTTAACCAGACAATACAACACAAAGACATCACAATAGGTAATGTTGCTGGGGGATCTTTTCTGTGGAATAATGTGATAGAAATTATGTGGGCCATAATTCAAAACTTGAAACATAGGGATATGGACCAAAATTTGTCAAAATAGAGTCAGGGTCAAATAGGACCCTTTTGACTTCTTCAAAGATGACCTTAAAATCCGTAGGCCAGTTACCATTCATGAAACCGATTGCACCAGATAACTTTGTATGAAAAGTATTTTCAAACAAAAAATCATTTATAATGATTCTTTTACCAAGAAAAAGAGTCTGAAGTTCACTATTATTAGGAGAGAGGCAGAGATTCACATAAAATATGCAGACTGGATCCTTATAAACCAGAACTCAACAGAGATGAAAAACCAAGGACAAATCTTGAAACTTAAAGAAGTGACTGGCATAATAAAAAGAATCTTTCAATTAACGAAGATTGATAATGCAATCGCGTACAACAGAGCGACTTTTAAAGGCAGAGAATTTGTCTTTGTGAGAGCATGTCCATAATTTGTGCATGTCTTCTAGAAGGAGAGAGTTTAGAGAGTTTGTATGAGGTTTCTTGGTGGAGGGGGATAGGCTAGGAGTAGAACGATGTTTTTTGTTAAGATTTGACTGAGAGTCTAATGAGAATTCGTTGGAGGACTCGTAGAGGAGAATAAGTCTGTCGAAGATGGTTTTTAGAAGAAATTTGGACATGTTTTCCATAGAACATATTTTGTTCATGAGAGAAGAGAGAAGATGAATTTTAAAGGGGAAGAGAGGGAAAAGAGGAGATGGTTAAGAGGATTAAGGAGGAGAGAGGGGATGTAAGCGACTGTTTGAAAAGATAATGAAGGGGAAGATGAAAACGTGTAACTAATAGAAATGAAGGGATGACAGAAGGGGGTGTTGGGAAGGTAAAGAGGCACAGAAGTGGTAGAGGTTGCATTAAAATCAGTGATAAATAAATATGACTTCCCTTTTGAAAACCAATTTTTTGGTTAAAAACCTACGAGAAAATTAAAATAATTAAAAAAGATTTTTTGCCCAAAAATAAACTCATATTTTATTAATACTGATAATACCAAGTCTTTTTCTAAGGTAACAAAATCTTTCTTCAAACAAGGGTTTTGTAAAAATATTCTCCAGTTGATTTTTGAAGTCAACAAATGTTAACAAGAAATCACCATTTTCTACAAGAGATCCCAAATAAAATAATGCTTAATATCAATGTGTTTGGCCCTAGAATAATGCTTAGTATATTTAGATTACTAATAGCACTGGTGTTATCACACATCATGGAAACAAATTTAAAAGTCAAATTAAAATTAAGTAGTTGATGCATAATCCATAGAATTTGAGTACCATAACTTCCAATGGTTATGTATTCAACTTCAGCTGTTGAAAGATTAAGTGAAGTTTGCTTCTTGTTGTGCCATGAAATCAGGGCATCACCAAGAATTTGACACATTCCACTAGTAATTTTTCTATTATTTTTATCACCTGCAAAGTCAACGTCTGAATATACAATTAAATTAAAATAGAAAGAGAAAGGGTACAGTAGTGTAATATATTGAGTTCCTATGAGGTAGCGAATGATTCTTCTGACAAAAGTCAGATGAGACCCTTTGAGAGTTGACTGGAACCTGACACACTTACATGCACTGAACATGATGTCTGGTCGACTGATGGTCAAATAGAGTAGTGATCCAATTATTCCCCTATACATATTTTCATCAACATCTTTTTTAAATGAGTCTGAGTCAAGACTTGTGGATGGACTCATCAGAGTTCTATAGACCTTTCCTTTTTCCATACCAAATTTTTTGATGAGTTTCTTTATGTACTTAGCTAGACTGATGAAGGTACCTTTGGGAGTTTGTTTGGTTTGTGATCCCAAGGAGAATGTGATTTCTCCTATAAGGCTCATTTTAAATTCTCCTTTCATTAGGTTTGAAAAATTCTCACGCAGAGAGATGTTAGGACTACTAAAAATGATATCATCAACGTAAATTTGTACAATAAGAAGATTTGAATCAAGATTTTGTATGAACAGAGTTGTATCAAGTTTACTTCTTTGAAAATTTTTATTTAGAAAGAAAGTACTTAATCTTTCATACCAAGTCTTTGGATCTTATTTTAGACCGTAGAGTGCTTTTGATAATTTAAAAACATTAATTGGATAATATTGATTTTCAAACCCAGGGGGTTGCTTTATATAAACTTTCTTATGAATAAAATCATTTAAGAAGGTGCTTTTGATGTTCATTTGATATAACTTAAAATGTTTAAAAGCAGCAAAAGCTAATAAAATTTAAATTGATTCTAACCTTGTCACATGAGCAATGGTTTCATCATAATCAATACCTTCTTGTTAAGAGTAGCCTTGATCTACAAGTCTGGCTTTATTTCTGACAACCTTACCTTCTCCATTCAATTTATTTTTGTAGACCCTTCTAATTCCAATTATTGAATAGTTCTTGGGTCTTTCAACCAGAGTCCAAACTTGATTTTGGTCACACTAGTCCAATTTTTCCTTCATGGATTTGATCCATGTTTCATCTTTGAGGGACTCATCGGTCTTCTTTGGTTCAATTTGCGATACAAGTGCAATAGCAACTTGCTTTCTCAATGAATTTCTTATTTGCATCCTATATTTTGGAATTTTGATGATAAATTTATTTGGATATCTAACATAGTGTTACCATTCTCTTGGAACACTAGGCTTGACTATTTTTGTTATGGGAGTCAACTCTAAAGGGGGTTTAGTTGACTCATCTTGTGATGGCTCAGAGGTTGTACTAGCATCGGCTCCAGATTATAGATCACTCACCTATTCTTCATCACTTTGTGGATAGAATTTTCTCAAGTTATTCTTATCATTGTTGTGGATAAAGTATTTGCATAAAAAGGGATGGAAATAGCTAATATTGGTCTTCTTTCCTCTCTTATGTTCATAAGGCATCTTCTTTAGAATAGGTCTGATTAGACATCTGTTGATGATATGACATGCTATGCTTATTATTTCTTCCTAAAAATGCTCTAGGAGATTATGCTCCAACAATATGGTCCTGGTAGTTTCTTGGAGAGACCCATTCTTTTGCTCGACCATACCATTTTGTCGAGGAGATCAAGGTGATGAGAAGTTCTGAGAGTATCTATTTTGAGTACAGTACTCCTCTAATGCCTTATTTTCAAATTCTTCTACGTGATTACTGTGAACATAGGTAATGAAATATCCAAATTCTCTTTATGCCTATCTACAAAAGATCTCAACGTTTGAGAAAGTCGCATATTTATGAGCAAGAAATATCACCCAAGTAAAATGTGAGTAATCATCAACTATAACAAACATATATCTTTTTCCACTAGTACTTATGATCTTGGTAGGGCTAAACAAATCTATGTGGGATGTTTGAAGAGGTTTGATAGTAGAGACAATGACTTTGAATTTGAATAATGTCTGAGTCTGTCTACCCAATTGGTAGGAATCACAGATGTGATCCTTTTCAAACTTGAGTTTTGGCAGACCTTTCACCAATTCCAGTCTGGACAGTTTCTCAATGATATGCATACTAGCATGCCCAAGCTTTTTGTTCCACAACAAAATATCATTGGTTTACACAGTGAGGCAAGTTAGGGTAGCAAAGTATGGACTATTTAAAACATAAATATTATCAATTAGTTTACTGATGAGATAGATGTCTCTTCTATCTTGTTTGATGGAGCAACTTTTAACTTTAAAGGAGACTCCAAATTCAACATCACACAACTGACTAATGTTAAGGAAGTTATGTTTGAGGCCGTCTACTAGATATACTTCAGTAAATTCAAATGAGGAGCTGAGCTTTATTGAGTTGACTCCGATGAAGTTGCCTCTATCATTGTCACTGAATCTGATTGATCCCCCATAAATTTTCCTTATAGGAATTTTTTTTCTTTTTTTTGGTCATATGTATGAAATATCCGCTATCAATGACCCACATTCCCTTCTTATAACTCTTGCAGTGTTCCTGCAAAATAAGAAAATTAATTTTGTGTAGGTACCTAAGTGGTCTTGGACCCTTAGAAAATAATTTCCTAAGTTTAACATTATGGAAATCATAAGACTTGTGCATGCTAGTCATATGATATGGTACATTTTAGGGTCCCTCCACTCGTATGATGATCAGTGTAGTTTGGTTGGTTTTGGTTTAAGGTACAAATGGATTATACTAGTCATATGTTAGGGTACTAGATGTATGATGCCAAATCATATGATGCCCTATGTCTTGCCTAAATGATTCTGTTCTGCCTAGGGTATGGTTCTAGGGTACTTGTCATATGATTGGATATGAGTTGGCATTTATGTTCATATATTGGTCAGTGCTAAGGTCCAAGGTGATACTTAGGAAATGAATAGTGGGTACCACTCATATGATATGGTACAGTTTGAGTAGGGTGGTCATACCCTTCTGCGACCATATTTTCCTCTTTTAAACTGAGGACATTTTAGATATTTCCCACCCCAAGACCCTTAAGTCCCCACATCTTATAACATGTTATGGCCTCTCATAACACACTTTGAAAGATCAAAATATTCCAAAAGCTCTCTCTTACAGATTGGGCTAGGGTTTTCTTCAAGTGTTTAGCTAGAGGCTCAAGGGTCAAGTTTCTTTCATCAATGTTTGTGAATAAGGCACGTTACTCTTATCTCATTGTTAGTTCTCAAATATCATGTGTTTTAAACATTGATTTTGCTTCATTAATGGTGGTTTTGAAAACCATAGTTGAGGGTTTTATTTGCATAATGTTGAGTATTGTTTACTCTTGGTTTAAATTATGTTTATATATGCTTTTGATGATGGTTTGCAATATAGATTCTTGGTAATTATGGTTTAACAAATGGGTTGTGAGTTGCCTTAAACTTCATGAGTTTTACTTTGGTTTTAGACTTGGTAGAGGTATGCCCTCAAAGTGTTTGCAAAACTGTCTAAGAGAATGAACTAGTCACATGATGAATTAGGTTTTGCACTAATGTTTAGTATAAGAATGCTAATGAAGAATGAAAGATTTTGTAAAGGTCTTGATGACCATATATTGAATTAAATATGTTTGAACTAAGGCATTAGCCTAAGAAATATGAATAGTTAGTAAATAATTTTGTGTGAAGGCCTTATTTGCCGTGTGCTGGTTTAAATAGTTACCTTGGTGGTTTAATTAGATAAAGAGGTTTGACTCCATAAAAATTAAATTAATTTATGTATTTATTTGATAATGGGTTCGAGTCCCTAAATGTTGAATTTAATTGATGGCTTTATATAGACAACAAGTTCGAGTCCCAAGGTTGAATAATAATGGTTTCAACATTATTGTACGCTTGCAATTGGTGTTGGAACAACAATACCAATGAAGTGCCTCTGGTAAGTAAATGGCTTAATGGATGTGTATGTTAAATAATGGTTTTAAATTAGCCTTAAAGCGGAACGTGTAGCCGGGCTGTGAAAGTGAAGTCTGTAGGACTAACACTTGAAACTGCGCTAGCCGGTGCAGGTGTCTTATAACTGGGTGGTTTGATCCCCCCGAATGAATATGTTATTGGGATGTTTGATTCTCCCATTATACATGTATTGGTTCTTAAGTCACCTTGATTATTCTAGGAGGTTCGAGTCCCCCATATAGTCATATACGGTTATAGATATTCTCTGGTTCATGTGGCTACACGAACTGGGGCACTTCCATCTAGAGGAGAGCTAGGTCCATATAGCTCGTGGGTGCCTTGTTCTATGATGGTTATGCTACACAACCCAGGTTAATGTTTTCAAAGTTTATTCTAATCTTGTTCCCTACCCCATCATGGTATATATATAAATATGTATTGTATTGGTTATATGGATTGGTTGAGAGGTTTTAAACTATTGGAACTATTTTATCGTTATCCTTGAGTTACATTCTAGTGCTCCAACTACTAACCATCTTCAATGCTGTATCCCCATGCGATGTCGGTGTTGGTCATATCCTTATACCTCCTACTTAGTGATTAGACTCGGGAACATCTTGTAATGACTTGAAGTGGTGAGCTTCCACATTTTGGAAGGCTCCATTTCTTGCTTTGAGTTTACTTATGTCTTTATTGGTTTAGACTTAAATATTGGTTTTGGCTATGGTTGGGGGAATGTCCCGACCGTATATGCTTGGATTATTTTTAGAGGTTTTATATGGACAAACTATAAACTTGGGTATGTTATTCTATGGTATGGATTTGGACATGGTTATTATCTTGGTTATTTTATGGTTATTGGTTGGTTGGTTTGATTAGCGGAGTGATCTTTGATCCTTAATGGACTTAAGGTGTCTATTATGATAATGCCATGGCTCAGGTCGTGTAAAGTTGGTATTATAGCTAGGTTCATGGTCAGTTAGGTATCCATAAAGCTGTGTCAAATGGAGTCTCTTTATGGGTGTGTAGCACTCCATACTTATAAGAGAGAAGCTATGGGACATTTAGGAATGTTTCACTTTCTTGTTGTCTTACTTCGAACTATAGATTCTAAGGTCTTGAATCATTATTATTTCTATATGCTCATATTTCAATTCATGCCTTCAAGAAGATCTGATGTTCATGCAACCTCTTTTGTCCTGACCGAGGATAATATGGACTGATCTCTCCCAACGTCCGGAGTCTAGAATCGATCAAGGGTCATTGCATTTGACTATCCTCGTGGGGTTCCACCTATCCCTACTGATCCTACTTTTAAGGGAAATACTTATACTCAGTCTTCTCAAAAGGAAGCTACTAATGCTGAGTTTCGTTGCTCCATTACTCTGTTGACTTAGTTGGTAGCTTCTTAGTTTTGAGTGTGATATTCCTATTACTCCATCTTTTGAGGCCATAAGGGTTGGCTAGTTCATGAGGTTACATCCTCCTATGTTATGGGTACTAAAGTTAAGGATGATCCTCAAGCTTTTGTTGATGAAATGGAGAAGATTCTCCAGATTATGCATGCTTTGGAGGTTGAAGGTGTTGAATTTGCTGCCTCTCAATTGAAAGATATAGCATACTAATGGTACAAAGAGTGGGAATAATTAAGGGGCAAAAATGCTAGTTCTGCCTTATGGGAGGATTTCTCTAGTGCTTTTTTGGGCCACTTCTTTCCTCAGGAGTTGAGGAAAGTAAAAGTGGAAGAGTTTGTTAATTTGAGGCAAAGTAGGATGTCTATCAAAGAGTATGACTTGAAATTTTATCAGTTGTCCAGGTATGCTCCTAAGTTGATTTCTAGCATGAGGGCTAGAATGGATAAATTCACTTCAGAATGGTCTTATGAGTTGATTCTTGAGAGTAAGGATGCCTTGTTGATCAAGGACATGGATATCTCTAGGTTGGTTGTGTACATGCAACAGGTGGAGGAAGACAAATAAAAGAAGGTTGAGTTTATTGAGATGCAGGGAAAGAACTTTACGCCTTCTGAGTAAGGTGGTAGAGATAGTGGTAAGTGGCCAAAGAAAAAGTGGGGGAGTTTTGGATCATTCTCCACGGCTAGTTCTCCTTACTCGAAGCCGACAGGTGATTATTGGTCTTAGTATGATGGTGGGTTCCGAGCATAGGGTGCCCAATATCATGCTAGTGGGGCTCAATCAACTCTGTCCCACCCTCCTTGTAGATTTTGTGGGCGGTCGTACCATGGTTTATGTGAGGAAGGGAAGAACAAACATTTTTAGTATGGTTAGGTTGGTCATATACAACATTACTGTCATATTAGAATGGCTTCTAGGGTAAACAAGGTTCGGGTTTCCTCTTCATCTTCTCCTACACCAAATTATGTTGCTTCTACATCTATTTTTTGGTACCGACACTGGCTGGAATTATTTATATGCTCTTGCATCTCGCCAGGATTCTAAGTCATCTCCCAATGTGATTACTGGTATGTTGAAACTTTCCTCCTCTGATATGTATTATTTACTTGATCTAGGATCCACTTTTTCTTATGTGACCACATTTATGGCTATGTATTTTGGTTTTGGTCTCAAGTATGTTTTGGACCTTTTTTCTATTTCTATCACAGTAAGTGATTCTGTTATTGCTAGAAGAGTCTAAAGAGGGTCTGTGGTATATGTTGGTAGTAAAGAAACTTTAGTGGATCTGTTTGAATTAGATATGGTGGATTTTGATGTTATATTGGGGATGGATTGACTATATTTGTGTTATGCTTTCTTAGATTGTCAAGCCCGTAAGGTCATGTTTAAATTCCCTAATGATTTGGTTATTGTATAGGAAGGGGGTTCTTTAGTACCTAAGGGAAGGTTAATATCATATCTTAGAGCCTAAAAGATGATTTCCAAAGGGTGTTTCTATTATTTGGTCTGAGTTAAAAATTCTAACTCGGATGGTCCTTCTTTAGAATCCATTTCTATGGTTAATGAGTTTCTCGAGGTTTTCCCTGATGATCTTCCTGGTATTCCTCTCGATAGGGAAATTGACTTTGGGATTAATCTTATTTCGAACACTCATCCAATCTCTATCCCTCGTTATAGAATGGCTCTGATTGAGTTGAAGGAAATTAAAGAGAAATTGAAAGATCTCTTAGATAAAGGTTTTATCCATCCTAGTGTTTCTCATTGGGGTACTCCTGTATTGTTCGTGTGTAAGAAGGATGGTTCTCTTCAGAGGTGCATTAATTATTGTCAGCTGAATAAGGTGACTATAAAGAATAAATATCCTCTTCCTAGGATCGATGATTTATTTGATCAGCTTCATGGTGCGAAGCATTTCTCTAAGATTAATCTTAGGTTGGGTTATCATCAGCTTAAGGTTAGAGAGGTGGATATCTCTAAGATTGCCTTCAGGACTCGGTATGGTCACTATGAGTTCCTAGTTATGAATTTAATGAATAGGGTTTTCCATGTATTTTAAGATTCGTTCATCATTGTCTTCATAGATGATATTCTGGTATACCTTAAGAGTGAATCAGATCATGCCGATCACCTCCATGTTGTGTTACAGACCTTAAAGGATTACTATTTGTATGCCAAGTTCTCAAAGTGTGAGTTTTGGTTGATGGTTGTGAATTTTCTTTGTCATGTTATCTCTAGTGAAGGGATCATGGTGGATCCATAAAAGGTTGCAGTGGTTAAATATCCTAGACCTGCGCCTCCAATCGGTATTCAAAGATTCTTGGGTTTAGCTGGTCACTATAGGAGATTTTTTGAAAGTTTTTTAACTATAGCTGCCCCATTGACTAAGTTGACCCCAAAGATGGTCAAGTTCTTATGGTCGGGTGTGTGTGAGGGTAGTTTTGAGAAGTTGAAGTATAAATTGACTTCAGCTCTGGTTCTGACTCTACCCGAGGGTAATAATGGTTTTGTAGTGTATTGTGATATCTCTCATATTGGACTGGATTATGTGTTGATGTAGCATGGTAGGTTCGTGGCTTATGCTTCTAGGCAGTTAGAAGTTCATGAGAAAAACTACCCCACTCATGATTTGGAGTTATTAGTTGTGGTATTTGCGTTGAAGGCTTGGCGTCACTATCTCTACGGGGTTCATATTGATATTTTTTTATCATAAGATCCTACACTATGTGCTTACTCAAAAAAGTTAAATCTCAGGTAAAAGAGGTGGCTTGAGTTATTAAAGGACTATGATATGAGTATCCATTACCATCCAAGTAAAGCTAACATAGTTGCTGATGCTCTTAGCAGATTATCCATGGAGAGTCTTGCTTATGTGGATGAGGATAAGTGAGAGTTGGTGAAGGACATTCATTGTTTGGCTAGTCTTGGAGTTCGTCTGATGGACTCTGAGAATGGCGATGTATTTGTGCATCAGGTATTGCAGTCGTCTCTTGTTGTTGAGATAAAGAAAAAGCAAAGGTTGGATTCTGAGATGATGAAGATTAAGAGTAATATGGGTCAGCAAAAGGTTGTTGACTTTGCAATTGGAGGTGATGGTATCTTGAGGTACCAAGGTAGGTTATATGTTCCCGACATAGATGGTTTGAGGGAAAGGATTTTAGCCAAAGCTCATCGATTCCGGATGCTCAAACTATTTCTATTCCGCTATACAGAATCGCACCGGTAGAACTCAAGGAACTAAAAGATCAGTTGAAGGATCACTTAGATAAGGGATTCATCAGACCCAGTATTTCCCTATGGGGTGCGCCAGTGTTATTCATGTGCAAGAAAGACGGTTCTCTCAGGATGTGTATTGATTATTGTCAACTCAACAAGGTCACAGTCAAGAATAGATATCCTCTTCCCAGGATTGATGATCTATTCGACCAACTTTAGGGTGCTAGTTAATTCTCCAAGATAGACCTCAGATCAGGCTATCATCAGCTCAGAGTTAGAGAATGTGACATTCTGAAGACATCTTTCCATACTCGGTATGGTCACTTTGAATTTTTAGTCATGTCATTTTGTCTTACCAATGCCCCTATAGATTTTATGGATTTGATGAACCGCGTGTTCAACTAGTACTTGTACATGTTTGTCATAGTCTTTATAGATGATATTCTGGTTTATTCTCGCATAGAGCGTGATCATATAGACCATCTCAGGATTGTTCTTCAGACTCTCAGGGATTATCAATTATTTTCTAAGTTCAGTAAGTGCAAATTTTGGCTAAGATCAGTAGCATTCCTTATCCATATTGTTTCCGGTGATGGCATTAGAGTAGATCCTCAAAAAACTGAGGCAATAAAAAACTAGCCCAGACCCGCATCTCTATCATATATTAGGATTTTCTTGGGTTTGGATGGCTATTACAGATGGTTTGTCGAGGGATTTTCTTATATTGCATTTCCCATGTCCAGATTCACTCAGAAGAAGATTAAGTTTTAGTGGTCAGATTCATTCGAAAAGAGCTTTCAAGAGTTGAAGACTTGACTCACCTCCGCTCCTGTTCTAGCTATTCTATATGGTTCAGATGGTTTTGTAGTCTATTGTGATACATCCAGAGTGGGTTTAGGTTGTGTCCTCATGCAGCATGGTAAGGTCATAGCCTACGCCTCCAGACAGTTAAAGCCACATGAGAAGAATTATCTTACTCATGATCTTGAGTTAGTAGCGGTAGTTTTTTCCTTGAAGATTTTGAGGCATTATCTCTATGGAGTTCATGTAGATGTCTTCACAGACCATAAAAGCCTCCAGTATGTCTTTTCCCAGAAAGATCTCAATCTTCGCCAGAGAAGGTGGTTAGAGCTCTTGAAGGATTTTGACATAAGTGTTCTTTATCATCCGGGCAAGGCTAATGTTATGGCCGATGCTCTCAGTCGACTCTCCATGGGTAGTATTTCTCACGTTGAGTATAGTAAGAAAAAGATGGCTCAAGAGATCCATCAGCTTACCAGACTAGGCGTTCAGTTAGTCGATTCTTCAGAGGGTGGTGTATATGTTCATAGTATTTCAGAGTCATCTCTAGTTTCCAAGGTGAAAGAGAAACAAGACAGGGATTATAGCCTTGTGAAGCTTAAAGAGTCATTTCAAAATTAGAAAGTTGAGGTTTTCTCCCAAGGGGGAGATGGTGTTCTTCATTGTCAGGGTCGTCTATGTGTTCCAGGTGTAGATGAATTGAGGCAGCGAATACTTGCAGAAGCGCATGGTGCGTGATACTCTATTCATCTAGGGGCCACTAAGATGTACCGCGACATGCGGGAGATCTATTGGTGGAGTGGAATAAAGAGAGATGTTGCAGAGTTTGTGGCTAAGTGCTCTACATGTCAGCAGGTTAAGATAGAGCATAAGAAACCTAGTGGTTCCATGCAAGAGTTCACCATTCCTACTTGGAAGTGGGAAGAAGTTAACATGGACTTCGTGACGGGTTTGCCTAGAACTCATCATCCGCATGATTCAGTCTGGGTCATTATAGATAGAATGACCAAGTCAGCTCATTTCCTTCCTGTTCGTACTTCTTATTCCGCCGAGGATTATGTCAAATTCTATATCAGGGAGTTATTCAGATTACACGGTGTTCCACTATCTATCATCTCAGATAGAGGTACCCAGTTCACTTCTCACTTTTGGAAAGCATTCCAAAAGGGTCTCGGTACCCAAGTCCATATCAGCACAGCATTTCATCCTCAAACAGATAGTCAAGTAGATAGGACCATTCAGACTCTTGAAGATATGCTAAGGGCATGTGCAATTGACTTCAAGGGAAGTTGGGACGACCACTTGCCTTTGATTGAGATTGCATACAATAATAGCTATCATTCTAGTATTCAGATGGTTCCATTTGAAGATCTCTATGGTAAGAGATGTAGATCTCCAATTGGTTGGTTTGAAGTTAGTGAGGCCTCAGTCATAGGTCCTGACTTAGTATTCAATGCCTTAGAGAAAGTTTAGTTTATTAGAGAGAGACTCTGGGCTGATCAGAGCCGACAGAAGTCCTATGCAGATGTTCGTAGAAAGGATCTCTAGTTTGAGGTCAATGACTATGCCTATCTTAATATCTCTCCCATGAAGGGAGTGAAGAGGCTCGGCAAGAAAGGGAAACTCAGTCACCGGTATGTCGGTCCCTTCAGAATTCTTTGTCACTTCAGCAAGGTAGCTTATGAGCTTGAGTCCTTCAGATCAAGCCTCAGTCCATCTAGTCTTCCATGTCTCTTTTCTGAAGAAGTGCATAGGTGACCTAGAATTTGTTGTCCCTATTCAAAGCATCGACATTCAGAACAGCCTCTCTTATGAAGAGATTTTAGTTGAAATATTAGATTATCAGACTCGTAGATTGAGGAACAAAGAAGTCCCTCTAGTCATGGTTTTTTGGCGATATCAGTCTCATGAGGGAGCTACTTGGGAAACAGAAGCAGATATGCATACCAAGTATTCTCACCTCTTCCTCGCAAATTCAGATCAAGCTCAAGGTAACAGTTCACCTTAATCTTATTCAGTTTCACGTTCATGTTTCCAGTATAAACTTGGTACCTATTAACCATTTCATACTCAGTCATGCATTCATATGTAAGTTGTCCATGCATCAGATATGCACGAGTTCAGTATGTTTAGCATGTCAGTGATGAGATCAAGTTTCAGCTCTTCATGTTCAGTTCAGGTTCTATTGTCTTGTATCCCTTCTCAGTAAATTCTAATTCGAGGATGAATGTTCCTAAGGGGGAGATATTGTAATACCCCGCATGTTTCTAATCTATGAGGTGAATAAGTATTCCTACATATGAAATCTCCTATACTATGATTCATACTTGAGTACATGACTTACAATGAATATCCTAGTTATAGGATAGCTTATGATGCATTAAGCATGTTCATATGAGTCACTTAAGGTAATACAAGCTAAGAGTTTTTGAATCCATCAAGTTTTAGTGTTCGATTTTGCAAGGGTCATCTTTAATGAGTATAACTTGATGTTAACATGGTATTTTGGCTGATTTAGACCCACCAAATTGTAGAGAATCGAATTAGCTTTCCAACGATACAAATTTCGCCTTAATCCAATACCCGAGCAAAACGTTATGCCTATTTTCGTGAGAGAAAGTAAGCATAGGAGATTGGTTAGGTTCCGCCTAACCCAAGCATAGGCGATTGGTTAGGCATCGCCCAACCCAAGCATAAGCAATCACTTGTGCGCCGCCTAAGTCAATTCCAAGTATAAAAAACACTCCGTTTTGAGTTTTTTTAAAGGTAATTAAGTCTTTAAATACTCCTTACACGTCCATAAACTTAACGCTACAAAATATATAGCTTCTAAACATATTACAACCCTATTTTCATGTCAAATCTCATCATCCAAGAGCACTAAAGGAGAAAAACAACTAGGGTTGCATAATTAAGCTTGAAGATCCAATTTCGAGAAAATTCCTCCGCCAATCATCAAGAATCTTCCTTCTAAGGTATGCGTAGTGTTCATCCATAAATTCCTTTCATCCATGGAGTTCAAGAATCAATTTTTAAAATACAAAAGCTTGATTGATTGTGGTGATATGATCATACCCATGTTGATGCTTGTTAGTTTTCCTCTTTTTCATTATAAAGTATGATTTCTATATTGTTGGTGTTGATGATCATGTTGTTGATATTGGGTGATTCCCAAGATGGAATATTTATATGTTTTTGTGAATTCATGATATCATATTAGTTGGAAACATGTAAAGTTGGTTGTTCATGATGTATAATTTGATCATTTCACCTATTCTTACGATGTGCATGTAAGGTGTTTGATAAAATGCCTAAGAAATAAGAAATCATACAATATAGCTAAATTGTGACTAAGTGAAGGATTCATGATATGCACTTACGTTCCAATGACTTCTATATTGTTAATGTTCCTTGTAAATGTTGTTGGAATACTCATGAACTATTCTTATGAGATTATGCTATGTTTACTTGCAAATCCTACTTATGAACAAGATGTTTGATAACCATGCAATCCACATGAACTTCCGTGCTATTGGTATGCGTTGCCAATATGATTATGCAATGAACATAATATTAAGATTGTGCAAGTATTTCCATGTGATATGAAATCCTTTTCATGCAATACATTGTTGAGAACCATGCTTAGTATGAGATCCTTACTTATGATATTATAAATTATGGACTCTACTCTTATGATCAAGTCAGTCATGTGTGTCAGTTTCCTTCCATTGAGTCCTGGGGGTACTTGTACCTAAAAACTATAGCTGTGTGCCTAGATCCATGTCATGTTTCACGATATCCGAACTCAAGCTATGATTCCATAGACTTCAGTCAGTTATGTGACTCAGGAAAACCTCATGATCTTAGTCAGTTGTCAGATATTAGTAACATTCCACCAGTCAACGGAATTTAGTAAGATTAAGTCATGCACAGTCAGTTATTCATGTCCAGTCCTTCCAGATAGGAGTAGAGGTTAGCACTGAGTGAAACCAAGGATGGGAACTCACCCTCCAGTTCAGGGTGTGATTCTTAGTAGCAATCCTTGTGTTCCAGAACTACATAGCCAGCGTAGGTTGAGATATCTTAACCCATCAAATTAAGGTTGATGAGGTGGCTTAACTCGTCAGTTTAGGTTTCCCACCATTCTCATTGAGTACCCGCCAGATAAGGGTCACTCACAGGCTGTCCTTACCCATGGCACGGTATTGGCACCCATCCAGTTGGGGCAGAGATTGGACCCCAGCTTATCCATAACGGCATACATGGGGTATGTCAGTTAAACACTACTTCCCACGGTTTCAGTATCAGTCTCAATAAAGAACTCAGGGCGTTCTTCATATTTTAGTATATATAGGACTGGCAAATACAGTCGTCGATGTTATCAGTTTTAGTATCAGTCATGACAGTTATCAGTAAACCATGTATTAGCTTATAAGTCATGCTATCATGTATTCACGGTCCCAGTTTCTATATATGTGTGTTTACACTCCCACGTTCATATTAGTCAGTCAGTGTTGTTCATGCATGAAACCCTTTATGTTCAGCCTACCTTCCTCGTATACTCAGTACTCCAGTTGTACTGACGCATTTATGCTATGGTGCTTTCTTTTTATATTACACTATAGGTTTCGAGACACGAGCTCCAGCCCAGTAGTAGCGGTAGCATTCCAGTCGCAGAGACACAATGAGTCCTCATTGATTCGAGGACAATATGATTTGATTCATTTATTTATTTCTTCAGTTCAGTTTTGTGGAGTTAGTTGGAGACATGTTCCTTTAGCTCCATATTCAGATAGTTTAGAGGCTTTTAGATTTATGTTCAGATTTACATTCAGATTGAGTTATTTTGGGTATTTTCACCCACATAGTTTTATTCAGTTGAACCTTATGGACTTACAATTCTATTTATTCCATATTATTATATCACAATTTGTAGTATACAGGTACAGATATCAGTCATGGGTTAGCTTGTGGTCCCTCGGGGTCATGAGCACCGTGTAGCAGTCTGGTTCAGCAAATCTAGGTGTTACACAGTAGGATTTGATGCATTGAGTTTCAGTTCTTGTAAAAGTAGAGTTTTAATCTTGTGACTTCAATTTTGTATTGAGCTAATTCATAATAGAGTTATTTTTGCCTTATTATTTCAGATTTATGCACTTTATTCAGTTGCTTATGAGTTATGCTAATAAAAGGGTTAGCTTGGGGTCACTTGTGACCCTAGGTACTGTGTGGCATCCCGAGGGGTGATTTTAGGTCGTTACAAACTTGGTATTAGAGCACCAGATTCAAGTGTCCCAAGGTGTCTATGAAGTCATGTCTAGTAGAGTCTTGCAGAATGGTACGGAGACGTCTGTACTTTTTTTGAGAGGCTTCAAGGCATTTAGGAAATGGCTCTAGTCTTTCGAGTCTTAGCTCCTGCTATAGAAAGATTCTCTATGCGCCTACGCAGATCCTCAACTTTCTCTATTAAGGCCATCTCCGCCTTATTTTCAAGATATCAGAAATAGTCAAGCTTGAATCTTTATAGATACTAGTCGGATTGTAATTGAGCTAGAAAGTATCCCATTAGTGCTTTTGAATTCCGATGATTGAAGTGCTTTATTCATGATTCATGAAAGTCAGGCACTAATCCCAAGTCAGAGGTACTTTCAGATTCCTTCTAAGAATCCATAATGTGAATTTATGATTTCTTACATATGTATTATTCTTGAGATATCATGATTAGTAAGTTTCAGTTCCTTCCCAGATAACGTTCTCAGATTAGCTAGCAAAAAGTTTCAAAAGTCACATAAAGCGGCTAGATAAGAGCCTTCTGGTGTGTTATGAGTGCCTCATGTTTAAAGTTTTGCCTCACTCTTATGAGTCATGCGAGTGAGACAGAATGGCATGCGTATTCTTAGATCATTGAATATTGCATGTTGAGTTTCTATCTCTTACAATATGTAACCTTGTTATCATTGTGTTTTTGAAAAGAAAAATCAAAGTCTAGTGAAGCCGTGTGGGGATCTTTCGATTCACTAGCCTAGTTGCTTTGTTATTCATCTCATTTTCTTATTCAAAACACAAAACCAAAGTCTAGTGGAGCCGTGTGAGTCCTATTTTAATTCACTAGCAACTTTTTGTGCATCCTGTTGTTCTTGTGTTGGTTGAAACTAGAGGTTTAGAGTTGTAGTGACAAGAAATGTGGTAAGGGCCATTTATTGAATTTATATGCATATAAGTATAGCTGAATTTTGGTGCACATGTTTCGGCTAGTAATAAAGTGTTATGTCCTTGCTTGTTTGTTAGTAAGAGGTGGAGAAAGATTCATTAGTTAAGGAAAACTATTGCTTGTTTAAAGTATGCAAAGTTATTCATGATAATTGTTGTGTTCGAAAGTATAGGTTTTTTATGGAAGTACTCGGTGGATGGGTGTTGTTAATTTAGGCGTCCGTGAGTTTTGTAAGATGGAGTTTAGTCAAAACTTATAGAGCTATGAGCTAAGTTGGGGCTGTATAAGTAGGTGGATAGTAATGATGTGTAGAAGAAAGATGTGTTAATGAATTGGGAATATATAGGACACGTGATTGTGATTGGTTATTATTGATTACGAAGTTCGAGTGGGCCATGTAAAGTTTTGGTTATTGTTGCTGTTATATTTCATAGCTTCTGAGTGACATTAGCACTAGACACTAAGTTTGAACGATTGGTGGTCGTGAAAGTGGAGGCGGCAATTTCTTTTTTAATAGTACTAGTTATATGGGAGTGATGTAATAGTCTTGAACAGTGTAGCAAGAGCTTAAGTTTGTTTAATTCTTAATCAAGTGTGATGTTGTATGTATGATGTAGAAGTGCTCCCAAGGTGCTATGGGGTTATTATTTTTGAGGATTACTGCATGTTGTTTGGTTAGTAGTAATGTTAAGTTACTAGGTGAGGCTAGTCAGATAATGAATGATGTCCTTGATAGCTGAGTTAAGGAGTTGTAAATGAAGATGGTGAGTATGATTTTGATTCTCATAGTTTAGAAATATAAGTTTATAGGCGATGTAGTGGTAAGCTATGACATTAGTTGTATGGATCGTCAATAGGATTGAAGGTACCCAGTCTAAGTGTTAAGTATTAAATGATGACTATTGGGGCCATAGAAGGATGATGTGTGTCTCAGGAGGTAGTATTATGAGTGGGTGTTATGCTTTGAGGAGTGAAGTGATTAAATATGACATGGAGCAGTTATAGCTGACTGAGGACATGACCCTGGACAAGAAGATTTTGAGAAAACGTATTAGGATAGAGGGCTAAGGGTGTGGATGAGTCGTAGTCAGTAATTGGGTGGACTTTGGTGTCCTCGACTTGGTAATGTGCAATTTGTTATGGATGTCGTACCTGTGTCATTTTTATGGTGTCTTATGCTTTTGATGTTTTTGGTATACTACCTTTTTCTTGGGATGGAGTCCTGTCGAAAGAGGCCTCTCTACTTTTCTAGAGTTAGTGGTATGGACTGCGTACAATCTACCCTTCCCAAGCCCCACTTATGTAGTAATATACTGGGTTTGTTGTTATTGTTGTTGTTGTTGTTGATGATGTTTTACGCTTTGAAGTGTAGCCATTCGGGTCAAGTTCTTCTGTTCATATGCATTGTTATATCCCCAACTCTAGAGCAAAGTGATTACAGCCGGACTAGAATTCATGTGGTGGTTCACCTCCTTGGAGTGATGGCTTAAGTCTAAAGGGGAGATGATAGAACCGGTAACTGAGTCAAACCTTAAGACTCTAGTAGATGTACCAGTGGGCTGTAGAATAACTTTGATTAGAGGGGTAATCTCTATCCTTGTTGGACTCGATGTGCCCATTACGAAAAGGCCTTGGTTCAGGTCTTGTTACCTTGCAAGTTAGATATGCTCCCTTTAGGCTTCTAAACCCACACACTTTTAGGCTTATACCTGCAGGTGTAGGATTTGTGCCTTTTCTGTCCACAGATAAAACAGACATGTTCTGGAGAAGAGAAAGATGTCTTGGCTGATTTAAAAGATTCTGATGAGGAACTTGAGTTGTTTTTAAAAGAATTCAATCTCATGAAACCGTGACATGGTGATTTCTTAATTCTATTCAATTGTATTTTTGCATCATAGCTCTTCGTGAAGTAAGTCAATTTCAATTTGACATGCTTCAATTTGTATTTTACAGTTTCTTTGTTCCTCTTTGATTTTTCATTTAAATCAAGCCTCATAATTTTTCTTCTCCTGGGAGATTTTATTATATTCATCCATAATTTTTTGAAGCTCGTCGGTCATCATATCTAAATTAGATTCAAGAATATTATAATTATGACAGTTGTGTGGTCTTACTTTGCTAGATCACGTTTTGCCATAATCCCTATGTTGGGAGTTTCTATTTCTTCTTTGGTTTCATCTTCATCACTCCAAGCTTCAAAATTTTGATTCTTTCTAGACAATCTTTTTCTTAATTCTTGAAAGTCTTTTTTTTTATTTGGCTAGGCCTCCAAGTGATAACGATAATCATCGTTTCTAGTGGAATCATTATTTTTGGTTTCTTGGGATCTTTGTTGTCTCTGTCTCATGATCTTCCTTACTCTATGATTTATGAGAGCTATTCCTTCACTATTGATTTCCTCCAGAATGTCCTCTTGTTCAGTTGGTGCAATATTAAATGCTATTATTTTCCTCTTTGTGGTACCTGTTAATATAATTTCATTTAATGCAATGAGATTACCTTGTAGCTTATCGTATGTCATGTTATGAAGGTTCCATCTTCCAAGATTGCATCCTTGATTTCCCCATATTTTCAAGAGACTTCGAACTAACTTTTGGGGTTGTAGGTTGTGTGGATAGATCATCTCCTGTGATTTTAGTTCACATACGATCTTGCTAAATCTGGTAAATATTGTTTCAATGTTCTCATTTTCTTCCATTTTGAACAGCTCGTATTCGTTGACCAGGGTAACAATCTTTGACTTTTTGACTTTGGTGGTTCCTTCATAGGTTACCTCCAATTTTTCCCACATTTATTTTGTAGCCTTGTAGGTTGTTATCTTTTCGTATTCTTCTCCACTAACTGCACAAAGAAGTAAAATTATAGCTCGTGCATTAGTTTGGATTACCTCTTATTGTTCTTTGGTGAACTCAAAGCTTTCAAGGTCTTCTACATCTGTACTACTTGATTCTTTGTCTTTGTCCTTTTTCTTATCTTTGAGTCCTGGAATTAACTTTGGTCTCTTCTTAATGACAACCCAGGCGTAGAAGTTCCCCAATTTTGAGTTCTCCGGTACATGCCAAGACTTAAATATGTGCGAAGTGCTTGATTCAAGGCCTTGTTAAATGAAGTATGATCCAATAGCATGTCCCCCTATGTTATTACATGTTTAGGATTCTTAAATGCTTAAAGTGATGTCTTAGTGATTGTGATGGTGAATGATTGTCCATGGTTTTGATTATTCAAGAATGGTTATGTTTTACTTTTATGTTATCGAGTCCTAGGGGTATTTATACCAGATAATTTAGCTGCCATCTAGAGCCGTGTCAATTTTTGCGATAATCTCAGTCGAGCCATGATTCTCAGAACTCAGCCCTTCTAATCTAAAGTTCAGCTATGTATCTATTATTACATGAGTTCTTGCAATTTCTAAGGCATTTAAGAGTTTAGAAAGATTCTGAGCCCGTTTAGCAAATTTCTTTGGCTATGTATACTAAATTTTTCCTGTGTTCTTAGACTAGCTAGCAACATTTGAGTATGAATGTTTCCAAGGGGGAGATATTGTAAGACCCCACAAAATTCTCTCGTAGAATGAGCCTTAGGGCATGTCAAGTAAGGCGTGATTCCGACTCTAAAAGATTGAGAAGTGACTTCCTAAGTGAGTATCATGTTAACTAAATAGAATTTTCCTAATTTCAACTTTTCATCACATGGGAAATTTGATAAGCTTTCCGTCGATATAAGATTCGCCCAAATCTGATACCCGAGTAAGAAGTTATGGCTAATTTAATTCCTAGTCGTAAAACAATGTTATTTTAGTACTTGACGCATCGCAGAGAGGGTCTATTTGCTAATTGTCAAATTCCAGTGGAACTTTGCGATAGTGGTGTGTCGCGCTGAAGGTCCAGGTCCCAACCAGAGGGACAACACTATGGCTTCGCGTCGCGGGGACTCCCAATTTCCCAATTGTCAATTCTAGTGAGCCACCGTGATAAGTGGCGCATCGCGGTGGCCTATAAAATCGGGTTCCCAGTTTAATTTTTTCCAGCTTAGTTCAGATGTCAAAAAGGGCACTTTAGACATTTTCCAAGCCTATAAAACCGTGCAAACACCAAATCAAAGTCATTTGCAAGCATCCTATGAGGTTTTTCTCAAATTTTCTCTCTACAAAACCCCTAAGTATCCAAAACCTCTTTCAAGAATCTCAAGAATCCACCATAGATTTTCTAAATTGAGTCAAGATTCAAGGTTCCCAAGTCAAGGGCTTTAAGAACCCTCTCCCAAGAGTAAGAAGAGGAAGTTTTGAGCAAGCTTGTTCATCCAATTCATAATCCAAGGTATGTGGGGTTTTGAACAACGGTAACCCTTTCACCCTTATGCCCAAAAGGTTTATTTACATCATGAATTTTCTAAAATCTATGAGGTTTTTACATGAATTTAAATTGGGGGTTTTCACCCATTATTATTGAATGCATTATCTTGATATTTCCCATGAATTAAGAGTCAAATGACATGATTTTTGCATGTTTTATTGAGAATTTCCAGCTGGGTATAACCCCCATGATTTTACTCCTTGAAAAGCTAATATTTGCAATGTTGAGATATTGAAGCATATGACTATATTGAGATTTTGAGATAAATTACTGAAATTCCCAGATTTCCACATGATTTATGAATCTATATGCTATATATTATGCTTTTATGAGCTTTACCTTGAGATTGAACTATGGGTTAGTAAGCCCTATTTGAGACTTGTAAAATTATGAGCTCTTGTACCATCAGCACCCATGATTTGAGTATTTTGAGATGATTGAGAAATGAATTGACCTAATAGTCCAAAAGCTTTGAAATCCACTTCATCATATGAGACTATCGATTTGATTATTTGATTCGTGGTGAACCATGAGATTATTCTAAAAGTGGATTTTTATAAGATGAGCGTAGATAATCTAAAGGGAGTAGTATTTAGCACTGAATGGGTTAGTTACTATGGTTTCTTACCCTAAAACTACGTGCCACCGTAGGTTGGGCCTGAGGACGAGTTTATAATGATTATGATTGGGCCCGAGGTAGAGTTTTATTTAGTGATCACTAGACCTAGGTTATACTCCCTGGCAAGAGTAGGACGCTCCTCCCCAACGTGGGGTCTCCTCCTTAGGAGGACAAAATGTTGGACTCCATGTAGCTTGCATGGTTTATGTAAATTACGAGAACCTCCCTTGCCCTTTAAACTTTGAGATCAGTACTTCCTTGAAAACTAAAGTATTTCCCTTCCTATGAGCTATTTTCCTAATGGTAAAGTTGCAAAATGGTTCCCTAACCAAAGCATTTCCTTGATATGAGTTGTTTCTCGAAACGAAAGTATTCTTCCTTGATATGGTATTTTCCATGAAGCTTTGAGATAAGTTATTTCCTTAAACTAGAGTATCTTTCCATTGAGATTGAATGATTTTCCTAAAGCTTGAAATGAGATCCTTTCCTAAAGTGAACGAAATTCCTTCAAGTATGTTTCAAAGTTATATGATTCCGAATTCCAAGTATTTGAGTTTAAAAGAGTTATGAGAACTTGAGCGTTAAGGAAGTTCTATTCTCCATGAGATATATGAATGATTTGAAAGTACTGTTTAAAGTTCCTTTAGTATTGAGGATTGAAAATAAGAGAGGATTTCCGATTTCAATGTTAAAGTATAATGACTTACGAGATTTGTGTTACATGCTTCATCTTGCATTACTTATGAGATTTACATTTTATACTTGTTCAAGCCATGTGAGTCATCCCATATTGCATGCATGATTTGATTGAAGAAGATTGATACTGTTTTATACATATCCATTCACCCCTATATACTCAGTACATTCCCAAGTGTTGATCCACATATACGTCTATGTGTTACATTGTCTTAAAATGTAGGTGCAATGATTTGTAGTGCATGTACCATATCCAGTCAGTTCGCAGCTTCCAGTTGGTAGGTAATGAGTCTCCTTTTTATTAAAGGGATCAAGTCAGTGATACAGTTGAATCGTGTCGTATTTTCTTTGTTCTGTCATATTTAGTTGGGGTGGTTGGGAGTCATAACCCAGCTACCTATAGTCAGTACTAGTAGAGGCTTCATAGACAGTCAGTATTAGTTGATGCATTGAGCTTCAGTTTTATTGTAAAAGCAGAGTTTTAACCTTGTGACTTCAGTTTTGTATTGAGCCAATTCATAATAGGGTTATTTTTGCCTTATTCTTTCAGATTTATGCACTTTGTTTAGTTGTTTATGAGTTATGCCATTAGAAGGGTTAGCTTGAGGTCACTTGTGAACCTAGTCAGCTTGAGGTCACTTGTGACCCTAGTCACTGTGTGGCATCCCGAGGGGTGATTTCGGGTCGTTACAATATATTTACCCAACAATAAGTCAGGGTCGAATCCATGAGGAACAATGTGAGTGATGATTGAGTAAATTCAAAATAAAAGTTGATTTCTAGGGTCAAACCTATGGTACAAAATGGTTTGGAGGGTTTTCAATCTTGTTGGATGTAAAGGCAATTCTTGGGCTTCTACGTGACTAATTCTAGACTAAGAATGATTAAAAGTATAATCAATTAAGATAGATCTTGGGACTATGCTTCCTAGGGGAAAGTTATGCATGGGAACATGATAATTCAATGCAAACTCTAATCATTGATGATGTGGTAGGATAGGTCTAAATTCCTTGAGGCTAGTTCTTCAACAAAACCTCAAAGATGTTACTCATTGATTCTTTCGAGTACTTAATGAGTGTGTCCATTAAAGCCACCCAATACCTCAATTAGGCACCCATATTTCTTGGATGGTACCCAAGGGATAGTCAACCTCACATTCACCCTTATTTCTAAGATGGTAAAATTATAAAACTAAGCTCAATAATTTTCTACTATTGCCTTGGTTCCTACATCCCTCTTTCAAGGATGATGAGAGTTCCTAAAGTTCACCCAACCCCCTCTTTCAAGGATGGTTTGAGCTTTTAAGATCTTGGGATTTTTATTCCTCAAACCCATTTGGGTATTTGAGGATTTCACCCACAAATCCCAACCAATTTAATCAAGCAACAATAGAACCCATCATCAACAAACTAGAATCTATACAAATACATCACAACCCACATACAATTTCACCATAATCAAGTATAACCCCAAGAGGGAGATCTAGCACATCATAAGGATAATAAAAATAAATATACCAAGATGTCCATCAAATTTATTCATAATAAAAATAAAGAGAGGACAAACCACACTTTAGACTCAGATGAATCTTCAATAGACAAAGCCAAATTTACACTTTAGAGTTCCTCTAATTAAATCCTACCTCAAATTAGTATAAATTTAAGCTCCAAGATCCAAAAAATTACAAAACTCCTAAAATAAGGATGGGAGGTAGGGTTGTAGAATGATGATAATGCCTAGAATGAATGGGTATTGAGCTTTAAATGGGATTTGGGGTCAGCTTGCCAAATGACATTTTTTCCCCTGGGTCATTTTCCTCTCTCATACGATCATGGATGATTGACCGCGATCACCATTGGTTGACTGGCTTGACTGATTGTGATTGCAGACCTCATCTCATGATCGCGGTAACTTAGGGCCAGATCCTGCTCCATTTTTTAGCTTATCCAGCGCTTGCACTTCTATTCCTTTTTTTATCCTTTTTTGCTCAAAGTTGCTTAATTTCTTTTCTGCACTTGTATACCTGCAAAATATGGGAACTAGTGTATTTAACCACAAATATGTCTTACTTAGACATTTATATCATAGTAGTATGCATGAATGTTGAGTGCAAATGAGTGGTAAATTCACCACTTATCAACATCCCTAACTTAATGTTTTGCTTGTCCTCAAGCAACACTACGTCTTACCATGAGACAATGCACTTTTACGCCTAAATTAGATGACCCAAATAATCATGATGACTTCAACTTGATTACTACCCCAAATATCTCTTCAAACATGGGCAAGACTATTTTCACGACACCCCTCAAAATAACACATAATTTTCAAGGATGCAAAAACTTTAAAGAGCCATCATGCAACAATCACTAATACTCAAGAAATAACTTCTCTTTGACCTCAACTACTTTATACTCCTTTTGACTTATTTTTTGGAGATGATAAAATCACCCACCTCAACTTGTTTATATACCTCCTTACAAGATGGAAAATTCCACCCACCAAGTTATCAAATATGAAACAAGGAATTTAAGTACGAAACTCTCTGTCTTTCTCAAGAACTCTCAATGTTAACAAGTACCATGCCATAGGCTTGCCTCTATTTTCAGTTGCCACTATAATGAATGCACTTGGTTGGAGATCTCAAAGGAATTTTTGATCTTGTAATGTAGGTTTGGGGTAGGGTAGGATCTTATTTGGGAAAAAAATGACTATACCCTTCTTGAAAATCTACATTATACTTTTTCATACAACTTTTGACCATGGGACACTTCTTTTATTTTCACTCCTTAAACATGTGCCTACTTTTACTACCTTGATTCACCCATCTTTTGAAAAGCATCTTTTTTCACCTCTTTGCTTTGTGCATTTCATGCTTTTATTTTCTTTCTTGGGTACCTTCTTTTTCCTATTTGTTTGTTCTCAAAATTTGTACAAAGGCTCAAAGTTGGTGACTAGGGATTACGTCTATTCAAGGGTAGAATTTTTAGGCTAAAGTGGACTTCCAAAGTTTCAAAGATAGCCTAAGATCATCTCCCAACCAAGTACAATCAAAATTAGCTTTGAGAGAATAATGGGGAAAGTTCTATATGGTACAAGTATACATGAAATTTAGACAAATAAGATCACCAGACATCGCATGTAAATTCGCCATCCCCTCCCTCTAGAGACAAAAATAGAATATCTACTAATTTTTACAAGTCAAAAATTTGGATCCACAAAAAGAGAAAAAGAATTGTTACAATGCTGCTCACGTCCATGCCCTTGATTATTGAAAAAATTTGGATAAAGGGGGGGTGTTTTCTTTGCACTTGCACCATGCATAATTTACTAACCATGGAAACAAAACAAGTCTCGGTCTCACATTTGGCTTCATATGGGAAAACAAACCATATGGCTACTCAGACTTCGCCAATGGTATGAGTGCAATCCTAAATCCACAATGCCACAGGTACTCAAACTTCCCCTACATCTGTGGCTCAAGACCTAATATCGACAAGTTTCCCTTAAGAATTTTGTCACTCAATCTATCATAGAGAAAGTCTCTCTCAACATCATTATTAAAAGAAATAGACAACTAAAATCAAAACAATCAATTCATAAAATTTCCATGCTTCATGTGAACTAAATTCAAGTATTACAAGACAATGTGTGTTCACACAAGGGTAGGTACGCACCACCAACTATAAGACTTGTAGTGACCTCACTACATAACACAAAATCATAAGAAGGGTTAAAGGTATCCCTAAAACCGCAATGATAACCAAAGTGCAGGCTGGAGAAGCAGTCGCAATTGAGGTACCTGAGGCGTTTTGCTCCCCTATTTTGCCCTATTTTTTGCATGGTTTCTACACTTCTAAGATTGTTTTCTCCCTATTTTTGGCTTCTTATTTGTCCAAATCACCTACAAAGTATCAAAATTATGTGACTTATTAAAAATAAACAAAAACGATGGGTTGTCTTCCATCAAGCGCTTAATTTAATGTCGCGGCATGATGCCTCTTTAATCATCATTTATGTCTCAACTTAGAGGAATTGAATTTCTTTCCCAATTTTTGATCAATATATATTTGAAGTGCATTAGACAAATTCAAGGGCACGACAAAACAAGTTTTATCATACCACTTCAAGGACTTTAACCTTTTACCCAATTTTGCATCAAATTTCTGATTCGGCTCTTTGGGTAGTGGTTGAAACATTGATAGGACATTAGTTGAACTTCAAAAGTTAAGCTCCTTGGCCTTTGAGTGAGGGGTTCTTATGTGATCATTTGGAATATCAAACTCCAAAATATAGGGATGTCGTTCCTTCTCACCAAAATCTATCATTTGCTTTAGTGGGTAGACTTTCATAAAATCCACAAAGAATAATGTTGGAAGATGGTTAGAATGAGGTCTTTCCCTTAATTCTAGAATTACATATATCTTAGGATTCTCGCCCTGAAATGGGTTAGAATCCTCATGAGAGGTTTGCTTTACTTCTTCTTTCGACTCTTGCACCATTTTCTCAATCTTGGCATCATATCTCATGGTTGGTTCAATTTTTTGGGAAATCACCGAGGATTCTTCAACATTGATCTCATTTTGAAGATTAGGCCACTCATGGTATCTAAAAGATTAGCCTTCACACCCACTTCTTCTATCCTTGCAATTTTATCTTTACAAGCCCTCATGGATTGATGCATGAGATGTATATTATCCCCTGTTGATTCCACTACATCTAAGATAGGTTGAAGCATTGCTTCAATACCACTATTTTTGGTGCTTCTTTCTTTGTTTTCTTGATTATAAGACCTATCAAAATCATACGACGAACTAGCAATCAAATTAGCATAATAGGGGTAGGGGCACTTGGAAAATCACACCAATGTCCACCTCGACCATCACATAGAGAAAAACTATACTCCCTATAAGATAGAGATGGTGCACATATCTCTTTCCGAGGAGCATATCTAAAATCTTGCCAAAAGTGAGGTTTATTACAATATGGACATAGATTGTCATGATAGGATCTCCAACCACTGAACTCACTTTTATTCCAAGATGCCATAGAAATAAAAAAAAACAAAAATAAAAAATTCTACCTAACACAAGAAAAAAAAAGAAAATCACAAACAACTATTTATAAGTTTGAACCAAAGCAAATAAGTTAAAATTCCAAACTAACTCAATACGTCAAATTGTTCCCCGACAACGGTGCCATTTTTGATAACGCTCAACTTACACATCAATTTAAGTGCAAGGTAGTCATTGTCAATATTTTTAACCAACTAAGAAATACTCCTTAGGGTCGAATACACGAGTAATAATGTGAGTGACGATTGAATAAATTCAAAATAAAAGTAGCTTGCAAGGGTCAAATCTATGGTATAAAATGGTTTGGGGATTTTCAATCTTGTTGAATGTAAAGGAAATTCTTGGACTTATATAGGACTAATTTGAGACTAATAATGATTAAAGTAAAATCAAATAAATAGATCTTGGGACTATGCTTTCCTAGGGGCAAGTTATGCCTGGGAACATGATAATTCAATGCAAATTCTAATCGTTGATGATGTGATAGGATAGTTCTAAAGTACTTGAGGCTAGTTATTCAACAAAACCTTAAAGATGTCACTCATTGACTCTTTTGAGTACATAACAAGTGTGTCAATTAAAGCCACCCAATACCTCAATTAGGCACCCCTATTTCTAGGATGGTATCTAAGGGTAGTCAACCTCACATTCACCCTTATGTGTAAGATGGTAAAAATTAGAAAACTAAGCTTAATAATTGTATACTATTGGCTTGGTTCCCACATTCCTCTTTCAAGGATGATGAAGGTTCCTAAAGTTTACCAAAACCTCTTTTTCAAGGATGCTTTGAGCTTTTAAGAGATTGGGATTTTCATCTATCAACACATTTGGCTATTTGGAGCTTTCACCCACAAATCCTAACCAATTTAACAAGCAATAGTAGAATCTATCATCAATAAACCAGAATCTATACAAATACATCACAACCCACACACAATTACACCCTAATCAAGTATAACCCCAAAAGATGTAGATCTAACACATCATAAGGATAATAAAAACAAATATACCAAGATTTCCATCAATGTTATTCATAAAAAAAATAAAGAGAGGACAAACCACACTTTAGACTCAAATGAATATTCAATAGACAAATCCAAATCTATACTTAGGAGTTCCTCCAATTAAATCCTGCCTAAAATTAGTGTAAATTTAAGTTTCAAGATCTAAGAAATTACAAAAACCCTAAACTAAATATGGGAGGTAGAGTTGTAAAATGATGATAATTCCTAGAATGAATGGGCATTGATCATTAAATAGAATTTAGGGTTGGCTGGCCAAACGATATTTTTGCCCCTGGGTTATTTTCCGTTCTCACACGATTGTGGAGGCTTGATTGTGATCGAACCTACCAAGATCTCCGTTGGTTGACTAGATTGATTGATTGTGATCGCATACCTCATTCTGCAATCACGGTAACTAAGGGCCAGATCCTGCTCCCTTTTTCATCTTGTCCAACTCTTGCACTTCTATTCCTTTTTTGATCTTTTCTAGCTCAAAGTTACTTATTTTCTTCTCAACACTTGTATACCTGCAAAATATGGGAATTAGTGCATTTAACCACAAATATGTCTCACTTAAAAATTCAAATCATTGTAGTGTGCATGAATATTGAGTGCAAATGAGTGGTAAATTCAACACTACCAGCGCTCACCCCACTACCATCCTAATATACTACTTTGTTTTATAATGTAGGGTTCGAGGACATATCTTTTACCCCTGTATAGTATTGGTGATTTGGGTTCGCCGGTTAATTCGCATTGAAGTGGTGAGCTTTTATTCTTTGAAATTCTTAGTCATTTAATCAGTTTCTTTCTATATTTTAGAATTGAAGAGATCATATTGAAATTATCATTGTCATTATCACTATCTTGGTCAAGGGAATGTCCCGACCTATTTTGATATTTGAATTATTTTAGAGGCTATTTTGGACTATTATGAATTGAGATATTTATTTGGAATCTTAAAACCTTTGTCTTGGTTTATTTATCTTTCATATATTTTTTAGATTACTTCCATTGTTATATTATATTATAGTCTAATTTTCAAGGCAATGGGGGTGGTCTTCGATCCTCGACGGACTTGAGATACCCGTCACGACTAGGCCCTGGTTTGGGTCATGACAAACTTGGTATTAGAGCCTAGGTTTTGAGTCATTGGGTGTATACAAAGCCATGTACAGTAGAGACTCTTTTATAGGTGTGTAGTGTGCCACAATTATAAGGGAGAGGTTATGAGTCATTTAGGAATGTTACCTTTTCTTAGGTCCTATTTCGGGATATAAAATCTGGTGTCTTGAAATTCCTCTAATCTCTGCCTTACTTGTATTCAGATCATGTCTCTCTAAAATTTGATGCTCGTAGAGACTCTGCTGGACCCTCTGTCCTACCTGAGGACAATGTGGATAGAACTTGACGTACTTATAAAATATAGACTTGGTCTATGGTCAATGCTCTTAAATATGCCACTTCACTTGGGGTTCCACCGGTCCCTACTAGTCCTTGTCCAGTTGGTGATACTTATGCTCAGTCACCTCAAGGAGACATCTCTAATGTGGAGTTCTGTCATTCTATTCATTTGCTTACTTAACTGGTGGCATCTTAGTCTTGTCAGTCTGGTCTTATTGGTGCTGCTGTGAGTTCTTCTGAGGATACTCTAGTTGGGAATTTTATGAGGTTGAATCCCCCAAACTTTTAGACTCTAAGGTTGAGGATGATCCTCAAGGATTCATTGATGAGATAGAGAAAATCTTTAGGATGATGCATGCTTTTGATTCTGAGGGTGTGGAGTTTTCCATATATTAGTTAAAAGATATGGCATATTAATGGTATGAGGAGTGGAAGCAGTTGAGGGGTGATGATGTTGAGCAGGCTATGTGGGAGGAGTTTCTTGGTGCTATCCTTGATCGTTTCTTTCCTGAAGAGTTGAGAAAGGCTAAGGACAAAAAGTTTGTAAACTTTAGGTAGAGTAGGATGAGTGTGAAAAAGTATAATTTGAAATTCCATTAATTTTGTTATTATACTTCGGAGTTAGTGTCTACCATGGAAGTCCAAATGAGAAAGTTTTCTTTTGATTTGTCTCATGACTTGGTATTGGAATGTAAGGCCAAACTGTTGAACAATGATATGGATATCTCCAGACTTATAGTTTATATATAGCAGGTGGAGGAGGAAAAAAGAAATAGGAAGAAATAAGAGAGAGACATAATAATAAGTTCAGATATTTAGAGCAGCATGGAGGTTAGCAAGTTAATGGGAGAGAACAGAGAAAGTGGTCCAAGAATAAGAATTGAGGGAGTTGTAATTCCTATTTGTCGACTATTTCTTCTTATCCTAAGCCTTTGGGTTATCTCCATTTTTAGGCTAACAGTGGTTTTGAGGCATAGGGTGCCTAATATCAAGCTAGTAGAGCTCAGTTGTCCCATCATATCCTCCATGTCAATTTTGTGGACAACTTCACCGTGGTCAATTTAACGAGGAGAGAAATCAATGCTATAATTGTGGTCAACCTGTTCATATACAACAATATTGTCCTTTCACTAAGGTGGCTATTGGAGATAATAAGGTCCTGGTTTCTACTTCTTCAGCTCCTACACTAAAATATGCTACTTTTGGTACTGACACTATTCGAAATCATCTTTATGCTCCTTTTAGGAATCTGAGGCATATCCTGATGTTGTCACTGGTATGTTAAATATTCTCTCCCAAGATGTGTATTATTTACTTAATCTGGGGTCTACCCTTTCATATAAGACCCCTTATATGGTTGTGCATTTTGAATTGGGTCCTGAAAACATTTATAACCTTTCTCTGTATCTACCTCAGTAGGTGATTCTATTATGGTTAGAAAGGTCTCTAGGGGTTATGTGGTATCTATCTTTCATAGGGATACCTTGGTGGATTTGATAGAGTTGGACATGGTGGATTTTGATGTTATCTTGGGGATGGATTGGCCCTATTCATGCTACACTTCTCTGGATTGTAACACCCAAAAGGTCAGTATCTAATTTCCTAACGAGCTGATAATAGAATGAGAGGGGAGTTCTTCAGTGCCTAAATAGAGGTTCATTTCTTATCTTACAACCCAAAAGTTGATTTCCAAGGGGTGTCTTTATCATTTGGTTTGGGTTAAAGATTCTAGCTTTGAGGTCCCTTCTTTACAATTTATCCTTATGGTTAATGAATTTCCTAAGGTCTTTCTTGATGATATTTCTAGTATTACTCTAGATAGGTAAATAAACTTTGGAATTAATCTTCTACTAGATACTCATCCTATCTTTATTCCTCCGTATAGAATGGCTCCAACTGAGTTAAAAGATCAGTTAAAGGATATCCTTGATAAAGGCTCCATTCGACCCAGTATTTCCTCATGGGGTGCCCTTATTCTTTTCATGCGTAAGAAAAATAGGTCTCTTCAGATATGTATAGATTATCGGAAGTTGAATAAGGTGACGGTGAAGAATAATTATCCACTTCCTAGGATAAATGATCTTCTTGATAAACTCTAGGGATCTAGATGCTTTTCTGAGATTGATTTTAACTTGGGTTATCATTAGTTGAAGATTAGGGAGACTGATATCCCTAAAACTACTTTCCAAATCAGATATGGTCATTATGAGTTCCTAGTTATGTAATATGGATAGACTAATTCTCCGACCGATTTCATGAATCTTATGAATCGATTCTTCAGGTAGTTTTTGGACTTGTTTGTTATGATCTTCATTGATGATTTTTTGGTGTATTCCAAGAGTGAGGAAGATTATGTCAATCATCTCTGAATCGTGTTATAAACTCGTAAGGCTAAAAAGTTGTATGCTAAATTCTCTAAGTGTGAGTTTTTGTTGAATGTAGTGACTTTTCTCGGTCATGTTGTTTCTAGTGAAAGGATCAAAATAGATCCACAGAAAGTTGAGATGGTAAAGAGGTGGCCTAGAACCATGAATCCAATCGATATTCAAAGCTTCTTGGGCTTGGATGGTTATTATAGAATGTTCGTAGATACCTTTTATTTTATTGTTACTCCATTGATTAAGTTGACTAAAAAACATAAATTTTTATGGTCTGATGAGTACGAGGGAAGCTTTGAGAAGTGTAAAGATAAATTGACCTCTATGCCAGTTTTGACCCTACTCGGGGGTACTGATCGATTTGTTGTTTATTGTGATGAGTCCCATGTGGGACTGAGTTATGTATTGATGCAGCATGGTAAAGTTGTAACCTATGCTACTAGGTATCTTAAAGTTCATGAAGAAATTTCTCAACTCATGATTTGGAGCTAGCGTTTGTGGTATTTTCTTTAAAGATTTGGCGCCATTATTTGTATGGGTACATGTAGACATCTATTTAGATCATAAAAACCTATAGTATGTGTTTACTTAAAAAGAGTTGAATATTTGGTAGAGGCAATGGCTTGAGTTGCTAAAGAACTATGACATGAGTCTTCACTATTATCCAGTTAAAGCTAATGTTGTTGCTGATACTTTTTAGCAGGATGTCCATGAGGAATTTATCTTATGTGGATGAGGATAAAAGAGGATTAGTGAAGGACATTCACGAGCTGGCTAATTTGGAAGTTCATCTTTTGGACTCTAAGGATGAAGGGGTGATTATTCACAAAATTACTAAATTATCTCTCGGTGCTGAGGTAAAGGAGAAACAAGCTTTCGATCCTATTCTTATGAAGATCAAGGATGATGTAGGTCAAAAAAGTTATGGCCTTAGAGATTAGTGGTGATAGTATCCTGAGGTACCAAGGTAGGTTGTGTATTCCTGATGTCGATGGGCTGTGAGAGAGGATTCTAGATAAGCCTTATGAGTCATGGTATATAATTCATTCAGGTTCTACTAAGATGTATCATGATTTGAAAGAGATTTATTGGTGGAACAACATAAAGAGGGATATGGCTAACTTTGTGTCTAAGTATATGGTGTGTCAGCAAGTGAAGGTTAAGCACTTGAGGCCTGGCGGCATGCCTCAAGAGATTGAGTTGCCCATGTGAAAGTGGAAGATGATAAATATGGATTTTGTTATGGGTCTTCCACAGTCCCGCAAACTGTATGATTCAATTTAGGTCATTGGGGATAGGATGACTAAGTCTGCTCACTTCTGGTCTGTGAGGACTAACTACTCTGGAGAGGACTATGCTAAGTTGTTTATTCAGGAAATCATCAAGTTTCATGGGGCGCTGGTTTCCATTATTTCAAACAGAGGTCCACAATTTTCTTATCACTTTTGGCATTCATTTCAAAAAAGTTTGGGGACTAGGGTGAACCTTAGTACCACTTTCCATCCTCAAATGAATGGATAAGCGGAATGGACCATTCAGACTTTGGAGGATATGTTAGGTCTTGTGTAATAAATTTTGATGGTAGTTGGGTTGATCACTTGACTCTCATTGAGATTGAGTATAGCAATAGTTATTAATCTAGCATTGAAATAGCTCCTTTTGAGGATCTTTATGGTATGAGGTGTAGGTCTTCGATTGAGTGGTTTGAGGTTGGTAAGACTATATTATTTGGTCCTGACTTAGTTTATCAGGCCATGGAGAAGGTAAAACTGACTAAAGTCACCAAAAGTCAAATACAGATGTGAGGCAAGGGAGTTAGAGTTTGATGTAGGGGATTAGGTATTTTTGAAAGTATATCCCAAAGGGAGTTATGATATTTGGGAAGAAGGTGAAACTCAGTCCTGTTATATTGATCCATTTTTTATTTTGAGGAGAGTGGGGAAGGTTGCTTATGAATTGGAGTTGCCTGGGAGCTTGGGTTCTATTCATCTAGTTTTCCATGTGTCTTTGTTGAAAATAGTGTGGGTGATCTCTCTTTGATTTTCCCTTTAAAGGGTGTTGGTTTTTCAGATTCTGTATCTTATAAGAAATTCCCGATTGAGATTTTGGATAGGCAAGCCCATAGATTAAGGACAAAGGATGTGGCATCGGTAAAAGTTCTTTGGAGGAATCGAAAGGTCGAAGAAGCTACTTGAGAAGCTGAAGAGGACATGAAGCCCAAATATCCAATCTTGTTCCCTGCATTAGATAACAATGCTTGAGGTTTCATTCTCGTTCTTTTCTTGTGGCCTTTAGAATTTATCTTCTTGGTGTGTGTGATTATTTATTATTACTCATGGAAATTGGTACCTTGACTTCTTATTTGGGGATGAATGATCCTGGGGGGGGGGATGTAATACCCTAGGTTCTGGACTATGAAATATTCTCAGTGTTTGTACTTACTGCTCAGGATGCGACTTAGGTAACAAGTCGTGAAAACTCCTCATGAGTTGTATATTACCTATCATAGTTAAGATAGTGAGGTGTCTAAGTTTATATTCAAGGTATGATGGAACCCTACGAGTTATAGGGTGTGTTCATGAGTCGTAGGGTATGACTCATGACGAAAATAGTAAGATGGCACTAGGCTACTATTTTGATCACGACTAAATCTCACAAGTTTTAATGTAAGGTCATGAGCCATAGGGTGGGACTCATGACCATAATAGTGTGGATTCCCCAACACTCTGGTTAGGCTACTAGTCCAGGCAACGATTCATAGTTAGGCATTACAAGTCGTTACCTGACCTGTAATGATTGTACGTTATTTTCCTGCAGTTTTAAGTAAGGGCACTATGGTAATTTTTCTCCTTCCCCAATTATAACCCATGACATAAAACACCCTAAGAGACTTCATAACTCGTTATTACCCAATCAAATGCTCTTCTATTATCTCTCAAATTCTCCAAGCAAGAATAATTAGGATTTTTAAGGGATTGAACATCTAGGGTTCAATTTGTGGTTTCTCCTTCAAATTCTTGGTATCCTAGGCATGTATCTCTTCCCTTAAACTTGTATTTTATTCATTACATACAATGGTTTGATACTCTTATGGTTTTAATGCTGCATTTTGGAATTTGGGTTGAGGGTTTTGGATGGTTGTTATATAATGATATTCCTATGATTATAAATGCAGTGCTTATGTTTTATTAATGGATTCTGCCACTCATTAGGTGTATGGGCATGGTGAATGGAACGAGGGTCGTGGATTTCCCCAAATAAATGGATTTTGATATTGTGATTGGTAATAACCTCAATCCACCTTATGAAATTGGCTTTGAAACATGAATTTATGCATATTGAAACCAATTTTGGAACCTTACATTGCATAAAAGGTTAATGAAATGTGTTTTGATCTTAAATTAGAACTTGGGGGTTGTGGATTCCCCATATGGATGAATAAGTAGAATTTAGGGGTCGTGGATTTCCCCGAGTTAATAGATAATAGAAATGACATAATTCTGTAAGCTTGTACGCATAATCAATATTGCTTGGTGGTAAAAAAAATGACTCCTTGGTGTAATGGATGATAATGTTTAAATGGTTTTAATTGGGCTTAAAGGGAGTTGTATAGCTCATCGTGAAGGGGTAAATCCCAGGGAAGACGAATACTGAAAACCATATTTGCCGGCATCGGGGTCTTTATGAACGTATGCATAGTTCACACTTGATGCATTTATACCCTTGATTGGTATGGGGTAATGGATTCCCTGTCCTTTCTTGGATCCGCTGATTCGTGCGACTACACGTATTGGGGCCCTTCCAGTTGGGGGAGTCGTACCCATATATCTTGTGCCTTCCTTTAGGACAATTTGAGCTATACAGTCCAGGATAATATTTTAAAACCTTATTCTATGACATGTTCCCTATCCTAGCATTTTATACATATGTATATATGCATGTATGTGAACATGTACAATGAGTATGAACTTGATTTTGAAATGACATTACTTTACCTCTATCCTGAGTTATATGCTAGCGCTCACCCCACTAGTCATCTTAGAATTCTATATTATTTCATTATGTAAGATCCGAGGACACCTCTTTTACCCCTGTACAACGTTAGGTGGACTGGATTAGTCGGTTGGTTCTTGGAGAAGTGGTGAGCTTCCATCCTTCGAAAAGATTACTCATTCCATCGTTTTCTTTCCATATTTTAGAATTAAAGAGTTCACATTAACATTATCATTATCATTATTACTGTCACTGTCATGGATGGGGGCATGTCCCGCCCTAGTTTGATATTAGAATTGTTCTAGAGGCTTTTGTGGACAACTGTGGATTTGTTTGGAATCTTAGAACCTTTGTATTATTTTATTTATTTATTTTTGATTGCTTCTGCTACTATACTATATTGTGGTTTGATTGTCTAGGTAACGGGGGTGGTCTCTAGTCCTCGACAAACTTGAGATACCCATCACGACTAGGCCCTGGTTCCAATCGTGACACTTTCACTAATATAATTACTTTCTTTTGTATAACGAATATAGTTAAAGACTTAGAATATTTTTTCGTCCGACTCTCTCTTTCACTACTATATACTATAATATTTTTTCACATATTTCTATATCCTTTTCTCCAACACAAAGGAAGAAACACCACTCTTTATAGGTGAGGATTTTTTCCTAGTATTGAATAGGAAGAATATGGTATAGTAAAGTGGGTACATGAATGGGGTAGATGTTACAAGATTTCCAAGCATTATTATGTAGAGTAATGAGTAAAGGTTACTAGAGTTACTAAAAACTAATGACCACCTTCTACCATAATTTATACCCACTAACACAAAAAGATAATGTGGTGAGTTACAAGAATAATTACACCACTTTCTTCACTTTATGCCTACTAATTGTCATGCACTTTAATATTTTTATTTTAATATAAAATACACTAACATTGTCCCACTCATTTTAATATTGAAATAAGAGAGTTATCACCAATTTAGTTAAAGGGAGACTATTGTCCATAATGAAGGTGTGCTCTGCATTAAACCTTCACTTAGTAAAATAATAACCTTTACTCCAGAGTCAATTGTGGTCTCAGACTTGAACTATGAATGCTTAAGGAAAATAAAGTATCACCGCTTACACACAACAATCAAGGTGCTGATATAAGATTTAATAGCCAGCATATTACGGTTATGTGCTATTCGATTTTTCATGAGAGATGTTTGAGAATAAGCTCTATTCTCATAGGGAGCGGCCTATTTCCACATCCACAAAGGTGAAATTTGTCAAGGGTGGTCTGTAATTTCATCACCTCACTCATATGAGATACAAAACTTCATTAAGAGTTCTTTGACTCAACCTTCACAAATCACTACAAGAACAAAATGCACTCACGTCATAGGGAGAGATAAAACAATAGTTCATTCACAATAAGTCATCATATGATTCGTTCTTCTCATTGAATTTGGTTATAGGATCTCTAATCCCTAGTTGGGTTCCTCATATATAACTTAGAATTTTTTGAGCTTCAATTTCCTCCTTCTCGATGTGTTTTAGACCATTTTCTGTATAAGGCCTTAGTCTATGAATCTATAAGTTTTTTCTCTTTATGGTCTGAATTTACCATTATAATAATGGTTTATACTCTACCAATAAATTTTGGTGCTATCATAATAACTCAAAATTAGAGAAATTAATTACTCAGAATAAAGTGATTGATTAATTCACCGTTTCACTAGTTGAACCTAAACTAATTAGTTCAACCTCCATGATGGAATTAGCAAATAATAATTTATTTTTTCATTTCAACAAATAGCATCATTTTTTTATTTTTCTTCAAAAATACTTTTTAAGTACGACAAGATTTATTTTAATAAACAGGCCACAACCTTTTTTCAAGTAAATATACCTGATTTACTCGTAAAATTTGCTTAAGTACTTTTACACAATTTGAGGTCAAGTGCAACTAGCCACATATCTCATACTTTACTAGGCTAGCAAACTCCTTTTTTATCTGTCACATCATTTTCATAAATTTTGAATTAAAAGGAGTTTCATGGTTAATACAATCAACAGAATATACTTCACAAATTTTCACATAATGTGACTTGTCAAGAAAAGTTTTATCCCAAGTGATAGAGTATTTTTCATTCCTAGAATGAAATTTATCTCACTCAAATATTTAATGTCAAATAGTTGCTCAACATATTTTATCCTTTCTTTGATAACATGTTAGAGCCAAATTTAAAGAAATGAAGTCATATGCAAATTAGTAATGAGATGTGATTTATTCCAACAATTATTATGCACGTGTAACACTTTTTTAACTCATTATCAAAAGTGCAAATGTAACATTTTATGGTATATTTTTCTCATTTCATTAACCCCCACTATTTCAAGAATTTGAATACCACTTTATGTTCATGAAAATTAGTATCACTTTATTTATTAAAAATATTAGGTAGAAGGTTTTTTTACCTTTCTTCCACAAAAAGTACTAAAGTTCTTTTACCTTTCCTCCGTTTGAGTTGAGAAAATAGAAAAATACTTTACCCTTCATCTTTTCCATTTTATCTCTTGAAGAGACTAATGACGTTAAGATGTTGAGATCTCTCATCTTGATATCCACAATTTTTCAAACTATAATAAAATCATAAATCTCTTTAAAATTGTTGGTGTAATTATAGCACAATTACAATAAATTACAGTTGAAATAATAAAATGAACAAAAATAAAGAAAATAAAATAATTTTATTCTTGGCTGAGGTGCGGATATCTCGCTTTCTTTAAGGAGATTCAAGCCCATTGCAGCATAATCTACATCGATCCAGCAGTATATCTCTCGACTTGTCCCCTCCAGGATACAACAATCCATCTACGATGTACAACTCAAACAACTCTGGATTAGTTGAAGAGTTCAAAGCTCCACTACAAGAACACCACTCTTTTTTTGTAGTGAATATAGTTGGAGACTTAGAATATTTTCTTGTCTCGACTCCATCTTTCACTAATATAATTACTTTCTTTTATATAATGAATATAGTTAAATAATTAAAATATTTTCTTTGTCTAAACTCTCGCTTTCACTACGATATACTACAATATTTTTTCACATACTTCATATTTTCCCTTCTCCAACACAAAGGAAGAAACACCACTATTTATAGGTGAGGAATTCTTTGTAGTATTGAATAGGAAGAATGTGGTGCAGTAAAATGCGTATATAAATGAGGTAGATGTTACAAGAGTTACTAAAAACTAATGACCACCTTCTACCGCAATTTACACCCACTAACACAAGAAATAATGTGGTGAATTACAAAAATACTTCCACTACTTTCTTTAGTTTATGGCTACTTATTATCATGCACTTTAATGTTTTATTTTAATAATAAAATAAACTAACACGTGATGAGGAGATCAGTGAAACTTAATGAAGAGAGTTACAAGATAGTAAATAGAACTTTTAAGTAAGATGATACTTCTTTTGGCCGTCATATCTACACTGCTTAATTATAATAAAATTCAATTGATTTAACTTTCAAAGTTGAGTATAGCTTTAATCTTTTTCATGCACACGATGATGTGGGTGTAAAATCAATGTCAAAGATTATGGCTCTTGAAGATGAAAATATCCCCCCCCCCCTCCCACCAATTGTTTCGTTCTTCTTTATTTTTGTTACTTAACATTCTTTTTAGATTTTAAAAGGTGAGAAAATTATCAAAGTATTATAGTTAAACCTCTAATGAAAAGGTGAAAAAGTTAGGAACCTATGTGCATACTAAAGACTTTTTGAGTAAATATAATTTTCTTTGTTTACATGTTTTTTGTAGCAACTAGCAAGTATCACTTAAAGACCAACGTCTCTTAAATGATGAAAAATTAGCGAAGCATATGATATTAATTATCAATAATGAAATCTATTAAAATTTGGTACATAGAGGTAGATCTCAAGATCAAAATATTTTCTATTAAAGTATTAGGAGAAAAAAAAAATATTCCTAATTTTATGATCGCCCGAATATAGACTAGGTAATATGATATCTTTTATGACCTCTATTTCTATTCATATTTTTTCTCCTTTTTAATTTTTTTTCCATTCTTTTCCTTGAACAGTTTATTTAATGATTAAGAAAAATTTATTATAATTTTCTATTTAGATAACGTATCTCTTCAATTTTCTTCTATTATTTTACTATACAAAAAAAGGCCATCTTCTTTATCTTCTCATCTAATATATTCATTTGCGGGAAACATTTACTAATTAATTGGCAAAACTAATTCCTTCTTTGAAATTGACTAATTAATTGGTAACCATATCATTCCTTACAAATTCCTGCACCATTCGACATTTTGACACCATTTTGTATTTCAAGAAGAGGAAATAGCACGAGACAAGGGTACATAACTTCTTGAAAAAACTTTTTGCTGTAAGCATTCTTCAACCATAACAAACTTAGTATATCATTATATGAGTTTTCAAATATCTATCATATTATCTATCAAATGCTTCAGCAAATTGAGATTCACATTTTTTTTAATTTTGAATAGTGATATTATTTTTTTATACACAAACACGCGACATGTTAATAAAAATGACAATTGCAGTGATATGCCATTTTACGCCTAGGAGATGATTGTAGCAATGGTCTGCACTAAAGCTTCTGTTTTTGGGGAAGGACTAAATTTATTGTATTCAATCTTACATAGCATTTTTGTACGAATCTATTTTCACAGCGTAATTAAGTAAAGTTTAGCTATTAAACTTCATTCTTATTTACTTTGGAAGAAACAAATAAGTTAGATGCACATAGAAATTAATGTCTATTTTACTAACTTTATTCATCTATGATAACAAAATTTTTGTATCTTTTTATTTTTCAATATATTGATACTTTTTATTAATTTTTATATCTATAATGTAAAATGTCATCGATTACGTTCACTAGAAATCTGATGATGTGGAATATTTCTGAGGTCACCAATCACATTTTATTTTTTTGACATCTTTTCCTACATGTCAATATATTTATTATTGTACAAAAATAAATATGTTAGTTATTACTACTTCGTTTATTTTTATTCTTAATTATAAAACTTAAATGTATCAAAATTTACTACTCCGCTAATTCATATTCTTTATTGTACATTTTAAAAGTCATAACTACTACTCCAAGATTTTATTTCCTCCATGAAAAATCAATCAATCAATTTGTATACATCTAAATATATAATAATAAAGGAGAATGTAAGCTCGCTAATGTGGTATGCTTATAAAATCAAGAAATAATAATAATAATAATAATAATAATAATAATAATAATAATAATAATAATAATAATAATAATAATAATAATAATAATAATAATAATAATAATAATAAAGGATGGGAAATTATCTTTTTCCTGATTGTTTTGAGTTTTTTTCATCATTTCTTTACATAAAAATATACTTAGTTTCATCTACTAACCTGCAATTAAAGTGGAAACTGAAAAGTTTTAAACATAAATAATATGTTCATTGTTATAATAGAGAATGAAATATTATAATGGTTGGCCAAAACTTATTGCACTTAGTTAATAAAAAAAAAATATAAAGTTTAGGCTTGAGAAGAGAGAGCATAATCTGGAGTTCAGTTGATACGGAACGAAACTACAACACTAGAAATGAATTATGAAAGCAAGTAAAGACAATCAATAGAGAGAAAGATAATTAGACACAAGAAGGAGTAACTAAGAACAAAAGGATATATCAAATCCTAATATCCTCAATTACAACTAATTCAAACACCTAATTCCAACGGTGATCAAAAGGGAGATGAACGGCCTCTAAACCAACGTTTCTAAACCAAAGTTCAACAAAAATTTTTCAATACTCTCACTCAATGAAGAAACATTCATCAATTCATTAATAATCTAGCCAAACTAAGAGAATGAGCTAGCCTCCAAAGTATTTATAGTTTAGGCTAATTATTACGATTTTAGGGCCCAAAAGTGATCCAATTGCAAGGAAAGTCCCAGTAGGGGTTGTTTTGATCCCTCTTAAAATTCTAGAGAGGATGAAAAACGGATCCAAAGCGCCTTGGGCGCAAGTCCTTTCCAAGGGGCTTTCTAGCCTCGTTTTGCCTTCCCTTGCCTCCTCCGATCCTTGGACCAAAATGAGTATGATCATCAACAAATAAAACCCTTTTGATGGTAAGGAGGCTTCTTCAAATAGTTCCAGCTTTATGAACAATCCTTGGATTCTATGAAGCTCCCAGACTTGACTTCTAGTGAATGACTTGGAGCTAATCCGGATTGTACTGTCCTCTCCATCTTGAGAAGAACTTGACCTCAAATTCAAAGGATGATTATCTTCTATCATGTCAAAGAATGAAAGATCGCACACATTAAAGGTATTGTGCACTTGATATTTCGGAGAAAGGTCAATCGTATAGGCATTGTCCTTTATCCTTTCAAACACTTAAAATGGACCATCACCTCGTGACATCAATTTGAATTTTATTTGGTTTGGAAACTTATCCTTCTGGAGATACACCCAGACCCAATCACTCTATTTAAGCACAAGCCTTTTTCTTCCTTTGTTTACTCTTTTGGACACCTCTTGATTATTCTTCTCAAGGGGAATTCTTACTTTTTTTCATGCAACTTATTCATGGTTTCCTCAATCTTGTCTCCATATAAGCTTATCATAACATCACTAGGAATAAGAGTGATATCTAAAGGGGTAAGGGGGTTAAAATCATAAACACATTCAAAAGGAGTCATACTAATAGTCGAATAGAAAACATGATTAACATTTAATTCGACTAGAGGTAGGTGGTCCTCCCAAGAGGCCATTTTTTTTTTACCTAAGGTGAACAACATAGAACCTAAGGTTATAATTACCATATTTATTTTCCCATCCATTTATGGGTGTCAATACGTTGAGAAAAGCAATTTGGTGCCAAGCCCACCCCCACAATGGCCTCCAAAAGTGACTAAGAAACTTATAGTACCTATCACTACTAATGGTTCGAGGAATTCCATGTATTTTGGCAACATGATCAATAAATAATGAAGTCACATTAGAAGTATCATAAATGTTATAACATGGAATGAAATAGGCCAATTTTGAGAACCTATCAATCACAACAAAAATACAGTCTCTACCCTTCCTAGTCCTAGGCAATCCCAAAACAAAATCCATAGAGATGTCAAGCCATGGTCATTGAGGAGTGGGTAGTAGGGTGTATAATCCTTGAAAGAAAATATGTGATTTCACACTTTTATAATCCATGTATTTTCCATAAATCTTAGTAACATCTTGACACAGCTTAGGCCAATGGAATAGTTCCTCTAGGATTCATAGGGTCTTGTCAATTCAAAAGTGACCCATCATACCCCCATCATATTCCCCTCTTACAAAAACTTCTCTCCATGAGCTATATGTAACACACAACCTTCATTATTTGAACAAGAAACCATAAAACTTGAACTAGGTCATAGAAGCACAATCCCTCTCCCATCTTTCCCTACCCCATGTTTCACAATCTTAATAGATTTAAGCGAATTTGGGGTCCTCGGGGTACATTGTATTTAGACTCTCAAATCCTATAAATTTAGAAGGCAATGTAGAGATAAACACATGTTTCCTAGAAAATGCATCAGCTACCACATTTTCATGCTTCCTAGACAATGCATCGATTACCATATTTCTTTTCCCTTTTTGTATTGAATTACATTAGCAAAAGTATCTAGGAAAGAAATCCACTTGGCATGTATTTTATTGAGTTTATTTTGGGCCCAGAGATGTTTTAATTACTTATGATCGATTTGAATCACAAATTCCTTGGGCCACAAATAATGTTGCCAATTACCCAAGGCTCTAATCAAGTCGTATAACTCTAGATCATAGATGGAATATTTTAGAGTTTCACCCTTGAGATTTTTACTAAAATAGGAAATAGGTTTATGATCTTTCATTAAGATGACACCTATTACTACATCACTTGCATCACATTCAATCTCAATCATCTTATTAAAATTGGGTAATTATAATAAGAGGGCGGAGCTAAGCATAGCCTCCAAATCTTCAATGCATTGGATTGCTCATCACCATATTTGAAAGGTTTATCCTTATGGATCACCTCGATCAAAAGAAAGGCGATGGTACTAAATCCTTTAAAAAATCACCTATAGAAACTAGCCAACCCATGGAAGCTTCTTACTTCACTAATGGATTTCGGAGTTGGCCAATTCTTGATGGCGTCTATCTTAGATTCATCCACCTCGACTCCTATTGAGCTCACAACAAATCCCAAGGAAACAACTTCATTTACACCAAAAGAACATTTTTCAAGATTAGCATACAACTTTTTTTTTTAAGTACTTCAAACACATTTTACAAATGTATGACATGTTATTCTAGGGATTTTTTATAAACTAGAACATCATCAAAGTATACCACAACAAACTTCCCTATGAATGGTTTCATCACAAGTTCCATCAACCGCATAAAGGTACTAGGAGCATTGGTGAGGCCAAAAGGAATGACCAACCATTCATATAGACCAAACTTGGTTTAGAATACAGACTTTCACTCAACACCCAATTGCATACTAATTTGGTGATACCCGCTCCTAAGATTTATGTTAGAAAATGCGCAAGAACTATTCAACTCATCAAGCATACTTCCAAATGGGGAATTAGGTGGAAATACTTTACCGTTAATTTATTAATGGCTTGATAATCAAAGCACATACGCCATGTTATATCTTTCTTTGGCACTAGTAACATTGGAACCGCACATGGACTCATGCTCTAGTTGTTGTATCCCTTGTTAAAGAGTTCCTCAATTGCCTTGGGAGATCTTTTGTGTCCTTCGGATTACTTTGGTAGGCCGATTTATTGGGTAATTAAGAACCCGACACAAATTGATGCTTAATTCCTTGATGTAGGGGTAATCCTTGGGGAAGCTCTTTTGGAAAAATATCTTCATAGTCCTGCAAAATAAGAGAAATAGAATGGGGAATAGGAGAAGCAGAGTGGTTAGCATGAAAGGCATAGGCTAGGAGGAGCATGGGCGTTTTCTCATTACGTTCTTTGAACAGATCTTTGTTCCTAGCCAACATCACCAAGGGACTCTTCCATTTCAACCTCCTCTTGTCCTCTTCTCCATCACGCTCCTCAATTTGTTCTACCTTCTCACCTTGTTTCTTTCTCTTCTCTTTTAATTCTCTCATTTTTAGTGACCCTCATTAACTTAAGATGACAAAAGCAGATAAAGGGTGAATTTTTGACCATTTAACTCAAAAAAGTATCGATTGGTCCTCCTTTCATACTTAGTTGAATGATTATATTACCATGGCCTCCTAAGCAAGATATGATAAGATTTTATAGGTATCACATCACAATGAACCTCATCATGATAATTCCCAACTTTGAATTGAATCACCACTTTTTTAGTCACCTTCAGCTCACATTGAAGCTTGTATGGAGTGGCATGTTTGGCTGCTGGAAACTTTAAGAAATCAACCAAAGTAGCACTAGACACTTTGGCACAACTTTCGCTGTCAATGATCAAAGAGCACATGTTTCCCTTTATAAGATATTTAGTATGGAATATATTCTGCCTTTGACTAGGTCATCTCTCTCCTTACTAATTATTGCATGCCACACAACAAAATTTAGAACCTCATACTCTCCATATTGAGTCCAAGCATCTCTATTATCCTCCTCTACTTGGTCATCTTCTTGGGTCCCCTATCTATCTTGGGCTTTTTCATAATTATTATCTTTCAATCCTACCTCTTCTCCAAGGTAATAAAATTTCCCTTTCTAAAGAATCACATTTCTCCATTTGGGACATTCACTTGCTTTATGTCCCCATCCTTTACATTTAAAACATTGAAAACCTTTAAGATTGGGAGTAGTGTATTTGTTACCTTCATTCCTTGGTGAGTGCTTTGGAGTGATCTTCTCTATGGGTTTCTTATCACTGGACTTGTAGTCCTTGTTCTTGTTCTAGCCTGATGATGATTGTGCTACCTCTTTACTCTTACTCTAAGTGTTGGTAGATAAATTCCCTTTGGTTTGTAAGTTTCCCTTTCCTTGATATCCCTCTCAATCTCCAAGGCCACTTGTGAGATTTCTTCTCTGGTTTCAAACTTATGGATAGTCATACATGTGGAGATATCTTTGTTTAGCCTAACCTTGAAGCACATGATGTCATAGTTCACGTTCTCTCATTGATCAAGCTTCAAGATCAATTATTGGAATTTATTATAATAGGCCACAACAAGTTTGTTACCTAGCCTCAAGTTGTACAATTTGGCAGGTAACTCATGTCTATGCTTCGTCAGAACACACCTTTGTCTCATGAATACCTTTAACCCATCCCATGGAGGGGGCTGTCCTTCATTTAATACATTTCTATATCTTTTAACATACTCCCACCATGTATTGACAATGTCCTTCAAAATAGGCTATGGCATAACAACTTTTCTTCTCTTCAGTGATATCATTAACTTGGAAGATCCATTCACAAGAGGACTCCTATGAGAGACAAGCTTCGGGATCACTTTTTCTTTTGAAACTTGGGAGACTAAACTTGATTGAATTGACCCTCACTATCGATACCTACTACCTTATTGGATCCATTGATCATCACCTCAGGGTTGGTTTCCCAAATTTCTTCTACAATTAGGCACTAGACCAAATCTTCCACCTCAACCTCGATAACCTTGTTCATTAATTGGTCTATCTCTCCTTTCTTCTACCAATATGTCATCTTCATTGAATGCTTTGAATTTTGCTTATTGTTTTCCCCTCTCTTTCTCATCTATTTGGATGGGTTGTTTTTGGTTAAGGGGTGTTTGGAATGGGGGAATTTGGTTTAGTAGAGGCTGGGGTATTCGAATTCAAGATTCATTATGTTGTGTTTGGTTGAATTGAGGTTGGAGTGGTCAAACAGGATTTTGGTTTTATGGATATATAGTGTCTTGAGAAATGAAATCATGTGGTTATATTGGTGGATTGATCATTTGGTGACGGTTTTCCAAGAAAATATGAACCGAAGGATTTGGAGTATGCCCATTAGTCGAAGAATGGTAATGTTGAGGTGTGGATAAGGATGTGCTTTGTTGACCTTCCACGATATCCACTCTTCTACCATGAGGGATACACTTCCTTCAATAGAATCCACCTTAAGGTCAAGTGAATTTATCGTAGCATCCATAGAATCACTTTTACGATTGAGAGTTTCAATGAATGCTAAAATAGCATTTGTTGAGTGGTTATCTATGGTTTGCGTTGTTTTGCCATCCATAGACATTTCACCTATGAAGAAAGACACAAAAACAACAAACATGTTAGTGTTAGACAAATTAACCTCATAAAATCGTCATACCTTTGTTTACCTAATACTTGTATCACAAATATTGAAAGATGGTTTAAACTTCGTATGGTAATCGAGGTGTCAAGTTCTACTATTGATCGGATTGGATTCTTGCTTGAAACAACTCAACAAAAATATATACGGACTTGAGTTAAGAAGCTATGACAAATTTAAAACTAGAAAAACTTGAAATAAAAGGAACGTTGAAGAAATAGGACTCAAGAACTCATCAATCAACTTAGTAGATAAATTACTTAGTTGTAGAGTAGTTTAAGAATCAAAAGAAAGATATTAGGAATCAAGAAATTGAAACTTAGGAATCAAACCTTAATCAATGGAGCAATTAAAGTGTTTACTTGAGTTTGTAAACTTGTTTAGACATGGGTTTGCTTGATCTAAGTTGGTCTGTGTTTGGGGACCTGCTTCAGCAGGTTCAGCGCACCCTTAGCATAGGCTGGATGATAACGCTCAATCTACAGCTCTCGTAGGAGTGTAAAACGATCGTTGTCAAATATATAACCCAACTGGGTTGGGTATCGATCCCACAAGGAATAGCTTGGTCAACAAGTAAGCAAAGATTACTAGACTTTTAGTGCAAGTCTCATAAAAAGGGAGGAGTTTTGTCGTACAAGTAATGTAACCAAAGTAATAAGGTAAAAATAGAAAATAGCAAAGTAAAAAGAAAGAATGTTTAGTAAGATGTAAAACAATGAGAATTGAGAAGTTGGGGTTATGTCCACCTTATGAGTTGTACGTCTCTATTGGCTATGAGTTTTGCGGAATTCAGACATGTATGTGCTTATAGAGAATTGTATTCGATGGTAAATCCAAGCATCTTTCGACCTAAACAAGGCCTATTTCACTTTAACTCTTTCGAGCTTAAAGCGTATCTAACGGTACAAATTCTCCAAGAGGTTAATCCAGTTACGGAACTAACTTGTTAATAGGGGATGGGACCCTATTACCTTGACATTATCTCTTTTCCAGACATATAACTTTTCTTTCGAACAAGTTAATGCTATACTGACGTTATTCTATGCGTCTGCAGCCACAAGAATTTGCATTAAGATGAAGAGAATAATGATATAAGCAGCATACGTGTCACGAATTCACAAACTCATAGCAATAGATAATATCTCATATGGATTCCATAACCCCAACAGAGAACTTTAGTTACCCATGAGTGCAAAGGAAATCACAATCGACATTATTATTATACCACAATAAAGATCTCGTGTAGTAAAGTGTGGTAGGCATTAGGCGTGACTTCTTTGCAAAGTAACGTTTCTCTTGTTGCGGAAATTATGAATTGAGTAGATGAAAAATAATGTCAACAATGAATTAATAAAGAAAATTGTTTTGATGGATGGATGGATGGTGGATGGATGGGAATTGATGGAATGGGGGAATTATGAGGAATGTATTAAAATCTCTAGCAAAATAGGGTATTTATAACACCCATATCCTATTCCTACTAAGCTACTGCATTACTTAACCCAATCCTACTAGGTTAATGTATCATTATCCTAATCCTAATAGGTTACTGCTGGTCCCCAAAGTCTTCAGAATTTCTGTTTTTGCCCGGGACATATTTTCCATGCGCCACTTTTGGTCCTTGTCGCCCAAGCTTTGTTTTTCTCCTTTCGTGAAGCTTTCTTTGGCATCAAGTAATCCATAAAATGCTGAATTCTGCATCATTTATACCTGGAAACTTGCTAATCATGTTTTTAGCTCACTTACAGGAAAAAGGACTAAAAGTGCATGAATTATATAATTTGTCCTCAAAACTTAGCTAAAATATGGGTGAAATATAGTGCTTTAGGCGTGTAAATTTGCCTATCATCAACACCCCACACTTAAAGCTTTGTTCGTCCTCGAACAAATTATCATGTCCATCTAAACATCAACTTAGGGTTTCACAATAACAACACAAAATATTCATCAAGACAAGCATAACAATTATCAACAAAGAGTAGTTTTCCGATCATTAGTAGAAACAATTTAACCTCTAGCATAGACTCGTGATGGTGGTCAACTCATATTTAAAAGTTAAGGCACAAAGAATCATACAAAACTACCCAAAACTCATCAACCATGTGTGTCTCACAATATATTACCCATAATCACTCATAAGTATAGCATATTTTTCAAACATGGGTATAAAAGTATCCTTTCTCTCGCTCTCACAAAGAATTCATATGCTGCAACTGATGTTCATAGGCTTGCCCTTAGTGTAATGCTCCACTAAATGTCAGAATGCTAAGCTTAGGATCAAATAGGTCTTTTGATGGTTGTAATGTAGGCTAAGGGACGGGTAGGACTATTTTGGCCAGAAATAGTGACTATGTTCCTAAGCGCTTTAATACATCACATTGTATCAGTAACACTTTTCTTTCAAACAACCTTTCTACTTTCTTTTATTCTACCACCGCTTTTCTCCTCTTTTGTTTTTCAATTTTGAACATAACTAACTTTTCAGTTTTATTTTTTTCTTTCCTTTTCCTTTTCATAACATACCTCTTATGATAGCACTTTTTTTTCATAACAAATTCAAGCACCAATACATTCTAAAGCATCATACTCACCCATTTTCCTCTTATTTCGTCACATAACTTTACAATTTAAAGTACTTAGGAATTTAGATCAAATTATGGTCTTGAAAAAAAAAATGGATTAGGCTTACATATGAGGTTGTCAAAGAAAATAGTCTAAAGTCTCAAAGGGGTTAACTAGGATAATGTCCACGGGTAGGTAAAAAGAAGGTAAACAAGTATAGGTTGCCAAAGAAATGCCTAAATAATCTCCTAAACTTACACTCTTTATTTTCGCTTTACATACATACCAGGCAAGTTCTAGCATCAGCCACAAGCACAGAATATACTATTATATCACACACACAAGGCACATGGTCGACTTTATTGGGAGTAGTATAGACTCTCGACCCAATAGATGAAGGAATTGAACCACACAATATCACATAGTGAGTCACAATTAGAGCCTAAACGTCTCAATAGTCATGATTTTAGCACAAACTCTTGTCATAATCTCATGCTGCCTATTAGAATAATTTCATGCGAAGTTAAGCTTAATAAAAAAATTTACTACTAAAAAAAAAGAAAAACAAATAACTACTAAAAAGAAAAACAAAACAAACATAAATGCAAATGCAGATAGAGAAGTATAGCATGCAAATACCACCACCCCACACTTAGACGGGACACACTGCCCTCAGTGGAAAATAAATATGAAGAACCTGGTCAGTCGGACTCCTTCTCTATGTCTGGGGTCATACCCCCTTCATTAGAATCATCATTGGAGTCGTCGTCATTAGAATTCTCCTCAACGTTGGAGTCTGGCATTCGTCGATCATCATCGGTCGGCACATCATCATCAAGAGGTTCCTCAAAATATGTACCTACTCCACACATCGCCTTCGCGTGCTCATCATTGTAAACTGAGTCATGCCATAAAGATGGCAAAAGAAACTCTCGTCCCGATCATGTCTCTCTGCCGTAGTAAGGTTGACTCCATGTGTTGATTCAGTATCTTTGACCTTTGTGAGGTCAATTTTCTTCGGGTTGTGTGGGAGTTTATGATCATCTGGTTCCTCTTCGATGTCTTCCTTCCTTAGTATTGCAGTCAATAGGTTGCCAAAGCTGAAGTGGGACCTCTTGTGTAGCCTAGCTTTCCGCATTGTGGATCGAATAATTGCCCCAATGTTGATAGGGACATTCGTCATCAATGCGTATACCAAGCACACTCTATCTCTTGTTATCTTTGAGGACTGAGTCCCTGGAATTAGGTAGGAGTTGACTATGTGCAACCATATCCTTGCTTTCCTATTCAAAAGAGCATATGGGAAGGTGTTGTGTCGACCGGTGTATTTGTGTCTACTCAACCTTGCCATGGATCTAGTTCCACAAAGTGTGTCTCGAATTGCTCTATATGGCGCCAATTTTTGATAATGCTCAATCTACAGCTCTTTGAATGGTGATGGATCAACAGCAGGCAAGCCAAGAATGGAGTTGAAGAAATCCGCATTGAGTTGTAAAAATTGGCCCCGAATCTTGACCTCGCTTCCTGTGGTTTCCGGTGACCCGTTGGCATAGAATTCTCTTGTTAAATCGAGATTGCATTCTCCCATGTCTTAGAAAATGAAATCAAGATGTAACGCCATGATCTTGGCCAACATACGTGGTTCCTTCTTTGCTAGGCTTTCCTTATTTATCAAGTCCACATGAACATATTTCTTCTCTTTATTGCTCCTATACCATTCCTTTGCTTCCTCCTCTGAAACCCATTTAATTCTGAACATGCGGCATGGTAATTGCATCTAGGATGATTCTCCTTGCTCTTTTCGGCCTCTTTTCTTTCCTTTTTGTGAAGTGGTAGCCTTATCTTTGCCTTGTCTTTCTTTGGGTGCCATTGTACCTGAGACTAAAACAATGTTCATGTTAGCATCATCTCGATGGATACAATCTATAAACAAGTAATAGGGGAACCACCCCACACTTAGTTTGTTGGTACAGAATAGTGAAGTGAACGATGTTGATTACTCAGACTTCATCGACATACATTTTAGGTGCTATATTCCAACAATAAAATCAGAGCAGTCATACTTCTTGTAATCTTGGCAATACTTTCATGTTTGATATATCAAGACTACTACATAGGGATTGAATCAAGGTATAGCATCTAACAATAATCACAACCTCCTATATCGGTAGGCAACTATAATTCTTATTCCGATGAACAAGTCATTCCAACATGTAAGTATTCAAGTGACAAGATTATGCAATTTTTGTGACCATATCAATTCCACAGAAGTATGATAGTGCATCAAAATCAAATTCAAGTTGGAAATAAGTTAAGATCATCCTTACGTATTCATTCACCCACTTGGTTGTATCACAATAATTCAATCACATTCAAATCATCAATACTACTTTCAAAATTCAACAATTCATAATGGGCATAGTAGTGTAGTACTTACGGAATATAAATGAAGAACAAAGTAGTACTTACTTGATTGATGCCTTTGGATGATGTTCTTGTGAAGAAAAAGAGTAAAAGGAAAATTTTTGAGAGGATTTGGAGGCTATAGGCGGCGCATAAGCTAGGTTTCCAATGTGTTTTTAGTTCAAGACTAAGTCTCATATTTATAGGAAAAGGTTGGGTCGGGTTTTGACCCATTTAAAATAGGATTTGGAGACAAGAAGTGACCATAGGCGGCGCCTTTAGCTTTGCCTATTCTTGGCATAGGCGGCGCCTTTTGCAAAGCATTGTCTAGCATAGGCGGCGCCTATGCCATGTCATTCCTAGGCATAGGCGGCGCCTTTCACTTTGCATATGAGATTCAGAGACAAAAGGCATTAGCATAGGCGGCGCCTATGCTATGGCATACTTGGGCATGGGCGGCGCCTATGCTATTGCACACTAGATTCTGAGACCTTAGGCCATAGTATAGGCCTTGCCTTGTTCGTGGCCTAGTTTTACCTAGGCCGAGCCTTGTTCGATGCCTATATTTTCATGAGCAATGCTCAATCCATCGCCTTTTGCTTCTTCATTCCTAACTTACCACCTTCAACATGAAATACTTCCAAATCAAAATTTGAAACCAATCTCCTCTGTTATACCTCTTGCACCTACATTCACTCAAAAACAACAAAAATGATCAGAACGATGGGTTGCCTCCCATCAAGCGCCTTAGTTTTGGTCGTGGCACGACACTTCTTTTTGGATTTTTATTTGTCAAAAGCAAACAATTAGTAGAACGAAAGAAAGAAAAAAATGAAAAACGATGGGTTGCCTCCCACCAAGCGCTTGATTTATTGTTGCGACACGACATAGCTATCTCGATTACTTAGACTTCATCGAGATAGATGGTGGATCATTTTCTGAATAGATTCAGACGATAATGAGGTTTACTTGTAGGCTTGCAATCTTCTTCGAGATGACCCTTGTGCATGCCTATCCCGGGAAGGATACCAATTATATCATCAATAGTCCAACCCATGGCTCTCTTGTATCTCTTCAAAGCAGAGATGAGAGCCTCTACGTGATGTTCACTTAAATCATCCGCCATACTTGCCAGAAGTATATTTTCACTTTCCAAGAACACATACCTTAGATAATCGGGGAGCTTGTTCGATTCTAGCATTGGTGGCTCTTCAATGGAAGTCTTCGCTGTTGGTGATGGTTGATTCTTAAGATCAAGGTCCGACTGTTTAGGAGTATGAGAATAGGACCCTATTTTTGTTAGAGCACATGTAGTTTCTTCATAATCTTCATCATCCTTATGCTCAACATTCAGTAGCACAGCAGACAATGGCTCAACAGTAAGCTATTTCACTACAGATAATGCTTTCTTATCCTTATAATGAACATCAGCTATAGAGAACACATTCATATCGCTGGGCTGCTTCATTGCTTTGCATATATCAAAGTGGACCACTTCGTCATTCAATCAAAATAAAAGCTCATTAGCTCTCATGTCAATAAGCACACTTCCAGCTGCGAGGAAAGGACGTCCCAAGATTATGGAAACTTCAGAATCTGCCTCACAATCCAGAATTATGAAGTCTGCCGGAAAGATGAATGAAGAAACCTTCACCAACATATCATTCAAGATACCCACAGGTCTTTTTACCGACCTATCAGCCATCACGAGACTCATATTGGTTGGTGTCGGATCGCCTAACTCCAACTTCTTGTAGATGGATAGTGGCATCAAATTGATGCCAGCACCCAGATCGCACAATACCTTAGAAAAATTCATAGATCCAACCGTGCAAGGAATAGTGAAAGCACCGGGGTCAGCCTTCTTCTGAACTAGTGACGGGTAGCGATTGCGCTGCAGTGATGAACAGTATCCTTCAACTCATAGCTTGCTTCTCACTTCTTTGTCAAAAGATCCTTCATAAATTTTGCATACCCAGGCATTTGTTCTAGTGCCTCTACCAACGGAACATTAATGGTCAGCTGATTTAACATATTCATGAATTTGCTGAACTTTGTATCATCCACAATCTTCTTCAATCTTTGAGGAAAAGGTGGTGGTGGATAAGGAATTGTTTTCTCCATGGATTTCTTCACCTCTTGCTTGCGTTTTTTAGCCTTTTCAGGCTGCAACGTACTTGGTGTGACGTCATGGACGTCGTGGGTAGCTTCTGCGGAATCTTCTCCTTTTGCCTTGTCATCAACGTCCGCTACTTCGTCAACCACTTGCTTGCCTTTTGATGACATTTCCAGCACCTTACCACTTCGGGTAGTGATGGCCATGCATGACCCATCATTCCTTGGGTTTTGCACAGTGTCGCTAGGTAAAGTGCCGGCCTTTCTTTGATGTAGTGCTGCTGAAAGTTGGCTCAATTGCTGCTCTATTTGCTTTATAGAAGTGGAGTGTGAGTCAACCAATTGTTTCATTGAGGACAAGTCATTTATTACCTCCATTACTCCAGCGCTGGTTGCTTCCACTTCTTTCAATAGTTTAGCCATCATAGCTTCCATATTTGCAGAACTAGATGTGGTGGTGTCACGTCTTCCTGGGGGAACGTATAAACCACTATTATCATTCTTGTTCTTCTAACTACCTTGGTCCTTGTTTCCAGATTTATCATAATAGTTCCGACCTTGGTTTCCTTGGGTATTACCTCGGAAACCCCCCTGATTGTTCAAGTAGTTGGCCTCTTCTTCTGAATCAGATTCGTCTCTTCCTTTTAACGCAATAGCTTTGACTTTTTCGGTCTTCCCTAATAATAAATGTTTTGTAAGAAGATCCACTTGTGATTTCATGTGCGCCATATCTTGATCACGTTCTTCTTCTCTTCTCCTTTGTTCAGCAGTCATGCCAATAGATATAGTAGGGCTTGCTACCTCAGAATCCCTGGTATGCCAAGCTCTACTTTGCTTCGTCATCCGATCTAGCATATTGCTTGCCTGCACAAAGGTGAGGTCCATAAATGATCCTCCAGCCGCATTATCCACCACTGGTTTAGTTATTGAATTCAAGGCTCTGTATAGTATCTCCATTACGTGGACATTGGTCATGTGATGGTTTGGGCACCTCATAAGCTTCGTTTTGAACCTCTCCCATGTTTCATAAAGAGCTTCGGTTGGAAGCTGCCGAAAGTTGCTAATTTCATCTCTTAATTGTGCTTTTTTGGATGGCGGAAAGAATCTTTCTAGGAAAGCGTCTCTCAATTGCCTCCAATTTGTAATAGAATCAGGAGTCAGCCCATTCAACCATAGAGTTGCCTCCCCAGACAGAGACGATGGAAAAAGGCATAATCGAATTGCATTCTGACCAACGCCAGGATTGTCAAACGACTTGCATGTATAAATAAAGTTGATCAGATGCATATTCGGATCATCGCCTGCTAGTCCACCAAATAATCCCTTCAGTTGCAATAACTGAATCATGGTGCTTGTGATGTTGAACTTGGCTTCGGGTGCCAATGGTGGAGGAATAATGGCTCCTGTGGCTCCGGCTCCATCAAGATCATCATCATCATCGTCGAAAGCTGGTTGCAAAGCTCGGCGTTCAGGCCTAAACCTAGCTTGACGATCTCTTCTGTTGGCAGGTGATGCGATCTCAGTAGCATGTTTGGGGTTTAGTAACTTGTCATCACCTAGGTCCTCGTCGTCAGGATTTATTGCTCACCCAGGGTTATCAATATTTTGTTGATGCACTTGAGCGGTGGCTAGAGCAGCTAGTCTCGCCTATTCCTGTTGAGCAGTCATCCTTTCAATTTCGTGTTGTGCCTCCATTCTACCAATACGTTGTGGTTCAGGATTGATAGGTAATAACGGTTGACCAAAACTTCGAGTATGGGACATGCACTGAATAAAAACCTGCAGAGAACAAAAACAAAAACTAAAAGTAAAAGTACGAGAATCTTTGACCAAAGGGTATAGTAATTATCACAAACTTAATTGACACTCGTATTCCCCGACAACGGCGCTAATTTTTGATAACGCTCAATCTATAGCTCTCGTAGGAGTGTAAAGCGGTCGTTGTCAAATATATAACCCAACTGGGTTGGGTATCGATCCCACAAAGAATAGCTTGGTCAACAAGTAAGCAAAGATTACTAGACTTTTAGTGCAAGTCTCGTAAAAAGGGGGGAGTTTTGTCGTGCAAGTAATGTAACCAAAGTAATAAGGTAAAAACAGAAAATAGCAAAGTAAAAAGAAAGAATGTTTAGTAAGATGTAAAACAATGAGAATTGAGAAGTTGGGGTTATGTCCACCTTATGAGTTGTACGTCTCTATTGGCTATGAGTTGTGCGGAATTCAGACATATATGTGCTTATACAGAATTGTATTCCATGATAATCCAAGCGTCTTTCGACCTAAACAAGGACTATTTCACTTTAACTCTTTCGAGCTTAAAGTGTATCTAACGGTACAAATTCTCCAAGAGGTTAATCCAGTTACAGCACTAACTTTTTAATTGGGGATGGGACCCTATTACCTTGACATTATCTCTTTTCCAGACATATAACATTTCTTTCGAACAAGTTAATGCTATACTGGCGTTATTCTATGCGTCTGCAGCCACAAGAATTTGCATTAAGATGAAGAGAATAATGATATAAGCAGCATACGTGTCACGAATTCACAAACTCATAGCAATAGATAGTATCTCATATGGCTTCCATAACCCCAACAGAGAAGTTTAGTTACCCATGAGTGCAAAGGAAATCACAATCGACATTATTATTATACCACAATAAAGATCTCATGTAGTAAAGTGTGGTAGGCGTTAGGCGTGATTTCTTTGCAAAGTAACGTTTCTCTTGTTGTGGAATTTAAGAATTGAGTAGATGAAAAATAATGTCAACAATGAATTAATAAATAAAATTGTTTTGATGGATGGATGGATGGTGGATGGATGGGAATTGATGGAATGGTGAATTGTGAGGAATGTATTAAAATCTCTAGCAAAATAGGGTATTTATAACACCCATATCCTATTCCTACTAAGCTACTGCATTACTTAACCCAATCCTACTAGGTTAATGTATCATTATCCTAATCCTAATAGGTTACTGCTAGTCCTCAAAGTCTTCAGTATTGCTGTTTTTGTCCAGGACAGATTTTCCATGCGCCACTTTTGCTCCTTGTCGCCCAAGCTTTGTTTTCCTCCTTTTGTGAAGCTTTCTTTGGCGTCAAGTAATCCATAAAATGCTGAATTCTGCATCATTTATACCTGAAAACTTGCTAATCATGTTCGTTAGCTCACTTACAGGAAAAAGGACTAAAAGTGCATGAATTATATAATTTGTCCTCAAAACTTAGCTAAAATATGGGTGAAATATAATGCTTTAGGCGTGTAAATTCCGCCTATCATCACTAGACACACCTTGGTGTTTTCTCAATGGCTTGAGCTACGCTGGGGATACTGAAACATGTCATCCACAGATGGAGGAAAGGGTGGACGCACCTTGGTGTTTGCTCACTGGTTTGAGCTGCGATAAAAATACTGTAGCATGTCAGCCGCAGATGGAGGGTAGGTTGGACCATCTGGTTAATGTATCACTATTTTGACCTGCATCTAGGGTGCTGCAATAGGTTAAGCATACTTCCAACATAAGTCAGGCACACATGACTCGCTCTACAACTTTTAACGTATGTTTGAACCTCAAATGGTCCCCCCTTTTTGTCCTCTCTTTAGAATATACTTGGAATCCTTTATAGGTGACTTGATACACCACTTTTTCACATTTTATCTTCCTTCTATTTAGATCAAACACTCACTTTTGATGAACTTGAATATGAAGATAACAATCTTCTCAAGAACACACTAAGAACATCCTATCTCAAAATGAGTTGAAAATTCTAACCTATGTACCTTTCAGCATTCTTAACTCATTTTATACATTATTTTGCTCAAATTCCTCACCTAACACTTCAAATCCTGCAACAGACCTTAAGCTTCTTCTTTTCAAATTCAAGCTTTGAATGATTGCATAAGGCTCAATTTCACTCTAATTTAGCTCAAATTTGGCATATGGGTTGTACTAGTGCTAGGGAATGAAAATCTAACACTAGAAACACAAGAAAAACACAAAATAAAAAACTCAAAAATTGACCTAAGACCTAAAACGTGAATATCACCTTTTTTGAGATTTTTTATTTTTCGAGATGACTAGACCCAAGATTGACTTCGTAGGAATAAAATCAAGCTCGGCTCTGATACCAAATGATACAAAATAAAACTACGACACTAGAAATAAATTACAAAAGAAAGTAAAGCCAATCAATAGAGAGATAGATAATTAGACAGAAGAAGGAGTAACTAAGAACAAAAGGATATATACTATCTTAATACCATCAATTACAACTAATTCAAACACCTATTCCTACGGTGTCCAAGAGGGAGATAAATGCCCTCTAAATCAACATTTCTAAAACCAAAGTTTTCTAACACTCTTGCTTAATTGAGAAACATTCATCAATAATCTAGCCAAACTATGAGAATGAGCTAGCCTCCAAAGTATTTATAATTTAGGCTAATTATTATAATTTTAGGGCCCAACAGTGACCCAATTGCAAAGAAAAGGCCTAGTAGGGGTTGTTTTGATCCACTCTTGAATTATTATAGCGGATGAAAAGTGAATCCAAAATGCCTTGGGTGCAAGTCCTCTCCAAGGGGCTTTCTAGCCCCATTTTACCTTCCCTTGCTTTCTCTAATGATTGTTGGACCAATGTGAGTGTGATCATCAACAAATGAAAATCTTTTGATGATAAGGAGGCTTCTTCAAGTACCTTCCACTTCATGAACAATCCTTGTATCCTTTGAATCTCCCGAGCTTTACTTAGTGAATGGCTTAGAGTTAATCTGGATTGTATCATTAGTTACCATGAAAATAGAAGAACTATTGAAGTTATGCCCCAGATAAATCACAAAATAGAAATTTTTATTATAATATATCTATATGGATTTGATATTTTTATGGTAGTAGAAATTGTTTAAAGATCTAGCAAAAAAAAAAAAGAAAGAAAATCATATTTTTCTCATACCAAAAATTAATTTTCAAACCATGAATATGATGACTACTATGACGTGTAAGTTTTTTTCCGACTATTTTGATCAAAAAATAAAATTTTTGATTTGTTTGTATTATTTGAAGATCTAACAAAATAAGAAGAAATCATGTTTTTTAGCAAGAACTAAACATATCAAAGAACCGAAAATCAATTTACAAATCATGAGAATAACGGCTACTATAAAGTGTAAGTTCCTTTTTTCTATTCTTTTGATCGAAATATAGAAATTTGATCTATTTGTCTAAAAAAAAATCACTAGAATATATCTATATGGATTTGATCTTTTTACGTCAATACAAATTACTAAAAGATCTAACAAAAGAAGAGCAAGATTATATGTTTTTTTGAAAGAGCTCCGCATACCGAGAATCAAAATTCAATTTACAAACTGTGATAATGATGGCTTTTATGAAGTGTAGGTTTTTTTGTCAACTCTATTAATTTTTCAAAGGAAGAACTTCTTACAGAACTTGGAGAGATGTAAGTTTTTCTTTTATAGTTTTTTATTTACAAAGAATGAGAAGTATGGAGTATTAAAATGATAAAGTGATTTTAAAAAGAATTTATGATTTTTTATTTTAAAATAAATAATTATTTTAGTGTATTAATTGGAGAAGAATGGTGAGACAGATTGCAAAATTAATTTTTTTTTTATAAATGTATTACCATACATAGTAAATGTCTATTTATGAAAAAGTTAGAAACTTCAAATTTTGGTATAAAGTTAGTATTTTCATATAAATAAAGGGGTTTTCTTTCATTATAATAAACCCCTCAAGAAATCTTTAAGAGAAATAAGAATTAATATCTCTTCTCTCTCCATTCTTCTTGTTCTTACTTTATATTTCATACCGTGTTATCATCACGAGTCTCTAACCTAGAGTTTATGCTCATGAGAAAATAAAAAATTGGATGATGTTTGGTAGACTGCAGAGGTAAGTCTTGTTACACTTTGACCACTGCAAAGCATGTTAGTCCACGAACTATGAAAATTTGTATCAAATGGTTTAGTTCTTTAATATTATTTTTCTTTTGCTATTAACTATATAATAATATTGGATATTTAGTCTTATTATATTATGGCATAGCACATTTTTATGGATAAGACATCGAGTTATAGTTCCGATGCACCATGATGATAAGATATTGGGTTCAACTCCCATGGATTTATGCCTAAGATGCCTTTATTTAGATAAGATGTTGAGTTTGAATCTCAATGCACAGTATTGATGATGTAATGATAGTTGTCATGACTCGAGGTTGTCCCTTAGTCATAACACGGTGCTTAGAACCATAAGTGATCCCAAACTAACACATGTATTGGCATACTTCTTGAGCAACTGATTATATTATATGTACAAACTAAAGTTACTGAGCAGAAGTATGATCATGAGAAAATTTGAATGTATGAATTATTGATCAAGTTTAAAATAGGATAAAATTAAAGAAAGAACTTGAAATTTCATGAATAACTCTGACCGGCTAGATATGAAGCCTCTACTATACTGACTATAGGTAGCTGGGACATGCCTACAACTACCACTAATTAATACATATGGATAATCAAATACAACAAATGAATTACAATGGCTAGGAGTCTCCAAAAAAGAGAACTCATCACCTGCTAGCTGAATGCTTAGAATTGTATGACTCTGGGTGGATTACATCTGGTACCTATATTATGAAGGAATGTAGCCACAAATTCATATAAGTGGTCAGTACTTTAGGATGTATGAGTATATAAGGATACGCACTAAATCATGAAAGTATTTAAAAATGCTTTAAAATTGAGGACATAAGTTATTTGCTAAAACATACATTTAAGACATGGCTATACTTGAAAACTATAAGTCATAGTGAGATTTAGAAATCCTTAGCTGAAAATAATTCTGTAAGCTGGGAAACGGTAGAAACATGAATCACTGTATGTAAATATAATGTAAAGCTGAACATGCTATAAAATTGAACTGAGGATAATGTATGGATGCTGAGCTTGGAAACATAAACATGTAAAACTAAAAATGCAATACCATGTATAGCATGTACTAACATTATAATACCTCGGGAATTTAACCCTTACGAAATTTCTAAAGTTTTGGACTTACTGGACTTGTTATGACTCAAGGGTACCATTCGTACCCTTGAATACGAGTTAGGGGCTGTCTTGAGGGTACACTCGTACCCTAGGCATTATGGTTGGCTTGGTTACTACCCAAGATATGACTCACTAGGGTACAAATCGTATAAGAAGTATGAGTAGTGTAAGGCAAATCGTATGGTGCTTGTTTGAGTTGTCTTGTGGAATCTGCCCTAGGTACGGTTGGTGGGTACGACTGAGTGTACTACTCATACCCTTAGATACGAGTTAAGGAGGTGTGTGTATTATAGAAACCATTAGGTAGGGTCTTGGAATAGTCTTGGGTACAAGTTGGGGTACCACTCGTACCCTAGGATACAGATGGTAAGTACAAGTCGTACCCAACTTTGTGGCTTGTTTTAATTTTAAGTCAAGGGTAGTCTGAACATTTCCTACTTCAATACACTTATTTCCTCATGTTATATAACTGTTGTTGTCCTTCCATAAAACTTGTTAAAAGATTAAAACACTTCAAATACTCTCTAAAACACTCTCCTAAAGATTAGAGGGTAGGGTTTCTTCATGTGTTCTTCAAAGGTCTCAAAGGTCGAGATTTCTTCCATGAATCTTCTTGTATAAGGCATGTACTCCTTCCCTTATTGTTATTTCCAACTAAAGGCATATGTATTATTTCTTAAACATTGATTTACGAATCATAAATGGTGATTTTCGATATATATGTTGAGGGTCTTAATGCATATTGTTTGGTATTGGTTTAAACTATGTTTAAACATATTTTTGGTAATGGTTTGAATATGTGGTTATTGGTTGGTAATGGTTTAACAAATGGGTCTTGAGAAACCCTAATTATAGTGGTTTATGTATTTGTTTAGGTCTTGGTAAAGGTATGCCCTCAACATTTTTGATAAAATGCCTTAAAGAATGTTTTCACTCTATTATTGAGCTTTTATTAGAACTGTTGCAGGGTTTGTCTTGGTAATGGAACCTTAAATGTATTTGTATAGTTTTGTTTGGTTTAAATAATATAAATTCTTTAAATGTTTGGCATGGTCTAAAATGGTTTGGAAATGGTATAAATGGTGTACATGGTTTGGAAGGATTAAATGGTAAAGCCTTGGTCGCTATGAAATTGGTTATGATTATGGGGTACATGAAATACCCCAAGTGGTTTACTATGGTAAATGGAAGGGCACTTGAAAGTCCCCTGAAACCTATATATGGTTGGATATGGATAGTGCTTGCAAGTATGGCCAGTATGACATACCACCACTAAATGGCCTTGGTTAATAAATAGTAAATGGATTGGTTAGTTTCTTGGTAATGGTTTTAATTGGGAAATAATGGTAGGATGTGTAGCAAAGCCATGGAAGGTGCAGGTCTCGGGGGAAAAAACTAGAAACCCATATTTGCCGATATGAGGTTTGGTCTTGGTGACCATGTGCATGATGTCACACTATATTTTGGGGGATGTACTAGTCATCCCAGGTTATCTTCCCTAGTCGTGTGGCTTCATGCACTGAGGCCCTTTCAGTAGGGGAGATGAACCCATAAAGCCCATGGGTGGTTTAGGATGGCAGAGCAACACAGCCCAAGTAAAGGTTTTGAAGGCATGCTAAACCCGATTCCCTTTCCAGACATAGTTATATGTATATATATGGTTGTATACATTATGGATGGTGTTACTTGTCTTTGTAAATAGCATTATTTATCCTTATCTTGAGTTCATACTAGTGTTTACCCACTAACCCATCTTCGAGCGGCTGTATAGCCCTACAGGGACCGACCATTCTACTTCTCCTGCCTAGTGATCAAATTCTGGGAAAGTCAATGTTGGACTGAAGTGGTGAGCTTCCATAGCTTGGAAGGCATCTATTTCATGTCATAGGTTACTTTGCATATTTTTTGTCTTTCATAGACTTTGGTTTTGGCTATGATTGGGTCATGTCCTAACTAGGTACTTTTTGGTGGGTCTAGAGTCTTTGTATAGACAACTGTGGACTTGGTTATGGTATGGATTTGTTATAGTTCATATATATACATACATTGGCTTATTATCATGATATTGGCTTACGGTTTCCGCATTGGTTTGGGTTTTTTGGACTTGGTTGGGTTGGTCTTAGATATAGAATTATCCCAGAGTAACCACATAGGTGAATACGCTATCTTGTTATATGTTAGGACATACTCTGACTCAAGGTATGCGTTTAGTAGTCGGGTTTCGTAATGGGGTTAGTTTCCAATCCTGGTTGGGATTGGGATTGCCCATTACGATAAGGCCTTGGTTCAGGTCATGTTAAACATGATCTTAGTAATTGAATAAATGATATCTAAATAACTGAAATAATCTATAAGAAGATTGAATAAATACTGAAATTTTACCACTTGGTCAAGAAAACCTGAACTGAGATACACAGAGTACTGAATGAAACCATGGGAGATATCATGTAGCAAACATAAACCGTGTAAGATATTATGGAGTCCAATGTCTGACCCATATTGAGGAGGGTTGTTCTATCCTTTCCATCGGAGTAGAACCTGAACTGGAGTTATCACTAAACTGAGCCCATATTGGTCAAGGGGAACACTCTCTGGCGAGACCTCTAAACCTACGGTGGCATGTAGTTTCTGGTAAATAGGATGTGCTAAACCCAGACATCCTTCTTGGTGCTAAATCCTACTCCGATCTTAAAGACACTGAAACATTAACTGGTACATGCACTGATAACTGATAAGCTTTTGTCATGATATTTTGAAAACAATAATGCATACTGAGTCTAAAGTAATCATAAACATATAAACTGATAGTGTTCATCCTGGTCATAAAAAAACTGAGTATAACTATAAAATCATGAGTTGACTGACTTATTACTTGGAAGGTCTAAAACATAAATAAACACATAGGTATCAGGTGTTCATAATCTGCCAACGCTAAATGATTAAAAAATTTGAGAACAACACTTGAAACAATGACATAAAGTCCCAATTCAAAGACTCAAAATGTAATATGTGTCACCAAACTGATAAAGTCCATTAATTTGAATATGTGAATGTATTAAGCTCGAGAGAATAGCAATTTTAGATTATTTAATTCATGGTTCGATAATTTGACATGAGAGAAATTGAATATGACATGAGTAGTTGAAATTCAAAGAATAAAGTAATCTAATTTTCATGGGGAAAATATTTTGACATGGCTTTAATTCAAATTTCTAAGGTGACATGGATTAAATTCATGATTTACATGGATAATTTCATAAAAGAAGATTAAAAATCCATACTTGAACAAAAAGGGAATTTTTGGGACTCAATTGTTGGAAGGAACCCATTGATTAATACCTCACATACCTGGACTTGTTGATTTCTTGAAGGAACATTTGAGTTGGGAACCCTTGAAATGAATTGTTGAGAGAAACCTTTGTTTGGGTGTTCTTGAGAGCTTGTGATGAAGATAAAATTGATTGTTCTTGGAGAAATTTTGATGTTGTAATTAAGAATGAGGGATTTAGGATTATTTTGGATTTTTATTCATCCTTAACAAAGCTTAAACGACGTAGTTTTGAGGTTAAAAAAGAGGTAAAAGACCAAAAAACCCCTTAGGAACTGTCTGGAAATATCCTAGAATCCGTCCCGATGAGTTTAGCCACGACTTGTAAGATCTGGGTACGAGTCGTTTCTTGAGTCATCACTAGGAACCCAAATTTTGACCCCTACTATTGTGTTTATGACTCCTCTTGGCAACTCCTAGGGTCTTCTTATGAGTCGTCATCAGAAGTCGTAACCACTGGCAGCTTTGATAGTGCTTTAGTAAGTTAGCCATAACTTTTCACCCTCCTATTGGATTAAGGAAAAATTAGTATAGTTGGAAAGATAATTCAATTATCTATCTATTTATGAGTATTGAGATAAAAAATTCTTTGTAGAACAAACGTCATGCTCATTTATAGATGACTATAGTTATATACATCCTAAGAATTCAGTCGCTAAGAAATGTTTTGACTTGTTTATAAGCTTGGGACTATTTGGGGTATTAATATATGCCTAAGACACTTGTAAAAATACCAAAACAAGAGTCTTGATTCTTTAACATTTTACTGGTCAGGCTACGAGTCTTCATGACTACTCGTAATGTCTTGATACGAGTCGTATGATGGACTCATAACCACTGGGTTAAAATTTATTTTTGGATTACATACTTCTGTGACATAAGGTCTGATTAGGGGCCATCACATGAGTCGTAACCACTGCACCTGATTGAAACTTAAAGGGAAAAGTGTATAACTTCTTTCCACGATATCAGATCGAGATGAGACTTGCGGTGTTGGAAAGCTAACTTCATGCGCTATCTTTTGAGAGGTTTAGAGCATTAAAACTCAGGGTATTACAATATCTTCCCCTTGGGATCATTCACCCCAAATGATACTGACTTGGCTAAAATACTAAGTAAAGGCTGAGATGATGCACTGAACACTTACGAGCTAAATCATGACTTAATATCAAAATCTGAAAATGTTGTATGATGCATGGACTGAGCTAAATTCATGAATGCATGCTGCGACAACTTAAAAATTTGGGAACCCATTGGTACCATTTGGCTGAATTCTAAAGTTGGATAACTAACATAATACTTATTTCTGAATCTAGATATCCTTTATGGTTATGATTGATTTAGACTAGAAGTAAGGGCTCAATTGAATTAGCAATTTGCATGAATATGAATAAATTACCTTATGGAATAGGCATATTCATAAAAATTTGGATAGTAAGACTAGATGAAAATATGGAATATCATAGAAGCTTATATGTATGCTTGGTAAATTGAATTGCTGGTTATACAGACTGACTCATACTGAAAGTTGATAGCTTAACTGAAGTATTCTTGGAATGAACAAATATTTAGAACTATAAAGTAATATCTGATGACATGAGATTTCTAAGAGTTACTTGAAAAGGAATATTTGCTACATCTAGTACTCCTTGTCAGAGGTTCTAATAACATTAGGGAGGAAGGAATTTTGGGCATGGTCTAAGAGAGATATCTGAATAAAGAATCATAACATGGACACAACTCTAAAACATGGAATATAGGCATGTAAAAAAAAAGCTGGGATGGAACTATTATGCCTTAGGCAATGCAACTGCTAACTTTCAAGCTTAGCCACACTTCTCAAATACTCCCTTAACTAAACTTTATGTGACGCCACTTTTAATCTCCATATGGATACTGATAACTCCTTAAACCAAAGTCTAAGATGAACTAAATTCTCTCACTATTTTCAAGCTTAACTCAAAGTCACAAGGTACCACTCATAACACCATAATATTAGTCTAAACCACAGATTCAATATCCTACACCATAATATTAGTCTAAACCACAGATTCAATATCCTATGTATTTTCAGAGCTCTCATCTCAAGAATAATATTTCTTACCATTTCCACAACTAAATTTAACATCTTTTTAGAATTCACTAGCGTACAATGCATTTACTTACTTACATACCAATATGACATTCAGGCCTATCATTTTTACCACATAAGAACTTCTAGGAAACCAAGCCACTTAGGTTTTTTTCCATATTCTCTAATATCTCTATCAATAACAACTGTAATGCACTATCCCCAAGATGACACGCCTAGAATTCTCAATCAACTATAACATCTATCAAAAACCTTACCTCAACCTTCCTTCATACTTATAGCCTTAGATAAAATAAGCATGCAACAATCCTTCCTACTAAGGAATGTTTACTCTGTCCCATCTAAATTATTGTTCATCACTATTGTTATTTCATAAGGAGAGGTTACTGAAAGGTTAGAACATGAGGACCTGGAGCATGAAAGGTTATCATAGTCTTGAAACTTAACTTAGGCTTGAGGAATAGAATATCAAAGACATAAATTCATTAAAGAGATCAAAACTGAGGACATCCATGACATAATCTGAAGTTTCACTGATTATTAAGAGTGTAGCATGAGTATCTGGAACTTAACATACTGTAAAGCATGAGTACATGAGTCATGAGTTGCATGGCCTGAGTTTGGAGTCACAAAAATTCATGGAATATAATTTGTATTGCTGAGTGAACTGAAACTCTTTATAGTAGGAACTGGGAGTTTACATAATTTCATGGAAAGTGCATAAAATGAGATATGATCATAGAGATGACATATAAGGCATGAGTAGATGTCGTGATGACTGAAGTACAAAAATTTACACTGAGATAAGAATGCATCGGGTATTTTCCTGCACTACTACTGTTCTACAACACACTGACATCACTACTAGAATCTAAGGGCATGACTTGATACCTTGTTGTATCATATCCACCTTAGCTTTAAGCCATCATTCTAAGTCTGTAGACCCCTTTAATAAAATTTATACCAAATTGAAACCACTTTACTCTAGAGACCCAGATATAACAATACATAAATAATAAAATCACCCTAAAAGACTACACCTGAAAGTGTAAAAACCCACTTCTAATACTTCCTTCTAAGATAGAACTCTTAACTTTCTATAGCCCCAATAGTCATCATATAATAACTTAAACACTTACTAACTTAGAATTTTCGAGAGTGTCACCATACCTCGAGTTCACACCATCTAGAATTTCAAACATTTTTTTCTATTAGATTAATCATCCATAATTCAAACTTAGATTCTAACACTTAACATGGATATTCCCAATCTTTTAACAAACTATATTAATTTCATTCTTGAACACTCCCTTATATATACTATCCTTAGCTTCAACAATTATCACATACTTACACCCTTCTTGATAACATACTTGCCTTACTAATTACATAATCTGCCTCTTTTTCTTCATAGCTTACTAATATAAAAAAACTTATATTTTTCCCTAAATCATGAGAATTACCATTATACCAATATACCCAACATCATCAACCTATAACCCATAACTTTGCTAGTAAGAAAATTGTATACTACATAACTAGCCTCATTCGTACTTAGCAACTCAAGGATACTATCTAAGCACACACACACTGTAAAAATTTAGAAATAATACGATCCCATATCACCTTGGGTACACCTCTAGATCATACCCACATCATCATACTTAATTTCAAATAAAAAACATAAATTTTTGCATACATTATTTCAAGCCTACTGGCTCACCTTTCATACAACTAGCCCTATGGATACATAATCTACTAAATCTCGATAAACATTATCCCCACTTTACTGCTTCTAAACTTCTGTGTTCATGCTTTCTAACTCGAAGTCATATCTATTATGGGATTCTGAGAAGGGATCTAGGGCACATATGACTTTGTCTTAACACATAATTTTCATGAGAATGAATGAAATCTTTCAAACTTTAAACATCAAGGCACTGATGGGATCATTTTTAGCCCATATGTAATCCCATAACTATTTGTGGGGACTGTTTGAAAAAAGTCTATGTATAGGAATTTAAGCTTGGCTATTTCTGTTTCATCAAAAATAAGGTAGAGTTGACATGAACGGAGTAACGTAAGAATCTGCATAAGTTTCTTAGAGAACATCTCTATTGCATGATTTGAGATATGAAAGAAGAAAAATATTTCTTAAATGCTCTGTAGACTCTAGAAGAAAAATAAAGGCATCTCTATTCCATTCTGTAAGACTTTACTTAACATGGCTTCATAGACACCCTAGGCCACTTGAACCTTGTGATCTGATACCAAGATTGTCATGACCTGAGGCTGCCCCCTAGTTGTAACATGGTGCTTAGAACTACAAGTGATCCCAAGTTAAACCATGTACTGGCATACTGCTTGAGAAACTAATTATATTATATATAAAAGCTAATGTTACTGAGCGGAAGAATAATCTTGAGAAAATCTTAATGTATGAATTACTGATTAGGTTTATAATAGGATAAAACTGAAGAAAGAAATTGAAATTTCATGAATAACTCTAGCTGACTATCTATGAAGCCTCTACTATACTGATTATAGGTAGTCGGAACATACCTCCAACTACCACTAATCAATATATATGCATAATCAAATACAACAAATAAACTGCAATGGATGAAAATACCTAAAATAAGAGAACTCATCACCTGCTGGTTGAATACTAAGAACTGTCTGACCTTGGGGTGTGGAATACATCTGGTACCTACATTATGAAGGAATGCAACCACAAACGTATATATGTGGTCAGTACTTTGGAATGCACTAAGTATATGGGCACATGCACTAAACCATGGAAGTGTTTAAAATATTCTTTAAAATTGAGGACATAAGTTATTTGCTGAAACATACATTTCAAATGTGGCTACACATGAAAACTGTAAGTTATAGTAAGATTTATAAATCATTAGCTGAAAATAATTTTGTGAGCTGGGAAGCGGTAGAAACATGAATCACTTTATGTAAACCTAATGTAAAGATGAATATTCTATAAAACTAAACTAAGGATCATGTATGGATGCTAAGCATTAAAACATGAACATGTAAAACTAAAAATGCAAGGCCAAGTATAGCATGTACTAACATGATCTTAATAACTGAATAACTGATATCTAAATAACTAAAATAATTTATATACATTCTAAATAAATACTAAAATCTTGCCACTTATTCAAGCAAACCCAAACTGAGATACGTGAAGGAATGACTGAAACTGTGGTGCTATCATGTAACCAACATAAACCATGTGAGCTATCATAGAGTCCAACGTCTGATCCAAATTGAGGAGGGTTGTTCTATCCTTACCATAGGAGTAGAACCTAAACTGGACTGATGACTAAAATGAGCCCATATTGGGCAAGAAGGGAAACTCTCTGGTAAGGTCCCTAAACCTATGGTGGAACATGGTTTCTAAGATGTACGATGCACTGAACCCATACTTCCGTCTCGATGATGAATCCCACTTCCAACTAAAATACACTAAAACACTAACTGGTACATGCACTGATAACTGACAAGCTTAGGTCATGATATTTTGAAAACAATAGTGTGTGCAGAGTCTAAAGTAATCATAAACATGTAAACTGATAGTGTTCATCATGGTCATAACAAACTGATTATAACTATAAAATCATGAGTTGACTGATATATTACTTGGAAGGTCTGAAGTATAAATAAACACATAGTTATCCGGTGTTCATAATCCTCTGGCACTAAATGATTACAAAATTCAAGAATAATACTTGAAACAGTGAAATAAAGTCCTAATTCAAATACCCAAAACATAATATGTGTCACCAAATTGATAAATTCTATGAATTTAAATATATGAAAATATTAAACTCGAGAGTAAGAAAATTTCACTAGGTTTAATTCATAATTTGATAAGTTGACATGGCAGCAATTAAATATGACATGAATAGTTGAAATTCAAAGCATGAAGTACTCTAAATCATGGGGAAAACATGTTTACATGGCTTGAATTCAAATTTCTAAGGTGACATAAATTTAATTCATGATTACATGGATATCATAAAAGAAGATTAAAAATTCACCTTTGAACTAAAAATAAAATATTTAGGACTCAATGGGTGGAAGGAAGCCATTGATGAATATCTCAAAAACTTGGACTTATTGATTTCTTGAAGGAACATTTGAGTTGGGAACCCTTGAAAATAAATTGTTGAGAGAAACCCTTGTTTTGGTGTTCTTGAGAGCTTGTGAGGAAGAGGAAATCGCTTGTTCTTGGAGAAATTTTGGTATTGTAATTGAGAATGAGGGATTTAGGGTTATTTTGGCTTTCTATTCAACCTAAACACATAGTTTTGGGGTAAAAAGAGTGGGAAAAGATCAAAAACCCCTTAGGAACCGTCTGGAAATATCCTGGAAGCCGTCCCGACGAGTTTGGACATGAATCGTAAGATCTGGGTATGAGTCATATCTTGAGTCACCATCAGGAACCCGGATTTTGACCCCTAATGTCGTGGTTACGACTCCTCCTAACAAATCCTATGGTCTGCTTACGTGTTGTCATCAGGAGTCATAACCACTGGCAGCTTTGACAGTGCTTCAGTTATTTGGCCATAACTTCTCACCCTGATGCCGGATTAAGGTAAAATTTATACCGTTGGAAATATAATACAATTATCTATCTGTTGGTGGATCTTGAACTCAAAAATTCTTCGTAGAATAAAAGTTTTGCTCATTTGAAGATGACTATAATTATATACATCCCAAGAATTTAATCACTATGTTTTGACTTGTCTATAAGCTTGGAGTTGTTTACGGTCTTAATATTTTTCTAATACACTTTTAAAATGAAAAAAACATGATTCTTTATTCTTAAACCTTTTATTGGTCATTCTACAAGTCTTCATGATGATTCATAATATCTGGATACGAGCTGTATGGTGGACTCGTAACCACTGGGTTGAATTTTTATTTGGATTGCATACTATTGTGACTATGATTACTCATAATGACTCGTAAGGTCTGATTACAAGTCTTCACATAACTCGTAACCACTGCAACTGATTGACACTTAAAGGGAAAAGTATATAACTTCTTTCCACAATATCATATCAAGGCGAGACTTGTATCATTGGAAAACTATTTTTATGGGCTATCTTTTGAGAGGTTTAGAATATTAAAACTTGGGGTATTACAATAGATAAGAAAATATAATATATTTTGTTGAAAATTCATGAGACATGACCCATTGGATATGCTTCACTCTCTAATATGAATGTGGGTGCAGTGCATAATATGTTTGAAAGAAGACAAGTGACTGAATGTACGAATATAAGTGTAGAGGAAAAATATGATGATAATCATAAAAAAGTGATGCTATTTTCATACTCTTATTATGATTGTAAGATATGTTATAGAAAAAACTTCTCTACAACCATACGTATACCTCAGTTTACCCCTGAAATAGCAATATCTTAAAAGTGGTTATAAGTTATCATAATTTGATGTGCTTAAGGCATGATTATATTTTATTCATGGAGAATGAGAATTTCAATTGTTATAAATGCAGATCTATACCCTGGGGTGAATGTAACTATATTTAGTAAAACTTATAAATTCGAACGTGTTCTTGATTGTAAAGATGTCACAATATAACTACTAGAAATTACACCTATGGTAACGGTTCAAAAACTATTGCAAGATATATAATAACCATTGCCATATCTCTGCCACAACGGTCAAGCATGTGTCCTATATGCAAGCGTTGTAATAGAGATATGGCAATGGTTAATGCAATGGTTGGTAGAAACCATCGTCATAGAATAACCTATAGCAACAGTTATTTTTCTCTTATTGGGATACCTCTTTTCACCTATAACGTCGGTTCATAACTGTTGAAATAGATGTTATCGCAACGATGTTAAATCGTTAAAATACAATCTATTTCGATGGTTGTTTATTCTATTACAACGGTTTTTGCCTGTCTATTGCTATTATTTTTAAAGCCTATTGCAATGATTTTTTATTCTGTTGCAATGTTTTTTTACTACCTGTTGCAATTATTTCACTAACCTATTGCAATAGTTTTTTAGTCTCTTACAACGGTTGTTTATTACATATTGCAATGGTTTTGTTGATCTTTTCCAATAGTTTTTGACTACCTACTGCAACAATTTCTAATACTATTTCAATGGTTTATTGATATATTACAACGATTATTGCCAAATGTTGTAACTAGATCAAATAGCAATTGCAACGATTTATATAAAATAGTCACCCATATTACAAAGTAATATTTACATATATAATAAATAATTATATACATATCACAAAATAAAATCATTCATTAATAATCACATAATAAAAAATATGCAACAAAGTAGTAATCTAAATTTAAAAGCAAAATGTTAATTAAGTACCCAAATGATTAGTTAAGTTTTTACATAGTATCAAGTTTGAGTCACGATAAGTTTCAAGAAATTCAATATCAAAAAATATTGATATTAGAGCATCTATCAACCATCCCAAAATCTTCTTAAGTGAGGTCAATGTCTTCATCACTTTCTTTATCTCTTTCTTCATTTTAGACACCTACAAAAAAAAAGAATAAAAAATCTAAATTACTATTAAATATTTAAGAAAGTATGACATAGCATATTAAAAGAGAACACAGTACTATAATAATCTCATTGCAAGAAATTACATATAAAATAATCACAAAAACAGATAACGAGAAACTCTCAAAGACTAACCAAACTAACCAGACAAACACGCATTGTAAAATATTTTTCCTTGGCAGCAACCACAGAACCAGAATATGTGAGTATGAACATGATCACTATAAAAAGAACCCAACTATGACTTAGTCACATACATTTAAAGACCACTGTCAGATTAGATGGCTTAATCTTGACATATCGAGCCACGAATAACTCAGTCAGGATGACAACAAAACTTGGTATGATCTACTTCCAGGGTATAAACAAGATTAGCACATAATTCAATACATTTAGTTTATTATTTCCCCTATCTTTAATTTCTAGTGGGCCAAGGTTTACATTAGGATCAAGACAGAAGTGATGTAATGACACAAAAATTGAACCCCTAATATGAAAGATCTAATAGGTTTCAGTATCTATAACTTTCTCTATAATGGTTAGTAGTTAATGACTATATAAGACCCAAGCAAAAAGAAAAGATGACTAGCTTGATATGTCAAATAAAGAGGATGAAAGGATCCTACTCAGATCAAACATGGATATGATCTCTATTCTAAAGATGATAGAATCAAGCTCAAGTAATAATTCTAAGACTTAAAAAACTAATTAGCCGAGAAACTTACTGCAAATCAAGGCATCCAAAATAAAAGTAAATAAATACAAGTCCAAACTTTAGAAAAAAAGAAAGAAGCAAAAGATAAATCATGCATTGCATCAGTTAGTGCAAACTGGTAGTAAAAGAGTGGAAAATAAAATTCCATCTACATTATATTACTCAGTTTATAGTAAATCTGGTAATGTTTTACTTCACTAATTGTTCGCTTTTGTAACTCTGCAAAAAATTATTATGTGAAGCAATAAAATCCAATGAAGTGTGTTTGTGAATGCAACTTTTGAATCCATGATTGTGAAGTCACCCTAGAAAATAGAAGATGACTTACAAGCTAACAATTAGCATGGCCCACATAACTATTACTATTTGTGTTTCACATAAGGATAGGTGTAGCACCTGATTTATTTTGTCAGAGACTACCCTTAATATACTATTACATCTTAATAATAGAAATACTTAGAAATGTTACGTTAGAAAAAATAAGTTTCGAGTTCGTAAAAAATTTGTGTTTCTGAGGTTTGGATTAATTTCTTTAAAGATAGAGTGGAACACTATTCCGTAATACTAGCAAACAAAATTATACAACTTCAGCAAATTCAACAAATGAACCAGATTAAAACCTTATAAAACTTTTTTTCAAATAATTATTCCCCTCTATTAATTACTCAATTCACATAACAATTAAAACCCTACACTACTTTGTACTACTAAATAAGAAAATCTTTGATTCCCTTTATTTAAAGTTCAAAACTTTTAAGCAATTATATGTATCTTTCATTTATGAAATATGACATATATAACAAAAGTAAATAACTGAAAGACGGATTTAAAAGAGTAAGATTCTTATTTGATTCTATTTTTAAGGTAATGACTTAAAAGTAAGACATATTGAGGCCATCACATTAACAGAAGAAGAAAAAAGATGATCAGTAATATCTAAAGATGAGTTAATAACATCTCTTTGAGCATTGATTTTGTCCTGCATTTGTTTTTATATCCCCTCTTTTATTTCATCCAATCTCTTCTCTACTAGTTCATCAGTAATATCTGAAGAGGTTCTAGAATCGCTTTCTTTCTATTTCAAAATATACTTGCTAACTCGTATCCATATAGTATTACTTGACCAGGATGATCAGGCCACATAATAGCTGTGAATGCATTAGTTGATTGACTTTCATCTTTAATTTTTTGAGTTTCTACTCTCTCCATTTGAATCTACAAGTCAGATTCAAGAGCAAGTAAATTTAGTTGATTCAATATTTAAGGAAGAACAAATGATCTTAATCAATTTTGAGTTAGAAAATTTCATACTATTTTATTTGTAATATCTTCTGATGATTCCTTATATACTCGGTCAGGTTTCCTTCTTCTAGTAGCCACAAAGAATTTCCTATTTGACAAAGGTAGAGGTATGGACTGCGTACATCTTACCCCCCCCCCCAGACCCCACTAGGTGGGAATACACTGGGTTTGTTGTTGTTGTTGTAGTTATATGCAAATCAACATTAAAATATTTCCAAGTAAATTCAATAAATTCATAATAACAATATGACAATACATCAAAACTCACAGATTGGAGCAAAACTTGTTTTGCTAATATTGTGTGGATAATTAAACTTTTTCCAATTTTCTTTGTTGGTGATGGACGTATCTTGCAAGATAATATTTATGAATAAGTTTTTAATAAGAAGATTTAGGTAGTGAAGGGTTAAGCATACAGAGTTTAATGCCTTATATTGAAAGAAAGAATAACATAAAAAGGAAGGCCAAGCGTTATGAATTTAGTAATAAATGCATGCTAACAATAATATAATAGTTGTGCATATTGATATCATACCTTAGCTTCTTTGGAGTTCTAATATTTAAGAATATCCTTAAATACATATTCTGAAACAGTGTTAGGCTTATTTGTCCTTCGAATTTTATCATTGGTGTAGGAATAAAAGTGTTTTTTTTTAAATCTATCCTTATACCCTCTAAATACAGAATTATTTGTACCATAGCCCAATTTTTTCTATTGTTGGGAATGTCATATTTCTCCTATAATTTGCTTCAATTGGGTTAGTGCAAAAACTATGGAAAGCTTTCAAGTAGAAGTCAAAATATTGAGAACTTAGAACCTGGATATAGCTCCACATATTATCGTGTGACTTCAAATTTATCCAACTAACATTAAGAGGACAAAATATCCCATTTCTGACCAATGTTCCAAGGAAGTTACCAAACTCAGTGACTGTTGCTATAGTTGGACTAATAGGTTTCCTCAACTCATTTAGCACTATCAGTTGATGGGCAGTTCATCCATGTAATATTTTTATTTGTGTAGCACCTAATTTTCTTTTGTTAATTAAAGGGCCTGCAATAATATGAACAATAAAATTACTGGAATGCAGATAATTTTAGAATAGTATAAACTAAAACATATATATTCTTACCTTCTCTAGGTTGTTCATTTTCCTTAAAATAAGGAAGTTATGACTGATGTTACTACACTCGTTCAACTACTAGTTGCGATGCACGAGTGGTGGAATTTGGAAATTCTTATTGTACTTGCTCCTCTACTGGTGCTGTAGGAAAGATAGAATCATCAAACACCTGTTGCACTAGTTTTGGTACTTGAGATATAGCTGAAACATTGTTTGAATTCTCCTTCTACTTTTGATGTTTTTCATTCGCATTTATGTAGCCTGTATTCTTCTTATTCTTGTATTCTAGTATTTGCTTGTTTAGTAAAACTTCTAGTGATCTAGCTGAAACAAGGTTCTTAACTTTCTATGATCTCTTGAACACCCTTCTTGATTCATGATTGTTCAAGTCTCTGTAAGTTCATAAAATAAAATATCAAATAGGTTCATAGTAAGTACAGATAACACATTATCACTACAAATAACAAAAAGCAAAATCAATATTTCTAAATTAGACTTTCTACTTGTAATGACTTCCTGAAGGTTAATACCAAAATGAGAAAAATAATATTAAGGTACCTGATCAAATAACCAAGATATGACAAAAAAATTACAACATTAGCAACATAAACTAGCAGCATAAATAACAATGAAAGTACAACATTAGCAAAAGTACAACATTAGCAACTATAATACCCCTTACCTTTTTCTAGCTAATTTCATCTCAAGAATGTCTAGTATTAGCTTCTAAATTGAATAATGGTTATTACATGAGGAATTCTCAAGATTTTTCCTTTTTTCTTCATATGGAAAATTCAATAAGCTTTCCATCAATATAAGATTCGCCCAAATCCGATAACCGGATCAGAAGTTATGACTATTTGAAGTTCCCGTCGTAAAACAATGCCATATTAGTCAGTACCGCACCGTGCCACAAGAGAAAATGGCATTTGAAAAGTTCCAGTGGAGGTCTGCGATTATGGCGCATCGTGCTAGGGCCTAAATTCAGAATTATCCTTTTCCAGTGTCTTAGTGCGATTTCCTCCGTGTTGAGCCAAAGTTCCATATCGCAAAAGAAGAGGCAACGTGATGGTTCCGCGTAGCGCCATCCCTTAGTTTCCCAATTGTCAAATTGCAGTGACAAGGGGCGATAGGACTGCATCGCGCTAGGGGTTCAGTTCGGAAAAACTTTACTGAAATTAAACGATGTGTCCAGGGTTAAAAGGGTCAACTTCTCACCCCTATTTAAGCCTTTTAACACGTGATTCAGCCACTTTTTACTCAAAATATACTAGTTTCTCTCAAGAACAAGCTATGGTTTTCATAGAAGATCCAATTCTAAGAAAGTTTCACCAAAAATCTTCACAAAATCACGAACTAAGGTATGCATAGTGTTCATTCATGGACTCCTTTCGTCTATGAAGTCCAAGAATCCCTTTTCCAACTTCAAGTTATGAATTTTCTTTATGATTTCATGATTGGGCTGTTCTTGTTCATGTTGATAAATGAGAAATTAAATTCGAATCCATGCTAGGTGATAATTTCTATGTGGGTTTAATTATTAAAGATATAGGTTCATGCAAACCTATGACTAAACCCTTGAATGATGAAATTAGAATGTGACCATGATGTTTAATTATTGTACAATGATGTTTACATGTACCATGCCTATAATATGTTTGATTTAATGCCTAAATAAAAGAAAAGCGCCCAAATAGCATGTTTTCATAAAATCCCCATGTATGTACAAGCTTATGCCTATCACATGTTTGATGAAATGCTTCAGTAAATGCATTATGGTGATTATTATATATTCAAGCAAGTCATGCTTTGTCAGTTTTCTTCTATCAAGTCCTGGGGGTACTGTACCTAAAAAATTAGTTGTGTGCTTAGTGCCAGTCATATTTTCATAATACTCTCAATCAAGCTACGATTCTTACACTTCGGACAGTCTTATAACTCAGGAAATCTCCATGATCTCATGAACTCAGCCAATTGTCAAATATCAGTAGTATTCCGTCAGTCAACAAAATTTAGTTAAATCAGTCCATGTTCAGTTCAGTAAATCATGTTCAGTGTCTATTCAGATTGGAGTAGAAATTAGAACCGAGTGAACCCAAGGATAGGAACTCACCTGTTATATGAGGGTGTGATTCTTGGAAGCAATCCTTGTATTCAAGAACTATGTAGCCAGCACAGGTTGAGACATCATAGCCTGCTATATGAGGGTAGATAAAGTGGCTTAACTTGATATATAAGGGTTCCCACCATTCTCACTAGAGTTACCTGTTATATGAGGGTTACTCACATTTTGTCCTTACCAGTGGTGCGGTATTGACACCCTTCTAATTAGGGCACAGATTGGACCCCAGCTCAGCTATTATAGCATATACGGGGCATGTCGGTTAGATAACTACTTTCCATAATTTCAGTATCAGTCTCATTAAAAGAACTCTAATAGTTCTTTAGAATTTAGGAATGTCAGATACAGTCAACTCAGATATAGTACAGAACTCAGATAGTTCCATCAGATTTAGGACTGTTAGATACAGTCAACTCAAATACAGTACAAAACTCAGATAGTTCCATCAGATTTAGGACAGTCAGATACAGTCACTCATGTTATCGGTTATATCAGTATCAGTATGTCATGTTACCATTATTTAGATTCAGTAATCATGTTATCATGATATTAGTGTTAGTTTTTATATCTCATATATGTATTCTTACGTTCATGATAATTAGTCAATTATTACTATTGTTCATGCATATGAACCCCACGCATTCAGCCTACCTCACATGCATACCAATATATTTAAAGACTGATGCATTTGCGCTATGGTGTCTTATACCATAGGTTCAGAGACACGATCTCCAGAGCAACAGTAGATTCTAGATATTCATATGCAGAGTTAGAAGTGAGTCCTCATCTTTTGAGAACATGATTATTTCCCTATTATCTTATTAATCAGTTTATTAGTTGGAGTTAGTTGGGGATATGTCCCATCAACTCCTTACTTAGACAGTTTAGTCAGTTAGAGGCTTTCTAGACTATCATGTTTCATACTTCAGTATGTTCAGTTTTATTTTAGGTATTCTATTACTCCACACAAATGTTATATCATTCAGATCATGTTCAGTATTGAACCTTATGTCCTTTCAGTGCATGTTTTTGCATTATTATGTCATATTATGCAGTGTACAGGTACAGATATCAGTCATGGGTTAACTTGTGGTCCTTTGGGGTCATGAGCACCGTTTAGCATTCTGGGTACCAGATTTGGGGTGCTACAACAACATAAATAGCAATGAAGATAATATATATCCCAGCATCATAGAGTTTATAGCTCCCATTATAGTAGAATTCATCACTGAAAAACTCCCTGGACAAGGTATATTTAGAAGCCATGATATTTTCTAGAAACCACTACTAGCACAAGAAGTACTACTAGTAGGGTAGTCATATTATCTACTACAGTTCAACAAAAAATAGAATTCTAACACTAGGTTTGTTCTTGTTTTTATACTTCATTTCTCTTTGCTCTTTTGTTGACTTGAATGTTTAATTCCCTTGATTTAATTTATCAAAGTTTTAGATTAACCCTACTTGTTAGCTTATGCATGCTTTAACACCCTTTAGTATTTCTAATTATACTTTGTCAGATCTGATTAAGGAATTAGAGGTTATTCTTATGAACTTTGGATTGTTGTTTATCTATGTGTGATGATAAAAGTAGGTGTAACTTTTTTTTAGCACCATTATCTTCTTTAAGTTGATAGAATGTACTTCTAAGCAGAATACTTTGAATCTTTCTGAGTTGGTGTTATACTTTATATTCTATTTGACTATCTTATAATTTTAAGTCTAAATATATTAATAAATCTTGGCTTTTGTATCACTCTTTCTAGTTTCTTTAGTTAGAACATCACTTAGTGTTAAATTCTCTCTTCAACTACCAAGATTTTGTTTTGAGGTAAAGAAAACGGTTAGTATCATTTGTTACTTTTCTTGGCTTTTGCAATTACAGCAGCCTAAAAGAGTCATGCAGGTAGTTATATAACCAAGAAGCCTAGAGTTTACTAGCAAAATTACTAAATCTCAGTTGCACAACTTCTATAACCTAGACAACAATAGTTTATCTTATTATTTCCTCCTTTTTGTAGGGATGTGATTGCGGAGCATTCTATTAATTTTAATTTTTATTTCTAAAAATGATGAACTATGTTAAGGATGTTTGTCAATTCACTGAGATATAAAAAAATTCTGCAGCTACCCCTTCTTGAAAAAATGTTGATTTAGAATAAATCTCTCTTCTTCTATGGCTGCAAAACTTGTGCCAATATTTGCCCATAAGCATTTGAAACTGAAGAAGAATAGATCTAGAGCTTACAAACAATCTGGAAACTCTGACTTACTTCAGCAGGCTATAGATAGCCGATTGGCTTCACAAATATGGCTGCTTGTTTCAGACTTCTATATCCATTCTGTAATAGCATAATGTATTTATTGATGTCAAGTTTCATGTAAGAAGAGAGGTAAAGTTGTTACTTCCTTTCTAGTATTATAGTAGGATCACAGCGCTCTTAAAGATACCAAATAATGTATGATGAATGTTACTCTAAGAAACACATAGTGACAGCATGGGAAACCATTCAAAGTTTAATAATAAGAAAATATACGATAAAATGTACCGCCTATGGTAGAACTATTTTTATTTTTCCCCTTTGAGAAAATATCAAATTTAAAAACATGTGCATAAGGATGAGAAATCTGAAAAAGAACTTGTTAGAGGATAACAAGGGGTCCTAAGTAGAGAAACAAGCAGCTGGAGTACAAACAAAAAGATGGAAGATGTGAAATCATGCCAGTTTTAATCTTTAAAACTAGGAATCCCTAGTTGAGTGATTCCCTATCAATTTAATTGCCAAAGAAGCGGAAAACAAAAACTCTTCTCAACTACATATAGTTCAGAACACAGATCTAACTATGGGAATTGATGAAATAACATCCTTAAGAGAAAGTTACACTAAGTTCCAATCACGGAGACAACAATATGTGAGAAGAAAAGTCTTTAAAATGATATACTAAAAAAGCACTAAATATAACTCCACCTAGTATAGCAAAAAACAACCCTGCATTACACCAAAAGTTAAATGACTGACAATGGAAAAATGAATATTTTCTTGATGTAACAAGTAATATGTAGCATTTATTGTTGTACCTACTTTACATGCCAAAATAATAGACCTAAAATTATATAGTACTAAACCTTGTGTGAGTAACAAACATCTGGCCCAAGGAAATGGATGTACATAAACAATTTTTATGTCTCAATATACCTCATAAGATTTAAGACTAACAAAAGAAAATGACAATGCTCTACTATATAAGTTAAAAAACACTAATAAATCTAGTAGATGTCAGGCATTGGTAGAAAAACTTTCTAATTTAGGGGTGTTTGTTTGCTATTTTTTTTAGGTTTAGTTGTGCTAAACACCGTAGTTAGAAAGTGAAAAAACACTAGAGACTAATTGTTTTTGTGTTGATATGTTAATATTCATAGATTTTTACCAACAAAAAATATCAACCCTAAATAAAATAAGAAAGGGTGACACCTCCAGCTCAAGATTAGAACAAACAAAAAAGAAAAGGGGTGAATATTCATAGATTGTGTTGGTATATCATATTTAGTGCCTTTTTAGTATATAAGGTATATGATAACTCTAAAACCACTCCTTGATTTATGGTCAACGTGTTCTTTGTCAAGTATATGACCCAACGTGGGTTGGGGTCGAATCCTCGAGGAGTGGAATTAGTCTTCAAATCCTATGGGTGTTAATAGCCACTAAAGAGATACTTGTAATATAACAAAAAAATACAGGAATTAAAATAGGGGGATGGTTTGGAAGAGTTATTTTACCAAAAACTAATCAAACTACCAATTAAAGAAAACAAAGGTGGATAAAATTTCACTATGAGACAAGTCTTGGATTATGTCTTCCTATAGGAAAATAATGCATGGCTTCATGATAATCGAATGCAAATTCTAGTTAACAACTACATGAGTAGGCTAGGTTAGGGGTTCTTGATGCTAGTTTGTTAACCAAACCTCAAGATTATCACCCATGGACCCTTTCGAATACTTCATGTATGTGGAAAGCAAATTCACCCAATACCTCAATTGGGCATCCCTATTTCTAGAAAGATGTCTAAGACCTAGCTATTATCAATCCACCCTTATTTCTAAGATAATGAAAAGGGAATAAGATATATCTAACTACTATTCACTAATGCCTTGTCAATCATATCCCTCTTTCAAGGATGATATAGGATTAAAAAGTATACTTATATCCCTCTTTCAAGGATGATGTGAGATTTTGGGAATTTGGGGTTTTCACCCACAAATTCCAACTCAATCAAGCATGCATTGATGAAATCCATAATCATTTACCAAGAATATACACTAATAAATTACAACCCATACATATTTGTACCCTATTTTAACATAATTCCAAGATATACGTTTAGTTACTCATGGAGTTAAAGGAAAGAAATATACCAAAAAGATTATTCAATGCTTTCATTCAAGATACATTCAAGAGTATTCTTCCAATTTAACTTCAATTATAACTATACTCAATTAAGAAATTATCAACAATAGTTTTCCTAATTTGGTAGGGTTTCAAATTTCTCCAAGATCAATTCTAGTTGGGAAGATGCCCAAAAGTAAAAGAGTTTTTGCTCTATATGGGATTTGGGGTTGGCTCCATGAAATTACAAATCTGCCCTTTGGCATTAACTCGCGTTGTCGTGATTCTCCTAGCTTGATCGCAATCATGGTGATTCCTTTGTGATCATGGACTTTGACTGGCCGCGATCGTGACCCTCAAACTGCGATCGACATAACTGAGGTCAGATCCTACTCCTGTTTTTCCAGTTTTTGCACTTCTATTCCTTTTTAGCTCACTTCACTTCTTTTCTTCTCATCACCTGTATACCTAGAAAATACGGGAATTAGTGCATTCCAATGAAAAAGTTGTGTCATTCATACCATTAAATCATAGTAGTGTGCACGTATTTGGACATAAATGAGTGGTAAATTTACCACTCATCAATACCCCCAACTTAAACTTTTGCTTGTCCTCAAGCAACACTACTTCTTACTCAATGAGACATTGTAAATTTAAGCCCATTTATATGACCAAATGATCATAATGACTTCAAACTTGATTAACACTAACAAGTAGCTCTCAAGCATAGAAAAACTATTCTCACGACTCCCCTCAACATGAAAATCAATTTCAAAAATGCAAAGGACTTCAAAGAACAACAATCCAATAATCATTAACTCTCTAGAAGTTATTCCCTATTTATAGCAACTCCACTATACTTCTTTTTCCTCATTTTTCAGAAAATGATAATTTCACCTACCACAATTTGTCTACATGCCTTCTCACAAGAAGAAAATCTCACACATACCAAATTATCTATTATGCAATAAGGGATTTAAGTTCAAAACACTCTCTCTACCAAAGACTCTCTCAAGGCTAACAAGTACTATACCATAGGCTTGCCCTTATTTTCAATTGCCACTATAATGAATTCACTTGTTTGGAGATCTCAAAGGACTTTTTAAGATTATAATGTAGGTTCGGGAAAAGGGTATGACATTATTTAGGAACAAAGTAACTAAACCCTCCTTGAACATCTACATCACACCACTCCAACTTTTGAGCATGGATCACTTAATTTGTTTCCAAAATTCACATATGCCTACTTTAGCTATATTGATTTACCCATCTCTTTGTAAGTATTTTATTTTTGACAAATTATTTTTCTATATAATGATATTCCTTCATTTGATGATTCCTTTCTTTTTCACCTTTTCCTTTCCTTGTTTTCTTAGCATCAAATCCATCCAATTATATTACCATGGCCCAAGGTCATCTCTTCCAAACTTACCACCCCCAACTTTTGCATTAGGCCTTAAGTTTCATTTTCCAGGTTCAAGGAGGGTAGGGTTCAAAAGAGGGGAAAACTTTAAATAGTTCAAGGCTTGTAATATGGTTGCCAAAGAAAAGCTCGAAGGCTCAAAAAGGGTAACTAAGGATACTATTCTATGTATGGGTTGGCTATTTAGGCTAAGGTGGGCCCTTATATTCACCAATAAGGCCTTAGATCATTTCACCAACCAAGTATATCCATAATTAGCCTTTAGAGAATAACGGGGCAAGTTATAGATGGTACAAGTATGCATGAGAGTTAGATAATTATGCTCACCGCACATGGCATGTAAACTTTTCAAGAAGGCTCAATTGCCCTTCCTACTAGAGACAAAAGGGAGTATTTACCAATTTATACAAGCTAAATACTTCAGAGTCATAAAAAGGTAAAGTATTGTTACAAAATTATTCACGTCCATGCCCTTGGATTTCAAAAAAATTTTGACAGGGGGGGGGTGTTTGCTTCACATTTACACCACGCAAAATTTTCTATTGATGGTGCCAAACCAATCCATCATTTCATATTTTGTCTCTCAAGAGGGCAAACCATATGGCTACTATGATTTCACTATAGATGTACGGGCGATCCCAAAAGTCCAATGCTACGGGTACTCAGACTTCCCCTGTATCTATGGCTTAAAACCCAATCACAATGGTTTTTCCTTAAGAATGTCATCACTCAATGTATCATAGGGAAAGGCTAATCTGATATCATCATAAGCTAGATAAAATAAAAACTAAAAATGAAACAAGCAACTAGTCCATGAAACATGGGCACCATCAGAGTGCCCAAATATTACAACTCAAAATAAAAATAAAAATCATCCAAATCAACATAAAAATATCCATAAATATCTCAATAATACAGACCAAATAAATGAATACGAAGATGGGCACCCCAACTAAAAAGCTTGCAGTGACCTCACTATATAATCAATAAGCATAAAGAGAGTAAAAGGGTGCTCCCTATAACCGCATCAAGAGTTGTTGTCTCCATCTGTCTCAGCATCACCTCCAACACCATTTGAGTCTAACCACTCAGTTGAGGCCTCATTATCACTATCAACTCTGGGAGAAGGAAGTTTTTCTCTGGGTTTTAGGACCTTCAAAAGGCCCTTCATCCCCTTCCACTTCTTCTAGAAAAAATTATCTCTCTTCTTCTTCATCTTCTCATATGAGTCCCTGATCTCCCTGTGTGAATGTGTTATAGATGAGTAGGCTCTCTCAATCCTAGCAATAGTTTCTCCCTGCTTCTTCTGATCTTCCATATATATCTCATAGTGGGACCAAGATACATAGAAGTGATAGATAATGAAAGACTCTCCATCCCTTGAGGCAACCCTAATACAAGCTCCATTATCGCCCTCATCTCCACTGAGATCTCCTCAAATGTGCCTACTATGGATGGCCTGCATGAGTATGTGTCCTCACCTGTCAACTTACCCAAGTTTATCTTTCTCTTTTTGCTCTCGCTCGATGCTCCTTCACCCCAAATATTAGAAGGATAAATAGGGGTGTTTGGGCGCACCCAAGTGTCTCTGGGTACTCCTCAACCCCAGATCTCCTACATAGATCAGTAATTAAAAAAGGAAATAATAGGAGGGTACCACCATGATTCATGAAATGCCTCATGTTGGAAATCAAAAGTTGACCAACATTGAAAGAAATGTTGTCTAGTATACAATCAACCATCCGGGAACGCACATCTAGAACAGCAGTTATGTATGTGCATGGAGAAACCTCGCAACAAATAATGTTTAACCATATCCTTGCCTCATCTATGAAATCATTCATTGATTACCCCTCTTGGTGGCCTCCCAATAAACCTCCTTGCAAGGATATAACATTTTAGCCATCCTACTCCCTGGTTCACACCCCTTTACCTTGAATTGGCTCATATCCTCATCCAGCAGCCCAAATAAATCATTAATCTGTTTGGCCCCAAAGTGTACATTTTTTCCTCAAATCTATACAATTGTTTCAAAGAAAGATATTATGCTAAGGTTAGCATAGAATTTCCCTACCCAATGCCCGTTTGCCCAACAAGGATTTGGAGCAAAAAAAAACTCCGTCCAATGGCTACTAAATGGCAAAAAATGCTTTTCCAGCACTCTGTCCAAACAAATGCCTCTCTCAAGGAGCAATTTGGTTTTAGGGAGGTCAGCATAATATTGATTGTGGCATTCTGGGGCCATGAATCCAGTTTGGTTATAATCTTCTATATTAAGCCTTGAAACCCTGAGTATCGCACAATAACATTAATCGTCAATAGTTATATGTGAAAAACTATGCTATGTTATCAATTTAACCTCATGGGATAGTGCCTTAATGGGTTTTGGGAAAAAAATAGAAGGATTGTTGATCTCAACTAAAAACCACTCTTAGATATAGTGATCGCGAGCTACTAAGCAACAATCACGATCCTATGACCACGATCGTGGTGTCTGAGGCAAGATCAAACCAAATTTTTAAAACACAAATCATAAAATTTTAATACCAAGTTGCATTTCACATCAAAAAGTAACCTTATGTATATGAAACTTTGCCTCTAGATGTTTGATTATGCCCTTCAAACATGAGAAAACTAGTAAGAACTTCTTTCAGGCATTTAATCAAACTCTTTATACGCACAATCTATTTCTATCATTTTGAACAATTTTGGGTACTGAAGACTTCCCCAAATATGTGCACACTAATAACAATAGATAACGACACAAAGCAATCATATTTAAACCAAGATTTTGCATTCAAAACACTATTTTAGGCCGTTTCTATGAAATGGGTTCTAAGGAATACAACTACGCATAAAAGAAAGAATTTGAATCATGTATTGGACTGAGAGATACAAAGGGGATATTGATGCTCAATTTGGATGCCCAAAACTCAGCCAAAATTAGTTGTAGTTTGAAAGAAAATTGGAAAGGATTGTGGGGGAAAATGGTCGACTATTCAGTTTTTAAACTGACTTGACCACGATCGTAATATGAGTTACGTGATCTCGGTCACATAACAACTATAATTGTGGTGACATGCATACCGATATCATAATAAATAAGGCCAAATATGGTCCTCTATTTTCCCCTATTCAGTCAATTACTCAAATGCTCCACACTTTCCCTTTCTCAACCTCATTCAAAACACTTCATAGTACCATAATTTCATGGATTAATCATAAAAAAAAAATAACACCTACTCTATTTAATAAAAAACAAAAGATAGGGCCACTTTCATCTTTTCAAGTTGGTTCTTCAAAGGACCCATCATCTATTTCCTCATCCACCACATCAAAGATGGACACCACTTGTAGTTCCATAGGTTGTTTTTTCATTTTGCATACTTGATAGGGCACTTCATCATCTTTGACCCAAAATTTCATGTTTCTTAAATCCATATAAATAATAGCTCTTCTGGATACAAGGAATGGTCTGCCAAGTATAATAGGTATCTCTCAGTCAATTTTAATATCAAGTACAATGAAATTTCTTAAAGAATAAAGCAATCCACCTTTACCAAAACATCAAACAAAACTCCAATCGATCTTTTGATACACTGGTCCGCCATCAATAGCCTTATTATTATTGGAGTAAGAGTGACCAACCCAAGTCTCTAATAGATTACATAGGGCATAAGATTGATGTTTTCACCTAGGTGACATAAGGCTTTCTAAAACTTGTGTGTCCTTATGATGCAAGGGCTAGTAAAGATCCCAAGATCCTCTTTCTTTTCTGCTATAGGTTTTGTCATGATAGCGCTACACCCATGGGTAAATTCTATGGATTCACCATCAACAAGATATTTCTTTGACATCAACTTCTTTATAAGCTTAGTATATCCCAAAATATCGTGAATGGCCTCTACCAATGGGATAATAAATGATAGATTCTTAAGCTTAGCAAGAAACATCTTGAATTTGGCATTGTCCTCCTTATTTTTGAGCCTTTGAGGGAATGGAGGAGGAACCTTCATGGTAGGCAACAGATCACTTTATGGTTCATCATTCTTAACTACCTTCGAATCTCTCTCTTTATCAACTATTTCTTCCATTATCATTGGGTTTTTTAATCCTCTTTTTGTGACTTTGGAGCCTCCTCATTTAAATCAGCCACATGCTTCATTTTTATATTTTATTGTTCAACATTGTCCTCTTTTTCAACTTCCACCCCATTATCACCAAGGGTTTTTCCACTCTTTAGTATCAATTGTCAATACTCGAGCATTATTTTTCAGATTCATAATGGTATCACTAGTAAGGCCCCCTTTTTGTCTAGCATTAAGTTAAGCAGAGATTTTTCCAATTTAAGTCTCCAATTATTTAATTGAAGTGGAGTCTAATACAACCATTGGGTGGATTTGCAAAAAGTCACCATTCAATTCTCGGACCATCTTATCTATTCCCTCGTCTCTCATCAAGATCCTTGCTAACACATCCTCGGTCTTATATTTTTTGAGATCAACAAAATTAGACTCTTTACTCGATTATATAAAGGCGCATATCAATCATACTCCCTTTTCTTATCTCTCCAATCATGATCTCTATCTTTATCATGACAATTCCATTCTCTTTCATGATTGTTCTAACCTTGGTTCCCACCTTACCTTGATAGTTTAGGAGAGAAACCACTGGAGAGTTCACCAAATATCTAATTTTTTATCAAGACTATTGGAATCTTCTTCATTATATCTCTTGGATGCCACAACATTTACCATTTTTTTGGGTATACCCATCACATAGTTTGTAGGAGCTTTAATTGTATCATTATTTTTGCCATTTTTCCTTTCTCTCTTTATCTCTCTTCCTTTACACTTTATAAATATGGAAGGTGGTAGGACACCCCTTAGCTACCTCAGTATCTTGGGTATGCCATCCCCAATTTTTCTTTGTGACTTTCTCAAGCAAGTTTGTAGCTATATCATAAGACAACTTCACAAGTGAACCCTCGGCCACATTATCCACCTCGGTTTTGTTTAGTTGATCCAAAGCCCAATAAAATATTTGGAGAAGTATCTTTTTTGGGACCTCATGGTTGGGAAATTTCCTGAGCTTTCCATTAAATCTCTACCATACCTCATATAGAGGTTCTTCATTCAATTGACAAAAATTGGTGATTTTATCATGCAATTACAACATCTTGGATGGTGGAAAGTATCAATCTAAGAAAAGAAAGGTAAGTTCATCCCTCAATATGATTGACTCAATGGGAAGAGATCGTAGACACAATACTGCCTTACTCATTAGAGTAAATGTAAAGAGGCACAATTGTATGGACTCTTTTGAGGTATGAGAAATGTCAAAGGGGGAAAAACTTCTAAAAAAATCTTCAAGAATAAGTTGGGGTTCTTCATGAGCTTGACCCACAAATAGACCTTTCATTTGAAGTATGTGAAACATAGCACTCGTGACGTGGAATACCCCATTTCATTGATTAGGTAGGATACAGATAAAACTTGTACTTCCACATCATGGAGTTGTTCCTCATTATCAAGAGGCCCATCGAAGGTCTCGGTATTACTTGCATGGTCACTCATTGTGTCTTGGAAACTATTTAAATCACCTAAAAAGAAACAAAAACAACCAAAATAAATAACAACCACTACGGGTAAATCAAAGCTATTATCAACACCACATAAGTGAAAACCAAGTTTCACTCCCTGGTAATGGCACCATTTTAATAATTTTTAACTGACTCCCTTATATATGGGCAAGGCAATTAGTGTTAAGCATATTAACCCAATATGAGTTGGGGTCGAATCCTTGAGGAGTAGAATTAGTCTTCAAGCCTTATGGGTGTTAATATCTACTAAAGAGATACTCATAATGTAAGCAAAATGAAATACATGAATTAAAATGGAAGAGTTATTTTACCAAAAACTAATCAAACTACAAATTTAAGGCAACAAATATGGATAAGGTTTCAATATGAGACAAGTCTTGGGATTATGTCTTCCTAGGGGCAAATAATGTATGGTTTCATAATAATTGAAGGATATTCTAGTTAACAACTACATGGGTAGGCTAGGTTAGGGGTTCTTGATGCTAGTTTGTCAACTAAATCTTAAGATTATTGCCCATGGACCCTTTCGGATACCTCATAGATGTGGCAAGAAAATCTACCCAATAACTCAATTGGGCATCCCTATTTCTAGGAAGATTCCTAAGACCTAGCTAATTCTCAATCCACCCTTATTTCTAAGATATGAAAAAAAAACAAGCTACATCTAAATATTGTTCACTAATGTGGTATTTGGATAAGTTTTTTCCATATTGTTATGATTACTTGTATGGTTCTCTCATTCTAAAAGCTTTACCTTGGAGTTATTATTGTCTTTTTCCCCTTTGTGTGTCAGTTTGGGTGATAGGATTACTTGTCAAGGTTTACCATCATGAACTCTGAATTTTGGGCCATGACAAATTGGTATCAGAGCATCCAGTCTTTATTGGTCTCAATGGTGTAAGAATGGGATGTATAATAAAGTCTTGCAAATTGGTACGAAGACATTCATATCTTTCTTCGAGAGGTTATAGAACTTTTTTAGGAAACTTACCTTATTTTATTCTTTATCATACAAAGTTATTTCATAACATATGTTAAGAGTTATGTTTCACTCTTTATGCATGGATAGTGTGGCTTATACTACATCTTATCAGTTAAGAGATATGGGGAGACATTTGTGGAAGTCATTTGTTAATTGTAGACCCCGTGATTCTCGTGAGATGACTTGGGATTAGTTTGTTGAGGCTTTCCTAGAGATATTTATGCCTTTCAGTTTGAGAGACCATATATGGGACGAGTTTGATCATTTGATGCAGGGCTCTATAAGTGTAGTTGAGTATGAGGCACTCTTCCATATCCTATCGAAATTTTTCTATGATAGCGTTTCCACCAAGTATGAGAGGATTTGAAAGTTTTTGAAGGGTTTAGATGTCTTCTTTCAGTTGGCTACATCGCATATAGTTGTGTTTGAGGCTTTTTTTTAGAGTATTATAGGTCATACTAAGATGACGGGGGTATTGTTAGTGCATCTCATGGAGATTCTAAGAAGGAGCGATATTTTGGTAAGTTTAAGAGTCAAACCTCTTGAGATAGAGATTTTAGAGGTTCTCGTAGATACCATGGCAGGCCAGTGCAGGAAGCTTTACACAGTTCAGGTGGTGGATCTTCTAGTTCAGCAGTTCAGTATGGTCGTTCGGGCCCTATTTTACCTTCTCCCATTGGGATCGGTCATAGAGGTTTCTATGTGTTTGATGAGATTGGCCATATGGACAAGAACTATCCCCATTGAATGGTTTAAGCTACTCCTATTCTAGTTATAAGGGGTAGGGGTTATTCCAGAGGTGTGAAGACTAGATATAATAGAGCTCATGGGGCCACTCAGGCAGTTAGTAGTCATAGGGCCACCCAAGCAATTAGTGGGTTGGTCAGTGTTATGATATACCAGCTAGACCTAAGGCAGATGCTTTTAATAGTGTGATCACAGGTATCGTCCCCATTGGTTTCAGACATGCATCTATATTGTTTGATCTCGAATTAACTTTCTTCTATGTGTTTGCATATTTTGCTTTGGGTCTTTCCATGCCTATTCGTATATCTACCCCTATAGGAGATTTTTTTGTGGTGGTTCGGATATACCTATCCTATTTTGTGACTTTTTTTAGCCATGAGACTTGGGTAGATTTACTTCTGTTTAATATGGTTGAATTCAATGTTATTTTGGGTATAGATTGGTTGTCTCTTTATCATGTTGTCTTAGATTGTTTTGCTCTCCTCCAAGTATACCAAGTCTATCTTAGAAGGGTGTGCTTCATTCGGGGCCTAAGAAGGTTATCTCTTATGTTTAGGTCATAGATTGTTTGAGAGGGGATGATTATCTTATGTGGCTCATATTTGTTACACCAGTGTTGCTTTGCCTCCTTTATTGGATTCTTTTTATGTTGTCCGTGAGTTTATGGATATGTTCCCTATGAACTTTCCTGGCATGCCCCGGATAGATATATTAATTTTGCTATTGATGCTGAGTTGGGCACTAAACCCATTTCTACTTCTTTAACGCCTCGGGTTTTTGGTCCTTGAAATTTTTTTTGAAATTTTATCTTTACTGTCCTAATTATGAGTCCCTTGATGAGTCATAGGGAGTCTTGATGAGTCATTGGACAAAAATAGTAACAAAATTAGTAAGTGTATAACTGAGTTCTTCTCTGAGTACGAGTGGCTCACTATGAGCTGTAAGGACTCATTACGAGTTATTAGATGCAAATCATAGGGTGTCCAGTATTTACCACAAATAGTTGTTGGTTGACTATGACTAGGCCCTACGAGTCGTAGGGTCCCAGTATGATTCATATAGGTTGAGTCATAAGGTTAATAGATTAAGATTGCCTTGGAGACTGTCTTGACTATGACTTATGGTGACTAGTCATAATGAGTCTATACGAGTCATATAATGACCTGCAGTTACTGACGACTAAATTCCAGTTTTAAATTGAGGTCACTGTGGATAATTTTCTTCGCACCCAATTAAAACCCCACATTCCTAAGGCACTTAAGAGGGGTTATTACTCATTCATAACATACCCAAACACTACCAAACAATAACAACAACAAACCCAGTGTATTCCCATACAATGGGGTCTGGGGGTAAGATGTACGCAGTCCATACCACTTCCTCCAAAGAAGTAGCAAGGTTGTTTTTGATAGATCCCCTACTTAAGACACCCAAATACTTCAAAAGCTCTTTTAAATTCTCTCAAACAGCCATACTTAGGGTTTCCAAGAAGTAGGTCATCCAAAGGCTCAAGGGTTGAATTCTTTTCGTGAAACTTGGAATTTTAAGCTTGGTAATCTTCCTTAATTATAAATTTGCTGAAGGCATTATTTTTAAATTGTTGTTCATATGGTATTGAGGTTGGTTTTGAAAATATGGGTAGAGGGTCTTGAACAGTTGATGTTTATGTGATATTTCATGTATGTCCCTACATGGGTTATGTTTAAGCTGTAGTTTTAAAATCAAATTTATGCGTGGGAATGGTGAATGAAGTAGGGATTGTTACTTCCCAAACTTGTGACTTTTGAGGTGATTATGACCCCAACCACATATTGTGAAATTGGTTTTGAATATGAAAAGTATGCATATTGACTACTTTTGAACTATTGCATAATCTGAATGGTTAATGAAGCACAATAATTTTAATTGAACTTTATGGGATTGTGTAATTCCCCAAGCTAATGTATAATTGAACCCAAAGGGGGATTGTGATTTCCCCCAAGTAATGATAATTAGTGCGGCATGTTGATGTTACCTTGTAAGTGTAGTTGGTGTGACAATACCAATAATGTATGCCTTAATATGTAATGTAGTTCAATGAATGGGAATATGTGATACTTATTTTAATTGGGCTTTAATAATAGTTGTGTAGCTGAGTCATAAAAGTGGAGGTCCTGAGGGACCAACATTGGAAATTGCAGTTGTAGATGCAGGGGTCTATATGACTGAGTGGTTCAATTCTCTCTTATTACTATCATTTGATTGGAAGGTTTGAGTCTCGGTCATTATATTACTTGATTTGGTTCTCATGTCACATTGGTATGCTGGGAGGTCTGAGTCCCCCATAATGCATATGTATACCCTCTGCTTTATATGTCCACATGCATTGAGGCCCTACTAGCTGGGGGAGAGTTGGGCACATATAGCCTATGGGTGCCTTTTTATATTATGACGATTGAGCTACACAATCTAGACTAAGGTTGAAAAGTGCATGTTAAACCTTGTTCCCTATCCTGGTAAGTGATATATATATGTATATGCAGTTGATTATGTGCATTGGTTTTGAATAATTTTGAACTATTGGTCATGGAATTATGTTATCTTTTTCGTTGAGTTACATGCTAGTGTTCACCTTACTAATCATATCTGGATGTTGTATCTCCATGCAATGCATGCACCGGAGATACCACTACTTTTCCTGTAGAGAGTTAGGTGGATCATCTCGATTAATTGATTTATTGTGGTGAAGTGGTGAGCTTCTGTTCTTTGAAAGGCTTAGACATTTTATCTGTTTTCATTCTTAGAATTGAGTTGACTATTTTTATTATCATTAACATTATCATTGTAATTTATTAGAGTTAGGGACATGTCCCGACCAAGATTGGTTTTGGTTCTTGTGTTAGAAGGATTTATCGGATTACTGTGGACTTGGGTAATGTTGGTCGATTATTTTAGCTGGACGATGGTTATCAGTTATATACATACCCTTTATTCTTTAAACTTATCTTGTTATATGTTCAAAATTCATCCGATATTAGGGATATTATGTTGTTTGGTTAAGTGCACAGGGGTGGTCTCCGATCCACATCGAACTTGAGATACTCATCACGGTTGAGCCCTGGTTTGGGTCATGAAAAATATGGTATTAGAGCCTAAGTTTGGTGTCATTGGATGTCTAACAAGGTCATGTGAAGGAGAGTCTTTTTGTGGATGTGTAGCATGCCACACTTATAAGGGAGAGGCTACTATTTAGGAATGTTTCCCTTTGTTGTTGTTCTATTTCAAGCTATACAATCTAAGGTCTTGAATCTCCTCTAATTCTGTATGTTTGCTTTTAAGATCATGCCTCCCAGAAGATCTGATGTTTGTGGAAAATCTTATATCCCATTTGAGGACAATATACTTTGAACTCGTCCTACGCCAAGAGTTCAAACTCGATCGAGGGTTGTTGATTCTGATTTCCCTAAGGGAGCTCCACTAGTTCACCCATCCATCCTTAGGCACCCCAGGCTAGTGTCTAATGTTGAGCTTCGCCAGTCGATTCATTTTCTCACCCAGTTGGTGGCCTCCCAGATTAAGCATGTTTCTTTATTATTACATCCTCCAAGTCCACTAGAGTTTTCCAATTTATAAGGTTGAGTCCTACTATATGTAGTTTTTATGATGTGTAGCTAACTGTAAGGGACCAGGTCCCTGGATGTGCAAGGTATAATACAGCTGACACGCATCGTCTGCACAGTTTTTTCCTCCTGTGTAAAAAACTTGCAGGTGCTATTTTGTACTGATTTGGATAGTTGCTCTAATGATCTTTTAGCCCTAATAATCACTCAGCTATTAAAAAAAAGACACCTCTTCATCAAATCAGTTTTTGCACAAATTAAAGAGAGGAAGAGAGGCAGCAAAAAACCCTATCTCAACATTGCTCAAGTTCTTAACTGATTATGTGTGCTTAAATAGAAATTGTTCTTGAGTGAGTACTAAAATGTAACTGAACTAGTCATGTTATATGAGTAGTGTTTTCGTTCATTGAGAGAAGTTCTTAGTTAGAGTTCTTAAATTGTGAGGATGATTAAAGTTAATCAGCATAAAGAGTCCTTGGTAGAGTTGCCAAGATGAGCTTGTTGTAGAGTTATTACAAGCGAAAAAAGCTAAGAGATAGGCTAAAATCTAGACTGTAATTAAAAGGTTGATTATAGTAGATTTCTTGAGGTTTTTGTGAGGGTAAGCCATTGTTTTTCCCTTCTCGAGTTTCCACGTTAAAATCTTATGGTTTTACTTTCCTGCATTGCCTTTGTTTTTCAGCACCTCATAAATGTTTTACTATTCCATCACTTGTGATTGACTTTGAGGGACCTGATCTCTCACTGTGTGGTGTAACCCTCAAGGGTTCCTACAATTGATATCAGAGCGGGTTCTATCTAAAAGGTTTATACCTAGAGTATTCTGATCATCATGGCTGCTACAACTGAACTAGGGGTGGAAAGAAAGGAAGCAAAAAGGGAGTGATTCCTAACCTTAAAGCTTTTATAGTCTGATCCAAGTGAAGAAGGCACTGATGTTGTATTTCTGGCAACAAATAATGATAGAATAATAAAAATGGGTGGTCAGCTTAGGAAAAGAAATGCTAAAATTGAAGGTTATCACAAAGGTAATAGCTCTAAAGCATTCACAAGAAACTGCCAAATGCAAAAGAATGATTAAAATCTTGAAAAATCAAGAAGAAAGAATATAGCTAGCTGTATAATAAAGAAGGTGTTGAAAGCATAGGGAGACTCCTCAAATAAGTCTAACAAAGACAAAGAGTATGTAGATGGTTTCATGCTAAAATATGGTAAGAAGAAAATAATCTCAGGTTTCTATTGCTCTCACATGGCAAATACAGAAGATGCAAAATAAAATGAGGTAACACTCTTTGATATTAAGGAGAGTCTAGATAACTACACAACTAGATAGATAAAAAGGGCTTAATGGTGTCCTGATAGTCTCTATATATGAACTTACAGTTGAGAAAAATGCTCTAGAAGAAAAATAGAGAATCAGGAGATTGAATTAATTGCCTTAACTCTTGAGATTTCTACAACAAAAGAACAGTCTGCTAAGTTAAAATCTATCAATCTAAACTTGGTGAGTCAACTGAGGAAAGTCAATGCTTCTGAGAGTGAAGAGAAGAAAGAAGCCTCAAAGCTTCAAATTGAACTTGAAAAGAAACTGAGGGATTCTACAGAGCACCTTAGGTCTATGCTTCACAAAAATGGAAAATTAGAAAGGGACCTAGTCTATTTGAAAGAAGAGTTAAACAAATCTATTAAATGGTTTGTTTCTTAACAGAATTATTCTAAATTGAATAGTCAGTGTTAATGATGTCAAAGGCAGAAAAAACTCATCCTACTGGGTTGAAAGGGAAGACTATCAATGATGCTGAAAAGAAGGCTTCTAAACCTATGTGTAATCATTGTGGAAAAATGGGCACACCAAGGGAAATAGTTAAAGCTAGATAAGAGCTATAATAAGAAAATTTAGATATGCTTAGTAGGAGTATACACAACCAATTAAGAGGAATAAGAATTCTCTACCTAAATGGACCAAGAAGGTTATGATCATATATAACACTCCATATTTCCCTAGCATAACCTAAGTCCCAGTACATGAGTATTCATATATAATATTTCTGAAATGCTCAATACTTTTCAGTTCAGAGCCTGTCATAGCATAGGAAATTCAATTAGCTTTCCAACGGTATAAATATGCCTAAATCCAATAATCGGGTAAGAAGTTATGGCAATTTTAAGTTTCAGTCATAAAACACTTTCATTTGACCCATCAGCACATCACAGAGAGAGTCAACATAGTAATTTTCAATTTCTAATAAGGTATCACAATTTTGGCGCATCGCGCCATAGGTCAATTTGACATTTGTCAATTTCCAGTATGACTTCTCAATCCTGGCGCGTCGCTGAGATGGACAAATTGCCAACCACAGGCTTACCACGATAATGGTGTGTCGTAGCATTTGTCCAGGTCCCAGTTGTCCCTTTTCTAGTAGCTTGGCGTGATATTGGCGCATCGTGAAAAGCCAAAAATCGGGATTTCAGTTTCCAACTTGTGTTTTTAAATTCATTTAAGAGTATTTGGATCTTTTTCCTGAGCCCTACACTTTCCCTAAACACAAAATTTAACCCCTAATTGACCTAAATAATCATCATTATTCACTTTCTCTCAAATTAAAAATCTTCTCTTTCAAGAACAAGAAACCCTAGCTCTCAAGAATCAAGGACAAGTATCAAGAACTCTCCATCAATCCTTCAAAATTCATTATTCCAGGTATGTTAGATGTTCATACATGGATTCCTTTCATCCTTGGAGCTTAAGTAATATTTTTAATTATAAATTTATGATCTTTTTAAAGTTATTTGATTTTAAATCATGATTTCACCCATTAATCTCCATGAACTTTGATTTAATACCATGTTTTTATGAAGTCATTGTTGCTATTCGATTCCTCATCTTTTAGTGTTATCATTTATTGCATTAAATCTTGACGTAGTGTTTTCCATGATAATTTCATGCCAATTATGCCGTTCCTTTAGTAACTCTATGATTATTTTAAACCATGAACTAAAAGTGTTTGATAAAATGCCTACAAGAGCAATTGATTTAATAAGAGTCTTTATGTTTTGTCCTTCATTGTTTTAGTGTCACGCTAATACTATTGTTTTGAGTCCTAGGGGTATTGAATACCTAAAAAACCATATATGTTTATTTAGTCTAGTCTCAGTATTACAAAGTAGTCCTCAGATTATACTATAAGCATTATCAGAATAGTCAAATATCAGTCATTGAACTCAGAACAGTCTAGTACTCAGTGTCTTTCAATTGGGAGTAGGATTTAGCACCAAGCGAGTGTAGGGATGGCGGTTACCCATCAGATAGGCCGAGTCATTAGTAGCAGTCCCTATACTCCAAGACTATGTAGCCAGCATAGAAATAAGTAGTCACCCATCAGATTAGGCTTCACTATCTCGCAGGAGTCACTCGTCAGTTCAGGCTTGATACCCTTAGTCCTTTGGACATAATATTAGTTTAGTGGATCCACACATCCAGCATTAGTACCCGTGGAATGATATTAACACCCTTCCAACTGGTGTTACAGGTTGGACCCAGATTAACTCAAATTAGGGAATGTCGGTTAGATAATACCTCCCATAGTCTCAGATATAGTATCAGTTATAGTACCAGCTCAGTTATTTATTCTTAGTGTTACTTGACCAAAGCATACAACTTTCAGTTATTTCTAGTATTTCAGTTTGCAAATTTCATCCAGTTCATGTCATAAGTTGGTCATGCATCCTCAGTGTCTACATATTTTCATGCATGTTCAGTATCTACAGATTTTCTGTTCTCTATTCAGTATTCCATGTTTTACATGTATATTTAGATATACCATTACTCCTATTCATGAAAACTTTCATATTAACCTACCTCATTTAGCATACCAGTACATTTAAAGTACTGATCACATACCTTTATTTTGCGCTATGATGTCTCATATCATAGGTGTTGAGGCTCAATTTTTGGATCTCACTTAGTCCCTCAAATTCTCAGTAGTATAGTAGCAGTGGTAAGTCCTCATCACCCAAGGACAGACTATCTTATTTCATGTATTTATTTTAGTAGTTAGTAGAGTTAGTTGGGGGCTTATTCCAGCAACTCTCAGTTAGTCAGTCTTAGAGGCTTTTCAGACATTACAGTTAGTTAGTTGTTCATTTTATCAGTACTTTATTATATTTAGAAAGTCATTTTCTAGATTTATATTTCAATTGAATTCACATATTTAAAACCTTATGGCACTTCAGTTATTCTTTCGCAATTTATTATTATATTATCCAGTGGTCACAGCAGGTACCAACTCATGGGTTAGCTTGTGGTCCCTTAGGACTGTAAGCACCGTGTAATGACTAGGGGTAGTCTCGGGTTGTTACAAACTTGGTATTACAGCCTAAGGTTTTAAAGTGTCCTAGGAATTCTAAAAGCCACATTGAGTAAAGTCTTGTGCATGGGTGTGTAGTGCACCACACTTATGGATAAGAGGCTATAAGGCGTTTAGTAAAAAATTTACCTTTTTTCAGTATTCATGTCATGTGAGTAAGCATGAGCTCAAGTTAAAATCTTTGTCTAATCAGTTTCCTCCTTCTGTTTACAAAACATGCCTCCCAAGAAGAATAGAAGAAGAATAAGAACTCAGCCAGCCCCTCAGACCATCCAGGAAGATCCTCTGGATGAGCATGTCTTTCACACAGAATTCAGGGTCTCATTCACTACTCTAGCAAACTCCTTAGAAGCACAAAATAAATGGCCAGCCGGTATTCTGGCCAACCTAGTAGCTAATATAAATACAACCAGAATTTGGGATTTCACCCGGATGAATCCTCTATTTTTCACAGGATTTAAGTCTGAAGGGGATCCACAGGATTTCTTAGATATGGTTCAAAAGATCACGAATGCTATGGGGGTGACATCTAGTCAGAGTGATGAGTTGGATACATATCAATTTCAGGATGTATCCCATACTTAATTTAAGCAATGGAAAGTTGATAGAGGTATTGATGCAGGGACTATAGAATGGAAAGAATTTTCCACAACTTTCTTGGATAGGTTCTTTCCATTAGAGTTTAGAGAGGTCAAATTGTTAGAAGTTATTAATTTGAGTCAAGGAAGCATGAGTGTGAGGGATTATTCTCTCAAGTTTACTCAGTTAGCTAGATATGTTCCTTATATGGTAGCTAATAGTAGGTCCAAGATGAGTAAATTTGTGTTTGTCGTGTCTGATAGTGTGGTCAAGGAGTGTAGGACTGCAATGCTGATTAGTGAGATTACTTGTCTAGACTGATGGTCCATGCTAAAAAAATTGAGGAGAAAAAGATTAAAGAGAGGGAAAAAGGAAACAAGAGATCTAGGATGGGTAGTTTCAATTTCAATCAGCCAAAGTCAGAAAGTGGTAACCGTCCTCTGTTTTATCAGAGGTCTTCAGCCCCAGTACCTTCTTCAGCCAGTGCCTCAGTACTTAAATTCAGAAATAATAATAGGGATAAGGCACCTGGATCTAAATCCCAGGTCAGTGTTAGCAGCGTTCATACAAATCCTCTATGTCAGAAATGTGGCAAACAATATTAGGATGAGTGTGGAGTGGGTAGTGCTGTATGCTTTGGGTGTGGCAAGCCAGGCCATCAAATTTGGGAGATTTGGGTAGCTTCTCAGAAAGGTAGATATGCGCGCCAACAAATCTAGTCCCATCAGTCGTCAGTTCTATCTGGCTACCAAACTCAACAGGGTGCCACTTCCAGTGCTACAAGTGGTCAGCGTCCAAGCAGATTATATGCTCTTTAGTCCCGCTAAGATCAGGAAAATTCTCCTGACGTAGTTACTGGTACGTTGAAGGTTTTTCACTTGCTTGTTTATGCTTTACTAGAACCTGGAGCTTCTCTTTTTGTTATAACTCCATATATAGCTATCAATTTTAGAGTCAGTCCTGAAACTCTAGTAGAGCCCTTTTTAGTGTCTACCCCAGTAGGTGTTTCCATTATAGTCAGGCAGGTATACAGGAACTGTCCGGTCATAATATCTCAAAAGGTTATTCTTAATATGGATTGTCTCCATTCACGCTATACCTCAGTTGATTGTAGAAATAGAATAGTTCATTTTTAGTTTCCAAATGAACCAGTCCTTGAATGGAGAGGTAGTACTACAGCTCTTAGGAGTCAATTGATTTCGTACCATAGAGCCAGAAAGATGATATCAAAGGGGTGTATTTACCATCTTGTATGAGTTAAAACTCTAATTTAGAAACTCCTACTCTTGAGTCAGTTCTAGTAGTAAAAGAATTCTCAGATGTGTTTCCTGAAAATCTTCCTACAGTTCCTCCCAAAGGGAAATCGACTTCGAAAAAGACCTTCTCCCATATACACAGCCTATATCTATTCTAACATACAGAATGGCTCCAGCTAAACTCAAAGAGTTAAAAGGACAGTTAAAGCATATCCTAGATAAGGGATTTATTAGACCTAGTGTCTCCTCGTAGAGCACACCTGTTATATTCGTGAGTAAGAAAGACAGTTCTCTCAGAATGTGCATCGACTACCATCAGTTGAACAAGGTCACAGTCAAGAATAAATATCCACTTCCTAGAGTAGATGATTTGTTCGACCAACTTTAAGGTGCTAGTTACTTTTCCAAGATAGACCTCAGATCAGGCTATCATCAGCTTAGGGTCAGAGAATGTGATATTCCAAAAATAATTTTTTGAACTCGATATGGTCACTTTGAATTTCTAGTCATATACTTTGGTCTCACGAATTCCCTATTAGCCTTCATGGACTTGATGAACTAAGTGTTCAAACAGTACTTGGACATGTTCATCATAGTCTTCATTGATGACATCCTTGTTTACTCCTGTAGTGAGAATGACCATGCAGACCACCTCAGAGTAGTGATTCAGAATCTTAGAGCCCATCAGTTGTTCTCTAAATTCGATAAGTGTAAATTATGGCTAAGATCAGTAGCTTTCCTTGGCCATATTATTTTTGGTGATGTCATTAGAGTTGATCCTCAAAAGATCGAAGCGGTAAGAAATTAGGCTAGACCCATATCTCCATCAGATATCAGGAGTTTATTGGTTCTTTAGCTGGCTATTACCGTTGGTTTTTTGAAGGTTTTTCTTCTATTGAATCCCCCATGTCCAGATTGACTCAGAAGAAAGTTAAGTTTCAGTGGTCAGATTCCTGTGAGAAGAGTTTTCAGGAGTTGAAGACTCGACTCACCTCAGCCCCAGTTCTTACTTTACCAGATGGTTCAAATGGTTTTGTTTTGTACTGTGGTGTATCCAGAGTAAGTTTAAGTTGTGCCCTTATGTAGAGAGGTTAGGTCTAGGCTACGCCTCCAGACATCTTAAACTTCATGAGAAGAATTATCCGACTCATGATCTTGAGCTAGCAGTGGTAGTATTTGTCTTAAATATTTAGAGGCATTACTTATATGGGGTGTATGTGGATGTGTTCACAGATCACAAAAGCCTTCAGTATGTGTTCTTTCAGAATGATTTGAATTTGTGTCAAACAATATGGTTAGATTTATTGAAGAATTATGACACGAGTGTTCTATATCATCCAAGCAAGGCCAATGTAGTGGCTGATGCTCGCAGTAGAATGTTTATGGGTAGTGCAGCACATGTTGAGGATGGTAAGAAGAAGTTAGTTCTGGAAGTCCATCAGTTTTCTCGACTAGGTGTCTATTTACTCGATTCAGCAGAAGTAGTGTATGGGTACAGCTTAGCTCAAATTCATCTCGAGTTACCGAGGTAAAGGAAAAGCAGGATAGAGATCCCAATCTAGTTAAGTTGAAAGAATCATTTAGAGATCAAAAAATGGAGATTTTCTCCCAAGGGGGAGATGGTGTTTTGCATTATTAGGGTTGATTGTGTATTCCTGGTGTAGATGAGTTGAGGAAATGAATTCTTGTAGAAGCTCATGGAGCGTGTAACTCTATTTATCCAGGGGACGCTAAGATGTACTGCAATTTGTGGGAGATCTATTGGAAGAGTAGGATGAAGAGAGATATTGCAGAGTTTGTAGCTAAGTTCTCTATATGGCAGCAAGTTAAGATTGAGCACCAAAAGCCTAGTAGGTCCATCCAGGAGTTCACTATTCCCATATGGAATTGGAGGATGTGAACATGGACTTTGTGACAGGTTTGCCTCTTACTCGTCATCAGCATGACTCTATTTGGGTAAACGTAGATAGGATGACCAAATTAGCTCATTTCTTACCAATCCATACTTCTTACTCAGTTGAGGACTATGCCAATCTCTATCTCAGAGAGTTTGTTAGGTTGCATAATGTTCCCTTATCTATCATCTCAGATAGAGGTACTCAATTTACCTCTCACTTCGGGAAAATATTCCAAAAGGGTCTTGGTACTCAAGTCCACCTCATTAAAGCCTTCCATCCTCATACAGACGGTCAAGCAGAAAGGGCCATTCAGACTCTTGAGGATATGATAAGAGCATGCGTTGTTGATTTTAAAGGTAGTTGGGAGGACCATTTGCCTTTGATTGAATTCGCATACAATAACAACTATTGTTCCACTCTCTGTATATCTCCGTTTGAGGCTCTCTATGGTAGAAGATGTATATCTCTATTTGGTTGGTTTGAAGTAGGTGAGGCTGCAGTAGTCGGGCCTGACTTGGTGTTTAATGTGTTAGAGAAGGTTCAGTTGATCAGAGAAAGGCTTAGGGTTACCCAGAGCCGATAGAAATCATATGCAGATATTAGGAGAAAGGATCTCGAGTTTGAGGTCGGTGATCTTGTGTACTTGAAAATCTCTCTCATGAAGGGAGTGAGCAGATTTGGCAATGAAGGAAAATTTAGTCCCCGATATATCGATCCCTTCAGAATTCTCAGTTGTTTTGGAAACGTAGCTTATGAGCTTGAGTTGCCTTAGATTTAACCTTAGTACACCCAATGTTCCATGTCTCGTTATTGAAAAGGTGTATTGGTGATCCAGTTGTAGTTGTTCCCTTAGAAAGTGTAGATATTAAGAATAGTCTTTCCTTTAAGGAACAAAGAAGTTCCACTAGTCAAAGTTCTTTGCAAAATCAGTCCGTTGAGGGAGCCACTTGGGAAGAAGAAGCGGATATGCGGGCCAAGTACCCTTATCTTTTCTCCGCAAATCCAAATTTAGTGTAAGGTACCAAATCTTCTTAAGATTTTTCTCTATCATTCTCAGTTTTAGTTACACATCATGCTCATGTTAGTCATGCATTCATGAATTATTTCAGTTATCCATTCCATGCATCATACATTCATATTCAGTGTGTAAGCTCAGTCCATCAGTTCCCTCAGCTTAACCAGTTTCATTCGGTGACGAATGTTTCTAAGGGGGAGATATTGTAAAACCTCATATTTGCCTAGGATAATATAAGTCCCAGTACATGATTATTCATATATAAATTATTTGAAACACTTATTATTTTTCAGTTTAGATGCTGTCATTGCATAGGAAATTCAATTAGCTTTCTGACGATATAAAATTTGCCCAAATCTGATAACCGGGTAAGAATTTATGGCGACTTTAAGTTTCAGTCGCAAAACACCATCATTTGACCCATCAGCGCATCGCAGAGAGAGTCAAAATAGCAATTGTCTATTTTTAGTGAGGTATCACAATTTTGGAGTGTCGCTCCATAGGTCAATTTGACTTTTTTTTATATCCAATGTGACTCCGCGATCCTGGTGCATCGCAGAGATGGCCAAATTGGCACCCACACGCTTACCGCGATGGTGGCGCATTGCGGTGTTTGTCCAGGTCCCAGTTGTCCCTTTTCCAGTGGCTTGGCGTGATAGTGGTGCATTGCACCAAGGCTAAAAATTGAGATTTCAGTTTCAAGCTTGTGTTTTTAAATTCATTTAAGGGTATTTGTGTCTTTTTCCAAAGCCTTAAACTCCCCCTAAACACAAAATTTAACCCCTAATTGACCTAAATACTCATCATTATTCACTTTCTCTCAAATTAAAAATCTCCTCTATCAAGAACAAGAAACCCTAGCTCTCAAGAATCAAGGACAAGTATCAAGAACTCTCCATCAATCCTTCAAAATTCATTATTCCAGGTATGTTAGATGTTCATACATGGATTCCTTTCATCCTTGGAGCTTAAGTAATATTTTTAATTATAAATTTATGATCTTTTTAAAGTTATTTGATTTTAAATCATGATTTCACCCATTAATCTCCATGAACTTTGATTTAATACCATGTTTTTATGAAGTCATTGTTGCTATTCGATTCCTCATCTTTTAGTGTTATCATTTATTGCATTAAATCTTGACGTAGTGTTTTCCATGATAATTTCATGCCAATTATGCCGTTCCTTTAGTAACTCTATGATTATTTTAAACCATGAACTAAAAGTGTTTGATAAAATGCCTACAAGATCAATTGATTTAATAAGAGTCTTTATGCTATGTCCTTCATTGTTTTAGTGTCATGCTAATACTATTGTTTTGAGTCCTAGGGGTATTGAATTCCCTAAAAACCATAGCTGTTTATTTAGTCTAGTCTCAGCATATTACAAAGTAGTCTTCAGATTATTCTACAAGCATTATCAGAATAGTTAGATATCAGTCATTGAACTCAGAATAGTTTAGTATCTCAGTGTCTTTCAGTTGAGAGTAGGATTTAGCACCGAGTGTGTGTAGGGATGGAGGCTTCCCCGTTAGATTGGCAGAGTCATTAGTAAAAGTTTCTATACTCTAGAACTATATAGCCAACATAGGATATGAGTAGTCACCCATCAAATTAGGCTTGACTATTTCACAGGGGTCACCCATCAGTTCAGACTTGACACCCTTAGTCCTTTGGACATGATATTAGTTTAGTGGATCCACATAGCCAGCATTAGTAACCATGGCATGGTAATAACACCTTTCCTACTGGGGTTATAGTTTGGACCCCGATTAACTCAAATTGGGGAATGTAGGTTAGATAATACCTCCCATAATCTCAGATATAGTCTCAATTATAGTCCCAGCTCAGTTATTCTGTCTTAGTGTTGTTTGACCAAAGCATACTGCTTTCAGTTATTTTCAGTATTTTAGTTTGTAGATTTCATCCAGTTCATATCATATGCTTGGTAATGCATCCTCGGTGTCTATAGATTTTTATGCATGTTTAGTATCTACAGATTTCATGTTCTCTATTTAGTATTCCATGCTTTATATGTATATTAAGATAGATCATTACTCCTATTCATGAAACCTTGTGTGTTATCCTACCTCATTTACATACCTTTATTTTGCACTATGATATCTTGTATCATAGGTGCTAACACTCAGTTCACACTTAGTTCCTCAGATTCTCAGCAGTACAGTAGCAGTAGTGATTCCTTATCACTCAAGTATAGGCTATCTTATTTCATGTATTTATTTTAGTAGTCAGTAGATTTAGTTGGGGGCTTGTCCCAGGAACTCTCAGTCAGTCAATCTTAGAGGATTTTCAGACATTATAGTCAGTTAGTTGTTCATTTTATCAGTACTTTAGCATATTTAGATAGTTGTTTCCTAGATTTATATTTCAATTGAATTTAGATATTTAAAACCTTATGGCACTTCAGTTATTCTTCCACAATTCATGATTATATTATCTAGTGTTCACAGTAGGTACCAGCTTATGGGTTAGCTTGTGGTCCCTCGGGACTGTAAGCACCATCTAACGACTAGGGGGTAGTCTCGGGTCGTTATATCAGACCATTGTCTTCTTACTGAAACTTAAAATCAAGTGGGTTCCCAAATCAAATCTCAAATCAAACAAGTGATTATAATTCAAGGTTGGACAAATGGGAGTGCAGTCAGGAATGTTTAATAAAAGTAAGTATTCAAACGCTAAATGGTAGAAAATCTAACTAAGTTCTCTCTCTCCTAAGGAACTCCAAGGTGAAAGTGTCATACTTTGAAACTATTAATTTCAAGGGACTTGGTCATTAGAAGACTCATCTTAAAGGAAGAATGCCTTAACAGAAGGCTAGAGCATGGATCAAATAAGCCAACCTGACCTAATATATGAATCAGTGTCTCTTCAAAAATTTGTCTATGTTCAGAAGAAAGGTATCCATGATAAAGTATGTGCTTGTTAATCTAACACAGTTTCATACCTTTACAGGTATACACCCATGGGAACAGCTTAGGAAGAGAATAATTGAAGCTAACACAAGTACAGAATTCAGTCATAAAAGAGAGGGACCAGGTCCCATCACTCAGGTTAGTACCCATACAAGATACTTAAGTAATCATAAAATGATGTCTTAAAAGCCATGTATATACTATCCTCTAAGGTGTCAATTCCTGTGCAAAATAATGAATCATACTTTTTAGGTTTAGATATGTCAGTTCCAAAGGAACATCTTTTAATGACATTGGTCACCTCTTAAATTTGATAAGTCAGACCTTCTTGTCATTATTCTTCAACGAGTCTAAATTATCTTCCCTAATCTACAAATCTTCTCTAAACCTAAAATAAGCTAGCTCATCTTTGTCTCTCAAAATCAAATGGACAACATTACTACTTCCTCAAACCCAGCAGACAAAACTTCAGAGTCAAACTGGACATCCCTAAGTTAAACAACTTGATTCTTCAAAAATTGAAACCATGGAAAACATAATCTGTAGTCACCAAAAACAAAATAAGAAATTCTTCTAATTGAATCTTCCTTAGAATATACATAACCCACAATCGAGCCTGTCTCTGTTAAATCTTTCTTAGCCTCAAAAGATTATCCTCAGCCTATCATGATAGAGAATCCAAACCAAGGATTTGGATCACCAATAGAACAAGAAATTTCTCACCTAAATCTCCCTTTTCTCCAGGAAATTTAAAATTACCTAAAAATTTCCAAATTCCTGAGTCATCTGAAAAATCTAAAAAAGTTGAACCCTTTAAAACACAATAAGCACCTGACTCTCCTACACCTCAAATTCAAACCCTATTTTTGCTAAGTTATTCATTGAATAAATTCTAATGAAAGGGGTTCATCTTTTGTCTAATGAAAATTGGGTAGCTGAGAATTTACTCCTACTTGCATACGACACCAAAGAAAGCTCAGTAATTAGAAAAGAACAGGAATTAGGTGATAAGGATCAGGAGAATAAGGGAAAAGATATGTTGTTACCACTAAATAAGGTAGATGAGGAGGGTGGGGATTAAGTGCCTCTAAGATGGTCGGTAAAAGAACTAAGAGGAAGTATAGGTAAGGTTAAAGTGGTAAACTCTGAGGTAAAGGTTACTAGAACCTATTCTACAAGAGTTTTTAAAAAGAAAATATTGGAAGATGCCATGAAGGCCAACAAAGCTTCAACCATAAGAAGAAAAAGGCTTAATAAATCTATTACATTAGAGGAGAAAGAAAATATAGAAGTTGTGGTAGTTGAAAAAGGTGAGGACATAGATTTAGAAGTTGTTGCTGCTACTGAGGAAGTGAGAAAAGAAGATGAGGTTGCTAAAAGGACTAGGTTCTCAAAGTCAATAAGTAGTGATTCTATTGGAAAGAGGCAGAAACATATAGCTATCAAGAAAACCAAAGACTCCAATGGAATCATTCCCATGAAGAGAAAAACTGATAAAAGGGGAGATTTAATTATTGAGCCCAACAGAAAGAAGAAGAATACAGAAAAGAATCACACAACCATAGAAAGGAAGATTGGGAGCCTAAGAACACAGAAGGTTCTGTCTGGGAGAGTGTTTAATGCAAAAATATATAAAAGAAACTATGGATAGTAGAACTAGTGGAGTATGTGAGGCATCGAGATTATTGCACCTGCAAGAAGAACCAAATCCTATTGTCTTTAAAGGTGAGGTGAGAGAATTCTACTACTCCATGGAATTCTCAGAGGATGGCTTAAGTTTTACTGCACAGGTTTAGGGAAAGGTTCTTAAGATGGATAAAGAAACACTAGGAAGAATCTTGGATGTACCTGTTGTGAGGGTGAGAACTGTGGTGAATCAAAATTATACTACTGAATTCATTATTGAGGCATCAAAGTTAGGAGGGACATCAATAGCTATAGTGAAAAAAAGTTTCTAAAGAGTGAGTATCAGCTGGTATTTGAGTTCATCAATAAGGTTCTATCACCAAGGTCTAAAAAAAGAACAATTTTCTCTAATGTTGACTTGTTTTTAATTAAATGCTTGAGAAAGTTCGAATTGATTAGTCTTCCTTCTCAAATGATAGAGAATATGCATTAAGTGCTCTATGAGAAAAAGACAAACAAAAAATGCCATATGGATATCTACTGAACAAGGTGTTTGAACATTATGGTTTAAATGGAACTTGAGAAATACTTGGAACAACCAAGAAGATGATCATCTTGACAACTCTTGTGGAGAATGAACATATAGAGGGAAATGTTGGATTTGTGTCTTAAGTATCTGAGTTGCTAGCTATTTAGGAAAGGTTGGGAAATAAAATAGAAGAGTTAAGGATTATGTTGGCAACCAAAGATGCTGAGATAGTGCATCTGAAGTTGCAAAATTAGAAGTTCTTTTTTGAGGGACCAGGTACCACTGATGAGCTTGCAGCTAAAAATCCAAAACTCCAATAAGAAGTGGAAAAACTGACTGGTGAAGTTCAAGGATTGAATGTTGAAGTGGAAGTCCTCACCAAATAGTTGTTAGATGCCCATAATCCTAGAAAGGCAAGAATAGTGATGTTACTTAAGTCTCTTTCCGCCAAACCTCCCTTTACCTAAGCGTTGCTATCCTTATCTTCTTATCAATCTTGTGTTAGTCTCATAGGTTCTCCATTGGGTTGGATTTTGAAGATAGTTCATTTTATACTTATTTTAATATGATTGTACTGGTACTAACCTTTGTTTTGAAAATCAATGAATTCTAATTGTGTACCTTATTTGACTCTTTTATTTTAAAGTTGCTCTTCATATTAGTGTTGCCCCAGTAACTATGTGTTAATTATCCATTACTTATCTTTACCTTTGGTTTACTATTAATCCTTTTTAATGATGCCAAAAGAGGAAATACTAGCTTCTGTAATGCCCCAAATTTGGTACCCAAAATTCTACATGGTGCTCATGACCCCAAAGGACCACAAGCTAACCCATGACTGATATCTATAATTGAGCACTACATAATATACTGTATAAATGCAGAAAAAGATTGAAAAACCATGAGGTTCAAATATCTAATAAAACATAACATCTAGAAATACGGTATATCAATACCAAAATAAAACTAAAATAACCATCTGAACAAGCAATAATCTGGAAGCCTCTAAACTGTCTAAAAATTATGGAGTTGATGGGACATGTCCCAACAAAATCCGAACTACTGAAATAATAAAATAATAAAATAATCATGTTATCCTCGAATGATGAGGACTCACTTCTAGTCTAGCTACTGAACATCTGATCTACTAAGGATGCTCTGGAGATCGTGCTTCTAAACCTATGGTATAAAGACACCATAGCACAAATGTATTAGTATGATTGAATGTACTGGTATACAAGTGAGGTAGGCTGAATACAAGGGGTTCATATGCATGAAAAATACTGACTGACTGAGTAACATGAACGTGGGAATACATATACATAACTGTAAATGAGATTGTGACAACACTGATTACTGATTCTGGATACTGATAACATAGATTTTTTATAACTGATATAACTGGTACTGAGCGATTGTGTCTAACAGTCTAGGTTCTAAGGGAACTAGCTGAGTTTCGTACTGAGCTGAGTGACTGTATATGATAGTCCTGAATTTTGTAAAACTATTTGCGTTCTATTACTAAGACTGAGACTGAGACTGTAACTGTGGGAAGTAGTCATCTAATCGACATGCCCCAAATGAGATAGTATAATTGAGTTGGGGTCCAATCTGTAACCCCAATTAGAAGGGTATCAATATCGTGCCACTGGTAAGGACGAGCTGTGAGTAATCCCTCATCTAACAGGTACTTTAAGAAGAATGGTGAGACCCTCATCTAGAAGGTTAAGTCACCTTATCAACCCTCATTTAATAGGTTAGATGTCTCAACCTACACTGGCTACGTAGTTCTGGAGCACAAGGATTGCTTCTAAGAATCACATACTCTACTCACAGGTGAGTTCCCATCCTTGGGCTTACTCGGTGCTGAATCCTACTCCCATCTAATTAGACACTGAATTAATTATACTGAACTGACTGGAATGAATTCACTGAGTTCCATTCATAGATGAAATATTATTGAGATCTGATAATTGACTGAGATTACTGAGATTACTAAGTTTTCCTGAGTCATGAGACTGGCTGAATTCTAATGAACATGGCTTGACTGAGAGAATCTTGAAAACTGACACTGGCTTTAGGCACACAGCTAAATATTTGGGTACAAGTATCCCTAGGACTCGATAATATGAAACTGACAAGACATGACACTTCCTGGACTCACAACAATAATTAACAATCCATAATACAATTATTGGGGAATTTCACGAGGCACTTGATTATCATGGGTTGGTACATGAATAGGAATGCATATAACTATGTCATAATTTCATAGGGATAATCTCATGAACAATCCATCAAACAATGTCAATGTATAACAATAACATGGAAGTCATTTTGAACATAAGGGTAAAGCATGGGTTCATCAATTTGGTCATAATTGAGTCCTAAAGCATGATTCTTATTCTCTTTGCATTTTATCAAACACATTGCATGCACAACTTTAGGCTTAGGCATATACACTAGTTCATACATCATGGTTACTTTAATCAGCTCAATTTAAAATTTTTCAAACCCACATACTAGCATAATTTCATAAAAAGTACATAAAGACTCCAACTTGGGATTCATACAACCACATCAACATAATTAAAATCAACTCACCATATGGAAATCACAATTCATGAGTTTAAAATGGGATTCTTGATCTTCATGGGTAAAAGAAACCCATGAATCAACACTTTACATACTTGGGTGGATGATTTCTTGAAGATTAGTGGAGGAAAGCTTGAATTCTTGCCTTGAGATTAGACACATAGGGTTTCTTGTTCTTGGGGATTGATCTTTGAGACAAACCCTAATTTGGTATTGTAGATGAATAATGAAGTTATGAACTCTGGTATGGTATAATTAGGAGTTAAAACGAGTGAAAAAAAGACTCAAATACCCTTTTAAAAGTGGCTTAAAATTGTTGATTGGAAGTGGCGACAGTTTGGGCGATGGTCCATCGCTGGCTCGATGGTTCGTCGGTCCATCCCATTGTACTTGGCTAGAACCTCAAATTCCTGCCTCATCTGTGATGGTTTGGGCGATGGTCCATCACTAGATCGATGGTCTGTCAGTCCTAACCGTCGTACTTGGCCAAAATATGGGTTCACTACCTTATTAGCGATGACTTGGGCGACGCTCCATCGCTATATCGATGGTCCGCCATCCTGACCATCACTTATAGATAGTTCCTATAGTTCTCTATAAAATGTCCATAACTTTTTACTCCGATACTGGATTTAGACGAAATTGGTATCGTTGGAAAGATAATTCAATTTTTCATATGATAAAAAGTTGAAATTAGGGAATTTAACATTAATCATTTAGGAATTCATCACTAACTCTTATGTATATTAGAGTTGATTTAATACAAGTTTGGGGTATTACAATATCTCCCCCTTGGAAACATTCATCCTTGAATGGGACTGACTAGACTAGGAAAGCTATAGACTGATCTTACTTAAGGGACATAAACATTTGAACATGTCTATATTTCTGGAACTTCTGATATACTGAAATCTCATACTGAATATGCATGTCTGATGTATGGATATATGACGGATAGTATTCATGAATGCATAATTGAAATTACTGAGAAGTTGAGTTTCTCATAATGAGAATGCACGTCTGATGCATGAATACGTGACTGACATAATACATGAACATATGACTGGATATGCAAGGGTATTTAATACCAAGTTTATAACTAAAATCTGAACATGAAACTAAATAAGCTTAAGAAAAGTTGTTACCTTGGGCTGAGTCTGAGTTGGCGGAGAAGAGGTGAGGATACTTGGTCCATATGTCTGCTTTTTCTTCCCAAGTATCTCTCTCAACGGATTGATTCCACCAAACAACTTTGACTAGAGAGACTTCTTTGTTCCTCAGTCTGCGATTTTGGTAGTCAAGAATTTTGACTGGGATCTCTTCAAAAGAAAGGTTATTCTGAATGTCTAAGCCCTCTACCGGTACTAAAATTGTTGGGTCACCTATGCACTTCTTTAGCAAGGAGACATAGAACACTGGACGAATTGAGGCTAGATCTAAAGGTAATTCGAGCTCATAAGCTACCTTGCTAAAACAACAGAAAAATTTTGAAGGGACCGACATATCGGGGACTGAGATTTCCTTTCTTGTCGAATTGCTTCACTCCCTTCATGGGAGAGAATTTCAAGTACACATAATCACCAATCTCAAACTCGAGCTCCTTTTTGCGCACATCTACATATGATTTTTATTGGCTCTGAGCTGTCTTGAGCCATTCTCTGATCAACTGAACTTTCTCTAAGGTGTCAAATACCAAGTCAGGCCCTACTACTGCGACCTCACCCACTTCAAACCAACAGATTGGAGATCTGCACCTCCTACCGTAGAGAGCTTCAAATGGAGCCATCTGAATACTGGAATGATAGCTTTTGTTGTATGCAAACTCAATCAAAAGCAAGTGGTCATCCCAACACTCCTTGAAATCAATTGTACATGCCCTTAGCATGTCTTCCAAGGTTTAAATGGTCCTTTTTGCTTGACCATCTGTCTGAGGATGAAAGGCTATACTGAGGTGAACTTGGGTACCGAGACCATTTTTGGAATGCTTTCCAGAAGTGAGAGGTGAACTGGGTACCTCTATCTAAAAAATAGACAATGGAACACCGTGCAATCTGAACAACTCCCTGATATAGAGTTTGGCATAAGTCTCGGCCGAATAGGAGGTATGGAATGGAAGGAAATGAATTGATTTGGTCATCCTATCTACAATGATACAAACTGAATCATACTGACGATGAGTATGAGGCAAACCCATCACAAAGTCCATGTTCACTTCTTCCCACTTCCAAGTAGGAATACTGAGTTCCTTCATGGACCCACTAGGCTTCTGATGCTCTATTTTAACCCACTGATATGTAGAGCACTTAGAAAAAACTCTGCAATATCTCTCTTCATACCACTCTACCAATAGATCTCCCGCACGTCACTGTATATCTTAGTGGCCCTTAGATGAATAGAGTACTACGCACTATGTGCTTCTATTTGAATTCATTGTCTCAAGTCATCTACGCCTGGAACATACAGATGACCCTGATAATGGAGAACACTATCTCCCCCTTGGGAGAAAACCTCTACCTTCTGATCTCTGACTGACTCTTTAAACTTAACAAGACTGGGATCTCTATCTTGCTTTGCTTTCACCTTATATACTAGAGATGATTCTGAACTGTTCTATACGCATATACTACCTTCTGCTGAATCGACTAAGTAGACACCTAGTCAGGCAAGCTGATGAACTTCCTGAGCTAGCTTCTTCTTACTGTCCTCAATATGAGAAACACTACACATAGACAGTCTACTAAGAGCGTTGTCCACTACATTGGCCTTGCTCGGATGATAAAGGACACTCATGTCATAATCTTTCAAGAGCTCTAATTACCTTCTCTGACAGAGGTTAAGATCTTCATGATAGAATACGTACTAAAGGATCTTATGATCTATGAATACATATATATAAACACCGTACAAGTAATTCCTCTAAATCCTTAAGGGAAAACTACGGTTGCTAACTCAAGATCATGAGTCAGATAATTCTTCTCATGGGGTTTAAGCTGTTTGGAGGCGTAGGCTATGACCTTACCATGCTACATGAGTACACAACCCAAACCTACTCTGGATGCATCACAGTACACTACGATTCCATCTAAACCATTTGGAGGAGTCAAAACTAGAGTTGAGGTGAGTCGAGTCTTCAACTCCTCAAAACTCTTTTTGCATAAATTTGACCACTAAAACTGAACCTTCTTCTAAGTCAATTTGGACGTAGGGGATGCAATAGATGAAAATCCTTCAACAAACCAATGGTAATAGCAAGCCAAACCTAAGAAACTCTTGATATCTGATGGAGAGATAGGTCTGGGACAGTTTCTCACTACTTTAATCTTTTGAGGATCAACTTTAATGCCATCACCGGAGATGATATTACTAATAAACGCTACTAAATTTAGCTAAAATTTGCACTTACTAAATTTGGCAAACAACTGATGATTTCTGAGAGTCTACAACACTATTCTGAGATGGTCTGCATAATCATGCTCACTGCGGGAATAGACAAGAATGTTATCTATGAAGACTATGATGAATATGTCTAAGTACTTTTTGAACACACAAATCATCAAGACCATGAAGGCTGCTGGGAAATTGGTAAGACCAAAGGACATGACTAAGAATTTGAAGTGACCATATCAAGTACGGAAGGCTATTTTCGGAATATCACTTTCTCTAATCCTGAGCTGATGATAGCCTGATCTGAGGTCTATCTTAGAAAAATAGTTGGCACCCTGAAGTTGATCGAACAAGTCATTGGTTCATGGAAGTGGATACTTGTCCTTGACGGTGACTTTATTGAGCTGATGGTAGCTTTACATATTATGAAAGAACAGTGTTTCTTGCACATGAATAAGACTGGTGCACCCCATGGAGACACATTGGGTCTGATGAAACCTTTATCTAGGAGATCCTTTAACTGATCTTTCAATTCTCTGAGTTCTACTAGTGCCATTATATATGGCAGAATAGATATGGATTGAGTATTTGGAAGAAGGTCTATGCCGAAGTCTATTTCCCTTTCGGGAGGAATTTTGGGAAGATCTATGGGAAATACATTAGAATATTCATTCACTATTGGGACTGATCCAATACTGGTAGTTTTGAAACTATATTCCTTAACTAGAACAAAATGATAGACACATCCCTTAGATATCATTTTTCGTGCCCGAAGGTAGGAAATAAGATGACCTCTGAAAACTGAAGTACTACCCTTCCACTCTAGGACGGGTTCATTCGGGAACTGAAACTAGACAACTCTATTTCTACATTCGACTGTGGCATAGTAGGAATGAAGCTAATCCATGTCAAGAATGACATCAAAATCAGTTATCTCTAATTTGAGTAAGACTGCTGAAGTGACTTTCTGAGATACCATAACAGGATAGTTCATGTATACCCGTTGGGCTATGATAGTTTTACCCACAGGGGTAGAGACTGAGAAGGGCTCTTCTAGAATTTCAAGACTGATACCAAAATTAACTTCTATATAGGGAGTAACAAAAGACAAAGAATCTCCTAGATCTAGCAAGGCATAGACATGTACATGAAAGATCTATAACATACCAGTAACCACATCAGGAGAATTTTCCAGATCTTGTTGGGATTTAAGAGAATAGATTCTATTTGGGCGTTGCCCACTGGTAGCACTGGAAGAGGCACCCAACTAATTTGGGTGATCGGACTAAGATGGAGGGCAATTACGCTGACCCTGAGGACCTGGATAGGGATAATCTCTAACTGTGGCCTGGCTTGCCACATCTGAAGCAAACATCACTTCCAGCTCTACAAGTACCGTGATGGTGTTTGCCACATGTCTAACAAGAGGATAGGTTTGGGCACTGCTAACACCATTCTGAGACTTAGATCCTGGCACCCTATCTGTGTTTCCATCTCTAAATTTCATCACTAGAGCACTGGGTGAGTAAGGAGCTAGAATAGATGACTTTAGGTAGAATTGAGAATGACTTCCACCCTCTAACTTAGGATGAGCAAAGTTGAAACTACCTGTCCTTGCTTTCTTATTCTGCTTCTCCTATATCTTAATCTTCTGCTCTTTTATCTGCTGAGCATAGATCATAGGCCTAGATATTTCTATCTCACTAATCAACATTATAGATCTACACTCATTGACCACACTATCATTCACCCCAGAAACAAACCTACTCATTTTAGCCCTAATGCCTGCTACTACATGAGAAGCATATCTAGCTAATTAAGTAAACTTAAGAGAATACTCTTTCACTGTCATGTTGCCCTACCTGAGGTTGATAAACTCTAACACCTTAGCTTTCCTCAGCTCTAGGGGAAAGAATTTATCAAGAAAAAGCAATGGCAAAATCCTCCCACTCTATAGGCCCTACGTCACTAGCCCTCTCTACTTTCTATTATTTGAACCATGTATGAGACACATCTTGCAACTGATATACAGCTAGCTTAGTACTCTCAATGGCTGCTACCTCTATGGTATCTGTAACCTTTTGAACCTGATCAAGGAATTCCTGAGGGCCCTCATCTAACTTAGACCCAAAAAAGGATGGAGGATTCATTTGGCTGAAGCTCCGAATCTTGGCTTTAGATGAATTGTCCACTGGGTTAGCTAGAATAACAGCTGGTCATTCATTCTGGGCAGCAACTAAATTAGCAAGAGTAGTGAATACAGCACTGAACTCTGCATGAGAAATATGTTCGTCCAAGGGATCTACTTGGACAGACTGAGAGGCTGATTGATTTCTGTTTCTTCTCTTGGAAGGCATGTTCTGTAGAAAAAAGGGATAAATGAATTAGATTGAGAGTTAAATTTGAGCTCATGCTCATAGACATGACATGAATACTGAAAGAAGGGAAACTGTTCCTAAAACATCTTATAGCCTTCTATATATAAATGTGACGCACAACACACCCATGCACAAGACTCTACTAAATGCAGCTTTTAGTCTTCCTAGGATACTATTAAACCTTAGTCACTAATACCAAGTATGTAACACCCCAAATCTGGTACCCGAAATGCTACACAATGTTTATGACCCTGAAGGACCACAAGCTAACCCATGACTGATATCTGTAATTATGCACTGCAAATATACTGTATAAATGCAAAAAAGGGATAAAAGTACATAAGGTTCAAATATTTGATAATATAAAACATCTGGAAATACGATATATATCAATACCAAAACAAAACTAAAATAACCATCTGAACATGCTATAGTTTGGAATCCTCTAAACAATCTAAAAACTGTGGATTTAATGGGATATGTCCCCAACTAACTCTGGACTACTAAAATAATAAAGTTATAAAATAATTATATTATCCTCGAATGATGAGATGGCTCTCTCCCTACCTTCTCTCTCTCTCTCCCCGGTCCTCGACCTCGTAGCCGTCGCCGACCATCGACCCCATCGCCGTCGCCGACCTTCGGCGCCGACCCGACCCCACCTCGGGCCCCGACCTTCGGCTCTCGGTGCCGACCCCAATCTCCGCTTCCCGCCGTCCTCCGTTACTGACCTCCGACAGCCCCCCCTCGCTCTCCAGCTCCGGCGAGATCTAATAGCCCCCCTTCGGTCTCCAGCTCCGGCGAGACCCCCACCCACCAGCTCCGACGAGATCCAGTAGCCCCTCCCCCGGGTCTCCATCTCCGGCGAGATCCAACAGCCCCCCTCGGTCTCCAGCAGCCACCGCCCGATCCCCAGCAGCAGCCGCCCGATCCCCAGCAGTCGCAGCTCGGTCTCCAGCCAGTCGCCGCTTGGTCTCCAGCTGCCGATCGGCCTCCAACAGCCGCAGCTCGGTCTCTAGCCGCAGCTTCGTCTACACCTGCCGCTTGGTCGTCAGCAGCCACAGCACCCAAACGATGACCAGTCCCCTCGGTCTCCAGCAGCTCCAGCAGCCGCAGCTCTATCTCAGCACCGAAACTTCCCGGAACTCGATCTACGCTGGGTTTTGGGCTCCGGCTTGGTCTACAAGTGTAACCTGGTGACTTCTAACCTTTGTTATTTCATTCTTTATATTATGCTAGTATTATCCCCTGTACCTTGACTTGCGTGTGATTTGTTGATATTGTCTGTTGTCTGTTGTTGCTATTACTGTGGTCGTTTCTTGCACTGCTTTTGATTGGGTTATCGGCTTGGGGCTTTGTTTTTGGGGTTGTGGGTGTTGATTCCAGTGGTGTTTTCTCTCTATTTGAGTTTAGTTTGGTTTCTTAATTATTTCTTTGATTTTGTGTGAGCCTTGTATTTCTTGCTGCTGCTTTGCTACTACCATCATTTATATTTTTATATTTTTTATAGTAGTGGCTATGGGCGGTAATGGTTGGATAGGGTCATGTTTAAGGGGGTTGGGGTGTGCAGCTGTTGTGGGGGCGGGGGATGAGGAAAGGGCGGGAGTGGGAGGAAGGCCAAGGTTTGGCCGCGGGGGTGGTACCGGAGGGCGTGTGGATAGTGATGGTAGGCTGAGGGTTGGGTCTTGGAATATAGGGACCCTTCAGGGTAAGTCCATAGAGCTTGTGAAGATCCTTAGGAAGAGGAGGATCAATATTGCGTATGTTCAAGAGACCAAGTGGGTAGGGTCTAAGGCTAGGGATGTGGATGGTTACAAGCTGTGGTACTATGGGAGCGAGAGGCATAGGAATGAAGTTGGCATCTTAGTAGATGAAGAGCATAGAGGTCTGGTCGTAAAGGTAAAGAGGATCAATGATAGGTTGATGACTATTAAGTTGGTCATCCGGGAGTTTACCCTGAACGTGTGTAGTGCTTATACGCCGCAAATGGGCTCGGAGAGGGAGGAGAAGATGCGGTTTTGGGAGGATTTGAAGGAGGTGGTGAAAGGCGTGCATAGCTCGGAGAAGATTGTTGTAGCAGGAGATTTCAACGGGCACATTGGGGCGTTACCGGGAGGCTTTAGTGATGTGCATGGTGGTTTTGGTTTTGGGGACAGAAATGAAGAGGGGACTACTTTGTTGGAGTTTGCGAGGTCCTTTGGGCTGGTGGTGGTGAACTCGAGCTTCCCGAAGAAGGGCGATCACCTGATCACCTTTCGAAGCGCGATAGCCAGGACCCAGATTGACTTTATGTTGCTTCAGAAAGGGGATAGGGTGTTGTGTAAGGACTGTAAGGTCATCCCGAGTGAGAATCTTTTGACCCAGCATAGGCTTTTAGTTATGGATTTGGGTATAAAGAAGAATAGAAAGAGGAGGATTAAGGAGGGTAGACCTAGAATTAAGTGGGGCGGCTTGACGCCAGTGAATGCGTGGGAGATAGGGAAGAAGTTGGCGGGAATGGGGGTGTGGAAGTGTAGGGGGGACGTGGATAGTATGTGGGATAGGGCAGCTAGGTGCATCATGGAGAATTCAAGTGAGGTGTTGGGTGTTTATAGGGGCCGAGTCGGGCATCATCGGGGGGATTGGTGGTGGAATGAAGAGGTGGAGAAGAAAGTGGGGACCAAGAAGGAGGCGTATGCTAAGTTGGTTAAGAGTAAGGACGAAGAAGAGAAGCGGGTAAATTGGAAAGAGTACAAGCAAGCTAGGAAGGAGGCTAAGTCAGCTGTCATGGCAGCTAAGACGACCGCTTTTGAGAGCTTGTATGCAGGGTTACAGGGTAAAGAGGGGAGAAAAAGTGGTTTAGACTCGCTAAGGCTAGGGAGAGGAAGGGTCGTGACCTCGACCAGGTAAGGTGCATTAAGGGGGAGGATGGTAGAGTGTTGGTGGAGGACGGCCATATTAAGAATAGATGGCAGTCGTACTTTCATAGGCTCTTGAGTGACGAAGGGGATAGAGCTATTGTGTTAGGGGAACTGGAGCACTCAGAAGAGTGACGGAATTTTAGTTATTATAGATGTTTTAAGGTAGAGGAGGTTAGAGAGGCTGTTCGCAGGATGCGAAGGGGTAGGGCGACGGGGCCAGAAGAGATACCGGTGGAGTTTTGGAAGTTCGTTGGAGAGGCTGTGTAAGGTGGTTGACTGGATTGTTCAACGAAATCTTCAAGACGGCAAAGATGCCCGAGGCTTAGAGATGGAGTACCATGATCCCTCTCTATAAGAATAAGGGGGACATCCAGAGTTGCAATAACTATAGGGGGATTAAGTTATTGAGTCACTCTATGAAGATTTGGGAGAGAGTGGTCGAGGTGAGGCTGAGATGGATAGTGTCTATTTCGGAAAACCAGTTTGAATTTATGCTTGGACGCTCGACGACGGAGGCAATTCACCTGGTACGGAGGCTGGTGGAACAGTATAGGGAAAGGAAGAAAGACCTACACATGGTGTTTATCGACCTAGAGAAGGCATACGACAAAGTCCCCACAGGCATATATCAGAGCAATTAAGGACATGTATGAGGGAGCGAAAACTCAGGTGAGGACGGCGGGAGGAGACTCAGAGCATTTCACCATCATGACAGGATTGCATCAGGGATCTACTCTTAGTCCATTTTTGTTTGCTTTGGTGATGGATGTGTTGATGGGGCGTATTCAAGGGGAGGTGTCGTGGTGTATGCTTTTTACAGACGATATAGTTCTGATTGATGAGACTCGAGGGGGTGTGAATGACAAATTAGAGATGTAGAGACAAACTCTTGAGTCTAAAGGGTTCAGGTTGAGCAGAAGCAAGACAGAGTATTTGGAATGCAAGTTTAATGACGTGAGGCTGGAGGATGAAGTGGTAGTGAAGATGGAATCACCGGAGGTATGTAAGAGGGATAGTTTCAAGTATCTCGGGTCCGTGATCCAAGGTAACGGTGAGATTGATGAGGATGTCTCGCACCCTATTGGGGCAGGATGGATGAAGTGGAAGCTCGCGTCAGGGGTGTTATGTGATAAGAAGGTGCCGCCCAAGCTTAAAGGAAAATTCTACAGGGTGGTAGTCTGTCCGGTCATGTTGTATGGAACAGAGTGTTGGCCAGTTAAGAATTCCCACATCCAAAAAATGAAGGTGGCAAAAATGCGGATGTTACGCTGGATGTGTGGGCTGACTAGAGGGGATAGAGTTTGGAATGAGACTATCAGGGAGAAGGTTGGTGTGACTCCAGTGGAGTGCAAGATGCGGTAAGTCCGATTGAGATGGTTCGAACACGTGAAGAGGAGGGGCATGGATGCCCCGGTTTGTAGGTGTGAGAGGCTAGCGTTGGATGGTTTTAGACGGGGTAGGGGTAGGCCGAAGAAGTACTGGGGTGAGGTGATTAGGCTAGGACATGACCCTAGATAGGAAGGTCTGGAGGACGCGAATTAGGGTAGAAGACTAGGGCCAGTTTGGGTTGCTAGTGTAGTGAATTACTTGGTGGGGGTAGTATCCTTGTTATGATTCCGTGTTCCTTGTTTTAGTACGAATCTGGGTGCTTTCCTCTATTTTCTTTTACTTATGGGTGCCGTATTTATGTTATGTAATCTTGTAATCTTGTTCTGTGCTTTACTATGTATTTGTGTGGTATCTTGTGTCTTGAGCCGGGGGTCTATCGGAAATAGCCTTTCTACTTCTTTAGAGGTAGAGGTATGGACTGCGTACATCTTACCCTCCCCCCCAAACCCCACCAGGTGGGAATACACTGGGTTTGTTGTTGTTGTTGATCCTCAAATGATGAGGACTAACTGTTAGTCTGGCTGCTGAACGTCTAATCTACTAAGGATGCTCTGGAGCTCATACTTCTGAACCTATGGTATAAAGACACCATAGCACAAATGCTTCAGTACGATTGAATATACTGGTATACAAGTGAGGTAGGCTAAATATAAGGGGTTTATATGTATGAACAATACTGACAACTGAGTAACATGAACGTGGGAATACATGCATGAATACATAATTGTAAATGAGATTGTGACAACACTGATTACTAAGTCTGAATACTGATAACATAGATTTTCGATAACTGATATAACTGATACTGAGCGACTGTGTGCTGAGTGACTGTATCTGACAGTCCTAAATTTTATAAAACTATCTAAGTTCTATTACTAAGACTGAGACTGCGACTGTAACTGTGGGAAGCAGTCATCTAACTGACATGCCCCAAATAAGATAATATAATTGAGTTGGGGTCCAATCTGTAACTCCAATTAGAAGGGTGTCAATACCGCGCCACTGGTAAGGACAAGCAGTGAATAATCCCTCATCTAACAAGTACTCTAAGGAGAACGGTGGGACCCTCATCTAATAGGTTAAGTCACCTCATCAACCCTCATCTAATAGGTTAGATGTCTTAACCTATGCTGGCTACATAGTTTTGGAGCACAAGGATTTCTTTTAAGAATCACACCCTCTACTCATAGGTAAGTTCCCATTCTTGGTCTTAGTCGGTGTTGAATCCTACTCCTATATGATTAGACACTGAATTAATTATACTGAACTAACTGGAATGATTTCACTGAGTTTTGTTGACTGGCAGAATATTACTGAGATCTAATAACTAACTGAGATTACTGAGTTTTCCTGAGTCATGAGACTGACTGAATTCTACTGAACCTAGCTTAATGAGAGTAACTTGAAAACTGATACTGGATCTAGGCACACATCTACATTGTTGGGTACAAGTACCCCCAGGACTCTATAGCATGAAACTAATAAGAGATGACACTTCCTGGACTCATGACCATAATCAACAATCCATAATACAATCATTGAGGAATTTTATGAGGCACTTAATTATCATGGGTTGGTACATGAATAGGAATGCATATAAATATGTCCTAATTTCAAAGGGCTAATCTCATGAACAATCCATCAAATAACTTCAATGCATAACAATAACATAAAAGTCATTTTGAACCTAAGGGTAAAGCATGGGTTCATCAATTTGGTCATAATTGAGTCCTAAAGCATGATTCTTATTCTCTTGGCATTTTATCAAACACATTTCATGCACAACCTTAGGCTTAGGCATACACACTAGTTCATACATCATGGTTACTTTAATCAACTCAATTTAAAAGTTTCAAACCCACATACTAGCATAATTTTATGAAAGGTACATAAAGACTCCAACTTGGGATTCATCCAACCACATTAACATAATTAAAATCAACTCACCACATGGACATTACAATTCATGAATTTAAAATAGGATTTTTGAGCTTCATGGGTGAAAGAAACCCATGAATCAATACTTTACATACCTGGGTGGATGATTTCTTGAAGATTGATGGAGGAAATCTTGAATTCTTGCCTTGTGATTAGACATCTAGGGTTTCTTGTTCTTGGGGATTGATCTTTGAGAGAAACCTTAATTTGGTGTTGTGGATGAATAATGAAGTTATAAGCTCTGGTCTGGTATAATTAGGGGTTAAAACAGGTGGAAAAGACCTAAATACCCTTTTAAAAATGTCTTAAAATTATTGATTGGAGTGACGATGGTTTGGGCAATAGTCCATCACTGGCTCGACCATCCATCGGTCCATCCCATCATACTTGGCCGGAACCTGAACTTCCTGCCTTATCTGTGATAGTTTAGGTGACGATCTGTTGCTAGCTCAATGGTCCGTCTATCCTGAACGTTGTATTTGGCCAAAAGATAGGTTCACTACCTTAGTCGTGATGTCTTGGGCGACATTCCATCACTAGCTCGACGGTCCATGGCATGACCGTCACTTCTGGGTAGTTTTGATAGTTCTCTATAAAATATCCATAAATTTTTACTCCGATACCGAATTTGGACAAAATTGGTGTCGTTGGAAAGCTAATTCAATTATCCATATGATAAAAAGTCAAAATTAGGAAAATTCTATCTAATTTAAACATTAATCACTTAGTAAGTCATCACTAACTTTTCTGGATACTAGATTTGACTTAAAGAAAGTTTGGGGTACTACAACTTCATATGTAAGGGCCAAGTTACTACTTATCAGGTGTGTATGCTTATATGGTGCATACTGATAGGCGAAAATAAGTGATGTACTAAGTGGATAATAAGGCACAGTGAAAAGAGGAAGCAGATGCAAATATGCTTAAAGATTTTTGCTGCAAATGACAATAAAGGACCGGGTCCTTATCTTGCATAATGTAGAAAGCGTGATGATAGGGGGAACATCCATATTTAGGTTGTAATTACACTGATTAAATATGATGAATGTGCATTGATGATCAAATTGTATGGTTGGTTTGTCATCATCAAGAAAGAGAAAATTGCTATATGTAGTTTTGATTATAAGCAGCTAACTGGATCAGACCAGGTCCCTAGATATGCAAGGTATGGTACAACTAGCATGTGTTGTCTGCATAATTTTTTCCTCTTGTGTAACAAATTTACAGATGCTATTATATGCTAATTAGGACAGGTAGTCTAATGATCTTTCATTCCTAATCATCACTCAACTATAAAAGGAAAAAGATATTTCTTCATCAAATAGGATTTTTCATGAATTCAAGAGAGGAAAAGAGGTGGCCAAAATCCTATCTCAACACTGCTCAAATTTTTAATTGATTATGTATTCTTAAATAGAAATTATTCTTGAGTGAGTACTAAGATGTAACTGAACTACTCATGTCATAAGAGTAATGTTTTCATTTGTTGAGAGAAGTAATTAGGTAGAGTTTCCTAAGTGAGAGGTTGATTAGAGTTACTCAACATAAAAAGTCCTTGTTAGAGTTGCTACGATGAGCCTGTAGTATAGTTATTACAAGAAAAAAGATCCTAGAGGTAAGCTAAAATCTAGAATGTAATCAGAAGGTTGATTATAGTGTATTTCTTGAGGTGCTTGTGAGGGCAAGCTATGGTTTTTCTATTCCTGGGTTTCTTGATTAAAATCTTGAGTTTTTACTTTCCTGCACTGCCGATGTTTTCTAGCATCTCATAGTTGCTTTACTATTCTATCGCTTGTGACTTTGAGGGATATGATCCCTCACTGTGTGGTATAAACCCCAAGGGTTCCTTGAATTCCTCTTATTTTCACTGGTTCTAAAGTTGAGAAAGATCCTCAAAATGTTCCTAATAATATAGAAAAGATATTTTGAATGATGTATGCTACTGATGTAGATGGTGTAGAGTTTGCAGCTTATTAGCTAAAGGATATGGCATATTAGTATCAGTGGTGTGGGTTGTGGGACTAGTCTAGGGGTGAAGATGTTGAGTCCGCTTTGTGGGATAATTTCTTTAGTACTTTCCTTGATCATTTTTTACCTCAAGAATTAAGGGAGGCAAAGGCCAAGGAATTTGTAAATTTGAATCAAGGCAGGATGACAGTAAAGAAGTATGCCATAAAGTTTCATTAGTTATTGCATTATGCTCCTGAATTGGTGTCTAGTATGAGGACTATATTAGGAAGTTTACCTCTAGGTTATACCGTGAGTTGATCTTAGAGAGCAAGGCTAACTTGTTAAACAAGGATATAGACATCTCTAGACTTGTGGTGTATATGCAACAAGTGGAAAAGGAAAAGAAAAAATAAGCAAAGATAAGTGAAAGTTAGAAATAAAAAGTTTTTCTATTCGAACCAGAGTGGAGCTCAGCAGCAAAGTGGTAGAGATGGTGGTAAATGGTCTAAAAAGAAGTGGGGAAATTCTAAATCCTACCCTATGGCTAATGGTCCTTATCCAAAGTCATTGGGTGATCGTCATTCTTAGTATAATAGTGTGTTTAGAGAACTAGGACACCAACCGCAGGCTAGTGGGACTTAGTCAGCTCTATCATATCCTCCTTGTAGATTTTATGGTCAGGTGCACTATGGTGTTTATGAAGAGGGGAGGAACAAGTGCTTTAAATATTGTCAGATTGGTCATATGCAAAGGGATTGTCCTTCTTAGGTTGCTTTTAGGGAAAATAAGATTCATGTTTCCATTTTATCAGCTCCAATACCAAAAGGTGTTGCATCTATTTTAGGCTTCAGCACTAGTCAAATTCATCTGCATGTTTTTGTTACCTGCTAAAATTCTGAGGTGTGTGCCCTGATATTATTACTGGTACACTCAAACTCTTCTCTCATGATTTATATTGTCTACTTGATCCCGAGTTTACCCTCTCTTATGTGACCCTTTATATGGCTATCTATTTTAGTTTTGATCTTGATTGCATTTCGGACCATTTCTCAATGTACACCTCGGTGGGTGAGTCCATTATGGCTAGAAGGGTCTATAGGGGTTGTGTAATATCGTTCTATGGTAGGGAGACCCTAGTGGATCTAGTAGAGTTGGACATGCTAGACTTTGATATGATTTTAGGGATGGATTGGTTGCACTTGTGTTATGCATCTTTTGATTGTCGGACCTGAAGGGTCAATTTCCATTTACCAAATGAGCCGATGATTAAATGGAAAGGTAGTTCCCTAGTACCCAAGGGAAGGTTTATTTCATATTTTAGATCCCAAAAATTTATTTCTATATGGACCTCTATCACTTAGTGCATGTTAAGGATTCTAGATCCAAAGGTCTTCTTTGTAGACTATCCCTGTGGTTTGTGAATTTCTCGAGGTGTCCCCTGATATTTTTCCCGACGTACCTCCCTATAGGGATATTGATTTTGGGATTGATCTTCTTTTGGAAACTTGCCTTGTTTCTATCCCTCATTATCAAATTGCTTCGACTGAGTTGAAAGAATTGAAGGAGCAGTTAAAAGATCTTCTTGACAAGGGTTTTATCCACCCTAGTGTGTATTTGTGGGGTTCTCCTATTCTTTTTATGTGTTATAAGGATGGGTCCCTTTGGATGTGTATTGATTACCGCTAACTTCATAAGGTGATCATGACGAATAAGTATCCTCTTTTGAGAATTAATGATCTGTTCAATCAGCTTCAGGGTGCTAAGTTCTTTTCTAAGATTGATCTTCGATCGGGTTAGCATCACTTGAAGATTAGGGAGGTGGATATCCCTAAGATTGATTTCCGAATGTGGTGTGGTTACTTTAAGTTTTTGCTGATATCCTTCGATTTGACTAATGCCCCGACAATATTTATGGATCTTATAAATTAGGATTTTTATCAGTTCTTAGATTTATTCGTGATTATATTTATTGATAATATTTGAGTGTATTTGAAGAGTGAGGTAGATTATGTCGATCACCTCTGTCTTATGTTATAGACCCTTAAGAAGCAGTAGTTGTATGCTTAATTTTCTAAGTGTGAATTCTGGTTGAATGATGTGACCTATCTGGGTCATGTTATTTCTTGTGAAGGGATCATGGTGGATCCACAAAAGGTTACGGTGGTTAAGAAGTGGCCTAGACCCATAACTCCATCTGATATTCAGAGCTTCTTGAGTTTAGCCGACTATTATAGCAGTTTTATGAAGAGTTGCTCTTCTATTGCTACCCCATTAACTAAATTTACTCAAAAAAGGGTGAAATTCTTATGGTCTGAAGCTTGTGAGGGTAGTTTTGAGAAGCTAAAAAATAAGTTTATTTTGGCTTTGATCTTAACTCTATCTAAGGAACTGATAGTATTGTTGTCTATTGTGATGCATCTCGAGTAGGACTGGTTGTGTGTTGATGCAACATTGCAAGGTGGTTGCTTATGCCTCTAGATAATTGAAAGTCTATGAGAAGAATTACCTGACCTATGATTTGGAATTGTTAGTTATGGTGTTTACATTAAAGATCCGATAACATTATTTGTATGGGGTACATGTCAATATCTATTCTGATCATAAGAGCCTGTAATACGTGTTTACTCAGAAAGAGCTAAATCTCAGGCAAAGGAGATGGCTTGAGCTGCTCAAAGACTATGACATGAGTCTTCACTATCATCCAGGTAAAGCTAACGTAGTTATCGATGCTCTTAGCAAGTTGTCCATGGAAAGCTTATATCATGTGGACGAAGAGAAGTGGGATTTGGTGAAGGATATTCACCATTTAGATAATCTTGGAGTTCATCTTTTAGACTTCAAAAATGGTGATGTGGTTGTTCAAGAGGTGGTGGAGTCAACTCTTGGTGCTGAGGCAAAGGATAAGCAGATGTTGGATCCTATCTCGATGTAAATTAAGAATGATGTAGGTAGGTAGAAGGTGATGCTTTTTGTGATTAGTGGCGATAGTACCTTGAGGTATCAAGTATCAAGGTAGACTATGTGTTCCCTATGTTGATGGGTTGTGAGGAAGAATTTTAGTCGAAGCTCATGATTCACATTACACTATTTATCCTGGTGAGACAAAAATGTATTATGATCTTAATGAGATTTATTGGTGGAATAATATGAAGAAGTGTGTGGCCAATTTTATGGCTAAGTAAATGGTGTGTCAGCAAGTGAAGATGGAACACTTGAGGTCTGGTGGGTTGACCCGAGAGATTGAGCTGCTGGTGTAGAAATGAGAGATAATTAATATGGATTTTGTTAGTGGTTTTCCGCGGTCTCAACAAAAATTTGAATCGATTTGGGTCATCGTGAATAGGATAACTAAGTGTGCACACTTTTTGCCAGTGAGGACTAATTTCTCTTTCAAGGATTATGCGAAGTTATTCATTGAGAAGATCATGAAGTTACATTGTACTCCAGTTTCCATTTTATTTGATCAGGGTTCTCAATTCTCATCTCACTTTTCAAGGTCGATCCAGCGAGGTTTGGGGACTACGGTGACCCTTAGTACCACTTTCCAGCCGCAAAGAATAGGCAAGCAAAAAGGATGATTCAGTCTTTGGATGATATGCTTCGGTCTTATGTTTTTTATTTTTCTGGTAGTTGGGTTTACCACTTGCCTCTCATAGAATTTTCTTAAAACAATAGTTATTACTCCAGCATTGGTATGGCTCTATTTGAGGCCTTATATGATAGGAGGTGTAGGTCTCCTATTGGGTGGTTTGAGGTTGATGAAAATAAGTTATTTTGTCCTAATTTGGTTCACCAGGCCATGGAAAAGGTAAAGGTGATTTGGGATAAAGTTAAGGTCATCCAAAGTCTCCAAAAGTCTTACGTGAAGGTGAGGCAAAGGGAGTTATAGTTCAGTATTGGTGATTGGGTGTTATTGAAGGTGTCTCCCATGAAGGGGGTGATGCAGTCTGGTAAGAAGGGGAAACTCACACCCCATTATGTTGGTCCGTACTTGGTCTTGAAGAGGGTTGGTAATGTTGCATATGAATTGGAGTTGTCTTCTAGTTTGAGCTCCATTCATCTGGTATATCATGTTTTAATGTTGAGAAAGTGCATGGGTGATCCTTCAACGATTTTTCCTTTGGATGGGTGGGTATTTTTGATTCCTTGTCTTTTGAGGAAGTTTAGGTTAACATTTTGGATCGGTAATTCCATTGGTTGCTAATCAACGATGTGGCATCGGTGAAGGTTCTTTGGAGGAACCCAAAGGTTGAAGAAGCCACTTAGGAAGCTAGGGAAGACATGAAGTCCAAGTATTCATTCTTGTTTCCTTGCAAGTGTAGTTGGTATGACGATACCAATATTGTATGACTTAATGTGTAATTTGGTTCAATGAATGGGAATGTGTGATGCTTGTTTTAATTGGGCTTTAATAATAGTTGTGTAGCTGAGTCGTGAAAGTGGAGGTCCTAAGGGACCAACATTGGAAATCGCAGTTGTAGATGTGAGGTTCTATATGATCAGGTAATTCGATTCCCCCTTATTACTATCATTTGATTAGAAGGTTTAAGTACCTCATATTATATTACATGATTTGATGTTCGTGTCACCTTGGTATGTCGGGAGGTTCGAGTCCCCCATAATGCATACTTATACCTTCTGGTTTATGTGTCCACACGTATTAAGGCCCTACCAGCTGGGGGAGAGATGGACCCATATAGCCTGTGGGTGCCTTCTTATATTATGACGATCGAGCTATATAATCCAGACTAAAGTTGTAAAGTGCATGTTAAGCCTTGTTCCCTATCCTGGTATGTGATATATATATATATATATGTATGTATGTATATATATTTGATTATATGTATTGGTTTTGAATGTTTTTGAACTATTGATCATGGCATTAAGTTATCTTTATCCCCGAGCTATATGCTAGTGTTTACCCCACTAATCATCTCAAGATGTTGTATCCCCATGCGATGCAGGAACTGGAGATACCTCTATTTTTCCTACACTATGTTAGGTGGATGGACTTGGTTTATCAGTTCGTTGTGGTGAAGTAGTGAGATTTCATTATTAGAAAGGCTTAGACATTTCATCAGTTTTCATTCTTAGAATTGAGTTGATTGTTTTCATTGTCATTGTTATCTGTCAAAGTCGAGGACATGTCCTAACCAAGATTAGTTTTGGTTCTTTTGTTAAAAGGCTTTGTTGGATTACTGTGAACTTAGGTGATGTTGGTCGGTTGTTTTGGATGGTCGATGGTTATCTGTTATAGACTTACCCTTTATTCCTTAAACTTATCTTGTTATATATTTGAATTCATCCAACATTGAGGATATTATGTTTTTTGGTAGGTTCACAGGGGTGGTCTCTGGTCCACGTAAGACTTGAGATATCCGTCATGGTCAGGCCCTAGTTTGGGTCATGATAATTTCCCCTTATAGGATGGCCTCAGTTGAGTTGAAGGAATTGAAGGATAGTTATAGGACTTGTTAGATAAGGGATTTATCCAACCTAGTGTATTTCCTTGGGGTTCGTCTATCTTGTTTATGAAGAAAAAGAATGGGTCCATGCGGATGTATATTGATTATCAATATTTTAATAAAGTGATGGTTAAGTAACGGTTAAGAATAAGTATCCTCTAACCTGTATTGATGATTTATTTGACCAACTTCAGGGTGTTGCAATGTTTTTGAAATTAATTTGAGGTCTGGATATCACTAGTTTAGGATTAGAGCTTCGGATATTCTGAAGATAGCTTTTCAAACTCGATATAGTCATTATGAGTTTTTAGTCATATTTTTGGGGTTGATCAGTGCCCCTGCCGCATTTATGGAGTTGAAGAATTAGGTGTTTCAACCAATCTCGACTCATTTGTTATTATATTTATAAATTATATCTTAGTGTATTCTAAGAGTAAGGTTAAGAATGAGGAGAATTTGTGAATTGTGATTTAGAGAGGGATGAGAAGTTGAATGCAAAGTTCTCTAAGTGCGAGTTTTTGTTGGAGTTTGTTTCTTTCTTAGGTCATGTGGTGACTAAATAAGGTATTATGGTTGATCCAGCTAAGATTGCAGTGGTTCGTGATTGGGATAGACCTACTTTGCCCACCAAGATTTGGAGTTCTTTTGGCTTAGTCGGGCATTATCGCGTTTTATTAAGGGTTTCTCTTCTATTTCAGCTCCATTGACTAAGTAGACTCAGAAGAAAATTTCCTTTCAATGGTCTGATGCTAGTGAGGCAAGCTTCTAAAAGCTCAAGGATTTATTGGCTTCAGCTCCTATATTGACTTTGACCAAGGAGGGCGTAGGCTTTATCATGCTTTGTGATATTTTGGGTATTGTATTAGGTGTTATGTTAACATAGAAAGGTAGGATGATTACGTATGCTTCTCGTCAGTTGAAGCCCCATGAGAGAAGTTATCCTACCCATGATTTGGAGTTATGCGCAGTGGTGTTTGTCTTGAAGTTTTGGAGGCACTACTTGTATGGAGTTCATTGTGAGATCTTCTCAGATCATCATAGCCCTTCAGTACTTCTTCACCCAGCGAGATCTTAATATGAGCCAGCTTCATGGCTTGAATTGTTTAAGGATTATGACTTGACTGTTCTCTACCATCCAGGAAAGTTAATGTGGTTGCGGATTTCTTAAGCTAGAAGTTTACTAGAATGGGTAGCTTGGCATATCTTTTGACCCAAAAAAGGCCTTTAGCATTAGAGGTTCAGTCTTTAGCTAACCAGATAGTTAGGCTTGATATTTCGACACCTGAGAGTATTTTGGCATTTGTGGAGGCTAGGATTTTTTTTATGGAGCAGATTCGAGCTCATCAATTTAATGATGTTAGATTGAGGTTAATTTGAGGTAAGATATTGAGTGGGGAGGCTAAGAAAGAGTCTCTTGATTCAGATAGAGTTTTATAGATTAAAGGTTGAGTTTGTGTGCCGAGGGTGGGTGACTGGATTAGGTCGATCTTGGAGGAGGCCCATTGTTCAAGGTATTCTATCCATGTAGGTGTGTATAAGATGTACAATAATTTGAGAAAGCACTACTGATGGGGTGGTATAAGGTGAGATGTGATGATAGGCGTATTTACACGCCTAAAGTGCTATAATCTACCCATATTTTAGCTAAGTTTTAAGGACAAAATATATAATTCATGCATTTTTAGTCCTTTTTCCTGTAAGTAAGCTAACAAACGTGATTAGCAAGTTTTCAGGTATAAATGATGCAGATTTCAGCATTTTATGGATAACTTGACGCCAAAGGAAGCTTCACGAAAGAAGAAAAGGAGAGCTTGGACGCCAAGGACTAAAAGTGGTGCATGGAAAACCTGTCCCGGGCAAAAACAGTATTTCTCAAGACTTTGGGGATTAGCAGTAACTTATTAGGATTAGGATAATGATACAGTAACCTAGTAGGATTAGGTTAAGTAACGCAGTAACTTAGTAGGAATAGGATATGGGTGTTATAAATACCCTATTTTACTGAAGTTTTTATTATTCCGAATCATTCTAATTCTTCCATTAATTCGAATTCTCATACTTCTACTTTTTATTCTTATTCCCTTCATCTATTCAACTCTTAATTTTCATAACAAGAGAAACGCTATTCTAAAAAGGGAATTCACGCCACAAGCCCTACCAATCCATACTACACATGAGATCTTTATTTTGGTACAATGATAATATCTATTGTGATTTCCATTGCACTCATGAGTAGCTAAACTTCTCTGTTGGGGTTATGGAAGCCTTATGAGATACTATCTATTTCTATGAGTTTGTGAATTCGTGACACGTATGCTGCTTATATCATTATTTTCTTCATCTTAATGCAAATTCTTGTGGTTGCAAACACATAGAATACGCCAGTATAGCATTAACTTGTTCGAAAGAAAAGTTATATGTCTGGAAAAGAGATAATGTCAAGGTAATAGGGCACCAACCCCTGTTAAAAAGTTAGTGCCATAACTGGATTAACCTCTTGGAGAATTTGTACCATTAGGTATGCTTTAAGCTCGAAAGAGTTAAAGTGAAATAGTCCTTGATGGTCGAAAGACGCCTGGATTTACCATAGAATACAATTCTTTATAAGCGCATGCATGTCTGAATTCCGCATAACTCATAGCCAATAGAAACGTATAACTCATAAGTTGTACATAACCCCAACTTCCAATTCTCATTGATTAAAAATCTTACTAAACATTCCTTTTTTTTCTTTGCTATTTTCCGTTTTTACTTTGTTATTTTGTTACATTATTGCACACTATAATCCCCCCCTTTTTACGAAACTTTCACCAAAAGTCTAAAAATCTTCGCTTACTTAGTGACCAAGTATTCTCAGTGGGATTCGACACCCAACCAAGTTGGGTTCTATATTTGACAATGACCGCTTACACTCTTACGAGAGCTGTAGTTTGAGCGTTATCAAAAATTGGCGCCGTTGCCGGGGAATACGGTTGTCTACTAAGATTGTGATAGTTACTAGACCCTTTGGTCAAAGATTCTCGTACTTTACTTTTAGTTTTTGTTTTTGTTTTCTGCAGGTTTTTATCCAGTGCATGCCCCGTACTCGAAGTTCTGGTCAACCACTATTGCCTTTCAATCCTGAACCACATCGTATTGGCAGAATGGAAGCTCAACAGGAAATTGAAAGAAGGGCTGCTCAATAGGAACAGGCTAGACTAGCTGCTCTGGCCGCCGCTCAAGTGCATCAACAGAATATTGATAATCCTGGGTGAGCAACAAATCCTGACGATGAGGATCTAGGTGATGACGAGTTACTAAACCCTAGGCGTGATGCTGAGATGGTGACACCGGCCAACAGAAGAGATCGTCAAGCTAGGTTCAGGCCTGAACGCCGAGCCATGCAAATACCATTCGATGATGATGATGATGATGATCTTGATGGAGCTGGTGCCATAGGAGCCATTATTCCTCCACCATTGGCACCCGGAGCCAAGTTCAACATCACGAGCACCATAATTCAGTTATTGCAACTCAAGGGATTATTCGGTGGACTAGCAGGCGATGATCCAAATATGCATCTGATCAACTTTATTTCTACATGCAAGTCATTCGACAATCCTGGCATTGGACAGAATGCAATTCGGTTGCTCTTATTTCCATTGTCTCTATCTGGGGAGGCAACTCTATGGTTGAATGGGCTGACTCCTGATTCTATCACTAATTAGAGGCAATTGAAAGACGCTTTCCTAGAAAGATTCTTTCCGTCATCCAAGAGAGCACAATTGAGAGATGAAATCAACAATTTTCGACAGCTTTCAACTGAAGCCCTCCACGAAACATGGGAGAGATTCAAGAAGAAGCTTATGAGGTGCCCAAACCATCACATGACCAATGTTCACTTGATGGAGATACTATATAGATCCTTGAATTCAGTAACTAAACCTGTGGTGGATAATGTGATTGGAGGATCGTTTATGGACCTCACCTTTGTTCAGGCAAGTGATATGCTAGACCGGATGATGAAGCAAAGTAGAGCGTGGCATACCAGAGATTCTGAGGTAGCAAGCCCCACTTTTTCTATAGGCATGACTGCAGAACAAAAGAGAAGAGAAGAAGAACGTGATCAAGATTTGGCGCACATGAAAACACAAGTGGATCTTCTTACAAAGCATCTAGTATTAGGGAAGACCAAAAAAGTCAAAGCAGTTGCGTCAAAAGGAAGAGAGGAATATGATTTTGAGGAAGAATCCAACTATGTGAACAATCAGGGGGGATTCCGAGGCAATGCCCAAGGAAACCAAGGTTGGAACTATTATGATAAATCTGGAAACAAGGACCGTGGTTAAGGAAGTTAGAGGAACAAGACTGACAAGAGTGGTTTGTATGTTCCCCCAGGAAGATGTGACGACACTGCATCTGGTTCAGGAAATATGTCAATGGAAGATATGATGGCTAAGCTGTTGAAAGGAGTGGAAGCAACCAGCACTGGAGTAACTGAGGTAATAAATGACTTGGCCTCAATGAAGAAATTGGTTGACTCACATTCCACTTCAATAAGACAGCTGGAACAACAATTGAGTCAAATTTCAGCCACATTAAATCAAAGAAAAGCTAGCACCCTACCGAGCAACACAGTACAAAACCCAATAAACGATGGAACATGCATGGCTGTTACTACCAGAAGTGGTAAGGTGCTGGAAAATTCATCCCAAAGAAAGCAAGTGGCCGAAGATATTGTAGGTAATACAGAAGAAGATGACGCCGTCGAAGCCTATGAAGATGCTCATGGCGTCATTCCTCGACTTCCACAGCCTGATAAGATCTCCGAACCTAAGCATGATGAAAAGAAAGTCGTGGAGAAAACAATTCCCCTTCCACCACCTCCTTTTCCACAAAGATTAAAGAAGAGAGCTGATGATACTAAGTTTAATAAATTCATGTCAATGTTAAAACAGTTGACCATTAATGTTCCCTTGGTTGAGGCACTAGAACAAATGCCAGGCTACGCAAAATTTATGACGGATCTTTTAACAAAGAAGCGAGCAACAAGTGGTGAGTTGACAAATGTTGTTCATCATTGTAGTGCAATTGCTACCAGATCACTAGTTTAGAAGAAAGCCGACCCAGGAGCCTTCACTATTCCTTGCACTGTCGGATCTTTGAATTTTGCCAAGGCATTATGCGATTTAGGAGCCAGCATCAACTTGATGCCATTATCCATTTACAAAAAGTTGGGGTTGGGTGATCCTACTCCAACCAATATGAGGCTTATGATTGCTGATAGGTCGGTAAAATGACCTGTTGGTATTTTATGTAATGTATTGGTGAAGGTTTCTACATTCATCTTCCCAGCGGACTTCATTATTTTGGATTGTGAGGTAGACTCTGAAGTTCCCATAATCTTGGGGCGTCCTTTCCTTGCAACAGGAAGTGTGCTTATTGATTTAAGAGCTAATGAGCTTCTATTTTGGATGAATGACGAAGTAGTCCGCTTTGATGTATGTAAATCAATGAAGCAACCCAAAGATCTGAACGTGTTCTCGGTAGCCGATGTTTATATTGATGATGAGAAAGAATTACCCGTAGAGGAGCAGCTTGTTGATGACCCATTGGCGGTTGTGCTTATGAATGTTGAGCATAAGGATGCTGAAAATTATGAAGAAACTATTTGTGCTCTAACGGGATTAGGGTCATATCCTTATGCTCCCAAGAAGCTGGACCTTGATCTAAAAAACCGACCAACACCACCAGCTAAACCATCTATTGAGGAACCACCCATGTTAGAATTGAAGGAGCTTCCTAACCATTTAAAGTATGCATTCTTGGGAAGCGGTAACACACTTCCGATTATTGTGGTGGCAGATTTGGGTGAGCAGCAAGTTGCAGCTCTCATCACGATTCTACGAAAGTACATGAGAGCCATCGGTTGGACCATCGCTGATATCATTGATATTCCGCCTAGGATTTGTACACACAAGATTCAGCTTGAAGAAAATTGCTTACCCACTATTGAGCATCAAAGGCGTCTGAATCCACCTATACAAGAGGTGGTGAAGAAAGAAATTATTAAATGGTTAGATACAGGGGTTGTGTATCTAATCTCCGACAGTAAATGGGTAAGACCGGTACAATGTGTACCAAAGAAAAGTGGCATGACGGTAGTTGCGAATGAAAAAAATGAGTTAATTCCACTCAGACCTGTCACAGGGTGGAGAGTATGCATGGACTACCGTAAGCTAAATTCGTGGACCCTTAAAGATCACTTTCCAATGCCCTTTATTGACCAAATGCTTGATCGATTAGCAGGGAAAGGATGTTTTTGTTTCTTAGACAGTTATTCCGGTTATAATCAGATATGTATCGCCCCCGAAGATCAAGAGAAGACAACGTTTACATGCCCCTATGGTACGTTTGCCTTCAAACGTATGCCGTTTGGGCTATGTAATGCACCCGCCACTTTTCAGCGTTGTATGATGTCCATTTTCTCTGAAATGGTGGAAGACACGCTGGAGGTATTCATGGACGACTTTTCAGTTGTGGGTGAGTCGTTTGAATCGTGCTTGACAAATCTAAGTATGGCGTTGCAGAGATGTGTTGAATTCAACCTAGTGCTGAATTGGGAGAAGTGCCACTTTATGGTGAAAGAAGGTATTGTTCTTGGGCATAAAATCTCCAAAAGAGGAATTGAGGTGGATCGAGCTAAAATCGAAGTTATCGAGAACTACCACCCCCAATTTCGATCAAAGGAGTTTGTAGTTTCCTCGGTCATGTAGGTTTCTACCGAAGGTTTATCAAAGACTTCTCCAAAATTGCTAGTCCATTATGCAAACTTTTGGAGAAAGATGCAAAGTTTGACTTCAATGAGGATTTTATAAAGGTATTCGAATGCCTCAAAGAGAAGCTAATTGAAGCTCCTATCATGGTAGCACCAGCTTGGTCTTTACCGTTTGAAGTCATGTGTGATGCTAGCGGGGTAAATTTGGGTGCTGTACTTGGACAGAGAAGAGAAAATTTATTCCATCCAATCTACTATGCGAGTAAGGTCTTGAACGAAGCACAGAAAAACTATACTGTCACAGAACAAGAGCTCCTAGCAGTTGTGTATGCCTTCGAAAAGTTCCGTGCTTATTTGTTGGGAACCAAAGTGATAGTTCATATAGACCATGCAGCCCTTAGATATCTGATGACAAAGAAAGATGCAAAACCAAGGCTAATTCGATGGGTATTGTTGCTACAAGAATTTGACTTCGAGGTAAAAGATAGAAGAGGTTGCAAAAACCAAGTGGCTGATCATCTATCTAGACTCGAGAATGAGCATATAGCACAGGAAGATCGTGAGATTGATGATACCTTCCCTGATGAAGAGATTTTAGCCACAATGATTGAGGAGATACCATGGTATGCAGATTTTGCAAACTTCGTGGTAAGTAATGTGATGCCTACGAATCTATCATTTCATCAAAAGAGGAAGTTCATGCATGACGTGAGACACTATTTCTGGGATGAGCCATACTTGTTTAGACAATGCGCAGATGGTGTTATCAGGCGATGCATATCCCATGTTGAGGTGACGAATATATTGGAAGCATGTCACACTTCCCAAGTTGGGGGACATCACGCAGGTAATCGGACAGCAAAGAAGGTATTGCAAAGTGGCTATTATTGGCCTTCGATATTTAAAGATGCCTACGACTTTGTGAGAAGATGCGACCAATGTCAGATACAAGGTGCGATTTCGAAACACCATGAGATGCCCATGTCAAAAATCCTTGAATTAGAGCTCTTTGATGTCTGGGGTATCGATTTTATGGGTCCATTCATGAATTCGTTTGGAATGAAATATATCCTAATTGCTGTAGATTATGTTTCAAAATAGGTCAAAGTAGTAGCATTGGCTGATAATGAAGGAAAGCGTGTTGTTGCATTCTTAAAGAGAAACATCTTCTCTCGTTTTGGGGTACCACGTACTATCATAAGCGATGGAAGGTCTCACTTTTGCAACAAAATGTTCAAATCCATGTTGGAAAAATATGGTGTCAAGCAACATAAGGTAGCCACGCCTTATCACCCATAAACTAGTGGACAAGTAGAGGTTTCCAATCGAGAGATCAAGCAAATCCTTGCTAAGACTGTATATGCGTATAGGAAAGATTGGTCTCGGAAGCTGGACGATGCACTATGGGCTTATAGGACTGCATTCAAAATGTCAATTGGCATGTCCCCGTACCAACTAGTTTATGGGAAAGCTTGTCATTTACCAATTGAACTCGAGCACAAAGCATTGTGGGCATTGAAGCAACTGAATTTGAATCGGGATGATGCTATGAACTTGAGGTTGGAGTAGCTGAATGAGATGGATGAATTTTGTCTACAGGAATATGAAAGATCAGACCTCTACAAAGAGCGGACGAAAAAGTATCATGATCAGCGGATTGTTCAACGAAACTTTCAAAGAGGTGATATGGTACTTCTTTTCAATTCCAGACTCAAGCTATTCCCAGGTAAGTTAAAATCCAAATGGTCTGGTCCATAAAAAATTAGCCAAGTCTACTCGTCTGGAGTAGTTGAGCTAGAAGACAATAATGGTGTTGTCTTTAAGGTGAATAGCCAACGAGTAAAACCATATATCGGTCCTCTTGACTCGATAAACTATATGGCCACCATCTATCTCGACGAAGTCTAAGTACTCGAGGTAACTATGTCGTGCCGCGATAATAAATCAAGCGCTAGATGGGAGGCAACCCATCGTGTTATTTTTTCATTTCCTTTGCATTTGTTTTTACTCAATAAAAATCCAAAAAGAAGAGTCGAGCCACGACCGAAACTAAGGTGCTTCATGGGAGGCAACCCATCGTTTTAATCGTTTTTGTTGTTTTTGAGTGAATGTAGGTGCAAAAGGTGTAAAGGAGAAGATTGGTTTCAAATTTTGATTTGGAAGTATTACATGTTGAAGGTGGTAATTAGGAATGAAGAAGCAAAAGGCTATGGGTGAGGCATTGCTTATGAAAATATAAGCAAAGAAGAAGGCAAGGCCTATGTAAATCTAGCCACGAACAAGGCAAGGCCTATGCTATGGCCTAAGCTCTCGGATTCTAGAGTGCCATAGCATAGGCGCTGCCTATGCTCAACAATGCCATAGCATAGGAGCCGCCTATGCAAAAGCCTTTTGTCTCTGAATCTCATATGCCATGGCATAGGCGCCTCCTATGCCTAACAATGCCATAGCATAGGCGCCGCCTATGCAAAAGCCTTTTGTCTCTGAATCTCATATGCCATGGCATAGGCGCCGCCTATGCCTAACAATGTCATAGCATAGGTGCCGCCTATGCTCAACAATGCTTTGCAAAAGGCGCCGCCTATGCCAAGCATAGGTAAAGCATTCAGCGCCGCCTATGGTCACTTTTGGTCTCCAAATCCGATTCTAAATGAGTCAAAACCCGACCCAAGCTTGCCCTATAAATAGAACCTTAGTCTTAAATCAAAAACACATTGCAATTCACCCTAAAGCGCCGCCTACCTCTCCAAATTCTCTCAAAAATTTTCCTTTTGCTCTTTTATTTTGCAAGAACATCTTCCAAGGCCTTCAACCAAGTAAGTACTTCTTTGTTCCTCTTTTATATTCCGTAAGTACTACACTACTACATCTATAATGAATTGTTTAACCTTGAAGTAGTATTGGTGATTTGAATATGGTTGAGTTGTTGTGGTGAAACTAAGTGAGTGAAAGAATAGGTAAGGATGCTCTTGACTTGTTTCCAACTTGTATTTGATTTTGATACACTGTCATACTTTTGCGGAATTGACATAGTCTAGAACATTGCATAACCTTGTAACTTGAAAACTTGCTTGAATGACTTGTTTATTGCGATGACAATCAAGGTTAACTACAAACATAAGATGTTGTGATAAATTGATACAATATCTATGTAGTAGTTGTATTCAAAGTGATGCATGAAAGCATTACCAAGATTACATGATCTAGAATTGAGAAAGGATAGTTAAGATGATACGAAAAGTATGACTGCACTAATTATATTGTTGGAACATAACACCTAAACATATATCGATGAAATCTGAGTAATATCGATGAAATCTGAGTAATCGACATCGTTCACTTCACTAGTTCGTACAAACAAACTAAGTGTGGGGTGGTGCCACTACTGCTTGTTTATTGATTGTATCCATCGAGATGAAGCTAATATGACTATTATTTTAATCTCAGGTACAATGGCACCAAAAGCAAGACAAGGGAAAGAAAAAAGCAACCACTTCACAAAAAGGCCAAAAAAGGGGACGAAAAGAGCAAGAAGAATCCTCCTCGCTGCAAATACCTCGCCGCATGTTTGGAATTAAATGGGTCCTCGAGGAGGAAGGAAAGGAGTGTTATAGGAACAATAAAGAGAAAAAATATGTTCATGTGGAGTTGATACACAAGGAAAGCCTAACAAAGAAAGAACCCCGTATGTTGGCTAAGATAATGGCGTTACATCTGAATTTCATCTTTCGAGATATGGGAGAGTGCAATCTTGATTAAACACGTGAATTCTATGCCAACTAGTCACCGAAAACTACAGGGAGTGAAGTAAAGATTCGGGGCCAAGTTCTGCAAATAAATGCGGAGTTCTTCAACACCTTTCTGGGTTTGCCATCTATTGATCTATCACCACTCAAAGAATTGTATAACAAACCTCCGTACAGGAAAATTAGACACACATTGTGCGGAACAAGATCTATGGCACCATGGAGCAGACACAAGGACACCGGTCGGCACAGCACCTTCCCATATGCTTCCTTGAATAGAGAAGCTCGGATATGGATGCGAATAGTCAACTCTTGTCTGATTCCAGGGACCCAGTACATGAAGATTACATGAGATAGAGTGTGCTTGGTGTACGCGTTGATGACGAATGTTCCTATCAACATTGGGGCAATTATTCGATCTACAATACGAAAGGCCAGGCTATACAAAAGGTCCCACTTCAGCTTTGGCAATCTGTTGACCGCAATATTGAGGAAGGAGGACATCGAAGAGGAACCGGATGATCATAATCTTCCACACAACCCAAAGAAGGTTGACCTCACAAAGGTTAAAGATGTTGAAACCACGCATGGCGTCAACCTTACCACTGCGGAAAGGCATGCTCGGGATGAGAGTTTCTTTCGCCATCTTTATGGCATGACTCGGTTTACCATGATGAGCGAAGGTCGTGTTCCAACTGCTGCAGAGCTCCAACAGCTGGATTATGACTACCCAATGAATGAGTATGCAAGGCAAATGTGTGGAGTAGGTGTGTACTTTGAGGAACCTTTTGATGACGATGTGCCAACCGATGATGATCGTCGAATGCCAGACTACGACGTGGAGGAGAACTCTGATGGCGACGACACTGATGATGATTTCGACGAAGGGGGTATGACCCCAGACATAGAGGAGGAGTCTGACTAACCAGGTTCTTCTTATTTATTTTTCACTGAGGGCAGTGTGTCCCGTCTAAGTGTGGGGTGCTGGTATTTGCATGCTAACCTTTTTTATCTGCATTTCATTTATGTTTGTTTGTTTTTTTTTGTTTTTTTTAGTAGTTAAATTTTTTTAAAAATTTTTAACTTTGCATGAAATTGTTCTAATAGGCAGCATAGTATTACGACAATAGTCTGTGATAAAATCATTACTATTGAGACGTTTAGGCTCTAATAGTGACTCATTATGTGATAATTGTATGGTTCAATTCCTTTATTTGTTGGGTCAAGAGTCTATACTGCTTCCAATAAAGTCGACCATGTGCCTTGTGTGTGTGAGATGATAGTATATTCTATGTCTGTGGATGATGCTAGAACTTGCCTGGTATATATGTAAAGCGAAATAAAGAGTGTGAGTTTAGGAGATGATTTAGGCATTTCGTTGGCAACCTATGATTGTTTACCTTCAGTTTATCTACCCATGGACATCATCCTAGATAACCCCCTTTAAGCCTTAAGCCTATTTTCTTTGACAGCCCCATATGTAAGCCTAATCCATTTTTTTCAAGACCATAATTTGATCCAAATTCGTAAGCACTTTAAATTGTAAAGTAATATGACAAAATAAGAGGAAATTAGGTGAGAATAGTTCCTTAGAATGTATTGGTGCTTGAATATGTTATGAAAAATAATTGCTATCATAAGAGGTGTGTTATGAAAAGAAAAAGGAAAAGAAAAATAAAAAGTTAATTCTGTTCAAAATTGAAAAACAAAAGAGGTGAGAAAGGGTGGTAGATTAAAAGAAAGTAGAAAAGTCGGTTGAAAGAAAGCATAAATGGCATAATGTGATGTATTAAAGTGCTTAGGAACATAGTCACTATTTCTGGCCAAAATAGTCCTACCCGTCCCTTAGCCTACATTACAACCTATAGAAGACCTATTTGATCCTAAGTTTAGCATTCTGATATTTAGTGGAGCATTACACTAAGGGCAAGCCTATGGTCATCAGTTGCATCATATGAATTCTTTGTGAGAGTGAGAGCAAGGATAATCTTATACCCATGTTCGAAATATATACAATACTTGTGAGTGATTATGGGTGACATATTGTGAGACACACATGGTTGATGAGTTTTGGGTGGTTGTGTATGATTCTCTGTGCCTTAACTTTTGAATACGAATTAACCATCATCACGAGTCTATATTAGAGGTTGAATTATTTCTAGAAGTGATCAGAAAACTACTCTTTGTCAATAATTATCGTGCCTGTCTTGACGAATATTTTGTGTTGTTACTGTGAAAACCTAAGTAAAATGTTTATATGGACATGATATTTTGTTCGAGGACGAACAAAGCTTTAAGTGTGGGGTGTTGATGATAGGCGTATTTACACGCCTAAAGTGCTATAATCTACCCATATTTTAGCTAAGTTTTAAGGACAAAATATATAATTCATGCACTTTTAGTCCTTTTTCCTGTAAGTGAGCTAACAAACGTGATTAGCAAGTTTTCAGGTATAAATGATGCAGATTTCAGCATTTTATGGATAACTTGATGCCAAAGGAAGCTTCACGAAAGAAGGAAAGGAGAGCTTGGACGCCAAGGACTAAAAGTGGCGCATGGAAAACCTATCCCGGGCAAAAACAACATTTCTCAAGACTTTGGGGATCAGCAGTAACTTATTAGGATTAGGATAATGATGCAGTAACCTAGTAGGATTAGGTTAAGTAACGCAGTAGCTTAGTAGGAATAGGATATGGGTGTTATAAATACCCTATTTTGCTGAAGTTTTTATTATTCCGAATCATTCTAATTCTTCCATTAATTCAAATTCTCATACTTCTACTTTTTATTCTTATTCCCTTCATCTATTCAACTCTTAATTTTCACAACAAGAGAAACGTTATTCTAAAAAAGGAATTCACGCCACAAGCCCTACCAATCCATACTACACGTGAGATCTTTATTTTGGTATAATGATAATGTCTATTATGATTTCCATTGTGATAACGCTCAAACTACAGCTCTCGTAAGAGTGTAAGCGGTCGTTGTCAAATATAGAACCCAACTGGGTTGGGTGTTGAATCCCACAGAGAATACTTGGTCACTAAGTAAGCGAAGATTATTAGACTTTTGGTGAAAGTTTCGTAAAAAGGGGGGATTGTAGTGTGCAATAATGTAACAAAATAACAAATTAAAAATGGAAAATAGCAAAGAAAAAAGAAGGAATGTTTAGTACGATTTTTAATCAATGAGAATTGGAAGTTGGGGTTATGTCCACCTTATGATTTATACGTCTCTATTGGCTATGAGTTATGCGGAATTCAGACATGCATGCGCTTATAGAGAATTGTATTCTATGGTAAATCCAGGCGTCTTTCGACCATCAAGGACTATTTCACTTTAACTCTTTCGAGCTTAAAGCGTATCTAATGGTACAAATTCTCCAAGAGGTTAATCCAGTTACAGTACTAACTTTTTAACAGGGGTTGGTGCCTTATTACCTTGACATTATCTTTTTTCCAGACATATAACATTTCTTTCGAACAAGTTAATGCTATACTGGCGTATTCTATGTGTTTGCAACCATAAGAATTTGCATTAAGATGAAGAGAATAATGATATAAGCAGCATATGTGTCACGAATTCACAAACTCATAGCAATAGATAGTATCTCATAAGGCTTCCATAACCCCAACAGAGAAGTTTAGCTACTCATCAGTGCAATCACAATAGACATTATCATTATACCAAAATAAAGATCTCACGTGTAGTATGGATTGGTAGGGCTTGTGGCGTGAATTCCCTTTTAGAATAGCATTTCTCTTGTTGTGAAAATTAAGAGTTGAATAGATGAAGGGAATAAGAATAAAAAGTAGAAGTATGAGAATTCGAATCATTCTAATTCTTCCATTAATTCAAATTCGCATACTTCTACTTTTTATTCTTATTCCCTTCATCTATTCAACTCTTAATTTTCACAACAAGAGAAACGCTATTCTAAAAAGGGAATTCACGCCACAAGCCCTACCAATCCATACTACACGTGAGATCTTTATTTTGGTATAATGATAATGTTTATTGTGATTTCCATTGCACTCATGAGTAGCTAAACTTCTCTGTTGGGGTTATGGAAGCCTTATGAGATACTATCTATTGCTATGAGTTTGTGAATTCGTGACACGTATGCTGCTTATATCATTATTCTCTTCATCTTAATGCAAATTCTTGTGGTTGCAAACACATAGAATACGCCAGTATAGCATTAACTTGTTCGAAAAAAAAGTTATATGTATGGAAAAGAGATAATGTCAAGGTAATAGGGCACCAACCCCTGTTAAAAAGTTAGTGTCGTAACTGGATTAACCTCTTGGAGAATTGGTACCATTAGATATGCTTTAAGCTCGAAAGAGTTAAAGTGAAATAGTCCTTGATGGTCGAAAGACGCCTGGATTTACCATAGAATACAATTCTCTACAAGCGCATGCATGTCTGAATTCCGCATAACTCATAGCCAATAGAGACGTATAACTCATAAGGTGGACATAACCCCAACTTCCAATTCACATTGATTAAAAATCTTACTAAACATTCCTTCTTTTTTCTTTGCTATTTTCCATTTTTACTTTGTTATTTTGTTACATTATTGCACACTACAATCCCCCTTTTTTACGAAACTTTCACCAAAAGTCTAATAATCTTCGCTTACTTAGTGACCAAGTATTCTCTGTGGGATTCGACACCCAACCCATTTGGGTTCTATATTTGACAACGACCTCTTACACTCTTACGAGAGTTGTAGTTTGAGCGTTATCAAGATGTAGCAGATTTTATGGCTCGTTGCCTATGTTATCAGCTGGTGAAGGCCGAGCATATGAGACCTGGTGGTTTTCTTTAGAGTATACCCATTCCCTAGTAAGAATGAGAATGGATCACTATGGACTTTATGATTGGGTTGCCTAGTACTTCTCGTGGTTCTGATAATATATGGTTCATCGTGGATCGAGAGGTTGGCTCGTATCTACATTCCTGAGATTATGCGTCTGCATGGTGTGCCAATGTCCATTATTTCATATTAAGGTTTTGTGTTCATATCTCATATTTAGAAGACTTTCCAGGGTAAGTTGGGTACTCGAGTTAATCTTAGCACGAATTTTCACCCCCAAACTGATAGTCAATTAGAGCAGACTATTCAGATTTTAGAGGATATGCTCTGTATATGCGTAATGGATTTTGGTGGCCAGTGGGAGCAGCATTTGGCTTTCGCAGAGTTTGCATATAATAACAGCTACCATTCCAGTATTGACATGGCTCTTTTTGAGGCATTGTATGGTAGGTGTTGTCGCTCCCCAGTGGGTTGGTTCGATATTTCAGAGGTGAGACCTCGAGGTACGGACTTACTTCGTGAATCTTTATATAGAGTTTGGATCATTCATGATAACTTAGAACGGATCAAAGTAGGCAGAAGTGTTATGCTGACGGTAGACTTCGTTCCTTGATATTTGGTATTGGGGATCATGTTTTCCTTTGAGTTTTACCCATGAAGAGTGTGATGAGATTTGGAAAGAGGGTCAAGCTTAGCCTCAGGTATATTGGTCCATTTGAGATTCTTTGAATTGTTGGTGATGTGGCTTATGAGTTAACTTCTCCAAGATCTAGCGGTTGTTCATCCAGTTTTTCAAGTTTTTATGCTTCGTCGTTGCATTGAGGCTGAGTTTTATGTTATCCATTGGGAGTCGGTTTAGTTAGATGAGCGGTTGTCTTTCATTGAGGAGCCGATCTCTATTTTGGCTAGGGATGTTAGGCGGTTGCGCTCTAGAGTTATCTCTGTGATTAAGGTTCAGTGGCAACATTGACCTATAGATGAGGCTATTTGGTGGGTTGAGTTTGATGTGTGTTGTTCTTATCCCCATCTCTTTATTGATTCAAATATTTCTTTTTCTTAGTTCGACGAGAACTAGATTTTTAGCGGTGGATGATGTAACAATTAGCTTTTTGATAAAATATGTAAGATATTCATTTTATGTTATTTGACTATTTTACCCATTTTCGTAGTTGCATTATGATATTTTTGGAGTGTGGGTGATGGACACGGTTTTCAGTGCATTTTGATACTATTTATGCGATATTGTGATTTTTGGAGGCTTCTAGAGTCTTATTTTGGATTTTTGTGGTTATCTTTTGATCCGTGCGATGTATGACTGAACGAACTATGCCAACAGATCTGAAATATCGATTTTAGGATGGTAGCATATTTGATGTGATTTTATGGCTTCTAAATCTCATTTCGACTCATGATTTGGAAAATTATAATTTTAGGTTTTGGGGGTCAACTTTGAGAAAATAATATTTTCCAAAAAATCCGACTTTTTCAACGCATTCGGAACGTTGAATTTAGTGTGGTTGCATAGTTTGTTTGCATTCATCGAATTCCAAACGAATCTCGAACACCCCGTCGAAGACCGTTTGGACTTGAAAAAATCTGCACTATAGCAGATTTTTCTGCAATATATAGCAGTATTTTTACCCCTTTTTGGGCTCATTTTGTCCATTGTTTCACCTTGCTTCTTGAGAGTTAAACTCTAAAATAGTGTGAAAGCTTAAAAGTGAAGCTTGGTAAGCTTGATTAACATCTAGTTCTTGATTCTCTTACGGATTTAAGGTAAGAAATCACCCCTTTTCTTAGTAATTTTTTAATTAATTTTTCAAAACTCCCAAAATCTTAGGGCTTGATTTTAAACCCTAATTTCACTCTTTTTCACTTGAATAATATTTGAATCTTATAATTACTAGTTTTTCATCAATTTAACCTTCAAAAAAACTTTGATTCTTGATTTTAACACGGATTTCAAAGATTTTACCCGATAAAGCTTAAAAATAATTTTTCTTCGATTTAAACCTCATTTTGACTTAATTTGACCTGGGTTTCTAGCTATAACTTTCTAAAACGTGGAAAACACATTTTTGAAGTAAAGTTATGATTTTGCCCTTCTTTTTCAAAAATTCATTCCGGGAGTTCATTTTGATCCCAAACCAAAAGTAGTCAATATGGGTGTCCTTAGATTTTTTTGATGCTTAGATTTCATATTAGATATTTTTAGTAGAGTTTCAAATCATTCGTGAAAAGTAAGATTGTGGGTTCTAAGTGTCGCAGATCGATTTCGCCATTGGAGGTAGGTTATGGCTAAACTCTTTCAGACTGGGCTGGGTAGTAAATGATAGTACAAAATACATTTTAAGGATGGAAAATAATTATTAAAAAAATGGCTATCTATGTGTTGTTCCCGTTTGGAAGTCTATGTGATGTAATTAATGAAATTGAGATATTATGTGATATGTGTGACCGTGTGGGGTCCTATGTGATATTGATAGCCTTGAATACATATGAATAATTGTATTGTGGTGTTAAAATACTTAATGTGGTACCATTGGTGTATTGTGATTATATTCATACTTTATTGGCATATGATACATATGGAAATTCATGGATGAAATAAAAATAATGAGTGGATATTGACTCACGCGGTTGTGAAAATATATCATGTGGTTGGTTGTGGAAATATATCATGTGGTTGGTTGTGGAAATACTCATTGTGATTGGTGGTGAGAATTACATCCTCATATCATACTCATTCATGAAACATTGATACTACCATGGCAACACCTGAGTAATGCTAGCAACACCTTTTTAAAAATCCTCCCTGGGAGATGTGTGGGGGAGGAGATATTGTAACACCTTATAAAACACTTTCCAAAGTATGTGCCGGAAAGGAGATATGCAATATGTGGATTGTATATGGGTTGACGATCTCCCAATGGATCATGCGTTGGGAGACTTGCCTCCGTAGGTGTATACGGGGATCATGCAATGATTTCGGAGGTTTTGTGACGATCTCGTGCATCATTATCATCATATACATTGCACTTACTTTATTATGTTTATTTTGATATGGCATACTCATTAAGAAAAGAATTATTGATACAACTATTTTATCATACTACTCGTATTAATTAATGTGTAGAGTAATATATCTTTAAAATTATTTGAAGAATAAGTAATTAATGTTAAGGATAAAATATGAAAATTTCTTTTGTCTTTTTCTTATATGTCAAAAATGAAAAGAAAAAAAAAATTAAAAAAATAATGACAAATAAAAATAAATAGATGGAGTATTTCAAAATAAAGTGAATAATGTCATATCCAAATTGGTTAGTCTCAAAAAAATTATGGTGACTGAGGCACAAGTATGACTTTGGTACGTGAGGAATTATTTAAGAAAAACAATGTGTGGATCCTACATTTGTTATCCCTCACCCTTTATTGTTATTTCTCTCTCCCCTCTTACCCATCATCAGTCATTTTTCTCCTTTTCTTTCGTTTTTCTCTGTTTTTTTTTAAAAAATTTTATCGGCTATTCTTTTAACATCAATGTTATTGGAAATTTTATTTCATTCAATTTTTATATCACACATATATTTAGTTTGTTCATTTGATATTTAGGATGTATAATTTATATTAAAATTTTATTATACTAAAGTAAGGGCAGAGAAAATGAGAGAAAATATAAGATGAGAAATCAAATCTTCATCATCATGATGAAAATTTAAGTTGTCGATCAATTTGCTATTAAATCCTCATTTGATCTGTGTATAAATCTTGATTGATCAGTTTTTTCACTCATCAAATTAAGTTTGTCAATTTTTTGTATAAGTAATAAATCACATCTAGACAAGGCTTGTAAATGATTTTATGTTATAAATAAAACTTTGCGTTGTTCACCAAAAAAGAAAAAAAACTTTTAGATCCATGGACTTATTTAATATCAATTACTTATTAATTATATGTACTAATCTCTAGTCTCTCTAATCTCTATCTCTAGTCTCTAAAAAATTAAAAGTGTGAAGGGTCTTAGAAATTTTGTTTGATAGTTTTGTCCTTTATTAAAAGATCCTGTAATAGACAAAATTGTCTTTTCACCTTTTTTTTTTTACTTATTTTATAATATTAAATATTGATTATAATAAATATATGAGAATTTTTGTATAGAAAATTTTTATTTTACGGAAGACTCCTAAATATATAAAAAATAAAAGTCCTAAACATACAAAAAATTATTTTAGACAAAACTGTTAGTTAATTAATATCTTAATATTTAGACATTTGAAATTTTGTCAAACAAATATTATATTTCTTGAAAAAAATAAAAACTACCATAAAAGTTGTTGCTTTGTGTTATGACGTAGGTTTTTGGGTTTTGGTAATACAAATATTTTGGTAAAATATTTTTTTTTCTTTATGAAAAATTACCACTATTTTTGGGAACTCAACTATTACTATATTTCTTTTTTGATTTAATTTTGAAGATTTATTAATAATAAAGCAAACAACTAACGTCTTTACACAAGATGAGCAGACTCATTTGAAACTATTGCATGTTGGGATTGTAGGAGTAGAAAGTCTTTATTTATTTATTTATGAATCCTCTTTTTTTTGTAGTGTGAGATCCTTTTCTTTTTAATTTAATTATATTTTGTCTTCTTTACATTTTGGAGTTTCTTTTATACCAGCAATCTAACTTCATTATTTGAAGTCAGTTTGTGGTTAACCTGCTTTGTGTCACTTAATATATACGTCGAATATTTTTGGGATAAAACATGTAAGGCACGTTCGAAAAAATTAGATAATTTTAAAATTACAGTTAAAAAATATAAATGAAATAGAATTGCCGCATAAATTATGGTTTTAAACTGTACAACAAAATAAGAAGATTATGTTTATGAATGTCTATTCTTGATCAAATATAATTTAACAAATAAAAATCAAAAGCTTTATTTTTAATCTTACCCTTCTTCATTGTTAAAGACCTTAATTAATTAACTACGAAAATACAAATTACTAAACATATACTAATTCTTTCACCAAATTTTTGCAAATAAAAATTTATTATTGTCAGAATCTATATATATATAATGTAAAATTAGAAGTACCAGAAGAAGTCGAGTGACAAGCTATTGAGACGTCATGTGGCAGTTTTTAGGACAATTCATCATCATCATAATCTATATAAATAAATAATAGTAGAAGTCATAATATCAATACATACATTGAGATGCATACATAGTAGTAGTGATGGTGATAGTGGTGGTGGTGATAGTGGTGGTAGTAGTAATAGTGGTAGTAGTAGTGGTAGTAGTAGTAGTGGTGGTAGTAATAGTAGTGGTGGTAGTAGTAATAATCAAATCTTTTCATAAAATATGCAACACACGTTTGCTACATATTTATTTCAAAATCTATTTTTGTAGAACTATATTTCCACAAAATCAGCCTAGGAGATAATACATCTTCAAATAAAATCATGTTTTTTAATTCACATTCTATGATCTATTCAGTTATAATTATTATTAACTAGTAAATTGATCTGCGCTTCACGCGATTATGTAAAAAGGTAAAAGATCAATAATATTATTAAATATAATTTATATAATTTAATTTGAAGAAATGTTTAGTAGACTTCTAACATATGTATAATTGATTTCGTAGAGGTAAATGTTTGGCCAGTAATTTCCAAAACGTTTAATAAAGTCAAAAATTTACAATTTTAAATCAAAAGAAGCTGTAAACTTATGACATCGAAAACTCATATAAAAATAAAACAAAGAGAAATCATAGGGAGAGCATATGAAAAAAATAAATAACGTGACTCATTTTTACACCCTCAACCATTATAAAAAATAGAAGAAAAAATATGTGAAATTAATGAACAATCTTTCGATTTTTTGTCGATATCTACTCCCATAATATCGAACACCACTTAATCGTTTTCATCTAATTTTTTGACTGAGCATGCATATAATAAATATTAAAAATATAACAACTTAAAAAAATAATGCGACCATTTTTAAAAGTCTTACAATGCCTCTATTGAAGGGCTAACATTTAACGATTTATAACAAAAGAGATTCGAAAAATAATACTTAACCGCATGCCTACATCTATATAATGAATATTCTGTGTTAATATTTGGGTGTATTTAAATTTCTTTGTTTGTCTATATATTTTTTATATGTTAAATATAATTCTGAATTTTAGTATTAGTTTGTAATGCTTAATTTTTCAAATGAATATTTTATTTTCTAAATTTTCTATAATTGTATTCAATTTTTTCTATTTGATTCTATCTTTTGTAATTTTGAAAAATAAAAATATACATGTTTTTAGTTTTATCATGTATATACATTTTAAATATAAAAAAATAAATAGTGTAACATCACTCTTACGACCTTAATTATTAAAATAAAAAATATTTGAATCGATGTTCAATCTTCATAACTCTTGTCGATATTCACTATCACAAGTCGATCACTACTAAATAGCCTTCATCTTATACCTCAAGTCAAATTTTAGCATGGATGTAATAAGCATCGAAAATATTATAACGCCAAAGCTAATGTGATTAATGTTTACAATGTCTTACAATATTTCTATTTGTAAACTATACTATAAAACAATAAATAATGTCATGAATATGACTATTAATTATTTTCGGGGTTATGATAATAAAAAAAAATGGTGACTTTTTAGTTTCTTAACATTGAATATTTAATATAATTAAGAGAAATAAATGAGTGATTTTTAACTTAATTTAATCTAGAACATAAATGAGAAAAAATAAAGAAAATTTCAAAAATAGAATAAAGATGAACTTACTTCTTGACTAAAGAAAAATGTCATATCTCTTCTTTTATTCCTACTTTTATTATTATCAGTAGATTGTATATTTAAAAACTAAAAAGTTTGTATAACAAAATATCAATAAATTTTATTTTAGCAATAAAATAATCAATTAAAGAGTATTTCATATTTTTCTTTGATACAAAGTGTAAAATTATGTTATAAAGTCTTGTATTTGGAGAATACATATCTTTTTTTCTGAGAAATAATCAATTAAAAACAACAATAAGTATATATACTCATATATATATATATATATATATATATATATATATATATATATATATATATATATATATATATATATATATATATATATATATATATATATATATATATATATATATATATATATATATATATATATATATATTAATCATTCAAACTTCTACTTTGTCACAGCCTTTTTAATTGACTGACATAGTTTAATGTTAGGTTATGAGATGCAATTTTTTTTTTTTAAAAAAATGATATTTGAAGAAAATATACTCAATTTAGGCGTTTAATTATAAAAAATAGTTGAGTTTTAGATAAGAAAATAAAATGAAAAATTATGAGGATTAAAATTAAATAAATGTGAGCTTTAGTGATATACCACATTATTTAAATTAGAGAGAATTGAACAAAAAGAAGAAAAGTGCCCTATTACTTCTAAGTGGTTTATATGCTCCATTGCTTTCAATAACAACCTTAAAGTTCTTGATATCAAATAATAAATATTTATTCAATATTATTTAGTGCTTATTAATTTTTTGAAAGTAACGTGTTTCAACTACTCCATTTTTGTTGGAGTTCTCATAATCAAGACCATTTTTAAGAAACAAGTTGTTACTCCCATCAAACTCAAAAATAAAAAAAAATAAATTATATAGATAAAGATTTAAAATTTGAATTTGAATTTGAAGTAATAGTAATAGTAGTAGTAATGGCGGTGGTGATGGCCGAATAGTAATAGTAATAGTAATAGTAATAGTAATAGTAATAATTATAATAATAGAGAAGAACTATATAAATTTATAACAAATTAATTACTTTTTAGATAGAAAAGATGACAAAAGTGTATAAGAAGGAAATATAATGATATCTTAGAATTGTTGTCATCAATTTCAGTTTGTCTTTTTCAAATTCAAACATGTAAACTATTATAAAATAACGATAGTATTTTAGAATCTTATCTTTTCTAATAAATTGATATTATATTCAAATTTGAATTCGAATGAAATTTTGGTTTGCATGAAATTCAACTTTGTAATTTATTATTTATACCACTTCAGTAATACATATATATCAGCGCAAGCTTTCTTCTTCTCTTTTTATTATTTTTATCTCAAGATAATTTGTTGCGATTATTTTATTCACAAACGTGTTGATTAATCTTTTTTTACATGCCTTCTATTATTTTGTTGTATATATTCACTGTAGAATAATGAATAAAAACTTTTACTTGAAAGTTTATTACAAACAAAGTCATATCTTTATCCTTCCTTATTCTCAAGTTTACTGCTGATATGCTTTTCTTATAATTATTTTACTTGAAAGTTTATTACAAACAAAGTCATATTTATTTTGCCTCAGAAATTTTCACCATGGATAAAAAAGTAGTAGATAATGTTCATCAGATTTCTTCAGATAACTACCAAGATATGTTGTTCATGTCTAATTTTTCTTTTTAATGATTTTATTATTATTATTATTATTATTATTATTAATTAACATTATATTTGTCTTTTTTATCACAAATATACCTTCCATGGATAAAAATTATAAGTAATGCTCAACACCAAGACATGTTGTTCATGCTCAATTTAACTTTTTAATTATTTTATTTTTATTCATAATTAACATTATATTTATATTTTATCACATATATGCCTACCATGGATAAAAAAATTATAGATAATGCTTATCTAATTTTTCTAAATAACTATTAAGGATGTTGTTCAAGCTTAATTTAAATTTTTATTATTTTATTATTATTTGATTAACATTATATTAATTTTTTATCATAAAAGTACGTTAGGAAGTTGTTCCCTAAATTTGATATATATAAATATTTTAAAAATACGAAACGAGTATTTGAGAAATCAACAAGTGCAATGGAAACTTTAAGTATATAAAGGAGATTTATTATATTATTTGTATAAAGAATGAATGCAAATATATTTCGTTGTATACAAATATTATTGAATCACATTTTCTTTATTTTAATTATTTCTCTTTAAACATGCCAGCTGGAAGATAGGAAAAAGATAGAAAACAACGGAGCAATGGAGAATAAAGACAAAAGACAAAGAGACAAGATAATAAAAGCTATGAAATGACATGTATAGCTTTTTAACTTACGTAAATTATTTGTATATCTTTTTGACTTTTTGGCAAAGGACATTTATTAGATTTGTCTTTTTAGGAATTTTGAATTGTTCTTCCATCTGGGTTGTGGCGGGGAAGGAGGAGGAGGGGGGGGGGGGATATGGACCAATATAATCTAGGAAGAAGCTAACATTTAGATGGGAATCATTCAAGAAGTTGAAGGAAATTGTGAATCTTTTATCGTTTATGTGTTAGCATAAAAGGTATGAGATTTTCACAAATTTTTATAAGAATAAAATTAATTCAATGAACAATAAAACATAAAAATTTAAATTGGACGTTCTATTTGAAATGAGCAAAAAGAAAGTTCAACTACTTATAGCATGTAACTTAAAAAAAAAATAATTTAAATTTAAATTATAGAAAAAAAATTAAACATAGTAGAAGAAAATGTGCATAAATGAGGGAATGGGGAGATAATATTTTAAGCTAATTTTAAAATATAATGAATTAATTAGGTATCCATAAATTTTAAATTCAAGAAATGTGAACAACATAATAAAATTAAAACAAAAGAATTATTAAAAAATATCTATTTTAGATTAATAAGTTTATGATTGTATTAAGCCAAGTATTAAACTAATAAAGACTCATATTAACAATCTAATATTTGAAATAGTGAATAATATAATTAAAAAAATGAAACATAAAAGGTTTTCGATAATTATATTATTTGAGGTTTCTTTTTTCAATATAAATTTTGTTATCGGATTGTGATGGTGTTGGGATGGGATGGGTATGGTAGGGGTAGGGAGCGGTTAGATTTGAGGGTGTATATTTTATTGAAGAACAATATGATTATTAAATTTTTCAAAAATAATATAATTTAACATATTCGAATAAGATATCACAATTTGAAATGAATTAGAAATAATAATTCACTAATTTGTTAAAAGAAGATTAGTTTGTTATTCTTTTCTATTCTTACTTTTTTCAACTGTTATTATTATTGTTGTTGTGGTTGTTGGTCGTTGGTTGTGGTTGTGGTTTTTGTTGTTAGTGGTGGTGATGGTTGTTGATGATGTTGCTGTTGGTGTTGTTGTTGGTGGTGGTGGTGGTGGTGGTATTAGTGTTAGTATTGGTGTATTTTTTATTGTTGTTGTTGTTGTTGTTGCTACTGTTGTTGTTGTTACTGCTATATCATAATTTAGAAATAATAATTCACTAATTTATTAAAAGAATATTAGTTTATTATTTTTTTCTATTCTTACTTTTTTCAATTATTATTATTGTTGTTGTTGTTGTTGTTGTTGTAGTTATTGCTGCTATTGTTGTTGCTGTTGTTGGTGTTGTTGCTGGTATTGTTGTTGTTGTTGTTGTTACTGCTATTGCTTTTGCTGTTGTTGTTGTTGTGGTGATAGTTGTTGTTGTTGTTGCTATTGTTGTTTTCATTGTTGTTGTTGTTGTTGCTGTTGTTGTTTCCATTGTTGTTGTTGTTGTTACTAGTGCTGGTGCTGATGCTACTATTATTGTTATTGTTGTTGTTGCTGTTGTTATTGTTATTATTGCTATTATTGTTGTTGTTGTTGCTGTTGCTATTGTTGGTGCTATTGTTGTTGTTGTCGTCATTGTTGTTGTCATTGTTGTTTTTATTGTTATTGTTGTTGTTGTTGCTGTCGGTGCTGTTGGTGTTGTTGTTGCTATTGTTGTTGCCGTTGTTGCTATTGTTGTTGCTATCATCGTCATTATTTGATTGATTTCAAATATTTATCTCAATACAAATATATAGATTATTAGATAAATATACATTATATTTGAAAAAAGTAAGGATAAGAAAGAATAACTAACTAATTTTGTTGTTGTGGTCATTATTATTTCAGTGATTTCAAATCTTTATCTCAATCTAAGTATATAGAATATTAGATAAATATAAATTGTATTTGAAAAAAGTAAGGATAAAAAGGAATGACAAACTAATATTCTTTTAACAAATTAATATGATATTTACATTTGAATTGAAAAGAAGTTCCAGCTTCTTAATCTCTCTTATATATACTTCTATATCATTAGCTTGATGACTTTATTTACTGTGTTTTTTATCTTCTTAATTTTTTAAAACTATTTTTTATTTAATATTTTTTATATGCGGGAAGGATGATATTTTTATGTTCATCTCCCTCTGTAAATGTTAATGAAGAGGAACAACAGTCCACATCTATTAATGTTATCTCCATCTACTTCTCGCAGTTCTTCATCTTTCACTACAAATGATAACACCATCTAAGAAAATAAAGACAAAGGAAATCGATAATGATTGAATCGACGACTTTGACAAGTAAAAGATTAATAGATAAATTGATTTCAAATTGATTCAAAACTTTTCTACTGTTTAATTTATGAAGAAGTTTATTTAGATTTATTCTTATCTTTTTAGTGATGATTTTATTATTGTTATTGATTTGCAGAAGAGACAAAGAAGAATGAAGAGAGGAGCAAAATAGATAAATGTGGTAGTAGAAATTTTATTGTTATAGTTGACCAACTTAAATTTTTCTAAATATGTATTTGATATTATTGATTTTCTTTTTAATGTTGCTTTATTTTATATTTTTTTCTTATTTAATTCAATTATTTGCAATTGGTAGTTGTTTGTTTATTTAATATCACATTCAGGAGTTGTTCTGTATTTAAATTACTTTTGATAATTTGAAATTCTTAATTGTAAATAATATAATAAAAATATATGAAATATAATTATTTTTTTTGCAATTACATTATTATTTTTACCCATATAAATTTATTTAGGTGTGAAGAAGAGGAAAATATTAACAATCTAATATTTTTGTGAATAATGTAATAAAGAAAAATATAAAACATAAAAGTTTTTTATAACTGCATGATTACTTTTTGAGAAAAATCATCATTTCCACCCTAAACTATATACAAAAAGTTGAAGATACACTTAAACTATTGATGTGACCTATCACACTAAAATCGTATTTACCGATACGGGTAGATTATTATTGTATGCTGGCGACGACCGTGTGGCGTAGTAGATTCAGAGACTCCGACCCTTGCGTCACACTTAGGTTGGGGGCTTGGCTACTGAGTTAATGGAAGATCCCATATATCCTGTGGGATTACAGATTGTAGGGTACACCACCTAGCGCAGAAGTAAGACAAAGAGTTTCACAGATTTCCGATGTTTTCACAGAGTCTTTTAAAATGCTCATATGATTTCTTACTATATGATATGTTTATGAACTTCTTTAAATTGCTCTCATATATATTGAATATAAATAATTATTTTGGATTTTCTCTGCTTACCAGTACATCTATATTGACCTCACTCCCCTACCTCTCAAGTTCTAAGGCTCAATCTAGGGGTCCAAATAAGCAGTAGATAATTCAGTCAATAGATCAGATTGTGCAATGGTGAGCCTTCTCTACTCCAGAAGGCCTGTCCTATCAGATTCTGTCATCTATTACAGTCTTGGTCTACTGGGGGCCTTGTCCCAGTTTTCAGATATTGTTAGTGATTTTTGAATTTCATTCCTTACTGTTAAACTTAATCCAGAGTGTGACCATGTTTCTGAATTAGATTGTAATTTCACATTTCCTCTTATTATATGAATGTTGTGCATGACTACAAGATAGAGTAGGACGTTTGGGCCTTCATGTTTGGGATGTTCGTCACGGCCAGGTCCTAGTTCGGGTCGTGAAAAACATGGTATCAAAGTATGGATCATGGTCCTAGGGTGTCTATAAAATCACGTCGAGTAGAGTCTTGTTTATGGGTGTGTAGCACGTCGCAATTATAAGTAGGAGGCCACTAGGTGTTTAGGAATGTTTCCCTTTTTTCATGTTCTAGTTCGTGCTATGGAGTCAGAATGTTCCTCTTTCATACTCTAATTCGTGTTATGGTGTTGCTCATACAAAAGTAAAGTTAGCTTAATTCTTTCCTTACTTTGATCGGCTCCCATATGTCTCATTATTGCGGTGAATCAAGTGAAGAAGATTAGAATTTAAATGGTATGGTCTTTTCTGATTGATGTCATATAAGATTTTAAAAATTGTGCAAGGACTTGAGAAGAGTCCATTAGTGCTTCAGAGTGGATTGATTCTAGTGCAAATTTTGGTTTGATGAAATCATGCTTTTCAGCCTGTGGTATTAAGGGTATTCAGTCTTTTTCAAAAATTTATATTGCAGATGTCATGCTTAAAAGGGAATGAGGTGTAGCAGAATATTGGAACTGTATTTTCACTCGAGTAGTAGTATAAGTTAAAGTATCGGTGTCATGATCTATTGGTAGTGAGATTAGAACAAGAAGCTGGTGATATAAAGTCACAAAGTTAGAAGTATGAGTGAGGGTGACTTTTATGTGAATAAATAATTTAGTTAAATAACTGATGTTTGAGAATGATTTACCCTTTTATAGTGATAGACTAATGTGGTAGCTAGTAGCATGTGTGGGTTGTATGGTAGTTTGTGGGGAGAAGTGTTTGACTCAGATTTTATTTATATAGAGTAATATGTGTATTCTTAGATCATTGAATATTGTGTGTCAAGTTTCTAACTCTTGTAATCTTGTTATCATTGTGTTATTGAAATCGAAAGTCTAGTGAAGCCGTGTGGGGGCTCTTCGATTCACTAGTATAGCTGCCTTGTCATTCATCTTATTTTATTGCTACAAAAAATCAAAGTCTAGTGAAGCCGTGTGGGTCCTATTTCAATTCATTAGCGACTTACTGTGCATCTTGTTATTCCTGCGTTAGTTGGGACTGGGGATTTAGTGGCGTAATGGCAAGAAAAGTGGTAAGAGCAATTTATTGAATATATGTGTGGCCGAATCTTTTTACATGAGATTGAGTTGGTAGTAAAGTGATACGTCTCTTTGTGTTAGTTTAGTAGATGGTAAGGTAGAGAAAGAGTTATTAGTTAAGCCAAATTATTTTACTTGAAGTATGAAAATAGTTGTTGATGGTGTTTGTCGTGCAAGAAAATTATAGGTTATTGATAAAGGTACTTGGTGAATGAGTGTTGTTAATTTAGATGCCCCTGAGGTTGCAAGAGGGAGTTTAGTTGGGACTTATAGAGCTATGAACTAAGTTTAGTTGTACAAAAGGGTAGATAGTAATGATGTATAGAATGAGGATGTGTTAATGGATTTTAAATAAGATAGATCATAGGATTGTGATTGATCCTTACTCTTATAAAGTTTTGGCGGATTAATGTTTTCAGATGTTTGGCATGTAAGGAAATTGTGTGAAGTTGTGGTTCATCATAGCTAGAACTAGACACTAAGATGGAATAGTAGATGGTGATCAAGGTGGATATAATGATTATTGTGGTGCATGTTAGTTGTGTGAAAGTGATCTAGTAGGATTGAACAGTGTATACAACAGCTTAAGTTTATTTGATTCGTAATCAAGTTTGATGTTGTAAGTATGATGTAAAAGTATGCCCAAGGTGCTATAGGGCTGCATTGTTTTCAAGGATCATTGCATGTTGTGTGGTTAGTAGTACTGAGTTTCTAGGCGGAGAAAGACTAGTTAGATAATATGTGATGTTCTTGATAGCTAAGTTATGGAGTTATGATTAATGATGTTGAGCCTTTTTTTGCATAATCTTGATTCTCATTGTTTAGAAATATAAGTTTGCAGGCATGATGCTGGTAGACTATGACAGAAGTGGTCTAGTTCGTCAAAGGTTTCGAGATATCCATGTTTAGTTTTAGAAGAATCTAAGTTGGTGAATGTTTAAGCTGTTATATAATGACTTTTGGGGCTATAGAAATCTAAGGGTTGAATCTTAGAAGGAGGTATTAGCATTGGTTGTTATACATGAACATACCTCCTTACAGGGTAATTTTAGTTTTATGTGTATTGTTATATCCCCGACTCTAGAGTAAAGTGATTTCAGTTTATACCAGAGTGTATATAGTGGTTCACAGACTTAGAGTAATGGCTTAAATCCAAGGGGTAGATGATAGAACGAGTAACCAAGTCAAGTTTTCAGATGCTAATAGATGTGCCAGTAAGTTATAGAATTGGCCGTGAGAAAGAACGATGCTCAATCTATTCTTATTTCAGTAGTTTACTTCAGTTATTCCAATACATACTCATGCTTTCTGTTCCAGCTTCATGATCATAGTCCATGTTCATGCATATGATAAATAATCATGTACTCTCCTAGTTCCTAGTATGATGAGTTCCAGTTTGTTCAGCAGTCAGAATCACTTTCCGTAAGTTATAAATTCCAAAATAATTTAGGTTATGCAATTCATGACTCTTGTGCACATGTGATACACTTAAGGATTAGTGAAAATTCAGATTTATATCAGGTACACCCTCAGATTAGATCTCTTTAATGAGTCCATGTCGTGAGTGCTCTATTCCTTACGCCTCAGTAGGGTATCAAGTTATGATTAGTACTCCCCTCATGTTTTGAATTCTGGTATTCCAATTTTTCAGTGACTTTTTCCCCTTAGGTCGAGATACTGATGATAAATAGTTGTCTAGATAGAAAAGAGTAAACATTTCTTGTTGATGAAAGATGGTTGTGTGCTTATTTGAGTTAAGGTAGTAATTATGGAGTAAGATTGAGGCCAAGTCTTTGATACATGTCAAGGTTAGTTGAAGTTTTATGTGTTATATTCAGGAAAAATTGTTCTGTTCTTGTTTTATATAAGTCCATAAGTTGAAAGAATTTTGAGGTGAAGTTTTATGTATGGCTTGGTTAGTTGAGAATATTTTATGTGTATCATCTGAATAGTGCTGGGAAGTTGTTATGGATAGAAGTATTAGAGAATTTGAGAAAAATTCTTTTGTAAGTGTTTATTTAGAAGTGCATATGTGGGTATGAAGATAGACTTGAATGTCATGTTTGTATACATACGAATGGATGCTTTGAGTGTTTGTGAATGTGTAATACGAAGTTGAAGGTGATTACTGGAGTGGCAATAAGAATTATGCATGAGATGAGAAATTATGAAATGCAGGGTGTACTGAATTCATGATTCAAACTAGTACTACATTATTATGTGGTGCGTCTTGTGATTTTGAGTTAGGCTTGAAGATGGTGAGGGGATTTAGTTTAGTTTAGATATTAGTAGATGGAAATATCAGGGGTCATGTAAGAAAAATAAGTGGAATCAATGAGCATGGTGTTTAAGGGGAAAGTATAGTTGAGAGAGTATTTTAGAAGTGTGGCTAACCTTGAAAGTAAGAAGTTGCATTGCCTAAGGTTAGGTAATTCCATCCTAGTTTATGAGTTACATGTCTATATTCTGTGCTATAAAGTAGTGTCAATGTTATGATTCCGTAGTTGGATGCCTAGTGTAATTTGTGCCCAAATCCGTTTCTCTCTAATGCTACTGGAACTTCTTTAGAAAGAGTGTTGAGAGATAATCTATTCCATACATGTAAATTGCGAATCTAGTTCAGTCCAAGCATCATGTTTCAGATTCAGCTATTTAGTCATGACTCAGTTCATAAGAGTTCAGCGCATAATCCCAATTTTTCCCAAGTATTTTAGCTCAGACAGTGTAATACCCTGATTCGATCTAAGTCCAGTTGTCTCATGATTCATAATTGCATAAATTATCACTCCTCAATTCAATATGTATGATTAGATCATGAACAGTCCAAGGAAATCCTAAACTCTCAGCATGAATCAGCTCCTTGAAGCAAGTAAAGTCAAGTCAACTCAGAATTCAGTTTCATGATAGAAGTTTAAATATTTTAGACCAGTTATATCCTTTCTTAGAAGACACATCATGTCTATGTTATTCCATACCTTTAGGCTTCAATGTTCCTACCCAACATTCGGGGACGAATGATCCCAAGGGGAAGATAATGTAACACCTCGTATTTTGGGCTAGAATGAAAATCGTCATTCCTTAGCATAGATGTTCCAAAAGCCATAAATTCTATGTACATATAGTGTTTTAATAAATTATGTAGTGTGTGAATTTAGTTAAGCATGATTCGAGATCATAGAGGTCCCTTAACTCAAGGACTAGTTGAAAGCTTTCCTATCATTCGAGTTTTAGTGAGCGTCAAAACTTGGGTCAACTTTAATCGGCCATAAATCCTTGTATATGACTAACTGGGTGGCTTACTATATATCAAATGAAATGTATTTGAGTCCTCTTTCTAACTCCACTAATTTTGACAAAATTCGATATCGGATAAAAAATTTATGCCCATTTTACTTCAACATATCAGCCTGGCAACTGAGTGGCGATAATTCTGATGGCTTGTCACAAATCTGATGACTTGTCAGAATATATCGTCAACATTATGCAGAAAACCATCAATTTTAGCTCCTATGTGACGACAAAAGCTGATGGATTGTCACATATCTGACGGCTTGTCAGCCTTGGTCGTCAGCCAAGAATTTCAGCAACTGGGAAATGATTTCATAGGGGTATTTTGCTCTTTCCCTCACTCTAAAAACCTTTCACACGAATTAAATCACCCCTTAAGTGTTATTAATCAATTATTATCAGTATTACAACATCAAAAACTTCCTCTTCACTCTTAAAATAAGTCAAATTAGGGTTTTCTCCAAGAATAAGAAAATCAAGCCTTAAGTTCAATATCTCCAAGAAACAAATCAATATCCGGGTTTCATCTATCAAGATCTAGGTTCCATCTTTCTGATCTTATAATTTAAGGTACGTGGGGTTTATCCTAAAAACTACATGGGCTTGGAAATACTAGAACATGATTTAAAGATTTTCGAGCATGATTATAGAAAAAAGGTTTTGAAATACATGATTTTATTATGCATAATGAATGTTTAAATGTATTGTTGATTTGGCCCTTAGTCCTTTCCCCCTAAGTTGATTTACATATATATGTATATGTATAAAATTTGAGGTTTAAGATTGTTTGAGAGCATAAATTATGGACTTCCTCTCTTATGATAAATTAAAGATTTTGGTTTTGTTGGAAAAGAGTTGAAATGCATGTCTGTGATTTGAAAAATGTTTTCTCAATGTCATAGTATTAATGGTACCATTGGTGTATTGTGATTATATTCATACTTTATTGGCATATGAGACATATGAAAATTCATGGATGAAACAGAAATAATGAGTGGATATTGGCTCACTTGGTTATGAAAATGTATCATTGTGGTTGGTTGTAGAAATATATCATGTGGTTGGTTATGTAAATACTCACTATGATTGGTTTTGAGCATTACATCCTTATATCATACTCATTCATGAAAAATTGGTACCACTGTGACAACACCTGAGTAACACTAGAAATACCTTTTTAAAAACACTCTTGTGGGATATGCCGGGAAAGAGATATTGTAACACCTTATAAAACCCTTTCTAAGGTATGTTTAGAAAGGAGATATGAGATATATGGATGGTATATGGGTTAACAAACCCCCATGGTTCCTGTGTTGGGGGGCTACCTCCATAGTTATACAGGAATTGTGTGATGATCTCTGAGGTTGTGCGACGACCACGTGCATCATCATCATCAACATCATTATCATATACATTGCACTTATTTTATTGTGTTTATATTGTTTTGTATTCCATATTGACTTGTCATATATGTAATTATCTTATCTTCTTTTACTTGTATTTGGTGATCTTGTATATGTATATTTGCCCTTGTTTTACTTATATGTGATATAATGCATATTTGTGGTTTATCTTGGTATGATATTGCAATATATGTGATATATTAAAACTGTTAGTGTAAGAAGTGTGGGCTACCATTGTGGGACATTTTCTGATTCCAGATGACGTGTCCTTAGTGTATATTTTGTATGCTTTATTTACTACTTTGCTTGGTTGGCCTATGATACCTACTGAGTACAAGTGGACCATACTCATGCCTACTGCACCCTTTCGGTATAGGTCCTAGTTCGAGTGCACCTCAGCTTGCTTGACTCGTGTGATTGTTGTAGCTTCTAACGTAGCGATTAGACATTCATGCATCTGGAGTTCATTTCTATCTTTCTATTGTAGTTATATCTTTATTAGTATTTGGGGGCAGATATTATTCCTTTGTCATTATTCTCTGATGTATTTAGCTCCTTGATTGTATTAGTAGTTCTTATACTATTGACACCTGATTTTGGGAATGATTGGTATTTTGTATAAGTTCTTTTCGCATTGTTATGATTACTTGTATGGTTTGACTCTGTTCTAGAAGTCTTACCTTGGATATTTCTATCTTTCTATTTTCCTTTTTATATTAGTTTGGGTGATAGGCTTACTTGTCAGGGTATGCCTTGACAAGTGCCATCATGACCTTTGTTTTAGGGTCATGACATAACCTATAAAAAAACTATGAACTTCAGCAGGTGATATAGGCGTAGCCCAACTGCGAATATCCTCAATCTTTGTCGGCTCCATATAATACCATTCTTGGACACTAGGTGTCCCAAGAAAGCTACAAACTAAATCAAGAACTCCCACTTTGAGAACTTGAAATAAAGTCAATGATCTCTCAAAGTGTGGAGCATAATCCTCAAATGATGCTCGTTCTCCTCCCCACTCCTCAAATATTCTAGAATGTTATTCTTAAATATTATCACGAAGGAGTACATATACGGCCTGAACACACGGTTTATCAGATCCATAAAAGTTGCTAGGGCATTGGTCAACCCAAAAGACATCACCAGAAACTCATAATGTAATGAGTCCTAAAGGTTGTCTTAGGGATGTCTACAGCCCTAACTCTCAACTGATGATAACCAGACCTCAAATTTATCTTAGAAAATAGTGTTACACTATAAAGTTGGTTAAACAAATCTCGATACAAGGCATAGGATACTTATTTTTCACTGTGACCTTCTTCAACTACCTGTAACAGATACACATATACATAAAGCCGTCATTATTTTTCAAAAATAGAACTGAATTACCCTATGGTGACACACTCAGTTTGATAAATACCTTACCCAAAAGATCTTAAAGCTAATTATTTAACTCCTTCTGCTTAGTAGGAGTCATATGATATGGATCCATAGAAATAGGTCGGGCGCCTGACTCGATGTCAATAATAAACTCTACATCATACTCAAGGACAAATAGGTTAGTTGAAAACACATCAAGAAACTTGCAAATAATAGGGACAAAGGCAAGAGATGGATTCTCAGCGCTAACATCCTGAACATACGCAAGAAATAACTCACAACCCCTTAATATCAATCTCCTAGCTAGAATGTAAGAAATAATCCCCATCGGCACACAACTAACATAACCTTACCACACAATTAGTGTTATGCTAGGTAAGGTTAAGGTAATGGTCTGAGCAAAATAATCCAAGACTGCATAGTAAGGAGATAGCCAATCCATGTCTAAAATCACATAAAAAATTACTATATCTAGGATAATAAGATCAATATGAGTATCAAACTGCCCTGAACAGTCACCAAACAAGATCTATATACTTGGTCTACTATTAAAAAATTACCCACGAGGATAGCTACACGCAATGACACAAACTAGGATTCTGAACATAAATACAACCACAATGCAAAACAAGTGGTAACATACGAAAATGTAGAACCGAGATCAAATAAAGAAAAAGTTGGCTAATGGCATAAAAAAATCATACTTGTGATCACAACATCCGAAGCCTTAACCTATGGTCTACTTGGTACAGTATACAAATGATATTGCTCACTATCAAATTGGATGTTTGTTCGACCAGCTATCCTACCTCCCCGTGGACTACCTCTAGAACCTTGAGGACCACCTTCATGACCCTATACACCATCTCTACCTAGTAGTGGTACTGATTTGATCGGATGTACATTATGGAATGAAATCTCAATTATCCTATGCATGTAACACTCACAGGAAAAAAGATCAACAACTGCATAATCATAACATGCCTCAGGTACACTGCTCTGTCCAGAAAGTTTGACAGATCCAAAATGACCATCCTGACTCAACAATCGTGATTGAATACCCCTCTATGGTTGGTTGTTTCTCTAACTACTGGAACTATTATAACCACCTTACCTCTGTCTGTTATCTAAAGTGTTGCCTGAAATGGCCGACTAGGTTGACCCTTATGCTGAGAAAGCTGCTACTGGGGCTACTTACCGTGAAACCATCATCTTGTGAACTATGAACCATTGAGGTTCCCACTATAACTACCCTAGTAACAAGGTCTCTTATTGCTTCTCCCCTGGTCCTTATGATCATCTCCTCTATAGAATAAACATGCTCAACTATATTAGAAAAACATTTTCCAAAAGTCACCAAACTTTGTGTAGTCCTACGAAGCGATAATGTCAATCCCCTAACAAAGCATCGAATTCGCTCATATTCAGTAGGCAAAATCATAGTGGCGTGTCTGGATAACTCTTGGAATATTACCTCATACTCATCTACTGACAAGAACCCTGTATCAAAGCAGAAACTTATTTTAAAGACATTCGCGCATGCTGCTAGGCATATACTTTTCCAATAAATCCTCGAAGAACTAAGTCCAGGTCATCGGTGGAGAACCTTCTAGCCTGGAATCAATATAACCTCTCCATCATTTCTTTGTTGTTGTGTCTAGCTGATAAGCAACAAAGTCCATCACCACTACTTGACCAATCCCAAATTCTATAACCTCTCCATGTAACTGGATAGAAAATATTAAGCATCCTTTTCTAGGTCCCAACAAACCTGGTTGAAGGCAATCTCAACAATTAGGCCAGTATCTTCTGCTCCTCTGAATACATAACTAGATAGGATACTATAGGCCATGGGGATATTGGTGTTGGAAGAACCTCTACCCTAGGCATTGTTCCTGTAGGCTGTCCCTAAACTCAACACCACCCTATATTGTTGGTTGAGTTTCATCGATCGATGGACCACCAAGTAACCCCAATAAATGTACCAATGAATCCTAAAGGATCGAAGAGGATATAAGATTTAGTAGAGCCTGGGCTACCCCTGGCACACCAGCTGCTATGGTGGCAGCATACCTAGAGCTCTCTTAGTCTCAGGAGCTATGATAGGATCATATTATGGATCCCTAGCCTGATCTCAAACTAGGGTTGCTTCTCTCCTGCCCCCAACCTGTGGGAAGACCTCGACCCCTAACCAGAATTCTAGAAGTAGCCTTGGGGTCCCGATCCCCGGCTCTCGCACCCCATACCCCAGTCATCTGCGTAAAGAGAGAACTAATTAATATTAAAACTAACTTAGACTCGACACACCAAAATGGATAAAAAATGACATTTTCCCCTAAAAATGCTTCGTAGCCTCCAGAAGATAGGATACAGACATCTCCGTATCAATTTGTGGGACTCTACTAAACATCAGTTCCAGTACCAACAGTACTAGTGAAACCTAGGCTATGATGCCAAGCTTTCACGAATCAATTTCTCAATAAATAATGGTGCCTACCTTATCCTATCAGTAGGCAAGACAAGCCATAGCTCAAAATGATAGGTAATGGACTAAAAGTAGAAATAAAAAAAGACCACATATAATGATAACAGTAAGTAAAAAATGAAAAGAAAACATACAAAGTATATCAAAATAAGATAAGGAAAAAGTCCAAAATATAAAACTAATCCTTCCCAAGACCTGGTAAGATCGGTACTAGAGCTACTACTAAAATATACCTAGAGTACTAGACAAAATCCAGCACATAAATAATATATTCATGCAGTCTTAAGTACAAAAGACTAAATTGGAACAGATTGAGAAGGATTAAGCTCGAACGAAAAAAAGCTCACCCTGCTCTGGATTAGTACTGGGAAGTAGTAATCACGTCAACACAAATTACTAGTACTCGGATCTGCATTAGAGAAAAGATGCATAAATGTAGTATGAGTACCAAAGCAATGGGTACTCAGTAGGCATCATCGGCTGACTGAGCTTAATACAGAAAAAATATAACTAAATGTGAGGGTGTAGTCTAAGTCAACAGTAAATAAGGATAGAAAGGCAAACAACTATCGAGATTGACAAAAGTAATACAAGAATTAGTAATAGCAGTATAGAAAAATAAATAATGCAGTAATAAAAGGCAATCCAAACATAACCTAACTAGGGCCCCATAAGCCCGCCAGGCACACTAAAGAAGATAATTAACCCAACTGTCCCCCCATAAACCAATGGGACATACAGGTAAGTAATTTAAAGAAAACTGTAAATAATCCATAACTAAGCCAATCCCATGAAACCATAGTAGCCATCTAGATGTGCACCGAGATCGAATCAACACCAATGGGTAGTAGCGAGGTATCAGACGCCGATCTTAAACCAATAGTGATAGATAATAACAACAGGCCATATACCATATTAGAACTAGAAATAGTGGGTAATAACGAGAGGCCACATACATAACATACAACAGAACCCATAACTGTATGCGGTACTCCAACCAAAACTCGTAGAACAACAATAATCAGTACTAGAACTTCCAAATCATCATAACTAAATGCTAGAATCAAACCAGAACTTATAGTAACCATACAAAATTGTAAAATTAAAATCCTAACCATACCATAATTAATATCCAAGTGGTACCAAAATTCACAATCTGTGATAGAAATAAAGTATATGTTGATCCTAAATCATAAGTAAAATACGTTAAACAACCATTCACATATCATAATTAAAAAGGTACGAATCTCGCAACTTAATTTAACATCCTAAAGTGATAGATGATATATCATACTAAATTATAAAAGACCAAAATTTACTAGAACGGGGTCCTAACTAGATAAATAAGGCATGATATATACATCAAATGATACGCAAACTATAAGTACTTATCCAAAACTAGCGTAATAGTACATAATTTCCATAAATAAGCTTAATCTAAAGATAGGGTAAGCTTATCCTACTTGGAAACCAAGTTAAAAACCTCCTCGAGAAGCCTTCGAATAGTGTCATACTAGAACCCGAGTTTGGATATCTTGATATACCTCAAAAAATTTTTTGATCAAATTTTACTTTAATGTTGGACATATGCATGTATATATTGTAGAATTGAAACTTAGATAAAGGGGTAAGAATATTTTCTTGGAAAATTGTATGCACCTACGTACAGTGAGAAAAATACATATATGTAGGTGGATTTTTGTTAACTTTCTATTATGATATGTAAATGCATGGTAAGTGTTAAATTAATGTAAATACACATATATTCAAGTTATACATCTACCGAATGCCAATTTAGATTAAATATTTCATAATATATTTGGTATCATTAAAATTCTCAAATGAACCCCCCAGAAATTAGCTATCAGTCCCAACAAATCATATATAACTTGGGATAGTGTTAGAAAAGCTTTAGACAATGAAAATATATGAAAACAAAGAAAATGATCATGAGGGTCATTACAAGTTTAATAGGTTGAATAGAGAGATAAGGATAGAAAAGGAAGAATGATAATAGAGTTGTATATAATTTAGACTGTCGGAAAGTTGTGTAGGAACTAGGAATTATTTTTGAAAGTGTTAATGAATTTAAAGTTGTTGTTACTTAATATGTTGTTGCTGAACATGTTGCAATTGAAAAATGTTTTAATAAACCTATATGGGTAAGTGTTAGGTGTACAACTGGTTGTCTATTGATTTTTCATGCTAGCATTGATTTTAGATCCATGAACTTTGTTGTGAAGACTTACAATCCAGTTCAGAAGTCTGATTCTACCAATAGGACCAAAATGTGTAATACCAAGTTCTCAGCCAACCACTTTAATGAAAGGATAAAGAAACAACTAGACATTAGAATTTTTTGAGTTTTATTTGTTTATTATGAAGGAATTAGACTTACATGTTGGAAGAACACTGTGTAGGAGAGCTAGGAATAAGGTGATTGCAAAACTAATGTATGATTATAATCTTGAATTTGGGAGAATTTTAGACTATAGAGATAAGTTATTAAGATTAAATCCAGGAAGTAATGTGTAGTGAAGCTTCATGATGAAACATTTGAAGATGGTGGAAAAATATTTCAAGGCTTTTGTATATGTTTTGATGTAATGAAAAAGTCTTTCTTAGATGGTTATAGGAATTACATTGATTTGGATGGTTGTTTTTAAAACAAGTATCAAAAGGGCAGTTACTAGTTATTGTGTGTAAAGATGGAAACAATCAAATATTTCCACCGGCATGGGTAGGGGTTGATATTGAAAATAAGTTCACTTAGAGTTGGTTTATTATGATTGTAAAAGAAAATCTTCAAATGGGAGATGGACAAATTTGACAGTGATAACAAACATGCAAAAGGTAAGAATTTATTTATTTTTGGTTCACTTTATGCAACTGTATATTTTACAAAATTATATGTTAGGTTAACTATTTCTATATTTTGATCAAGGATTGAAAATTATTGTAACTTGATATCGATCAAATATTGAACATGAAATGTGTGTCAGGCATATCCTTGAAAACTGGTCAAAAAAATTTATGTGTAGAGGTATTGAGAAAAAAAATATATTTGAAGGTGTGCAAGGTCTACCTTTGAAGCTGAGTTGAGGGACAACGTTATATATATGAATATGTTAGGTGGGAAAAGATACTAGATAAGTTAATGTATTTCAACCTAGAGAGATGGATCAAGGTTTACTTCAACTTTGGCCAAAGTGTGATATTATTGACAGCAACATGGCAAATATTTTAATGCCTGAATATTAGGAGAAAGGCACAAGATAATAATTACAATGTTAGAAGAGATAAGGGTAAAAATAATGAAAAGGATGGGGGCAGATGAGAAATTTTTATGAAACTTGGATCAGTGATATTTCTCCAATGGCTATGAAAGTACTAAATGATAATACAACAAGGTTCACGAAGTGCAACATAGAATAGAATTTTGATAGAGGGTATAAGGTGCTTGATAAAGGATATAGGCATACTGTGAATCTTCCTAGATAATATTGTAGGTGTAGAGCGTGGATGTTGAAGGGTATACCCTATCCTCATGCAGTGGCTACTCTTTACCATAAAAAATTTAAAATAGTTAACTACATCGTGTAAACATTCATTCAATAAGTTTTGAATATGAAGATGTAGTCAAAATCACAGAACATCTCTGATATACCATATCCTGTTAGGAAGATGCCAGGTAGGCCTAGCAAGAATAGAAAGAAAGTAAAAGGTAAAATAAAAAAACTAAAACTTTGTCCTAGAGAGGGATTGAGATTTCATGCATCACTTGCCATAACAAAGGTCACAATAAAATAAAATGTCTAAGAGGTTCACCTACTGCTGGCAATAATGCAAATCCTGACCCAAATTCATCAACTGGTGCAGGCCCAAGTGTATGTCCAAGTGCAGATTCAAGTTCATCATCTGCTGCAGCACTTATTATTGAAAAATAAAAGGGTGCAACTGGAAGAGGAAGAGGTAAATCAAAGAGTTCTTCAAAAAAAGTGTTTTGCTTAATGTGTGTGTTGTAAACTAGTAATGCATACCTTTTACTTAATATATTCTTTCATTTTTTTTTGGGTTTGCTGGAACAAGCAGACCAAGAATGATTGAAATAAAAGTACTTCACACACAAAGTGGATGCATAATTTTTAATATAAGGTTACTAGTTAAATTTCATTTACTACCTAAATTTCATTTAATATAATTGCTTTAAATATTAACACTTTCTTCATTTGAGCATCCTAAAATTGCTAGTGAGAGATCTAGAAGTATTAAGTCTTCAACAGTTGTGACTAAAAATTGGGGATATACATCAAAATTGGTGTGAAATAGTGAGAGAAAAGCAAGCTATGACCTTCAGGCCGCTACAAGAGAGATAAAAATGAAGACAAGGTCCAAAAATACACATTTGAGTCAAGAAATCTCAAATGTTCAATCTCTATAAGTTATTGGTGTATCATGTTAGTTTGGTATAAATATTGGTAGTCGTGACTGCATTAATACAATATTTTGGCAGTTCACGAATGTTGGCTGCCATGTCTACTTTTAAAATAATTTATTGATTATGGTTTTGACAGTTGTGTCTACTTTTTAAAATAATTTATTGGTTATGATTTTGGTAGCTTTGACTGCATTTATGATAATATTTTATAGTTATGACTGCAATATTTTTGGCAGTTGTGATTTTTTGTAACTGTATTTGACAACAAGATGTAAATGCACTTATTTTTTTATTAATGGTTATGTTGTTGTGACTGTTCCTTTTATTGGTGTTTAAATGTTTGATTGTGCTTATGCAGTTGTGGCTGAATTTATGCTGCATACAACATGTGGATTTTATGCACCACAAATATCCACAGAAATCAAGCTAAGAAAATCTTATCATTTCATTGCACAAACTATATGGTTCATTACAAAGCAAACAATTTCAACCCCTTACAACATAGCAAAAACAAGGACATTAATAGTTTGTGTCAAGATCGAAACCAAGGTGTGGCTGTGACGGATATCTCAATCCCACCATGGGCCGGAGACCACCCCTTTTCCTAACCTCAAGAGCACAATAATGATAATAAAGCGGAAGCCAAATCAGGATAGTAAGAAAAGATAAATAAATTAGCTAAAAGTTCTAAAAGTCAAAACTAACAATCTAACCCACACTTGTCCACAATAGCCTCTAAAATCCAAAATAGCAACTAAGTCAGCACATGCCCCTAACTATAACAAAAAAGAATCCAAAAGTACTATGATAATAGAGAAAGTATAATGAAATGACAAGGACTTCCAAAAGATAGAGTCTCACCACTTCACTACAACTCAATAGACATGCTCAACCACCTAACGCTACAAGGAGAAATAGAAAAGTCTTCGGAACCTAGATCATAAAACGATGTAGCATCCTACGATGGTTAGTGGGATAAGAACTGACATGTAACTCAGGGAAAGTGATAAAATAATGTCATGTCCAAAATCAGTCAAAACCACAAGCACACATTCATATATGCATTTATAGGATATCGGTTAGGGTAAAGGGTCATGGATATAAAAGTGTAAAGATTTAACTTAAACTGTGTAGCTCGATCCATCCTAAAGGCACCCATGGGATATATGGGTTCATCTCCCCAAGCTGAAAGGGATCCAATGCATATTAGCCGTATGAACCAAGGATAACTAAAGCCACCAATGCAATAGCCATCCCAAAAATATATACATCAAGTGTGCATCAAATACATGGTCATATAGATCCCCAATGCCGACAAATGTGGTTTCCAGTGTTTGTTCCCCAGGCATTTACACCTTCATGGTGAGCTACACAATTATCTTTAAGCCTAAATTAAAATAATTTTGCACATCAAACCATCCAGTAACCCAGGAGTCATTCATTAGAGCATTTACCACTTGGTATAGTCATACCAATATGCTTGCAAGATAATATATTTATGCTAAATCATTCCACATAACAAAATTGGACTCCCAAGTTTGATTTAAAATCCAAAACTTAGACCATCCAAAACAAAATTCATAGCTATTTATCTTTTAATGCAATGCAATAGGTTTAAAACAAGTTAAACCATGTGATTAGTCATATTTCAAACCAAGATTATAAAGTGGGTTGAGGTTATGCCAATTCCAAGTCAAAATTCATCCAATTTAGGAAAATCCATGTCACTCATTCCAATCATTTAAACAATGAACCTATTTAATCTTAAAAAAATCAATTTAAATCCTGAATAATCAATTCAAAACATGGGACAAGCAATTCAATAAGTAAAAACCAAAACCCCTCAACCCAATTTCAAAACCCATAATTTAAATCACATGGTAGTGATTTTGAACTCAATTTTCTCATACATTGTTTCCCTCTTCTAATCTTACTTTTCAAAATTCTTACTGTGTATAAAAATTCAGCAGACCGAGAAACACAAGGGAATTCAATGATGTCATTATATTAGTTACAGACAACCAGGCATCAACACAAGCCACATCAACCAAATAGATTAGTAACCTAATAACACATCCCTTATGCCCTCGCAGTCAAAGAAATCCCATCACTCAATTAAGATCAATAAATTAATTCAGGGATATAACAAATACTCTCTCGCTCGCAAAGAAGTATCACCGGTGTATACAGAAAATCGTAAGCTTGCCCTTATGCTTTCTTCTTAAGTTTTCAGACATTCAAAGTAGAATCACTATAGGACCTTATTCGGATTTTAACATAGGCTTGGGGCTAGTATGATACTCTTTTTTGGGCTATTATTTAGTGACTAAGACTCTGGGACACTAGGCCTTTTATGGGCTCTACTTATTCTTGACTGTTATTTCTGCCCTTATTTCTCCCCTTTTACCTTTAAAGCACATTCAGACTTAGGCCAGGCACGATTTTCTCGCTTTAATTGTTTTTCTTTCTCTTTTATTTCTCTTTTGTTTTCTATTTATTCTCTTACCACACCTGTCCTTTTTTATTTTTCTTTCTGCACTTCTTTCTGCATTCTTGTTCTTCATACACACCCTTATAACAACCACCCTAAACTTAGGTGATTTTCCTGAGTTTAGGTGCATAGTGTCCAAGGAGGAACAGGGTCAAATAGGTTTATTATAGAAATAGGAAGGTGAAATAAGTGTATTAAACAAAAAATGGTCACTTAAGGCTAAAATATTTGGATCAAATGGATGCATACTTATTCGGTTGAACATTTAGGCTCAAGTGGACTTATAACAATAAGGGCCTATGATCATATCCTATTTAACTCACCTAGACCTGGGTAAAAGCAACCATTAAAGTTCTAGATTCCTCCACACCGGGAACTCAGTAATACCTCACGCACACTTGCACAGGGTTGCATTGCTAAGTACTATTTATCTAATTATGCAACTGCTTACCATATTTGTTCTAACCCTAATCCTAATGCCACTATCAAAGTCACAACGATTTCACACGCATACATATGGCACAACATAAAAATTTTATAAGGGGTTTCAACCTTTCAACACAATTTTATTAAATAAAAATATTTAACATAATCATTTCAAATCCACAAATGTTCCCAAATTTATAAATCAGTTCAAAAACTATAATTCATTACAAATATTGTTTTTTCAAATTTGTCAAAAACTAATAAAAAACAATTTTCTACCATAGGTGCCGATTTTCTCCGTATCTCAGCACCGAACCTGCAAGTCATAATAGATTTTTAGCTACTTATACTTTTTAGCTACTCCCAAAAATTCAAAATCAGATATACCCTCGCCCCCAACTAAAAATACTGGAACTTTCCCCAGTGCTAAAAAATATATAAAGTACAGGTGAAAGATCATACTGGGCACTTAAGGATCCGGCTTCACAATATCAGCAGGTAGGCCCCAGGGCAGGTCCCACTGTTATCAGCAATCGTTCCATTAGATACTGGGACTGAATCAATAATAATGGTTGGGAGTAAAAAATCATCCCCTTCAGTATCAATAACAGGAGGTCTCGAACCACCAACTCCAGTGTCCATCTCACGGACCCTCGTATCCCAGTCCAGCTTATCTAGTATGCTTTCTGCTCTAGCATTCTTCTCATTCTCTTTATCCTTGTGTCTTCTTTATTTCTTTTCTCTTCTTTCATCTCAGGTATCCTCAAATCTCGACTCTGGAATAGCGAAATATTAGGAACATGGATAGTGGGCACCATAGTCTCGATCACTGGTTCTGAAATTACTTGTCAATCATACAACTCATGTACCATCCTTTTTATTGAAGCCACTTCTGTATTTATTTCTATAATATTAGGCGTCTTCCCACTACTCAACTGTCGAGTAAACCTCGAATCAAAAGCATCAAGCCTACCCTAAACTCATCTGTCTTGATTCACAAACTATGTAACAAGCCAGGGTTTAATGCCCCCTTCCATATGACCCATCTTTGCCTCTAGTATTGCTAACCTGGTCATAACCTCCATCCATATCACCTATGAAATCATAATAAGTCTATAAGGCATACCTCATGGCCTAGGTATCACAAACTAGAATGGAGAAGGAGCACTCAAAGTAGCAATTGTATCAGTCTGCATAGTCTCTGGCTACTCACCCATATCAGCTACCTCGGCAGTCGTAGCCTAACCGCTCTACCAGAATATATCTTCTATCAAATTAGATGCCTGTCATGCCTGCTAAGCCAAAGGATTGGCTGCATCTTGAATCAGGCCTAAGTCAATGGTGTTCGTGGCCTCCAATATCTCATCGATACTCGGGAGTTCTTATACTCCCCCAGCCAGTCACATTTGTATGATCATTCAAGGATAACAATAGGGACTTCTCACCTTCTACAGCTCAATCTCTCAACTCTCAAGCTAAGAATTCACCAATATCAAAGTCATAACTGGCTATGAATCCAACAATCATAGCTGCCTAAACTAGGCTCAGAAATTATCTCCATAGTGGGACACAACCTTTGTCTGGTCAATGTCCACTATGCCTTACACTCGAAGTTGAGGGTATGCTTATTAATTTTTTGAGAGAATACCCTCGAGCCTCCTACTACCCACTCTGCATTTTTTTCCTTCAAAGCTATCCACTCTGCAATCCATCTAAAGAACTCCATCTTTTTCTCAGAACCTAACATCCTCTGAGTTATTTTTCTCATTTTTTCTATTTGATAGTCCATCTTCTCAGTGTTAAGAAAGGTTGATAATCTGGTCCATATAAGAATTGACCAATCATACACGGTGAAATGTCCACCCGTATTCCCTGAACAGTAAGAGAAGAAATAGGCTCACCTCTTTTCCATAATTAGCCTTATGGATATTGTATCTGTAGTTCGCCTTTATAGGCTACATAAAATTCTTACACCAACACTTCACTATATATTTTGGGTGCTCTCATCATCTATTCAAACCCATACTATCTGAAGGGATCCTCGAACCTGGGTATCTCCAACATCTCTATCGTCATCAACCTCTACTCTAAATATAACACTCATATTATCTTTCCACCTTGAGGTCTGCTCAATCCACTGGTAAAAGTCTCCTGCATACCGAGGTACCCTTATCCTTCAACAATGGGCATTGGATCCTGGTAAGTACAAGTAGAGGATTCGATCGATCATTCGAGGTAGCCGTAACATCTTCTGTACTATGGGCATTCTCTAAACTAGCCTCCTCTTAACTAGACTCAGTATCATCATCAATAACTAGAACTCATGAAGGTATTTCTTTTGGGGATGAAACCTTCTTTCTGTTGTCAGCTTTTTATCCTTTTGGAGAACCCTTGCCCTTTGTTGGGCCCTCTTATAGGTCATCGCTACTATCAGATGATAGAGTAAACTTGGACCCAAGTGATTCTAAACTAGACAGTAGTGCCTTCTTGTTGCCCTTTTTGGGAATTTTCTTAGCAGTGAATGTATTCTTCGAAGGCATGGTACCTGTAAGTACACACTAATTAGTAAAAAGATAAAGAAAGAAAACAAAAATAAGAAACAAAAGTTTAGTGTGCATGTTCTATTTAGGGTACGAGTGTGGGGTACGAGTTGTATCGATAGGGTATAACTCCTATGAACGAGTCGTATCCTACACAGTGCATGAATAATTGCTCACTGGTCTGCTTATGACTCCTCTTAAACAGTCATACCAAAAAGGCATGACTCATTACCAATAGTCATAAGCAGATCAGAAACACTTTAGAAGACATTATTCTTCCCAAGTCAGTACGATCTTAGCATACAAGTCGTATGGAATGGGTACGACTCGTTTAGGTAAGTCGTATCTATTCTAAAACTTTAAATTTGTTAGACTTCCATGTAGTCATGGATACGAGTCCCATTATAACCCCATTACAGTGGGTACAAGTCGTAAGGAGTCTCATATACACAACAATATAGAAGTACAACTTTAAAGTTTGAATCCAAATTAAATTTCCCAAAATACCCACTAATTTATGCAATAATATCACTCATTTCCAGTCAAAACAACACATAATAACACACCACAATTCAAGTGTACTCCCAATCTCCCAATTTCAACATAAACCTAAGAACTAGGGTGTCAAAATTTAACAATCAAGCAATAGCAACTCAAAGCAAGTTAGAAACCATTCCCATTTACAAGTCGAACTCAAAATAATAAGGACTTACGTTCTAAACTTACTTGAATAGATAAGAAAGTAGTTTGATCAAGTGTCCACTTATTCTTCCCTAAATTCTTGGTTAGATTCATGCAAGATGGAAAATCTAAGAAAATTGGTAGTTGATTTAAGTTGTTTTCAAATGATTTTGTAATTTTGGAAGCTTGAAGTCAAGCAAAAGTGGTGATAGGTGCATTTCGGGTACTGATGGGTGCCCTATTTCTATTTAAATCAAGTGCTAGACCGGGTTGACCCGCGATTCTAACCTAGTAAGCTTGGGTATGAGTCTTATGTACTACTCGTACCCTGGCTTACGGGTTATTTCTTCAACTCGTATAGAACTGGAACCTTACCAGGGTTCTAGATTTAATACGATTCAATATGATGAGTCGTACATTGAGGGTACGACTCATTCCAAGAGCCGTATCCACCTCAAAAACTTTTACCTAATTTTTCTTAGTCTTCTAGGTCTATACAACTCCTATTTATGAGTTGTACCATATATATATGACTCATAAAGAGCCTGTATGACCAACTTTTTTTGAACTTTCTGGGTATTTTCTACACTCTTTAGCCCTACACACTGAACAAATATATTAACCTATAACTAAATAAGTACAAAAACATGGGTTGCCTCCCATGTAGCACTCATTTCAACATCGTGGCACAACGTGGCTAAGTTAGGTACTCAAATTTCACCAACTAGCCCCTGGGTTGCCTCCTATGCAATGCTTGATTTAACGTCACAACACGACATAACTGCCATAGTTACTTAGTCTTCACAAAGGTCAATTTCAAAAATCTCATTCACTTCTTCATGATTTCCCATATAGTGCTTTACTTTTTACCTGTTTACCTTAAATAGTGCTTTACCATCTCTCTTCATTTCTAAAGCACTATAGGGATAAACTTTTGTAATAGTTAATGGTCCATACTATCTAGACCTCAACTTACCTAGAAACAATCGAAGCCTTGAGTTGTAGAGTAATACTTGCTCACCTTTTTTGAAGATTCGTTTCTCAATTTTGTGATCATGATGCAGCTTTATCTTTTCCTTGTAAAGTACAGAACTTTCGTACGCCTGGAGGTGGAATTCATCCAACTCATTCATACTCTTCAACCTTGACTTGGCTACATCTTTCCACTCAAAATTCAGCTTCTTTAAAGCCTATAGTGCTTTATGTTCAAGCCCAATAAGCAAGTGACATGCCTTTCCATACACTCTTATAAGGTGAAGCACCTATTGTAGTCTTGAATGCTGTCCGGTAGGCCCATAATACATCATCTAACTTTCGTGCCCAATCAGTCCTGTTGGCTTTTACAGTCTTTGCCAAGATGAACTTAATTTCTCGATTGGACAATTCTACCTGTCCATTAGTCTACGGATGATAAGGTGTTTCCACCTTGTGTTTTACTCCATACTTCTCAAATAGATCTTTGAATAGATGATTACAAAAATATGACCAGAACAAGTCATGCCAAATCAAGAAAAAATATTCTTTTTCAAGAATGCAGGGACACTACGTGCTTCATTGTTGGGAAGCGCAACTTCTTTCACCCATTTAGAAACATAATCCACAGCCATGAGTATATACTTTATGCTAAACAAAATAACGAAAGTCCCCATGAAATCCACAACCCATACATCAAATAATTCTAATTCTAAAATAGGGGTCAAAGAAAGTTCATGACATCTAGAGATGTTACCTTATCATTGTCATTGATCACTAGAAAAAGCAAAATCATGTGCATCTTAGTAAATTATTGACCAGTAATACCCACATTGCAAGATCTTATGGGTTATATGGGTTCCACCATAATGATCCCCAACTGTCGAAGAATAAAAAGCCTCAAGTATTCTCATCATCTCTACCTTAAGTATGCATCTACAAATTCACAAATTCTGAATAAATAAGGCTCATCCCAGAAAAATTTCTTGACCTCATGCATAAACTTCTTTGTCTGCTGAAAGAAAAGATCTTCTGGGAGTAGATCACTTGAAAGATAATTTGCATAGTCTACAAACCATGGAATTAGATCTTGGGAATCTGCTAATATCTGCTCATCTGAAAACTATCATCAATATCAAGCCCATATTCAACATTCTACATAGCTTCCTCCTTTAGTCTAGAAAAATGATCCGTAACTTGATTCTCAGTGCCATTTTTGTCCTTGAACTTGAAATCAAATTCTTGCAGCAATAACACCCACCTAATCAGTCGAGGCTTCATATCCTTTTTAGCTATTAAGTACCGCAATGTTGTATGATCAGTGTACACAATCACCTTAGTCCAAATCACATAAAACCTAAACTTCTCAAAGGTAAAAACCATTTCCAACAACTCTTATTCCGTCACAGTGTAGTTCTTTTAGCATAGTAGATGGAATAAATCATCTTTTCATTTTGTTGACCTAGTACATCCCCTAAGTCCAAACCACTTGTGTCACACATGATTTCAAAAGGCAAGGACCAGTCTGGAGATACAATGATAGGAGCAGTCATCAACTTCTCTTTCAGACATTTAAAAGCCTTCAAGCATTCTTTTGTAAACTTAAATTTCACGTCTTTCTCAAGAAGTCTACAAAGAGGGTTGGGTATCTTAGAGAAATCCTTGATGAAATACCTATAAAATCTGGCATGTCCCAAAAAGCTACTAACACCCTTCACAGAAATTGGTGGAAGTAATGTCTCAATTACTTCAATCATCGTTTTGTCTCCTTAATACCTCTTTTTGAAATTTTGTACCCCAGCACTATACCTTATTTGACCATAAAATGGTAATTCTCCCAATTAAGTACCAAGTTGCATACTTTACACCTTCTAAGAACATTTTCCAAGAGAACAAAGCAGTCTTTAAAAGAATCACCAACGACTGAAAAGTCATCCATAAATACTTCGATGGTATCTTCTACCATGTCTGAAAAAATTAACACCATACATTTCTAAAATATGGTTGGAGCGTTAAATAACCTGAATGGTATTCATCTAAATACGAAGGTCCCATAAGGACATGTGAAAATGGTATTCTCTTGATCTTTATGTGAAATAGTAATCTAGTTATAACCTAAATACCTATCAAGAAAATAGTACCATCCTCTGCCCACTAACCTATCTAACATTTTGTCCTTTAACTAATTTTGACAAAAGTGCCTCCATTTTGGATTCTAAATTACGACCCCTAGGTGGAACATACTTATCACTCTTCTCCTTGTAGTTATCTTTCTGATACTAATCACCATCTCTCTTTCTACTTCTATCTCTATATCTATCATTATAATAGTTCCAACCTTGATTCCCTTGCCATTGAGCTCGAAAATATGCCAACCTATGATCAAGATACTTTGCCTCCTCTTTAGCTTCAATCTTAAAATTTTTCAAAGCAGATGCCTGAGTCCCAACTTTATTTACTTTCTCAGCACCCATTACTGTAAATTGCTTATTAAAAAGCCCAATATCCATCCGAAGTTGAGAAAACTCTTGTACGACTAAGTCATTATTCACACCATAATCACCATTTGTTCTAATAGTATATACACCTATACCACGATCAGTATCTCTAGTATGCCATCCTCTATTGGTCACTAAAATATCATCTAGCATATCTTGTGCATAATCTCACCGAAGACGCATAAATACACCTCCTAAAATAGTATTTTACATTGCTCTCAAACTGACATTTAGTGATCTGTAGAAGATTTCCAGCAAATTTAACCCTCTGATTCTGTGAGTATGTACCATGCTCAGCTCTTTCTTGAATCTAAACCACGCCTCATACAAGGATTCTACAGGTAACTGTCTGAAGTTATAAATTTTGTCTTTCATCTGTAATATCCTTGCGAGAGGAAAAAATCTACTCAGAAACTATTTTCGCAGCTTATGCCAAGAAGTGATTGATCTTCTTAGAAGTTCTCCCAACCATAGTGATACTTCTTTAATAAGTGAAAATAGGAACAACCTCAACCTCAAATATTCTTGGTATATCCCCAGAATGGTATAAGATGTGTAGATCCCAATAAAGTTAGCAAGATGCAGATTTGCATCAACAGTTGCTACCCCTAAAAACACACCATTTAAGTTCAACAGTTGGATTATAAATGTGAAAGAAAAGAGCCAAATGCTAGAAATCAAGCCTAAAAATCAACCCTCAGTTATTGCGATCGCGGCCTAAGGGTCACGATCACCACCGGTCAATAAGTCAACCAGAGGGCAATCGCGATATGACTACCGTGATCATGAGAGTCATAAATATAGTGAAGAAGTGGCGATCCATTATGGAATTGGGGCTCAAATAAGGATTTTAGCTCATTTTCACCATCTTTATTCATTATTCATCTTTCATTATCAACTTTGAGTGCAAAATGGGAATTGTTGGTTAAAACATCAATTTCCCCTAAAATTCCCACATCATCCTTGAAAGAGGGATGTGGGTAGTCTAGATCCTACATCATCCTTGATAAAGGGATTGTGAAGAAGATTAATTATTGTGAAGAAGATTAAGATACATGCATAAACCCTAGAATAGATAAATATCACACTTCCTCTACATAGCTAATTCGCCAGGGTTCCCACAACCCTAGTCAAGGAGATTAGCTGCTCATGTTCATGCAATAACCCATGACGATCAATGAAAAAAGACATGTAATTGATTGCACAAGAATAAGATGAACAAACCCAAAGTCTTGAATTGACTAAAAACCCAAAATCTCAAGAATAATTGTATAGTATGTACAAGTAAGTAACCTATTGTAAGAATGTGTAACCTAATAAAAGATAAACCCTAGGGTATTTATAGTATCTCAAAATAACATAGAAATCCTAATAAAAATTGGAAAGGTAAAGTTATGTTGGTACTTGGTACAACTCGGTCTTCAACTCGTACAGTCATTATATAAGTCGTACTTATGCCTCTCATATCCATTCCAGTGTATGATCTTCCAAGGCTTCAACTTTCTGTCATCATACGACCTCTGCTTACGAGTCGTACATGATAATACAACTCATGTTCTTCACTCGTATCCACCTGGTACTTCTGTCTTTCCAAGCTTGGAACACTAGTCTGTTTACGGCTTCCCGATATGAGTCATACTCAAACATCCAACTCGTATACTTCTGAGACTTCAACTTTGGATTGTAGATTTAGATTTTGTCATGCTTAAGCTTTCTGTATATGACTTGTATCATTGTTTGCAACTCATATGATTGAGTTGCATCTTCTTTATACTTAGATTCTCAGTTTGGTTTTAAGTTCTATAGTGCTAACGAGTTATCCTATGAGTCATATAGTGAGTTGATGACTCGTTAGGTGACTCATATCTTTGTTAGACTTGGTCATTCCATGTAATTTTCTTCTATTTTCATCCCAACACTATTGTAGACCTATTTTTACTTGAAATAAACACAAAAGTGCATCATATCCACTAAAACTACCTATGTACCTGCATAAATTTACGGTTTTATGCATCAAAAGTGTCGTGTTTCCATGACACATCACCCCTTAGGATCATTTGTCCCCGAATAATGAGTTAGGACACTTTTAGCATGAGAATACCAAGAATATATCATAATCAAATGACAAACTTTGAAAGTGAAAAGAAAAAAAAAACTCATACCTTAAGCTCTTTCATCGAACACGGGGAACATGAACGGATGCTTGGCCTTCATATTTTCCTCAGCTTCCCATGTAGCTTTCTCCAAAGGACCTTCACTGAAGCTATATCCTTTGTCCTCAATGTACGAACTTGCCTATCTAATATTTCACCAGGACTTCCTCATAATATAAAGAATCCATAACACCAACATACTCAGTAGGCACTATTAAAGAAGGATCATCCACACACTTTTTCAGCACAGACACATGAAACACTGAATGAATCAAAGCTACTTGCTGGCAAATCTAACTCATAAGCAACACTCCAATTCTCCTCAAAATGTTATGTGTACCTATATAATGAGGACTGAGCTCTCTCTTCTTTCCAAATTTCATGACTCCTTTTATAGGAGAAACCTTCAAGAATACCCAATCATTTACTTCAAACTCCTAATCCCCCTTACTCACATCCGCATATGATTTTTGGTGACTCTGAGCAGTCTTAAGTCTTTCTCTAATAACCTTTACCTTCTATAAATCTTGGTGAAACAAGTCACGACCAAACAACCAAGTCTCACCAACCATAAATCATCCACTTGGAGACCTACACCTCCTACCATAAAGAGCCTCAAAAGGAGCCATCTGAATGCTAGAATAATAACTATTGTTGTACGCAAACTCAATGAGAGGCAAATAATCAACTCAACTACCTATAAAATCAATCACACAGTCCCTTAGTATATCCTCCAAAGTCTAAATAGTACACTTCGCTTGCCCGTCCATTTAAGGTTGGAAAGCAGTGCTAAGGTTCACCAGAGTACCCAAACCTTTCTGAAATAAATGCCAAAAATGATATGAAAATTGTATACCTCGGTCTAAAATGATGGACAACAACGTACCATGAAACTTTACGGACTCTTTAATGAAAAACTTAGCGTAATACTCTCCTAGGTAGTTAGTTCTCATAGGTAAGAAGTAAGCAGACTTAGTCATCCTATCCATGATGACTCAAATAGATTCATACTAATTGCGATACCACAGATGACCCATAACAAAATTTATATTAATCATCTCTCTCTTCCACATAGTAACTCTATCTATTAAGACATACTACCAGGCCTTAAATGCTCAACCTTAACTTGTTAACAAACTAAACATTTGATAGCAGTATTTGCCACATCTCTCTTCATATTATTCCACTAGTAGATTCTTCATATTAGTCCACTTGTAGATTTTCTTTAAGTCATGATACATCTTAGTTGAGCTCGGATGAACTGTATGTCTAGACTCATGAGCCTCTATCAAGTGGAATAATATGAAGAATCTACTAGTGGAACGTAGTCCATCAACATCAGGAACACACAATCTACCTTGATACCTCAGAATATCACCTCCCCCAATCTCGTATGCCATAACTTTTTGCTAACCCACATCATTCTTTATCTTTATAAGTATTGGATCCAAATCCTACTTCTACTTAACCTCAGAACCAAGAGATGATTTAACCACTTCTTGAACATTCACCCCTCCATCCTCAGAGTCCATTCGACAAATTCCTAAGTTAGCTAGCCTGTGAATGTCCATTAACAATCCTTTTTCTCCTCATCAACATAATATAAGCTTCCCATAGACAACCTGCTAAGAACATCAATAACAGCATTAGCTTTACCTGGTGGTTGTGAAGGCTTATGTCATAATCCTTAAGCAATTTAAGTCACCGCCTCTGCCTGAGATTTAGTTTCTTCTGTGCAAACACATACTGCAAGCTCTTATGATCAGAATAAATATCCACATGTACCCTATATAGATAATAGTGCCAGATTTTTAATGTAAAGAACATAACCGCCAAATCTAGATCGTGAGTCGGGTAATTCCTCTCATAAACCTTAAGCTGTCTAGAAGAATAGGCTACAAATTTACTATGATACATCAAAACACACCCCAGTCTCACATGGGATGCATCACAAAACATAACAAAACCATCAGTACCCTCGAGCAGGTTCAAAATTGACACAAAAGTCAACTTATCCTTCAACTTCTCAAAACTATCCTCACAAGCATCCGGCCACAAAAATGTTACCTTTTTCTGAGTTAAGTTCATCAATGGGGAAACAATATAAGAAAAGCTCTCCATAAACCTCCTATAATACCTAGCCAAGCCCAACAAGCTCCTAATGCCTTTTGGAGTCATGGGTCTGGGCTATTTCTTAACCACCTCAACTTTCTGTGGATCCACCTTAATCCTCTTACTAGAAACAACGTGCCCAAGAAAAGTCACCACATTTTGCCAAAATTCACACTTGGAAAATTTTGCATACAACTTTTGGTCCTTAAGAGTCTGCAATACAATTTGGAGGTGATTGACATAATATTCATCACTCTTAGAGTACACCAAGATGTCATCAAAGAAGACTATGACAAACAAATCCAGAAACTGCCTGAAAACTCAATTTATAAGATCCATAAATGCAACCGAAGCATTAGTCAACCCAAATGACATAAGTAAAAACTCATAGTTTTCCATACCGGGTTCAAAAAGTAATCTTGGGAATATCAACCTCCTAATTTTATAATTGATGATAGCCCGAATGGAGATCAATCTTAGAGAAAATCTAGCACCCTGAAGCTAGCCGAAAATATCATCAATCCTAGAAATATCTATCACCCTGAAACTAGCCAAAAATATCATAAATCTCACCCTTTACCGATTCAGTCTCTGCCTTGTTACTCCTTCTTCCAACCTCAGTTCATTATTGCCTTTTGAGTTCAAGTGATTAGCTGAGATAGCAGGAATTATAAGTTGGAGGTGAATCTCAAATTACTATCTTAATCTTCTTTTCCCAATCACAAACTCCTTTGTGAAAACGTTTGCGAATATAGGCTATCTTAAACTTCTACATTAGCTATGATATTAATTATTGTAAAGAAGATTAATAAACCCTAACATAGATTAATATCATACTTCCTCTTCGTAGCTTATCCGCCAGGGTTCCCACAACCCTAGTCAAGGAGATTAGTCACTCATGTCCATGTAAGAACCCATGACTATTAATAAAGAAGACATGTAATTAATTGCACAAGAATAAAATGAATAAACTCCAAAGTCTTGAATTGAATAAAAACCCAAAATATCAAGAATAATTGTAAAGTATGTTAAAGTAAGTAACCTATTGTATAAATGTGTAACCTAATAAAATATAAACCCTAGGGTATTATAGTATCTCAAAATAACATAGAAATCCTAATAAAAATCGGAAAGGTAAAGTTATGTTGGCGCTTGGTACGACTCGGTATTCAACTCGTATAGTCATTATATGAGTCGTACTTGTGCCTTTCATATCTATTCCATTATATGATCTCCCAAGGCTTCAACTTTCTGTCATCATACGACTTCTGTTTTCAAGTCGTACACGAGAATGACTCATGTCCTTCACTCGTATCCACCTAGCACTTCTGTCTTTCCAAGTTTTTAACACTAGTCTATTTACGGCTTCCCGATACAAGTCATACTCAAACTTCCAACTCGTATACTTATGAGACTTCAACTTTGGATGGTAGATTTAGATTTTGTCATGCTTATGATTTCTGTATATGGCTTGTACTGTTGATTGCTACTCATATGATTGAGTCGTATCTTCATTATACTTAGATTCTCAGTTTGGCTTTAGGTTCTATTGTGCTAACAAGTTATCCTACGAGTCATATAGTGAGTTGATGACTCGTTTGGTGACTCGTATCTTTGTTAGACTTGGTTTTTCCATGTCCTTTTCTTTTATTTTCATCCCAATGCTATTGTATACCTATTTTTACCTGAAATAAACACAAAAGTGCATCATATCAACTAAAACTACCTATGTACCCGCATAAATTCACGGTTTTATGCATCAAAAGTGTTGTTTTTCCACGACATATCACCCCTTAGGTCATTTGTCCCCGAATGATGAGTTAGGACACTTTTAGCATGAGAATACCAAGAATGCATCAGAATCAAATGACAAACTTTGAAAGTGACAAGAGGAAAATAAAACTCATACCTTAAGCTCTTTCATCGAACACGGGGAACAAGAACGGATGCTTGGCCTTCATATATTGCTCAGCTTCCCATGTAGCTTTCTCCAAAGGACCTTCACTGAAGTTATATCCTTTGTCCTCAATCTACGAACTTGCCTATATAATATTTCACCAGGACTTCCTCATAATACAAAGAATCCATAACACCAACATCCTCAGTAGGCACTATTAAAGAAGGATCATCCACACACTTTTTCAGCACAAACACATGAAACACTAGATGAATCAAAGCTACTTGCGGGCAAATCTAACTTAGAAGCAACACTTTAATTCTCCTCAAAATATTATGTGTACCAACATAATGATGACTGAGCTCTCTCTTCTTCCCAAACCTCATGACTCCTTTCCTTGGAGAGACCTTCAAGAATATCTAATAATTTACTTCAAACTCCTAATCCCCCTGCTTCACATCCGTATATGACTTTTGGCGAATCTGAGCAGTCTTAAGTATTTCTCTAATAACCTTTACCTTGTCAATATCTTGGTGAAATAAGTCATGACCAAACAAACAAGTCTCACCAACCACGAACCATCCACTTGGAGACCTACACCTCCTACCATAAAGAGCCTTAAAATAGCCATCTAAATGCTAGAATAATAACTATTGTTGTACGCAAACTCAATAAGAGAAAAATGATCAAATCAACTACCTCTAAAATCAATCACACAGTCCCTTAGTATATCCTCCAAAGTCTAAATAGTACACTTCACTTGCCCATCCATTTAAGGTTTGAAAGCAGTGCTAAGGTTCACCAGAGTACCCGAACCTTTCTGAAATAAACACCGAAAGTGATATGAAAATTGTATACCTCGATCTAAAATGATGGACACCAACATACCATGCAACTTTACTGCCTCCTGAATGAAAAACTTATCTTAATCCTCTCTTAGGTAGTTAGTCCTCATAGGTAAGACATAAGCAGACTTAGTCATCCTATCCACAATGACTCAAATAGATTCATACTAATTGCGACACCACAGATGACCCATAACAAAATTTATATTAATCATCTCTTGCTTCCACATAGTAAGTCTATCTATTGATACATACTACTAGGCCTCAAATGCTCAACCTTAAATTGCAAACAAATCAAACATTTGACAACAATATTTACCATATCTCTCTTCATATTATTCCACTAGTAGATTTCCTTCAAGTCATGATGCATCTTAGTTGAACTCGGATGAACTGTATATCTAGACGTATGAGCCTCTATCAAAATCTATTCCCGTAGTCCATCAACATCAAGAACACACAATCTATCTTGATACCTAAGAATGCCACCCCCCCCAATATCGAAATCTATCACTTTTTACTAACCCACATCATTCTTTATCTTCATAAGTATAGGATCCAAATCCTACTTCTACTTCACCTCAGAACCAAGAGATGCTTTAATCACTTCTTGAATATTCACCCCTCCATCCTTAGAGTCCATAAGATGAATTCCTAAGTTAGCCAACCTATTAATGTCCTTCAACAATCATTTTTTCTCCTCGTCAACATGATATAAGCTTCCCATAAACAACCTGGTAAGAACATCGGCAACAATATTAGCTTTACCTAGATGGTAGTAAAGGCTTATGTCATAATACTTAAGAAATTCAAGTCACCGCCTCTGCCTGAGATTTAGTTCCCTCTGTGTAAACACGTACTGCCAGCTCTTATGATTAGAATAAATATCCACATGTACCCTATACAGATAATGGCGCCAAATTTTTAATGTAAAGACCATAACCGCCAACTCTAGATCGTGAGTCGGGTAATTCCTCCTATAAACCTTAAGATGCCTAGAAGCATAGGATACAACCTTACCATACTACATCAAAACACACCCCAATCTCACACGGGATGCATCACAAAACACTGCAAAATCATCAGTACCCTCGAGCAGGGTCAAAACTGGCATAAAAGTTAACTTATCCTTCAACTTATCAAAACTACCCTCACAAAAATCCAACCACAAAAATGTAACCTTCTTCTGAGTTAAGTTCATCAATGGGGAAGAAATAGAAGAGAATCTCTCCATAAACCTCCTATAATACCCAACCAAGCCCAAGAAGCTCCTAATGTCAGTTGGAGTCGTGGGTTTAGGCCATTTCTTAACTCCCTCACTATAAAGAACGTGCCCAAGAAAAGTTACCACATTTAGCCAAAATTTACATTTAGAAAATTTTGCATACAACTTTTGGTCCTTAAGAGTCTGCGATACAATTTGGAGATGATTGACATAATCCTCCTCATTCTTAGAGTACAACAACATGTCATCAAAGAAGACTATGACAAACAAATCCAGAAACTGTCTGAATACCCAATTTATAAGATTCATAAACGCATCCAAAGCATTAGTCAACCCAAATTACATAAGTAAGGACTCATAGTGACCATATCGGGTTCAAAAAGTAATCATGGGAATATCAATATTCTAATTTTATAATTGATGATGGCCCAAATGAAGATCAATCTTAGAGAAACATCTAGTACCCTGAAGCTAGCCGAAAATATCATCAATCCTAGAAAGAGGATTTTTTTACTGTAACCTTGTTTAGCTGACGATAGTCTATACACATCAAAGAAACCCATATTTCTTTTGCACGAAACGTATAGGAGCACCCCACAGAAAAACACTAAGATGAATGAAACCCTTATTAAGAGGATATTTCAATTGATCCTTTATCCCCCTTAATTTAGTCAGATCCATTCTATAAGGAGGAATGAATTAGTATAAGTATATGACAGAAGATCAATCCTAAAATATATTTCTCTATCAGGAGGAATTCCAAAAAGATCGTCAAGAAATACTTCAGGAAATTCATTAAACACAGGGATAGATTACAAAGAAGGACTTTCAGAGTCAGGATCCTTAACCTGAACTATATGATACAGACACCCTTTTGAAATTAGTTTTTGAGCTTTAAGATAAGAAACAAACCCTTATTTGGGAACTAAGGAACTCCCCTCCCATTTTAATACCAGCTCATTAGAAAAGTGATAATTGAACGTTTGGGTCCTATAATCTAAAAAAACATACCACGAATAAAGCTAATCCATCCCCACGATAACATTAAAATCCACAATATCCAACTCCTTAAAATCTACTTTTGTCTCCCTATGAAAGATGGACACCACACAAACCCTATAGATTTTTCTTGCAACTATAAAATCACACACCTGAGTAGAAATAGAATGGGGTTGGAAATATTTTTAGGACCAAAACAAAAATGCACAACCACATAAGGGGTTACATAAGATAGGTAGAACCCAGATCAAGTAAATAATAAACATCATGAGAAAAGAGATGTAACATACTAGTAATAATATCTAGGGATGACTCAGATTCTTGGAAGGTAGCAAGTGTATAGAGATTTGCTTGCCTATGTTGGTACAAAAAGTAGCGCCCTTAGAAGCAAGAGTTGAACAAGTGAGATTCGGAACATTATTAGCCCCAGTGGATACCCTGGCTGAAGGATTATCTCACTGCATATGACCAAGCTAACCCTAATTATAGCACCAATTTCTTCTTTCCTCGCAATATCCATGGTAAAGTTGTCCACAACAATGACAAAGAGGATAAGGTGGGGCTGACTGAGCTCCACTAGCTTGATACTGGGCACCCTGTGTCTTAGGACCACTGCTATCTTGAAAACGATGATCACTTGAAGGCATAGGATAAGGAACACTGGCAGACAAATGCGAATTTCCCAAATTTCTCTTCTTAGTCCACTGCTTACCATCTCTTCCGCTATTCTCCTGACCTGCACCTTGGTCTTAATATCTAAACTTCTTATTCTGCCTCTCTCCCATATCTGCCTACTTGATCATCTCATTCGTAACCTGTTGAATATAAACCACCAACTTGGAGATATCTATATTATTATTCAACATCGCAACCTTATACTCCAACACCAATCACAGGACAAACAAAAAGCAAACTTTCTCATTCAGGACCTCATATTTGACACCAATTCTTAAGCATAACGACCCAATTGCTAAAACTTCATAGCATACTCATTAACACTCATCTTACCTTACTTCAGATTAACAAACTTCTTAGCCTTAGCTTTTCTCAACTCCTAAGGAAAAAGATATCAAGAAAGGCCCTCAAAAAATTATCCCACATAGCTTGCTTTGTATCATCACCCCTCATAGATTCACATACTTTATACAACTGATAATCTATATCCCTTAACTAATATGCAACAAACACTACACCTTCAGAATTAGTAGCATGCATTACCCTAAAAATCATTTCCATCCCATCAATAAACCCCTATAGATCCTCCTAAACCTTAGAGCCTATAAAGGTTGGGAGATTCAACCTTATAAACTGGCCAACCCAAATGACCTCAGATAAATGAGCAATAGAACCAACACGGTCAAACTGATAAGACTATAATACCACCAACTGAGTAGGCATATGAATAAACTATTGAAACTTTACATTAGAGATATCTCCCTGAGGTGACTATACATAAGTGTCACCAGCCCAAGAAGCTCGAGAAAGACTAATAGGGACAGGTGGAACTCTATGTGGAGCAGTATAATCAGGAGTAAGGACCTTAGATCAGGTTTGTACTTCATAAAAAAGGTGAGTCCTTCACATATTCCTCAGGTGGAATAGAGGTCCTAGTAGAATTTCTACAAACATTAGATTTTTAGGGAAGCATCATCTGAAATACGAGGAAACTAGAAGTTAGAGAAGTTTCATAACACTAGACTCTATAGCCTAAAAATAGAACACAAGAAAGGAAAATATTTCTAGATGCCTTGTAGCCTCCTTCTTATAAGTGTGGCATACTATACACCCATAAAAAAAACTTCACCCAACATGGCTTTGTGGACACCCAATAAACTTAAATCATGCATTGATACAAAGTTTGTCATAACCAAAACCAGGGACAGATCATGATGGGTATCTCAATCTTACCATAGACCGAAGACCACTCTATTAGCCTAACCTCAAGAGCACATTAATAGTAATAATAAAGTGGAAGCCAAATCAAGATAGTAATAAAAGATAAATAAGTCAACTAGAAGTTCTAAGAGTCAAAACCAACAATCCAACCACACTTGTCCACAATAGCCTCTAAATCCAAAGTAGCACTAACTCGGGATATGCCCCTGACTATTATAAAAAAATCCAAAAGTACTATGATAATAGAGAAAGAATAATAAAATGACAAGGCCTTCTGAAGGATGGAGGCTCACTGCTTTACAACAACTCAATAGACGTACTCAACTACCAAACACTACACAGGAGCAATAGAAAAGTCATTGGACCCTACAACATGAAAAAAAGTAGCATCCTAGGATGATCAGTAGGATAAGCACTGACATGTAACTCATGGAATATGATAAAATAATGTCATGTCCAAAATTTGTCAAAAACACATTCACACATTCATATATACATATATAGGATGTTGAGAAAGGGTAAAGGGTCATGAACATAAAATTTTAAAGATTTAACTTGAACTGTGTAGGTCCATCTTAAAGGAACCCATGGGCTATATGGGTTCAACTCCCCCTGCTGAAAGGGTCCTGTGCATGTTAGTCACACAAACAAAGGAAAATACAAGGGAAAACTAAAGCCACCATGGCAATATCCTTCCCAAAATATATATGTCAAGTGCGCATCAAGCGCACAGTCATATAGACCCCCAACACTAGTAAATGTGGTTTTTAGTGCTTATCCCCCCAGAACTTACACCTTCGTAGTGAGCTACAAATTCTCTTTAAGCCCAAATTAAAATAATTTGCACATAAAACCAGCAAGTAACTGAGAACCCTTAACTTATACCATTATTTTATTGTAAGGCAGTCGTCGTTAATATAAACCCAACAAGAGTCAGGGTCAAATCTACAAGGAGTGTAACTAGTTTTTTATTCCTAGGTGTGTTAAGAGTTAACTAGGAGTTAACCCGTAATGCAAAATCAAAACAAAACATTAAACAAAATGGGGTTTTTGGAATTTGAACTATGATGGAAAAAATTGCACTATAACACTAATATAAGCAAATAATTGATGATTGAAACCAATTAAGAGAGGTCTTGTGGTTATTCTATCGAAGAGGTAATTTATGTATGGGTAATTAAGAGTTAGTACCAATTTTAGTTAATGAGTGTTGGGTAAGCTAGGTTTAGGGTCTTAGTGTTAGACTTTCAACAAAACACTAAGTTTCACGCATGGATTCTTTCAAATACCTCATAAGTCTACCAAGTTTTATCAACAAAATACCTCAACTTAGCATCCTTATTTCTAGGATGATACTTATTAACCTAGAAATTTCACATAACATCCTTATTTCTAAGATAATTCTAAGGAAAAATCTAAAATCAATTAGTTGTTCACAATTACTCATTACCCACATCCCTCTTTCAAGGGTAGTGTAGGATCCAAGCTAATTAGGGTTTTCACCCACAATTTTCAATGCAAGCATAGAATAATAGAAAAACCTAACATCACTAACCATCAATTTAAACTTACAATCAACACCCCTAAACATTAACACCTTATTCAAGCATAACTCCAAGATAAGAATTTAGCTACTCGTGGATTTAAAGAGAAGATATTTACCCAAATTTGCATTCAACTCTTTCATTAAAAAGTAAATTAAGATAAAACTCAAACTTTAATTTGAATCCTCAACTAAAATCTCACTTGGAATTAAGCATACAATTGTGTTCCTCTCTCTAGAACTCTAAAAATTGCATAAAGATAATCAACTTGTGAATGGGTTTTTGACATTTGGGATTTAGAGAACCAGTTGGTGAATTTCCACTTCTACCCTTGAAGATATCCTACTCCATCGTGATCGCCCTATCTTGATTGTGTTTTTGACTTTCATAATTGTGGTAGATTCCTCATAATAATAGAGGTCTGATTTGGAGTTGGATCATAATCGCGACCCTCAGGCCACGATTGCGGTACTTGAGGGTCGATCCCTGGTCCTGATTTTTAGCTTATGCAAACACTTTGGTCTTTTTCTTCCCTTTTCAAATTTGTTTCAGCTTCTTTTAATTTGTTTATATACAAACATGCAAATCATGGGATTTAATGCATTTCAATAAAGAATTACCCTTATATTTACAATCATTTCATCATAGTATGATCAAATTTTGATGTAAATGAGTGGTAAATTTGTCACTCATCAACATCCCCAACTTAAGACTTTGTTTGTCCTCAAGCAACACTATTTTACACTCAATAAGACTACTAAATTATCGGACCATTCATGAAACAGAATAATCACAATGATTCTAAACTCAATTAGCACCACCAATTATCCCTCAAGCATGGGAAAAACTATTAGTGTGACTCCCCTCAAAATCAATCATACTTTCAAAGATGCAGAAAACTTTTAAGAACAATCAAACAACAACCACTAACTCCCTAGAAGTGACTCCTTATGAAAAGTGACTCAACTACACTCCTTTTCCTCATTTTTTGAAGACGACAACTTCATCCACCTCAATTTGTATGCATGTCTCCTCATTAAAGGAAATCCCAACACACAAAAGTATCTACCATGAAACAAGGGACTAAAGTGCAATAAATCACTCTCAAAAAGAATCTTTCAATGCAAATAAGTGTCATGCCATATGCTTGCCCGTATTTTTAATTGCCACTAACTCGAAGGCACGTGGTTGGAGATCTCGAAGAACTTTTTTAGGATTATAATGTAGGCTCAGGAAATGGTAGGATAAGTATTTGGGATCAAAGTGACAACACTCTCCTTGAACTCTACATAATGCACAATTCGATTAAACTTTAGGTGATGGGCCATCTCATTTATTTCCAACTCACACATGTGCCTACTTTCACTACCTTGATTCCCTCATCTCTTGAAAGTATTTTCTTTCCATCTCTTTACTTTGTGCAATTCATGCTTTTCTTTCTTTTGTCAATTTCTTTCTCTTTATTATTCTTTTGTTCTCATTGTTTCGCTTTTAGGCATTTACTCACAATACTGTGGCCCAAGGTTGCCTCTTCTAAGATTCACCACCCCTAACTTAGGCTTTTAGCCTCAAGTTGTACTTTTAATTTCAAGAAGAGTAGGGTTTAAAAGAGGGATAAAGTTCAAATGACTCATGGCTTGTAATGCGGTTGTCAAAGAAAGGTTCAAAGTCTCAAAATATGTGACTAGGGATACTATCTTTATACGGGTAGACTTCTTTAAGCTAAAGTAGGTTCCCATGTTCACAAAGAAGGCCTAAGATCATTTTACCAACTATGTGTGCTCGAAATTAGCTTTGAGATATTAATGGGGTAAGTTCTAGATAACACAAGTATTCATGAGAATAAAATAACTAAGCTCACCACACATGACATACAAACTTTTCAAGGAGGCTCAATTGCATTTCCTACTAGAGACAAAAGGAGCTATTCACCACACACCACCTACTAAAGAATTTGGAGTCACTAGAATAGGGTAAAGCATTGTTAAAAAATCATTCATGTCTAAGCCCTTGATTTTCACAAAAATGTTTGGATGGAGGGGGGTGTTTGCTTTGCATTTCACCACGCAAGATTATCTATCGTTAGAGCTAAATTAAGACATCATCTCACATTTCATCTCATACAAGGGCAAACCATATGGATATTTAGACTTCGTAATAGAAATAAGGGCAATCCCAAATCTATAATGCCATGATACTCAGACTTCTCTTTTATCTATAGCTCAAAACCCAAACACAAAAATTTTCCCTTAAGAATGTCGTCACTCAATCTATTAGAGGGAAAGGTTCATCCAACATAACTATTAAAAGAAATAGAAATCTAAAAATGAAACAATTAGCTATCGTAGCACTAAATCAAGCCGTCACCTCACATTTTGGCTCTCACAAGGGTAAACATATGTCTATTTAGACTTTAGCATAGGAATAAGTGAAATCCTAAATCTATAACTCTATGAGTACTCAGACTTCCCCTGCATCTATAGCTCAAATCCCAAATACTGAGATTTTCCCTTAAGAATGTCGTCACTAAATATATCATAGGAAAAGGTTCATCCAACATCACTACTAAAAGAAATAAAAAGCTAAAAATGATACAATTAATTCACAAAATTTCCATGCTTAGTGTGAACTAAGTTCAAGTATTGCAAACCAATGTTCACACATATCAATGTGCCTGCAAACAAGGACAGGGAAACACAACCCAACTAAAATACTTGTAGTGACCTCAATACATAACACAAAAGCATAAGAAGGGTCAAAGGGCTCCAAAAAACCACATCAATAACCAATTTGACAACTAGACATAGTGTCGCTATTATAATATTGCTAGTGCAATTACGACAGTGATATTTGAGGCGTTCTGCTCCCTCATTTTGCCCTATTTTCTTACATGGGTACCATATTTTTAAACTTGATTTTTCTTTATTTTTTGGATTCCAATCTATCTAATACCTACAAAGCATTAAAATTATGTGAATTAATCAAATGAAATATGGTGAAAACATTAAAATGATGGGTTACCTCCCATCAAGAGCTTGATTTAATGTCATAGCATGATGCTCTTTTATCAATATTGAGGGTCCTTGAAGTGCAACAACTCAATCTTGGCTGCCTTGGGTCCACCCACATTGTAGTACTTCAACCTTTGTTTATTTACTATGAATGACTTTTTCTTGGGGTCCTTTAGCTCAATAGCACCACTAGAGTACACATTCGTAATCAGAAAGGTACCCAGCCACTTAGATCAAATCTTATTCGTAAAATCTTCAAACGACAGATGTAAAGGAGTACACTATCACCTACATAAAATTCCCTTTATAGGATCTTAGAATAATGCCATTTCTTCATTTTATCCTTATATAAAGCAGAACTTTCATAAGCCTTTCATTGTAAATCCTTAAACTCGTGAAGTTTAGTGACCCTTGACTTAGAAGCCTCTTCCCAATCTAATTTAACTTCTTCAATGCCCATAAATCTTTATCCTCGAGTTCAACGGGCAAGTGATATGCCTTTCCAAACACCAATTGGTAGGGGGACATACTAATTGGGGTTTTGTAGGTTGCCCTACAAGCGTAAAGTGCATTATTAAGATGTCATACCCAATTTAATTGGCCAACATTCATGGTTTTCTCAAGGATAGATTTGATTTCTTGATTGGACACCTCGACATGGCCACTCATTTGGGGATGACATGGGGTGGAAACCTTCTGCTTCATGCCATTTTTTCAAGAAGAGCACCAAAAACCCAATTTCAATAATACGAGCATCCAGCACTAATAATGGCTCACAGAGTTTTGAACCTTGTAAAAATGTATTTCTTTAAAAAGAGAGAAATATTTTTTCTCTCATTGTTCAGAAGTGCTATGACATCTACCCATTTGTACACATAGTCATCCATCACTAAGATGTATTTGTTACCAAAAATGCTCGCAAATATGACCATGAAATCAATGCCCCACACGTCGAATAGTTTGACTTTGAGATTGGGTTTAAGGGGAATCTCATGCCTTCTCAAAATCCACCTTGAAATTGACATTGATGACATGCTTTGACCATTTCAATGGCATATTTATGAATGGTGGGTTAATAATAGCCATATTTAAGAACTTTGGAGGTGATCTGAATCCCTCCATGGTGACCACTAAAAGAAGAAGAGAAACATGCTTCAAGGATCTCTTTCATTTCCAATGTCATAACACAACGCCGAATCATACCATTCGTGAATTTCAGGAATAGAAAGGGCTTATCCCAAAAATACTTCTTTACATCAAATAAAAATTGCTTTCTTTGATGGTAGCTAATATCCTTGGGAATCGCTCCACTAATGATATAATTAGCATAATTCACACACCGAGGTGCAATATTTCCTGAGATTGACATTACAAGCTCATTGGGAAAGGTGTCATTGATCTCAATCTCACCCTACTTCTTATGATTATTTTCAAAGAGAGAAAGGTGGTCGACCACTTGGCTTTCACAACCTTTTCGATCCTTCACCTCAAAATCGAACTCTTGCAAGAGAAAGATCCACCTAATAAAATATGGTTTAGCCTCTTTATTCACTATGAGATTTCTAGGAACAGCGTGGTCCATATGCATAATAACTTTCGTGCCTAGTAGGTATACTCTAAATTTTTCAAAAGCATAGACCACCACAAATAACTCCTGCTCTATAACTGTATAGTTATGTTGGGAATTGCTTATGTGTCATAGAAATACAAAAATTTTGAAGTTTAAAACCATGAATTTAGGTAGGTACTTAGGTTGTTTTTGTGGTTATGATGCGCTTTTATATTTATTTCAGGTAAAATAGATCTACAATAGTGTTGGGATAAAAATAGAAGAAAAAGACCTGGAAAGACCAATTCTAATTAAGATACAAGTCACCTCACACATCATCAACTCACTGTGTGACTCGTTGGATAAATCCTAAGCACAACAAAACCAAAAGCAAAACTGATAATTTAAGTATGGTGAAGATATGACTCAATTATCTAAGTTGTAAGCAAGGATACGAGTGGTATGAAAAAATAGTAAGCACAAAAAAATCTAAAGCTACCATCCAAAGTTGAAGTCTCAAAAGTATACGAGTCAGAAGCTTAAGTATGACTCATATAAGGAAACTGTAAGCAGACTAGTGTTTATAGCTTAGAAAGACAGAAGTCTTAGGTGGATATGAGTGAAGGACATGAGTCATATTCTCGTGTTCTACTCGTAAGTAAAAGTCATATGATGAATGAAAACTTAAAGACTTCGTAGATCAGACACTGGAACGGATGTGAGAGGCACAAACACAACTCGTATGATGATGGTACGAGTTGAAGATCGAGTCATATCGAGTTTTGATATAACCTTACCTTTCCTATTTTATTAGGATTCCTATGTTATTTTGACATACTATAAATACCTTAGGGTTTATATTTTATTAGGTTACACATTCCTACAATAGGTTACTTTTACATACTTTATAATTATTCTTGAGATTTTGGGTTCTTATTCTATTCAAGACTTTGGAGTTTATTCATCTTATTCTTATGCAATTAATTACATGTGTTCTTTATTAATAGTCATGGGTTGTTACATGGACATGAGCGACTAATATCCTTGACTAGGGTTATGGGAACCTTGGCGGATTAGCTATGAAAAAGAAGTATGATATTCATCTATTTTAGGTTTTATTAATATTCTTTATAATAATTAATCTCATAGCTGTTGTAGAAGTTTAAGATAGCCTATATTTGCAAACGTCTTCATAAAGGAGTTTGTGATTGAGAAAAGAAGATTAAGACAGTAATTTGAGATTTACCTCCACCTTATAATTCCTGCTATCTCATCTAATCACTTAAACTCAAAAGTCAATAATGAACTGAGTTTGGAACAAGGAGCAACAAGGCAACACCTTAAGACTGAATCAATAAAGGGTAAGATTTATCTTCACATTCACAAGACAGTTGATAATACCTATATTGTAGACTTAACACACAAAACAACAGAATAGTTGGGTTAATCATGAGAAATTTATAGAGTTAAGAAGCTGGGGGAACATAAGCCTAGTGTTCGTCTTCTATTATTTACAACTCAAAAGTACTCAAGATTTGGTTACTACCTGAGATTGATACTAAAATCCCCCCATTTACTTTCCTATACTACTTGTGGATTACATTAATTCAAGCAACTATTCAGCATCTTCCCTGTGGGTTCGACCCAACCTATTTAGGTTAATATATTTGGCATTGACCGCAGCATACTTCTTTAGAATGTTAGTTTTGGGCAACATCAAATTTTGACGCCATTGCTGGGGAATATGGTGTAAATTATTGATTGAATTTGGTGAAATTTATGGGTTTTATTTTATATTTTTGATTGAGCATACTTTGATATATGTCAAACACTAGGCTAAGAGGTGATCCCTTACTCCTTTTTGATCTAGAGGTAAAAATAATTCTTAAAACACCATGAAGAATGGTAGAATAAGCTTGCAATGGTGTTCCTGGTAGTGGTCAAGACCCTCCGCTTATTGATCTAAATACAAAAATCCCGCTTAATTTTCATGACTCACAGAATATTGGTGATATACAAATGTAACAACTACTAGAGCGAGAGATACGAGAAGCTGAAGATGCTAGGTTAGCTGAAGAGGCTCAGAGAGTTTAGTATAGAGAACTAGTCAAGCTGAGACAAGTGGGTGATAGAATTTAAAGAGGTAGAGTTCCAGTGATCCCTGCATATCATCCTCTGCAACCGTATAAGGAAGACGGTAAGGATATAGGATATGTTGAACCGACTGATATAGGATCAATCATTCCTCTACATCAACCCTCTAATGTGAAGTTTAATATTACTGGTGCTATGATCCAGCTATCGAACTTAAAGGGTGTGTTTTTAGGAGCAGCAACTGATGATGCGAATCTGCATATTGCTAACTTTATTAGGATTTGCACATCTTATACCATTCGGGGGATGGACCAAGAATATTTGAGGTTGAGGTTGTTCCCTTTTTTGCTTACTGGAGAAGCATCGCAATGGTTGGGGAACGTCTAAGAGGTACAATCGCATCTTGGATGAGTTGTAGAAATATTTTCTTAGAAGATTTTTTCCTCATGCAAAGACGTTACAGTTTAAAGATGAAATTTATAACTTCAAATAGTTACCTACAGAGTCCTTGTATAAGGGGTGATTTAGATTCAAGCAAAAGATAAGCATGGTACCTAATCACAGAACAGGGGGTCAAATTTTTTAAAAATCTTCTATAGATCACTAAATGTCAGTTTGAGAGCAATGGCAGATACTATTTCAAGATTTCCATTTATGTGACTTCAGTGGGATTATGTGAAAGAGATGCTAGATGATAGTTCAGTGACTAATAGAGGATGGCATATGAGAGATAATGAGCATGGTGCAGGTGCATGTGCTATTGGAGCAGCTAGTGATTATGAAGTGAATAATGATTTGGTCACACAAGAGGTTGCTTAACTTCATATAGATATTGGGCTTCTTACTAAGAAATTTATAGCAATAAGGGATGAGAAAGTAAATGCAGTTGGGACTTAGGCATCTACTTTAAAAACTTTTGAGATTGAATCTAAAGATCTAAAGAGGAAGCAAAGTATCTTGATCATAGGTTGGCAGATTTCTAATACCAAGGGAAAGGCAATCAATATTGGAACTATTATAATGATAGATACAGAGATCAAAGTAGAGAGAGAGATGGTGATTGGCATTAAAAATATGACTACAAGGATAAAAGTAATAAGTATGTTCCAGCTGGGGGTCGTAATTCAAATTCAAAAATGGAGGCACTTTTGTCAAAATCAGTCAAAGGACAAGCAAGTCAACAAAGATAAATTAAAAAGTTGAATTATATGTTACAACAATCAAACAGTTGGAGCAATAATTCAGTCAGTGTCAGCTATAGCGAATCAGAGGCAGTTGGGCAATCTCCTTAGTAATACAGTTCAAAATCTAAAAAATTATGCTCATTGTCGTGCCATTATCACTCTTAGTGGTAAAGCCACCACAGATTCACCTCTTCTCACTGTAGATAAGCATAAAAATAGTGATGATCATATTGATATAGAGAGAATTAGTAAAAAGGATAAAGCAAAATACAAGCTTGAGAGCTTGTGTTAAAACCTATACCGAGACCTCTTTTTCCCTTTCCTCAAAGGCTAAAAAAGAAATAAGAAGAGGGTAAGTATTAGAATTTTTTGTCTTTGTTAAAGGAGTTGTCAGTCAACATATCACTTGTAGAGGCATTGGAGTAAATGCTAGGATATGTAAAATTCATGAATGATTTAATCACTAAGAAAAGATTAATGAGTTATGAGCCAGTCGACAACATTCATCATTGTAGTATTATAGTTACTAGATCATAGGTAGAGAAGAAGGAGGATCCTGGAACTTTCACCATTCCGTGCACTATTAGATATTTCAACTTTACTCAAGCATTATGTCATTTGGGAGCTAGCATCAACCTTATTCCTTTTACAGTATTCAAGCATTTGGGGTTAGGAGGCCCCAAACCAACTATCATAAGACTAGTGATAGCGGTTAGGATAGTGAAGAAGCTAGTAGGTATTCTATATGATGTATTGGTAAAGGTGAATTCATTTATCTTTCCTACTACTTTTGTGATCTTGGACTGCAAAGTAGACTTTTAAGTCCTAACTATTTTAGGAAGACCATTCTTAGCTATAGGTAGGACGTTGATTGATTTAGAGAAAGGACATCTGATGCTGAGACTCTCTAATGAACAAGTGATATTCAACATATTTAAATCTATGAAGCAGCCTGATAAGTTGATAGTGATATTTGTGATTGATGTATATGATGATGAGACAGATTTATTCAATGATATTGATATAGTTACTCTTTAGGATGATGGTTTTAATATTGTTGTTCCTATTGAAGAGAGGCTAGGTGTGAAGCTCTTACAGTTGTGATCGTGAACTTTGATGGTGATGGCATTGAGAAGTATAATGAGATGGTATGTGTACTTGCTGGAAGTATTTCCTTTACTTATGTGCCAAAGAATCTTGATCTAGATTTGAATAATAGAACTACTCCACTTCTCACCCATTCATTGAGGATCCACCTATATTAGAGTTGAAGGCCCTCTCTTTTCATTTGAGATATGCATTTTGGGGGGGCCAACAACACTTTGCCTATTATATTGTTGATGATTTGATATAGCCAAAAGTAGAAGCATTATTGTTGCTATTTCATAGATTCAATATGGCCATAGGTTGGTCCATTACTGATATTGGGGGTATTTCACCTGATTTTTGTACACATAAAATTCAACTTGAGCAAAATTATATTCCAAGAAAAGAGAATCAAAACTGAATCAATCCTCCTATGTAGGAGATGTAAAGAAAGAGATAATCAAGTGGTTGGATGTTGGTATAGTACATCCTATTTCTAATAGTATTTGGGCCAGTCTAGTATAATGTGATTTGAAAAAGGGAAATATTACTGTTGTGCCTAATGAGATTAATGAGCTAGTGCCAATGAGACCAGCCACAAGGTGGAGATTATGAATGGATTATAGAAAATTAAATTCATTGACTCAAAAGGACCATTTTCTTATGCCCTTCATGGACTAAAATTAGATAAGTTAGCAGACAGAGGATGGTACTATTTTCTTGATGGGTATTAAGGCTATAACTAAATTACTATTGCCCCTGAAGATCAAGAGAAGTCCACCTTCATATGTCCTTATGGGACCTTCACATTCAATTGTATGCCATTCGTGTTATGTAAAGCTCCAGCCATATTTTAGAGAAACATTATGTCAATTTTCTCTGACATGGTAAAAGACACCATCAAAGTATTTATGGATGGTTTTTTAGATGTTGGTGATTCTTTTGATGAATGCTTGGTTCACTTGGTGAATGCTCTTACAAGATGTGAAGAATGCAACTTGGTACTTAATTAGAAAAAATATCATTTTATGGTTAAAGAAGGTATAGTTCTTGGGCACAAAATTTCAAAAAAGGGTTTTGAGGTAGATTGAGTAAAGATTGAAGTGGTTGAGAAGTTATGTCCACCTATTTTGGTTAAGGGTGTTTGTAGCTTCTTGGGTTATGTTGGGTTTTATAGGCGGTTCATCAAGGATTTCTCCAAGATTGCCAACTCTCTTTATAGGCTTCTTGAGAAAGAGGTGAAATTTGAGTTTAGTGAAGCATGCCTAAAAGCTTTTGAATGTCTAAAAGAGAAGTTGATGACTACTCCAATCATTGTATCTCCAGACTAGTCTTTTCCATTTGAAATTATGTGTAACACGAGTGGTTTGGACCTAGGGTATGTACTAGGTCAATAGAAAGAAAAGATCCTTCATCCCATATACTATGCTAGCAAGGCACTAAATCCTGCTCAAAAGAACTACACCGTGATGGAACAAGAGTTGTTGGCAATGGTTTTTTCCTTTGAGAAGTTTAGGTCTTATTTGATAGGAAAAAAGGATATGAAGCCTAGACTAATTAGGTAGGTGCTATAGCTGTAAGAATTTGATTTCGAGGTCAAGGACAGAAAAGGCACTGAGAATTAAGTTGTGGATCATTTGTCTGGACTAGAGAAAGAAATGCAGAATGTTAAAGATGGGCGTGAGATTGATGATAGTTTTCCAGATGAGCAGATATTAGCAGCTTCCCAAGATCTAATTCCATGGTTTGCAGATTATGCAAATTATCTAGCCAGTGATCTAATCCCAAAAGATCTTTCCTTCAAATAATGAAAGAAGTTTATGCATGAGGTAAGGATTTTTTTCTGGGATGAGCCTTATTTATTAAGATTTTATGTGGATGGAATTATTTATAGATGCATACCTGAGGTGGAGATAATGAGTATACTTGAGGCTTGTCATTCTTTTCCAGTTGGGAGTCATCATGGAGAAACCCGCACAACTCATAAAATTTTGCAATATGGGTACTATTGGCCAACAATCTACAAAGATGCACATGATTTTACTTCTGCTTGTGATCAATGTCAATGACAAGGTAATATCTCTAGACGCCATGAACTTCTTATGACTCCTATCTTAGAATTTGAATTGTTTGATGTATTAGGTGTGGATTTCATAGGGACTTTCGTGAGTTCGTTTGGCATGATGTATGTACTTGTGGCTGTGGATTATATTTCTAAATGGTGGAAGCAATTGCGCTTCCCAATAATGAAGCACATAGTGTCACTGAATTCTTAAAAAAGAATATCTTTTCTCGATTTGGCACAACCCGTGCTATAATTAGTGATAGAGGGTCACATTTTTTAATCATCTATTCACAGGTCTGCTTGAGAAGTATGGAGTTAAATACAAGGTGGCAATACTTTATCATCCGAAGACTAGTGGGATAGGTAGAAGTGTCCAATAGATAAATTAAGTCTATCTTGGCAAAGACAATAAATGCCAACAAGACTGATTGGGCACAAAAGTTAGATGATGCACATGGGCCTACCCGACAGAATTCAAGACTCCAATAGGTGCTTTACTTTATCAGCTAGTGTATGGCAAGGAGTGTCACTTGCCTATTGAGCTTGAACATAAAGCACTATAGTCTTTGAAAAAGCTAAATTTTGAGTGGCAAGATGCAGTCAAGTCAAGGATGAAGAGTACGAATGAGTTGGATGAATTCCGACTCCGGGCATACGAAAGTTCTACAATTTACAAGGAAAAGATGAAGTTGTATCATGATCGCAAAATTGAGAAAATAATCTTTGAAAAAGGTTACTAGGTATTGATCTACAACTCAAGGATTGGATTGTTCCCAGGTAAGTTGAGGTCTAGATGGTATAGTCCATTCACGATTACAAAAGTTTATCCCTATGCTGATTTTGAACTGAAGAAGGATGGTGAAACGCCGGTTAAGGTAAACGGGCAAAGAGTAAAGCACTATATGGGAAAGTATGAATAAGTGAATGAGATTTTTAAAATTGACCTTAGGGAAGACTGAGTAGACAAGGCAATTATGTCGTGCTGCGACGTAAAATCAAGCATTGCATGGGAGTCAACCCATGGACTAGTTGATGAAATTTGAGTACCCAACTTAGACATCAACATTAAATCAAGTGTTGTATGGGAGGCAACCCATGTTTTTGTAGTTATTTAGTTATAGTTTAATATGTTTGTTCATTGTTCAGGGCTAAAAAGTGTAGAAGATACCTAGAAAAGTTCAAAAAGTTTGGTCATATGGACCCTTTATGAGTCGTACCTATATAGTATGACTTGTGAGTAGAAGTCATATGAACCTAGGAGACTAAGAAAAATTAGGTAAAAGTTTCTAGAGTAAATACAACTCTTAGAATGAGTCGTACCCTCAAGGTAAGACTCATTACTTTGAGTCATATTGACTCCAGAACCTTGGTAAGGTTCTATGTCTATATGAGTTTTAAAAAAGACCCATAAGCTTGGGTACAAGTCGTACACACAACTAATGCCCGAGCTTACCAGTTTAGGCTTGCGGATCAACCCGGCCCAGATCTTGGTTTAAAAGAAAGAAGGATACCCATTGGGTACCCAACACCCGGAAAATGCCAAAACCTCCATTTTTGCCCAAATTTCAAGCTTTTAATTCATGAAATCAATTGAAAACAACTTAATTTAGCTACCAACTTGTTTGGATTTTTCACCTTCCTTGAGTTAAGCATGAATTTGGGGGAAAAGGAAGTTAAATCGAGCAATATCCAATTTCATCAAATCAAGTATTTCAAACTTAAAGTAATGATATCTTGCATAAAATGGTAAATGTGAGCTTGCTTGAACTTTTTTTGAGTTGACTCCACTTTATTGATGAATTTTGGATCCCTAATTCTTAGGTTTAGGTTGAAAATGGAAATTAGGGGCAAACTTGACTTTTGGTGTTGATTTTGTGTGATATTTTGACTGGAATTGACTAATATTGTAGAATAAATTAGTGGGTATTTTGGGAAATTTAATTTGGAGTCAAACTTTAAAGTTGGCCTTCTATGTTGTACTGGATACAAGACTCCTTATGACTCATACCCACTGCAACGGGGTCATATTAGGACTCGTACCCACTGACAACATAAAAGTCTAACAAATTTAAAGTTCTGGAATGGATATGACTTGCCTAAATGAGTCGTACCCAATCCATATGACTCATATGCTTTAATTGTACTAACTTGGGAGGAATAATATTTTATAAAATGTTTCTGATCTGCTTACGACTATTGGTAATAAGTGGTACCTTGTTGGTACGTCTAGTTAGAAGGAGTCATAAGTAGACCAGTGAGCAATTGTCCATGCTCTGTGTAGGATATGAATTGGTTATACGATTCTTACCCAGTCAATACGACTAATACCCCAACTCATACCCTAAACAGAACATGCACATTGAACTTTTGTTTCTTAGTTTTACTTTCTTTTCTTTATTTAATTACTAATAATGGTTTCCTTGCAGGTACCATGCCTCCTAAGAACACATCAACTACTAAACAAGTGTCCAAGAAGGCCGTCTACTAGTTCAGAAGCAAGTAATTCTAAATTCTCTGTGTCATCCAATAATAGTGGTGACCTATAAGAAGGAACAACAATGGGCAAGGCTGCACCAAAATTAAAAAAGGTTGACAAGGGGAAAAAGGTTTCACCCTTGGAAGAAACACCTCTACGAGGTCTAAGGAGAAAGAATCCAAGTACTACACCTTATACACCACAACCTTCTGATACTGATGATGATACTGAATCGAGTTTGAAGAAAGCCAGTTATGAAAATATCCACTATACTGAAGAGGTCGATACCACCCCTATTGACCTACTAGACCCTTAATTGCACTTACCACTGCTCTAATGCCCATCGTTGAAAGATGGGGGTACCCGATGTACAGGATACTTTTAACAGTAGGTTGAGCTGACCTCAGGGTGGTAAGGTTAAATGGGTGTTATATCTAGAGTAGAGCTTGATGACTATTGAGATGTTGGAGATCCCCAGGTTTGAGGAGCGCTTCAGGAAATATGGTTTTTATTAGATGACAAGAGTACCCAAAAAATACAGTGAAGTATTGGTGCAAGAATTTTATGCGGCCTATAAGGGTAAACTTCAAAGACAATATCAATAAGGAAAATTGTAGAAGGGTGGTGAGCCTATTGTTTCACTGACCATTCAAGAAGTATAGGTGGATATTTCACCATGTACTATTGGTCAATTTTTATACAGACCTAAGCATCAGCCTTCGGTAAACACTTAGGAGATGGACTACCAGATGGACGAAATGAGGAATATCTATCGGAGGACATTAGGTTCTGAGGAGAGTATGGAGTTTTTTAGAAAGATTGCAGAGCGAATATCTTCGAACTGGCAAAATATTCTGTGGGTAGTTGGAAGCCTGGGGTTGGTATCCTAGAAGATTGAGAAGAATACCTTCAACTTAAAGGGTAAGGCATAGTGGATGTTATCCCAACACAAGCTATGTCCAACCACAAAAGATAATGTTCTGAGCCCTGTCCAGATAGCTATGATAGTCGGGTTCATAGATGATTACAATTTTGATATTGATGAATTCTTAGCTCGAGATTTGAGAGATTGAGCTGTAGAAGGTGAGAAGTTTCTTTTGGAATATCCTTGCATAATCACACAGATATTCCTGACCGTGGGAGTACAATACTCCTGAGTATAGATAAAATATTAGAGGCCATAAACACCACTGACTTAGGCCTAATCAGAGACGCAACTAACCTTTTAGCTTGACAAGCAAGGCAAGTAGCAGATTTAATGGTTGATATGTTCCAGCAGAGTGGTCAGGCTAACACTGCCGAGGCAACTGAGATGAGTGAACAAATAAAGACTATGCAAATTGATGTAGCGAGCACTTATAGTGCTCTTCTCATGTCCAGTCTATGCCACCTAGGCCATAAAGTATGTCATTTGGACTTGTTATGATTTCACAAATAATGTGGACTAAGGTAATGACTATATTAGCCACACTGGAGGTGAAAGTCAGTCACATAAAAAGGGGCACAAAGCCCTGGTGTGATACACAATTTGCAAACCAGGATAGATGGGTCCAAAGATGGCTAAATGAATTTGAGTTGAGGATTACATGACAGCTGAGTAGTGGGCAGACGCCTAATATTGCTGGGATCAGATCAAAAGTTGTTAAAATCAAGAAGATGGTATCTGAGTTATATGATAGACTAGTGATTTTGGAGCCCTTGATTAAGACAGTGGTGCCTATGGTACATGTTCTTAAAATTTGAGTGACACCAGACCTAGTTGTTGATGCAAAAGATTAAAGAAGATTAAAGAAGAAGAGAAGGAACAAGGAAAAAGAGGCTTTGAAGGAAGCTAAGGCAGATAGACTTTAAGATAAGCGAGATCCAGAGATGAGGGTCCGTGTGGATGCTGATGGGGATGTTGTTATGCCCCTGACTAGTGTTTTTGATTCAGTCTCAGATGATGGGACGAGTTCTGAGGAGAGTGGGACCCAACCTGAGGGCCCATATACTGATGTTGTTGATTTGAACCCTAAGCGCCCAGGTATGACCTTTCATCCTTACTTTATATTTTTTTGGCACTGGGATAGTGATAGGATTTTTAGTTGGGGTGGGGGTATATCTGATTTCAAATTTATAGGAGTATCTAAAAAATATAAGTAACTAAAAGTCTATTATGACTTGCAGGTTCGATGTTGACAAGGTACTGAGAAAGGGAGAAAATTGGAACCTATGGCAAAAGATTATTTTTATTGATTTTTGAGGGATTTTGAAAAAAATATTTGTAATGAATTATGATTTTTGAACTAATTTAGAAATTTGGGAACATTTATGGATTTGAAATTATTATGCTGGATATTTGCATTTAACGAAATTATGTAAAAAAGTTGAGACCCTTCCTACAATTTTTGTGTTGTGTGATGTGTATGTGTGTGAAACCATTGTGACTCTGATAATGGCATTAGAATTAGGGATAGAACAAATAGGGTAAACAGTTGCATATCTGGATAAGTAGTACTTAGTAATGCAACCCTGTGCAAGTGTGCATGAGGTATTACTGAGTTTCTGTGTGTTGAAATCTTAAACTTTCCCGGTTGCTTTTACCTAGGTCTAGGTGAGTCAAATAGGCTATGATCATAGGCCCTTTTTGTTGTGAGTCCACTTGAGCCTAAATGCCTAGCCAAATAAGTATGAATCCCTTTGATCTAAGTATTTGAGCCTTAGTGACCATTTTTTGTTTAATACACTGATTTCACCTTCTCAATTCTATAATGAACCTATTTGGCCTTGGTCCTCCTTGGACACGATGTACCTCAACTCAGAAAAATTGCCTAAGTTGAGGGTGGATATTATAAGGGTACTTAGGAAGAGCGAGAATGCAGAAAGAAGTGTAGAAAGAAAAATGAACGAGGACAGGTATGGTCAAAAAATAAATAGAAAACAAAAGAAAAAAGGAATAAAAGAGAACACAAAAGATAAAGAAATGAAAAATAAAGCGAGAAAATTGTACCTGGCCTAAGTCAGAATGTGCTTTGAAAGTAAATAGGGAGAAATAAGGGCGGAAATAAAGTGAAAAATTGGGTAAGTGTGAATCCCAAAAGTTAGTGTAGTGTCAAGGAGGCATAGCCACTAAATAAATTCCAAAAAGATACCATACTATCCCTTAACCTATGTTACAAGTTGAATAAAGTCCTTTAGTGATCTTACTTTGACTATCCAAGAACTTAGAAAGAGATCATATGTGCAAACCTATGGTATTATGTATACACCAGTGATACTTCTTTGTGAGCGAGAGTGTTGTTTGCTATATCCCTAAATTAATTGACTTATCTTAGCTGACTGAATGGGATTTCTTTGACTATGACCACATGGGGGTTGTGATGTTAGGTTGCTAATCTGTTTGGTTGATGTGGCTTATGTTGATGTCTGGTTGTGTATAAATAATATAATGCCATCATCAGATTCCCTTGTGTTTCGCCTTATGCTGAATCAATTATTCACAGTTTGATTTTTGAAAAGTGAGATTCAGAGAGGGAAACAATGTATGAGAAAATTGAATGTAAAATCACTTCCAAGGGTAGCTTATGATCTTCTTATTTAAGCATCGTGGTGAACTATAGATCATAATTGTTATTGCCTGAGGACATGCAAAAGTATAAGTTGAGGATGTTGATGTGTCGTGGAAACACGACACTTTTTATGCTTAAAATCATGAATTTATGCGGGTACTTAGGTTGTTTTAGTTGTTATGATGCGCTTTTATATTTATTTCAGGTAAAATAGATCTACAATAGTGTTGGGATGAAAATACAATAATAAACCTGGAAAGACCAATTCTGATCAAGATACGAGTCACCTCAGGAATCATCAATTCACTAGACGACTTGTAGAATAACTCATAAGCACAACAGAACCTAAATCCAATCTGATAATGTAAGTATGGAGAAGATACGACTCAATCATCCGAGTCTTAAGCAAGGATATGAGTTGTATGCAAAAATTGTAAGCATGAAAGAATCTAAAGCTACCATCTAAGTTAAAGTCTCAGAAGTATACGAGTCCGATGTTTGAGTAAGACTCATATAAAGAAACCATAAGTAAGCTAGTGTTCAAAGCTTGGAAAGAAAAAAGTCCCGGTGGATACGAGTGAAGGACACGAGTCATATTATCATGTACAACTCATGATCAGAAGTTGTATGATGAACTGAAATTTGAAGGCTTGGGAGATCAGACACTTGAACGGATACGGGAGGCACAAGTATGACTCGTATGATGATGGTACTAGTTAAAGACTGAGTCGTACCAAGTGTCGACACAACTTTACCTTTTCTGTTTTAATTAGGATTTCTATGTTATTTTGAGATAATATAAATTCTCTAGGGTTTATCTTTTATTAGGTTACACATTCTTACAATAGGTTACTTTTTAATACTTTACAATTATTCTTGAAATTTTGGGTTTTTATTCAATTCAATACTTTGGAGTTTATTCATCTTATTCTTGTGCAATTAATTGCATGTATTCTTCATTGATAATCATGGATTCTTGCATGGACATGAGCGGCTAATCTCCTAGACTAGGGTTATGGGAACCCTGGAGAATTAGCTACATAGAGAAAGTGTGATATTCATCTATTCTAGGGTTTATACACGTATCTTAATATTCTTCACAATAATTAATCTCATAACTGCTACAGAAGTTTAAGATAGCCTGTATTTGCAAACATCTTCACAAAGGAGTTTGTGATTGGGAAAGAAAGATTAACACGGTAATTTGAAATTCACCTCCACATTATAATTCTTGTTATCTCCTCTAATCACTTAAACTCAAAAGGAAATAGTGAACTGAGATCGAAACAAGAAGCAACAAGGCAATGCCCTAAGTCTGAACTGGTAAAGGGTGAGATTTATCTTCACATTTTCAAGACGATTGATAATACATATCTTGTAGACTTTACACGCCGAATAACAAAATTGTTAGGTTGATCATGAGAAATTTACTGAGTCTAGAATTCAGGTGGAACACAAGCCAAGTGTTCGTCTTCTATTGTTTACAAATCAAAAGCACTCAAGATTTGGTTACTAATTGCTATTGATACAAAAATCCTCCCATATAATTTCCTGTACTACTTGTGGATTACATCAATTCAAGCAACTGTTCAGCATCTTCCTTGTGGGTTTGACCCCAACCTAGTTGGGTTGCTATATGTAATACCCCATATTTCCCTAGCCTAAATTAACCCTCAGTACATGGGTTATCCAAAATAAAAATTTTGAAATACTCAATAATTTTCAGATTAGAGCCTTCCATTACGTAGGAAATTCAATTATCTTTCCAACGATATAAAGTTTTCCTAAATTAGACAACCGGGTAAGAAGTTATGACAATTTTAAGTTTCAGTCGTTAAACATCGTCATTCAGGCCAGTAGCACATCACAGAGTGTGTCAAAATAGCAGTTGTCAATTTCCAGTGTTGCTCCACGATATTGGCATATCACGCTATAGACCCAGTTCATAATTATCAATTTCTAGTATACCAACGCGATTTCACCGTGTTGTGGTGCACTTCCAGTTCACAAACAAAGTGGCAACGTGATACCACTGCATCACGCCACCATGCAATTTCCCAGTTGTCATTTTCCAGTGGCTCAGCGCAATAGTGGTGCATCACGCCAGAGGTCCATATCGGAAAAATTTTATGAAAAATTAAAGTTGTAGCCAGGGTTAAAATAGCCTTTTCCCATGAATTTATTCCACCCAGATGTGAGATTTAAGCCCTAAAAATGTGTCAAATCCTTCATTATTCACTTTTCTCCAAAATAAAAAGGTAGTTCTCTCTCAATAAAATAAACCCTAGCTCTCAAGAATCAAGGTCAATCCCAAGAATCTCTCCAAGAACTCTAAGAATCTCATGAATTAAGGTATGTTAGATGTTCATCCATGGATCCTTACCTTCCATGGAGCCCAAGAACCCTTTTTCAAAAATAAAAGATTTATGATTTATGATTTCCATGTTTGAATTAGATTGAATTCATGTTCATGGTGTTTTTTGAGCTTTAATCCATGATTTAGATTACAAGTTCAAAGAATTGATTCTGGTATGTGTTGAATTACATGATATTCATGATAAACCCTTTAATTTTCAAGTTGATTGTTGTAACCATGTTAACTCTAAGTGTTTGTGACTTCATGAATTAAGTATGCTTCTTATGTGTTTCATAAATTGTCTATGAGAATGAAATAATCCCATTATAGAATGCTAATATGTATTCCCCATCCATGTACAACTTAATGTATTACAAGTGTTTGATGAAATATCTCTGTGAATGAATTATTCCCAAGTGAACATTGTTATGTTATTCAAGACTATACTTTGATTTACTTTGCATGCTATTGAGTCCTGGGGGTATTTAATACCCAACAATTTAGTTGTTTACCTAGAGATAGTGTTAGTAACAGGATAGCATCAGTCATTTCACGATCAGTAGTACTCTCAGTCAGGTATAGAACCTAGTAGGATTTAGTCAGTTATAGAACTTTGGAAAACTTAGTAATCTCAATATCAGTCTAGTCCAGTTAGGTATACTCAGTTCAGTGTCATTCAATTAGGAGTAGGAACTATCACTGAGTGAGTATAGAGGTGACAACTTCTCTCATCAGGAAGGCAGAGTCGTTAGTAGCAATCTCACACTATAAAACTACGTAGCCCATGTTGGATGTAAGGAGCCACCCATCCGATTAAGGCTTGGCTACCTCCCAGGGGTCACCCGACAGATTAGGCTTGACTTCCTGTTCAGGTTCGCCTGTCAGAAAGGCTTGACTAAATAGTGTCTTTACCTGTGGAAAAGTACTGGCACCCTTTTAATTGGGGTTACAGGTTGGACCCCACTCAGCTTACTCAAGGGCAGGTCGGTTAAGTAAGGACTCCCACAGTTTTAGTTTTAGTCTCAATCTTCAGAATAGAACCCAGTTCAGTTCTACAAAATTAGGACTATCAAATATAATCACTCAGTTATCAGTAATTTAGATTATCAATGATCTCAGATTATCAGTATATTCAATTATTAGTTATCGGAATTCAGTTCCAGTATACTCAGTTACAGTATCCACAGTATGTTCATTACAGATCCTCTATGTATTCTAATCCAGCTCTTTCATATCATTGAGTTAGTTATTGTTCATGTTTATAAACCCATGCATTCACCCTTACCTTATTTAGCATTCCTGATCGTGCTTCTCCAGATTCAGCCATCAGTAGTAGATTTAGCAGTGAGTCCTTATCTATTGAGGATATGTTTTTATTTTAGTACTTCATCTTTGGAGTATTTTAGTAGATGGAGTTAGTTGGGGGATTTTCCCATCTACTCCACTTTCAGAAAGATTCAATTAAAGGCTTTTCAGACTAGATTTTCAGATAGTATTTTAGATTCAGATGTTATTATTCATTATCAGTATTTTAGATGTTTTGAACCTTATGGAATTTTAGCCTATTATTCCATAATTATTTCAGTATTATTGTTTAGTGCTCACAACAGATATCATTCATGGGTTAACTTATGGTCCTTCGGGGTCGTAAGCACCGTGTGATAACTAGGGGTAGTCTCGGGTTGTTACACTCTATTTGGCATCGACCACAACATACTTCTTTTGGAGGTTAGTTTTGGGTGATATCAATCATTCAATAATTTGCTTGCATAGTAGATTTGATGGAAAAACTGCTCTTTGCATTGTCCTAGCACCACACCTAAAGCAACACCACTTACATCTCATATAATTTCAAAGGGTAAAGTCTAATTTGGGGCAACAATAATAGGATCCACAACAAGAAGATCCTTGAGATGAATAAATGTCTTCAAATACTCATCATTGAACTTGATTTTTTCCTTTTTTCTAGTAGTTTGTAAAAGAGGCGGGTAATTTTGAGAAATCTTTGATGAATCATCTATAAAAACCTGCATGACTAAGGAAGCTCCTCACGCCCTTCTCAGAAATAGAAGAGGGCAACTTAGCAATGACTTTAAATTTTTCTTGATTCAGTTGGATTGCATCCCCTGAGATTTTATGACCAAGCACAATTCCCTCCTTAACCATAAAGTGGAATTATTCCTAATTCAAAACTAGATTGGTTTCCACACACATTTCAAGAATGTTGCTTAAGTGAGCAAGGCATAACTCAAATGACTCCCCTACTATAGACAAGTCATCCATGAACACCTCCATCAAATCTTCCATCATATTCGCAAATATAGATAGCATGCATTATTGGAACATTGTTGGAGCATTATTGTAATGCCCCACCTATTTATAGATAAGCTTCTAACTATCTGTCATATTTTTAAAAGGCCCCAAAGCAATTATATCAAGCCATAATTAAGTTTCATGACCATTAACCTTGTGTGTAAAGTGTTTTCGACGCAAATCATGATCATAGGAAGCACTTAGAGAAAAGTCGAATTGAGAATATTTGTATCTATTGAGTTTTAGTATCCGATCCTACAAGGATCAATTTTAAATGCGTGTAACTCCTAGAATATAATGTTTTAGGTGGCCTACTATATATAGAATTAAATATCTTTGAGTCTTATTTCCAACACATCCAATTTCACCTTAATTCGATATCAGAGTAGAAAGTTATGCTCATTTTACATTGGAATGTCTGACTGTCAACAAGGTGACGACTTGAGTGATAACCTTTCGACTAAGTGATGAGCTATCAACCTATTTGTTAGCCTTAATTAGAAAATATCCTAAATCATTTAGAGAAGGTGATGACTAAGTTGATAAACTATCAACTAGTTGACAAATTATCAACTAAGTAATCAATCTTAACAAGATAGTGTCCAAGCCCAGCTAGAGATTTATGAATGAGTTGATAAGCCATCAACTATTTGATAATCTATCAACTAAGTTATTAACTAAATATTTTTGTAGTTTTTTAAAAGTTTTCTTAGGGGTATTTTGGTCTATTCCTCACCTCAAACCCTACCCCCATGACTTAAATAACTCTATAAATATATCTATTCATGAGTTTGTCGGTTTTTAATGCTTATTCTCCTCTCCAACCTCAAGAGAAAAAGAATTAGGGTTTGTTTCTAAAGTTCAACTTTCAAGGATCTAGTTTTTCTTCAAGAAACTCGGGTATGTGGGGTTTGAACAAGGATAACCTTTCCTCCTTGTGCCCAAAAGCTTTGGTTTTTATAATTAAATTTATGAGATTTCAATTTGGGTTCATATCCAATTTTCATATTTTTGAAATTATGAAATTATCATGTGATTTAAATTTCAGTTAGCCCAAGAATTTACCTTTACTCATGTTTTTACTTATATGATTGTTCTTATGAGATGAATTTTAATATTTTGACATAAATTCTCATGAGTTGATAAATATGTATGATTTTTAGCATGATTTAGTTAGTTTACAAATAAGAGTGTATAAATTTATCATGATTATTTCAAATTACTAGAAGTTTAGATTTACTATTTCAGATTACTACAGTATGATTTAGATTTCATTTTGATCTTATGATCATAGACATGATATGATATTAACATGGATATTCATGAGTCTGATTTATTAACAAAAGCACGATTGGTTTGCAGATTTATAAACCCAAATGCCTTTTTAAAGGTGAATTTCATTAGTATGAGCATATAACATATATATTTTGGAGTATTATTTAGCATCGAGAGAGGAATGTGGGTTCAATGTATCCTATTATTCTTAAACTATGTGCCACCGTAGGTTTAGAAGCCTCACTAGAGAGTGTCCCCTCTTTTCCCAATATGGGTTCATTTTAGTGATCACTCCAGTTTAGATTCTACTCCGAGGGGAAGGATAGAATATCCCCCCTTCATGTGGGTCAGACAGTGGACTCTATAATAGCTCATATGGTTTTGTGTCAGTTATAAGAATCTCCCACAGAAAAGATAGTTTTTAGAAACTAAGTATAGTAACTCACCCAGCTTATCAGATTATGTTTCTTATTCATGTTTTATGATATTTCAGCCTTTAGTTTATTTTAGTCTCTTGGTGGGTTTACGTATACTTATCATGCATGTTTTAATATTTTGCATTGATTTAGTTTTACTTATGGATTCACCCCTACATACTCAGTACATTCTAAAAGTACTAACCATATATATGTGTTTATGGATACATTACTTCATGATATATGTACCAGAGGTAGTCCACACATCAGGGTCAGATAGTTCATAGTATTCAGCTAACAGGTGATGGGTTCTCTTATTTCAAGGACTCAAGTCAGTTGTAGTTTCTGTATTCTATTTTCATCATTTATATTTATTAATTTGGGATATTTGAGGGTTATGTTCTGACTATCGATAGTCAGTATAGTAGAGGCTTAGTAGCTAGTCCGTCAGAGTATTATATGTAATTCAAGTTTCTTCTTTAGATTCACCGTGTTGTACACTTTCACAACATCATATTGAAAAAGTTTATTTCATAATTATTCTTCTTCTTGGCAAATTTAGTTATATATATATATATATATATATATATATATATATATATATATATATATATATATATATTAAATCAGTTGCTCAAGTATCATGCTAGTACAAAGGTTATATTGGGATCACTTGTGGTTCTAAGCATCATGTGACATCTAGAAGGTAGTCTCAGAGCATTACAAACTTGATATTAAGGCATAGAGTTCAAGTGTCCTGGGTGTCTATTAATTTGTGTCTAGTAAAATCTTACATAATGGCACAGTGATGTCCGTACTTTTCTTTGAGAGGTTATTAGGAATTTAAGAAATGTTTCCCATTCCTTCATACTCTAAATTGTGTAGTAAAGTTAGTCTCTCAGAAATATCAATTGATTTGTGTGTTACTCTATAAGCCTCCATTTATGACTCATTCTTGAGATAATATGAGTAATAAAATCTTAAATTACTCCTAATATAATTCTCTCAAATTAACTATTGGAAACTTTAGAAATAACATAAAGGGCTTGAGATGAGCTTGCTAGTATGTTATAAGTCCTTTAAGTCAAAAGCTTATGTCATCATCCATATGTGTTGTACAGTTAAGACAGAATATGATATATATTTAGATTTCTAGTTAACCCTTCAATACAGATGGTGCTCATGAGAAGAGATAGTATGTACCTAGATTGTTAAATAGAGTTTGCATTTAAGGGATAGTATGACTTAGGTTGTTCTGATCCATAAGCAGTAGAACATCCTTAGAGTTGGAAGAATGGATTTAGAAGTGTAGTAATTACAAAAGGTGAGGTTAGTATTTGGTTGAGGTTAAATTGATAGATCTATGTCTGCTATTAAGTAGGATTGAGGTGCTATGTCCTTATGTGTGTAACTAAGTGGTAGTAAATGTGGTATAGGTTTCATGGTGGAAGGTAGGGAAGGAGTTATTAGTTAAGGTGAATTATGGTATGCTTGAAGTAGAAAAGGAGTTCTTGATGGTATTTTATTATGTTTAGAAGAGTATGGATATTACTAAAAGTGTCTTGTTGTTATGAATTATTAATATGGGTTCTCTTTATGATTGTGGAAAGGAGATTGGTTGATGCTTGTAAATCTAGGAGTATAATTTAGTTATATGGATGGGTAAATAGTATTAATGTGTGAAAGTAGGATATGCTAGGTATTCTAGTAAGATAGACCATAAGATTATGATCAAATATTACTATTATGAGGTTCTAATAGACTAGTGTTATCTTGGTGTATTGCCAAGAAAAAATGGTATGTGAGGTTGTGGTTAATCAAGACTAGTACTAAAATCGATGTTTGAAAAGTAGATGATCATCAAGTCAGAAGTAGTGATTACTTGGGATAGTGAGGCTAGTTACATAGGAGGTGAGCTAGTAGGCTTGAAATAATGTATGCCAGAGTTTAAGTTCATTTATTCACAATTAAGTATGATGGTTTAGATATGATGTAGAGGTGTACCCAAGGCGATATGGGATTGTATTATTTTCTATGTTTTTAAAGTGTCGTGTGTGCTTAGATAGTACCCTTGAGTTGGTAAGTGTGAATGAGGCTGGTGATAAAGTGTGTGGTGTGTTTGATAGCTATGTTAGGAGTTATAGATTGAGGATGTTAAGTCTATTAGTATAATTTTAATTCTAATGGTTTAGGGAAAAATATTAGTTTACAAGTGTGATATTAATAAGCTATAAGAAAAGGTAGATTATGTTCTTAGATAGACAGGTATGTTGGAGAAGAAGAGCACAAGTATATGACAATGATTATTGAAGCTAGAGGAAGTTAAGGGTGGTATATATTAAGAGAGTGTCCAAGAATTAAGTTAGTATTGTCCAGATATAGTTTATTCGATTAAGTGAGCATTTATGTGTGGACCGTTAGAGCAAAGAAATTATGGCTCAATCTTAAGAAAATGCAATAGCCCATTAGGCTTAGAATGTTGGCTTTGACCTAAGGGGGAGATGGTAGGGTGAAGAACTAAATCAATTTTTAAGAATTAGATTGTGATGCATGTCAATAAGAGTTATGATGAGATAGCGATCCCTTCATACACTAGAGTAGGCCTTGGATTTTATTCGTTATCACACGCTATTCATGTCTTGAATAATAGATACGCACCAATGGTCAATGCTTATATAACTCATGCATATCAAGTTCATTCTTAGGTCTGAGTAAAATAAGTAGCAGATTAACTCTTTGATTCAAAGTCATCCCTCATAAATCTAGACACTTCAGTCTTATATTGAGTAGCTTATGATAAGTTTGAACTCATGTTTCAGAGTATGATCAGTTCTCAAAACTTATGATACACCCTTAATGACCAGTAAAATTCGTATTATGTTATGCATGTCCTAAGTTTAGATATCTTTAATGAATCCATGGCTTTGATACTCTATTCGTCAGGCCTCAGTTAAGTGTCAAAGTTATGTATAGCATCCTTTCATGCTCTAGGTCCTCATGTTCTATCCCTTTAGTGACCCTCTTCTTATGTTAAGATAGTAGTAATGAAAATGGATAAATAATGGTTTAGATGAGAGAGAGTAGATGAGCCTCATTGGGAAGATTGTTATATGCTTATTTTATCAAGGCTTAAGTGTGAAGGAAGATTGAGAAAAAACCTAGGTATATGTCATAGTTAATTAAGGAGTCTAGGTGTGTCTTCTTGGTAATAGTGCATGAAAGTTTCTATTGATGAAGGCATTAGATAATAGGGAAAAAGTTCTAGGTGGATCGGGTGCCTAGAAGTTCATATGTGGTTCTAGTGATAGGCAAGAATATCATATTGGTATGTAAGTGGATGAATGCAATATGCGCTAGTGAATTCATACTAAGATTACAGAGTTAGTCGTTGAAGTGGTAAGGCATTTTATTCTTAGGATGAGAGCTCTAAAAAGACATAGAATATTGAATCATATGGCTTAGACTAGTATTATGGTGTAATGTGTAGTACTGTTTGATTTCAAGTTAGGCTTGACCATGGTAAGAGTATGTAGTTCAACTCAGACTTTGGCTGGAGTAGTCACGTATACCCATGTGAGGATTATATGTTTCAAGAAATGAATTCTAATATTTAAGGGGATGAGTATAGTTGAGAGGATATTTGAGAAGTGTGGCTAAGCTTGAGATTTAGTAGTTGCATCGCCTAAATCATAGTAATCGTATTCCAGGTTCTGTCCTATATGCCTATATCCTATGTTATAGAGTTGTAGCCATGTTATGATTCTTTATTCAAATCACATCCTCATATCATGCCCAAAATTCTTTCCTTGGTTGTTATTAGAAGTTATGATAATGAGAGTTTGAGAAAAATCATAACCATTCTTAGTAACTATTGGAAATTCCATCGCATTAGCTATCACTTCACAGTTCTATAGGTATGATCGTGTCATGAATGCTTCAATTCAGTTCTAAACTCTAATTATGAATCAGCCCCTTATAGTCAATCAAGTCAGCTCAAAAATCAGTTTCATGATTGAAGTTTTATTATTTTACTTCAGCTATATCCTTCATGAGCAGACATACCACATCTACACTACTCCATATGATTCCTAAATATGTGTTCATATTCCATATGTATCAGCTAAATCAGTACCCTTTAAAGAGGTGATTTCAGTTATAAGGCATGATAAAATTTAGAAATTCAGTTTCAAGATAGTAACTATATTCTTTTCATACGCATCTCAGTCTTCATTCGAGGATGAATGATACCAAGGGGGAGATATTGTAATACCCCATAAGCTCCTAGATAAGTTTCCAACAATCCATCATATTTTTAAAGGCCCTAAAGTGATTATTTCAAGCCATAATTAAGTGTCATGAGCGTTTTTGATCCAAATCATGGTCATAGGAAGCACTTATATCAAAGTCGAGTTGAGAGCATTTGTATTGATTGAGTTTTAATATCTGATCCTACAAGGGTCAATTTAAAATGGGTGTAACTCCTAAAATATAATGATTTAGGTGGCCTACTACATATTAAATTAAAGTGATTTGGGTATTCTTTCAAACATATCTAATTTTATCTTAATCCAATATCGTAGTAGAAAGTGATGCTCATTTTACTTCGGAGTGTCTGTCTTTCAACAAGGTGATGACTTGAGTGATAAGCTGCAAACTAAGTGATGAGCTATCAACCTAGTCATCAGCCTTAACCAAAAAATACACTAAATCATTTAGAGAAGGTGATAACTAAGTAGATAAGCCATCGCTAGTTTACAAGCTATCAACTCAGTCAACAACCTTACCCAGAAAGTGTCTGACCCCAACTAGAGGTTGATGACTAAGTTGATAAACCATCAACTAGTTGATAAGCTATCAACTAAGTCATCAACTAAAAATTTCTGCAATTTGTTTAAATTTATTTAGGGGTATTTTGGTCTTTTGCTCACCTCAAACCCTACCCCATGACTTAAATAACCCTATAAATATACGTATTCATGAGTTTGTCAGTTTTAATGCTTATTCTCCTCTCCATCCTCAAGAGAAAAGGAATTAGGGTTTCTTCCTAAAGTTCAATTTCCAAGGATCCAAATTCAAGTTTTCCTTCAAGAAATCAATAAACTCAGGTATGTGGGTTTGAACAAGTAGTACCTTTCATCCTTGTGCCCAAAAACTTTGGTTTTTGCAATTAAATTTATGAGATTTCAATTAGGGTTCTTACCCGATTTCCATATTTTTGAAATTATGACATTATCATATGATTTAAAGTTTAGTTAACCCACATTTACATTTACTCATGATCTTACTTACATGATTGTTCTTATGAGATGAATTTTTGTATTTTGACATGAATTCCCATGAGTTGATAAATATGCATCAATCAACCAGTTTATAAATAAGAGCATATGAATTTATCATGATTCTCTTAGTTTACCAGAAGTCCAAATTTACTATTTTAGATTACTACAGTATAATTCAGATTTCAATTTTGATATTATGATCTTAGACATGATATGAAATTCACACAGATATTCATAAGTATGATTTATTAATAGAAGCATGATTGGTTTTCAGATTTATAAACCCAAATTCTTATTTTAATGTGAATTTCATTAGTATGAGCATACAATATATATATATATCTGGGAGTAGTATTTAGCACTGAGAGGGGAATGTGGGTTTAAGGCATCCTATTATCCAAAAACTACGTGCCGCCATAGGTTTAGGAGCCTCGCCAGAGAGTGTCCCCTCTTTTCCCAATATAGGTTTAGTTTAGTAATCACTTTAGTTCAGGATCTATTCTGATGGCAAGGATAGAACAACTGTAACGACCCAAAATCAGGTCCCGAGATGCCACATGGTGCTTAGGATCACAAGTGACCCCAAGCTAACCCTTCTACTGGCATAACTCATAAGCAACTGAACAAAAAGTATAAATATATAAAAATATGCAGAAAATAACTCTTTTCTGAATATGATAGATACAAAACTAAATTTATAAGATTACAAGTCTGCGTTTACAACCAAAACTGAAACGGAATAAATCAACTTCTACTGACTGTTTATGAAGCCTCTACTAGTACTGACTGTAGGTAGCTGGGTCATGACTCCCGACTAACCCAACTTAATACAACTGAATAAAGAAAATACAACACTTATCGAACTATATAACTAACTCAAGCCCTTGAATCAAAAGGACTCATCACCTGCTGACTGGATGTCGCGAACTGACTGGATCTGAAGATGTACACTATACCTTGTACCTACATTCTGAGAAAATGTAGCCCACATACGAATATATGGGTTAGTACCATGTAAACGTACCGAGCATATGGGGTGCAATGCATATATAAAATAATATCTTAATATCATCACAGTTTATAAAATTATGCATGCTAATATAAATGACTCACTTAGCTCGAATTAAAATCATCATAATCATAAGATAGTAAAATATATCAGGTGAAACATGTGAGTCATCACAATAAATCTCAATTCACTTCCATCTCGATTTCAAATCATCAAAGCAATCAAATCTCATAACAATTCTCTTTGGAATATATGTTCATGAAATCTTTCAAAAATAATGACTTTCTCAAACTCAGTCTTTCAAACAAATATGTTTTCATCTGAGATAGAAGAATAAGACTTTTCATATTAGATAGGAGAATACACACACACACATTGGGAGTCTCTTACAACCGACATAAACCATGTGAGCTACATGGAGTCCAGCGTCTAACCCACGTTGGGGAGAGCTGTCCTATCCTTGTCATCGAAGTAGGACCTTAAATCATCAATCCAAACACTAGTAATCACTATATAAATCATCCTCAGGCTCACAACCTACGAGGGCACATAGTTCTAGGGAAGTACCAATCCTTCTATACCTCCCGCTCGGTGCTAAAGACTACTCTCGGACTTAGCTCAGATCTTTTCAAAATAAAATCTACAAATAAACAATTCACAACGGGAGCCATCATGCTATCCTTTTTATAATAGTCAATAAAAGTGGATTTCTTTTCTCATCTCGGGTTCAAATCAACCCCTTTTTACGACCAAAAGGTCAAAGCTTCATTATCATCTCAATTCATTCAAACACAAAGTGCTTATAACACATGATTTCTAAAAAAACGACAATCTTAATTAGAGTTCAAAACTCATGTCTCAACATCATATGAAAATTTATCAAGGTTCAAGCTTTACATCATAAACATATATAACTTCCTTCAAAATCTGGAAATTTAGCCATAAGTCACAAAATATCATCATTCTCATATATTTTCACTTCTAAAATATCAAAAACTTCATAATCTAATGATAATCAATATAGGATATAAATTCATGCTTCAAAATCATAGTAAAACATATAAAATTCATAACTTCGTAAAAGAAAGTATTTTTGGGCACAAGAACGAAAGGGTGTTCTTGTTGAAAAACCCCACATACCTTAAACTTGAAGCTTTGAATGACTTTTCGAATGATGTAATGCTATTCACGAACTTTTGGGTGTCACTCGTAGCCTTCATAACGGGTATTTCAAATATGGCAAAATTATAGAAGCCTCACGGTTGAATCTCTAGCTATTGTGGTTTTTATGTTAAAACCCTTATGGTTGTTCTTAGAGATTTTGAGAAAAATTAAACTTATTTTGATGTTGTAGGAGTTTAATCCCGTGTTATAGACATATATAGGGGTGTTTTTGGCTCTTAGAAGTGAGGTATGCAGCGCACAACCCATGGTAGACCTTAAGGTGTGTGTCGCACACCTTATGGCAGACATTTAAGTGTGTCTCACACTCCCAATCGTACATATTTGATTGGGCAGTGCATTGCCCATCGCACACCCCTACTGCCTCTCACAAAAATGGGCAAACTCTTCGCTCGGTATCGAATTTTTGAATAATTAGTATCGTTGGAAAGCTAATTCAATTATATACAATTTGATAGGTTTTCGGATGAAAAAATTCATGTATATTAAGAGATATTCACGTTTGAAGTTGACCCTTGTAGAATCCAATGTCAAACTTTGGATGAATCAATTGGTCTTAGCTCAACCTTGTTCTATGTCATTGCTATAAACATTTTCCACCTCTAAACTACTCCATAGACTAGGATAATGATCATGCAACTTGTATTCACGTGAGAATCGCTTGGATTAGATCTTAGACGCACAGGAACGATGGTTAAAATTCTAGCACAAAAATACGGGGTATTACATTATCTCCCCCATGGGAACATTCGTCCTCGATTGGGGATAATTAACCTGAAACACAGAGGATTATTAGTCTTCAAGCTAATATGTGTAACTGATAGAACTGAATCACTGGATCTCAAGAGTAATGAGCTACTGTACTGGTCTGCAAGTGCATGAATCCTCAAGAAAAATAACTATATGGCTAAGATAGAAATGAGAGTGTCAACTTATGAGTAACCATTACTTTCCACTGGATCTGATCTCATGAGAAAGGATGAGAGGTTTATGACATAAAAACTCATGGTATTACAACATCCCCCTCTTAGGATCGTTCGTCCGCGAATGATAATAATTTGATGAAAATACTAGGAAGAGACTGTGATACTACACAGGATACTTATGAACTAAATCATGACTTAATATCTGAAACTGAAACTGATGCATGAACTGAGCTGAATTCATAATTTAATTGGACACAAACACATTGCCTCTTGGAATGTACATATGTATAAGACCGTGGATAGTAAGACTTGCTGGAAAATTAAGAATCTATAGGAGCTTATCTCCTTGCTTGCTAAACTAGATTACAGGCTATATGGACTGGATCATACTGACTACCTATACTAAAATGAAGTATTTCTTTTGCACTTTTCTACGAAATTCTATTGACATTAGGGAGCAAAGAATTTTGGGCATGCTCTGAATAAGACATTTGACTAAGGAATTACAACATTGATAAAACTCTATAGCATGAAATATAATTATATAACTCATAAACTAGAATAGGATTGCTAGGCCGTAGGCAATGAAACTTCTTACTTTCAAGCTTAGCATCACTTCTCAAATGCTCTCTCAACTATACTATTCCCCTTAAATACCATACTCATTTGATTCAACTTATAATTCTCATATTGGCACTGCGAAATCTTTCTACTAAGGTCTAAACTAAACTATGTTCTTTCACCATGATCAAGCCTAACACTAAATCACAAGATACAACATGCCATACAACAATACTAGTCTAAACCACAAGGTTCAATACTCTATATCTTATTAGATCTCACACCCTAAGCATAACATGCCTTACCACTTCAATGACTAATTTAAAACTCTTGATATGGATTCACTAGTGCATATTGCATTCATCATCTTACACCCAACATGACATTCAAGCCTATCATTAAAAATCACATATAATTTTACGGCAAATACCCCTAAAGACATACTTCGCATATTCTCTAAACCTTTATCAACAACAATTTTCTTGCACTATTCTTAAAAACATACACACAATTTCTAACTAACCATGACATGTATCAAAGACTTGGCCTCAATCTTACTTCACACTTTAGCCTTAGATAGAAAAGCATAAATAATCTTTCTTAATAAGGGTCATCATCTCTCTCACATATAAACCATTGCTTATCCACTATAATCACCACTATCTTAACATAGGGAGAGGTCACCGAAGGGCTAACACATATGAACCAGAAGCACAAAAACTACAATACATAACATTAACACTTATCTTTGTCCTGAGGAATAAAATATCAAAGGCATGGATTCATTAAAGAAATCTAAGCTGAGGACATGCATGATATAATGCGAACTTCACTAGTATCATGAGTTTAAAAACTGGTCATACTCTGAAACATGAGTTTATACTTATCATGAGTTATTCAATATAAGACTGGAGTTCATAAATTCATAAGAGATAACTTGAGTCACAGAGTGAAGCTGTTACATGCTTGCTAGAAGCTGAGAATGGGCTTGAGCACACATGATAGGTATAAGCATAGGCCTGTGGCATGGATTTGTCAAGCAAGTGATGGATTTGGTGTTGTAATGACAGAAATCCAAGGAATTCTCTAGAGTAAGAAGGGATAACTATCTCATCATAACTCATTATTGACATGTATCACAATCTAATTCTCAAAACTTGATTTAGTTATTCACTAACAATCTCCCCCTTAGGTCAAAGCTGGTATTCTAAGTATGATGGTCTACTCCATATCCTCGATATTGAGCCATACTTTCATCATTCTATTAACTACACATAAATGCTAAACTTACAAGAATAAACTAATTTCAAACTTACCGACTTCATTCTTAAACAACCCATCCATATACTATCCTTAATTCCTAGCTCCGATAATCATCATCAAAGACTTACACTCTCATTTGCAACCATATCTATATCTCTAATCACATAATCATAGCCTACCAAGATCACACTTCTATACTCATATTTTTCCCAAACCATGAGAATAAAATCATACTAAAAAGACTCAACATCTTCAATCATAACTCATTAACTTAGCTATCAAGAACAACATAAATTATCTAACTAGCCTTTCTCCACCTAGAAACTCAACGTTACTACTAACCACACAATATGTAATAATCCTCAAAAAATAATGCAGCCTCATAGCACCTTGGGTACACCTCTACACCATACTTAATTACGAACACATGATCTTATACTCTTGCATACACTGTTTAGGCCTACTAGATAACCTCCATATAACTAGCATCAACAACCGAACCATCAACTGTTCAAACATAATGTCTAGAGCTAAACATGATTTACAACCCAATCTCACACACAATTTTCACTTCAAAACTATAGAACATAGTATTAAGAAAAACTAGTACACAATGACAATCGATCATAATCACATTGCCTATCTTATTCATAATCTGTTAACACATCCTCCTTCTTCACATCATTACTATTTGTCCATCTTCACACCTAAATTACTTTCATAGCTCTATAAATTTCAACTAAACTTCCTCTTGCAATCTCAGAAAAGACTAAATTAACAATACTCAACCACCTAGTACTTCCATCAAAACCTATACTTTCCTAGCACAACAAATACCATCAATAACTCTTTTCATACTTCAAGCAAACAACAATCCACCTTAACTAATAATATCCTTCTCTAGCTTTACTAAACTAACAAACAAGGGTATATCACTTCATTACTAATTCAATCATAAGCAAAAATTCAGCTATACATATTCAATAAATCGCCCTTACCACCATTCTTGCCACTACACTTCTAAACCCACAAGTTCAACTAACACAAGACTTTCAACTAAACGTTGCTACTTCTGTCAGTACATAGAAACCCACACTTTTAACTAACACCAGAATAACAAATAAATAACAAGTTGCTAGTGAATCAAAATAGGCCTTACGCGGCTTCACTAGACTTTGGTTTTGTGTTTTGATTAAGAAAATTATATGAATAACAAAGCAACTTTGCTAGTGAATTGAAATAAGCCTCACACGACTTCACTAGACATTGATTTTTCACAAACATAATGATAATAAGATTACATAATACAAGAGATAGAAACTTGACACACAACATTCAACGATCTAAGAATACACCTTACTCTGTCTTAATTAAATAACTCATAATAATGAGGGCATAACTTAAATTTGAAGGACTTATAACATACTAGAAGGCTCCTCTCAAGCCACTTTATGAAACTTTTAAAACTTTTGCCAGCAAATATAAGAGCATTATCTGGGGAGAAAATTGGAACTTGTCGTACATGTTACCTCAAGAACAGTACATAGATAGAGAACAATAGATTATCATTATGGATTTTGAGGAGAAATTTGAAAGCATATCTGACTCAGGCTTAGTGCACGATTTCTATAGGCCTAATAAAACACTTCAGTTTTTGAAACTCAAAAGTACTGATAGGATACTTTTGTAGCTCTCTTACAATTCCATAACTATCTATAGAGAATTAAGCTCAACTATTTTTTATACCTTGGAAATAAGGAAGAGATAGCCTGACTAGAGTAAGATGAGAATCTATATAAGTTTTTTGGAGAACTTTTCTATACCATGATTTAAGACTTGAAAGAACGGAGACATTTCCTAAAAGCCCTGTAGCCTCTCGAAGAAAAGTACAGACGTCTTCATACCATTTTGCAAGACTCTACTAGACACGGCTTCATAGAAACCCTAGGACACTTGAACTCTGTGCTCTGATACCAAGTTTGTAACACCCTTATATCGGGTCCTAAAACATCACACGGTGCTTAGGATCACAAGTGACCCCAAGCTAAACCTTTGGCATAACTCATAAGCAACTGAACAAAAAGTATAAATCTATACAAATTTCTGAAAAATAACTCTTTTCTGAATATGATAGATACAAAACTAAATTTACAAGATTACAACTCTGCTTTTACAACCAAAACTGAAACAAAATACATTAACTTCTACGGACTGTCTATGAAGCCTTTACTAGTACTGACTATAGGTAGTTGGGTCATGACTACTGACTAACATAACTCAATACGACTGACTAAAGAAAATACAACACTTTTCAAACTATATAACTAACTCAAGCCCTTGAATTAAAAGGACTCATCACCTGCTGACTGGATGCCGTAAATTGACTAGATCTGAAGATGTACACTATACCTTGTAACTACATTCCGAGAAAATATATCCCACATATGAATATGTGGGTCACTACTATGGAACGTACCAAGCATATGGGGTGCAATGCATATATAAAATAACATCTTAATATCATCACAATTTATAAAATTATGCATGCTGAAATAAAAAACTCACTTAGCTCGAATTAAAATCATTATAATGATAAGAGAGTAAAATATATCGGGTGAAACATGTGAGTCATCATAATAAATCTCAATTCACTTCCATCTCGATTCCAAATCATCAAAGCAATCAAATCTCATAACAATTCTCTTTGGAATATATGTTCATTAAATCTTTCGAAAACAATGACTTTCTCAAACTCAGCCTTTCAAACAAATATGTTTTCATCTCAGATAGAAGAATAAGACTTTTCATATTAGATAGGAGAATACACACACACATTGGGAGTCTCTTACAACCGACATAAACCATGTGAGCTATATGGAGTCCAACGTCTAACCCACGTTGGGGAGAGCTGTCTTATCCTTTCCATTGGAGTAGGACCTTAAATCATCAATCCAAACACTAGTGATCACTATATAAATCAGCCTCAGGCTCACAACCTATGGGGGCATGTATTTCTAGGGAAGTACCAATCCTGCTATACCTCCCGCTCGGTACTAAAGACTACTCTTGGACTTAGCTCAGATCTTTTCAAAATAAAATTAACAAATAAATAATTCAACAATTCACAACGGGAGCCATCATGCTACCCTTTTTATAATCAATAAAAGTAGATTTCTTTTCTCATCTTGGGTTCAAATCAACCCCTTTTTATGACCAAAAGGTCAAAGCTTCATTATCATCTCAATTCATTCAAAAACAAAGTGTTTATAACACATGATTTCTAAAAAAAATGATAATCTCAATTAGAGTTCAAAACTCATGTCTCAACGTGATATGAAAATTTATCAAGGTTTAAGCTTTACATCATAAACATATATAACTTCCTTCAAAATTTGGAAATTTAGCCATAAGGCAAAAAAATATCATCATTCTCATTTAATTTCACTTCTAAAATATCAAAAACATCATAATCTAATGATAATCAATATAGGATATAAATTCATGCTTCAAAATCATAGTAAAATATATAAAATCCATAACTTCATAAAAGAAAGTATTTTTGGGCACAAGAACGAATGGGTGTTCTTGTTGAAAAACCCCACATACCTTACACTTGAAGATTTGAATGACTTTCCAAATGACATAATGCTATTTATGAACTTTTAGGTGTCACTGTAGCCTTCGTATTGGGGATTTCGAATATATAAAAATTATAGAATTCTCACGGTTGAATATCTAGATATTGGGGTTTTTATGTTGAAACCCTAAAGGTTTTTCTTGGTAATTTTGAGAGAAAGTAAACTTATTTTGATGTTGTGGGAGTTTAATCCCATGTTATAGACATATATAGAGGTGTTTTTGGCACTTGGAAGTGAGGTATGCGGCGCACAACCCATGGTAGACCTTAAGGTGTGCGTCTCACACCTTACGGTAGACATTTAAGTGTGACTCGCACTCCCAATCGCACACATTTGATTGGGTGGCGCATTGCCCATCGCACACCCTTACTGCCTCTCATAAAAATGGGCATAACTCTTTGCTCGAATATCGGATTTTTGCAAAATTGGTATCGTTGGAAAGATAATTCAATTATATATAATTTGATAGGTCTTGGGATGAAAAATTTCATGTATATTAATAGATAATTACGTTTGAATTTGACCCTTGTAGAATCGAATGTTAAACTTTGGATGAATCAATTGGTCTTAGCTCAACCTTGTTCTATGTCATTGCTATAAATATTTTCCACCTCTAAACTACTCCATTGACTAGGATAATGATCATGCAACTTGTATTCACATGAGAATCACTTGTATTAGAGCTTAGACACGCAGGAACGATGGTTAGAATTCTAGCATAAAAATATGGGGTATTACATTATCTCTCCCTTGGGAAAATTCATCCTCAAATATGGATAATTAACCAAAAACATAGTGGAATATTAGTCTTTAAGCTATCATGTGTAACTGATAGAACTAAATCATTGGATCTCATGAGTAATGAGCTACTGAACTGGTCTGCAAGTCCATGAATCCTTAAGAAAAATAACTATATGGGTAAGATAGAAACGACAGTGTCAACTTATGAGTAACCATTACTTTATGATAGATCTGATCTCATGAGAAAGGATGAGAGATTTATGACATGAAAACTCGGGGTATTACAACAAACCTCCTCAACTTTTGTCAAATGTTGGACTCCATGATAGCTCACATGGTTTAGGTTAGTTATGAGATCTCCCGAAGAAAAGATATTTTTTCAAAAACTAAGTATAGTAGCTCACCCAGCTTATTAGATTTTGGTTGTTATTCATGTTTTATGATTTTCCAACCTTTAATTTATTTTAGTCTCTTTGTCGGTTTATTTGCACTTAGCATGCATGTTTTAAGAATATGAATTGATTCAGTATTACTTATGCATTCACCCCCACTTAATCAGTACATTCCAGAAGTACTGACCACATATATGCATTTGTTGTTACATTTCTTCATGATGTAGGTACCGGAGGTAGTCCATATATCAGGGTCAGATGGTCCGTAGTATTTAGTTAGCAGGTGATGGGTTCTCTTATTTCAAGGACTCAAGTCAGTTGTAGTTCCTATATTTTATTTTCATCATTCTTTTATATTTATTAGGTATAGTTGGGGGTCATGTCCCGACTATCGATAGTCAGTATAGTAGAGGATTTATAGATAGTCAGTTAGAGTATTGTATGTAATTCAAGTTTCTTTTTTAGATTTACTGTGTTGAAGACTACATTATATTAAAAAAAGTTTATCTCATGATTATGCTTCTGCTCAACAAATTTAGTTTATATATATATACATATATCAAATCATTTCCTCATGTATCATGCTAGTACATGGGTTAGCTTGGGATCACTTATGGTTCTAATCACCGTGTGACATCCAGGGGGTAGTCTCAAAGTGTTATAATAATACAACCCAAATAGCATATGCTTGAAGGCGAAAGTATCATAGGGATAGGTAAATGTTGTCTTTTCTTGATCTTTTGAGGCAATACAAATTTAGTTGTAGCCCAAATAACCTTCAAGAAAGCAATACCACCCCCGCTCGGCTAGCCTATCTAGCATTTGATCCATAAAGTCCATTGGGAAATGGTCTTTCTTGGTCTATGAGTTCAACTTGCATTAGTCCATAAACACCCTTTACCTCATGACTGGATGGATGAGTATAAGTTCATTCCTCTAATTTTGTACTACCGTTATGCCACCTTTCTTTGGGATACATTGCACCGAACTTACCCATGTGTTATTCGAGATCGGGTAGATGAATCTCGTATTAAGCCACTTTATGATTTCCTATTTTACCACTTCCTACATTGATTGGTTGAGTCTTATTTGATATTCCACACTTAGGACATGATCTTTCTCTAGTTTGATTTTATGGAAACAAATTCCAGGAGATAAGCCTATAATGTCTACCATAGTCTATCCAATAGCAGGGATGAACTTTTTTAGTATAGCTTTCAAGTCTTTTACTTGGAAAGGCATAATATCACTCGCTCCAATAATTTTTGATGTGTTGTGATTGAGACATCCTGGGTTTTAACCCTTAGAAAATTTCCTGGAAATCCATTCTTCAAACCCAATATAACTCATGGCTACGAGCTATCTGCTGGGAAATGAGTGGTATTGTCCTATCGTATGCTGACCAGTGTTAGCTGGTGGGATGGTTCTGGTCACTGTAATGGGTATGAATTAGAGATATAAGTCATAACGGATAGGTACGAGTCATATCAGGGACTCATATGGTGGGCAGTGTTTGATCCTTCTGATATTTTATTCTGCCAGGGATTAGGTTATGGGTATAGATCGTATGTTATGGTTATGACTTAGTTGGATGAGTTGTATACTAGACAGTGTGTGATCCAAGGGTTGAGGCTTGGATACGAGTAGTAGATACCAATCGTATAGGAGGGTATGACTCATATGGGTCATTCGTATCCCTGTGATAAGTTTTTAAGAGATTTAAGAGAAGGTATTCTGGACATTTCCCTACTTATCCTAATTAGGACCCACAACTTCTAATATACTTGGGAGGTTATTTACCCTATTATTCTATTCATTAATACTCAGAAATAATTTCAAAATATCTCATAATTCTCTCAAGAGCTTTTGGGGTAAGAAGGCTAGGGTTTCATCTTTCGAATTGAATTGGGGCTTGTCTTGGTGATTTCTTTCCATAAATTCTTTGGTATAAAGCATGATTCTCTTCCCACATTGTAATTTTAACTAAAGGCATGGTTTATATGATTGATTTCATGGTTTTACTTTTTCATGATTATGGTTTTCAACTATTATTTAGGGGTTTTGATATTAAATGCTTGTTTATGGTTTCCTATGGTTCTAATTATGCTTTTATATCCATTAATGGTTGTTTTTTACAATTGGTTTGCATAGTAATGGTTTAATGGTCTTAGAATTAATTTTGGTTATATTATGCCCCCAAGGTGTTTGATAAAATGCTTATAAAGATATGTTCATTGTATTGACTTCTTTTAATGGAACTCATGCAGATTTTAAACTGGATAAAGGATTTATGCATGGCTTAAATGGTTTGAAAAGGCTAAATGGTTATGCTTGTGGAGAACATGGAAGTCTCCCAAGTGGATTTAATATGGTAGTTGGAAGGGCACCTAAGGTCCCCTTAACCTAATTTATTTGGCTATGGGTATTACTTACAAGTAAAGGGTGGTATGATGATATCACCAATATTGGTCTTGGTTAATAAATAGAAAATGAATTATTTGGACATGGTTTTTAATTAGGCATTAATGGTGGGGTGTGTAGCTAAGCCGTGGAAGGTGGTTTTCTCGGGAGGACCTAAACTGGAAACTTAAACTTTCTGATATGAGGGGTATTAATGACCATGTGTGTGTGATATATTTTATATTGAGGTATGTACTAGTCATCCCATAGGATATTCCCTGGTCGTGCGGCTACACGTACTGGGGCCTTGTCAACAGGGGGAGCTAAACGTACATCCCATAGGATATTTCCTGGTCATATGGGTACACATACTGGGCCCCTTTCAATATGGGAGATGAACTCATATGGCCCATGGTTGGTTAGGACGATAAAGCTACACAACCTAGGTAAAGGTTTTAAGAGCATGCTAAACTCGGTTCCCTTTCTCGGCACTTATATATGTATGGTTGTATGAATTATTAATGGGTTTACTTGGTTTTATGACTGGTATTATTTTATCCTTTTCCTAAGATTTATGCTAATGGTTACACACTAAATCTATCTACTAGCAGTTGTATACCCATGCTGCGCAGGAATCGGTCATTCTACTCCTCTTTTTTTAGCATACATATTCAAAATCAAAATTTGGACTAAAGTGGTGAGCTTTCATCCGTTAATAAGGGATCATTTAATGTTATAGATTTCTTTAGACATTTTTCTTTTATTTTGGATATTGGTTTTAGCTATTATTGGGGGAATGTCCTAACCGAATTTGTTTACTCTTTTGTATAAAGGCTTTATGATACTTCTAGGGGTTGGTATGGGCAGAATTGGTATTGGTGTCGGCCTTGGCATTAGAATAAGCTGATGGGCTAACATTATTGGACGGTATTGTTAGTTGTTCCATCATATTACATTTTGGGATTGATTTTCATATTATGTTTTGGTATTCCCTTGGTTTATGGTCTATGGTTTAGTTTGGTATGGTTGGACGGTTAGTGTGGTATGGTTTGACTTGATTAGGTTAGTCACGATTGTGATCATATCCCAAAGTCTTAACAAGAAAAATAATGCTATTTTGTTATATATTTGAAATTCAGCCTATCTAAGGTTGGACATAGATGGTTGGGTTAGGTAACAGGGGGCGGTCCCCAGTCCTTGTTGGACTACGGATGCCCATTATGATAAGGCCCAAGGCCGGGTCATGTTAATTTAGTATCAGAGCTTAGGTTCAGGTCAACTGGGAAGTCCATAAACCCATGTCGAGTGGAGTCTCTTTTAGGGGTATGAAGTGTGCCACACTCATAAGAAAGAGGCTGCAAGACACTTAGGAATGTTTTCCTTTCTTAGTATTCTATCTTCAAGCTTGAGTTCTCAATCCTGGAATCTCCTCTAATCCTTATTTGTTCTTCTTTCAAATCATGCCTCCTAGATTTGGAACACAGCAAAATTCTTCTGTCCCATCTAGGGATAATGTTGAAGGGGTACGTCCTACGTTTGGAGTACATCTTTGATCTTATGGTCCTATTTTTGATAGTGTTGGAGTTCTTCCCATTCTAGCTAATTCTCCGCATGTCCCTTAGGGCAACGTGACAAACATAAAATTTCATTAGTCTATCATATCACTGCCCAATTGGTTGCTACTCAAGCTAAGAAGAGTGGGACTGGTGCTTTTTCTGATGAGGCCACAAGGGTTGGTAAATTTATAAAGAAGGGTTCTCCAACTTTTAATAGGGTAAAGGTGGAGAAGGATCCACAAGGATTCTTAGATGAGATAGAAAAAATCTTTTGGGTGATGTAGGCTACTAAAGTAGAGGAAGTTAACTTTATAGCTTATCAGCTCAAGGATACTGCTTATCAGTGGTATGAGGAGTGATGATAGGCGAATTTACACGCCTATAGCACTAGATTATGCCCATATTTTAGCCAAGTTTTGAGAACAAATTATATATTTCATGCACTTTTAGTCCTTTTTCCTGTAAGTGAGCTAACAAACGTGATTAGCAAGTTTTCAGGTATAAATGATGCAGATTTCAGCATTTTATGGACAAAGGAAGCTTCACGAAAGAAGGAGAGCAACGTTTGGACGCCTATGGACTGAAAGTGATGCATGGAAAACCTGTCCCGGGCAAAAACAGCATTTCTGAAGACTTTGGGGACCAGCAGTAACTTATTAGAATTAGGATAATAATGCAGTAATTTATTAGGATTAGGATAATGATGCAGTAACCCAGTAGGAATGGGTTAAGTAATGCAGTAGCTTAGTAGGAATAGGATATGGGTGTTATAAATACCCTATTTTGCTAGAGATTTTAATTCATTCCACACATTCCTCCCAATTCCCCCATTCCATCAATTCCCATCCATCCACCATCCATCCATCCATCAAAATAATTCTCTTTATTAATTCATTGTTGACATTATTTTTCATCTATTCAATTCTTATTTTCCACAACAAGAGAAACGTTACTTTGCAAGGGAGTTCACGCCTAAACGCCTACCACACTTTACTACACGAGATCTTTATTGTGGTATAATAACAATGTCGATTGTGATTTCCTTCGCACTCATGGGTAGCTAAACTTCTCTGTTGGGGTTATGGAAGCCATATGAGCTACTATCTATTGCTATGAGTTTGTGAATTCGTGACACATGTGTTGCTTATATCATTATTCTCTTCATCTTAATGCAAATTCTTGTGGCTGCAGATGCATAGAATAACGCCAGTATAGCATTAACTTGTTTGAAAGAAAAGTTATATGTCTGGAAAAGAGATAATGTCAAGGTAATAGGGTCCCATCCCCTATTAAAAAGTTAGTGTCGTAACTGGATTAACCTCTTGGAGAATTTGTACCGTTAGATACGCTTTAAGCTTGAAAGAGTTAAAGTGAAATAGTCTTTGTTTAGGTCGAAAGACGCTTGGATTTACCATCGAATACAATTCTCTATAAGCACATGCATGTCTGAATTCCGCACAACTCATAGCCAATAGAGACGTACAACTCATAAGGTGGACATAACCCCAACTTCTCAATTCTCATTGATCGTAAACCAACCAAGCAAACCGTTTTTACTCCTTTATTTTCTGTTTTTACTTCATTACTTTGGTTACATTACTTGCACGACAAAACTCCCCCCTTTTTACAAGACTTGCACTAAAAGTCTAGTAATCTTTGCTTACTTGTTGACCAAGCTATTCCCTGTGGGATCGATACCCAACCCAGTTGGGTTCTATATATGACTACGACCGCTTTACACTCCTACGAGAGCTGTAGATTGAGCGTTATCAAGGAGTAGGATAGGGATAGACATGATATGGAAGAGAAAAGGTTGTAGGAGGCCTTTTCTAATACCTTCTTAGATCAGTTCTTTCCTTAAGAGTTGAGAGAAGCAAAGATGGAAAAGTTTGTGAACCTCAGGCAGGGAAGGATGTCTATAAAGGAATATTCTTTGAAGTTCTATTAGCTACCAAGGTATGCTCCTAATTTGGTGGCTGATATAAGGTTGAGAATAAGGAAGTTCGCTTCTGGGTTGAATAAAGATTTGATTCTGGAGATAAAGATTGCCTTGCTGATTAAGGATATAGACATCTTGAGGTATACAGTAGATTGAGGATAAAAAAAAAGGTAGAGTTTAGGGATAGGCAAGTAAAGAGGAGTGGGTTTTCTAATCAGGGAGGTGCTTAATCTCAGTAGTAGGGATGGTGGAAAGTCATAGAAAGAAAAGTGGGGGAGTTCTAGCTTATTTTCTACTAGTGCTCCTTAACAGTCAGGAGACAGGTGTTATCAAGGTGGTGATAATTCTTGGGCATAGGTTGCCCAATCTCAATCTAGTAGAAGTCAGTCAATTTCTTTGTATCCTCTTTATCAATTTTGTGGTCGTCCTCATCGGGGTTATTGAGAAGAAGGAAGGTACAAGTGCTTCAAGTGTGGTGAGGTAGGCCATTGGCTCAGGGATTGTTCGGTCAATAAGGTTGCTACGGGGGTGAATAAGATTCCTGTGGCTTTATTTTTTACTCCTACACCTGGTGGGGTAGCATCTGCTTTAATTCCTGCTCTTAGTTCTAGTATTGGTTGGAATAGGTTGTATGCTTTGGTATCTCAACAGAAATTCGAGGCATCACCTGATGTCGGTACTGGTATGTTATAGCTTTTCTTTTGTGATGTCTACTATTTGCTTGATTCGGGGTCCACTCTTTCTTATGTGACTCCATATGTGGTTGTGTCTTTTGGTGTTAATCCAAATGTTATCTCGGATCCTTTTTCTATTTCTACACTGGTAGGTGACTCAGTTAGTGCTAAAGAAGTCTATAGGAGGTGGTAGATATTGGTGTCAACTACACCCTGGTGGATCTATTTGAGCTGGATATGGTAGATTTTGATGTAATCCTAGGTATGGATTGGTTAAATTCTTATTATATGTATATGGATTATTGGACCCATAGGGTTATCTTCATCGTTGTGTTTATTGATGACATTCTAGTTTATTCGAAGAGTGAGGTAGATCATGTTAATCACCTACGTGTAGTATTGCAGACCTTAAAGGAAAAACAGTTGTATGCCAAGTTTTGTATGTGTGAGCTCTGGCTGAAAGTTGTGACTTTCTTGGGTTATGTTATTTCTAGTGAAAGTATTATGGTGGATATGCAGAAGGTTGTTAAGGTGAAAAGGTGTCCTAGGCCTACGAATCCATTCGATATTCAGAGTTTCTTGGGTTTAGTCGGGTATTATAAGCGGTTTGTGGAAGCTTTTCTTTGATAGATGCTCCTTTGACTAAGTTGACTCAGAAGAAGGTTAAGTTTTCTTGGTCGAATGCTTGTGAAAAGGGTTTTGAGAAGTTCGCGGATAAGTTGACTTTGGCACCAATCCTAACCTTTCTTGGAGGCAATGATGGGTTTGTGGTTTTTTATGATGCATCTTCGGTAGGGCTTGGTTGTGTTTTAACGTAAAGTGGGAAGGTGATTGTCTATGCTTCTAGGCAGTTGAAGGTACATAAGACAAATTCTCCTACTCATGATTTAAAGTTGTTGGCAGTTATGTTTGCTTTGAAAATAAGGTGGCATTAGTTGTATAGTGTTCACGTGGATATCTTTTCTTATCACAGGAGTGGTCAGCACGTGTTCACTTAAAAAGAGCTTATTCTCGGGTAGAGAAGGTGGCTTGAGCTTCTTAAGGATTATGATATGAGTCTTCACTACCACCTAGGTAAGGCAAATGTGGTTGTTGATGCTCTTAGCAGGTTATCCATAGCGAGTTTGGCTCATGTACAGGAAGGCAAGTAGGAATTAGTGAAGGATATTCACTACTTGGCTAATTGTGGAGTGCATCTCTTAGACTATAAGATGGTGGTGTGATGATGTAAGAAGTGGTTCGGCTGTCTCTTGGTGCAGAGATTAAAAAAATGCAAGTGCTAGATCTTATCTTGATAAAATTCAAGGGTGATATTGGTGGGTAAAAGGTAGTGGTGTTTGAGATCAGTGGTGATGGTGCTTTACGATACCAAGGGAGGTTGTGTGTTCCTGATTTCGATGAGCTGCGGAAAAGAGTTTTAGCTAATGCGCATGAGTCATACTATGTTATTCATCCTGACTTGACTAAGATATATCATAGTTTTAAGGATATCTACTGTTGGAATGACATGAAGAGTGATGTGGCTGATTAAGTGGCCAAGTGCATGGTGTGTCAACAGGTTAAGGTTGAGCACATAAGGCCAGGAGGGTAGTATCAATAAATTGATTTGCCTAAATAGAAGTGGGAAGTGATCGATATGGACTTCGTTACCGGTCTTCCTCGATCTCAAAATCAGTATGATTTGATTTGGGTCATCGTGGATAGGATGACCAAGTCTGCACATTTCTTACCAGTGTGAACTACCTTTTTGGTGGAAGATTATACGCGATTGTATCTTTAGGAGATTGTAAAGCTACATGGGGTACCTATTTTAATTATCTCTATCATGGTACGTAGTTTACATCGTACTTTTGGCGGTCTTTCCAGAAAGAGTTGGGGATTAGGGTTAGTCTGAGTATTATTATTCATGCACAATCCAATGGGCAAGCAGAGAGAACTATTCAGACATTGGAAGATATGCTTCGGGCCTATGTGATTGACTATGGTGGTAATTAGGTTGAGCATCTACCTTTAGTGGAGTTTTCTTTCAACAGTAGCTATCATTCGAGTATTGGTATGGCTCCTTTTGAGACATTGTATGGTAGGAGGTATAGATCTCCTATTAGGTGGTTTGATCTTGGAAGGCAGATATGTTTGGTTTGAATTTAGTTTATCAGGCGATAGAGAAGGTAGATTCGGGATAGGATTAAAGCTGCCCAAAGTCACCAAAAGTTTTATGCGGATGTTAGGCATAGAGACTTGGAGTTTGAGGTCGGGGATAGGGTGTTCCTCAAGGTATCTCCCATGAAGAGAGTGGTGCGGTTTGGAAAAAAGGGGAAACTCAGTCCTTGGTTCATTAGTCCTTATGTGATTTTGCGAAAAGTTAGAAATATTGATTATGAGTTGGAGTTTCCATCTAGCTTAAGTTTGGTTCATCCAGTCTTTCATGTTTCTATATCGAGAAAGTGTCTTGGCGATCCTTCTTTGGTTGTTCCTTTTTAAGGATTAGGTATTTTGGATTCTCTATCTTATGATGAGGTCTCGGTTGAGATATTATATAGGAAAGTTCATTGGTTGCGAACCATAGATGTGTCTTCGATTAAGGTTCTATGGTGGAACCATGAGGTGGAAGAAGCTACTTGGGAAGCGGAAGAGGACATGAAGTCCAAGTATCCGCATTTGTTTTCTACTCCTGGGATTCATGCGGAAGGTATATGTCTTAAACACATCTTTATTTTTTGAGTTTGTTAAAGGAAAGATAAATATCTTTGCCTCTTTATTTTCAACCTTTGTCGAAGGAATGTTTGACAATGCAAATGACTCGGTGTGTGGTTACTCCTACCTTGTCCATCATTCGGGGATGAATGTTCCTACTGGGGGAGACTAAGATATCCTGGGTTTTGACCCTTAGAAAATTTCCTAGAAATTTGTTCTTCGGACCTAATACGACTCATGGGTACGAGCCATATGCTGGGGTATGAGAGATACAATCTTGTCGTATGCTGATGAGTGTTAGTTGGTAGGATGGTTTTGGTTACTAGAATGGGTATGACTTACAGGTGTGAGTCGTAAGGGATTGGTATGAGTCGTAGAAAGAACTCGGATGGTGGGCTGTATTTGATCCTCCTGGTATTTTATTTAGTCAGGGATACTGGTTATGGGTACGGATTATATGATGTGGTTATGACTTGGTTGGATGAGTCGTATACTGGACAGTGTTTGATCCAAAGGTTGAGGATTGGATGTGAGTGGTGGATACCGATCATAGTGGAGGGTACAACTCGTATGAGTCAGCTGTATCCCTGTTATGGATTTTTAAGGGATTTAAGTGGGGATATTTTGGACATTTCCCTACTTACCCTAATTAGGACCCATGACTTCTAATACACTTAGGTGGCTATTTACCCTATTATTCTATTCATTAACACTTAGAAACTATTCCAAAACATCTGTTAATTCTCTCAAGAGCTTTTGGGGAAAGAAGGCTAGGGTTTCATCTTATGGATTGCTTTGGGGCTTGTCTTGGTGATTTCTTTCCATCAATTCTTTGGTATAAGGCATGATTTTACTCCCTCATTGTAATTTCAACTAAAGGCATGGTTTATATGATTGATTTCATGGTTTTACTATTTCATGATTATGGTTTTCAACTATTATTTGGGGGCTTTGATATTGAATGCTTGGTTATGGTTTCCTATGGTTTTAATTATGCTTTTATATGCATTAATGGCGATTTTGGACAATTGGATTGCATGGTAATGGTTTAATGGTCTTTGGAATTGGATTTGGTTATATTATGCCCTCAAGGTGTTTGATAAAATGCTTATAAAGATATGTTCTTTGCATTGACTTTTTTTAATGGAACTCTTTCATGTTTTAAATTGGACAAAGGATTTATGAATGGATTAAATGGTTTGAAAAACCTAAAACCTAAATGGTTATGCTTGTGGAGAACATAGGAGTCTCCCAAGTGGATTTAATATGCAAATTGGGAGGGCACCCAAGGCCTCCTTAATCGAAACGGTTTGGTTGTGGGTATTACTTTCAAGTAAGGGGTCGTATGACTATATCCCCAATATTGACCTTGGTTAATAAATGGTAAATGAATTTTTGAGGCATGATTTTTAATTAGGTGTTAATGGTGAGGTGTGTAGCTAAGCCATGGAAGCTGGCGGTCCCGGGGTGACCAAAATTGGAAACTTATATTTGCCGATATTAGTGGTCTTTATGACCATATGCGTGTATCACATTTTATATTGGGGGATGTACTAATCATCCCATAAGATATTCCCTAGTCGTGCAGCTACACGCACTGAGGCCCTTTCAGCAGGGGATGTTGAACCCATATGGCCCGTGGGTGGTTAGGATGGCAAAGTTACACAGCCCAGGTAAAGGTTTTAAGTGCATGATAAACATGGTTCCCTTTCCCGGAACTTATATATGTATGGTTGTATGCATTATGGATGGATTTACTTTGTTTTATGACTGGCATTATTTTACCCTTATCCTAAGATTCATGTTAGCGGTCACTCGCTAACCCCATCTGCTGGTAGTTGTACACCTACGCTATTAGGAACCAACCATTTTACTCCTTCTATTTAGCACGCGAATTTGGTATCAGCATTTGGACTAAAGTTGTTAGTGTAACACCCCGAGAGTACACCATAAGCTCAACACGGTGCTTACAGTACCGACGGACCACAATCTAACCTATGAGTTTATACCTACTGTGAGCACTGAGTAAAACTAATAACAAAAGGTCATACGCAAAATTTAACTGTAGAATGCTATAAGATTTTAAGTAATAAAACTGATAAAATCTGTAAACAAAACTGATAATACTGATAAAACATCTGACAATGACAACTAAAATCTGAGAACTAACTAACTATCTAAAATATCTGAAAGCCTCTAAACTGACTGAATAAGAATTGATGGGATAGGCCCCAACTAACTCCAACTAACTACTAAACTGACAGCGTGAAAATAAATATAGTTTATCCTCAAAATATGAGGACTCACCACTGTTACAGCTGATAATCTTGAGGTCTATACGTGATCCGAGAACTGAGCATCCGAACCTATGATATGATACATCATAGCGCAAGAAAATAGTATGTGATCAGTACTTTTAATGTACTGGTATGCTAAATGAGGTAGGTTGATATGCATTATTTCATGTGGATGAATAATAACTGACTGAATATATATAGCATGACATACTGAATGGAATGCATAGAAACTATAAGTGCTGAAGATGCATGACCAAGCATAAAACATGTTCTGAATATAATCTGAAATCTGAAATACTGAATACTGATAATTGAATAACTGATATTTGTATGCTATGGTCAAGTAAATCTGAAATTGAATCATTGGACTGATGACTAGATTGAGACTGTGGGAGCAATCATTTAACCAACATGCCCCAATGAGCAAGTTTGGGGTCCAACCTGTGACCCCAGTTGGAAGGGTATCAGTACTGTTCCACGGGTACTAACACTGGCTGTGTGGATGCTTTAATATGCTATCACAAAAGACTAAGGGTATCAAGCCTAAACTGACGGGTAAACCCTACGAGGTAGTCAATCCTAAACTAACGGGTGACTCCTCATATCCTACACTAGCTACATAGTTCTAGAGTACAGGGACTGCTACTAACGACTCTACCTATCTTATGGGGAAGTCGTCATCCCTGAACTCGCTCGATGCTAAATCCTACTCCCAACTGAACTGACTTAGAATACTGAATTGTTCTAAGTTTAAATGCTTTTGATGACTGACTGAACTGATAATGCTCATAACATATTCTGAACTGTTCTAAAGATACTAAGACTAAGTAAACAGCTAAGTTTTTGAGTATTCATAACCCCCAGGACTCGATAGCAATAATAGTAAAATAGTGCTAAACTTGGAGGACCTAATATGAAAGAATTTATCAAAAGTTCATTCTTGTAAGCATTTCATCAAACACTTGTAATGCGTAGTTTAAGCTAAGCATGGGAATAGTATAAAAACTTGGAGTAATAACATGATTTTAACATTAATAGTATTTATTCATGATAAGTGAACAACATTATTCAAATGCATAGGGTTTAATACCAACATCAATTTCTTGTAAACATTATAAAGAATCAAAATTCATGGAGGTTCATGGCAAAAATCAAACTTAAAAGTCATGGTAACTTGTAAAGATCACAATTTTGAATTTTGAATTGGATACTTGGACTCCATGGGTGAAAGGAACCCATCAATGAACACTTAACATACCTTGGCTTATAAATTTGTGAGGATTGATTGTGAATTCTTGAGATTTGATCTTGAATTTTGAAGGCTAGGATTTTTATTCTTGAAATAAGATTAGTTTAATTTGAGAGAATTGTGAAAGAATGAGCAAATAATGCTCTATTGGGACTTAAATCCCATGTTTGGACGGATTTGGGGCTTTGTAAAATGACCAAAAGGTCCCTGGAAAATTAAATAACGAACTAAAAATCCCAATTTTGCTCACCGGTGTGATGCGTTACAATTGCGTCGGGCCACTAAAAAAAGGACAATCCCCATTTTGTCCATTGGCACAATGCGGTACAATTGTGTTGCGTCTCTGGAAACGGACGACAGCAGACTGGAACTTTGGCATGACGCGATAGTAATTGTGGTACCTCACTGTAAATTGACAACTGCAAAAATTCCCCTTGGTACAACGTGGTGCTTACTGCGGTGACACATTGAAAAAGGATGAACGTGAAATTAGCCATCACCGCAATGTGACCTTATCGCGTTGTGCTACTGCCTTGCACTAAAAGGGACATAACTTCTCACTTGAGTATCGAATTTGGGAAAAATTGGTATCAAGAAAGATAATTCAATTTCCTACAACTTGGTGGGTCTTGATCTAGAAAATTCTGAGTAGAGCAAAAGATATTCTCGTTTGAAGTTGACTAAAGCAATATTCTTCTCAAAATTTCAATCGTAAGGATTATTTTGATTCGTCTAATAGCTGGAAGTTATCTGGGGCCTTAATATACATCAACTATCTCAAAAATCTACAAAAGAACCATGATGTACTATGCATGAACTTGAAACATGACACTAATATTGGCTTGGATTTTTGGGGTATTACAATTAGCTTCCATCCTTTTGGAAGGCATCATTTCATGTTATATATTTCTTTAGACATTTTTCTTTTATTTTGGATATTGGTTTTGTCCATGGTTGGGGGCATGTCCCAACCAGATTTGTTTACTTTTTTGGATAGAGGCCTTGTGGTACTTATGGGGTTGGTATGGGCGGTAATGGTATTGGTGTTGGCCTTTGCATTGGAATAAGCCGATGGGCTGACATCATTGGACGATATTGTTGGTTGTTCCATCATATTATATTTTGGGATTGATTTCCATATTATGTTTTGGTATTCCCTTGGTTTATGGTTTATGGTTTGGTATGGTATGATTGGGAGGTTGGTGCGGTACGGTTGGACTCATTTGGGTCGATCACGGTTGTCTCCTTATCCCAGAGTCTTAATGAGAACAATAATGCTATCTTGTTATATGTTTGAAATTCAGCCTATCTAAGGCTGGACATAGGTGGTTAGGTTGGGTAACAGAGGGCAGTCCCTGGTCCTGGTTGAAATTATGCCCATTACTATAAGGCCCGAGGTCCGATCGTGTTAGTGATCTCCCAAGAATACATACAAGAGGTGAGGAGGCAACAGTTTTAACTCAAGTTAAGGAGGTTCAATGATGGATGGCTTGGCGGATGGACTTTTACGATTCTACAAGTCAAGATCCAATTTAGTCAGGTTCTTGGAGTAAGATCCAAGACCTATCAATGAAGAAACTACCTCATCATACCCTTTAATTTCGTTACTCCCAAGGTTCTACAATGCACCCACTAAAGGGTTATTCACAAGATCCATATAAATTGTGTTCATCACTTCATCATCAATCACATCAATCATCGATATCACTTGTAAATCCAAAGGTTGCTTCATGGCCTTGCATACATTGAAAGAGACCTCCTTATTATTTACCCAAAATTTTATCTCACCATACTCGACATCTACGAATGCCTTTTCAGTGGATAAAAAAGGTCTACCAAGAAAAATAGGTACTTCATGATCAATCGCACAATCGAGAACAACTAAGTCGACTGGAAAGATAACTTGGTCGACATTCACCAACACATCATCTATCACTCTAATGGGTTTCTGGATTAAGCGATCGACCATCAATAGCCTCATAGATGTAGGTTTAAGAGTACCCAAACCCAACTTGCAAAACATGGCAAACGGCATCAAGTTGATACTCTCCCTATGGTGACACAATGCTTTGGAATATTTGAATATCCCTATGGTGAATAGGATGGTGAATGCACCCGGATCTTCTTTCATCAATGAAATTGTGCTTGGCATGATTACACTACAATTATGAGTCACCTCTATGGTTTCTCCCTCCATAACTCTCTTTTTAGAGACCAAGTCTTCCATGAATTTGGCATACCCCGGCATTTCTTGCAAAGATTCTTTTAATGGGATATTGATGGATAGGTTTCCAAATTTCTCAATAAACTTATTGAACTTGGCATTATCATCTCTCTTCATAAGCCTTTGTGGGAATCAGGAGAAAATTTGATTTGTGGCAATGAGGAAATTTAATGTTCATTCACTTTTGGGTCATCACCCTTAACCACTCTTATAAGCTCTTCTCTATCACTTTTCTCTTCCACAACCTTTGATGGTTAATCAATTTCATTGTTGGACGTAGGAGCCTTATCATTTGAACTATCCAACCGCTTTATTTTCACATTTGATTGCCCATCACTTATCTTATCATTGGGAATTTCACCAAGGATCGGCCCCTCCTAGTGACGATAGCCTCAATATATGCATTAGTATTTGCATTAATCACCACGTCTCTAGGTTTCCCTTTTTTGTCTAACATTGAGTTGTGTCATTATTTGGTCCACTTATGCCTCTAATTTCTTGATGGATATTGAGTGGGAAGTCATTGTTTGGTGTATCTAGAGATATCACTTCTCATTTCCCTTACCATCTTGCCGGTCCCTTCTCTCCCATTAAGATTCAAGCCAAAACATCCTTATTCATGTACCTTGCTTGATCGGTCCGACCTTGATTCCTACCTTGCCTTTATTAGGCAAGGAAGGAACCCCCAAAATAATTTTACAAATATCTTACTTCTTAATAAAGCTCATCCTTTTCCACACCCTTATCCCTCTTATATCCTTCGAACATATGACATTTACTTACCCCGAGACAAGCCCGTATCTTATGTCTAGTAAGAAGCTCATGTTGTGTCCTCACCTCATCATATTTGCATCTGTCTCTTCATCTTTTCTCCTTTTATCTTGGCCTAAAAAATATGCAGAGGGATCCCCCGTCGGACACCTCAACACCTCTCGTGTGCTAACCTCTAGATAGATTTGTCACTTAATTCAACATATTTGAGGCTACTCCATTAGGAAACTTTACAAGAGACCTCCCAAATGCATTGTCAACCACAGATCTATTTAATTGATCTAATGCCCAATAAAATATTTGGAAAATCATACTCTTCGTCACTTCATGGCTCGGGCATTACATGAGTTTGTCATTAAACCTTTGCCACACCTTATATAAAGGCTCACCACAAAGTTGATGAAAATTTTTTATTTCATCTCTTAGTTGTAGCATTCTAGACGAGGGAAATATCGATCAAAAAATGCCTCTATAAGTTTGACCCAAGATGTAATAGATCCGGCGGGTAGAAATCAACCACAAAACTGCTTCACCTGTTAAGGAAAATTAGAAAAGCCTTAACCGAATGTACTCTTGAGTGATATGAGCAATATCAAATGGAGCGCATACCTCAATGAAGTTTTTCGTGTGAAGGTTTTCATCTTCGTAAGGTTGGCCCCCGAATAAGCCTTACATTTGTAACATATGGAGCATTACACTCGTGATATAGAGTACCCTATTTCTCTCAGCCCGTGGGATGTGGATGGCACCATTACGCCCTATTTCATCAAGATAATCCATATCTCTTATATGCCCATAAAACGAGACATCATATCTCCCAAGTTGGCTCATTGAAATACGGGAGCTAATAAAGTAACATATTGAAGGTAAAAAAATAATAACTAAATTAAACAAGAACCAAGGTTAGCCCAAAGTTACTAACAACACAACACTAGTGAAAACTAAGCTTCACTCCCCAACAGCGATGCCATTTTTAATAACGTTCAACTTACATTATTATTTTGGGACAAGGCGGTCGTCCTCAATATAAACCCAACAAGAGTCAGGGTCGAATCCACAACTGTAACTAGTTTTGTATTTCCAGGTGTGTTGAGAGTTAACCCATAATGCAAACTTAAAGCAAAACATTAAATTAAATGGGGGTTTTGGAATTTGAACTATGTTGAACAAAATTACACCTATAACACTAATATGAAAGAAAACAATTGATGATTGAAACCAATTAAGAGAGGTCTTGGGGTTATGCCATCCTAGGGCTAATTCATGTATAGTTAATCAAGAGTCAGTACCAATTTTAGTTACTGAGTGTTGGGCAAGCTAGGTTTAGGGTCTTAATGTTAGACTTTCAATAAAATACTTGTCACCCATGTATTCTTTCGAATACCTCATGAGTGTGCCAAGTTTTCTCAACCCAATACCTCATTAGCATCCTTATTTCCAGGATGATGCTTATTAATTTAGAAATTTCACATAACATCTTTATTTCTAAGATAATGCTAAGAAAAAATCTAAAATCAATTAGTTGTTCACAATTACTCATCACCGACATCCCTCTTTCAAGAATGATGTCAGATCCAATCTAATTGGGGTTTTCACCCATAATTTTCAATGCAAGCATAGAGTAACAGCAAAATCCAACATCACTAACCATCAATTTAAATTAATAATCAACACCCCTACACATTAACACCCTGTTCAAGCATAACCCTGAGATAAGAATTTAGCTACTTATAGATTTAAAGAGAATAGTGTTACCCAAATTTGCATTCAAATCTTTCATTGAAAAGTAAATTAAGATAAACTCAAACTTCAGTTTGATCCTCAACTAAAATCCCAATTGGAATTAAGCATATAATTGTGTTCCTCTCTCTAGAACTCCAAAAATTTCATAAAGATAATCAACTTATGAAAGGGTTTTGGCCATTTGGGATTTTGGGAACCAGCTGGTGAATTTCTACCTTTTCATTTTAAGATATCCCGCTACATTACGATTGCACTATCTTGAACACATTTGCGACTCCCGTGATTGTGGTAGATACCTCACGATCATCGAGGTTTGATTTGGCATTGGATCGCGATCACGACCCTCAGGCCGTGATTATGGTACTTGAGGATCAATCCCTAGTCCTGATTTTCAGCTTGTGCAAGCACTTTGGTCTTTTCTTTCCAATTCAGCTTCTTTTAATCTGATTACCAACAAACATGCAAACCATGGGAATTAATGTATTTTAATAAAGAATTAGCCTTATATACACAATCATTTCAACATAGTGTTCTTAAATTTGGATATAAATTAATGACAAATTTGCCACTCATCAGTAACCTAGGAGTCATTCTGTAACGCCCCGAGTTTGTACCCCGGATGCCACACGATGATTACGACCCTGAAGGATAACAAGCTAACCCATGACTGGTACCTGCTGTGAGCACTAAATAACAATACTTAAATAATGCAGAAGTTAGGCTGAAATGCCATAAGGTCAATAATATGAATACTAATAAATATAGCAATTGATAATAATATTAGAAAACTGAATACTGTCTAAACTAGTCTGGTTTGAAAAACCTCTAACTGAACTGTCTGAATTTGGAGTTGATGGGACAATCCCCCAACTAAATATGACTAATAGAATAATAAATCTACTATAATATTGAAATAAATAATATGCTTGATGGATGATGACTCACTACTGAATCTGTTGCTGCTAACTAAATCTGACTAGGCACTGTCAGGAACCTGAGCATCTGAACCTATGATATGATACATCATAGCGCAAGAAAAGAGTATGCGATCAGTATGTGGAATGTACTGGTATGCTAAATGTGGTAAGGCTGAAATGTATGGGTTTATATGCATGAACAATAACTGACTGAGTGATATGAATATAATTGAATAATAGTACATGGATAACTGAAACTACTATAAATTTGAGTATGCAATATTGTGCATATACATATATATATATACTGAAATTGAGTTCTAAATTCCGATAACTGAGTAAATGATATCTAAGATTACTAATAACTGAATTACCAATAACTGGGTGACTGTTCCTAATAGACCTGATTCTATAGAACTGGATTGAGTTCTATACTGAGACTGAGACTGAAAGTGTGGGAGGTAATCATCTAACCGACATGCCCATATCTGAATGGATTGGGTTCCAACCTATAACTCTAGTTGGAAGGGTGTCAGTATCATGCCATGGGTACAGATACTGGCAGTGTGGATCCCACTAAAATATCATCTCGAAGGACTAAGGGTCACCCACAACTGGTAGGTTCCCTGATGAGAATGATATTACCCTCAATGGCAGGTAAACACCTTAGAAACCCTCAACTTGCAGGTTAATATCTCAAACTATGCTGGTTACGTAGTTTTGGAACACAAGGACTGCTACTAAAGATCACACCCTCGACTAATAGGTGAGCAACCATCCTTGGATTCTCTCGATGCTGAATCCTACTCTCAACTGAATGACACTGATTATTAGACTGATTGGACTAAGTTGAGTTTAACTGAGTTCTGTAACTGACTTAGTACTACTGTTGTGGCATTACTAGGACTATTCTGTAGCTACTATGATTCTAGGTATATATCTAGATTTTGGGTATTAAATACCCCCAGGACTCGATAGCATCAATAGTAAACATGACATAATCATGAAAACATTAGTTTCGTGTTCACAATGCATTCATTTAGACATTTTGTCAAACACTTCAGAGACATAAATTGTACATGAATGGGACCACATGATAACATGTAATGATTTCACTATTCAACTTATATAGGCAATCTATCAAACACTTGGGGAGCATGATTATCTCACATATAAATAAACACATATAATTATCATGGCCACAACATTCAACTTGTAAATTCAAGGATTAATCATAAGAATCACATATTTCATCACAGATGCTATCTTAATTTCATGATACTTGTAATTAATCATGGATTGGAACCCAAACAACATCATAATCATGAATACAATCTAATTCAAGCATGGCAATAACAAATTCTAAAACTTGTATTTTTACATAGGGTTCTTGGACTCCATAGGTGAAAGGAACCCATGAATGAACACCTAACATACCTGAGATATTTATTTCTTGAAGATTCTTGGAGGAATTCTTGAGAATTGCTCTTGATTCTTGAAGGCTAGAGTTTTGTTAATTGAGAGAGAATGATTTAATTTTGATAGGAATTGAGCAAATAAAGACTAATTAGGTTATTTAGGGCATTAATCTCGTGTTTAGGACTGACTAGGTTGGTGGAAAAGGACCAATTTACCCCTGGAAAGAATTAAATTTTTGTCACAGAAAATTCTAATTTTGGCCTTCACCACAATGCGGTGGCGTCGTAATGAGCCACTGGAAATTGGCTGGAACTGTTAAAAAATGGATCATTGTGAAATTGTATTTTTGCACGACATGGAGGTATCGCGGAGTCTCACTGAAAAATAACAATTGTGAAAATGGACATTGGCACGATGCATCATTATTGTAATGGCTCATTAGAAAATGACAAACGGGAACTGGAACATTGGCGCAATGCAAGATTATCGCGATGGAACATTGGAAATTGATGAATGCCAATTCAACCCTCACCATGACTCGGTGATGCCCACTTTGACACACTGTTTCACTAAAAATTCTATAACTTCTCCCCCGGGAAGCGGATTTGGGCAAAATTTATATCATTGGAAAGATGACTGAATTTCCTACACAATGGTAAGTCTTACACTGAAAAATTTTGAGTATTTTGAACATGTTTATATAGATATACTCGTGTACTAAGAGCTAAACTTAGCTAGGGAAATATGGGGTAATACAATCTCTCCCCCTTGGGAACATTCATCCTCGAATGATACTAATTAAGCTGAGAAATACTGATAGACCAAGTTTACATACTAAACATGCACAATTGAAGCATGAGTACATGGCCGAACTGATTCATGAATGTATGACTGTCATGAAGATGATATGCAATGGTAACTGATACTAAGATTTGTAATTGTAGTTGAACATGGAACTGAGTAAATCTAAGGAAGACTATTACCTCAAGCTGAGTCTGAGTTTGCAAAGAAGAGGTGAGAATACTTGGTCTGCATATCTGCTTCTACTTCCCAAGTAGCTCCCTCAACTGACTGGTTCCACCAAAGAACTTTGACCAAGGGAACTACTTTGTTCCTTACCCTACGAATTTGGCGATCGAGGATTTGGACTGGAACCTCTTTGAAAGAGAGATCATTCTGAATATCTACACCCTCTAAGGTGACTACAACTATTAGGTCACCAATGCATTTCTTTAGCAAGGAGACATGGAATACTGGGTGCACTGAAGCTATGTCTGAAGGCAAATCATGCTCATAAGCTAACTTTTCGAAGCGGTTGAGAATTCTGTAAAGACAGACATATCGGGGACTAAGCTTCCCCTTCTTTCCAAACCTATTCACTCATTTCATGGAAGAGATTTTCAAATACACAAAATTGCCAATCTCAAACTCAAGATCTTTTCTCCTCACACATACATACGATTTCTGTCGGCTCTGGGCTACCCTAAACCTTTATCTGATCAACTAAACTTTTTTAAGGCATCAAACACCATATCAGGCCCTAATATTGCAGCCTCACCTACCTCGAACCAACTAATTGGGGATCTACATCTCCTATAATAAATATCCTCAAATGGAGACATCTGAATACTAGAATGATAACTATTATTATATGCTAATTCGATCGAAGGCAAGTAGTCATCTCAACTACCTTTAAAATCAACAACGCATGCTCTTAACATATCTTCTAGAGTCTGAATGGTCCTTTTTGCTTGACTATCTATCTGGGGTGGAAGGTTGTACTGAGGTGAATTTAGGTACCAAGACCCTTTTGAAAAGCTTTCCATAAGTAAGAGGTAAACTTGGTACCTCTATCTGAAATAATAGATACTGGGACCCCGTGCAACCTAACCAACTCTCTGATATAGGGCTTGGCATATTACTCGACTGAATAGGAAGTTTGAACCGGCAAAAAATAAGCAGATTTGGTCATCCTGTCTACAATAACCCAAATCAAATCATGCTGATAAGGAGTAAGAGGCAAACCCCTCACAAAGTCCATGTTCACTTCTTCCCATTTCCATATGGGAATACTAAACTCCATCATGGACCCACTAGGATTCTGATGCTCAATCTTAAACTGCTGACACGTAGAGAACTTAGCTACAAACTCTGTGATATCCCTCTTCATCCCACTCGACCAATAGATCTCCCACAAATTATGGTACATCTTAGTAGCCCGTGGATGAATTGAGTAGCACGCACAATGCGCATTAGCAAGAATTCATTATCTTAAGTCATCTACACCTGGTACACATAGCCGACCCTGGCAACGCAACATACCATTACCCCCTTGGGGAAAAGGCTCTACTTTCTGATCTCTGACTGACTCTTTCAACTTAACTAGACTGGGATCTCTGTCCTTCTTTTCCTTTACTTAGGAAACCAGAGATGATTCTAAATTATGTTGCACCCACACACTACCTTCTTCTAAATCGACCAAGCGGACACCTAGTCGGGCAAGCTGATGAACTTGCTGAACTGATGAACTTCCTGAACTAACTTCTTCTTACCATCCTCAACATGACCAACACTACCCATAGACAACCTACTGAGAGAATGTGCCACTACATTGACCTTACTCGAATGATATAGAACACTTATATCATAATCTTTCAACAACTCTAACCACCTTCTCTAATGCAAATTCAGATCTTTTTGCGAGAGCACATACTGCAATCTTTTGCAATCTGTGAACACATCTACATGCACCCCATACAAGTAATGCCTCTAAATTATTAAGGCAAACACAACAGCTATTAATTTAAGATCATGGGTAGGGTAATTCTTCTCATAGGGATTAATTTGTCTAGAAGCATAGGCTATGACCTTACCTCTCTACATTAGTACACAACCCAAACCTACTCTGGATGCATCACAGTACACAGCAAACCCATCTGAACCATCTAGTAACGTCAAAATTGGGGATGAAGTGAGTCAATCTTCAACTCCTAAAAACACTTCTCATAAGAATCTGACCACTAAAACTTAGCTTTCTTCTGAGTCAATTTGGTCACGAGGGATGTAATAGATGAATACCCTTCAACAAACCAATAGTAATAGCCAGATAAACCTAAGAAACTCTTGATATTTGATAGAGAAATGGGTTTAGGCAAGTTTCTCACTGCCTTGGTCTTTTGAGGATCAACTCTAATGCTATCACCGAAAACTGTATGACCAAGAAATGCTACTGACCTTAGCCAAAATTTGCACTTGGCGAATAATTAATGGGCTCTAAGAGTCTGAAGTACAATTCTGAGGTGATCTGCGTGATCATTCTCGCTACGAGATAGACAAGAATGTCATTGATGAAGACTATAATAAACATGTCCAAGTACTGTTTTAACACGTGATTCATTAAGTACATGAAAGTTGTTGGGGCATTTGTGACACCAATGACATGATAAAAACTCGAAGTGACCATACCATGTTTGGAAAGCTATTTTGGGGAAGTTACATTCTCTGACTCTGAGCTGATGATAATCGAATCTAAGGTTTATCTTAGAAAAATAACTGGCACCCTGAAGTTGGTCGAACAAGGCATCGATTCTGGGAAATGGGTATTTGTTCTTGACCGTGACTTTGTTCAACTAGCGGTAGTCTATAAATATTCTGGGTGAACTATCTTTCTTATGCATGAATAAAATTGGTGCACCACATGGGAAAATATTGGGTCTGATGAACCCCTTGTCTAAAAGTCCTTTAACTAATCTTTTAAATCTTTGAGTGCTACTGGTGCCATTCTCTATGGAGGAATAGATATGGGTTGAGTATCTGGAAAAGGTCTATTCTAAAGTCCATTTCCCTTTCGGGGGGAACTCCAAAAAGATCTTCAGATAACACATATGAGAATTCATTTACTACTGGAACTGAATCAAGACTAGGAGTCTCTGAACTAGAGTCCTTGACTCGCACAAGATGATAAATGCATCCCTTGGATATCATTTTTCTCGCTCTAAGGTATGAAATCAACTGACCCTTAAGCGTTGTAGTGTTACTCCTCTATTCAAGGACTGGTTCATTTGGAAACTAAAAATGAACAATTCTATTTCTACAGTCAACTGATGCATAGCATGAATGGAACTAATCCATGCCGAGAATGAAGTCAAAATTCATTATCTCTAACTCTACTAAGTCTTCTAAAGTGACTTTCTAAAATATCATAACCAGATAGTTCTTGTATACCTGCAGGGATATGATAGACTGACCCACTAAGATAGAGACTGAGAAGGTTCTATTAAAACTTCTGGTTTGACCTTAAAGTTGATTGCTATGTTAGGAGTTACAAAAGACAGAGAAGCTCCTGGATCTAATAAGGCATAAACATGTAAATGGAAGATCAGTAACATACCAGTGAACACATCTGGAGAACTTTCTTGATCTTATCTGGACTGAAGTGCATAAAGCCTATTTGAGTGTGACCCATTAGTGGTACTAGATGTGGCACCCTGCTGATTCAGGCGACCGGACTAAGCTGAAAGACGATTGTACTGACCCTATGAACCTGACTAAGGAAAATCTCTGATTCTATGGCCTAGCTTACCATACCCGAAACAAACATCACTGCCAGCCCTGCAGACACCCTGATAGTTTTTGCCTCAATTCTAACAAAGGGGATTTGTACGAGTACTGCTAATACTACCCTAAGATTTAGAGCCTGGCGCCCTGTCTTTGTTACCATTTCTGAACTCAGGTACTGGAGTGAGCACTGGCTGAGGACGAATTTGGAATTGAATATTTTAAGAGAAATTGGGAATGGTTACCACCTTCTGACTTAGGCTGAGTAAAATTAAAGCTACCTATTCTAGCTCTCTTTTTTTCCCTCTCTCTCTCCTTATTCTTAGCCTCTTCTTTCTATTGAGCATGGACCATTAGCCTGGATATGTCTTTCTCCTTAATTAACATCACAATTCTGCACTCCTTAACCACACTCTCTGACACCCCAGACACGAACTTGCTTATTTTGGACCTATTGTCTACTACTACATGGGGATCATACCTAGCTAACTGAGTAAACTTAAGGGAATACTCTTTCACACTCATGTTTCCTTGCCTGAGATTGATGAACTCTAACACCTTGGCTTCCCTCAACTCTAAGGGAAAAAATCTATCTAGAAAAGTAGTAGCACGTATGAGCTACATCTTGTAGCTGATAGGCAGCTAAATCAACAATCTTACTGGAAGTCACTCCCATAATATTTGTGACTTTCTGTACATGATTGAGGAACTCTTATGGATCCTCTTCAGACTTAGATCAAAAATAGAGGGGAGGATTTATTTTGGTAAAGTCCCGAATCCTGGCTACAGCAGTATTATCCACTGAGTTGGCCTGAACAGTAGCTGGCCTTTTATTCTAGGCTGCTACAGAATGGGTAAGAGTGGTGAACGCAGCTCTAAATTCTGCATAAGAGACATGCTCGTCCAGGTGATCTGCCTGAATGGGCGGAGCTGCTGGCTAGTTTCCAGTTCTTCTTCTATTGGCCTTTTGGGGAGGCATGTTATGCAGATAGAAGAAATAAATGAATTATACTGAGAGTTTAACTTGATCTCATGCTTACTCGCACGACATGAATACTAAAAGAAGGGAAACTTTTCCTAAAAATGCCTCATAGCCTCTTGTCCATAAGTGTGGCACGCTACACACCCATGCACAAGACTCTACTTGATGCAGCTTTCAGATTCCCTAGGACTCTGTTAAACCTTAGGCTTTGATACCAAGTTTTTAATGCCCCGCGTTTGCACCCTGGATGCCACACGGTGCTTACAACCCTGAAAGACCTCAAGCTAACCCATGACTGGTACCTGTTGTGAGCACTAAATAATAATACTGAAATAATGTAGAAGTTAGGTTAAAATACCATAAAGTTCATAATCTGAATACTGATAAATATAGCAACTGATAGTAATATCTGAAAATGGAATACTGTTTGAACTAATCTAGTCTGAAAAGCCTCTAACTGAACTGTCTGAATGTGGAGTTGATGGGACAAGCCCCCAACTAACTCTGACTTATAGAATAATGAATCTACTATAATACTGAAATAAATAATATCCTCGATCGATAAGGACTCACTACTGAATCTGTTGTTGCAAACTAAATCTGACTAGGCGAAGTCAGGAACCTGAGCGTCCGAACCTATGATATGATACATCATAGCGCAATAAAATAGTATGATCAGTACGTGGAATATACTGGTATGCTAGATGAGGTAAGGCTGAAATGCATGGGTTCATATAAATGAACAATAACTGAATGAGTTATATGAATATAAGAGAATAAGAGTACATAGATAACTGAAACTACTGTAAATACTGAGTATGCGGTACTGTGCATATACATATATATATACTAAAACTGAGTTTTGAGTTCTAATAACTAGGTAACTGATATCTGAGATTACTGAAAACTGAATTACTGATAACAGGGGTGACTGTTTCTAACAGGCCTGATTTTATAGAATTGGACTGAGTTCTATACTGAGACTGAGACTAAAACTGTGGGAGGTAATCATCTAACCCATATGCCCCTATCTGAATGGATTGGGGTCCAACCTGTAACCCTAATTAAAAGGTTGTCAATAACATGCTCGAGTACAGAAAATGGTTGTGTAGATCCACTGAAATATCATCCCAAAGAACTAATGGTCACCCTCTACTTGCAGGTTCCCTAATGAGAATGGTATTACCGTCAACTGGTAGGTAAACACCTTATTGACCCTCAACTGGCATGTTAATATCTCAAACTACATAGGCTATGAAGTTTTAGAATGCAGGAACTGTCACTAAGGATCACACCCTCTGCTGACAGGTGAGCCCCCATCCTTGGATTTGCTCGGTGCTGAATCTTACTTCCAACTGACTGACAGTGATTATTAGACTGATTAGACTAAGCTAAGTTTAACTAAGTTTTGTAACTGACTGAGTACTACTGTTGTAGCATTACTGATACTATTCTGTATCTGCTATAATTCTAGATATACAGCTATATTTTGGGTATTAATACCCCCAGGACTCGATAGCATCAATAGTAAACATGGCACAATCATGAAAACTTAACATTAGTTTCTTGTTCACAATACATTCATTTAGACATTTTTTCAAACACTTGAGAGACATGAATTGTACATGAATGGGACCACATAATAACATGTCATGATTTCACTATTCAACTTACATAGGCATTTTATCAAACACTTGGGGAGCATGATTATCTCACATAGAAATAAACACATATAATTATCATGGCCACAATATTCAACTTGTAAATTCAAGGATTAATCATGAGAATCATATATTTCATCACACATGCTATCTTAATTTCATGATACTTGTAATTAATCATGGATTGGAACCCAAACAACGTCATAATCATGAATACAATCTAATTCAATTATGGAAATCACAAATCCATAAACTTGTATTTTTAAATAGGGTTCTTGGACTCCATAGGTGAAAGGAACCCATGAATGAACACCTAACATACCTAAGAAATTCCCTTCTTAAAGATTATTGGAGGAATTCTTGAGAATTGGTCTTGATTCTTGAAGGCTAGGGTTTTGATAATTGAGAGAGAATGATTTAATTTTGAGAGGAATTAAGCTAATAAAGACTAATTAGGTTATTTAGGGCAATAATCCCGTGTTTAGGAATGACTAGGGTTGTGGAAAAAGACCAATTTACCCCTTGAAAGAATTAAATTTTCATTACTGAAAATCCCTATTTTGGCCTTCACCTCAACGCAGTTGAAATACAATGAGCCACTGGAAATCGGCTGGAACTATTAAGAAATGGACCATTATGAAATTGGCTTTTGGCGCGACGCGGAGGTGTCGTGGAGCCTCACTAGAAAATGACAATTGCAAAAGTGGACATTGGCGCGACGCGCCGTTATCGCAATGGCTCACTAGAAAATGTCAAACGGGAACTAGAACATTGGAGTGATACGGGTTATCGCGATGGCACACTTGAAATTGACAGATGCCAATTCGACCCTTATCGTGATGCGGTAATGCGCACTTTAACACACTGTATCACTAAAAGTGATATAATTTCTCACTCGGGTATCAGATTTGGGCGAAATTTATATCATTGGAAAGCTGACTGAATTTTCTACATAATGGAAAGTCTTACATTGAAAAATTCTGAGTATTTTGAAAATTTTTATATAGATACGCTGGTGTACTAAGAGCTAAACTAAGCTAGGGAAATACAGGGTATTACACATTCATTAAGGCATTTACCACTTGGTATCGTCATACCAAAATGCTTGCAAGCTAATATATTTATGCCAAAACAATCCACATAATCAAATTGGACTCCCAATTTCCATTTAAAATCCAAAACCGAGGCCATCCAAAACCATATGCATATCCATTTATCTTTGAATGCAATGCAATGGATTCAAAACAAGTTAAACCATGCAATTATTCATATTCAAAACTAAGACTATAAAGTAGGTTGAGGTTAATGCCAATTCCAAGTCAAAATTTATCCAATTTAGGGACACCCATTCCAATTGTTTAAACAATTAACCAATTCATTCCCAAAAACATTAATTTAAAGCATGAACAATCAGTTTAAAATATCTAATAAGTAATTCAATCAGTAACAATGAAAACCCCTCAACCCAATTTCAAAACCCATAATTCAAATCACATGAAAATACATTCAATTAATGCTACAATGTAAAATTCAAGTTTAGGAAAGAGAAACATGCCTGAAATGCACAAGAAATTGAAGTCAATTTGAAGTTTGGAGCTCGGATGATGAATTCTCTATAAAACCCTTGAATGTTCTTGGGTTTTCAGTTTAAGAGAGAAAGAATAATTTGATCTTTGAAAAATGAAAGGAATGGAGTTATTTTATGTTATAAGATTGTACAAGGGTAAAAAAAACAAAAGTCCCTCAACCCAAGTGAAAAAAAAAACTAGATGAAATTAAAACACTGGGGTCCAAAAATAACCCCCGAACCTCTTTCAAAAAATTTGAAACTTTCCCCAAATACCCTTTTAACATCCCTAAACATAATTTAAGTCAAAAATTGACATTACGCAAGTAGAGGGGTCAAAAATAAAGTGATTGAAATTTTATAGGGTCTTACATTGTGGAAGCCTTCTTGAATCTCCTTTCAAGTATATGAATTGAAATACAACACTAACATCAAAAATACATACACAAATGAGAGTAGTCCAAAGTTGTTTCTCCCTTTTTTTGGACATAGCCAACTTGATCACTCATTTCTTCTCATTTGTCTTCATCATCTTCAAATCATTCTCAAAATTATTTAGTTTAAACTCTATTTTGTTCATGTCTATTTTGCTCTTCATAGATTTAGTTTTCCTAGTAGTCTTGCCATCAACTAGTTTTTGTTCATAAATTTCATATTTTTAAGAAGATTCAACTCTTTCCTCAAGCTCCCCAATTCTTCCCAACAGTTTAGGAATAACAAATTTGGGCCTTGATTCAATATAGTCATCCTTCCAAAGACACAAGTCCCATTATCTAGCATTCAAAAATAAAATTAATTAAATTCATATACACTATTCAAGCTCAATGTTTGAATAAAAATTAACTTACCCCATAGTAAAGACAACTCCAATATCTTCTACCCGAATTTCTTGAGGTCCATGAAGTCCTCACAGCAAAAGATGTCCATGTTTTCATCAAACCTCTTCCAACTCATTATCTTCTTCTTGCTTATAAAGTCTACTCAAGTTTATCTTAGCCATTAAAGCACCTTGATTAAGGAAAATAATACGACTGCTCAATCATGAAAAAATTAATCCAAATTCGAAGAAAAACTTAAGGGAAGAAATAATTATCAAAATATATAAAATATAAAAAAAAAGAACTATACTTTATCAGAATATAGTAAGAAATAAAATGATTAAAAGAATTTAGTTACCAATTCTTCGAAGAAATGAACATGAATTTTGATTTTTGATGACCAATTTGGGAATTAGGGTTCTTGAGTTTGGGAACCAAATTAGCTTAAATAGTGTTTATTGGTCAATATATTAGTTGGGGACTTCAGTTTAATAATTTTTAAGGTTTTACTATTTATTTTTAAGTATAAACGTATTGGACGCGCTTCTTGATATGGAACAAACAAGGGAACACGAAATCACACCCCAAAATAGTCCACAAATCACAACAAATCGTGGACCAAATGGGGACCTCTCTTAGATTCACTATCTAGACCAAGAAAGAAGAGGATACAAGGTGTTAATACACCAAAACAGCCAGACAACAACAAGTTTAGCAACACAAGATGAAGCTCCAAAATATTACAATAGCAACAAGAACAAACGGGTTACATTAACAACACATGAAGCCGAAACTATAATAAGATACAAGATAGGTAATTACACAAGTGTTGATGTAGTATTAACAACCTTAGAGCATATTCCACTCTTGGACCTTTAAAACTTCACACAACAAACACCTAACTCTTACAATTGACACAAGAGAGGCGTCCACCACCCAAGCACCAACGTATCAAGCAAAATGCAACGCACTAGAGAATCCACCCTTATGTTATGCCCTAGTTTCAATTGGACTCTCTCTCACTCTAAGAGAAGTATTCTTCAATAATAATGATCAACTAAATAAATAAACCATACAATGTTCTATTTATACTACATTACAATAATAAAAAAATGACATAAGGGCCCTTTAGTGACTAGTCTTCAAGAATACTCAAAAGTGTCATGATCATGATCATACTTGTATCATCCTCTCCAGCTTGAGAGGAATTTGCCCACAAATTCATAACCTCGCCTCTTTTACAAAGGCACTTCACAATCTCTTTCACACGGCCACACATCTTCTACATCTTCCTCTCCTTGCATTTTAACCTCTTTTTGCTCTCCATCTTGAGGCTTGCCATCAACCTTAGCCGATTTAATTACTACTTATTCCCCAAGATAGTACAATTTTCCCTCTCTTAGGATCACGTTCCTCTGATTTGGGCATTCACTAGACTTGTGCCCCCACCCTTGGCATTTGAAGCATTGAAATCCCTTGGGATTGGAAGTAGATTTCAATTTACCTTCATACCTTGGAGGATATTTTTGGACAACCTTGGTGGCCTCGGGTTGGGTAGCCATAAATGAGTTATCTTTGAGCTCCCTCTAAACCTCTAAAGCCGCATGGAAGATGCCATCTATGGTGTTGAATTTGTGAAAAGTCATGCGAGTGGATATGTCCTTGTTTAACCCAATCTTAAAGCACACAATGTCATGACTTACTTGCTCACCTCGGTGGTCAAGTTTCAACATCAATTGTTAAAATTCATCGTAGTAAGCAATGACACTCTTGTTTCCTTGCCTCAAATTGTATAATTTAGCAAGGACCTCATGCCTATAAGTCTCGGGAAAGTACCTTTGTCGTATAAGGTTCTTCAATCTAAACCAAGGAGGAGGTTTTCCCCCAATTATCTCATTTCCAAACTGTTTAACATACTCCCACCATGTATTAGCATACCCTTCAAAGTAAGCTATAGCATAACAACTTTTTTTTCTTTGGTGAGATCATTAAGTTGGAAGATCTTGTCATAAGATGACTCCCATGCAAGGTAGGCTTCGGGATCACTCTAACCTTTGAAAATAGGAAGGCTCACTTTGATGGAATTAAGACCAACATCTCGGTTTGGGTGGCCATCTCTCACCTCTCGCCCTAACTCCTAATGTCTAAACCTCATTCTTTCTTACCTCAAGTAAACATCATCATACGGCCCATAACCATCATGTTGTCTTCCCCTACCATAGCTCTCAACATGGATGGGTCTATTTGGGTTAAGTGGAGCTTGTAGTGGCGGGATTGGATTTGGATAGAAGGTCTTTAGTCAAGTGGAGTTTGGATGGGAGGGTTCAGGTTTGGTGATGGTATTTGGGTTCCAATCCCTTCTTGTTGGACTTGGTGGAGTGGAGGATGGCTTGGTCTATCTTATTCTCGGCTTCGGGAGTAAAGATTGGTTTGATTTATGGCAATTGGTGTATATTGCATTTGGTGCAAGGTCTCAGGAGTATTAGTTGGGGAAATGTTTTGAGGGGTAGAAGGTCGACTCCTTTGGCTTTCCACACGTGCTAATATCCCACTCATTGATGCCACATCCATATCTAATTTCTCAAGACCCACATTCAACCTAGCCACATCTCAGGACATAGTTTCAAGGCAAGCCAAAATGAGATTGATGACATTATTATCCATTGTTTGAGCATGTGAAGCCTCGGGTTCTATTGTGGTGGTATCGAAAATAACCCTTCAAGTTACGGTCCAATCAAGATACCAAATCAGTCTGTAACGTCACACACAACAATACAATGCAAAACCTACAACACTAAACACACGTTATTTCAAAACAACCTCCCACAATGAGATCCCACCTTCAAGTTTCTTCAAACTCAAGCTCAACATTGGTGGATGGGTCAAATAACCTCCAATTTAGCTCAAATTCGAACCCTATACTCCTATAGTGTTAGAAAACACAAATCTAACACTAAAAACACAAGAAAAGCGCAAAATCAAAAACTCAAAATTTGACCTAGGGTCAAAAACGGGTTTAATATATTTTTGGGGGATTTTTGATTTTAACACTTCTTTTTTTGTTGGGATTTTCAATTTTTATACTCTGATAGTGTTAGGGAACAAGATCTAACACTAGAAACACACAAAAATCAACTTTTTTGAAAGACCCTAAAAACGTGAACTGTGACTTTTTTTTTCAAGATAACAATCCTAAGATTGATTTTGTTGGAACAAAATCAAACCTTGCTCTGATACCAAATGATACGGAACAAACAAGGGAACACGAAATCACACCCCAAAACAATCCATAAATCACAACAAATCATGGACCAAATGGGGACCTCTCTCAGATTCACTATCTAGAACAAGAAAGAAGAGAATACAAAGAGTTAATACACCAAAACATCCAGCCAACAACAAGTTTAGCAACACAAGATGAAGCTCCACAATATTACAATAGCAACAAGAACAAACGGGTTGCATTAACAACACAAGAAGCCGAAACTAAAACAAGATACAAGATAGGTAGTTAGACAAGTGTTGATGTAGTCTTAACAACCCAAGATCATATTCCACTCTTGGACCTTTAAAACTTCACACAACAAACACCTAACTCTTACAATTGACATAAGAGAGGCGTCCACCACCCAAGCATCAACGTATCAAGCAAAATGCAACACACAAAATAATCCACCCTTAAGTTATGCCCTAGTTTCAATTGGACTCTCTCTCACTCTAAGAGAAGTATTCTTCAATAATAATGATCAACTAAAGAAATAAACCCTACAATGTTCTATTTATACTACATTAAAATAAAAGACAAAATGACAAAAGGGCCCTTTAGTGACTAGTTTTCAAAAATACTCAAAAGTGTCATGATCATGATCATACTTGTATCACTTCTTATGAGTGTAAGAAATACGCCTACAAAAGTGTTTCGTGGGGAGTAAATAAATTCACTTTTATATAGTATAGATGTGTAATAGGTTACATCAATAGTTTAAGTGTGTCTTTAATTTTTCGTGTACAGTTTAGGTGAAAATAATGACTTTTTTCTTACTTATTTTGTAGATTTAATAGAGGTGGAGGATTTGGAGAGGGAGGGGGGAATTGAGGGTGGTGATGGGGGACAACTAAACATAGCATTTTTAATATTATCCGCGCATCACATGGATATGTATACTAGTTAATTAATATAAAAAAAAGTTCAGGGTATGCAGGCCAAAATACATAATTGACTATGAGTCTAAATGTAGATTTTTCAAATAATTAAAATAAAATCTACATATTTAAAAATTGCACAAAATATTACAAATCAACATAGTTTGTGATAACTTATCCCTAATACAAGATCAATTACACAATATAATCCCAAGACCTGATGGTATCAGTACAAGAACATCTACATAATAAGATTTCAAAGTGAAGTACAAAGGAATACACTGAGATAACTTATCTCTAAATACAACTAGAGACTAGTCTAGTACATAAGAGAGAGAAAAGTAATAATTCAGATGTCAAGAGATCACTCTAAGTCTCTGAACCATAGCTTCTTTGCACGACACACACATCAATGGCGATAACCCGTACTATGACGCTGCAAAAGTATAGTATAAGTACCAAACACGTGGTACTCAGTAGGAAATCGCGGACTGATCTCAAAAGATAATGCAAATATATATAACATATAAGCAGAATGAAAACTACACTCAGATGTCCAGTAACCATATAAGACAGTCAATAAGATAACAAGGATAAACTATCATATTCATGTCCAAAAGACTAATATTTTAAGGCTAAGGAAGTAGTAAGAATACACTATCCTATTCCATCCATACTTAGGAATCTCAATACTATGTCGTATATCACTAGCCAATACACAAAGTAAAGGCAGAAGGAAGATATACATAAGTATACAAAGACAAGGAATGAATATACAATCTGAATCAATGAAAGGAAGGGATATATGATAATACCATAGCTACATATAGCTCGGTATGCATATATATAGAGAGAGAGATATGTAGATATAGATGTAGATATAGATATAGATATAGATATAGATATAGATATAGATATAGATATAGATATAGATATAGATATAGATATAGATATAGATATAGATATAGATATAGATATAGATATAGATATAGATATAGATATAGATATAGATATAGATATTGATATAGATATGGATATGGATATGGATATGGATATGGATATGGATATGGATATGGATATGGATATGGATATGGATATGGATATGGATATGGATATGGATATGGATATGGATATAGATATGGATATAGATATAGATATGGATATAGATATAGATATGGATATAGATATAGATATAGATATAGATATAGATATAGATATAGATATAGATATAGATATAGATATAGATATAGATATAGATATAGATATAGATATAGATATAGATATAGATATAGATATAGATATAGATATAGATATAGATATAGATATAGATATAGATATAGACATGGATATAGATATAGATATGGATATAGATATAGACATAGATATAGATATAGATATAGATATAGATATAGATATAGATATAGATATAGATATAGACATGGATATAGATATAGATATAGATATAGATATAGATATAGATATAGACATAGATATAGATGTAGATATAGATATATAAGTATACAAGTATATAACTAAAGTATACTCGAAGTACTGCCTAGGTCATCAGACTAGTTATTTAAGACCTCTAATCATAGTAGGAGCTAGTTCTAGAGTACTTAGGGTTCTAATCCATTTATGAAGTCATCAGATGGTCATGCACAATAATATAATAATAAGATAAAGAGGTCAGAATCATACCCCAAGCTCGATATCAAATAAATAACCAATCTGTCATAAACTAACCATAATAATGATCATAACAATGATAATAACAATGTCAATAACAATGTGAGTAACCAGCAATTTTGGATAAGCAAAGATCTAGCCGAGCCTATGCGTACCCCCATCGCCCTAGGCTCGAAAGGTTCAATCAGCATACAACAACATAAAACATAGTCATCACCTATATCTATGCAACCCTTCCATACGAGCTGATAGATATTGGCACATACTGGTGATAGGCGATACGCATGCAAGTATGAATGCAGCAGAATCCATAATATCATAATACTAACATCATAACGATTATTTTCATAACCATTCTCTGGCCATGTCGACCATATATATATATATATATATATATATATATATATAGAGAGAGAGAGAGAGATCATATATAGGGCTAGTTGGACTCGAACTAGTATATATATACATAGACGCATCAATATAATCATCCATCGGCTTTGTCGGGTATATATATCATCATCATAATATCCTTCGTCCTTGTCGGGTATCATCACATCATCATAATATCCTCTGTCCTTGTCGAGTTTCATTATATTATCATAATATTCTCTGACCTTGCCGAACATGATCATATCATTATAATATCCTTTGATCTTTTTGAATATCATTATATCATCATAATATCCAAATTAATGTCAATAATAGAGAGCAATTCCCACAAGGGCTAAAGTAAGGTGCAAGCCCCACGAGGGAAAAAGTAAAGAACAAGACCCACGAGGGCTAAAGTAAATAAACATAGACAGAGAAAAAATGTGAAGTATACTTCCATAATTCATCGCTCATCATCAATATCACATTATCAATAAGAATTCATACATAACATGAATATTATAAATTTCATCGGGTTTTACCCGAAATTTATATTATCAATCCAACGTCGTCCTCCGTCCTATACAGGAGAGATGTGTATCTGGATATGATAGGCACATCGGCTTAAGCCCTGGCTAAAAGAGTGTAAATCCATAAGTTTGTTTCCCAGAGTGAACTTTGAGACTAAATCATTATAAAAATATAGAAATGGTCGAATCTCTCACGATAGGAGTAATCAGTAATAACAAATCATAGATCGGAATCTATCTTGGTCAAGTCTTTAAAACATCATTATTAATCTTTTTTACATATAAGTTATTTATTAAAACAAGCATTTATTATTATTAAGAAATCCATATTTAAGGTAGAAAGTGGGCTTTAACCCTTAGTTAGTGACAATAATAATAAGATTATAATCTAATTGGAATCGTATTAATCATCGATGCAACGATCATAAATATACTGAATCTATGCATTCCATCACCATTATTCATACAATGAAACCACAAGAATTAATATATATATATATATATACATATAAGCTACAATCACATCCTTTACAAGGATAAACACTTCACGGATGGTTAACGCATATCATAACATGGCCTTGGGCCCAATAATATGTTCGAAATAATTACAACACCATAATCATGGCCTTCGGCCCAAAAACATATCTATAACTCATATCAATAATCATATTCTTACATCATTTCATATTTATAAGACATAGCATATCTAGGAGGCATATCATCTCCATAAACCATAAGGCATACCTATATTCATCTTACATATAGGTAGTATCTCGCATCTAGAAGGCATAATATATCAATTAGTGACTCATATCTAGGAGGCATAATGCACTCAAAACTATGAGAAATATCACAACTATAAGATATTTCATATCTATAGATCATATATCATAACTATGAGGAATATCAACTCTATAGGCCAAATATCATGTCTAAGAGAAAATAACATCTTTAAAGGCAGTTAATAATAATCCAGGGAAAGTCATCACAATTTACCAAGACACAAAGTAAGCTTTTTCTAAAGGCTCAATATCTCAATTATGCCTAACATCCGCAACTAAGTCCACAAGGGCTAACACAAGTCTTAGCCTAAGGTAGGCCGAACGAACCCACTTCTAATCCTCAATTTTCATATTCAAGCAATTTATACACAAAACTAAGCTAAGGTATCTAATTTAACTTCTAGATGTCAAGTAAGCCATAACCAATCCTAAGATTGGAATTTTGTGTACAAACAAGGACATTTAAGTCAACTCCACCTAAATTATGGTTTCAAGATCACAAAAATATCCTCACTAAGATTAGTCACACTAATCATAATTCCAAAACTAAATCACGTTCCACAACTAACATCATATCAAATCCACTATATGAATAAGTTCAATCTAGGGAGAAGTAAATACGATTCAAAAAGGGTATTAAGCATTTCAACTTATAGGTCAAAACCCCATCTAATCCCCAAAATTCAATATTCAATACTAAGTCATTCTACCCATAATCAAACTTAACAATTACATTTACACGCATTATATAACATGCATCATCTTACGTAGAAGAGTAGACAGACGCCTACCTCAAAGTTGAACCATAAATCCTTACATCATTCACCAAATGCTCATCTTTATTTAACAATCCAAAAATGCCATCAAACTATCAAAATCATAATCTACTCATCAATACAAGAATAATGATACCCATATTGCACTATTGTGCTTCAGGTCCAAAAACGATACCAAAAACCCCAAGTGGATCCCACTTATGGAAATCATATTTTCAAGGTCAACCAAACATTTATAAATGATCAAGGAATAATAACCCTCAAGAAATGGGTAAAACCCAAGCAAACATTGGGCTAAAATCAAGCCCTAAGTGATTTTGGGCTTTACTCAAAAACTAAGAAAATTCACCAAAAAATTGATGAAATCTTACCTTAATTTGGATTATAATCATGATAATAGATGTTAATGAAGCTCCCAAGTCACTCTAAAGACCCAATTTAAATATATCTCACTGTTTTAGGGTTTCTAGGTTTCAAGGATGAGCTAAAAATGGTTGAAATGCGGCCTAAAGGGCCCTTTTATACCCACAACAGGTACAGAGATGTTTCTATCTCAGTATGGGGTGTGCAATCGAGATATCTGGTTGTAGAAGAAGATTTTTCAATCATAATACCTTTTGGTACGATTGCAATATCCTCTGGAACACCAAAAACCCAATTGAAAATTAGAAATTTTTCTAAGATTCTGCTAAGGCCTCAAAATTTATTCATACTCCATTTTATGCAAATGAACATGTAACCACACAATTTGACATTCTGTACATGATGGTAAAGTCAAATTTTCCATCCAAAGTTGTTTCGACCAAATATGGGTCCCACATCTATATTTCTAATTTTCTAACTTTTTGACCAATTGGTCGAAATGAGGTCGGGTGCATTGGGACCCAAAAAAAGGTCTACCTAGCCTAAAATCGATATCCCGATATTGTTGGAGCAGTCAAAATTTGCATTCAGGATCTTTTTACTGAAGTCTTTGCCTAATGGCCACTTGGAACCAGCGAAGACTTCTAAATAAGAAATTGGCTCTAAAGGCCAAACGAACTGTCTGATAACCAAACTGTCAGTCCCAGCAAGTCATAAATGACTTGGGGAATCTATGGAAAAGCCCTAATGGTGGAAATAAGCAAAAATATGAAAAATGACCGACGGTTCATTACAATATCCACTACTATAAGGACTTTCATCCCTGAAGGTTAATGAATAGAAAAACCTTAAAAGGTTGAAGATGAGGTATTGGCCCATCATGCTCCAAGCATGACTTCCCAGATAACCTCAATAAAGAGGGAACACTTTTGAGGAATTCTTCCACAGGTATTCCTTTTTTAACCTACTCTCTCTCACTTCACTGCCAATAGTCAAAACTCAACTTCAACCACCAATTGGCCTCCAACTAAACCAAAAAAGGTTAATACACGTAAATTTAAACCACAGCATACTGACACCATCTCGATATCCATACAAATCAATAAAGTCTTATCCAAGCCAGGATATGAGTCCTACAATCGGCTCCAAATCCAAATATAACCTTTTTTTACCATCCATACTTGCTATCTACTTTAATCCAGGAGAAAAATCACCTGAGTCCTATCCATGCAATCTCATCACAGGGAACTTGGAGAACTGTGCTAATCCACTAAAAGTTCATATGATAACCATGAGAATGAGCTCATAAGGTGTTATCGGGGCATACAAATGGAGATAATCAAGGATTACAATCTATGATAATGCTTTTATTAGTCCGAATGGTAACCAAGACTGGAATCCAGAAGATCAAGGCAGAACTACTCGTTATTGAACGATCAGTTCCATGATGTACCATCAACCAAGAATGAAATCATATTGTATCCAACTCAACCATACTACTCCCACTGAGTATATCATCTAAAATTCTCAAGTAGACTGAAGACTCGAGGTCAAAGCTAAAAGAACTAATACTGGGTTCATGGGTATCACTTGAACACTTATCAACTATAATCCATCCAAAATTGAGAAGATTAAATAGGCAATCACAGAGTAGGCTCGACCAGCCTATAACATAAATTTGAATAGAGACAAATCTGAAATAAAGGTTTCACTCAAGTTTAATTACTCCAAGCAGAATTCTCAACATCAAGGTTAAACTGCTCAATCTTCACTGCCTAGGCCAAACGCAAAAATAGGTGGGCATTAATACTCCAAACCTATCATAACTTCCAAATCACCATCCCAAGGTGTAAAATTCAAATTTGAGCCAAAAAATCCAAACAAAAGTCAAATACTCACATTAACTATACTGTGTGAATCAAACATATTTGTACCAGATCATGCCGTACCAAATCAAAACATAGCAAAAGAACAAAGTCACAATAGAAGATAAATGAATGGCTAAAAGTACAGGAAATCCACTCCATATCTGCTGGAGGACGTGAACTTGTAATACCCTAAAGTTTCCTGACTAATTCTATCTCAAGAATGTCAAGTATTATCTTCTAAATTGAATGATGTTTATTGCATAGGGAATTTTTAACATTTTCACTTTTTTCATATAGGAAATTTAATAAGCTTACCATCGATATAAGTTTGCCTAAATTCAATAACCGGGTAAGAAGTTATGACCATTTCAAGTCCACATCATAAAACAGCGCCATATTGGTCAGTGGCGCGCCACACCACAAGATAAAATGGCAATTGTCATTTTTCCAGTGTCCCAGTGTGATTTCTCTGCATCACGCCAAACTTTCAGGTCGCAAACAAAGTTCCAATGCGATGGCTCCGCATCGCGCCATTTCCCTATTTCCCAATTATCAAATTCCAGCGACACAGTGCGATAGCGTTGCGTTGCGCCAGGGGTCTAGGTCGGGAAATTTTCATCAATTTAAAAGACACGTCCAGGGTTAAAAGGGTCAATTTTCCACCCCTATTTAAGCCATTTAACATGAGATTCAGCTATATGGAACCCAAAATATACTAGTTTCTCTTAATTTTCTCTCAAGAATAAGCTAGGGTTTCAAATGGGTATTCAATTTCAAGAAATTCTCTCCATTAATCTTTGCTAAATCAAGAACTAAGCTATGTCATGTGTTGATTCATAGGTCTCTTTCACCCATGAAGCTTAAGAATCTCTTTTCAAAATTAAATATTTGTATATTTACAAATGTTCATGATTTGATTGAATTGAAAAGTAATGCTCATATTGTTGTTTGGTTTCATTCCATGTTATAGGCTATTAATTACAAGAATTGATTCTAGTATGTGAGGAATTACACGATATTCATGATAAACCCTTCAATTCACAAGTTGATTGTGTATCCTTGATTATTAGATGTGTTGATGATTGTATAACTATAGCCTTCTCCCCCCATGTTTGATTAAATGCCTATGTAAGGGAAAAGTACCATACAAGTATGATAATATGAAATCTCCATTTATGTACAAGTTATGTATGTCAAGTGTTTGATGAAATGTCTTAGCCAATGGATTATGTATTGTTGATGTTGGTCCTATACTCAAGAAAGTCATGCTTTATCAGTTTCCTTCTATCAAGTCCTGGGGGTGCTTTTACCCGAAAAATATAGTTGTGTGCCTAGAGTTCGTGTCATGTTTCTCAGTCAAGCCATGATCCATAGAACTTAGTCAGTCATGTGACTCAGGAAAGCTCAGTAAGACAGTAATCTCAGTACTATTCCGTCAGTCAATGAAATTTAGTTAATTCAGTCAAGTTCAGTTCAGTAATCCATGATCAATGTCTATTCAGATGGGAGTAGGAATTAGCACTGAGTGAACCCAAGGATGGGAACACACATTGTCAGATGAGGGTATGATTCTTCGAAGTCATCCTTGCATTCCATAACTATGTAGCCAACATAGGTTGAGACATCAACACTGTCAGATGAGGGTTGATAAGGTGGATAAGCACTGTCAGATGAGGGCCCCACAGTTCTCTTTTGGGGACACTGTCAGATGAGGGTCACTCACAGCTTGTCCTTACCAGTAGTGTGGTATTAACACCCTTCCAATAACGATTATATATTGGACCCCAACTCAGCCATAATGGCATATTAGGGGCATGTCGGTTAGATAACTACTTCCCACAGTTTCAGTTATAGAATCAGGACTGTCAGATACAGTCATTTATCTCAGTAATAAAACTCAGATAGTTCTACAGAATTCAGGATTTTCAGATACAGTCAACTCAAAATAGTACAAAACTCAGCTAGTTCTATTCGATCCAGGACTGTCAGATACAGTCACTCATATTATCAGTTATATCAGTCATCAGAATTCAGTTATCAGTAAATTCATGTTATAACGATCTCAGATATAGTTACGATGTATTCATGCATGTATTCTCATATTCATATTAGTTAGTTAGTCAGTATTGTTCATGCATATGAACCCCATGCATTCAGCCTACCTTAAATGCATACCAGTACATACAAAGTACTGACGCATTTGCGCTATGGTGTCTTATACCATAGGTTAAGAAGCACGAGCTCTAGAGCATTCCATTCTCATCAGTCAGAGTTAGCAGTGAGTCTTCATCTTTCGAAGAAATGATCATTTATTTATCATCTCAATAATTAATTTATAAGTTGGAGTTAGTTGGAGACATGTCCCATCAACTCCTTATCCAGACAGTTATGTTTTAAAGCTTTTTTAGACTACAGTATGTTCAAATAGTATTCAGTTTTGGGTATTCTATTACCTCACTCAGATGTTATATTTTATCAGTCATGCAGTTTTGAACCTTATGGCCTTTTAGCCTTTATTTCTGTATTATATTTAGTATAACAGTGTACAGGTACAGATATCAGTCATGGGTTAGCTTGTAGTCCTTCGGGGGTTGTGAGCACTGTGTAGCATTTCGAGTACCAGATTCGGGGCGTTACAGAACTATAAAGGCATACATAAAACTCATAAAGGCCACAAACTACTCTAACGAAAACTCTAGCAATTCGGAGAAATGCAACTCAAGCTGAAAACTAACCAATCCAACACTCCATCTCGGTAAAGAATATACATATGCCCATATTATTAAGGAAAGAATCTCCACCAAGCCTCATTAGGCCGAACAAGCTCTGAAATGGGGATCTCCTAAATCCACCCAAGAATGGCAATATAGATAAATTGCCAACTAAAGAACTGTATAGAACTACAAAAGGTCAACTTACTTTCGATACCATAATTGACTCCACAGTCAATCTAACACAGCTAACCAAGAGGAAAAACAAACAACCTTGCCTCGCTATGGGAAAGAAATCATCAAATACGGCTATATCTACTCAATCTGTCGAATAAGAATCACAAGAAAATAAAATTCTAACTAGCTAACACTAGTCTATATGGCTACCCCGCAAGGGTCAATTACATTAAGTAATAATATCAAATAATATCAATACCCTTAAGCAGTGATAGCAATAGTAACACTAATATCAACATCAATATAATGAATAGGCGATACCAAAATGAACATCAATATTATATACTACTCGAGGGCCACAATAAGGCCAATGTGCCAAGATAAATTGGACACAAACCTAAAAGTTATACCCATATGGAACAAAAATTAATACAGATCTACCGCATCCACTACTAAAAGAATTAAGCCATGGAGGCATCATAAAATCATGAATTCAATAACAAGGCACACAATAATCAATATGAACTCATCAGGTATATAATCATCAATGGGTACAAATACCCCAATGCACATAATGAAAATGTAAATATAGGGAAATAAAAGCACACCAATCATGGTGAAATCTGCAACCACATGCCTGATAGATCTATGAGAGAATAAATCTGAATGGGTCCAAACTCAGACCAAATGACTGAATCATCAACTGAGGCGCTAAGCGAACTATCTCTAGCTGAAAGTTCCATACTCATCGTGACGTTGATCTGAATGAGCTGAAAGACTAGCAATCCCATACCGGGGACACTCTCTAGACCAATAGTTGATCACTCTACAGTTGTAGCAAACTCCTGAAGCACCAACATAGCAAGAACACAAACTAAGCCCAAATGGCTAGTCAACTGACACTAAGAGCACTCTCTATTATCGATGATCATCTTTTCCACAGTCATATCTTATCTCAGGAACTCTAGGTTGGTGGGGAATACATGCTAGCTCTGTGTAATCAACTAAATCATAGCTGGGGCACATTCTGAGCTAGTGTTCCATTATGACACAAAAAAAATAATATCTTAGAATACTTTGAGATACTACCCCTCATAACCCAGAATGGCCTAAAGACCCATACAAAAACTCTGTCAGGTCAAGCGAGAACTCTGCCTGCTAAGGCCACCATGGCTAATTCGAGAATAACTCATAGTCTAAAATACTACCTGCGTAAAGCTGACACGCTACAGGTAAAGCTGATCTCTACTAGAAGGATCCTCACTCTTAGGTAAAATACTAATAGCATTATACCGATGGCACGAACTCTTGCTTCCACCTTCATAAGTTTCAATCCATGTGCTTTCTATGTTCCTCTCAAAATCAACGTCCTGAGAGAAGGAAGACCCAGCTGTTATCAAGTGCTCCAATGTCAATAGAGTAATAATGTCAATCTTTTAATAAATCTATGCACTATACCAAATGGAGTAGAAAGGCCTTAGGTACCGCGATCGTGGTTTGCTGACCGTGATCACTGAAGTCAAGCAAAAGTCATTCAACCACGATTGTAAAAGTTAACCACGATCATATAACCGTGGTCACAGCCAGACCCGTACAATCATGACTTAGCGGAAGAAATCATCCCAAGGGAAAAACTGGAAATGCATGTGGCTAATCCCAATTTTGACAAAAGGATTCAAACCCTAGCATCATGGAGGATATTCCATATTCCCCAATTTTTAGGTTTAGCTCTTGAGTTCATAGCCTCTATTTTTTGGAGAAGAAAATATTGTATAATTTTTGGGTGAAGAATACATTGGAGACTTTCTAAGTGAAAGATTAGTTCACTTCCATTATTGATTTATGGGAGTGCCAAGTTTGAAGTAACATTCACTTAAGCTTCAAAATCACTTCAATGGATATTATGGGAAAATATCTATGTTTATTTATCTTATCTGTAGCTAGATCTCCCTCTTGGGGTTATGTGTGAATAGGGGTTAAAGTGTGTGTGGGTTGTTATTGATTAGCTTCTATTTAGTAGTTTGTGTTTATGGGTTTTATTACTGCTATGCTAACTTGGTTGGGGTTTGATGGGTGAAAGCCCCAAATACCCACATGGGTATAATGAGTGAAAGCTCCATGCTCTAGAAAACCCAAATCCATCTTCAAAAAAAGGGTTTGGGTGAAGTTTAGGAATCCATATCATCCTTGAAAGAGGGATGTCAAGACCAAAGCAATGATAGATAATTGTGTGTGTAGTTTGCTAAATTTTCACTATCTTAGACATAAGGGTGAATGTGAGGTTGACTATACCAATGGTATCATCCTAGAAATAGGGATTCCTAGATTGAGGTTGTGATTACCAATTGTTGAACACACCTATTAGGTATTCAAAAGAATCAATAAGTGAAAGTTTGGTGATTTGTTGAAAGACTAGCATTAAAATCTATAACCAAACCTACCCATATTTGACTTACTAAATTGATGTTGATTGCTAACACCTACATATCACCCCCTTAGCAGTGCATAATCCCAAGATCCATGCATACCTGTTAAAACTCTAATTATTCATAGCCCTAAATTTATACTAGAAAACCCCAAAAAGAAACATTACTGTAGATACCTATCTCCCTTTTAACCTTCTTGTAACATTGGTTTGGATTTAACTTGTATCTATTATTTTGAAGTAACTTAATTGTCACTCACATTGTTCCTTGTGGATTTGATCCCGACTCCAAAGTTGGGTAAATATATTGATGACGACTGCCTTGCACTTAAATTGACTTATAAGTTGAGCGCTATCAAATGTCTTCACATCTATCCGCAAGACTCTATGAAACACTTTGCTCATGTACTAACACACCGGTGAAGCCTAAGATCTAATACTAATTTGTCATGACCAAATTTCTCAGGTCATGATGGTACCTACTCTAACCCACCAATACGAAAGCCAAACTCATACTAGGAACAGCTAGTAATGAACTACTCAAATATATAAAGGAAAGAATGTGGAATATCTTAAATACAAGATCAATTACATAATATAATCCTAAGACTTGATGGTATCAGTACAAGAGCTTCTATAACAAGATTTCAAAGTGAAGTACAAATGAATACACTGAGATAACTTATCTATGAATACAACATAGAAACTATACTAGTACATAAAAGAGAGATAAGTAATACTCCAAACGTCAAGATCTCACTCTAAGTATCTGAACCATGGATTCTCCACACGACATACACATCAACAGTGATAATCGTACTATGACCTGTAGGCTGCAGAAGTGTAGCATAAGTATCAAACACGTGGTACTCAATAGGTAATTGTCGACCGAGCTCTAAAGATAATGCAGATATAGATAACATATAAATAAAATAAAAAATACACATCAATTTCCAACAACCATAAAACATATCCAATAAGATAATATGGATAAACTATCCTATTTATGTCCAAAATACTAAAATGTTAAGGCTAATGAAGTAGTAAGAATACACAACCCTATTTCAGCCATACTTAGGAATCTAAACATTGTGTTGTATATCACTGGACAATACACAAAGTAAAGGCGGAAGAAAGATATATATAAGTATAGAAACGTAAGGATAAATATACAATCTAAATCAATGAAAGAAAGGGATATAAGGTAATGCCATATCTACATATAGATAGGTATATATATATATAAGTATATAACCAAGGTCTACTCGAAGTACAGCCTGGATCATCATACTAGCTATTTAAGACCTCATAATCATAGCAGGAGCTAGTGCTGGAATACTCAGGGTTCTAATCCATATATCAAGTCATCAGATGGTCATGCATAATGATACAATCATAAGATAAAGAGGTCAAAATTATACCTCAAGACTCAATACCGAATCAATGACCAATCTGTCATAAACTAGCCATAATAATAATCATAACAATGTCAATAACAATGCGAGTAATTGGCTATTCTGGTCAACCAAGTACCTATATGAGCCTATGCATACCCCCACCACCCTAGGCTTGAAAGGTTTAATTAGCATACAATAACACAAGGCATAGTCATCACTCATATCTATGCAATACTCCCATACGAGCTAATTGATATAGGTGTATACTGGCGAACGGCGATGTTCATGCAAATATGAATGCAACAAAATCAATACTCTCATAATACCAATGTTATAACCATCACTGTCATAACTATCATCATCATAACCATCCTCCGATCTTATTATATATATATATATATATATATATATATATATATAAATTCCATATATTGGGCTAGCCAGACCCGAACAGGTAGATTTACACATAAGCACATCAATATAATCATCCTCTAACCTTGTTGGGTATTAATATCATCATAATAATATCCTTCATCCTTGCCGAGTATCATCACATTATCATAATATCGTTCATCCTTGTCGGATATCATCATATCATCATAATATCTTTCAGCCTTGTCGAGCATCGTCACTTCATCATAATATCATCCATCCTTGTCGAGTATCATCATATCATCATAATATCTAAATCAATGTTAATAATAAATAGCGATCCCTGCGAGGGTTAATGTAAGGTGCAATCCCCACGGGGGCTAAAGTAAAGAACAAACCCCATGAGGCTAAAGTAAATAAACATAAACAAAGAAGAAAGGTACAGTATACTTCCATAATTCATAGCTCATCATCAGTATTATATTATCAATAAGCATATAGACATAACATGAATATTATAACTTTCATCGGGTTTTACTCAGAATTTATATTATCAATCCAATATCTTTCTCCAACCTATACTGAAGAGATATGTATCTGGATATGATAGGTGCACGGCCTCAAGCAATGGCTAAAAGAGTGCAAATTCATTAGTTTATTACCTAGAGTGAACTTTGAGACAAAATCATTATAAAAGTATATACAGGGTTAAAATCTCTCATGACCGGAGTAATTAGTAATATCAAATCACAGATCTAAATCTAGGGAAAAGGCAATAGGATTCAAAAGGGGTATTGAAAACCAACCAAACTTTGGGCTAAAATCAAGCCCTAAGTGATTTGGAGCTTTGGTCAAAAACTAAGAAAAATCACCAAGCAATTGATGAAATTTTACTTTAATTTGGATGATAATCATGATAATAGATGTTAATCAAACTCCTAAGTCACACCAAAGACTCAATTTGAAGATATCTCACCCTCTTAGAGTTTCTAGGTCTCAAGGATGAGTCAAATGGCCAAAATAAGGCCTAAAATCCCTTTTATACCCATACCAGGTACAGAGATGTTGCTATTATAGTTCAGGGTGTACAATAGTGATCCCTGATCTCAGAAGGACATATTGCAATTGCAATACCTCTTGATATAATCACAGTATCCTCTGCAACACCAGAAAACTGACTGAAAATTAGAAAATTTTCCAAAATTCTGCTAAGGCCTCGAGATTTATTCAAACTATGATTTACGTAAATGAACTATGTAACCACACTAAAGTCGATATTTTGAATGCGATGGAGAATTTGTATTTTCCATACAATTTTTTTTTTGATAAAATTTGGGTCCCATATCTATATTCTAATTTTTTAACTTTTCGACCAATAGGTCAAAATGAGCTCGGGTGCATTAGGATCCGAACCAAAGGTTTACCTAGTCTAAAATCAATATTCTGGATTTGCTGGCATATTCAGATTTACATTTGAAATTGCTTCACTAAATGTTTTGCTCGGTATCCATTTGGAACTAGATAAGACTTCTAAACAGAAAATTGGCTAGAAAAATCAAACGAACTATCCGATAACCGAACTGTCAGTCCCAGCAAGTTATAAATGACTTAGGGAGCCTATGGGGAAACCCTAGTGGCAAAAATAAGTGAAAATATGAAAAATGACCTAAAAGGTCATTACAACATAGTTGTTGGAAAATCAGGCACACGTAGCGAAAGCAAAGAGACGGGATCACTTGCATGTAATATAGACAACCAACATAAACACATAGTTCACACAAAGGCTGCTTGAAAATAATCAAGAATACCACTTGAAGCGTGAACAGATATCTTGAAGAGAATTCATATTTGAATCTGTGATTTTCTACAGTGATCCCAAGTTCACAATCGAACCCTCTCAATACTTGGGTGGGCAAGTACTGAATAGAATACTTTATTCTTTCTATTATCCCTGTTGTTGTTTAATTTCTAGGCTAGAAAAATTCCTATTTATAGAGATACTTCTCCAATCCAAGGAGGAAAGAAAAACACACACTTGTTTCTACTTGAATAAGGACAGGTGGTGATTTCTCATTGTTCATAGAAAATTGGACCTCGAGTTCTAATTTAATATGGACATTGTAGGGACCATGCAATTAATTATTGAGGCTCTCTTTTATAGAAATTATTCAAAATATCAATTTGAATTATTCTTACCATAATTAATTATAAATTATTTCACTAAAAAATCATAATTGCACTCCTCTAATTTTATTTTGTAACTCTCCATTAAATACTTATGTAATTCTCCATGTTAGGATTACAGATACTAATCAATAAATTAAATTACTGATGAATTTAATATAATGATTAATTTTTTTTTAAACAATGCTTAACTTATTTCATATGTCGGATTCATAAATCCACCAATTGAGTGTACACATGAAAACTTATAAGCTTTTTATAAAAGGCGTACCGTCAATCTCTATACCAAGATATGAATTTCATTAACTAACTTATTATTTCACTAATATATTATTATCATTCAATCTATCAGAAATATTGACTCATCTCAAAATCTCACCTTTTAATAAATCAAAACGATAAATAATATATAGAGATCATAAAAGTTATATCAGGATTGAGAATATAAGTATATTTAACAGTGTAGAAAATATATTTTTATCAGTCAGTCCAAAATAACTATCTCTACTCGATCCCATTCAATATATACAAAAATGCACTAGCACGAGGAGTTAGAACCATACCACTCATAGTCAAGATAAATTACATATAATCTTGTGCTACAATTATATTGATGGTTTGTCAAAATTTTCATCTACGATTGTGAACTATAACTTTAACTTATAAGAGCCGGTGATTTAATCTTTAATGTATAAGCTAAACTCTATACACCAAATCATCTATTATATAAGTTGAGAACACATATATGACATTGATCTATTTAATGTAATGATTTATTGAACTGAATAAATAAAATAGCTTGCTTGTCAAAACAAAGTTCTACTTTTTGTACACACAAGACTCATCAAGACACTGCTCAAAATCAAAGTTCTTAATTGCATTATCAAAACAAGTGTTCCATGACTAGAAGCTTGATTTAATCCTAAATGGATCTCTTAACCTTGCACAATATGTGTTCTTTTCCTTTTTTAATGAAATCATCTGGTTGCCGCATAAAAATGCTCTCATTAAGACTTCCATTAAGGAAAGTTATCTTGACATCCATCAGTTAAATCTCATAGTCATAATGAACAGTAATGGATAAGAAAATTCTAAAATACTTAAGCATGGCTACTGGTGAAAAGATTTTCTCATAATGGATCCCTTCTTTTTGAGTAAATCCTTTTGCAGCAAGCTTAGCTTTGTAAGTTTGCACTTTTCTATATAATCCTCTCTTTTTCTTATAGATCCACTTGCATCCAATGGGTCTGACTCCATCTACATATGATTCTACAAGATTTCATATTTTATTAGAGTACGTAGACTTCATTTATGATTTCATAGCAATAATCCATTTATCTGCATTTTTAACCTGTAGTGCTTCATTGTAATCCATGGGCTCAGTATTCAACTCTTCAAAAATTCTATCAAAAGACTCTTCTAAGAGTACATACCGAGATCATTTTCTTATCTCTCTATCACTACGATGAGGCACTATAGTTGTAAGGGTCGGTATAAAGGCAACTACACTATTATAATCTTGTGGTTGAACCATATTATTTGCTGAATTTTGAGTCTCAATGTTATCTTCATCACCTTGCGGTGTTGGGACACTAATAACTTCTTTTTCTTGTACACCCTCACAACTTTGATGCAATAGATTTTCAGAAATTTTTACTTGTGAAACTGTATGTCTATTAAAATCTCTTCCACTACTAAAATGCAATGATATGTTAATTCTGACATCTGAAATATGAATTTGGTTTTCATTATCATTGGTAGATTGATTCGTTGCCTCTTTGCTTAATTTTTGTAAAATTAATTTACATCCGGGAATGTGGTTTGTATAAAATCCTTTTCTAAAAACTTGGCGTTAATACTTGCAATGACTTTCTTTTCTGTTGAATTATAGAAAAAAACCACTTTTCATTCCTTTAGGGTAACTAATAAAAAATACATACTTCTGATCTAGGCTTCAACTTTTCGGTCTTCCCTTTCAACATATGTGTTGGACATCCCCAAATCTAAACATGCTTCAGACTAGATTTATGCCCAGTCCACAGTTCTATAGGTGTCACAGGTGTCGACTTGGAATGGACTAAGTTCAGAATATAATTTACAGTTTTTAGTGCATAACCCCAACACGAAAAAGGCAAATCAGGGTAACTCATCATAGATCTAACTATTTCTAAAAGTCTTATTTGTTCTTTCTGCTACACCATTCTGTTGTAGAGTTTTAGGTGTAGACATTTGAGAAGTAATTTCTAAGTAACTAATGAACTCATTGGAGAGGTATTCACTGCCACAATCAGATCATAAAGAGTTGATACATTTCTCATGTCATTTCTCTATTCTGTCTTAAATTTTTTCAATCTTTCAAAGCATTCAAACTTACAGTGCAACAAATAAACATATCCATTTTGAGTAATCATTAATGAAAGTTGAGAAATACTCATAACCATCTCTCGCTTGAACGTTCATTAAACCACATAAATCAGAATAATTTGACTTTAATTTATCATTTGCTCCATTTTCTTTTGAGGAAAAAAGGTCTTAGTCATTTTTCCTTCTAAACAGGATTTACATGTTGGTAGTCCCTCCACTTTTTGTGAACCTAAAGGTTCATTCCGAACCAAGCTCAAAATTCTATCTAAATTCATATGACATGGACGCAATAAGTCTCACCAAATTCAGAAGAATGTTTTCTTTTGCTTGAAAGGTTAACATTATTCAGCTCAAAGATTAAAGGCCATCAATCAATGTACCAGCAGAGATAAAATATTTATTATAACTAATAACACAATCGTTATCAGAAAAATTAATATCATAACCATATTCTCAGAGCTTTAGAATCTGAAATCAAATTTCTTCTAACAACGGGTGCATATAATGCTCCTTTTAAAATTAAAACTCTACCATTACCAAATGAAATACTAATATTTTCAAATGCTAAAGCTGAAGTTGTTGAACCATCAGTCTGAAAAACACTAACTTTACACCTATTCAACTTGTGCATTTCTTGAAATCCCTGCAAAGTAGTACAGGTGTGATCAATGGCTCCTAAATCTACACACACATAATGTGATGGAAACAACTGCTAAACACGCTTCAACGACAAGTGAAAGTGAATCTAGCTTATTTTTTCGCTTGGCTAGAAAAACTGGACAATGTGTCTTCCAATGGCCTAACATCTTGCAATGAAAACACTTGTTGTTAGGCTTTTTTACGCCACCTGTTAGAGCTATAATTTTCTTAGCATTGTGAGTCTTTTTCTTCTTCTGTCTATCTTTCGATTTAGAAGTAGAATTTTTTTCAACAAAATTATGACTCTCAAGTTTATTTTGACTCAAAATAGTGCAAGGGAGGTAAAAGGAGATATTGAATCTGAGATTGAAAAACGTTACAATAGATCAACAACACAGTCATATAAATATTGAATGGTTAAATTTAAACTCATCATAGACCTCATCATATACATATATATTCATGCATCTCATATAGCCAATCGATGGGATTGGAGAACTACTCATGAACTACACATATATAATGACTAATTATTCACTTCATAAACTTTTACAGACCTAACTCGGATGGAGAGTATACTATTAGTTTAAGTGAAAACCTACTCTAGTTACATTGATCCAATCATATATTACTCAATTTAGGAGAGTTAATACAGATTATCAAACTAGCGAATAAATACGTAATGACTTGTACTAAATTCATCCGATAGAAAGGAAGGTCTAAGCCAGCACATAAACTTAATATTTCATTACTATTTAACCATGGTAATCATGGGGATGAACTCTCTTTACCAAATAAATGTCTCTTCATTAATATACCTGAACTATTACGTTTTCTCCTTTTGGGTGAAAACCTTTAATATCTATTCTCATGTACATTTATTCGGAATAATTTATACATAATACATTGAGCTAATTTCAATAACTCAAATAAATAAATCACTTTTATAGATCTTATTTATTAATCATAATTCTCAATTTATGTATTGACATAATCTCACATGAATAAAATATTAATAAGTTTCAGTAATTTCAAACAAAATAGACTACCATGACGATAACTATAAAATTTTATCTATATAATGTTAAAGCCATATGAGAATTGATGAGAATAACACTCATCTAGTTATTCAACCAAGAGAAAAATAATTCAAAATATCAATTTAAATTATTCTTACAATAATAAATTACAAATTATTCTACTAAAAATTCGCAATTGTCCTCTATTTTTATTTCTTAATTCTTCATTAAACACTTATGTAATTTCTCATGCTAAGATTACATTTACTAATCACTAAATTCAATTCCTGACGAATTTAATATAATAATTAATTTCCTTTAGAGCAATGCTTAACTTATTTCATATGTCGAATTCATAAATCCATCGATCGAGTTTACACATGAAAACTTATAAGTTTCTCATAAAAGGCCTGACATCAATATCTATACCAAGACATGAATTTCATCAATTAACTTATTATTTCACTAATATATATTATTATCATCCAATCTATCAGGAATATTTACTCATCTTAGAATCTCACCTTTTAATAAATCAAAACAATAAATAATATATACAGATCATAATAGTTATATCAGGATTGAGAATATAAGTACATTTAACAGTTTAGAGAATATGTTTTTATTAGTCAGTCCAAAACAACTATCTCTACTCGATCTCATTCAATACATACAAAATGCACTAACACGAGAAGTTAGAACTATACCATTCAAAACTATACCATTCTCATAATCAAGATAAATTACATACAATCTCGTACTACAATCATTCTGATGATTTGTCCAAATTTCCATCTACGATTGTGAACTATAACTTTAACTTATAAGAACCGACGATGTAATCTTTCGTGTATAAGCTAAACTCTATACACCAAATTATCTACTATATAAGTTGAGGACACATATATGACAATGATTTATTTAATTGAACTGAATAAATAAATAAATAATCATTCAATAAATAATACTACGTCAAAACCTCATGATTTATAGTAGATCCTAACAATAGTTCTTGTAAATTTATAATTGGCAAGCCTGTCAAGACTTAAGATTAAAACAACAGAAAAATCACATAAATATACACTCTAACAGTAAATATTACAAAATCTAACACTAGTTTTCTTTATTTACAAAATCTAACTTTATTTACAAAATCTACCAACTATTCAGTTTCTTTTTTTTCCTCTAAAATTAGTTGTCACTTTAAATTAAAAATCCCAACTATTTTCTCACATTCTTTCTTCTTTGTTCATCAATTATTTTTTTTCAAAACATAAAATTGATATAGCAAAAAAAATTATAATTCTTTATTTCAACTTTCAAGATTCAGAAAAAAAATTATAATTCTTTATTTCAACTTTCACAACCCATCTTTCGAGCAAGGCGTGGAGGCTACCGAATCGTCATTTTCGGATTCAAACTTCAATGGCAGCAAAACTTCAAACTGCATGAGTTTTCGACAATTTCATCGAGAAACTAATGGTGACGTGGGTTAGAAACTTTTTCGTGATGAGTTTTGGATTTTTTCTTTTTCGTGATGGGTTTTGAGTTTTTTCTCAATGTTTGTTACTACCGATTATTCTTTTGTTCTACTTCTAGTTGTTGGAAAGGAAGAGGCCAATTAAATTGAATCTTTTGATAATTTTGAGGAGTTTCGAGAATTTTTCGATGACACCGACAAGTGAAGGATAGCAGCAAGAGAAGTAGAAAAAGACTCAAAAATGAAGGAAGAATTGAAAACGGAATTAGTCGAAGTTGTAGAAGACGATGAATACGGTTCTAAAGAGAGTGTTTTGCAGAGAATTTTTTTACAGGAATGGAAGCTTGGTGTTGAAAAAGAAGAGTGTTGAAAAGAAAAAAAGCCAATTAGATTAGATCTTCTGGTAGTTTCGAGGAGTTTTGAGAATTGTCCGATGACACCGGCTGAGATGGATATCAATGATTTTATGGTATATGAATTGTAAAGAAATTGATGTATTTATTGTGTGGTGTATGAATTGTATAGAAAATGGTGTATCTATGGTGTAGTGTAAGAATTGTATAAAAATTGATGTATATATGGTGCATGAATTATATAGAATTTGGTGTATCAACAGCTTTACGGTGTCTGAACTGTATAGAAATTGGTGTATTAATGATTTTGTATCAATAATTTTATGGTGTTTGAATTATCTAGAAATTAATTTATCAATAACAACAATTTTATGGTGTCGAAAATATATAAAAATTGGTGTAACAATAATTTTATAGTATCCAAAATATATAGAAATTAGTGTATCAATAATTTTATGGTGTCCAATCTATATAAAAATAGGTGTATCAATAATTTTATGTATTAGAAAGTTTTATATAAAAATTGGTGTATTAATAATTTTAGTGTTTAAAATGTATAAAAATTAGTGTATCAATAATTTTATGGTGTATGAAATTTGTATAGGATGTAGTTTGAATCAATAATTTTATGGTGTATAAAATTTGTATAGGATGTGGTTTGAATCAACCGGAGAATTTACTACTATTAATTATGTTTTCTCCTAAAAAATATTAAAAATTAAGGTCAATTAAATTAAATAAATTAAATTTGAAAACATAAAACAAATATCAAATAAATGTAGTGTTTTTTCGTTTGCCTTACTATTTTTTAAAAAAAGTTAATGAAAAACAAAGTAGGAGAATTTGTAGGGTAAAATATCAACTATTAAGTTACCCCTTTAAATCATGCTATTTTATTTATTGTCTTTTATTTTTTTCTTTTGCCTTATTTGGTAGATTTTGTTATATTTCTATTATTATATTTTGTAAAATAGAAACTATGGAATATTTACGTGTTTGTCCTAAAACAAATCAAATCAAGAGGAACAAAGAACTTAGAATTGCCGTGACACGAACAAAGGTTACGCAATCAAAGAGAAGATTTGTAAGAAAGATGTAGGCACTAGAAAATTGGAAGAGAAATTAAAACAGTCCAATCCAAATTTGATGACCTAGACCAACCATGAATCTTAACCAAGTAGTAACTTCTGCAACACTAACTTGACAAGCAGTATATAGACTAAGCACACAATTAAAGATTCTGGAGGGAACAACAAATGCAAGAAAAAGCTTGTGCAATCACCATAATTATGTTAAATCCTCTTGCCAAGATGATATAATAGTGAAGAGATGTATATCCAGATTACCTCTAAACAAAGTGAGCTAAGTTTATATAACTGGGTATTTAGCTATTTATGTACCATATAATCTATATGATGTCAATGTAGGACAGGAGGCTGTTGCGTTCTTGGATGTTAACAAACAGCCGTAGGACAAAAACGATGAGAAATTACTTAAATGTGCATAGCATCAGAATGATACTTGTCCAAATCAGCATCAAGATCTTCAGCTGAGACGGGTGTTTTTTTTGAAACTGTAGCTGAGACAGGTTTATGATGGTTTCTTTCTATACGAGCCCTTTCATATGCTGCTCCTCCTGGTCTGCAGGCCAAAACAATTCTCTAGAAGTCATTACATTCAGGCAAGGGCTCATTAGTAAAGAAATTACAACCCAATCATTAGCATCTGAATGATCTTTTATGCCACTATCATTCAAGAGTTACTGGTTGCTCATAAAATAACCGTGGACAATATGAATCCTTCCCCAACAAAAAAGCTACAAGGTACTGATGTTTTACCTCTGGAAACTTCCTCGCAAATTTTCTGATGCAAAATGAGGCACTGGATGAGTTGGAACATTCACCCCAACCACCTCAATTTTCATTGGTCTACCGTCAAGCTGTATGTTGTTGTATCTACGTATAGCAGCTAAAGCACCAGACTGATGTGTGAAGACCACTTCTGCAGTTCCCTAAACAGGAATTTACTCAACATGATCAACAAGAATATATTACAGAACACATCTAAGGAGACTCTTTCTAGGGAAGGTGGCTTGCCAAATTACCTTTGACCTGCCTGAGTTATCATAATGCAGCGCATATTCTTTAAGCTCACCAACATCTGAAAACAGCAGCTGAAAATAAAACATATGTCTGTAGGTTATAATTGTTTCAGGACTTCTCAGCAGAATAGTTGCTTCAAGAATGTAATGCAACTACGATTTGAGATCAACAGCTTTGAACCTAGAGCAGAGACTTGATAAGAACGAGAATCCAGAAGAGACTAGATTGAAGATCAGGAAATCAAAGTAATCATATACAACATATTATACAAAGCAGAATATTTTAATAACACATAATACTATGTTTTACACCATCCAGTGCTCCAGGTAGCATCAATAGGAGTCTACCAGAAAGAAATTAGGTGCCACAACATCCATACAGAGTCAAAATTCTCTGTGCATTCTGTTGTTTCAGGTACACAATCTGTATGTTTTCTCAAATACTTCAACACAAGTTCAAGATTAATTCAAGAACATCACCGAAGTTTTCAACACCTTCAACCCAAGTTCAACATGAACTATTAAAGAAGTGTGTTATTTTAAAGAAACAAGATGAAGTAGAAAAAGAGCCAAGTCCTCCGAATTCATGGAGTATCCTTGAGAAATTAATTCCCCTCAAGTGCCCGATGTTGCGGAGTTTTTCCTCTCAGGATAAAATGGCTCACAATCAGAATGTAGCGGTACCTCAAACCTTCTTATTTCTTCGAACTCACACAACGAGAGATGATCACACCGAGTTTTTAGAAGCAAGAGAAATGTTTTTTCAATGCAGAAATTTCATATAGTACCGGAGGAAAAAAGTTCAGGTATTTATAGTCATCAAATGCCCCTTCGAAAAGGAAGCAATGGTTCATGGAAGGGTGTATCATTTCGGAATAGTCATGTCTGTCCATTCCGAAACATGTCTTTTTTGAACAGTCACATCCGACCGAATAGTCACTCCTTTTCCGAAACAGTGTTTCTTTTCCTCAAAGGGTGGGTTGTGTCCCTCTATTTTTCATTTACACCAATTGAACCCAACAATCCCCCACATGAATAGGGAATGGCTACTCTTTATAAAACTTTACGGACAAGTATGTGATCAGCAAGCAAAGACTGATTGCATCTGGATAAATGAGTTTCTCTTTGAACTTTCTGTAGTGAGCATGTATCGAATGCACTCGGTCAATCGGTAGATTTTTTATCTTTGACCCGTCGAGCTTTAATGTACACCTAGACAACACATGTCGCACAACCAGTCTTTTACCGCTTATGGTTCTCACGGTTTTGTTCGTTTCAGCCATGAACACGTCCTGGTTTCATGAAAACTTAGAGAATAGGTCTTTACTAACATTCTCCTTGAAGCAGCTTCAACTTCACCCTCACATAGATGATTTCTGAACGTTCAATCCTATAGATTAAACTATTTAGTCAAACCTCCCAAATTTAGATAATCATTAAAAGTAAAAGGTTTCGCATCACAAGTCTTATCCTTGTTTACTAAACATTATCTACATCATGAGAATAGGTTGGGTATATTGAAAATGTTAAACCTGTCAGTCACAACTTTGTTTGATCTCCTTGAACCTAGCTCTCGGGATCTCTAGTCTGCTAGGTAGAGTTACCGTCATGCTGGCTTGTCCTAGGCCGTAAACTCATTCCCCTGAATGTTCTCTCAACTCACTCTCTAGATAGACCTTTTGTAAGTAGATCCGACACATTGTCCCTTTGACTTCACATAGTCAACAGTGATAACTTCACAAGAGAGTAGTTCTCTAATGGTATTATGTCTCTATCTTATATGGCGATATTTACCGTTATACATCATGCTTCCTGCCCTACCTATCGTCGCTTGGCTGTCACAATGTATACATGTTGGTGCCAATGGTTTGGGCTAATAAGGAATATCTTTCGAGAAATTCCAGAGCCATTCTGCTTCTTCACCGGTTTTATCTAATATGATAAATTCAAATTTCATTGTAGAGCGAGCAATATATGTCTGTTTGGACGATTTCCAAGCAAATGCTCCTCCACATATAGTAAATAGATATCCACTCATGGATTTTACTACATTCGATCCGATGATCCAATTTGCATCACTATATCCTTCAATTACCGCGGGATATTTATTATAATGTAAAGCATAATCTTGAGTATATTTAAGATACCCCAAAACTCTTTTCATTGCCATCCAGTGAGTTTTATTGGGATTACTCGTGTACCGACTCAACTTACTAATAACACATGTTATGTCTAATCGTGTACAATTTATGATATACATTAAACATCCCAACACTCTTGCGTATTCCAACTGTAAGTCATTTTCACCTTCATTCTTTTGAAATGCAAGGCTCACGTCCAATGGAATCTTGGCAATACCGAAATCTAAATACTTGAACTTGTCAAGTACCTTTTCAATGTAATGAGACTGTGACAATGCCAATCCTTGTGGAGTTTTATGGATTTTTATTTCTAAGATCACATCCGCAACTCCAAGGTCTTTCATATCAAACTTGTTCTCAAGTATTCGTTTCGCATTTATGTCAGAAATGTCTCTACTGATGATCAACATATCATCCACGTACAAACAAACAATGACCTTGTGATTTGGAGTGTCTTTAATGTAAATACATTCATCACATTCATTTATCTTGAACCCGTTTGCTAGCATGGTTTGGTAAAACTTTTCATGCCACTGTTTAGGTACTTATTTTAGTCCATAGTGACTTAACTAGTCTGCACACCTTTTCTTTACCAGGAACCACAAAACCCTCGGGTTGTTCCATGTGAATTTCTTCCTCCAATTCTCTATTTAGGAATGATGTTTTCACATCCATTTGATGGATTTCAAGACCATATACTGCCGAAATTACATTATTCTAGTTACAAACGAGTATGTATCAAAGTAATCAAGGTCTTCCATCTGTTTGAAGCCTTTTACTACAAGTCTTGCCTTGTATTTGTCAATAGTACCATCCGCTTTTATTTTCCTTTTGAAGATTCATTTAGAACCTAAAGGTTTATTTTCTGGAGGAAGATCAACTAACTCTCAAGTATGGTTGCTCAAGATTGATTCAATCTCACTATTGACCGTCTCTCCAAAAGGATGAGTCGAAAGACGATATCGCTTCTTTAAATGTTTGAAGTTCATTTTCTAAGAGAAATGTTACAAAATTCAATCCAAACAAAGTTGACGTTCTTTGAAGTGTACTACGTCTTGGATTCTCATCATTATGTACATCCTCGCTTGATTCATCTCGAGATCGTTTAGACACTCTACTAGACTGTTCATGTCTAGTTTTATACGGATAAATTGCTCAAAGAACTCAGCATTAGCTGATTCAATTGTTGTATTTTCATTGATATCCGAATATTTGAATTTATAAACCAAAATCCGTCATGCTATACTACTTTTAGCATATCCTATGAACACGTAGTCCACTGTCTTAGGTCCTATCTTTATCCTTTTAGGCATAAGAACTTGGACTTTTTCTAGACACCCCCATACTTTAAAATATTTCAAATTGGGTTTCCTTCCTTTCCATTTTTCATATGGAATTGATTGTGTATTACTATGGAGTACTCTATTGAGTATTCGGTTAGTTGTAAGGATAACTTCCCCCACAAGTTTTGTGGTATACCTGAACTTATGAGTAAGATATTCATCATTTTCTTTAAGGTTTGATTTTTCCTTTCCGCAATTCTATTAGATTGGGGTGAATACGGGACAGTAGTTTGATAGAAAATTTCATTCTCTACATATATTTCCGCAAACGGGGATTCATATTCTCCACCCCTATCACTTCTTATCGTTTTGATCTTTTTTTCTAACTGATTTTCAACTTCTGTTTTATATTGCCTAAACGCATTTATGGTTCCATCCTTACTATTTATCAAATAGTACTATTTATCAAATAGACATAATAATACCTAGTGTAATCGTCAATAAAAGTCATAAAATACTTTTTCCCACCACGAGATGGTGTTGACTTCATATCACAAATGTCAGTGTGGATTAAGTCCAAGGGATTGAAATTTCTTTTAACGGACTTATACGGATGCTTAGCATACTTTGATTCCACACACATTTGACATTTTGATTTATTGCACTCTAAGTTTGACAAAACTTCTAAGTTAGTAAGTTTTTGCAAGGTTTTATACTTGACATGTCCTAAATGACTATGCCACAAATCATTTGACTCTAGCAAGTAAGAAGAAGCTTCAGCTTTCTTCATTTCAACAACCATTACATAAAGTTTGAAAAGGACCTCATTGAGGTAGACCTTTCCTACATATGTTTCATTCTTGCATATTACAACTTTCTCCAAAACAAACACACGCTTAAACCCATTTTTAATGAGAAGTGTTGTCGACAATAAGTTTTTTCTAATAGTAGGAACATGGAGAACATTGTTGAGAGTCAACACCTTGCCGGAAATTACTTTTTGGAATATCTTCCCACTTCCCTCAACCTTAGTTGTTGTATTATTTCCCATGAATATCACTTCTTTGGGACCAACGGGATCATAAGTAGCAAAAGTTTCTTTGTCCGTTCAAACATGTCTAGTGGCTCCTAAATTAAACCACCATTCATTTGGATATCCAACTAGATTGTTTTCAATGATCATATCACATAGATTTTCAATCTTTCTAGTTGTGTCCGACATGTTTATCTAATCTTTTTCTTGTTCTTATTTAGAACTTGACTATTTTGAGCTTTGTGGCCAACATCACTACAAATGTAGCAATTGCCTTTGAACATTTTCTTATTTTGTTCGTTCTCTTGTCTAGAAGACTTCTTCATCTTCTTATCATTCGGAGCATCATCCTTAGTAGGATTTGCAACCACCATTGATGATTTTTCATTCAACTTATTATCTCCGTCTATCTTGGAATTCTCACAAGATCTTTCAAATCAGATAATTGATTTCCAATCTTTTTTTTTAAAATATGAGGATCTATACTTGTGAAAATTTGCATTGCAAGTTTGGCCAGTCAAAATAACATCATTTACTACCATTCTTTGAAGTTCACAGCAAAATATTTTTCTAATTTCTCTGTCATTTTCATTGCTAGAACAATACCTAAACGACTTAATGACGCAACATTGGTTGCCGTTGGGACAACATCCTTCAAAACCAAATCAATTTATTGTTCAGTTTCATTCGTCATTTTCCTACCAATGTTTGACATACTCTTTGATATTTCAGAATACTAACAACAAAGAATTTAATCTTTAGCCAACTTGTTTCTAGTTAATGATGAAGTTTTTATATCTTCAAATCATCAACCGAATAAACTATGAAATATAACCAAGTTTTTATGACTTTAAATCATAATCAAATTCAAACAGAGTAAAATCCCACAGATTTTAAACTCCAAAAATCAATACAGAGATTTTAACGAATTGGTGAAGATTTTATATTCTTCGAACCGAATTCTCATACTGATTTCTCGATGAAATTTTATATTCTTCTAACCGAGGGAGTGGAAATCAAGAGATTTTAGTCTCTACAAAATCAAACCCAATACAAATTAACCAAATACTTGATTTATAAATGGCTATAAAAAAAATTCCCTTCACTAACCAAGCACAAATTTTTATACTTTACTTAAAATTATTGTTTTTCTCAATTTTGATAAAATCTGTATTTTTCAACAACAACTTCAAACACATGTTCAAATTAACATATGAACAATCAAATAAAGCTTTAACTCTGTATTTACAACTTTGAACTTTTAACAATAATTTCAACCCAACTTATGAACATCAACAAAATGAAATTCAAACTATTTTCTGGAAAATAGCAAAACCCAATGTTAAGAACTTCAACACAAGTTCAACCAACTTATGAACTATCAAAATGAAGTTTCAAGAACTTCAAACACAAGTTCAAAAATTTGAAGAACTATCAATATGAAGTTCAAACTATTTACTGAAAAAACAGTAAATGAAACAATACATATTAGGAGTTAATTCCTTAAGATTGTTGTTTCGAGTACACAATCTGTATGTTTTCTCAAATACTTCAACACAAGTTCAAGATTAATTCAAGAACATCAATAAAGTTTTCAACACCTTCAACCCAAGTTCAACATGAACTATCAAAGAAGTCTGTTATTTTAAAAAAACAAGATGAAGTAGAAAAAGAGTCAAGTCCTCCGAATTCACGGAGTGTCCTTAAAAAATTAATTCCCCTCAACTACCCGAGGTTGCGGAATTTTTCCTCTCAAGATAAAATGAATCACAATCAGAATGTAGCAGTACCTCAAACCTTCTGATTTCTTCGAACTCACTCAATGAGATATGATCACACCGAGTTTTTAGAAGCAAGAGAAATATTTTTTCAATGCAGAAATTTCATGTACTACATGAGGAAAAAAATTGAGGTATTTATAGCCATCATCAAATGCCTCTTCGAAAAGGAAGCAATGGTTCATGGAAAGGTGTATCATTTCGGAATAATCATGTCTGTCCATTCCAAAATCACATGTCTTTTCTGAACAGTCACATCCGACCGAACAGTCACTCCTTTTCCGAAACTGTGTGTTTTTTCCTCGAAGGGTTGTGTCCCTCCATTTTACATTCACGCTAATTGAACCCAACACATTCATCAACATAGAAATGAGTAAGCAGAAAGTAATGGAATAATTACCCCACTGATGTTGGCCGAGATTTGCAAAATGACACCTAAACTTTGAATTCGATCTATTACCCCACGATTCTTACTTAATCCATTGCAAATATACCATTTTTCGCTGAATCTCAGTCACAAGAAAAAGAGTGGATGCACGCACCAATTAGATGCTGCCACGTGTCAAATAATTTAATTTCATATTTTATTTATATTTTTTAATAAAGTTTTCATTTTTAATATATTTATCACCCTACCCCACCCCCACCCTGTCCAACATCTCCCTCCCCCATTCCCCCCATCCAGCAGGTTCCCCCACCCCCATCAGTTTCCATACATTCTTCTTTCTCTTTGGATTTCAATGTTAGTTTTTGTGGTTTCCAATTTCATGTTTATTTTAATTTTGTATTGCTTCCTAATTTTGTACCATCAAAACTCCATTAAAATGGAGCTTTATAGTTCTTCTTAGGATATATATTGGGTTTTATAAAATTGTTCAAAATGTAAAAAAAACCTGAAATAAGAAGTTGAAAATTGAAGAAAGTAAACATGGTGATGGTAAAAAGTAAGTAGAATTGTGGTGATGATTGAGAGGATTGAAGAGAAAGAGAGTTATGGTGATGATGATGCTGTTGTTGCTCTAATTGATGTTATTGTTGTAATTGAAGTTGTTGTTGATGTAATTGATGTTTTTGTTAAGTTATGGTGATGAAGAAGAAGACAATGGGGAGAAGAAGACAATGGTGGATACAGGGTTGCGGGGTGGGGGGTGGGGTGGGGGTGGTGTATGAAATAAATTTAAAAAATAAATAAATATTGATTTAAAAAAAAATAGATAAATTATATATCGAAATTTTTACACGTTGCAGCTTTTTATTGGTCAAAAAAGTCAAATTTGAGTCCTTTCACGCGCCTGTGGAGCGTGTATACATGCAGAGGTCCAAAATGGTGTATTTGTAATGGAATAAAGAAGAATCGTAGGGTAATAGGTCGAATTCAAAGTTTAGATGTCTTTTTGAAAATCTCGGCCAACATCAGGGGTAATTATGTATTTACTCAAAATATAACACTATGTTCTTCTATTCATGAATGGGAAATGCAATATTGGCTCCATTCGTGGAGTCTACTATTAGAAGATAAGGTTGCTAATCAGGAAGTGAAGCACCAAGAACGCTTTAAGTTTGACCAATATCCATGCCATAAAGCAAAACCATATTATCATTCAACGTGTTTGACTCCAATAATTATCTCTTTCAAGTTAAATATTGTAACCAGAGCTATCACAACAATTTGAACAAATCTGCATTATTTTTATAACATGTATTATACTTTTCAAAAAGCACTTTGCTCCAAAACAGAAACTCTTTGTTAGACCCCTATGTCAAAAAAAGAAACTTTTTGTTAGACCCAGGATATGCACATTTAAGAGAACACAATGTAAGAGGGATAGTTTCAAGTATCTCGGGTCTGTGATCCAGGGTAATGGTGAGATTGACGAGGATGTCTCGCACCGTATTGGGGCGGGATGGATGAAGTGGAAGCTTGCGTCGGGGGTGTTGTGTGATAAGAAGGTGCCGCCCAAGCTTAAAGACAAATTCTACAGGGTGGTAGTCCGTTCGGCCATATTGTATGGAGCGGAGTGCTGGCCAGTTAAGAATTCCCACATCCAAAAAATGAAGGTGGCAGAAATGCGGATGTTGCGCTGGATGTGTAGGCTGACTAGAGGGGATAGAGTTCGGAATGAGACTATCAGGGAGAAGGTTGGTGTGACTCCAGTGAAGTGCAAGATGCGGAAAGTCCGATTGAGATTGTTCGGACACGTGAAGAGGAGGGGCATGGATGCCCCGATTCGTAGGTGTGAGAGGCTAGCGTTAGATGGTTTTAGGCGGGGTAGGGGTAGGCCGAAGAAGTACTGGGGTGAGGTGATTAGGCAGTACATGGAGCAGTTACAGCTCACCGAGGACATGACCCTAGATAGGAAGGTCTGGAGGACGCGAATTAGGACAGAAGACTAGGGCCAGTTTGGGTCGCTAGTGTAGGAAATTACTTGGTGAGGGTAGTATCCTTGTTATGATTCCGTGTGCCTTATTTTACTACGAATCTGGGTGCTTTCCTCTGTTTTCTTTTACTTATGGGTGTCGTATTTATGTTATGTAATCTTGTAATCTTATTCTGTGCTTTACTATGTATTTGTGTGGTATCTCGTGTCTAGAGCCGGGGGTTTATCGGAAACAGTCTTTCTACTTCTTTAGAGGTAGAGGTATGGACTGCGTACATCTTACCCCAGACCCACCAGGTGGGAGTACACTGGGTTTGTTGTTGTAATGCATAAATAGTACACGAATGCAGCAATGAGAGAAGACTAAATGCAAATACACCTTACTTTAAACTCGCTTTTCTTTTCCATTAAAAAGGAGGGAGAAAAGAAGGGTTTTACCCTGATGTCATCGTTGGAGACCCCGTAATCGAGGTTAGATACGAACAGCTTGGTCCCATGATCCTCTCCAAGCATCTTCACGTCTCCCTCTGTAAAACGACGCTGCATTGAAGAATATTTTCAACAACGCTAGTTTAACACACATAAGAATGGAGTAAAAGGAAGGAATACTGACCTGGGGCATTGAGTAGGGGATCATTCTAGGGTTAATGGAACGGCGACTTGGTCCAGTCCTAGAAGGCCCAGAACCATAAACTCGAACACGGCGGCGCTTTTCATGACGTCCCCCATGTCCCTGTTGTTTGTTCTTCTTGATAATATCATCCAACGACGTGTACAGAGAGTCCTCTGCCATTACTGAGAAGCACAATAAACTAGCCAAGGAGAAGCGTAGTGAAAATGTGATGTGATGCGGAAGGGACAATGGGTCACAGGGAAGGGACTGTGAGAAGCAAAAATTGTCGCACTACTAAAGCAGAGAGCTGAGTGGTGCATGAACAACAGCTGGCTACTCAGGAAAAGCTACCTCTTTGATTTTACCATGTTGCCCATGCCGAATTTCAGAAATTATGGGGATAAGGTTAAAAAGTAGAGGGACTTACAAAATTAATTTAAATTTCAAAAAAATAAAGTATTTTTAGGAGTTAGAGCTCAAAAGGTTTTTTTTTTTTTTTTGATGAAAAAGATCAAAAGGGACATTTAATTTTAGAAAAAATTAAAAGGGATAAGTCGTCACCACTGTAGCGACTTACAAGTCGCGTATCCTGCAGCGACTTTCAACTTGCCCACTCTGTCACGACTTACACAATCCCACTATTCACCCTGTGAACTTCTCGGCATACAAGAAAGTTAGGCAGGTATTGCCAAGAAAGTCAAGCAAGGAAAAATTTTATACTCTTAGGGATCGTTTGGTAGAGTGTGTTAATAAAAATATACACTATTTGATATAATTTTTATCTATGTATAACTAATGCCTTGTATTAATTATACACTATATTTGGTATTAGATTATATATTGCTAATACTCCCTCTTTTTTATGTATTAGTAATACAACATATTTCAATACATGTATTACATTATTAAATTACAAATTTACCCCTCAAAATAACTACTTTCTCACCATTTCTCCACATCTTCTTCCTTCTTAATCAATCATCATTGTCCCGACATATTGAAGATTGAATAGAAATCTGGAATGGCTATGCTGACGGGGTTGCCGTGGTTAAGAGCAAGGTTAATCCTGAATGGCAGTCACTATTATATTGTCGCAATCGGCAAAGGCACTGGTCCCGGAGAAAGAGAAGTTTCTCAGTTTTTTCTTTAGCAGGGCATGAAGGAGATGTCCAAGATCGTTTTGCGCCATCTCCTACTGGAACAAAAGGCACAAAACTCGCTTGTATATTTTGGTTCACTACAGAGAGCTTCAAAAGCAAAAAACATTGTGCTCAAGTGAATTATCAGTAGTGGAGAAGAAGAAGAAAGGGTGACAAGGCAAATATGAGTAGCATAGGCTCTACTAGTGCTAACAGCTGTTCCTTTTAAAAAAAAAAAATTATGTTAGAAAATTATTTGTTTTTATGTAGAATTGAAATAGACAAATGTGTGTAAAAGGGTGTTTTGGTAAATCTACACTTTTTAATAAAAATTAAATAAATATATATTAATTTTAATACATCAAATCAAACACTGTATAAGAAATGATGTTTTCATAACTAATACCAACGTTACTAATACTTGTGTTATTAATGCAAGTATTATTAATACACCTTATTCAGCATTATTCTTATACACTTTACCAAACGACCCCTAAACTAAAGGCTTTCCTTTCTCCAGAAACTAATTGTGCCATAATAAACTAACCTTTCAAAATAAATAAATACTACCTCCGTTTTAAAAAAAAAATGACCTACTTTCCTTTTTAGTTTGTTTCAAAATAAATGACCTCTTTTCTTTTGTGATAATACTTTAATTTCAACTTTACACATGGCATGTTAAAAACCACATGATTGAAGAACATTTTGATATATTTGACACAACTTTAATTTAGGACCACACGAATCAAAAGTCTTCTTTACTTTCTTAAACTCCGTGTCAAGTCAAACTAGGTCATTTTTTTTTAAACGGATGGAGTATCTATCTATCTATGCATACACAAAAATACACACACATATATATACTAGTTTAACCCACGAGTCTTGCACGTGTAGCATTTGATTATTTAAAATTAAATAATTTTATCTATTGCGAAAATTTTTAGTAAACCTTCACATTTTAATATAATAATATAAACATAAACATATATTTTACTTTAAGTACATACATATTTTACCACCAGAAGTTTTAAGTGGTTGATCGATCATCACTTTTGCGTTGCTATGCAGTGTCTCCTTCCCTTGTTGTCAGAGGCTAAAAGAGACGTATCAATTTGAACTATATTTGTGGTACGATTATTTTTTTTCTATATTTAAAATCTTTCCTTGTTTTTAAAGTCAAATTTACAAAATCATTGATTATATTCTTATTACGTACTTAAAACTTTTAAAATTTGGTACTTTTTAAATTTTTCTTATTCTAACGCTTTTATATTTACTAGTTTAGATGTACGCACCTCGCGCGTGTACCTCACTTTATTGAGTTCAAACGTTACACTAAATATGATATTTGTTTAAATAACAAAGATGAATACAATAATTAAATTCAACATCTTTTAGAGAATTTTTTAAATTAAACCTAACCTTTACCAAAAAAATTTCTCAAAGTCAATCGACATTCATCTACCACCTGTAAACTGCAACAAAATAATACGATGATAGAGACATCAAAACAATATAATTAAATTTAACTTTTACATAAAAATTTTCTCAAAGTCCTCCGATACTTATCTACTACCTGTAAACTATAACAAAATAATACGACAATAAAGATCTCAAAATAATACAACTAAACTTTACCTTTACACAAAAAAATTCTCAAAACAGAGATATAAAAATAACACAATTAAACCTAACCTTTACTTAAAAAAATTCTTCAAAGCCGACCGATATTCATCTATTACCTGTAAATTCATCTACAACCTATAAACTACAACAAAATAATACAATAGTGATCACAAAGCTTCAATTTTGATGAAAATAATTCTTGTCTGAGCGAAAATTTTGACACTAAAAAATAACTTGAATGAAAACAAAGATTATATATACATATACACACATGTTGAATTCTACTATATTGACAAAAATAGTGGAGAAGTTGAGGATCAGAAAATTGAGTATCCATCAACCTGGACATGCAACCGAATCAAATTAGATGAGTATCAATCATATTTTCGCAATAAGTAAACAAGTTTCTTCTCTAGTTTAACGTGTATCTCAATACTTATAGAAGTATTTCTTTAATAGAATACTATTTTAGGAGTATTTTTCTATCTTATTTTAGGAATATTTTCTAATTGATCAGTACAAAGAAAAATATTAATTAATTCTCCTTTCATATATTTTAGGAGTATCATATATTTTAGGAGTGTAGTTAATATAATAAAAATAATTAAATAATAAATTGAAGAAAATAGTGAAAAGATAATTTTATTTAAAGGAGAATCTTTTAATGAAGGACAAAAAGTTCAAATCACTTTTCTAAGAGTTTTCACACTTTTAATATATTATAGATTATAGATTATAAATTTCTAGATTTTTCAAATCTTCTTAAAATCAAATTTTGTTGATTTAAAGTTCTTAAATTAATGAAAAAAGTATTAGTTGTCATTAATTCTGATAACTTCTAATAAGGAAAGGTTTTTTCATAAATATATTTAATTAATTTTCAAAACTTAAATATTAGGAAAAACCACTAGTTATGATGACTTCTAATAAGAAAAAGTTTTATCATAAATATATTTAATTAATTTTCAACTCTTAAATATTAGAAAAAAATAGTAAAAAGATAATTTTTCTAAAGCAAAGACCTCTAATGAAAGACAAAAAGTTCAAACAATATTTCTAGAGTTGAAATAAGGTAACTGACAATTTCAATTATTAATTGAGCTATCGCCCTATATTGTTTTCCCATTAATTTCTAGAGTTGCAAATTGAAATGCAATGCTCACAGTCATTATTATACTATATGATTTATTATAGCCATGTGTAGAGAAGTTCTCATGGTGAATAGTGAGATTGTGTAAGTCATGGCAGAGTGGGCGACTTGAAAGTCGTTGTGGGATACGTAACTTGGAAGTCGCTATAGTGATGGTGACTTTTCCCTTTTGTTTTTTTCCAAAATCAAATGTCTCTTTTGGTATTTTTTTTATCAAAAAAGAGCCTTTTGAGCTCCGAACTCGTATCTTTAGCCTAATTTTCTAAATTCTAGTTTAATCATATGTGCCTCGCATATGTAACATTTTTAGAGCTATCAATATGGGCTTGGCCCATGAGGGTAGCCCAACCCAACCCTTTAATTAAGTGGGGTTGGGCTAAGTTTTTCAGCCCATTTAGAAATGAGGCTTATAGATGATACGAGCCAAATGACAAACTTTGCACACATAGAGACTCAAGACTTGGTCACCTTGAGGTAGGGGTGTGCATCGGTCGGTTAGGTTCAATTTTATATATTATCGGTTTGGTTTATCGATTTTTAGTTTTTAAATATGCTAAACCAATAATCAAACCAATAAGATATTTTTTATCGGTTTTTGATTTATCGGTTTATCGGTTTCTAGTCCTTAACGGTTCGATTTTTGGTTTAACCAATAAGAAAATACTCATAAAATAGAAATAGTAGTAACTAACATGAAAAATCAAATCTTAGTTGCAACCAAAAATCCTACATGATGTGTTTTAATTTATAAGAATTGTCACGTTTTGGTTAAATGTTTTTAGGAGAAATTAAGAGTTTGTATTATTGAAATAAAAAGTTTGTTAATTTGTAGAAATTAAAGAGAAATATATATATATATATATATATATATATATATATATATATATATATATATACACTCTTATTGGGTTATCGGTTTAACCAACAACCCAATAAGAAAAAATCAAACCACACCAATAACCCAATAATTTTTTTTATAAAACCATTAAAAAATTGTTAACCCAATAACAATAAATCAATAACATTTTTATCGGTTCGATTTTGCATACCCTTACCTCGAGGACACACGAGCAAGCATGGAGGATCGATTTTGAGCATGCCATTAAGCAAGGTCACGTGTGGAAAATTGCTTGGAGCATTAAAGACTTGAGGACTCATGGTTTTGGAGTTCACTTAAAGGCTCACGATTTTGGAGCTTGAAGAAGGTACCTTTGGAGTGTTAGGACTCATTAAAGGAGTTTTAGTTATTTCAATGTGAAAAGTCAAAAACACACTAAGGTCGCACCTCATTAAGGGTGTTTTGGCCATTTCATCTTGCCTTCCAACACACCAAGGCCGCCCCTTTGTCATTAAGGGTTTTTTGGTTATTTTTTCATTTAATAAGCTAGGTTATATATAGTTTCTTATTAGGTCTTTTCTCTTCAGTTGTTTATTGATGTAAGACTTTGAAATATTGTAACAAACTCTCTCTAGTGTGAGAAGTGTAACACCTTTAGTTGTAGGGCTTGGAATAGCCATCAAACCGAAATGAGGGCACTAAGTGTGGATATCACTTGTGTTGCAATCTTTGGCTTGAAACGTTGGTGCTAGAAGAGGTAACGTCCCTCTTGTGTCTACGTAAGAGATTGGTAATAGTTTGTGTAGATTGTAAAGGTCCTTAGGTTTGATACATCTTAGGGTTCTTAGAGCTTACACACTTATTTGTCAATCTATCTATCCCTTTTATCTATTGTAATCATTTGTCTTGTGTATTGTGTTTGTTGTTGCCATTTGGTGTCTTATTCGTGTGGACTATTTTTGTACGATTGTGAACTATCTTGAGTCTTCTTTGGACCATTGGATATCATTTGGTATTAGAGCTAAGGCTGGTTTTATTCCTACAAGACCAATCTTGGGTTTGGTTGTTGAAAATAAAAAAAAGCAAAAGTTGTTCTTGTGTTCTTGGGCGAGAAGTGTTCTTGTTGTTGTTGTCTTGGCCAAAGTTTGAGTCTAGATCTAGGTGTTCTTTACTTGTTTTGAGTGTTTCTTGTGCTATCTTTCTTCTTCACTAACACCTTGAGACTAGATCCAAGTGAGCTTGAATGAATGTTGTTGGTATTGTTGTTGTGGTTTCAAAACTTGAACATTGTTGGTGTTGGGGTGTTGTGGATCCGAAATCTTGAAGGTCTTGGTTTGAACTTATGTTGGTATTTTGTTGTGGGTTTTAAGTTTGAAAAGGTGTTGTTAGTTCTTGGAGGCTCAACTTGAGTCTTGGTATTCAAACTTCTATTGAATATTCTTGTTGTTCTAGACTAATATTCATGTCTAGTTGCAAGAAGACTCTTTAATAGTGTTGTTTAATCTAAAACCAAGTAGAAGGAAGAGAAGTCCTTGTGTTTGACTTGAAACTAGTCCCCAAAAACCTACCAAAAAGAAAGGGAAACAAAAGATCTACCAAAAAAACTAATTTCTAAAATAGAGAAAGATCACTTTCCTAGGTGTCCAAAAGAGAAAAAGTCCACCAACCCTTCAAAAAGTTGTGCCTAAAAGGTGTAAGACAAGTCAAACCTTTTTGAAAGGTGAAAAGGGCTCCAATCTTATTATTTTCTACTCCAAAGGTGGGTAAACCACTTCAAGAACCGAAAATTGAACCAAATTTTCAAAGTTGGAAAAAATAAAAACCTTTCAAAAACCACAGCCAATCCTAAACCGCCACATCACCAAATTCCATACAATACTGAAACTTCTGGCTCGAAATCTTGGATTCTTAGTTTCTTGTTGTTGATTCTTAGTTTCATTTTGTTGGTTCTTATACTAATTGACAACTAGTAAATACTTACTAAGTTGTAAATTAGTTTTTGAATACGTTTCTTCGTGTTAGCGCTATTTTTGTGCTTTTATTATTTTTGAATCATAGTATTTCTTAGTTCAAGTTCGGACATTACTTTCTTGAGTCTTCAAGAAAGAATCCATTCCGACCAAGGAGTAGACTCACCCCTTGAATCATCACGAATTACAAGCCGACTTGCAACACCTGTGAAACCAAGTATGAGACGATCAAAGTGTGTGAGAGTGTGGTGAGGATTTTGTGAACTAATTATTTTCTATTTTTTTTGTTTTGTAAGTTTTTTGTTTTAGGTACAATTATAATGGAACCTGTGGCTTCAACCTTTCAAACCTTGGGCAATGACGCTACAAGTGCTATTTTGGCTAAACTTGAAGCCATTACCCATTAATCAAAAATGATAATGGAAAGGTTGGATCGTATGGTAGGTCAAAGGAAGCAAGTGGCCTACCCGAAGACACGTCAAGATGAAGGTCGTAGCTCATGCGAGCTACAAGGTAAAAATGTTATCCCCTACACTCCTATAGACGTAAAATATTGTGATGTGGCTAGTAGTATCCAAGTGAGTGTAGTTGTGGGTTTGCCTAGAGTAGAGGTGCTTGAGTCATCCTTTTGTGATTCTCTTGGTATTGTTAGGTCGCATGAGGACCAAACTCTTTTTGTAGGTACGCAAGCACTATTTGATCATTTAGATGATGAAATTGATTCTTCTCGTGAGAATGATTTGTGTCCATCTAGTGCTAGCACTTATAACTTGACTAAGGTTCCATTACCAAGTGACGAGAGTAATCACACACTAGTTGACACTTGTGAAAACCAAGTCTACATTGGTATATAAGTTTCCAACAACTAGTGAGGGTCTGCAAAATGATCAACCAGGTGACGATGATCTTGATTTGCTTGAATATTTGGAAAACCCGAGTTTTGATTGTCCTTGTGAAGATAGTTTTGATTGTGGTCCTTAGCTGCCCGTGATGGTTTGTATAAATATGAGGACTACTCTTGTGAAAGATAAGGTGGTGCGTGTTTAGAAATTTCATCAACTTCTTCTCTATATGTTTCTTATGTTGGGAATACTCCTAGTGGAGATTTAGAAACTAATAGAAGTGCATGCATGAGAATCCTATATTTTAAAATGATTTATGGAACACCTTTCTCAACCTTCTTTTTGCTCATGACCTTTTTAATGGTGATAAGGAGGGTATGCTTAACTTTGAAGGTGGGACACTAGGGGAGAGTGAGAGTGGTCGAAACCTAAGTCCTTGGTTACATCTTCCATTTAATCCCAGTGCCATCTTAGGGTATGGAAAGAGTAGTCTCGGCTTAGGCTTTTTATCTCTTGATGGACTCCATAACTAATTCCTTTGTGCATTTCTCAATAGCTTTCTAATGTGTAACGCGAAGGACTCTTGGTTATATTTCAAGTATGTACCTCCTTGACATATTGATGTTGTTTATTGTTCTAACTCTAACCCACATGTCATGAGGATATGGTACTTATTTGTATTCTCTTTGTTCTTGTAGTCTTTGGATTCGAGGTCAAATCTTTTTCAAGAGGGGGAGGATGATACGAGCCAAATGGCCAACTTAGCCTTTGATGACATCTTCGGAGGCCATGTAACACCCTAAATTTGGAACCCAGAATGCTACACGGTGCTCATGACCCCAAAGGATCACAAGCTAACCCATGACTGATATCTGTACCTGAGTACTTCATAATATACTATATAAATGCAGAATAAAAGGCTGAAAGACCACAAAGTTCAAATATCTATTAAAACATAACATCTAGAGATACAGTATATCAATACCAAAACAATTGAAATAACTATCTGAATGTAAGACCCCGCAAAGTTCCCCTAGAGTTTGTGCCTTGAGCGTGTCAAGTGAAGTGTAATTTCGGCCCTAAAAGATTGAGAAGAGACTTCCCAAGTGATTAGTGTTATAATTTTGTTGAATTTTACTGAAAATGACTTCCTATAGTGTAGAGAATTAAAATAGCTTTCCAACGATACCAATTTCGTCCAAATCCGACATTGGGGTGGAAAGTTATGGCCGTTTTATCGAGAGTTGTCGGAACCACCCAAGTGCAACGGACAGGTTGACGGACCGTCGAGTGTGCGATGGACCATTTCCCGAATCATCACAACCAAGGCAGTACTCTGTCCCGAGTATGATGGCCAGAACGATGAACTGTCAAGACTGCGATGGACCATCGCTGAGATCGTCGTCACTGAGGTAGTGTGGCCTCATCCTGGCCAACGTGCGATGGATGATCCAATGTATTGTTGAGTTTGTGATGGACCATTGCTAAGACAGTCACATCGAGGCAGCGTGTTTTTTTCTAACCGATGTGCGATGGACAATCCGACGGACCGTTGAGTTTGTGACAGACCATCGCTAAGACCGTCACATCGAGGCAGTGTGTTCTTTTTCTGACCGACGTGCTACGGAAGATCCGACGGACCATCAGGCTAGTGATGGACCATTGCTCCAACCGTCGCAGCCCCCGTTTAGTATTTTAAGTCATTTTTAAAAGGGACTCTTCGATCATTCCACTCTTTTATCAACCTGATATATTCCAAACAAAGCAAATGACTTCATTCATCATCCAAAACACAAGAAAGCTAGGGTTTCTTCCTCAAGATCTAATCTAAAATCCTTCTCCAAGAAATCCAAGAGCTCACCATAGATTCTACAAATTGAGTTGAGATTTAAGTTTCCCAAGTTCAAAGGTTGCAAGAACCCCCTCTCAAGAGTAAGAAGAAGAGTTTGAAGCAAGTTTGTTTATCAATTTCATAATCTAAGGTATGTGGGGTTTTGAACAAGGGTAATTCTTTCACCCTTGTGCCCAAAGGCTTATTTAAACTATAATTTTCTGTAATCTATGAGATTTTACATGATATTGAATTAGGGTTTTTGACCCATTATTATTGATTGCAATATCTTGATGTTTCCCATGAATTGAAAGTTAAATAACTTGATTTTGCATATTTTCTTAAGAAATTGAAGCTGGGTTTATACCCTATGTTGTTACTCCTTGAGAATTTAAGAGTTTCAATGTTCTAGAAATTGAAGTATATGAGTATGTTGATGTTTTGAGACAAATTGTTGTAACTTCCAGATTTCTACATGAATTATGAATCTATATGCTATCTATGATGTATTATGATGAGTTTTAACTTGAGATTGAATTATAGGTCATTAAGCCCTACTTGAGACTTGTAATTTTATGAACTATTGTGCTATAAGCACTTATGATTTGAGTATTTTGAGATTATTGAGAAATGTTTTTACCTACTGGTAATAAAGTTTTGAAATCCACTCTACCACATAAGATTACATATTTGATTATTGGGTTCTTATGAACCATGAGATCATTTTGAAAGTGGATTTCCATGAGAAGAGCGAGATAAAATAAAGGGAGTAGTATTTAGCACCGAGTTTGATAAGTTACAACTATTTTGTACCCCAGAACTACATGTCACCATAGGTTTGAGATTTTGGACCTAAGGCCAAGATGATTGGGCCTGAGGCCGAGATAAGTGATCACTGTGTTAAGGTTATACTCCTTGGCAAGAGTATGATGCGTCTCTCCAACATGAGGTTTTTTTCTTTAGGAGGACAAGACGTTGGACTTCATGTAGCTCGCAAGGTTTATGTCGATTAAGAGAACCTCCCTAAACTAAAGTATTTTCCATTGATATAGAATATTTTTCCTAAAGCTTTGAGATGAAATATTTTCTAAAGTGAACGAATTGCTTTTGAGTATTTTTCAAAGAAGGAAGTAGTTTTCTCTACTAATAAGAGTTTATCATCAGTTTTTAAACCAAAGTCATATGATTTCGAGTTCCAAGTGTTTGAGTTCAAAAGAGTTATAAGTTCTTGAGCAATAAAGAAGTTTTACTCTCCATGAGATATATGTATGAGTTGAAAGTATTGTTTAAAGCTTCCTTCATCCTATGAGTAATGAGAATAAGAGAAGATCACAGATTTTAAAGCCAAAGTATAATGACTCACGAGATTTGTGTACATACTTTATTCTATATGATTTATGAGCTTTATATTTTAGACTTATTCAAGCCATGTGAATCATTCCTATTTGCATGCATGATTTGATTGAAGAGTATTGATATTGTTTTATGTAAATGCATACACCCCCATATACTCAGTACATTCCCAATTGTTGATCCACATATACATGTATGTGCTACATTATCTTATAATGTAGGTTCACGTGCTTAGTTCCAGCCTCGTCAGTGATTCTTGAGTACCTTCGTCTATATTTCTACAGTGGTGACTCCTCATGGTTCTAGGACCTATCTTCAGATATTTCAGTATTCTAGTGTTTATATTATTACTTTTAGTTCAGTTTGAGTTAGTTGGGGACCTGTCCCAACGGCTCTCGAGTTCATGGAGTAGTAGAGACTTTGTCAAACTAGTTATCAGACTGTGGTTGTATTGAGATTTCTAGTATTCTGGTCGTTTGGACCGAGTATTATCTTCGTATTTTCTTTTTGATATGACAGTGTCAGTATTTTGTATATTCCTTCTTGAATAAGTTATTATGAGAAGTGATAGGCTTAAAGGGTTAGCTTGGGGCTACTTGTAGCCCTAAGCACCATGTAACGTCCTGGGAGGTGATTTTGGATCGTTACAAATTTGGTATCAAAGCCTAAGGTTTTAAAGGAACCCTAGGGAGTCTGACAAACCGCGTTGAGTAGAGTCTTAATCATTGGTATGTAGCGCGCCATATCTATGAGCAAGACGCTACAAGAAGTTTTAGGAAAAAGTTATTTCTTTTTTTCAGATTCCATCATGCCTGCAGTTGTCCCTCTCATCTAATAATTCATGCTCTCTTATTTCAGAAAATACCTCTCCGAAGAGTGAAAGACCACAGAAACGATGATGAGCCACCCCCATCTGTTGATCCTTTGAATGAGATTGTGTCTCATACTAAATTTTGGGTGGCCTTTCAAGCGTTAACCCAAGTAGTCATCGCTAATGTTTGGGCCAATAACTAGGCTGCAGTTGTAAAGCAGCAGGGAGGTGATGTAGCTGCTTCTAGGATCCGTGATTTCATGCGTATGAATCCGCTAGAGTTTTATGGGTCTAAGGCAGGTGAGGATCTATAGTTGTACCTTGAGAAGGTGAGAAAGATCACGCAGGTGATGCATGTTTGTGAGAAAGAAAGTGTTGAGTTGGCATCTTACAGGTTAAGGGACATAGCTTATGACTGGATTATATCGTGGAGGAAGAGTAGAGGTGAGGATGCTACTCCTATGACTTGGTATGTGTTCCACGATGCATTCTTGGACAAATTCTTTCCGCTTGAGATGAGGAAAGCAAAGATTAAGGAGTTTATGAACTTGATACAGGGCTCCACGGCTGTTAAGGAGTACTACTTAAAGTTCAACCAGTTGGCCAAGTATGTACTGATTTGATTTCTGACACCCGAGCTAGTATGAGCAAGTTCATGATAGGTGTTTCTAGTTTGGTGCTGAAAGAGTGTAGGACTGCGATGTTACATAGGGATATGGATCTGTCTAGGTTGATAATGCATGCACAGTAGATAGAGGTGGATAAAATTAGAGAGAGAGAGTGAGGGGTAACAAGAGGGCTAAATCTGAGCAGCATAAGTATAGTCAGCCTAGGTTCTATAGAGAAAACTGCCCTTAGTTTTAGAGACGTCAGTCTATTCCAGCGCCTTCATCAGTTAGTTCTCCCACACCTAGAGACAGGCAGGAGTAAGAGAGTAGGTTTTTTATGTCTTGGTCACAGAACAGTGTTGGTAACAGGCTCAGTTATCTTTCTTGTGCTAAGTGTGGTAGGGATCATCCTGGTGAGTGTTTCACAGATTTGAGAGATTGTTTTGGTTGTGGCAAGTAGGGCCATAGACTTAGAGATTATCTGCATGCTAGGTAGGGGACCAGAGATGCCCGACCTCAGGCAGAGACTACTAGTACACCATCTCCTATCCCTCGTCCTACCCCTGTTCAGGGCACTTCATCTAGCATTGCTGGCAGTTAGCGCTAGAATAAATTCTATGCCTTACCATCCCATCAGGAGCAAGAGGACTCTCTTGATGTTGTTACTGGTATACTCTGCGTCTTTTGTTTGATTTTTATGTGTTGTTGGACCCCGGGTTAAGTCTCTCCTATGTGACCTCACTTGTGGCTGTGAATTTCAAAATGAGTTCCAAAAAGATTCCTGAGGCTTTTCTAGTCTCTACACCAGTAGGGGGGTCAGTTGTTGCTAAATAAGTATATAAAGATTGTCCTATTACTGTTCTTCATAGAGTCAAACTTGCTGATTTGATAGAGTTAGACATGGTTGATTTTGACCTTATTCTGGGTATGGATTGGCTTCATTCTTGTTATGCATCTATAGACTGTCGTACCCATGTGGTCAAGTTACAGTTCCCTGATGAGGCAGTTTTTGAGTAGTCCGAGAGTTCGGTATCTTCTAAGAGTTATTTTATCTCCTATCTGAAAGCCAAAAAGCTAATATCCAAGGGTTACATCTATCACCTAGTTAGAGTTAAAGACACTAAGTTCGAGGCTCTATCTATTCAGTCAGTTGACATTATTAATGAGTTTCCAGATGTTTTTATGGAAGATCTCCCAAGGGGACCTCCCGATAGAGAGATAAAGTTTGGGATTGACCTTCTTCTCGACACTCATCCCATTTCTATTCCGCCATACCATATGGCACCTGTTGAGATTAAGGAGTTAAAATAGCAACTCAAAGATCTTTTAGACAAAGGTTTCATAAGGCCTAGTATTTCTCCTTGAGGCGCATTTGTTCTATTCGTGTGGAAGAAAGATGGTTCTTTGCATATGTGCATTGACTATCGTCAACTTAACAAGGTCATAGTAAAAAATAAGTACCCTCTTCTGAGAATTGATAACCTGTTTGATCAGTTGCATGGTGCAAGTTATTTCTCCAAGATAGACCTTAGATTCGGCTATCATCAACTTAAAGTGAGGGAATGCGATATTCCAAAGACAACTTTTCGAACCCGCTATGGTCACTTTTTCTAGTCATGTCTTTCGGGCTAACCAATGCCCCATCATTTTTTATGGACCTCATGAATCGAGTGTTCAAGCAATATCTTGATATGTTTGTTATAGTGTTCATAGATGACATCCTTGTCTACTCCCGCAGTGAGCATGATCATGCAGATCACCTTAGAATTGTCTTGCAAACTCTTAGAGGTCACCAGTTGTTTGCCAAATATAGTAAGTGTGAATTTTGGCTAAGGTTTGCAGCCTTTTTAGGTTATATTATTTCAGTCGAAAGTATTAGAGTTGATCCTCAAAAGATCGAAGCTGTAAGAAATTGGCCTAGACCTATCTCTCCATCTGACATTAGAAGTTTCTTGGGTCTAGCGGTCTACCGCCATTTTGTTAAAGTTTTCTCCTCTATTCCATCTATCATGACCCAGTTGACCCAAAATAAAGTTAAGTTCCAGTGGTCAATTTCCTGTGAGAAGAGTTTTCAGGAGTTGAAGACTCGACTTACTTCAGCCCCTGTGTTGACTTTGCCTAATGGTACAAATGGTTTTGTGGTGTATTGTGATGCCTCTAGAGTTGGTTTGGGTTGTGTGTTGATGCAAATAGGTAAGGTTATAGCCTATGCCTCTAGACAGCTAAAGCTGCATGGGAAGAATTACCCAACCCATGATCTTGAGTTAGATATTGTGGTCTTTGCTTTGAAAAGCTGGAGACACTATTTTTTTGGTTTTCATGTTGATGTGTTTACTGATCATAAGAGCCTACAATATGTGTTTACTCAGAGGAAGTTGAATCTTAGGCAGAAGAGGTGGTTAGAGTTATTAAAAGACTATGATATGAGTGTGTTGTATTACCCGAGCAAGGGCAATGTAGTGGCAGATGCCCTTAGAAGATTGTCTATAGGTAGTGTTGCGCATGTAGAGGAAGGTAAGAAAGAATTATCTAATGATGTGCATTATTTGGCTTAGCTAATGATGTGCATTGTTTGGCTAGATTGGGTGTTAGGTTGCTTGATTCAGCTGAGGGAAGTACTTTGGTGCAAAGTAGTTTCAAAATCTCTTTAGTTTCAGAAGCGAAGGAGAAGAAAGATAGAGATCCTAGTTTGGTTAAACTGAATGGGGCAGTTAAGGACCAAAAAATAGAGGTTTTCTCCTAAGGGAGAGATGACGTGTTGAGATTGTAGGGTAGATTGTATGTTCTGTGTGTTGATGATCTGAGGCAGAGGATTATGGCTGAAGCACATGGTGTGCAGTATTCTATTCATCCCAGCACTACCAAGATGTACCGCGACTTGCGGGAAATATATTGGTGGAATGGTATGAAGAAGGATATAACTGAGTTTGTAGCAAAGTGTGCAACGTGCCAATAGGTTAAGGTAGAGTACCAAAGACCTAGTGGTATAATGCAAGAGTTTGGTATACCCACTTGGAAGTGGGAGGTGGTGAATATGGACTTCGTGACCGGGTTACCTCTTTCGCGTCGTCATTATGATTATATTTGTTTTTTTGTAGATAGGCTGACTAAGTCTGTGCACTTCTTACCCGTGCATACATCTTATACAGCTAAGGATTATGCTAGATTGTATATCCAGGAGTTAGTCAGGCTGCGCAAAGTTCCCTTGTCTATCATTTCGGATAGGGGTACTCAATTTACTTCTCAGTTTTGGAGGATGTTTCAGCAGGGTCTTAGTACCCAAGTTTTTTTTAGTTCCGCTTTTTATCCGTAGACAAATGGCCAGGCTAAGAATACCATTCATACCCTAGAAGACATATTGAGGGTGTGCGCTCTTGATTTCAAAGGAAGTTGGGATGAGCATTTTCCATTATTAGAGTTCGCCTATAACAATAGTTACCATGCTAGCATCGGGATGGCACCATTTGAGGCCTTGTATAGTAGAAGATGTAGATCATCTATAGATTGGTTTGAAGTGGGTGAAGCTGCCGTGATTGGGCCTGATGCAGTGTTTAAAGCTATGGAGAAAGTTAAGGTGATTAGATCGAGTTTAAGGACAGCTCAGAGTCATCAAAAGTCATATGTCGATGTGAGGAAAAGAGATCTTAAGTTTGAAGTGGGTGATTTGGTGTACTTAAAGATTTCACCCATGAAAGGAGTGAAGAGGTTTGGTAAAAAGGGAAAGCTTAATCCCCGTTATGTTGGCCTATATAGAGTTTTGAGCTGTGTTGGGAAAGTAGCCTATGAGGTTGAGTTTCCTGCGGAGTTGTCAGTCGCTTATCCTATTTTTCATGACTCCATGCTTAAGAAGTATAATGGTGATTCCGTTGTGGTAGATCCTTCAGAGAGTGTTGATATTCAGAACAGTCTTTCATTCGATGAGATTCCCGTTGAGATCCTAGATTTTCAGATTCGTAGATTGAGGAACAAAGAGGTTCCCTTGGTCAAAGTGTTGTGGCGGAACCAGTCAGTTGAGGGCGCTACTTGGGAGGCAGAAGCAAACATGCGAGCAAGTACCCGAACCTCTTTTCCGCGAGTTCAGATTGATCCGAAGGTATTATTCATCCTTAATTCAGCCCTTCTAATCTAAAGTTCAGCTATATATCTATTCTTGCATGAGTTCTTGCAATTTTCGAGGTATTCAAGAGTTTAGAAAGATTTTGAGCCCATTTAGCGAATTGCTTCAGCTATGTGCACTTGGTTTTTCCTGTGTTCCTAGTCTAACTAGCAACATTCGAGGACGAATGTTTCCAAGGGGGAGATATTGTAAGATCCCACAAATTTTCCTTGTAGTTTGAGCCTTGAACGTGTCAAGTGAAGTGTAATTTCGGCCCTAAGAGATTGAGAAGAGACTTCCCAAGTGATTAGTGTTTAAATCTTGTTGAATTTTCTTGCAAATGACTTCATATAGTGTAGAGAATTGAAATAGCTTTGCAACTATACCAATTTCGTTCAAATCCAGCATCGGGGTGGGAAGTTATGGTTGTTTTACAAAGAGTTGTCAAAATCGCCCAGGTGCGACGGACAGGTTGACGGACCATCGAGTGTGCGACGGACCGTCGCCCTGAACCATCGCAACCAAGGTAGTAACTCTCTTTTTTGGCCTAAGTGTTATGGCCAGGACGACGAAAAGTCAAGACTATGATGGACCTTTGCTGAGACTGTCACCGCTGAGGCAGTGTGGCCTCATCCAGGCCAACGTGCGACGGATCGTCACTGAAAGAGTCATATAGAGGTAGTGTGTTCTTTTTCTGACCGACGTGCGACGGATGTTCCGACGGACCGTCGAGTTTGTGATAGACCATTGCTGAGACCGTCACAACGAGTCAATGTGTTTTTTCTGACTGACGTGCGACGGATGATCCGATGGACCGTCAGGCTAGCGACGGACCATCGCTCCAACCGTCGCAGCCCCATTCAGTATTTTAAGTCATTTATAAAAAGGCCTCTTCGGTCTTTCCACTCTTTTATCAACCTGATATATTCCAAACAAAGAAAATGACTTCATTCATCATCCAAAACACAAGAAAGCTAGGGTTTCTTCCTCAAGATCTAATCTAAAGCCCTTCTCCAAGAAATCCAAGAGCTCACCATAGATTCTACAAATTGAGTTGAGATTTAAGTTTCCCAAGTTCAAAGGTTGCAAGAACCCCCTCTCAAGAGTAAGAAGAAGAGTTTGAAGCAAGTTTGTTTATCAATTTCATAATCTAAGGTATGTGGGGTTTTGAACAAGGGTAATTCTTTCACCCTTGTGCCCAAAGGCTTATTAAACTATAATTTTCTGTAATCTATGAGATTTTACATGATATTGAATTAGGGTTTTTGAACCATTATTATTGATTGCAATATCTTGATGTTCCCATGAATTGAAAGTTAAATAACTTGATTTTGCATATTTTCTTAAGAAATTGAAGCTGGGTTTATACCCTATGTTGTTACTCCTTGAGAATTTAAGAGTTTCAATGTTCTAAAAATTGAAGTATATGAGTATGTTGATGTTTTGAGACAAATTGTTGTAACTTCCAGATTTCTACATGAATTATGAATCTATATGCTATCTATGATGTATTATGATGAGTTTTAACTTGAGATTGAATTATAGGTCATTAAGCCCTACTTGAGACTTGTAATTTTATGAACTATTGTGCTATAAGCACTCATGATTTGAGTATTTTGAGATTATTGAGAAATGTTTTTACCTACTGGTAATAAAGTTTTGAAATCCACTCTACCACATAAGATTACATATTTGATTGTTGGGTTATTATGAACCACGAGATTATTTTGAAAGTTGATTTCCATGAGATAAGCAAGATAAACTAAAGGGAGTAGTATTTAGCACCGAGTTGGGTAAGTTACCACAGTTTCTTACCCCAGAACTGCGTGCTACCATAGGTTTGAGATTTTTGGACTGAGGTCGAGATGATTGGGCCCGAGGCCGAAATAAGTGATCACTGAGTTGAGGTTATACTCTTTGTCAAGAGTATGTCGCCTCTCCCCAATGTGAGGTTTCTTCCTTAGGAGGACTAGACGTTGGACTCCATGTAGCTCGCATAGTTTATGTCGATTAAGAGAACCTCCCTAAACTAAAGTATTTTCCATTGAGATAGAATATTTTCCCTAAAGCTTTGAGATGAGATATTTTCTCAAGTGAACGAATTTCTTTTAAGTATTTTCCATAGAAGGAAGTAGTTTTCTCTACTAATAAGAGTTGATCATCAATTTTTAAACCAAAGTCATATGATTCCGAGTTTCAAGTGTTTGAGTTCAAAAGAGTTCTAAGTTCTTGAGCAATAAAGAAGTTTTACTCTCCATGAGATATATGCATGAGTTGAAAGTATTGTTTAAAGTTTCCTTCATCTTATGAGTAATGAGAATAAGAGTAGAGTACAAATTTTAAAGCCAAAGTATAATGACTCACGAGATTTGTATTGCATACTTCATTCTACATAATTTATGAGCTTTACATTTTAGACTTATTCAAGCCATGTGAGTCATTCCTATTTGCATGCATGACTTGACTAAAGAGTATTGATATTGTTTTATGTCAATGCATACACCCCATATACTCAGTACATTCCCAAGTGCTGATCCACATATACGTCTATGTGTTATATTGTCTTATAATGTAGGTTCAGATGCTCAGTCCCAGCCTCGTCAGTGATTCCCGAGTACCTTCGTCTACATTTCTACAATAGTGAGTCCTTATGGTTCGAGGACCTATCTTTAAACATTTCTGTATTCGACTGTTTATCTTGTTACTTTTAGTTCAGTTTGAGCCAGTTGGGGACCTGTCCCAACGGCTCCCGAGTTCATGGAGTAGTAGAGGCTTTGTCAGACTAGTTATCAAACTGTGGTTGTGTTGAGATTTCCAGTATTATGGTCATTTGGACCGAGTATTATCTTCGTATTTCCTTTTTGATATGACAGTGCCAGTTTTTGGTATATTCCTTCTTGAATGAGTTATTATGAGAAGTGATAGGCTCAAAGGGTTAGATTGGGGATACTTGTATCCCTAAGCACCATGTGATGTCCCAGTAGGTGATTTTGGGTCGTTACACTGAACATGCTAGTCTGAAAGCCTCTACACTGTCTGAATAAGGAGTTGATGGGACATGTCCCCAACTAACTCTAAGTGCTAAAATAAACTAAGTACTGAAAGAATGAACTAGTCAAATAATAACATCCTCAATGATGAGGACTTACTGCTAGTCTGTCTGCTGAACGGCTGATCTACTAAGGATTCTCTATAGCTCGTGCTTCTGAACATATAGTATAAAACACCATAGCGCAAAAGAAAAGTATGTGTTAGTACATGAGAATGTACTGGTACGCAAGTGAGGTAAGTTGAATGCAAAGGTTCATATGCAAGAACTATAACTGACTGACATGAACACAAACATGACTACGTTAGGATATATGCATGAATATGTGAACTGTAACTGAAGTTATGATAATACTGAATTTGAATCCTGATAACATGTATTTCGTATTAATTGAGTGACTGTGTCTGACAGTCCTGATTCTAATGGAACTAACTGAGTCCCATGCTGAACTGTGTGACTGTATCTAATAGTCCTGAATTTGAAGAACTATCTAAGTTCTTTTATTAAGACTGAGACTGTGGGAGATAGTCATCTGGCCTACATACCCCTAATAAGCTATTATATCTGAGTTGGGTTCCAATTTGTAACCCAAATTGGAAGAGTGTCAATACTGTGCTACTAGTAAGGATAAGATATGAGTCACCCTCATCTGGCAGTGTCCCCAAAGGAGAACGGTGGGACCCTCATCTGGTAGTGTTGATCCACCTCATCAACCCTCAATTGATAGTGTTGATGTCTCAATCTATGCTGGCTACATAGTTCTGGAATGCAAGGATTGCTTCTAAGGGTCACACCCTATACTATCAGTGTGTGTGCCCTCGTTCTTGGGTCCGCTCGGTGCTGAATCCTACTCCCAACTGAGTAGACACTGAACTGATTATACTGAGATGAACTGGACTGAGTTCGTTGAGTTCTTTGGTCTAACGGAATGTTACTGAATCCTGTTAACTGACTGAGTTCATGAGATTACTGAGTTTTTCTGAGTCATGTAACTGACTGAATTCTACTGATCATGGCATGACTGAGATTATCATGAAACTGACACTGGGTTTAGGCACATAGCTAAATTGTCGAGTATAAATTCCCCAGGACTCTACAGCATAAAAGTAATTCATGGCACAAGTTCGAAAGCACAACAATGGCTACACATATATCCATAATTCATTGACTAAGACATTTCATCAAACACTTGACATGCATTAACTTGTACATAAATGGGGATTTCATACTATCATACTATGATGGCCTTTTTCCCTTTACATAGGCATTTAATCAAACATATGGGGAGCATACTTTGGTTATACTATCATCAATGCAACTAATTATCATGGTTACATAGATAAATTTATAATTTAAAGGGTTTATCATTAATATTATGCAAATCATCACATACTAGGATCAATCATTGAAACATGTAATTTGAAACATGAATCAAAACCCAACAACAACATGGACATGAATTTTAATTCAACTAAATCATGAATATTCATAAATACACAATCTTTGGAATTTGAAAAGAGATTCTTGAGCTTCATGGGTGAAAGGGACTCATGAATCAACACTTGACATACCTTGATTGTGAGTTTCTTGAAGTTCTTGGACTTGAAGAACTTGGATCTCTTAGTTTCTTGAAGAAGGGTTAGGATCTTGTTCTTGGGGATTGATCTTTAAGAGAAACCCTAATTTGGTATTGTAGATGAATAATGAAGTTCTGAGCCGTGGTATGGTATAATTAGGTGTTAAAAAAGATGGAAAAGACCCAAACACCCTTATAAAAAAGGCTTTAAATTGCTGAATGGGACTGGGACTACTTGGGCGATGGTACGTCGCTGGCTCGATGGTCCGTTGACCTTCCCGTCGTACTAGGCCAGAATGTGATCTTTCTGCCTTGGTTGGGACGATTTGGGGGACGGTCTGTCGCTAGCTTGATGGTCCGTCAGCCCTTCCATTACGCCTGGCCAGAAGGTCAACTCACTGCCTCCGCTGCGATGATTTAGGCAACGACCCATCGTTGGATCGACGGTCTGTCGGCCCCTTTCCGCCGTACCTGGGTGGTTCAGACTATTTTCTGTATTTCGGCCATAACTTTCTAACCTGATATCAGATTTTGGCAAAAAGGGTATCGTTGGACAGCTAATTTAATTTCCAACACAACAAAAAGTCAAAATTTTGAAAATTCCACGTGTATAAAAGTGGATTCATTCTTTAAAGTAAGTTTTTAAAATTTTTAGGATGATTTTTAAGTTAGGTAGAAGTACAGGGTATTATAATATCTCCCCTTTGGGAGCATTCATCCTTGAATGATACTGATTTAGATGGGAGAAACGATAAGTTGAAGTACATACTAAACATGAACAACTGAAACATAACTACATGACTAACATTACTGAGATTCATGCTGATCATGCATATCTGATGCATGGTTTTATGACTGAATTGATACATGAATGCATGACTGAAAGTACTGATAAGATGATCACGCATATCTGATGCGTGAATATATAATTGAACTGACTCATGAACATGCGACTGAACATGTTAGGGTAAAGATACCAAGTTTGAATTGAAAACTGAGCATAGTTCGTAACTAAAATTTAAACCATAACCTGAATGAACTTAAGGAAAGCTATGACCTTGGGCTGAGTCTGAATTTATGGAGAAGAGGTGAGGATACTTGGTCCGCATATCTGCTTTTACTTCCCAAGTAACTTTCTCAACGGACTAATTCTGCCAAAGAACTTTGACTAGAGGGACTTCTTTGTTCCTCAGTGTGCGAATCTGATAGTCAAGGATTTCGACTGGGATTTCCTCATAAAAGAGATTGTTCTAAATGTCTATGCCCTCAACAGAGACTACGACTGCTGGGTCACTTATGCACTTCTTAAGCAAGGAGACATGAAAAAATGGATGCACTGAAGCAAGATCTAAAGGCAATTCGAGATCATAAGGTACTTTGCCGAAGCGACTGAGAATTTTGAAAGGACCAACATGACTAAGCTTTTCGTTCTTGCCAAACATTTCACTCCCTTCATAGGAGAGATTTTTAGATAAACATAATCACCAATCTTAAACTCGAGATCCTTTCTGCGCACATTTACATAAGACTTCTGTCGGCTCTGAGCAACCTGAAGTCTTTCTCTGATCAACTGGACTTTTTCTAAGGCATCGAATACTAAGTCAGGACCTACTACTGTGGCCTTGCTGACTTCGAACCAATTGATTGGAGATCTACATCTCCTACCATAAAGAGCTTTGAATAGAGCCATTTGAATACTGGAATGATAGCTGTTGTTGTATGCGAACTCAATAAAAGACAAATGGTCATCCTAGCTACCCTTGAAATCAATTGCACACACCCTTAGCATATCTTCCAAGGTCTGAATTGTCCTTTCTGCTTGACCATCTGTCTGAGGATGAAAGGCCTTACTAAGATGAACTCGGGTACCATGATCTTTTTGGAATGCTTTCCAGACATGAGAGGTGAACTGGGTACCTCTATCTGAGACAATAAATAGTGGAACACCGTGCAATCTGACTAATTCCCTGATATAGAGTTTGGCTTAATCCTCGGATGAATAGGAGGTATGGACTGGAAAAAAATGAGTTAATTTGGTCATTCTTTCTATAATGACCTAGACTGAACCATGCTGATGACGAGTACAAGGAAAACCCATCACAAAGTCCATGTTCACTTCTTCCCACTTCTAAATGGAAATATTAAACTCCTGCATAGACCCACTAGGCTTCTGATGCTCAAACTTAACCTGCTGACATATAGAGAACTTAGCCATAAACTCTGCAATATCTCTTTTTATCCCACTCTACCAACAGATTTCCCGCAAATCACGGTACATCTTAGTGGCCCCTGGATGAATAGAGTAGCGCGCACCATGCGCTTCTGCAAGAATTCGTTGCCTCAAGTCATCTACACCTGGCACACACAGACAACTCTGATAACGCAATACACCATCTCCTCCTTCGGAGAAAACCTCAACCTTCTGATCCTTGACTGACTTTTTCAATTTGACTAGACTGGGATCTCTATCTTGTTTTTCCTTAACTTCAGAAACTAGAGATGATTTAGAACTACTCTGAACCCATATATTACCCTCGGCTGAATCGAGTAAGTGGATACCTAGTCTGACAAGCTGATGAACTTCCTAAGCTAACTTCTTCTTACTGTCTTCAACATGAGCAACACTACCCATAGACAATCTACTGAGAGCGTCGGCCACTACATTGTCTTTTCTCGGATGATAAAGGACACTCATACATAATCTTTCAGGAGCTCTAACTACCTTTTTTGACAGAGATTAAGATCTTTCTGATAGAACACGATCTAAAGGCTTTTATGATCTGTGAACACATCTACATGATCATCGTAAAAGTAATGCCTCCAAATATTCAAGGCAAAAACTACGGCTGCTAACTTAAGGTCATAAGTAGGATAATTCTTCTAATAGGGCTTAAGTTATCTGGAGGCATAGGATATGACCTTACTATACTGTATGAGGACATAACCCAAACCCACTATAGATTCATCACAGTACACCATGAACCCATCTGAACCATCTGGAAGAGCTAAAACTGGGGCTACATTTAGTCGAGTCTTCAACTCCTGAAAACTCTTCTCGCAAGGATCTGACCACTGAAACTTGACTTTCTTTTGAGTCAATCTGGACATAGGGGATTCAATAGAAGAAAATACCTCAACAAACTGTCTGTAATAGCCAGGCAACCCCAGGAAACTCCTTATATCTGATGGAGAAATAGGGCAAGGACAGTTTCTTACTGCTTCGGTCTTTTGAGGATCAACTCTAATGCCATCACTGGAAATGATATGACCAAGGAATTCTACTGACCTTAGCCAAAATTCGCACTTACTGAATTTGGCAAAAAACTGATGATTTTTGAGAGTTTGTAATACTATTCTGAGATGGTCTGCATGATAACGCTCAATGCGGGAATAGACAAGAATATCATCTATAAAGACTATGACGAACATATCCAACTACTGCTTGAACACACGGTTTATCAAGTCCATGAAAGTTTTTGGGGCATTAGTAAAACCAAAGGACATGACTAAGAGTTTAAAGTGACCATACAAAGTTTGAAAAATTATTTTTGGAATGTCACATTTTCTTACTCTGAGCTTATGATAGCCTAATCTGAGGTCTATCTTAGAGAAATAACTGGCACCCTGAAGTTGGTCAAACAAATCATTAATTTAGGGAAGTAGACACTTGTTATTGACCGTAACTTTATTGAGCTAGCGATCAATGCACATTCTGAGAGAACCATCCTTCTTTTGTACGAATAAGAATGGTGCACCCCACGGGGACACACTGGGTTTGATGAATCCCTTATCTAAGAGATCCTTCAACTGTTCCTTCAATTCTCTGAGTTCTACTAGTGTCATTCTGTATGGCAGAATAGATATGGGCTGAGTATCTGGAAGAAAATCAATACCAAAGTCTATTTCTCTTTCGGGAGGAATTCCTGGAAGATCTTCGGGAAAGACATCCAAGTATTCATTCACTACTGGGACTGATTCAAGACTGGGAGTTTCAGAACTAATATCCTTAACTCAAACAAGATGATAGACATATACCTTAGATATTATTTTCCATGCCCGAAGGTAGGAAATAAGCTAACCTCTGAATACAGAAGTACTACCCCTCCACTCTAAGACAGGTTCATTTGGAAACTAAAACTAGACTACTCTGTTTCTATAGTCGACTGTGGCATAGCAGGAATGAAGCCAATCCATGCTGAGAATGATGTCAAAATCAGTCATCTCTAATTCGACTAAGTATGCTAATGTGACTTTCGGAAATATCATAATTGGATAGTTCCTATATACCCGCCAGGCTATGATGGTTTCACCCACTGAGGTAGAGACTGATAAGGGATCTGCTAGAATTTCAGGACTGACTCTAAAATCAATTGCTATATAAAGAATAACAAAATACAAGGAAGCTCCTGGATCTAGCAAAGCGTAAATATTCAAGTAAAAGATCTGTAACGTACCAGTGACCACATCAGGAGAATTTTCCTGATCCTGTCGGTACTGGAGAGCATAAATTCTATTTGGGCGTTGCCCACTAGTTGCGTTGGAAGTGGCACCCTACTAATTCAGGTGATCAGACTGAACTGAGGAACAGTTTTGCTGACCCTGAAACCCTGACTGGGGACAATATCTAATTCTGTGGCCTGGCTTGCCACATCCGAAACACACATCACTACCAGCTTTACAAATACCCATGTGGTTCTTACCATAAGTCTGACAAAGAGGATAGGTACGGGCACTACTAACACTGCCCTGAGACTTAGAGCCTGGCGCCCTATCTATGTCACCATCCCTTAACTTAAGAGCTAGATCACTGGTTGAGGAAGGAGCTAGAACGGATGACTTTGGGTAGAACTAATAACGGTTACCACCCTCTGACTTAGGCTGATTGAAGTTGCACCTATCGGTTCTAGCTCTCTTATTCTGCTTCTCTCTTATCTTAATCTTCTGCTCTTCTATTTGTTGAGCATGGATCATAAGACTGGCTATGTCCATCTCACTAATCAGTATTGCAGATCCGCACTCATTGACCACACTATCATTCACCTCAGAAACAAACTTACTCATCTTGGAACTTTTATCTGTGTACACGAGGAACATATCTAGCTAGTTAGGTAAACTTAAGAAAATACTTTCACTGTCATGTTACCCTGCCTTAGATTGACAAATTCTAACACCTTAGCCTCTCTTAGCCCTAGGGGAAAGAATCTATCAAAAAAGGCAGTGGCAAACTCCTCTCACTCAATAGGCCCTGCATCTATATCCCTCTCTACTTTCCACTATTTAAACGAAGTGTGAGCTACATCCTATAACTGATATGCAGCTAGATCATCACTTTCACTAGCAGTAACTCCCATGATATCTGTAACCTTCTAAACCTAATCAAGGAATTCCTGAGGGTCCTCATCTGACTTAGACCTGAAAAGGGATGAAGGATTCATTCGGGTGAAGTCCCAAATCCTAGTTGCAGTAGTATTAGCCACTGGGTTGGTCGGAACAACAGCTGGCCATTCATTTTGAGTAGCAACTGAGTTAGCAAGAGTAGTGAATGCAGCTCTGAACTCTGCATGAAAAATATATTTGTCCAATGGGTCTGCTTGGATGGGCTGAGGGGCTGACTAATTTTCGTTTATTCTTTTGGAAGGCATGTTCTGTAAATAAAAGGAAGAAATAGATTAAACTGAGAGTTTAACTTGAGCTCATGTTCACTCGCATGATATGAATCCTAAAAGAAGGGAAACTGTTTCTAAAATATCTCATAGCCTCATGTCCATAAGTGTAGCGCGCAACATACCCATGCACAAGACTCTACTAGATACGACTTTCAGACTTCCGAGGACACTGTTGAACCTTAAGATTTGATACCAAGTTTGTAACGCCCCGAATCTGGTACCTAGAATGCTACATGTTGTTCATGACCCTGAAGGACCACAAGCTAACCTATGACTAATATCTGTACCTGAGCACTGCATAATATATTGTATAAATGTAGAATAAAAGGCTAAAAGTCCAATGGTTCAAATATCTATTAAAATATAACATTTAAAGATACGGTATATCAATACTAAAACAACTAAAATAACTATCTGGACATGCTAGTCTGAAAGCCTCTAAACTGTCTAAATAAGGAGTTTATGGTACATGTTCCCAACTAACTCCAACTGCTGAAATAAACTAAGTACTGAAAGAATGAAGTAGTCAAATAATAACATCCTCGAATGATGACGACTCACTACTAGTTTGTCTGCTGAACGACTGATCTACTAAGGATGCTCTAGAGCTCGTGCTTCTGAACCTATGGTAAAAACACCATAGCACAAAAGAAAAGTATGTGTCAGTACGTGAGAATATATTGGTATGCAAGTGAGGTAAGATGAATGCAAAGGTTCATATGCATGAACTATAACTGGCTTACATGAACACAAACATGATTACGCGAGGATACATGCATGAATATGTGAACTGTAATTGAAGTCATGATAATACTAAATCTGAATACTGATAACATGAGTTTCGTATTAACTGAGTGACTGTGTCCGACAGTCCTGATTCTAATAGAACTAACTGAGTCCCGTGCTGAACTGAGTGACTATATCTGACAGTCCTGAATCTGAAGAACTATCTGAGTTCTTTTACTGAGACTGAGATTGAGACTATGGGAGATAGTCATCTAACCGACATACCCCTAATAAGCTATTATATCTGAGTTGGGTTCCAATTTGTAACCCAAATTGGAAGAGTGTCAATACTGTGCTATTAGTAAGGACAAGATATGAGTCACCCTCATCTGGCAGTGTCCCCAAAGGAGAACGATGGGACTCTCATTTGGTAGTGTTGATCCAGCTCATCAACCCTCAATTGACAGTGTTGATGTCTCAATCTATGTTGGCTACATAGTTTTGGAATGCAAGGATTGCTTCTAAGGGTCACACCCTATACTATCAGTGTGTGTGCCCTCGTTCTTGGGTTCGCTCGGTGCTGAATCCTACTCCCAACTGAGTAGACACTGAACTGATTATACTGAGATGAACTGTACTGAGTTCGTTGAGTTCTTTGGTCTAACGGAATGTTACTGAATCCTGTTAACTGACTGAGTTCATGAGATTACTGAGTTTTTCTGAGTCATGTAACTGACTGAATTCTACTGATCATAGCATGACTGAGATTATAATAAAACTGACACTGGCTCTAGGAACACAACTAATTTATCGGGTATAAATACCCCCAAGACTCGATAGCATAAATTTAATTCATGGCACAAGTTCGAAAGCACAACAATGGCTACACATATATCCATAATTCATTGACTAAGACATTTCATCAAACACTTGCCATGCATTAACTTGTACATGAATGGGGATTTCATACTATCATACTATAATGACACTTTTTCATTCACATAGGCATTTAATCAAACATATGGGGAGCATACTTTTGTTATACCATCATCAATGCATCTAATTATCATGGTAGCATAAATAAATTTGCAATTTGAAGGGTTTATCATTAATATATGCAAATCAACACATACTAGGATCAATCAGTGGAACATATAATTTAAAAAATGAATCAAAACCCAACAACAACATGGACATGAATTTCAATTCAACTAAATCATGAAAATTTACAAACACACAATCTTTGGAATTTGAAAAGAGCTTCATGGGTGAAAGGGACCCATGAATTAACACTTGACATACCTTGATTGTGAGTTTGTTGAAGTTCTTGGACTTGAAGAACTTGAATCTCTTAGTTTCTTGAAGAAGGGTTGAGATCTTGTTCTTAGAGATTGATCTTTGAGAGCAGACCTAATTTAGTATTGTAGATGACTAATGAAATTATGAGCCTTGGTCTGGTATAATTAGGTGTTAAAAAGGGTATAAAAGACCCAAACACCCTTATAAAAATAGCTTTAAATTGCTTAACGGGATCTTCGACGGCTTGGGCGATAGTCCGTCACTGGCTCGATGGCCCGTCAACCTTTCCGTCCGTCGGCCCCTTTCTGTCGCACTTGGGCGGTTCAGACTACTTTCTGTATTTCGAACATAACTTTCTACCCCGATATCGGATTTTGGTGAAAAGGGTATCATTGGACAACTAATTCAATTTCCCACACAACGGAAAGTCAAAATTTTGAAAATTCATACTTTAAAGCAAGTCTTTAACATTTTTGGGACAATTTTTAAGCTAGGTAAAAGTATGGGGTATTACAGGCCAACACTTAGAGACTCAAGACTTGGTCACCTCGAGGACACACGAGCAAGCATGAAGAATCAGTTTTGAGCATGCCATTAAGCAAGGTCGTGTGTGGAAGATTGCTTGGAGCATTAAATAATTGAGGACTCATAATTTTGGAGCTCACTTAATGGCTCACGGTTTTTGGAGCTTGAAGAAGGCATCTTTAGAGTATTAGGACTCATTAGAGGAGTTTTAGTTATTTCAATGTGAGAAGTCCGAAACACACCAAGGTTGCACCTCATTTAGGGTTTTTTGCCTATTTTATCTCGCCTTTAAACACACCAAGGCCGCCCCTTTGTCATTAAAGATGTCTTGGTCATTTTCTATGTAATAAGCTATGTTATATATAGTTCCTTATTAGGTCTTTTCTCTTGGTTGTTTATTGATGTAAAACTTTGAAATATTGTAACAAACTCTCTCTAGTGTGAGGAGTGTAGCACCATAAGTTGTAGGGCTTAGAATACCCACCAAACTAAAATGAGGGCACCAAGTGTGGATATCACTTGTGTTGTAATTGTTGGCTTGAAACGTTGGTGCTAGAGGAGGTAACGTCCCTCTTGTGTCTACGTAGGAGATTGATGATAGTTTGTGTAGATTATAAGGGTCCTTAGGTTTAATATATATTAGGATTCTTGGAGTTTATACACTCATTTGTCAATCTATCTGTCCCCTTTATCTATTGTAATCGTTTGACTTATGTATTGTGTTTGTTGTTGCCATTTGGTGTCTTATTCGTGTGGACTATTTTTGTGCGATTGTGGATTGTTTTGAGTCTTCTTTGGACCGTTGGGTATCATAAGCCCAGCCTCACTTTTCCCTTCAGCCTCAGAGGCCAGTCCATGGGATGGGACATTAAAATTAATTATTAAATATTTTTAAGTTGGTCCTTTGTTTAGTAGGAATTAGAATTTTTTCAATCTTTTCTAACTAGCTACTTATTTTTTATTTATTCTTTGGTTGATACTAATTTTTTGAAAGTTCTTAGTGTGTGTTTGAAATGACTGTTAAGCTTCTTTTAGTTGTGAACTTCAAAAAAAAATTTTTACTCGTGATGGTTTAGTAGTTATTGTCTTTGCTTAATGCAATATTATGTTCTTTAAATTTAGGATCTCTTCTGTTATAATCTGCTTCTTTTATGTAGATACTTTGTGTATATCTATATTTATTATCTTAACCATATTAGAATTTTTCTATGGAATTGTAGCTAATCATCATTTCTTTGCTGATTACAGTAAATGCCATGAGCTAATTACAACTAAGGGAGCGTTTGGTCTGAGGTATAAGGGATAAATAGTCCAAGATAAAATGAAGGACTATTTTATCCCATGTGTGGTGTAAGGTATTAGTTAGTACCAGCATTATTTATCGCACTTTACACCATAGTGATGAGATAAATTATCCGTATATATAATGGAATAACTTATTCCGAGATTAATTATCCCGAAAAAACTCTTTCCCAACCTAGCAACCCTTAAAGGTATTAGTAAGATGCCTTCAACATGCTAAAAACTAGTAGGAGATATATTAAAGTGAAATCATAAAAATTGGTGATAGTCTAGTACTTACAATATTTTCATTTATCATGTTTCGAGTTGCTTTTATCTTTCTGAAGGGTCAACCTGCCGCAACCCGCGGTCCGCTTAGGGTTGGATTGGGCCACTATTTTAAAAACCCTTTAGTTTAAGGGAAAAGGACAAAAATGTCCACTCGCTAAAACTAATTCCAACTAAATAGCCACTACAATTTAATTCCCTCTAATCAGCCACTAAACTAATTTCATTTTATAGCTATTGATTATTTTGCATGTCAGTCACTTCACGTTTTTTCCCATTTTTTAAAAATAAAAACGCTAGTTCATTTTATTTTTTTAATCTTGCTGTTTTTTTTATGTTCCAGTTTTTTTAATTTGATGTTTCATTCTATTATAAAAAAATCGCTGCTCTTTTGTGTTTTTTCACTATTTTTATACTTTTTTTTGCAACTTTTTTATTTTTTATTAAAAGCCTATTCCTTTTTTGAAATTAACATAACTACAATTGTTGTACGTTGGAACTTGCATTATGTATATTTATGGAATGATGACATTGACTATCAATAAAGCTATGTGAAATTACTATAAGAAACTTTATTTGATCAAAACAAATACATAGGATTTTGAGGAGCAGATAATGCAACTCAAACACAAAATGGAAAACCTAACTTCAACTTTTTTCAATAGTTCAAATGCAATTTCCCAAATCCAAAAATCAACCCCCGACATTATTGCAAGACATTATTGCAAGTCCAAAAGAGTAACTATAAATAAAACAAGTCAAACATCAAAAAGAAAATAGATATACACATTCTATACAATTTTTAACTACAATTATTATTTATATACATATTTTATACGACTCTATATAGTTTCTACATGCATTCTAAAAATGTATCAATCTAGTATAAGAGAGTATCAATTGAGTGTATGGACACTGCAAGTGTATCAATGTAGTATAAAAGTGTATTAATGTGGTATAAAAGAGTATCAATTGGATATAGAGACTGCATGTACTTGCATAGAATTTCCTTCCTCTTTTATAAAAAGTGTATCAATATGGTATAAAAGTGTATCAATAAAGTATAGAGACTGCATATGCCCAATTGGGCCAAATAGCTAAAAAAGGGAATTAAATTTAGCCGACAGGTTACATTTGTCCACCTTTTCAAATTGTATCCATTTTTTTTTAAAATTAGCCACCCCATGTCCTTTTTCCTTAGTTAAAAGGGCTAGCCCGTCTTAGCCCATTTAATTCTCTAGCCCGCTAGGGTTGGGTTGGGCCAGCCTATTTTGACAGCTCTAAACATTTTAATTGTTTAAAATTAAATAATTTTGTCTATTGTAGAGATTTTTAATGAATTGTAAAAATTTCAAATCACTTTTTAAAGATCTTTCATACTTTAATATAATAATATAAACATAAACATACATTTATATATATCTATATATATATATATATATTATCTCCAGAAGTTTCAAGTGGTTGATAAATCATCCCTTTTGTGTTTGTCATGCAACACCTCTTTCTCTTGCCGCCAGAGGCTAAGAGGGACGCATCAATTTAAATCATATTTGTGGTGCAATTATTTTTTTTTTATTTTCCTCTATATTTAAATTTTTTTCTTATTTTTAATGTCAAATTTTTACAAAATTATTGATTACATTCTTATTACGTACTTAAAACGTTTAAAAATTTGATACTTCTTAATTTTTTTTTTATTGAAATGCTTTTATATGTAGTAAATATTTATTTCTACATATGGAATAGTAACTTTTACCTGCATAATAAACATAAGAAAATGTACAGTTACCCAATCTAAATGAAAATTTTGTAATTGAAAAAAGTTTGACTATATTGCATCCAAGAATACAAGCTGATAAAGAAAAAAATAATAAACATAGAGCATCATTAAGAACCACCAAAGAAAACAAGACAACATTGATCAGTCATATTATATTATAAAAAATAAACAATTCAACAATAACAATACCAATAGAATTAAAATCTAATTACAAAAATAGAGAAAGATGAAGAAGAATATTTAAATTTGTTCTTTGATTATTTTTTTTTACACTATCAATCAAGAAAAAAAATACGAAAAGAAATCAACTCACCTTATGATTATGGTGCTTATAGGTTATTTTATACATGTGATTTTTTATTTTCAGTAGGACATCATTTACTTCCTTGATTAACAATAGGCTAAAGCTAAGTTGAAAACAATAAGCATACCTAATGTGCCTGCAGTCTTAGTTTTGCTATTAAGAATTTTACCTTATATAAATTTTACTATAAATCAAATTTAGCTGATTTAAAATTCTTAAACTAATAAAAAAAGTATTAACTGTCATTAATTTTGATCACTTCTAATAAGAAAAAGTTTTGTCATAAATATATTTAATTAATTTTAACTCTTAAATATTAAAAAAAAAATAGTGAAAAGACGATTTTATCTAAAGTAAAGAATTTTAATGAAGGGAAAAAAGTTCAAATAAAATTTTTAAGACCCTTCACACTTTTAATACATTATAGATATAGATATAGATTATAGATAATTTATAATTTTTTTCGTTTTTTTTCTGTTTGATATTTTTTTCTATCTTCTATCTCTGATCTCTATTTCTCTTTCTTTTCTTTTTTTTTTTTCTATTTTTCCTTTTTCTTTTTTTTGTTGTATTTTATTTTTATATCGAATACAAACGGTGGATGATGATAGTTAGATACATCATAACTCTTATTGTATTTGTATTCACCGTCATTTTTTTATTTTCTCTTTTTTTTTTTACTTTTTATTTTTTTTCTATTTTTTTTCTCGACTCTTTCTTTTCATTTTTTTTCTCTCTTCTATCTATAACTTCTATCTCTATTTTTTTTTTCTACAACAACAATAATATACCCAATATATTCCCACAAAGTGGAGTTTGGGGAGGATAAAGTATACGTAGTCCATACCACTAATTCAGATAAAGTGGAGGGGTTGTTTCTGATGTACCCCCGGCTCAGGACATATAATAATATACCAAACAAAAAATATAAAAGCACACAACAAGGTACTACTAATAAATGAGACAACACAAAACACCACGAATATTTTTTTTTTCATTTTTATTTTCTTATATTTGCTTTCTCATTATTTTTTTTTGTATTTTTCTCTTTATTTCTTTTTGGTTATTTTCTTCTTTTTTTTTCTTTTTGTTTTTTCCTTCTTATTTTATTTTTTGTTTCTTTCTTTTTATTTTATTTTTTTCTTTTCTATCTACTACTTCTATTTCTTTTTTTTATTATTTTCTTTTTTTATATTTTTATTTTTTTAAAAAAATTATATTTTATATTTTCAATAAATATGGTTCTGTCTTTTTTTTATTATCTTACATATTTTAAACAAATGGTATCAGAGCCCAGTAATTCAAAAAGTACAGCAGTAAGATATATGTTAGGATTTATCTATATTTATTGAATTAATTATGAGAAGACCATTTAAAAATAGAGAAGCTTTTAGAAAAATTAAAGAATCTTTAATTAGTAATTATTCAGAATATATAAGTCTAAATAAAACAAAAGAAAATCCACAAAGATTAGCCTACCTAATTACATTAATATCTAGTATTGAAGCAAAATTAATAATCCATTTAAAATCTAGGAGAATGAGACACATATCACCTAATTATGATAAAATTAGATTTAGATATCCACCAAGATATTATAAATATGGTTTAAATGAATAAAGTACAAAAATACAAAGAATTAAAATACATTATTTCTGAAAAACGTAAAGAATTAAAAATAAGAATAGAAAGACTACATTATAATATATTTGTCGGAGTTAGTAAAAACTCAATAGATACACAAAAAAATGAAATATCAAAATTAGAATCACAAATAGATAGTTTAGAATATATATACCAACATGAACTATTCACAATAAAATGAGCAAAGAAGAATTTATAATAGATGAAAAAATATATGAAAATCACGAAGGATTAAAAATAAAAATAGTATTTTCTAATCTAGGAAGAAGATATAAGAAAATAGGTGAACATTTATATCTAATGTTAGAAAAAGAAGAATTAAAATTAGAAGATAAATTGACAGCAATGGTAAGAATAGAAAAAGAAAATGAAGAAATAGATAGGAAAAAGGAAATAGAAAAAATAAAACAACAAACTACGGAAGAAATACGAAAAATAGAAGAAACTAAAAATAGTAGAATTGCTGAATTAGAAAAAGAACTACAAATGTTAAAAGATCTATATGAACAAAGACAAAAGGAAAAAGAAGAAAAAGATAGGGAACAAAAATTACTGAACGAGATAAATCAATTTAAGGAAAAATTAGAAATAAATAATATAGATGTTGAAGAGACAGATAATTATGATTCAGAAGATAGTGAAACATACACAGAAATATTAACAAATACAAAAAATTTAGAAATCAATGAAAAACAAGAAGTAATTAATGAGGAAAACTTAGAAAGTACCAACACAGAAATAAATACTCTTGATTAAAAAAGAAGATGAAAATATAATACCTAAAACAATAGAAATAAGAAAACCTATATATTATAAGAGTAAGTTTAAAAAATATAATGAATATGACAAATGGACACCAAAACAGATAGTTAATAAAAATTATAACTTTTTAGACCTAAATTGTGTAATAGATACAGAAAAAATAATACAATTATGGATAGGATATATGACAAAACAATTATTAGATAATAATATAAACATAACAGATGCACCAGAATATATAGAAAGAACATTAATAGGATCAGTAAAACTATGGTTTTCAAATTTAACTAAAAATAGCAAGAAAGTATTAAGAACTAATAAACCTATAGAAGAAACATCATCAACAACAACTAAACTAACACCTATAGAATTATTAAAAAAATATGAAACTGCTATAAAAGATGAATTTGGTAGTATGACAACAATAGAAGAAGAACAAGATGAAGAAAAAGATACAAATAGGAATTTAATGTTAAAATTAGCAATATATAATATGTGTTATATAGATGAATATACTTGCGCATTTAAAGAATATTATTATAAAGGAGCATATAGTATAGAAGAAAGTAAGGAGATAAGAAAATTATATTTTAATAAATTACCCGAACCATTTAGTTCAAAGATAATAAAAAGTTGGGAAGAAGAAAAAATAGTAGATACATTAGAAGCTAGAATAAAATTTTTACAACAATGGTATAGAAACTTATGTGAAAAATATAGAGAAGAATTAAAAATGAAAAAAATATTAATAAGAAATTTAGCATGTTGCAAAAACAAAATAGCACCCTAATTTGGATGTGAAGAAAGATATTATAAGAAAAAAAAAAGACACAAGAAATATAAGAAATATAAAAAATCAAAATACAAATACAAGAAACCAAGAAAAAGATATTATGTAAAAAATTATAAATACAAAAGACCACATAGAAAGAAGAAATCTATAAAAGAATATACTTGTTATAATTGTGGAAAGTTAGGACATTTAGCTAGAGATTGTAAATTATCTAAAAATCCAAAAAATAAACAAATATCAGAAATAAAAATAGATAATACAGAATATATGCAGATAGATTATATAGATTATGAATTAGAAAGCGAGGATAGTATATATGAAATTTCAGAAAATGAAACAGATACTCAAATAGATAGTGAAATAGATGAATCAAATGACTGAAAAAGATATAAAAATAATAACAAAGGAAGAATATTTAAATGATGAAGGAACAGAATAAAGAATAATATTTGACAGTAACATATTTGATGAAATAAAAGGAAAAGAATTAGATTTAAGTGTAGAAAAAATATTTAAAATACCAACAATAAAAAATATTTTTACTAGGAAAAAGGATGAATATTATGTAGTATGCCAAAAAGAACATGTAATAGACTGTAGATATGCAAAAGGCAAAACTAGTATACCACTAGTAACAAAAAAAATAATTAATAAAGAGATAAATGATATAAAAAGTAAAGGAGATCCAATAAAATATGTACACCTTGGAGGTACATAGATATTAATAAAAGCATGTTTTAGAGAAGGAATAGATACACCGATAGAATTATATCTAGCAGATGATAGAATTATAAAACCTATAGAAAAAAACATAATAACTGTCGTAAAAGGAAATTTAATATATCAAAAATTTAAATTTATAATAAGTGCAAATTATTCAGTAGCGGTAACAGATAAAAATATAGATAAATCACTAGTATTATATTGGAAAATATCAGGAATAGAATTAACCCCAGGAAGTAAAATATTTACAGCAAGATGCAAAGATTTATATGTACTAACAACAAAACATAAAATAACAGGAAAAAATAAGATTAACAAGATACGAATAGAAAGGCCATTCGAACAAATTGTGAAAACAATAGATTATAATGATTATAGCTATAGAGACATTGATATAGAAGAAAATTTAGAAATAGTAAATGATAGAATAAGTACAACGAAAAGAACAGCTGATGAAAAACCAGAATCATCAAGCTCATAAAAAAGAACAAGTTATGAAATAAATTCAATAAGTAATTTAAACCAATATTACATAACAGGAAAAATAAATGAAAAAGAATATTTAATACTCTTAAATACAGGACAAGAAGAAAATTATATAGCAAAATATCTAGTAAAGAATGAAGAAATAAAAACTGATAATGATATGTGCCCAGACCTACCAAGAAGTTTAGTAAATAGTAAAAACATAGCAGAAAAAGAAATAATAATAGGAGTTAGAAAAATAAAAATAGAATTTGAAGTAAAGGAAGAGATGCAAAAAGCAGATATAATATTAGGAATAAAATGGTTAGAACAAGTAGAACCATATAATATAGAACATACACAATTAACCTTAACATATAACAAGGCGAAATTATTCTTAAGGAGAGCCTTAACATAAAAATGAAGATATATGTATTAATGAAGATAGTAGTAGAAGGATATTACAGTAGATATTATACGCCTATGATAGATACAGGAGCAGAAGCTAATTTATGTAGACATAATTGCCTACCAGAAAGTAAATGGGATAAATTAAAAACACCAATAATAGTTAAAGGATTTAATAATGAAGGAAGCCTAATTACTTATAAAGCTAGGAATGTAAAAATGCAAGTATGGGATAAGATATTAACAATAGAAGAAATTTATAATTATGAACTAACATAAAAAGATATACTTTTAGGAATGCCATTTTTAGATAAATTATACCCACATATAATAACTAGAACAGACTGGTGGTTTACAACACCATGTAAACAGAAAGTTAGAGCAAAAAGAGTTAATAATAAAATAAGAAAGAAAACTGATTGGATAAAAGGAAGTGAAAAAATTACACAAAAGTTAGAAAATATAAAAAATACTAAAGATATAATAGAACTAGTAGTATTTTCGATAAATAAAACAGAAATAACTATATTTTCAATAAATAAGATAGAGATAATTAAAAAAAAATTAGAACAATTATATAGTGAAGATCCATTAAAAGGATGGGAAAAACATAAAACTACCATAAAAATTGAATTAATAGATAAAAATAGCATAATAACCCAAAAACCATTAACATATAATTTTGACGATTTAAAAGAATTTAAAATGCATATAGATGAATTATTAGAAAAATAATATATACAAAAAAGTAATAGTAAACATAATAGTCCAGCATTTATAGTAAATAAACATAGTGAACAAAAAAGAGGAAAAAGTAGGATGGTTATTGACTACAGAAATTTAAATGCAAAAACTATAACATATAATTATCCAATACCAAATAAGATATTAAAAATAAGGCAAATACAAGGATATAATTATTTTAGCAAATTCAATTGTAAATCAGGATTGTACCATTTAAAATTAGAAAAAGAATCTAAAGAATTAACCGCATTTACGGTACCACAAGGATTTTATGAATGGAATGTATTACCATTTAGATATAAAAATGCACCAGGTAGATATCAACATTTTATGGATAATTGTTTTAAACAATTATCTAATTGTATAATATACATAGATGATATATTATTATATACAAAAACTAAAGAAGAACATTTAAAATTATTGGAACAGTTTACAGATATAATAGAAAAATTGGGAATAAGTCTAAGCGAAAAGAAAGCTGAAATTATGAAAAATCAGATAGAATTTTTAGGAATATAAATAGATAAAAGTGGCGTAAAAATGCAACAACATATAGTACAAAAAATAATAAATTCGAAAGAAGAATTAGATACAAAAAAGAAATTACAATCATTTTTAGGATTAGTAAACCAAGTAAGAGAATATATTCCAAAATTAGCAGAAACTTGAAAACCACTACAGAAAAAATTAAAAAAGGATGTAGAATATAACTACAATGAAGAAGATAAAAAACAAGTTCAAAAAATAAAATTACTTTGTAAAGAATTACCAAAATTACAATTTCCAGATGAAAATAGAAAATTTATATACATAGTAGAAGAAGATGCTAGTGAATATAGTTATGGAGGAGTACTTAAATATCGATATGAAGCAGAAAAAATAGAACACCATTGTAGATACTACTCAGGTACGTTTAATGAGACAGAAATAAAATGAGAAATAAATAGAAAAGAATTATGTTCATTATATAAATGTTTGTTAGCATTTGAGCCATATATTGTATATAACAAATTTATTGTACGAACAGATAATACACAGGTACGCTGGTGGTTAACAAAGAAAATACAAAATTCAGTTACAACAAAAGAGATTCGGAGACTAGGCTTAAATATATTAAATTTCACATTTATAATCGAAGTAATCAGTACTAACAAAAATGTTATTGCAGATTACATATCAAGATAAAGCTACACAGACTGAAATAATACAAGAAGATACTCTAGAAAAAATACTCAATACCCTAACTACGCTTTCAATGAAAGTGGACAGTATGAGTAATGAGATAGAAAAGCTAAAGACTAATGAAGATAAACTGAAGTCTATAGCTACAAATCAGCTAACTCAGCAGTGTGCAGAGCTATGTCGATCGGAAGACATTAAAGTTTCAGAGCTAGAAGGAGACGTTGGGACACTCCATAAAACCCATAACATTTATCAATCTGCTTCTGCACGTACAAGCAAAGGAGTTAGTCGACCAAGATACCAGAACATGAATATGAATAAAATATTTGAAAAACCATTTACACCAAATCACAAAAAGACCACTTGTTCATACCCCCACAAATTACCACATACCGAGATAGCCTAAACCAAGATAAAAAAGTTTACAATTATACAACCCATAAATACATAGAAAATATCTATAGAGTACAAACTTTTCTACACCATAACCCCAGAGCTATAAATATCAAAGAACCAAACACGAACTATATAACCCAAAAATTACAAAGATATAACAAACTAATTGCACTACCCAAAACTAACCCAAGCTTAGTAAAAACTTGTTTTGACTACGGACTATTAAACACCATATACACCCAAGACGGAGAAGAATTAACAGCTATGGAAGAATTACACAAGATATTCACCACCTACAAAAGAATAACGAAAGGAAATCTATTTTATATAAAGTGTTATACTGCACCAGCAGAGATACTATACGATGAAATAAAACCAGTTATACAAGTTGTAAAAATAGGACTAACCAGAGATATGATCATACCAGAAGATATTACTCAGCAACAGGAGATACCCAGAATTGAGATACCCAATTTCTACGCAAATAAACGACTTATTGGAATAGCTACGATTATCCAAGAACTAGCAAATAATTATACTAATGAAAACCCAATATGGAGCTATTATTCGAGAGATCATCAAATGATTTACTCAAATTCAAAAGAGCTACGACAAACAGATATGGAAGATGTCAGACAATGGATAATGACATTACTTAACCCAGGAAAACAATCTACCGCAAGAGCAATTAAAAAAGGATTTATTTCAGACGGACTACTGACAAGATATTGTAAAATAGTTGGACACAAATATCCAGATCACCAATGTTTAAGATGTAATGGAGAAGATAACATTATTCCAGAAGTACATCTAGAATAAAAATCAAGAAGACAAAATGCCAGCTGAAAAGATAAGATGAGAAGCAATAATGGAGATATAACAGATACGACAACATCAACGGAGACAAGATATTGAATTATTTATTGTATATTTTTTTTCTTTACGTAAAAGAATTGTAATTATTGTAAGTTCCTATGCATATGTAGACTTTTCTAGGCTTATTTAAGGTTATGTAGACTTTAGACTTTTTAGGGTACTAGCCTAGGTAATAGCCTTTTTGACTTATAGGTTAGCATTTAGTTAGCATTTAAAAAACGTGTAAAGGATTGTAAAGTTTTTTTTTCTCTATAAATGAAGGAAACTGAAAGCATTGCAAAGCAAGCCTTCATGCGTTGAAGCAAATACTCTCTCCATTCCATAACAAATATTTTGCTCAGTTAATTAAAAAACAGACATACTTCAATGGAAAAAGCTATGGAGGAACAAACTTCAGAAATATCAAAACTACCCGAACAGGTATATTTATTTATGATTATGAATAGCTAAATTCATAATTTCCAACAATCATGATATGATAAAATAAATTCATATTAGTTACTTTATAGTAAAATTATTCGAAGAATAATATGTTAAGAAGTTTATTAGCAAAGTGGAAAAGGAGAAAAATCTCTAAGAACTATGTCATCCTAAAGGTGAAACCAATGAGGCAAGAATCCGTGGCGGGGAGTAACCAGAGTAGAGGCGTTGTTTAAGGGAAAAAGTATCCAAATTACCATGCTAATAGTGACCGAAGAACATGTTATTTAAGAATAATCTAGTATATAGTAATCTAAGATGGCCATATTTTGTTATGTACAACGTTGAAGGGAATATTTTGAAAAAAGCAATTTTATGAAAATGAATTATAATTTATCTGATGTGATAATAGATAAATTTAAAATACTTATTTTGTATGCACTTAAAGATATAAAAGTAGCAGATATAAGAAAAATCATATTAGAAAAAGCTTTTGGTGAATATTACATGACTAGAGTAAATTATATACCATACCTACCTAACTACTCTTACAAATACTTATCATGACAAATTACATAAAATTTTTAGAAAAAGATATGAAAAACATACAGCTACTAGAAAAACAAATGAAAATAAATATAAACAAATACATGGAAAATAAAGATATAAAATATATAGAATTTCTTAATAAAAATATGCAAGAACTACTAAGGCTAAAACAATCAACTACAAAATATTATAGTAAAATCAATTTTGAAAGATAGATCCTCTAGATTATCTTAAAGTTTTAATCATATATATACTCAAAGATATAGAAATTATAGATATTAAGAAAATAATATTAGAAAAAGTAATAGACTATGAAATTGAAACCATAAATTGGCTAGAACAGTTATACGAAGAAATTTACCCAGAAGGATATTATTCAGATTAAAGGATGTTAGAATATATTAGAAAAACTAGAGAAAATCAAAATAATCTAAATAATGAACTTAAATATAGAAACCGAATTAGAAAAATAATGTAAAATCTAAAAGAAAAATTAATATGGATAGAAGAAACCCTAGAAAATTTAGAAAAAAATACATGTGACAGTTTATATAATTTAAAAAACTCACTACGAGAAGAACAACACAAGATAATAAATAACATAGAAAATCTAGAATTAGATATACATTACAGTACAGTTAGGATAAATTATTATACAGAAATTTGTAACTCTGCAGTTACTACAGGATAAAATAATAAACCAAACAAATTAATGAATACATCTTACGAAAAGAATAAATCATTAAAAAATATTGAAACAAAATTTAAGAAATATCCACGCACAAAGAAAACTAGATTCATTAGATATACAATAAATCTATTTCATAAGTTAGTTATTGGCACCCCCCTACAAATGGTAAGATATATGTTAGTTATGAAAGAATTTATCTATATTTATTGAATTAATTATGAGAAGACCATTTAAAAATAGAGAAACTTTTAGAAAAATTAAAGAATCTTTAATTAGTAATTACTCAAAATATATAAGTCTAAATAAAACAAAAGAAAACCCACAAAAATTAGCCTACCTAATTACACTAATATCTAGTATTGAAGCAAAATTAATAATCCATTTAAAATCTAGAAGAATGAGACACATACCACCTAATTATGATAAAATTAGATTTAGATATCCACCAAGATATTATAAATATGGTTTAAATGAATAAAGTACAAAAATACAAAGAATTAAAATAAATTATTTCTGAAAAATGTAAAGAATTAAAAATAAGAATAGAAAGACTACATTATAATATATTTGCCGGAGTTAGTAAAAACTCAATAAATACACAAAAAGATGAAATATCAAAATTAGAATCACAAATAGACGGCTTAGAATATATATACCAGCATGAACTATTCACAATAAAATGAACAAAGAAGAATTTATAATAGATGAAAAAATATATGAAAATCACGAAGGTTTAAAAATAAAAATAGTATTTTCTAATCTAGGGAAAAGATATAAGAAGATAGGTGAACATTTATATCTGATGTTAGAAAAAGAATAATTAAAATTAGAAGATAAATTGACAGCAATGGTAAGAATAGAAAGAGAAAATGAAGAAATAGATAGGAAAAAGAAAATAGAAAAAATTAAACAACAAACTACAGAAGAAATACGAAAAATAGAAGAAACTAAAAATAGTTGGATTGCTGAATTAGAAAAAGAACTACAGATGTTAAAAGGTCTGTATGAATAAAGACAAAAGGAAAAAGAAGAAAAAGATAGGGAACAAAAATTACTGAACGAGATAAATCAATTTAAGGAAAAATTGAAAATAAAAAACAAAGAATTAGAAATAAATAATATAGACATTGAAGAGACAAATAATTATGATTCAGAAGATAGTGAAACATATACAAAAATATTAACAAATACAAAAAATTTAGAGATCAATGAAAAACAAGAAGTAATTAATGAGGAAAACTTAGAAAGTACCAACACATATATAAATACTCTTGATAAAAAAGAAGATAAAAATATAATACCTAAAACAACAGAAATAAGAAAACCTATATATTATAAGAATAAGTTTAAAAAATGTAATGAATATGACAAATGGACACCGAAACAAATAGTTAATAAAAATTATAAATTTTTTAGACCTAGACTATGTAATAGATACAGAAAAAACAATACAATTATGGATAGGATATATGACAAAACAATTATTAGATAATAATATAAACATAATAGATGCACCAGAATATATAGAAAGAGCATTAATAGGATTAGTAAAACTATGGTTTTCAAATTTAACTGAAAACAACAAGAAAGTATTAAGAGCTAATAAACCTATAGAAGGAACATCATCAACAACAACTAAACTAACACCTATAGAATTATTAAAAAAATATGAAACAACTATAAAAGATGAATTTGGTAGTATGACAACAATAGAAGAAGAACAAGATGAAGAAAAAGATACAAATAGGAATTTAATGTTAAAATTAGCAATATGTAATATGTGTTATATAGATGAATATACTTGCGCATTTAAAGAATATTATTATAAAGGAGCATATAGTATAGAAGAAAGTAAAGAAATAAGAAAATTATATTTTAATAAATTACCCGAACCATTTAGTTCAAAGATAATAAAAAGTTGGGAAGATGCAAAAATAGTAGATACGTTAGGAGCAAGAATAACATTTTTACAAAAATGGTATAGAAACTTATGTGAAAAATATAGAGAAGAATTAAAAATGGAAAAAACATTAATAAGAAATTTAGCATGTTGCAAAAATAAAATAGCACCCTAATTTGGATGTGAAGAAAGATATTATAAGAAAAGAAAAAGACATAAGAAATATAAAAAATCAAAATACAAATACAAGAAACCAAGAAAAAGATATTATGTAAAAAATTATAAATACAAAAGACCACATAGAAAGAAGAAATCTATAAAAGAATATACTTGTTATAATTGTGGAAAGTTAGGACATTTAGCTAGAGATTGTAAATTATCTAAAAATCCAAAAAATAAACAAATATCAGAAATAAAAATAGATAATACAGAATATATGCAGATAGATTATATAGATTATGAATTAGAAAGCGAGGATAGTATATATGAAATTTCAGAAAATGAAACAGATACTCAAATAGATAGTGAAATAGATGAATCAAATGACTGAAAAAGATATAAAAATAATAACAAAGGAAGAATATTTAAATGATGAAGGAACAGAATAAAGAATAATATTTGACAGTAACATATTTGATGAAATAAAAGGAAAAGAATTAGATTTAAGTGTAGAAAAAATATTTAAAATACCAACAATAAAAAATATTTTTACTAGGAAAAAGGATGAATATTATGTAGTATGCCAAAAAGAACATGTAATAGACTGTAGATATGCAAAAGGCAAAACTAGTATACCACTAGTAACAAAAAAAATAATTAATAAAGAGATAAATGATATAAAAAGTAAAGGAGATCCAATAAAATATGTACACCTTGGAGGTACATAGATATTAATAAAAGCATGTTTTAGAGAAGGAATAGATACACCGATAGAATTATATCTAGCAGATGATAGAATTATAAAACCTATAGAAAAAAGCATAATAACTGTCGTAAAAGGAAATTTAATATATCAAAAATTTAAATTTATAATAAGTGCAAATTATTCAGTAGCGGTAACAGATAAAAATATAGATAAATCACTAGTATTATATTGGAAAATATCAGGAATAGAATTAACCCCAGGAAGTAAAATATTTACAGCAAGATGCAAAGATTTATATGTACTAACAACAAAACATAAAATAACAGGAAAAAATAAGATTAACAAGATACGAATAGAAAGGCCATTCGAACAAATTGTGAAAACAATAGATTATAATGATTATAGCTATAGAGACATTGATATAGAAGAAAATTTAGAAATAGTAAATGATAGAATAAGTACAACGAAAAGAACAGCTGATGAAAAACCAGAATCATCAAGCTCATAAAAAAGAACAAGTTATGAAATAAATTCAATAAGTAATTTAAACCAATATTACATAACAGGAAAAATAAATGAAAAAGAATATTTAATACTCTTAAATACAGGACAAGAAGAAAATTATATAGCAAAATATCTAGTAAAGAATGAAGAAATAAAAACTGATAATGATATGTGCCCAGACCTACCAAGAAGTTTAGTAAATAGTAAAAACATAGCAGAAAAAGAAATAATAATAGGAGTTAGAAAAATAAAAATAGAATTTGAAGTAAAGGAAGAGATGCAAAAAGCAGATATAATATTAGGAATAAAATGGTTAGAACAAGTAGAACCATATAATATAGAACATACACAATTAACCTTAACATATAACAAGGCGAAATTATTCTTAAGGAGAGCCTTAACATAAAAATGAAGATATATGTATTAATGAAGATAGTAGTAGAAGGATATTACAGTAGATATTATACGCCTATGATAGATACAGGAGCAGAAGCTAATTTATGTAGACATAATTGCCTACCAGAAAGTAAATGGGATAAATTAAAAACACCAATAATAGTTAAAGGATTTAATAATGAAGGAAGCCTAATTACTTATTAAGCTAGGAATGTAAAAATGCAAGTATGGGATAAGATATTAACAATAGAAGAAATTTATAATTATGAACTAACATAAAAAGATATACTTTTAGGAATGCCGTTCTTAGATAAATTATACCCACATATAATAACTAGAACAGACTGGTGGTTTACAACACCATGCAAACAAAAAGTGAGAGCAAAAAGAGTTAATAATAAAATAAGAAAGAAAACTGATTGGATAAAAGGAAGTGAAAAAATTACACAAAAGTTAGAAGATATAAAAAATACTAAAGATATAATAGAACTAGTAGTATTTTCGATAAATAAAACAGAAATAACTATATTTTCAATAAATAAAATAGAAATAATTAAGAAAAAATTAGAACAATTATATAGTGAAGATCCATTAAAAGGATGGAAAAACATAAAACTACTATAAAAATTGAATTAATAGATAAAAATAACATAATAACCCAGAAACCATTAACATATAATTTTGACGATTTAAAAGAATTTAAAATGCATATAGATGAATTATTAAAAAAACAATATATACAAAAAAGTAATAGTAAACATAATAGTCCAGCATTTATAGTAAATAAACATAGTGAACAAAAAAGAGGAAAAAGTAGGATGGTTATTGACTACAGAAATTTAAATGCAAAAACTATAACATATAATTATCCAATACCAAATAAGATATTAAAAATAAGGCAAATACAAGGATATAATTATTTTAGCAAATTCGATTGTAAATCAGGATTCTATCATCTAAAGTTAGAAAAAGAATCTAAAGAATTAACTGCATTTACGGTACCACAATGATTTTATGAATGGAATGTATTACCATTTGTATATAAAAATGCACCAGTTAGATATCAATATTTTATGGATAATTAAACACCATATACACCCAAGATGGAGAAGTATTAACAGCTATGGAAGAATTACACAAGATATTCACCACCTACAAAAGAATAACGAAAGGAAATCTATTTTATATAAAGTGTTATACTGCACCAACAGAGCTACTATACGATGAAATAAAACCAGTTATACAAGTTGTAAAAATAGGACTAACCAGAGATATGATCATACCAGAAGATATTACACAGCAACAGGAGATACCCAGAATTGAGATACCCGATTTCTACACAAATAAACGACTTATTGGACTAGCTACTATTATCCAAGAACTAGCAAATAATTATACTAATGAAAATCCAATATGGAGCTATTATTCGAGAGATCATAAAATGATCTACTCAAATTCAAAAGAGCTACGATCAGCAGATATGGAAGATGCCAGACAATGGATAATGACATTACTTAACCCAGAAAAATAATCTACCACAAGAGCAATTAAAAAAGGATTTATTTCAGACGGACTACTGACAAGATATTGTAAAATAATTGGACACAAATATCCAGATCACCAATGTTCAAGATGTAATGGAGAAGATAACATTATTCCAGATGTACATCTAAAATAAAAATCAAGAAGACAAAATGCCAGCTGGAAAGATAATATAAGAAACAATAATAGAGATATAGCAGATACGACAACATCAATGGAGATAAGATATTGAATTCATTGTATAGATTTTTCTTTACGTAAAAGAATTGTAATTATTGCCTATGTAGACTTTTTTAGACTTAACTTTTTCTAGACTTCTTTAAAGGCTATAGGGCTAGGTAGTAGCCTTTTTGACCTTTTTAGTAGCCTTTTTTTAGCATTTTAAAAAAAAATGTGTAAAGATGATGTAAAGTTTCTTTTTTCGTTCTATAAATAAAGAGAACTGAAGGCATTGCAAAACAAGACTTCATGCGTTGAAGCAACATTCTCTCCAGTTCACAAACAAATATTTAGCTTAGTTAATTAAAAAACAGACATATTTCAATGGAAAAAGCTATGGAGGAACAAACTTCAGAAATATCAAAACTACCTGAACAGGTATATTTATTTATGATTATGAATACCTAAATTCATAATTCCCAACAATCATGATATGATAAAATAAATTCATATTAGTTACTTTATAGTAGAATTATACGAAGAATAATATGTTAAGAAGTTTATTAGCAAAGTGAAAACGGAGAAAAATCCCTAAGAACTATGCCACCCTAAAGGTGAAACCAATGAGGCAAGAAGCCGTGGCGGGGAGTAACCAGAGTAGAGGCGATGTTTAAGGGAAAAAGTATCCAAATTACCATGCTAATAGTGATCGAAGAACATGTTATTTAAGAATAATCTAGTATATAGTAATCTAAGATGACCATATTTTGTTATGTACATGGTTGAAGGGAATATTTTGAAAAAAAGCAATTTTATGAAAATGAATGATAATTTATCTGATGTGATGGTAGATAAATTTAAAATACTTATTTTGTATGCACTTAAAGATATAAAAGTAGCAGATATAAGAAAAATCATATTAGAAAAAGCATTTGGTGAATATTACATGACTAGAGTAAATTATATACCATACCTACCTAACTACTCTTACAAATACTTATCATGACAAATTACATAAAATTTTTAGAAAAAGATAAGAAAAACATACAGCTACTAGAAAAACAGATGAAAATAAATATAAACAAATACATGGAAAATAAAAATAAAAAACATATAGAATTTCTTAATAAAAATATGCAAAAACTACTAAGGCTAAAACAAACAACTATAAAATATTATAATAAAATCAATTTTAAAAGATAGATCATCTAGATTATCTTAAAATTTTAATCTTATATATACTCAAAGATATAGAAATTATAGACATTAAGAAGATAATATTAGAAAAAGTAATAGACTATGAAATTGAAACCATAAATTGGCTAGAACAGTTATACGAAGAAATTTACCCAGAAGGATATTATTCAGATTAAAGGATGTTAGAATATATTAGAAAAACTAGAGAAAATCAAGATAATCTAAATAATGAAATTAATTATAGAAACCAAATTAGAAAAATAATGTAAAATCTAAAAGAAAAATTAATATGGATAGAAGAAACCTTAGAAAATTTAGAAAAAAGTACATGTGATAGTTTATATAATTTGAAAAACTCACTACGAGAAGAACAACACAAGATAATAAATAACATAGAAAATCTAGAATTAGATATACATTACAGTACAGTTAGGATAAATTATTATACAGAAATTTGTAACTCTGCAGTTACTACGGGATAAAATAAGAAACCAAACAACTTAATGAATACATCTTACGAAGAGAAAGATATTGAAACAAAATTTAAGAAATATCCACGCATAAAGAAAAATAGATTTATTATAAATCTATTTCATAAGTTAGTTATCCGCACCCCCTACAAATGGTGAATTACCAAAGTTACAATTTCCAGATGAAAATAGAAAATTTATATATATAGTAGAAGCAGATGCTAGTGAATATAGTTATGGAGGAGTACTTCAATATCGATATGAAGCAGAAAAATTAGAACACCATTGTAGATACTACTCAGGCACGTTCAATGAGACAGAAATAAAATGGGAAATAAATAGAAAAGAATTATGTTCATTATATAAATGTTTGTTAGCATTTGAGCCATATATTGTATATAACAAATTTATTGTACGAACAGATAATACACAGGTACGCTGGTGGTTAACAAAGAAAATACAAAATTCAGTTACAACAAAAGAGATTCAGAGACTAGTTTTGAATAGATTAAATTTCACATTTATAATTGAAGTAATCAGTACTAACAAAAATGTTATTGCAGATTACATATCAAGACATAGCTACACAGACTGAAATAATAGAAGAAGATACTCTAGAAAAAATACTCAACACCCTAACTACGCTTTCAATGAAAGTGGACAGTATGGGTAATGAGATAGAAAAGCTAAAGACTAATGAAGATAAACTAACATTAATAGGATCAGTAAAACTATGGTTTTCAAATTTAACTGAAAACAACAAGAAAGTATCAAGAGCTAATAAACCTATAGAAGGAACATCATCAACAACAACTAAACTAACACCTATAGAATTATTAAAAAAATATGAAACAACTATAAAAGATGAATTTGGTAGTATGACAACAATAGAAGAAGAACAAGATGAAGAAAAAGATACAAATAGAAATTTAATGTTAAAATTAGCAATATGTAATATGTGTTATATAGATGAATATACTTGCACATTTAAAGAATATTATTATAAAGGAGCATATAGTATAGAAGAAGTCATGATTACTAATAGAAATACTGAAATTGCTTATTATATTTGTATTTGTTCCATTATTTATATTTTTGTATTTATTGACACAATTGTATTTGTATGTTATAATTCACGCTTGTATTTATTTGTATTTATAGTTCGTATTTATATTTGTTTTTGTAAATTCAAACATGTATTCATATTTCATAGTTCACACTATCATTTATATTTTTATATTCGTTGATACAATTGTACTTGTATTATAGCTTGCGCTTGTATTTGTATTTATATTTTATAATTCATATTTACATTTGTATTTTATAGTTTACTCTTGTATTTGTATTTTATAGTTCTCACCATCATTTATATTTTATAAAATTTACATGTATATTTTAAAAAACTATTTTGTATTTATTTTTATAGTTGACTGCATATTATATTTGTATTTTGTGGTTTTATTTGTATTTGTATTTGTATTTGTATTCTATTTTCGTCGATGTACTTATATTTTTAAAAGAACTATTTTATATTTGTATTTATAAATTGACCACATATTGTATTTGTACTTGTATTTTATTTTCGTTGATGCACTTATATTTTAAAAGAACTATATTGTATTTGTATTTGTAGTTTCACTTTTTTCATTGATTTGTATTTGAATTTGTAGTTGACAACATCAGTTGTATTTTTATATAATTGAAAAAGAATTGCTATTTTTTCTTTCTACGAACACTTGTATTTATATTCATTGATACGAATTGTATTTTACTAATACAAATTGAACAATACAAATATAACTGATAAATTACAAAAATACAAATGTTAAATTATAGAAATAAAAATGTTACATTTGTATCAAATGATACATGTTTATACAACTTGAACCAAACACATACAAATGATACTTGTTTATATACAAATATAAATGATAAATTTGACATACAAATACTAACGATACATTTGCATAGAATGCCATATTTGAGAAAAATAATCCACAAGGGCCTGGCAAGTTTCCAATTAAAAAAAGGGAACAAGTGGGTCCCACAAACTTGTCCCTAAAAAAAACTAAGTCCCTTGAACAACTGGGATAGTTGTGGGACAACTACGTTAGTTGTTTGAACAAATTCACGTAGTTGTTGAACAACTTCTCTCAGTTGTCAAACAACTATGCCTAGTTGTTCAACAACTAGGTGCAGTTGTAGGACAACTGTGCCTAGTTGTTGAACAATTTGCGCAGTTGTTGAAGAACTTTGGTAGTTGTTGAACAACTTCGCAAAGTTGTTGAACAACTACCAAAGTTGTTCTACAACTGGGACAAGTTGTTCGAACGAAAAAACTTAAAAAAAAAAACTCAAAAAAAAATTGTTCCTCCCACATAATTTAAAAAATTTGGAGGACTCCTACTTAATTGAAAAACTTATTTGTCCTTTTTAATCCAAAGTCCAACCACATTTCATATTTATATATTTTAGACTCAAGTAAACACAATTAATCCATATACTTATTTATACACAAATATAAATGATAAATTGTATTCACGGCTAAACTATTCAAATACGAATAATAAATTTATTTAAAATATATAATATGATATGAATAAATATAAAATATAAAATACGACAACAACAATAAAAAATGAGAGAGTAAATACAAAAAAAATAAAAAAATAAAAAAGGAGAAAAAATGATGAAAAAGGAAAAACGAAACACGAACGAAGATAGAAAAAAAAGGCCTCAAAGAAAAAAGAAATAAAAACAAAAATGGAAAAAGAGAAAGGAAAAAAAAAGAAAATGTAAAAAAGGGAAAAAAAATGAAAAGAAACAAAAGAAACAAAAAAGAAAAAGTTGTAATAGCAAAAAATGGAAAAGAAGGAGAAATAGAGAAAGAAAATTAAGGGAGAAATACAGGAGAGAGACAATGAATTGTATTTAATTGTCAAAAGAGGCTATGGATTGTAACTAAGTGAAACTCAAGCTAAATAACGTAATTAAGAGCTTATGATTACTAAGTCATGTAGTTATCCCATAAAAATATCATTCTATTTAGAAGTGGGTTTTAATTTCATTCACCCTTTGGTATGCTTTGGATCGGGTATTGGGCCCATTTTAAGATGAATTTTTGGCAAGGGTAGAAAATGGGTTGGATCAACAATGCAATTTAATTTTTATGGTATTATTTATTTTTTGATTGTCAATTTTGACTAATTTTTAAAATTGCATTAGATAAACTCAAGACCAACAAAATCAAAGTGCTAAATTATCAATAAAATTATGATCGCTTAAGTTGTACGAATATTCTTTTAATTTGTTTACATTAATTTTGGTTACTTAAAAGTTGCAATTAAACCTATCATCTGGGTCGGGCTAGCCCATTCTGGCTCGTTTAGTCCAGCCCGTTTAGGAGGCCCGACCCAATAGGCCTCCGAGTTAATGGGTTGTCGGTCCCGGGCTGGGCTGTCTTTGTTGACAGGCCCAGTGGGCCAGCCCAGTTCCAAAACCAGATCAGGCCCACCGGTTACCCAGACCTGTTATTATTATTATTTTTTTATTTTGGCATGTTGTGGGTTGTTGACTTTTCCAACGGTCAAATAGACCATTGGCCCAACGTTTATAATGTCGTTTGGCTCCAATGGCCATTTGGCCAAAACTGTTTAATTCTTGTTTTTAAAAAAATTAATTCAAAATTTTTTCTATAAATACCCTAAAATTTCAAATAATTTCTCACATAAATCTTATTCTCTCATTCTCTCTCTCAATCTCTTTCAAATTTTCTAATTATCTCCTAAAGTGCTCAATTTTATTTTTTTAATTTTGCGATTACAAATATCAAGTGAAAGTTTTCTAAAGTTGCATCTTTTGAATACTTTTAAAATTTGGTATTGTCGTTCCATCTATTACTTTTAATTTTTAATTAGTGTATTATTTGTTGAATATTTAATTTTATTATTTTTGTGTATTTTGAATATTTTTTAGTTTAGTTTATAATATGGATAAATTAGAAAACCTCGGTAAAAGTGTTAAATTTTTTTTTCCGGAAGTTGTAGTGGTAGTAAAAAAAGAATTGGTGGCGGTTCTGGTAGAAGTAATTCAAATACTAGATATACCCGTGTGCCTCCGGTACCAGTGAGTCAATCTTTTGAGAAAGAAATAGGTGTAAGCGCTCACGATATAAATTATTTAGAAGCTCAAGAAAATTATGATATAGAAGAAGAGAATGAAGTAGACGCGATAGATTTAGATGTAGATGATGAAAATATTGGTGAGATATCCGAAGTCGGAAATGCTAATGTTAGATCCAAATCGGTTAACAAATATTCCATGTAGAATTGCTCTAACTTCTGATCTTGGTTGTGCTGTTAACAAAAATGATTACTTAACAATTAAAAAATATTCCATGTAGAATTGCTCTAACTTCTGATCTTGGTTGTGCTGTTAACAAAAATGATTACTTAACAATTACTTGTCACTGGATAGATAGTAATTTTGTTATGCAAAAACGCATTCTATCATTTTTGTATGATGAAGATCGCAGACACACTAGAAGATTATTTTTTGAATCTATTTCTAAAGTAGCAAAATACTACGATATTGAAAGAAAAGTTTTATGTATAGTTTTTGATAATGCATCTAACAACAAGACTGCTGTTGAGTTGTTAAAGTTGAACTTTCTCCCCGTTACCCAAAATATTTCATGTTAAGTGTGTTAGTCATATATATAATTTAATCGTAAGAGATGGTCTTGAATTTTTTGAGTTTTCTATTGAAAAGGTCCGGCTTGCTATTGGCTTTATTCAAGAAAATAATAAAAAATATAGAGTGAGAGAATTTAAAACCAAATATGAACAAAATGGACACAGACGGATATTTATATTTGAAGAATGTGATATTAGATGGAATGCTACTTATACTTATTTAAAAACTTGTCTTGCTTAAAAAGTTCCTATTACAATGACTTTTAATCAATATTCTGGTTCTTTTTCTAAGAGTATGCTACATGGTTCTGATTGGGCTACAATTGATGATCTTGTTAAATTTTTGAAATTTTTTTGTAAAGCTACTTTTGAATTCTCTGGTGCTTATTATCCTACTATTTGTAATATTTTAGCTTATTTGGCCGACATTTCTTGTTTGCTTAACGAATATAAGAATAAAGAAGGTTACAAAGAAGCTATTACTGCTATGATTGCTAAAGTTAAAAAATATTTTTATCCGCTTCCCCCAATTTATTTGATTGGTGCTATAATAAATTCATGTATGAAATATAATACTATGGCCAAATTTATTTCTATTATTTTTAATGCTTTAGAGATACCGTTCGAAGAAGAACCTTCTTTGTTTATGAATATGAGTGATGTGAACAGTTACATGGAGGCATTATATAACGATTATGCCGATTTACTTGATGAAGCCGTACCGATAAATATCACTTTAACTGTCTCTCCTCAAGCTCCCGATGAGCCATCATCTTCTAAAAGGCTGGAACATAGTAGTTATCCTGATTACTTTTTTGATTTAAATGTTTGGGACAAGGTGAAACCTTCATCATATAGAACAAATTCTCGGGAAGAGTTTAAGTATTTTCTTCGACAACCGATAGAGGATCGTAGATCAAGGATCTGCCCACTGGATTGGTGGAAGAATAGTGAAAGACAATATCCGGTGCTTTCTACATTAACTAGAGATATATTGAATGTTCTAATGTAAATAATTGCATCGGAGAATGCTTTTAGTCAGGGACGACAATAGCTTGGAGACAGCTAACACTCATTGATAAGTGATGCTATGAATGTTCTAGTTTTCCTTAGAGATTGGATTAGAGCGGAACAAAGAAATAAAGATGATACCAAACACACTAAGAACACACCAAAAAATGGCATAAAACAATCCATAAACTTGAAGAATTCGAGAACCCAAAGGAGACCAACTCTCGACTTCAACAACAACACAACAATACGAGATGAACAAGGTGTATTTCACACAAAAAAGGCCACCACAAACTAGATTAACAATGACAAGATGAAGAACAAAATGAACAATAACAACAAGTCACAGTTTACAATAACAATAACACAAACAACTACAAGATTACAAGAAAAGTAAAGAGAGGTAGCTTGACATACAAATGCACAAACTCTATGAACCTAAGTGTGTATCAAACACAAAGATCTAAAAATTCATACAAGATAACAAGAAGTTCTTACGAGACCTCAAGGGAATCAGAATTCCTAAGCAACCACCGTTTCTAAGCTAGTTACCAACACAAGTGATATCCACACTTATCGCAAGTGATACCCATACTTGCATAACACTCAAAGATTATTATCACAATATTCATCAAAGTTGTGGACAAACAACCTAAAATATTCTATTTATAGTCTTGACTACTTATTACACAAATAACCAAAATGCCCTTAATGAGCCCATTACAAAGAGCTGGACTTGGAGTGTGTATATGGACGACTTTGGAGTGTTAGGACTTGTTCTCCATACTTTAAAACTTGTTCTCTTGGTTGGTTATCCACCCTATCTCGAGTCTTTATGTATTGGCTTCCAATCATGTCCTCGAGAGATAAGATGCCTCTTTGATCCATATCATCCTCCCCTTCTTGAAAAGGATTCGAACTCGAATTTGAACCTTGCAAAACAATAGGGGACATAAGAAAACACACATTCCTCATGGAATGAGGGTTAATGTTATCATAATCAACCATATTATCAAACTAAGGTTGCACACACTTCATAAGCCGAGGAGTATTAGGTAATAGGATACCCTTCCAATCACACAAACCCGAATACCCTAAAGAACAAACTACTTGTCTACCCACATAAGTGTGAAAAATAATAAGAGGGGATTAAAACATATCTTTGGAGAAAATATTAGAGCTTGCTCTTGGCACAATACTAGTGCCGAATGCGGTGAATAATAAGTGCTTGGTTTGGGTACTAAGTTTTCCTCTTTAAACCGAAATGCTTCACCTCTAACATCCAGGTTCTTCCTCACCATGAGGTTAAAGTTCAATACCTTTCCTTCCTCAGGCCAAATATCTTCATGAGGAGCTCTCATCATCAACCCGCGAGGCACACTAATATCTTATTCTTGCACTACCATCCGGCTTCATCATCATTGTCATCATCTTCTAGAGGTATTTCCTCACTGACATCATTTATGGTTACTTTACCCCCAACAAAGTAAGGATCACCCTCCACCAACACAATGGTCCTTCAGTTAGCGCACTCACTAGCTTTGTGACCCCAACCTTGACATTTAAAACAAAAATACCTTTAAGATTAGGAGTAAAGGATGGGTTACCTTCAAGCCGTGGTGGATATCTTTAGTTGTTCCTATCAATTAACCCATTTTCTAAGGATTCCTTAGGCTTGTTCCATCCAAAGTTCTTCTTGGCATGATTATTTCTTTCAACTTTAATGGTCGCTTCAATAAGGTCCTCAATTCGGTCAAACTTGTGGATAACTAGTTGAGAAATAATTTTGTAGCACAAACCACCTTTGAACCAAGCTAGGATTTGATTTGGAGGTTCAACAATATCAAGACGAAGAATTAAGTTTTGAAACTCATCATAATACTCCTCTACACTTCTATATCCTTATTGCAAATTGTAAAGCCTTGTTAATTGCTCTTATTTGTACCTCTCCGTGACATATCTCTCTTTTATAAGAGCTTTCAATTCATCCTAATCCAAAACATTAAGATTTTCATTCCTTACTCTTTGCAACCGCTTTGTATCTAACTAAGTAGATGCATATCCTTCAAATTGAGAAATGACATGCACGACTTTCTTTTAGGAGGTTAGCTCATTGAGTTGCGAAATTCGATAACATTGCAACTCCCAATCAAGATAGATAGAGGGATCACTAGTTCCCTTGAAAGTAGAAAGAGTGATCTTGATGGAATTGAGACCCGTGTCTCTACCCACATTGCCTCCTTAGTCCCCTAGACCTTCTTGAACATGAGGTCGGTGTCCCAAGTTGCCTCTACCATAAGGATCCGGTCAAAACCTTCCCCCACAACAATATATCTCTCCACCATGAGCTCCTCTTATATTTCTCATAAACTCTGCAAAAAGAGCCTCTTCATCTAACTCTTTACCTCCATAAGGACCCTTACCTTCCACAATATCAATTTGGAGTTTAGTGGTGCTCTCGACATTTCAAGGAGGTATTGGTTTTGAGGAGCTTCTTGGTGGACTTAGTTTCAATTATTTGGATAAGTAAGGACTTGGTTTATGGGTTTATGGACTTGTCTAGGTGGATTGAACATTTGGTGAAGTGTATCCGAAGTGATAGTAGGGGAGGCATTGGTAGCATATCCACTAGTTGAGGCATGGTAGTGTTAAGGACTTGAATGGTTGGAATCTAAATGAACTTCCAAAGTGGAAATTCTCCTTGAAAAATAACCTTCCATCTCTTCCACCTTCCCTTCTTTCCCTTCCACTTTCCCTTTCATCTTTGCCATTGCACCTTCATAAGATTCAAATCGGCTATCTATGGCCTCAAACCTTGCCATGATTGATTTAACCCAACTAGGCATTTCACCTTCATCCCCCATTGTACCTATCAAGAAACACTAAACAAAACAACAAAAAACAACACAAAACAGCAAACACATTTAAGGTTAGTAAAAAAAACCCTCATAAACTCTCAAGCTCACACCTTTAAAGTATCACTCAATTGGCCTCACAAGTGTTGGTAACCCGCTTATACTCCAATGAGGTTACTTGGTTCCAATTGTGGCTTGAGGTAGGAGTGGATTCTTGTTTGAAATAACTCAAGAAGTATTGTTTGAACTAGGATAAAACATAGATACAATTCATAAACGAGAAAAGCACAAAAATAATGCTTACACAAAAACGTATTAAAAACTAATTTACAACCTAGTAGGAATTTACTAGTTTGCTAATTTAATTAGTATGAGAATCAACAAGATTCAAACTAATGGAAACAAAGAAGAGAAACTAGGAATTCTAAGTTCTTGAGCTTATGATGATGTGGCAGTCAACTATAGGTCGTTGGAATGTTGTTGAAGTTGAACTTTTTTTTTGTTCCAGAACTTAGTTGTTCAATCTTCACAAGAATGATGGAAATTTCAGATTTGGTAGGTAGACACAAGGTTTTAGGCCTTTTTTCCCAAGATTCAAAGTCTTGACCTACTTTCACTCTTTTGGTAAGACAACCTTTTTGGTAGTCTTGTCTCCTTTCTTCTTTTGGATAATTTTTGAAAAGTGGACTTACTCCTTTTTGGTAGCTAGACTTTTTGAAAGTCCTTTGTTCCTTTACTATTTTGGGTGATGCCTTGAAAATGTTTTCAACACAAACAAAAAGTCTCAGTATTCTTTCTTGTTTCAAAATCAAACACCCCCTTTTTAAAGCAACATCTTCACCCCAACAAGATGAACATCAAGAACAACAACAATAAAACCGTCCCCAACCTTCAACAACAACTTTAAAAATAGATCAAAACTTGGATTTAAATCCTAAGAGTGTTAGTGAAAAAGGAAACCAACACTAGAAACTACCAAAAAAAGCAAAAGACGACTAGATCTAGGTCTTAACTTCAGCCAATACGATAACAATAAGATTACTTCTCGGCCAAGAACACAAGAAACAACTTCTACTTTTTTTATTTTTATTTTTCAATAACTTAGCCCAAGATTGATCTTGTGGGGAAAAAACCAATGATGGCTCTGATACCAAATGATACCAAACACAATAAGAACACACAAAAAAAGTGGCATAAAATAGTCCACAAACTTAAAGAATTCAAGAACCCAAAGGAGACTAACTCTCGGCTTCAACAACAACACAACAATGCAAGATGAACAAGGTATATTTCAAACCAAAATAGTCACCACAAACTAGATTAGCAACAACAAGATGAACAATAACAAAAACTCACGGTTTACAATAACAAGAATACAAACAACTACAAGATTACAAGAAAAGTAAAGATAGGTAACTTGACATACAAATGCACAAGCCCTATGAACCTAAGTGTGTATCAAACACAAAGACCCAAGAATTTATACAAGATAATACCAAGTTCTTACGGGGCCTCAAGGGAGAATTCCCAAGAAACCACCATTTCTAAGATAGTTGCCAACACAAGTGATATCCACACTTGCATAAAAACTCAAAGAGTATTCTCACAATATTCATCAAAGTTGTGGACAAATGACCTAAAATGTTCTGTTTATAGTCTTGACTACTTATTACACAAATGAAAAAAAGGCCCTTAATGAGCCTATTACAAAGGGGCAGCCTTGGAGTGTGCATATGGACGACTTTGGAGTGTTGGGCCTTATTCTCCACACTTCAAAGCTGGTTATATTGGTTGGGCAGCCACCTAAGCTCGATTCTTTACGTATTGTCTTCCAATCATGTCTTTGAGAGCTAAGGTACCTCTTTGATCCATATCATAAGGAGTGGAGGAGGAGCCGAAAGACGAACAAAATTTTGAAGAAATTATGACTTCAAGAGAGAACTCAGCACAATCAAGTCCAATGCATGATTTAGCCTTTGGCCGCGCTGATTTTATCTTTCCTATGACATTTCCCGTTAATATTAACATGCATGAGTTGGAAAAAATAATGCAAAATTTGTAGATTTTTTCATTCATGTAAATTATAAGTTTTGGATCATTTTGCAATCAATAAAATACAACATTCATTCACTCCTTATTTTTTTTAAATTGAATGTCTAGTTTGAATTAAATACTTTTAATATATTACTATCAAACATTACACTAAGTAATAAACATAAGAAACATATATACATATAATGAAAAAATAAAAATAATGTTGGCAAATATTACTTAGACAACTAGTATTGACATATAAAAATACTATAAGTTTATCTCTTAAATGTTGTATCTAAAATTGTAAAATTTTGAATATATGTTCAAAACTTCAAGTATTATTATATTAAGTAGTATACATTGTTATCTTATATGTATATTTATGTGTATAATGTATATTTTATAAAGTACTATAACATGTAATGTATATATCTTTCAACTTTCAAGTGGTATTTTAAGTAGTATATAATTATATATTCTACATATATGTGTATATATTTTCTATAGACTCTAAAGTAGTATATATTTAATGTATACATATGTATATGTTTTCCAAAGTAGTATATATATAGTGTATATACGTTGTATGTATGTTATTTCAAGTAGTATACATATTATATTATACGTATATATGTGTATATATTTTCTATAGACTCTAAAGTAATACATATTTAACGTATATAAGTGTATATGTTTTATAAAGTAGTATATGTATTGTGTATATATGTTGTATGTATATTATTTCAAGTAGTATATATATTATACTATACGTATATATGTGTATATATTTTCCAAATAGTATATATTTAACGTATACATGGGTATATATTTTCTAAAGTAGTATATATATAGTGTATATATGTTGTATGTATATTATTTCAAGTAGTATATATATTATATTATACGTATATATGTGTATATATTTTCTATAGACTCAAGTAGTATATATTTAATAACGTATACACGGGTATATATTTTCTAAAGTAGTATATATAGTGTATATATGTTGTATGTATATTATTTCAAATAGTATTTTAAGTAGTATATATATATATATATATTATATTGTACGTAAATATGTGTATATATTATCTATAGACTCTTAAGTAGTATATATTTAACGTATACATATGTATATGTTTTCTAAAGTTGTGTATATATATATATATAGTGTATATATATTGTATGTATATTATTTCAAGTAGTATTTTAAGTAGTATATATATATATTATATTTATGTATATATGTGCATATGTTTTTTATAGACTCTAAAGTAGTATATATTTAACGTATACATGTGTATATGGTTTCTAAAGTAATATATATATATATATATATATATATATATATATATATATATATAACTTATATATGTTGTATGCATATTGTTTCAAGTAGTATTTTAAGTACTATATATATTTTATTGTACGTATATATATGTATATATTTTCTATATGGAGTATAGACTAAAGTATAAACTCTAAAGTAGTATATATCTATTTAATTGTATACACGTGTATGTATTTTCTAAAGTAGTATAATATGTAACGTATATATGTTATAAATTTATTGTTTAACGTATTTAAAATGTATATATTATAGTTATAGGTGTGTATATATAGTATTTGGAAAAAACATATTTCAACTTTTTTTTTAAGAATTTGACCAGTCAAAATTGGTTTTACACTTAGTGGGCTGGTCACGGGCTAAATTGGGATTTTTTACTGTTGGGATTGGACCGAACTGGCCCATTTAGACATAAACCGGTACCGGCCCAGCCCAAAACACGGTATCAATAGCTTGGCCGATTCCGATTTGAACTGGCCTGGCCCGGTTGACAGGCTTGGTTGCAATATATACTGCATGCATTAGCTCTGTATATTACAAATATCTTATTTGATACACTTTTCAATCCATGTATAACTAATGCAAGCACTGATTGTACACTCTATTATTTATTATGTTATGCATGACTAACATATGAAAAACTCTTAGTATTAGCAATGCAATAGAATTTAATGCAGCGTTAGCACAAATAATGACACAATAGTACCTCAAAACCTTTTGCACGGTATTTTCATTATATTTGTGGAGGATATTTTTGTAAATAATTTTTTATTTAAAAATATACAATTAAAGTTATTTTTAACACGCCAAATCAAACACTGTGTAAGAAATAATCTCAGCATAACTAATACAAGCATAACTACTACTTGTATTACTAGTGCAAGCATTATTAATATATCATATTTTGTACCATTCTTATACACCTACCAAACGACCTCTTAATTTTAGAGAAAATTATGTCAAATGAATTTATTAGATTGTTTATTGCAAGTTACAACAATACTTTTAGATAATTATTTTATTAAGGTTTTAATTGCAAGTTGTAGCAACTTTTTAAAAAATTAATTATTTTATTTTATTTTAAAATAATCGGTGAATAATTTTTTAAAGAATAACTATCTCCTCTTTTTAGGAATTTGTATTCAATATCTCATAAATAAATGTATTGATAATTATGAAATGAGTAAAATATGATCAATATTATATCTATGTTATGAAATATAAAATAAGAACAACAAGAATAGAGAGAGAAGATAGATAATTATTATTTCTCTTGACCAGTTTCTTGATGGGTTCATTACAATAAAGGAAACCCCTTTATTTATAGGGGAAAACTAACCTTGGGGCTTCTAACTTTTTTCATAAATAGGCATTCACTATATATGGTAAGGTAGACATTCTCTATATTTGGTAATATATTTATAACACTCCTCCTTGAATGTCTAATTGATAGATAATGTACCTCGTTAAAACCTTACTAGAAAAAACAAAGTGAAAAAAAAAATCTAGTGAAGGAAAAAGAGTACACATCTCTAACAATACTCATATAGGCTGTCTCATTAAAATCCTTACAAGAAAAACCCAGTGGGATAAATCTTTGTAAGGAAAAAAGAGTACAATACGTATTAACTCCCCCTAATGAGAATATCCTTGAAACTTTGCATCCCGATATTGTGCACCATCTTCTTAAAAGTTGCAGGAGACCTAGTGATTAAATCAGCAACATTATCACTTGAACGAATCTGTTGTACGTTAATATTCCCATTTTTTGGTAGCTCATATGTACGAAACAATCTTTGGTGAAATACGCTTCGTTCTATTTCCTTGAGTCCTCCCTTAAGTTGTGTTGTGTATGCTGTATTATTCTCATAAAAAATCATGGGTACTTATCATATTTCAAACCACATTTTTTACAAATGAGATGTGTTGTGGACCTCAACCACACACATTCTTGGCTTGCTTCATGAATAGCTATTATCTCAGCATTGTTCGATGAAGTGGCTACGATAGACTGCTTTATATATCTCCAAGACATGACAGTACCCCCATATATGAACACATAACTTATTTGAGACCGACCTTTATACGAGTTAGATAAGTACCCAACATCAGCATAACCAACAAGATCGGGACTATAATATTTAGAATAAATAAGCTCATATGTTTGATCTCATTTTGATGTCTCCTAGTAGGATCAAAACTATATCTTCCTAACAAATTGATCGAAAAGGTTATATCAGGTCTTGTGGTATTTGCTAGATACATGAGTGCACCAATTACATTGCAAGATATACGAGTGCACCAATTGCACTAAGATATGGTACTTCATAACCAATCTAAATTGGTATGTTTCTCATTTCAGCAAATAATTTATTGCTTTTGAAACTTTTATATGATTCAACTTTTATATGATTCAAATCATTTACTGTAAATCAAATAAGTTTTACGCAGTCCAAGATTCATCCTTTCATGTCACTTGATAAATGTTTCTACGTAAGCATGCTTAATAAATGTAAAATTCAGATCCTTATAGTCTTTCACAATATTGCACAAATATTGTATCAAATATAACATTGATGATATATCATTTTGTATCGGTTCACAGTGTGACATAACATGTTGAGATTTCATCACTTCATTATTTTCAGGCACCTGAACCTCTCATAAGTTTTCATGAATTGTTATGTCGTAGGCTCTTTAATAGCACATTTCCTTCTTATTATGATTATTTGCTCCATATCCTTTTCAAGGATTATTTCATTTGGAACCGACTGGTCTATCACGCTTCGATATTTGACTTGAATTATCTTTTGAATAAGTATCTGATGATAATTCTTAACATATTTTATAGCTGCTTATAATCTCCCCCTTATGTTAGGAAAACTAACATACATCATCCATCTTCTTTGAGGAATCTATCTTTATGCATTATGGTATATTAATTAATTGTGTACCGCACATCAAAACTACTAGATGGACAACATGTGGTTCCTGACTCAGAACCAACTTTGAGGAAAAATTAATCATAATTTATTGGTTTGATGCATGCAAGTACTTTTGTATATAATATTTCAAACCAACACACGAATGTTCTCATTAGCAATGGTTCAACTATTTATCAAAGGCATTCAACGCCAAATCGACATTATCAGGATTAATTGTCTTGATTACACAATCTGAAAATTATTCTCTTAACTCAATTTTATTGAGCAACAACTTTATGAATGTCAAACTGCAGGTTGACAATAAACGTACAAGTGGTTATCTTATATCGATGCATCTTAGTAGATCACATGATAGGTGAACCTGCCCATATTCACCTTTTATCCCTTTTATATTTTGAGGGATCAAATCCCAACATTAGTTGTTCCAACCAACTTATCATGAGAACAAACAACATTAAAAATTCATGAAGAATTTTCTAGTTCTTCATATATGTTTAATACTCACAATGCACATTTTTGGAATGTCACAATTGTTTTTGTCAATTTATGAACTTTTATACTAGTAAAATCCAAGTTTACCATTGCAGGTACATTTTTCCTTTTGGTAAATTTCAAATTTACTATTGCATGATAAAGTTCAGATTTACTACTTCAGAAGTAGATTTCAAAATAACTCTTCTCGATTATTCAGCTTCTTTTGAATGTGAATTTTAATACCATCACAATCAAGTGCACGTTTACATTAAAAAGCTTCTTATTCCCTAGGAATAGAATATAATCAGGTCTTAAGCATGTCAAATTATGACAGTTTAGAATCTCTTTCAAGATATTGCTACTTTAGGAGCAAATCGAGGCATACATATGGTGTAGGGAATTTTTTTCTCTAACATATCTTATTATCATGATATGCGTGTAAAAATATCGTCACTTTTGATGATCATTGTCATTTGTCCCTAGGCACGTATATTTGTGCATTCAATCACTTGTCTTCTTTCAGACATATTATGCACTGCTACCATACTCACTTCAAGGAATGAAGCATATTTAATGGGGCAAATTTCATGTCTTTTCATCAAAAATATTATTTTACCTTAGCCATCATTATATCATAAATATGATGCATTGAGATTAATACTCAACGCCTTATTCATATAAAGACGTCTTAGATAATAAATCGATGAGACATTAACCCAACATCTTATCATCACTGTACAATTAAACCACTGTACATGATCCACTGTACAATTAAACCACTCTTCATGGTTATAACCTTAAATGAATTTAGCCATAAGACTAGATTATAAAAAATGACCACTATCGATAGCCATATACTGCTTTCTAAACTCCTCGAAAATTCAAGTATATCAACTATGATGTATCCAATTTATAATATTGTTGTAGAATATATTTACAAACATAATATATAAGCAGTATCTATTATAATGTTAGCCATAAGAATTATTACTTTCCAATAAGGTATTTCACTTTTAAGGTTAGAAAATAGGAATTGTATGTAACAATATGCATGTCATATGCAACGTTCACATGGATCCAAAATTAATAAACCTGATAATCTTGATAAAGCTCCAAAATCAATTTATATGTACATAATACATGTGCATAAGTGATAAGCCTAGTGGCTTTATTTTAGTTAGGCATCTAAGTAATATTCTAACAAGTTCATATATTGGTCGGTTGCAATTGTACTAGAGTATCGTGCTAATAGTTATAGATTAAAGGGAAGAGAAATAATACCTTTTGTATTTTGAGACGGTGGAGTCTCGTGCTAACCTTAGCCTTCGTATTTATTTTTAGACGGTAGAGTCTCGTGCTGTTAACGTGTTATGAAATATAAAATAAGAACAACAAGAATAAAGAGATAAGAGAGAGTAATTATTATTTCTCTTGACAAGTTTCTTGATTAGTTCATTACAATAAAGGAAACCCCTTTATTTATAGGGGAAAACTAACCTTAGGGTTTCTAACTTTTCCATAAATAGACATTTACTATATATGATAAAGTAGACATTCACTATAAATGGTAAATAGACATTCACTATATATGGTAATATATTTCTAACGATCTAACTTTATTATCATTCTTAATTCTTACTTTTTTTCAAAAATCTCTCATGTTTTTCTGGATCAACTTTATTGAAATCAATTTTTTTTGGCAAATTTACACGTTTAATCTTAACTACACTTTTTTTAATTCATTTATCTTCATAATTGCACTAAAGAAAATCAATAAATTTCAATAAAACATGCACAACATATCAAAATATTTAATTTAAAAATGATAAACCTAAATCTAATTTTTCCTCCATTAGCAGTTTTGGAAGAAATATGTACATATATGAAGAATAAGTATAAAAATTATTCAATTCCATTATATGTTATTCAAATTTTATTTTTTAAAAGATTTATTTAAAAGATATATATCAATTAAAATATCTTCTATATAAATGTGTTTATCTTTTCAACTTACCTTAATTATTGTGTTTGTAATTATTAGGGGAGTAAAATTTGATAAATTAATAATATTCTTTCCTTTGTTAATGGGTAAAATTCTATTTGTGTTTATCTTTTCATCTTACCTTAATTATAATGTTTGTAGTTAGTGAAATTATCTTATATGTACCTTAATATCGTGTTTATTCTCTCCTCTTTCTACTTCATCTCTCATCTTCTACAAGAATGTACATTCAAGTGAATATTAATCAAATTTTGTGGGTGGTGTAATGTTTATTTGTGGATTTTTTGTTCGAGTTTGTATCAAAAGAATCATAATACGAGTGTACGTATATATTTATACATAAATTACATGTGGATTTAAATTTTACGAGGAGAAAAAACATCATTTCCCCCCTAAACTTGTCCGCTCAACTTACTTTAGCTCTTTAACTAAACTTTCATTTATATACCCCCGTAACATCTTTAAAATGATTAAATACACCCTTGAAATCACAATCCCACTCTCACAATGGAGAGTGCACTACACACACTCTATCTCATTGCCACATCAACGCCATGTCATTGCCACGTAAGAAATTACTATTTTTTTTAAAATAACCCCTCCCTTCTCCCCCTATATATATATATATATATATATATATTAAATTAAATTAAATTAAAGAATCCCTCCACCCTCATTTTCTTTTTCTCTTTAGACCACCCTATTTCCCCCATCCCCACCCCACCCTCCATTTTCTTTTCTTCTTCAGACCACCCCATTCCACCCACCCCACCCCACCTCCACCCCCACCCCCAAATTGTCTTTTTTTTCTCTTCTTCTAGCTCCCACCCCAAACTCCCCCAAATAATAATATTCATGGAATGACCCAGTCACCTCTATTCTCTGACGAAAAGAAAATCTAATGGGCTAAAAACATTTTGCAGTGTAATTTTCTCTGATGAATTTTTTAGTTGTCAACTTAGCTGTTAACTTAGAAGGAAAAGGAAAATGTTCTTTTGCAATCAACAATATTCCCTCACCTTTAACACCATTAAAGAACAACCATGAAAATATAGAATTAAAATTTTTTCTCCATTAAAAGCCACCTCAACCTCCAATCTAGCCCCCTCAATATTTCCGACAACCAAATCCACCCTTGAATTGACTATTAATTCATTTCCTCCCTCCTTGAATTGATTATTAAAATTTTTCAACATTGATGTTGAAAAGCTGAACAATTCTTTCATAGTTTTGACTTGTTAAATGTTTATTTTGATGCATCATGATGCTTTTTCTTAATAATCTTCATTTCTAAATAATGGTGATTTTGTTTACTATTTTAATCATTACACCTTGTGGCATATTAATTACCTTCTTGAAAGTGTTGATGGAGAATATGCGTGAGGTTGTTAATGGAAGAATTAATGGTTAAAGAAAATGGGTGAGATTGTTAATGGGGGAATTAATGGTTTAAGAAAATGGATGAGGTTGTTAATGGAGGAATTGATGGTTTAAAGAAAATGGTCTTGTTGTTCTTGATGAATTGGAGAAGAAAAGAGTATGGGGTATGGGTGTGTGTTGCTGTGTGTGTGTGTGTGGGACATTGAAGAAGAAGGGTGTCTCTTTTTTAATATATATTAAAATAAAAAGTGGACTATTTAATTTTTAAAAATAAAAGACACGTTTTTTTTAAATACCACGTCAGCATTAGGGGTGAAACTAATACACTTTAAGGATGTTAAGGGGGGTAAATAAATGAAAGTTTAGTTTAAGTGTTAAAATAAGTTGAGTGGACAAGTTCAAGGGGGAAATGATGTCTTTTCTCTTTTATGAGTTATTGATATAACAAATAAGTTCTCATGGCAATGTATCGTTATGTTAAAAAATTATTTGCAATATGTAGTTTCCTCAATACCAACCCAATATTTGAAAAAAGAAAATATTTTACCTGATACTTAAAATAGTATATTACATATTGATTCATATACTGCTACAGTTTTATATCAATTTATATACTTTCTTCATGCAATACAAACAACTAATCGCACCATTTATGGAATACAATTTATATTATAGATATTTTTCATATGCTCTTTTTTATATGATCCGAATCAACTAATCACATCATATGGAACATCAATTTATAGAACTTTTTCATACTCTTATATTATTTTCGTATAATACAAAAAAACTAATCACATCATCATATGAGACATCAATTTATATACCTTTTTCTAAACTTCTGTCATGAAATACGAAACAACTCATCAAATCCTATGAGACATCAATTTATATATTTTCTCATACAATACTATGTTATATACCTCTTTCATACAATATAATACAACCAATGTGTGTATAAAAAATAAAAAACAACTAATCACATTATGTTTAATGCCTAGATTGGTAGATATTCTATCTCTTGAGTTTCTTTAGTTGAATGTAAATTGTTCTCATCAACAATGAATTCTGCACTATACTATTACATTCACAATCATATCCCTTAATGCGGTAATAAAAATTTAATGAAGAAATCTGCAACATTCTTCTTTTGATTCAGATATACCTTGACTTCTGTAAACATAATAAAAATTGTTGACTAATCAATGTAAAGATGTAAAGATATGAAATATGAAAATTTCAACAAATTTTAATACTCACAAAGCATACACATAAAAAAATATAAAGATATAAAATATGAAAAGTTCAATACTCACAAAACATACACATCAAAAATTCTTTTTTTAGAAAAACCATGCTAGCTGCTTATACTCAAATCAACAAGACTAAAATTGTCAAAATTGTGTTAGGATATGAAAAAGATTTGAACTATGTTCTGTTGATTAAAACAACAAAATTTTACAGGTATGTTAAAAAAAACTATTTCAATTATGTTCAACAAAACAATATGAATTTTGAAAAGAAAAAAATAAAATAACATAACTATTTGAATAAAACAAAAAAATATCAGTTACATCTCATCTTCCTCCATGTATCACACGCAGAGAATGTAAACTATCATCATTCATATTATGTCCGATTCAAATAAAATACTTATATCAATATTTTCTTAAAAGAAGAAGAAGATAATTTTTGGCGGATTAATTCAAAAGAAAACTGTGAAGAGGAAGAAAAATTCAATGTTTGATAATGAATATTTGAAAAAAAAATCGTAGGATTCTTAATGAAGAAGAAAATAACTATTTCAGAGAGAAAAAGGGGAATGATTGACAGCTGATAATAACTGACATTCTTTATCATGGGTATGAAATCTTTTTTTCCTTATATGTAATTTATATTTTACTTGATTAATCAAATAAAAATATTTTTTTCCATTTAATACCAAATTTGCTACAACTTGCAAACTAAAAAGTTTTGCTATTAGTTGTATTTAACCATCTATGGAGGGTTATTTAAAAATTTTCCCTTAATTTTATTAGCGAGAAAAGTGGGCTTTTGAATTATAGGTGATAAAAAACTTTTAAAATGAATTGGAGGTGACTCAAGTTTTAATAATTGAGTGTAGGTGATAATTATTTAATTATGGATTAAGAAAGTTTGAGAATTGCCTACAAGTTTTTTATTTTACAATTTGATCCCATACAAACCCTAATATAACTAAATGGGAGGGGGGAAAATTTGTGTTTTTCTCTCTTCATTTTTATTGTTGTTTTCTCTCTCTTTGCTTTTATTATGGTTCATTGTTGCTACTACTTTTTTCATCATCATCATCATCATCATCATCATCTTCTTCTTTTTCTTCTTCTTCATATCATAAACTTCTTCATCATTATCATCTATTCTTGTTCATCATCATCATCATCATCATCATCTTCTTCTTCTTCTTGACCATTATTGTTGTTATCGCTGCTGCTGCTATTGGACCAAATTTCTAGGTCAAATTTTGTTCATATATCATTGGGCATTACTTCATAGGTGATTTTGGTAAATAAAATTATAATTTTTAGTTGAATTTATCATCTGGGTATATCTGCTACTGCTTTTTTTCAACAATAGATAGAACCTTAAGCTGAATCAACAAATGAGTCATTCGTTGCAATAGGTTACTCATCTGTTTCAACAAATGACTCACCTGTTGGATTCAAATTCAGGTTTTGTCTACTATAACATAATCCCAACAGATGAGTAAGCTATTGCAACAGATCACTCATCCATTGCAACAAATAACTCATCTATTTGGACTCAACCTCAGGTTCTGTTGCAATAGATAAGTCACCTGTTGCAACAAATGAGATATTTGTTGGATTAAGCTTCAGTTTTTTCCCAAAATAATAATAGGAATCCCAACAGATAAGTCATCTATTGCAACAAATGAGTGATTTATTACAATATATAAGTGATCTGTTGCAACACATGAGTGATCTATTGTAACAGTGTCATGACCCAAAAATTGATATGTGACAATGGTACTTGTAGCGGCGAACCTTGACAAGTAAGCCTCTCACCTAAACTGATACACACGGGGAAAAGACAGAAATTCCCCCAAGGTAAGGCTTCTAGAACGAAGCCGAACCATATAGATATAATAAAAATGAAAAGACTAAAATCAACACATGGAACCATAACTCTCCAAACCTAGTGTCAATAGTATAAGAACTACTAATACAATCCTGGAGTCAAATATATCAGAAAAATAACGACAAAGGAAAATATTTGTCTTTTAACACTAATAAAGACATAACTAATATAGAAAGATAGAGGTGAACTTCGGACGTATGAATGTCCAACCGCAACCATGAAAAATCTGAAGGCACCAGAAAAAAACCAATCTGAGGCGCACCTAAACCTAAAGCTGCACCGAAAGGGTAAAGTAGGAGTGAGAGCTGTCCACTTGTACTTAGTAGATATTATAGGCCGATCGAGCAAAGTAGAAAATAAAGCATACAAAATACACACTAAGGGCATGTCACCTGCAATAAAAAAATATCCCACAATGGTAGCCCACACCGCTTGCACTAACAGTTGTAATATATCACATATATTGCAACAACACACCAAGATGGAACACAAGTACGAATTACATCACATATAAGTAGAAAAGAGGCGAACATGCATATACAAGATCATCAAATACAAGTAAAAGAAGGCAAAATAATTACATAAATGGTAAGTCAATATTGCAATACAACACAATATAAACATAATAAAGTAAGTGCAATGTATATTATGATAATAATGCATGAGGTCATCGTACAATCCCCATATACACCTATGGAGCTAAAACTCCCAGACGTAAGACCCATGATAGGTTTGTCAACCCGTATATAATTCACATATCTCATATCACTTTTCTGATACATCCGTTGGAAAGGGTTTTATAAGGTGTTACAATATCGCCTCCCCCACACATCCCCTGGGGAGGGTTTTAAAAAGGTGTTGCAAGTGTTACTTAGGTGTTGCCATAGTGGTACCAATGTTTCATGAATGAGTATGATACGAGGATATAGTGGTCACAACCAATCACAATGAGTATTTTCACAACCAACCACATGATATATTTCCACAATCAACCACAATGATGCATTTCCATAACCAACCACAATGATACAATTTTACAACCATGTGAGCCAATATCTACTCATTATTTCTGTTTCATCCATGAATTTCTACATGTCTCATATAACAATAAGTATGGAAATATCATAATACACCAATGGTACAACATTAGGAATTTCAACAACACAAATACAATTATTCACATGTATTGAGGACTATCAATATCACATAGGACCCCACACAGTCACACATATCAGATAATATCTTAATTTCGATAATTATATCACATATAAGCCCCTACACTGACACAACACCTAAATAATCATTTTTCATGATTAGTTCCCATCCTTAATATGCATTTTGTACCATCATTTACTTTTCAATCCAGTCTGAAAGAGTTAAGCCATAACCTACTTCAAAAGTCAAAATCGGTCTGCTTCACTTCATACCCATGGCCTTACTTTTGACGAATGACCCCGAACTTTACTAAAAAATCAAATATAGAATTTATGCATCAAAACAAAATCAACGACGCCTATATTGACTGCTTTAAATTTGGGGTCAAAACAGACGCCCAAAATGAGTTTTTGAAAAAAAGGGTAAAATCGTAACTTTACTCCAAAAATGTGTTTTCCTTATTTTTAGGAACCTACAAATGAAAACACAAGTTAAATTGAGTACAAAATGAGGTTCAAATCGAAGAAAAACCATTTTTAAGCTTTGCCGGGTAAAATCTTTAAAATCCAAATTAAAATGAAGAATTGAAGTTGTTTTGAAGGTTAAATTGATGAAAAGCTAGTAATTATAAGATTAAAATATTATTTAAGTGAAAATGAGTTAAATTGGATTTTAAATTCAAGTCCTAAGATTTTTGAGATTTTGAGAAATTAATCAAGAAATTATTAAGAAAATAGTGAATTCTTACCTTAAATCTGTAATAGAATTAAGAAATAGATGTTAATCTAGCTTCCTAAGCTCCCACATGATTCACTTTGAAGCCCCTACACTATTTTAGGATTTAACTCTCCGAAGGCAAGATAAAAAAATGAGCAAAATGGACAAAAAGGAGGGGCAAAACTGTTTCTATGCCAAAAAAAGTGCAATGCACCAGATTTTTCTTTCTTTAAGTCCAGTCTAGACTTCGATGGGGTGCTCGGAATTCGTTTGGAGTCTGATAAATGCAAACAACTATGTAACCACACTAAATTCAATGCTCTAAAATCAATGGCAATATCAGATTTTTAAATAAATATCATTTTCACAAAGTTGACCCCCCAAAACTCGAAATCATAATTTTTCAAATCGAGGGTCAAAATGAGACATATAAGCCGTAAAATCACACCAAAATGTTACCACCCTAAAATCAACATTCTGGATTTGCTAGCGAAGTCGTATTTTCCATCTGAGGTCATTTTGATCAAAAGTGGGTCCCACACCTATGTTTCTAATTTTTTCAACTTTTTGATTAACAACAACAACAGCAACAAACCCAAAGTATTCCCATAACGTGGGGTTTAGGGAGGGTAAGATATACGCAGTCCATATAGCTACCTCCGAAGAAGTAGAGAGGTTGTTTCCGATAGACCCCCGGCTCAATCGGTCGAAATGAGCTTGAGTGCACCGGGACCCAAACCATAGGTATACCTAGCCTAAAATCAATATTACGGAGCTATTGGCCTAGTCCATTTAGCCATCCATCGCACAGATCAAAATATACCCATATAAGTCCAAAATAAAGCTCTCGAAGCCATCAAAAACTACAATATCACATGGTACCAAAATGCATTGAGAATCGTGCCATTCAACCTCACACCCCAAAAATACCGTAATGCACTATAGGGAGGGTTAAAATATTCAAATCACACAAAATCACAAATTTTACATATTTCATTAAATTTTTATGTCGTTACTTCATCCATAACTAAAAATCTAGTTTAACCTCGAACTAAGGCAAAAAAGTACCTGAATCAATGAAGATCTTGGATAGGAACTATGCATATCAGACTCAACCTACCAAGTAGCCTCATCTATGGGCCAATGTCGCCACTGAACCCTAACCACATGGATAACTCTTGAGCTCAACTGCCTAATATCCCTAGCCAAAATGGAGACCAACTTCTCAACAAAGGACAATTGGTCATCTAACTAAATCGACTCCAAAGGAATGATGTAGGACTCATCAGGAATATAACAGTGAAGTATAGAAACATGAAAAACTGGATGAACAACTGATAGATTAGGGGGAAAAGCTAACTCACAAGCCACATCACCAATTGTCTGAAGAATCTTAAATGGACCGATATACCTAGGGCTAAGCTTGCCTCTCTCCCCAAACCTGATCACACCTTTTATGGGTAAAACTAGAACGAAGACACAATCACCAATACCAAATCTCAAGGCACGAAGTCTACAATCAGCATAACACTTCTGCCTACTCTAAGCCGCTCTAAGTCTATCTTGAATGACCCGAACTCTATTCGAAGACTCACGAAGCAAGTTCATACCTCGAGGTCTCGCCTATGAAACATCAACCAATCCACTGGGGAGCGATAACGCCTACCATACAATGTCTCAAGAAAATCATATCAATACTGGAATGGTAGCTATTATTACTTGCAAAGCAAGTCATATTAATACTGGAATGGTAGCTATTATAATATGCAAATTCTGCTAAAGCCAAATGCTGCTCCTACTGGCCACCAAAATCCATCACATAAGAATGGAGCATATCCTCCAAAACCTAAATTATCCGCTTTGATTGAACGTCAGTCTGGGGTGAAACACCGTGCTAAGATCAACACGAGTACCTAACTTATCCTGAAAAGTCTTCCAAAAGTAAGATGTAAACACATGACCTCGATCTGAAATAATGGACATCAACACACCATGAATATGCACAATCTCACAAATATAGATACGGGCCAACCACTCAGCACTGAAAGAGACTTGAACTGAAATAAAATGAGTTGACTTGGTCAATCTATCCATGATGACTTAAACATTATCAAAAACATGAGATGTACGAGGCATACCAATCACAAAGTCCTTGGTGATCTATTCCCACTTCCACTCGAGAATGGTCAACCTCTGAAGCAATCCACTAGGTCTCATATGCTCGGCTTTCACATGCTGACAACATAGGTAATGAGCCATAAAATCCGCTATATCTTGCCTCATACCACCCCACCAGTAATATTGTCTCAATTTATGATACATCTTAGTCACACCAGGATGGATCGAATACCTGAAACTATGTGCCTCTTCCAAGATCAACCTAATCCAGTCACCCATTCTCGGCACACAAACTCAGCCTTTGATCCATAAAATTCCATTTGAATCAATTGTAGATTTCTTAGCCTCTCCACTCAATACCTTATGTTGAATCAACCTCAATCTAACAACATCAAATTGATAAGCCCAAATCTATTCCATCAAAGAAGATCTAGCCTCCACAAAATCCAAAATATGCCCAAGGGTCAAAATATCAAGCCTAACCATCTGGTTAGATAAAGACTGAACCTCTAAGGCCAAAGGCCTCTCTTGGATCAAAAGGTGCGCTAAGATACTTATGCTAGTTAACTTTCGACTTAAGGCATCCACAACTATATTAGCCTTGCCCGAATGATAGAGAATAGTCAAGTTATAATACTTAAGAAACTCAAGCCAACGACGCTGCCTCATATTAAGATCTTGCTAGGTGAAGAACTATTGAAAGATACGATGATCTGAAAAGATCTCACAATGGACTCCATACAAGTAGTACCTCCATAACTTCAAAGCAAACACAACTGCACACAACTCCAAACCATGGGTAGGGTAATTTATCTCATAGGGCTTCAACTGACGAGAAGCATACATAATCACCTTACCCTTCTACATCAACACAACACACAATCCAACATAAGGAATTACAAAACATGACAAAGCCCACGCTCTCCCTGGGTAAAGCCAATATAGGATTTGAAGTCAACAAATCCTTGGGCTTTTGAAACCTCGCCTCACAAGAATCAAACCACTAAAAGAAAATCTTCTTATGCATCAACATAGTCAAAGGAGCTGCAATAGAAGAGAGACCCTCAACAAAATGCCGATAATACTTTTCTAAGCCAACAAAACTCTGAATCTTAATGGGTGAAGTAGGTCTATCCCATTCACGAACTGCTGTAACCTTAGCTGGATCAACTATAATATCCTTTTTAATCACCACACAACCCAATAAAACTGACTCTAACCAAAACTAACACTTAGAGAACTTGGCATACAACTTTGCATCCCCCAATATCTGAAGCATGATACACAAATGCTCCTCATGCTTAACCTCACTCTTCAAATACAACAAGATATCATCTATAAATACAATAACAAAGGAGTTGAGATATGATTATAACACCCAGTTCATCAACTCCATGAACACGATAGGGGCTTTAGTTAACTCAAAGGACATGACCAAGAACTCATAATGACTATATTGCGTTCGAAAAGCTGTTTTCAAATTATCTAAAGCTCTAATTCTCAATTAGTGATGGATGAACCTCAAATCAATCATTAAAAACACTACAACACCCTGAAGCTGATAAAAAAATCATCAGTACGAGAAAGAGGATACTTATTCTTAACCGTTACCTTGTTCAACTGCCGATACTTAATACACATCCATATAGATCTATTTTTTTCTTCACAAATAAGACAGGTGCGCCCTAAGGTGAAATACCATGTCAGATAAATCCTTTGTCCAATAACTCATACAACTGATTTTGCAGTTCCTTCAACTCCACTGTGGCCATCCTATAAGAATAAATGGAAATTGGCTTGGTGCCCGGCTTAACATTAATAGCAAAATCAATATCTTAATCGAAGGCTTATTCGACAAGTCTGTAGGGAACAGATCTATAAACTCATAAATAATACAGACAAAATCTAAGAAAGGAGGTGAAACAATATATATGTCATGATTATGAGCCAAATAAGAAAAATATCCCCTCTCAACCAATTTACGAGCCTGAGTAGAAGATATAATCCTCTTAGAACCCAAATAAAATACATTATTCCAAGCTATATGGAATACCTGGTAAAGCTAAAGTCATAGTCTTAGCAAAACAATCTAAAATGGCATGATAAGGAGCCAACAATCCATACCCAAAATAACATCAAAATTGATCATATCTAACACAAGCAAGTCTACCAAAGTCTCATGCCTGACAAAAGTCATAATACAAAATCAGTGCACCCGACCCACCACTAAAGAATCACCTATCAAGGTAGAAACACTAATAAAAATGGAAAAAGGCTTGCTAACAAAATTAAAACCCAAAGCAAAATACACAAACACATAGGAGAAAGTCGACCCGGGATCAAATAATATAAATGTAGGTCTGAAACATACAAGGATGATACCTATAATGACAAAATCAGAAGACACTGCCTCAGGTCTGGCTGGTATAACATAACACTATCCATAAGCATCAACTACCTGAGTGGCCCAACGACCACCAACCGCCTGAGTGGTCCCATGAACACCCCCACAAGCTCCACTACCTCTGTCCCTCGTACCTACGGTAGCACCCCTATCCCTCATACCTGAAATAGAAGTACCCTAAATCACCCGCCAGGGAAAATCTCTGACCACATGGCTAATCTCATTACACATAGCAACTTTTATGACCAGTCTCAACAAAAGAAGGTAAAATTTAGCTCGAACGACCACCTTGAACTGCTGAACTAGAAGATCTACCACCTAAACTCTTGTAAGACCCCATAAAATTCTAATCTTGACTATGAGATGTGTGTGTAGCATGCCACACTTATGGACAGGAGGCTATGAGATGTCTTAGGAGCAATTTCCTTTCTTTCTGTATTCATGTTGTGCGAGTGAGAATGAGATCTAGTTAAACTCTCTATCTAATCCATGTTTCTCTTTTATTTACAAAATATGCCTCCAAAAAAAACTAAGGGAAGAGAAATGAGAGACCAGCCAGAACCCCAGCCCGTCTAGCCAGATCCACTGGATGATCACATCTCCCATGCTGAGTTCAGAATAGCTTTCACCTCCTTAGCTCATACTGTAGCATCCTAAAATGAGCACCCAGTTATTTTTTTAGCCAACCCAGTGGCCAACACAGCGGCTACCAGGATTTGAGATTTCACCCGAATAAACCCATTATCTTTCATCAGGTCTAAGTCAGATGAGGACCCTCAAGAATTTATTGATCAGGTGCAAAAAGTTACTGATGTTATAGGGGTGACGGCTAGTGAGAGTTCTGATCTAGCTGCATATTAGTTATAGGATATGGATCACTCGTGGTTTAAATAGTGGAAAGCAAAAAAGGCTGAAGACACAGGGCCCATAGAATGGGAGGAGTTTGCCACTGCTTTTCTACACAGGTTCTTCCCACAGGATTAGAGGGAAACAAAGGTTCTAGAATTTATCAATCTGAAGCAGGGCAGCATGACGGTGAAAGAGTATTCTCTCAAGTTTACTCAATTAGCCAGCTATGCTCCTCATGTGGTAGTAGATAGTAGGTCTAAGATGAGCAGGTTTGTGTCTGGGGTGAATAATATTGTGGTTAAGAAGTGCAGAACTGCGATGCTAATTAGTTATATGGACTTGTCTAGAATGATGGTCCATGCTCAATAGATTGAAAAGTAGAAGAATAAGGAGAGATAAAGTAGAATAAGAGGGCTAGAATAGGTAGTTTCAACTTTTCTCAGCCTAAGTCAGAGGGTAGGAATTATTCTCAGTTCTTCTCAAAATCTTCAGTTCCAGTCCCATCCTCACCTAGTGCTCCAGTGCTGAAATTCAGAGATGGCAACAGAGATAAGGCATCAAGCCCTAAACTTCAGGATAGTATTAGTAGTGCCCGAACAAATTCTCTCTGCCAGCAGTGTGGCAAAAACTATTAAAGTATCTGTAGAGTAGAAAGTGGTGTATGTTTTGGATGTGGCAAGCCAAGCCACAGAGTCAGAGATTATACCTAGTTAGGTTCCCAGGGTCAGCATAACCATCCTTCAGCTCAGTTCGATCGCACGAATCAGCAGGGTGCCTCATTCCGTGCCACCAGTAGGCAACGCCCAAATAGACTCTATGCTTTTCAGTCTCGATAGGATCAGGAAATTTTCCTGCTATGTTCACTGGTATGTTACAAGTTTATTATTTGTATGTTTACACTTTGCTAGATCCAGGAGCTTTCTTGTCCTTTGTTACTCCTTATATAACTGTTGATTTCGGAGTCAGTCCTAAAATTCTAGTAGAGCCTTTCTCAGTCTCTACCCCAGTTGGTAAATCCATCATAGCTAGGCCGGTATACAGGAACTGCCTGGTTATGATATCTTAGAAAATCACTTCAGCAGACTTAGTCGAATTAGAAATGACTGATTTTGATGTAATTCTCGACATGGATTGGCTTTATTCCTACTATGCCTCAGTCGATTGTAGAAATAGAATTGTCCAATTTTAGTTTCTAAATAAGCCAGTCCTAGAGTGAAGGGGTAGTACTTTAATACTTAGGGGTTAGCTTGTTTGAACTAGAAAAATGATATCTAAGGGATGCGTCTACCATCTCGTTCGAGTTTAGGACTCTAGTTTAGAAACCCCTACTCTTGATTTAGTGTCAGTAGCATGTGAATTCCAAGATGTGTTTCCCAAAGATCTTCTTGGAGTTTCTCCCGAAAGAGAAATTAATTTCAAAATCGATCTCCTTTTAGATACTCAACCCATCTCTATTTCACTATACAAAATAGCTCCAGCAGAACTCAGAGAATTAAAAAAGCAGTTAAATGATATCCTAGATAAGGGACTCATCAGATCCAGTGTGTCCCCATGGGGTGCACCAGTTTTATTTGTGCAAAAGAAAGATGGTTCTCTAAGAATGTACATTGACTATCGTCTATTAAGCAAAGTTATAGTCAAGAACAAGTATCCACTACCCAGAATCGATGACTTGTTTGATCAAATTCAGAGTGCCAGCTATTTCTCTAAGATAGACCTCAGATTGAGCTATCATCAGCTCAAACTCAGGGAATGTGACATCCCAAAAATAGCCTTCAGAACTCGATATGGTCACTTTAAATTCTTAGTCATGTCCTTTGGTATTACCAATACCCCAGCAACTTTCATGGGCTTGATGAACCATGTGTTCAAGAAGTACTTGGACATGTTTGTCATAGTCTTCATAGATGATATCCTTGTTTACTCCTATAGTGAACATGATCATACAGACTATCTCAGAATAGTATTGCAGACTACCAAAAACATCATCTATTCACCAAATTCAGTAAGTGGGAATTTTGGTTAAGGTTAGCAGCTTTCCTCGACGATATAGTTTTCGGTAATGGCATTAGAGTTGATCCCCAAAAGACCGAAGCAGTGAGAAATTGTCCCAGACCCATAAATCTACCAAATATTAGGAGTTTCTTGGGTTTGGCTGGCTATTAACAATGGTTTGTTTAGGAATTTTCATCTATTGCATCCTCTATGTCCAGATTGACTTAGAGAAGGGTCAAATTCTAGTGGTCAGATTCTTATGTGAAGAGTTTTTAGGAGTTGAAGACTCGACTTACCACAACTCCAGTTTTGACCCTACTAGATAGTTCCGATGGCTTTGTTATATACTATGATGCATCCAGAGTAGGTTTGGGTTGTGTCCTCATACAGTGAGGTAAGGTAATTGCCTATGCCTCCAGGAAACTCAAACCCCAAGAGAAGAACTATCCTACTTACGATCTTGAGTTGCAATAATAGTTTTTGCCTTAAAGATTTGAAGGCATTACTTATTTGGGGTACACGTTGATATTTTCATAGACCATAAGAGCCTGTAGTGTGTGTTCTCCCAGAAAGATCTTAACCTCTGTCAGAGAAGGTGGTTAGAGTTGTTGGAAGATTATGACATGAGTGTACTATACCATCCGGTAAAGCCAATATAGTGGCTGATCCTTTCGGTAGGCTGTCTATGGGTAGTGCTGCTCATGTAAGAAGTTAGCTCAAGAAGTCCATCAGCTTTCCCAACTAGGTGTCCGCTTATTCGACTCAGTAGAAGGTAGTGTATGGGTTTAGAACATTTTAGAATTATCTCTAGTTTTCGAAGTAAAGGAAAAGCAGGATAGAGATCCCAATTTAGTTAAGTTGAAAGAATCAGTCAGCGATTAGAAAGTAGAGGTTTTCTCCCAAGGGGGAGATGGTGTATTACGTTGTCAGGGTCATCTGTGTGTGCCAAGTGTAGATGAATTGAGGTAGCAAATTCTTGCAGAGGCACATGGTGCGCGTTACTCTATTCATCCAGGGGCCATGAAGATGTACCACAATTTGCAAGAAATCTATTGGTGGAGTAGAATAAAGAGAGACACTGCAGAGTAGCTAGGTACTATACATGTCAGCAGGTTAAGATTGAGCATCAGAAACCTAGTAGGTCCATGCAGGAGTTTAGTATTCCTACTTAGAAGTGGGAAGAAGTAAACATAGACTTTGTGATGAGTTTACCTCGTAATCATCGTCAACATAATTCTGTTTGGGTCATTATAGATAAGATGACCAAATCAGCTCATTTCCTACCAGTCCATACCTCTTATTCAGCTGAAGATTATGCCAAACTCTATATCAGGGAGTTGGTCAGATTGCATGGTGTTCCGTTATCCATTGTCTCAGATAGAGGTACCCAGTTCACCTCTCATTTCTGGAAGGCATTCCAAAAGGGTCTTGGTACCTGAGTTCACCTCAGTACAACCTTTCATCCTCAGACAGATGGTCAAGCAGAAAGGGTCATTCAGAATTTAAAGGATATGCTGCGAGCGTGTGCGATAGAATTTAAAGGTAGTTGGGATGACCACTTGCCTTTGATTGAATTCACATATGACAACAACTATCATTCCAGTATTCGAATAGCTCCATTGAGACACTTTATAGGAGGAGATGTAGATCTCCAATTGGTTGGTTTAAAGTGGGTGAGGCCGCAATGGTAGGTCCTGACCTGGTATTTGATGCCTTAGAAAAATTTTAGTTGATCAGAGAAAGGCTTAAGACAGCTCAGAGCTGACAGAAATCATACGCAAACGTGTGCAAAAAGGATCTCGAGTTCGAGATTGGTGACTATGTGTACTTAAAAATCTCTCCCTTGAAGAGAGTGAAGAGATTTGGTAAGAAGGGAAAGCCCAGTCCCCGATATGTCGGTCCTTATTGAATTCTAAACCGTTTTGAAAAAGTAGCTTACGAGCTTAAGTTGCCTTTAGATCTATCTTTAGTCCATCGAGTGTTTCATGTCTGCTTTCTAAGTAAATGCACAGGTGACCCATCAACTGTAGTCCCCATAGAGGGCATAGATGTTCAGAACAACCTCTCTTACAAAGAGATTCCAGTCAAAATCCTTGACTATCAGATTCGCAGACTGAGAAACAAAGAAGTCTCTCTAGTCAAAGGTTTTTGTCGGAATCAGTCCGTTGAGGGAGCTACTTAGGAAGAAAAAGTAGATATGCGGACCAAGTATCCTCACTTTTTCTCCACAAACTCAGACTCAGCTCAAGGTAACAAATTTTCTTAACAACCTACTCAGTTTCATGCTTAGATTTTCCATTAAGAACTTGGTATTAATAACCATTGCATATTCAGTCATATGTTCATGAGTCAGATCGGTCATGTATTCATGCATCAGATATGCATGTTCAGTATGATATTCAGTATGTTAGTAATGCCAGTTAGATACTCATGTTTCAATTGTTCATGTTCAGTAAGTAAGTTCAGTCTACCAGTATTCTCAGCTTAGTCAGTCTCATTCAAGTACGAATGTTCCCAAGGGGGAGATATTGTAAGACCCCACAAAATTCTAAGCTTGACTCAATCCTTTAAAGCATACTAAGGGGTCCCAGACGTAGAAAATTCAGCTAAGTATTTATACTTAGAGTTATTTTAGCCTTCGTATTTTGGCAATCCTATTTCACGACCTTTCCAAATTTATTTTGTCAGTTTTTAAATTGATTCATGATCAGGGTCACTTGTAGGCCATCTCGAGTGAGTTTTGAGTTTTTCCGATTAGAGTAAGGGCGAGTTTGGATGCTAAAAATAGTGAGGGGTCACGATGGCCCCGCGTTGCGAGAGCCAGTTATCCCAGCTAGGGGTCACATCGCGATAGGTAGTCAACCCAAGTAGGGGTCGCGACGCGAGAGGGAGACCAGTTCAGTAAATTTCAGTCATGGGTTATGGGGGTAAATGGGTCAATTTCCCCACCCTTATTCAACCTTAACACGAAATTAATCAGCCTACAGGGAAAAATCTCATTCTTTCTCTCAAGAACAAGCATTAAGGTTTTCAATTCAAGATTCAAATATCAAGAATTCTACCATCAATCTTCTAAAAAAACAAGCATAAAGGTATATGAAGTGTTCATTCAAGGGACTCACCTGCCAGTAGAGGGTGTGAGTCTTAGAATCAATCCTTGCATTCCAGAACTACGTAGCCAGTGTAGGTTGAGACATCAAACCTGCCAGTCGAGGGTTGATGATGTGTTTCAACCTGTCAGTTGAGGGTTCCACCGTTCTCATTAGAGTTCCTGCCAGATGAGGGTATCTCTTCAGTTGTCTTTACCCGTGGCACAGTACTGGCACCCTTCCAACTGGGTTTATAGGTTGGACCCCAAAATCTATTTAGAAAAAGGGGCATGTCGGTTAGATGATTACCTCCCACAGTCTCAGTTTCAGATTCAGTCTCAGATCAGAACTCAGTATAGTTCTATTTAGAAAAAGGGGCATGGGTTAGCTTGTGGTCCTTCGAGATTATGAGCATCGTGTAGCGTCCGAGGTAAAAAATTGGGGCGTTACAACTCTGTAAACCACCTACACTAGCCTAACATAGTATCAATAAGAATATCTAAAATCTCTGGCTCAAGAGGTCTGACTCCTGAACTCACCAAAATGTCGCGCCTTTTTGGCACCTCTCAAAGATGCATTAAGAATACCCTTCATCATTTTAGCACGATCTATAATACTCTAAATAAAAATCCCCAAACACAACCATCTAAGACGTATCCAACTGAAGAGAGACATTCAAACCTTTCACAAATTTTTGAATCTTCTCAGACTCGGTGGAAATGCTATTATAGGAATATCTGGACATGGCATGGAAGCATGACTCATACTCAGCAGCTGTCTTGGAGCCCTTCTCCAAATGATCAAACTTATCCCGCATATGATCTCTCAAAATAAAAGGAATAAATCTCTTTAGAAAAGCCTCATCGAGCTGATTCCAAGTCATCTCAGGAGAATCATAGGGTCTACAACTTACAAGCAACCTTCTCCAAACTCTAGCAATATCTCTCCACTGATAGGTCGTATACACAACAACATCCATGAAGAAAGAGTGAAACACAACTCAGAACATGCGATATAAAAGAACTTTGCATGATAAGGAATAAAATGAGGAAAGTTTCCTAAAGACATTCTTTAACCTCTCGAAGATAGATATAGATATTTATGTATCGATACATGAGACTTTATTAGACATCCCATTCTTACACCGTTGAGACCAATGAAACCTGGATGCTCTAATACCAATATGTCATGACCCATAAATTGATATGTCATGATGGCACTTGTTGTGACGAACCTTGACAAGTAAGCCTCTCACCCAAACTAATACATACGGGGAAAAGACAAAATTTCCCCCAAGGTAAGGCTTCTAGAACAAAGACGAACCACATAGATATAATAAAAGCGGTAACCTCAACACATGTAACCATAACTCCCAAAACCTGGTGTCAATAGTATAAGAACTACTAATACAATCCCGGAGTCAAATACATCATAAAAATAACCACAAAGGAAAATATCTGTCTTTGAACACTAATAAAGACATAACTAAATAGAAAGATAGAGGTGAACTCTAGACGTATGAATGTGCAACCAATACCTTGAAAAATCTGAAGGCACTCAAAATAAACTAGTCTGAGGCATACCCAAAACTAAATCTACACCAAAAGAATAAAGTAGGAGTGAGTATGGTCCACTTGTACTTAGTAGGTATCATAGGCCGACCGAGCAAAGTAGAAAATAAAGCATACAAAATACACACTAAAGGCACGTCACCTGCAATAAAAAATGTCCCACAATGGTAGTCCACACTGCTTGCACTGAAAATTCTAATATATCACATATATTGCAACAACACACCAAGATGGAACACAAGTATGCATTACATCACATATAAGTAGAAAAGAGGAGAACATGCATATACAAGATCATTAAATACAAGTAAAAGAAGATAAAATAATTACATAAATAGAAAGTCAATATGGAAATACAACATAATATAAATACAATAAAGTAAATGCAATGTATATTATTATTATTATAATAATGATGATGCATGAGGTCGTCGCACAACCTCTGGGATTATCGCACAATCCCCTATACACCTAAGAAGCTAAAGCTTCCCAACGTAGGAACCATAGGGGTTCGTTAACCTGTATACAATCCACTTATCTTATATCTCCTTTTCGGTACATCCCTCGAAAAGGGTTTTAAAAAGTGTTACAATCTCTCCTCCTTGGCACATCCCTTGGGGACGGTTTTAAAATGGTGTTGACAGTGTTAATTAGGTGTTGCCATAGTGGTATCAATGTTTCATGAATGAATATGATAGGAGGACGTAATACTCATAACTAATCATAATAAGTATTTCCCCAACCAACCACATAATATATTTTCACGACCAACCACAATGATACATTTTCACAACCAACCACAATGATATATTTTCATAGCCATGTGAGCCAATATTCACTCATTATTTTTGTTTCATCCATGAATTTCTACATGTCTCATATACCAAAAGTATGAATATATACACCAATGGTATAAAATTAGGAGTTTCAACAACACAATTCAATTATTTACATGTATTCAGGGCTATCAACATCACATCTGACCCCATACAGTCACACACATCACATAATATCTTAATTTCAATAATGAAATCATATATAGGCCCCACACAAGAACAACACATATTTTTCATAATTAGTTCCCACCCTTAACATGTATTTTGTATCATCATTCACTTCCTAATCCAGTCAGAAAGATATAAGTCATAACCTACCTCAAAAGTCAACACCGATCCTCTACACTTCATACCCACGACCTTACTTTTCAGGAATGATCCTGACCTCCACTACAAATATCACATATGGAATCTACACATTAAAACAAAACCAACAACACCATATTGATTACATTTAGTTCAGAGTAAAAATAGACCCTCGAAATGGGTTTTTAGAAAGAAAGAAAAAAATCATAACTTTACTCCAAAAATGTGTTCCCTATATTTTTAGGAACCTACAGCTGAAAATCCAAGTCAAATCAAAGAAAAATCATTTTGAGCTTTACTGGGTAATCTTTAAAATCCAAATTAAAATCAAGAATTAGAGCTGTTTTGAAGGTTAAACTGATGAAGAGCAGTAATTATAAGATTAAAATATTATTTAAGTGAAAAAGAGTGAAATTGAAATTTAAATTCAAGCCCTAAGATTTTTAAAATTTTAAAAAATTAATCAAGAAATTACTAAGAAAAGAGTAAATTCTTACCTTAAATCTGTAATAGAATTAAGAAATAGATGTTAATCTAGCTTCCCAAGCTTCACTTTTAAGCTCCCACACTATTTTACGCTTTAGCTCTCAAGAGGCAAGATAAAAAATGAGCAATATGGACAAAAGAGAGGGGAAAAACTATTTTTATACCAAAAAATTACAATGCACCAGAATTTTCTTCTTTCAGTTCAACCTGGACTTCAATGTAGTGCTCGAAAATCCATTCGGAGTTTGATATACTCAAATAAGCTATGTAACCATACTAAATTTAATGCTCTAGACTCAATGACAATATCAAATTTTCAAAAAAAATATTATTTTCACAAAGTTGGCCCCCGAAACTCGAAATTATAATTTTCTAAACAGTGGATTGAAATGAGATATAAAAGCTGTAAAATCACAACAAATATGTCAACACCCTAAAATCGATATTTTAGATCTGTTGGAGAAGTTAGATTTTCCATCCAAGGATATTTTGATAAAAAATGGGTCCCACACCCATGTTTCCAATTTTTTTCCATTTTTTGACCAATAGGTTGAAATGAGCTTGGGTGCACCGGGACCAAAAAAACTGTAATGCACCATATTTTTCTTTCTTTAAGTCCAACCCAAACTTTGATGGCGTTCTCAGGATTTATTTAGAGTCTGATATACGCAAACAACTATGTAACCACACTAAATTTGACACTCCATACTCAATGGAGATATCATCTTTTCAAAAAAATATTATTTTCACTAAGTTGACCCCCCGAAATTCAAAATTACTATTTTCCAAATCAAGGATCAAAATGAGATATAAAAGCCGTAAAATCATACCAAATATGTTAACACCCTAAAATTGACATTGTAAATCAGCTGGCGAAGTTAGATTTTTCATTCGAGGTCATTTTGGCTAAAAATGGGCCCCACGCCCATGTTTCCAATTTTTCCAACTCTTCGAACCAGGACCTGAACCAAAGGTTTACCTTTCCTGAAATTGATATTTGGGAGCTGCTGACCCAATCTATTTATCCATCCATCGCATAAATTAAAAGATATCCATATAATTCCAAAATAAGGCTCTCGATGTCATCAAAAACCACAATATCGCATAAATGATACGACAATACGTTAGGAACCATACCAATCACCCCCATGCTCTAGACAAATCATTATGGAACTACGAGTAGGGGTAAAATAGTTAAATCACACAAAATTACAAATTTTAAATATTTTATTAAATTTTTGGGGTCGTTACAAACAAATGACTCACCTGTTGGGATTTATGTTACAGTAGATAAAACTTGAATTTAAATCTAATAGATGAGTAATCTGTTGCAATAGATGAGTCACTTTTTGAAATAGATAACTCATCTGTTGGATTCATGTTACAGCACTATAGAAGCTATAAAATAAATCTAATAGATGAGTGATCTGTGCAACAGATGACTCACTGATAACGCTCAATCTACAGCTCTCGTAGGAGTGTAAAGCGGTCGTTAGCAAATATAGAACCCAACTGGGTTGGGTATCGATCCCACAGAGAATAGCTTGGCCAACAAGTAAGTAAAATCACTAGACTTTTAGTGCAAGTCTCGTAAAAAAGGGGGGATTGTAATGTGTAACCAAAGCAATAAAGTAAAAGCTGAAAATAGTAAAGTAAAAAGAGAAGGATATTTTGTAGGTTGTTAAACAATGAGAATTGAAGAGTTGGGGTTGTGTCCACCTTCTGAGGTATACGTCTCTATTGGCTATGAGTGTGTAGAGTTTTGACATGCAACTGCTTATAGAGAATTGTATTCGATGGTAAATCCAAGCGTCTTTCGACCTCAACAAGGACTATTTCACTTTAACTCTTTCGAGCTTAAAGCGTATCTAACGGTACGAATTCTCCAAGAGGTTAGTCCAGTTACGGCACTAGCTTTTTAGTAGGAAAGGGTGTCCTACTACCTTGACACTATCTCTTTTCCAGACAAATAACCTTTCTTTGGAACAAGTTAAATGTTAGATTGGCGTATTCTTGCGTTTGCAACCGCAAAGAATGTAGATTAAGATGAAGAGAATAATGATATAAGCAGTATACATGTCGCGAACTCACAAACTCACAGCAATAGATAGTAACTCATTCGGCTTCCATAACCCCAACAGAGAAGTTTAGTTACCCATGAATGGGAAGGAGATCACGATTGACATTGTTGTTATACCACAAGATTGAGTAATTTTCGTGTAGCTTAGGTGGTAGGCGTGTGGCGTGAATTCCAAGGCAAAAGTAACAATTCTCTTGTTGTGGTAAATAAGAACAGATGAATAGAAGAAGAAAAATAGAATTAATGGAAAGATTAGAAGAGTAGATTAGAAGATGAATTATTAAGAGAGGAATGAATAGAAATCTCTAGCATGATAGGGTATTTATAATACCCATATCTACTCCTACTACGCTAATGAAACAAATAACCAAATCCTACTAGGCTAATGGAATACTTAACCCAAATGTACTAGGTTAATGTAACATTATCATAATCCAAATAAACTAATGAAATACATAACCCAATTGTACTAGGTTAATGTATCATTGTCCAAATCCAGTTATGTGTCTGTAAGTCCCAAAAGTCTTCAGAAATGCTGTTTTAGCCCAGGACAGATTTTCCATGCAGCAGTTTTGGTCCTTAGGCATGTACACTCCTTTTTCTTTCTTCGTGAGCTTTCTTTTGTGTCAAGTAAGCCATAAAATACTAAATTTTGCATCATTTATACCTGAAACTTTACTAATCATGTTCGTTAGCTCATTTACAGGAAAAAGGACTAAAAGTGCATGAAATATATAATTTGTTCTCAAAACTAGGCTAAAATATGGGCAAAATATATTGATATAGGCGTGTAAATTCGCCTATCATCAATACCCCACACTTGCAGCTTTGTTCGTCCTCGAACAAAATATCATGTCCCTTTAAAAATCAACTTAGGGTTTCACAGCAACAACACAAAACATTCGTCAAGACAAGCACAACAATTATCAACAAAGAGTAGTTTTCCGATCATTAGTAGAAACCATTTAACCTCTAGCATAGACTCGTGATGGTGGTTAACTCATATTCAAAAGTCAAGGCACAAAGAATCATACACAACTATCCAAAACACATCAACCATGTGTGTCTCACAATATATTACCCATCGTTACTCACAAGTGTAGCATATTTTTCAAACATGGGTATCAAACTATCCTTGCTCTCGCTCTTAAAGAATTCGTATGCAGCAACTGATGACCATAGGCTTGCCCTTAGTGTACTACTCCACTAAATGTCAGAATGTTAAGATTAGGATCAAGTAGGTCTTTTGATGGTTGTAATGTAGGCTAAGGGACGGGTAGGACTATTTTGGCCAAGAATAGTGACTAGGTTCCTAAGCGCTTTAATACATCACTTTGTATCATTGACACTTTTTTCTTTCAACCTTTCTTCTTTCTTTTATTCTACCACCTTTGTTCTCCTCTTTTGTTTTTCAATTTTAAGCATAACTCACTTTTCAGCTTTCTTTTCCTTTTTCTTTTCATAACATACCTCTTATGATAGCACTTTCTTTTTCATAATACATTCAAGCACCATTACAATTTATAGCATTATACTCACCCAATTTTCTCTTATGTTGTCACATGACTTTTTCACTTTAAAGAACTTAGGAATTTGGATCAAATTACGGTCTTGAAAGAAAATGGATTAGGCTTGCATACAAGGTTGTCAAAGAAATAGGCTAAAGGCTCAAAAGGGTTTAACTAGGATGGTGTCCATGGGTAGGTAAAACTGAAGGTAAACAAATATAGGTTGCCAAAGAAATGCCTAAATCATATCCTAAACTTACACTCCTTATTTTCGCTTTGCATACATACCAGGCAAGTTCTAGCATCAGCCACATACATAGAATATACTATTATCTCACACACACAAGGCACATGGTCGACTTGATTGGAAGTAATATAGACTCTCGACCCAACAAGTGAAGGAATTGGACCACACACTATCACATAATGAGTCACAACTAGAGCCTAAACGTCTCAATAGTCACAATTGTAGCACATACTCTTGTTATAATCTCATGCTGCCTGTCAAAATAATTTCATGCGAAGCTAGAAAAAATTTACACCTAAAAAAACTTTAAAAAAACACAAAAAAAATGAACTCAAATAAACAAAGCAAACAAACATTGGTGCAAACAGAGAAGTATAGCATGCGATACCGCCACCCCACACTTAAACGGGACACTTCCCTCAGTGGAAAATAAATACGAAGAACCTGGTTAGTCGGACTCTTCCTCAATATCGGGGGTCATACCCCCTTCGTCTGAATCATCATAAGAGTTGTCGTCAGAGTACTCCTCCTTGTCAGAATCAGGAAAGCGTCGATCATCATCAGTCGGCACATCATCATCTAGAGGTTCCTCAAAGTATACGCCCACTCCACACATCTCCCGTGCATGCATGTTCATTGGGTAGTCGTGGTCCAGCTGTTGGAGCTCTTCAGCAGTTGGAACACGTCCACCACTCATCATAGTAAATCGTGTCATGCCATAGAGATGACGGAAGAAACTCTCATTACGAGCATGTCTCTCTGCAGTAGTAAGGTTGACACCATGAGTTGTTTCAGCATCTTTGACCTTGGTGAGGTCAACCTTCTTTGGGTTATGTGGGAGTTTGTGGTCAGTTGGTTCCTCTTCGATATCCTCCTTCCGCAAGATTGCTGTCAACAAATTTCCAAATGTGAAGTGGGACCTTTTGTGGAGTCTGGCCTTCCTCATGGTAGATCAAATTATTTCCCCAAAGTTGATAGGGACATTCGTCATCAAAGCATAGGCCAAACACACTCTATCTCTTGATATCTTGGTGTATTGAGTCCCAGGAATAAGGCATGAGTTAACAATGCACATCCAGATTCTTGCTTCCCTATTTAGTGGAGCATAGGGGAAGGTGTTGTGTCGGCCGGTTTCTTTATGTCTGCCCCACCTTGCCATCGATCTGCTTTCACAAAGTGCGTGTCGTATTGCTCTATAAGGAGGCCTGCTGTACAGCTCTTTGAATGGTGCTGTGTCGACTGAAGGTAAGCCAAGAAAAGAGTTGATCCAATCCGCGGTGAGCTGTAACACTTGGCCCCGAATTTTGACTTCATTGCCTGTTGTGTTCGGCGACCAGTTGGCATAAAACTCTCTTGTTAAATCAAGGTTGCATTCTCCCATGTTGCGGAAGATGAAATCCAGCTTCAATGCCATTATTTTTGCCAACATACGCGGCTCCTTCTTTGCTAAGGTTTCCTTGTTGATCAAGTCGACGTGAACATATTTCTGTTCTTTGTTGTTCCTGTACCATTCTTTGGATTCCTCCTCAAGAACCCATTTTATTCCAAACATTCTGTGGGGTAGTTGTGCTGAGGATGATTCTCCTTGGTCCTTGCGACCTCTCTTTTTGCCCTTTTGGGAAGTGGTAGCCTTCTCCATGCCTTGCCTTGCTTTAGGTGCCATTGTACCTGAGACTAGAAATAGTGTTAGTGGAAGCACAATCTCAATCGATACAATCTATAAACAAGAATTAGGGGTACCACCCCACACTTAGTTTTGTTAACACAAATCAGTGAAGTGAAAGTGGTCGAGTACTCAGATTTCGTCGACATACGTTTTAGGATTGTATTCCGACAAGAAAATCAGCAATGCATCACTTACTTGCAGCCATTGAACTACTTTCATGGTAGATATAACAACACTACTACATAGGGGTTACCACATGGAATAGTTATTCTTACAACAATCACCACCTCTTATGCCGGTAGGCACTATAAGTCTTATCCCGATGGCCGGGATAGTCTAACATGTAAGTATCCAAACAACGATCTTAAGCAATGTTCATAGCCATAGTAATTCCGTAAATACCATAACAATGCTATTGAAACCAAATTCAAGTCGGAAACAAGTCAAGATTTTCCTACGTATATGTTCACTCACATGATTTTGTATCAACTATCCAAACACATAAACATCACCAACAATCTTATACGATTTAGCAATTCATACTAGACATAGCAACGTATTACTTACGAGAAATAAATGAAGAATAAGAGAGCACTTACTTGCTTGAAGCTTGTGGGGATGGTTTTGTGAATTGGAAGAGCAAAAGAAGAAAATTTTGAGAGGATTTGGATGTATATGCGGCGCCCTTAGGTCAATTTTTAGTGTGGTTGTGTTGTAAAACTAAGTCCCCTTTATATAGGAAGAAAATGGGTCGGGTTATGACCCATTTACAATCGGTTTTGGAGACAAAAATCTCACATATGCGGCGCATAATTCTTGGCATAGACATGACATATGCGGCGCATTGTCTATAGCATAATGGGACATATGCGCCGCATAGTCTATGGCATTTGTAGACATATGCACCGCATAGTCTATGGCATATGAGATACTGAGACCAAATGCCATAGCATAGGCGTCGCATAGTCAAAATCACACTTAGGAATAGGCGGCGCATAGTGTATAGCACACTAGATTCCGAGACCTTAGGCTATAGGATAGGTTATGCATCGTTCGTGGCCTAGTTTTTCCAAGGCCTAGCCTTCCTCGATGCCTATTTGGGCATGAGAAATGCTTAATACATAGCCTTATGTATCACTATTCCTAACTTACCAACTTTACCATACAATGCGTCCAAATCGTCAATTGAAATCAATCTCCTCGTTGAATACTTCTTGCACCTATTTTTGCTCAAAACCAAACGAAAACGATTAGTACGATGGGTTGCCTCCCACCAAGCGCCTTAGTTTTGGTCGTGGCACGACTCTTATTTTTGGAGTTTTCATTTAGAAAAATTAAACAAGTACTAGAATGAAAGGAAAAACGATAAACGATAAAACGATAAAATGATGGGTTGCCTCCCATCTAGCGCCTTATTTATTGTCGTGGCTCAACATAGTAATCTCGAGTACTTAGACTTCATTGAGATAAGTGATGGCCATGTCATTCATTGAGTCAAGAGGACCGATATAAGGCTTAACACGTTGGCCATTCACTTTGAAGATAACACCATTATTGTCTTCCAATTTGACTACTCCAGACGAGTAGACTTGGATAACTTTAAATGGACCAGACCACTTAGATTTTAACTTACCTGGGAAGAGTTTTAATCTAGAATTGAAGAGTAGTACCATATCACCCTTTTGGAAGTTTCGTCGAACAATCCGCTGATCATGATACTTCTTCATCCGCTCCTTGTATAGGTCTGACCTTTCATATGCATGGAGACGGAATTCATCTAGTTCGTTCAGCTGTTCCAACCTCAGATTCTTCACATCATCCCAATTCAAATTCAATTGCTTCAATGCCCACAATGCCTTGTGTTCAAGCTCTATGGGTAGATGACAAGCCTTCCCATAAACTAGTTGATAAGGTGACATACCAATGGGGTTTTTGAATGCAGTCCTATACGCCCATAGTGCATCATCTAGCTTTCGAGACCAATCCTTCCTATTTGCATTAACCGTCTTAGCAAGGATTTGCTTTATCTCTCGATTGGAAACCTCTACTTGTCCACTAGTTTGGGGATGATAGGGCGTAGCTACCTTGTGTTGCTTGACACCATACTTGGCCTATACAGATTTGAATAGCTTGTTGCAAAAGTGAGATCCTCCATCACTTATGATAGTACACGGTACTCCAAAGCGAGAGAAGATATTCTTCTTTAAGAATGCTACAACACGCTTCCCTTCATTGTCGGCCAAAGCTATAGCTTCCACCCATTTTGAAACATAATCTACAGCAACCAAGATGTACTTCATTCCAAACGAATTCACGAATGGTCCCATGAAATCAATACCCCACACATCAAAGAGTTCTACCTTAAGAATTTTGGACATGGGCATTTCATGGTGTTTTGAGATAGCACCTTGACGCTGGCATTGGTCACACCTTCTAACATAGTCGTATGCATCTCTGAATATCGAAGGCCAATAATAACCACTTTACAATACCTTTCTTGCCGTTCGATTGCCTGCATGATGTCCTCCAACTTGGGATGTATGACATGCTTCCAATATGGTGGGCACTTCTTCGTGGGATATACATCGTCGAATGATACCATCAGCGCATCTTCGAAACAAATAAGGTTCATCCCAATAGTAGTGCTGAACGTCATGCATGAACTTTCTCCTTTGATGGTAAGATAAATTGGCAGGTAGCACATTACTTACCACGAAATTTGCAAAGTCGGCATACCATGGTAATTTCTCCATTGTTGTTGCTAATATCTCCTCATCCGGGAATGCATCATCAATCTGAATTTCAGGTTGCGCCACATGCTCATTCTCGAGTCTAGATAGGTGATCAGCCACTTGGTTCTCGCAACCTCTTCTATCTTTCACTTCGAAATCAAACTCTTGCAGCAGCAATACCCATCTAATAAACCTTGGTTTTGCATCCTTCTTCGTCATTAGATACCTAAGAGCTGCATGGTCTGTATGAACGATCACCTTAGTACCCAATAGATAGGCACGAAACTTCTCAAACGCAAACACAACCGCTAGGAGCTCTTGTTCAGTAACAGTGTAGTTCCTTTGGGCTTCATTCAGGACCTTACTCGCATAGTAGATAGGATGAAATAATTTCTCCTTTCTCTGACCAAGAACAGCACCAACGGCTACACCACTAGCATCACACATGACTTCAAACGGGAGAGACCAATCTGGTGCTACCATGATAGGGGCTTCAATGAGTTTTCCTTTAAGGCATTCGAATGCCTTCAAGCAATCGTTATTGAAGTCAAACTTCGCATTTTTCTCCAATAGTTTGCACAATGGACTAGCAATTTTGGAGAAGTCTTTGATGAATCTACGATAGAACCCAGCATGGCCAAGAAAACTACGAACTCCCTTCACCGAAATTGGAGGCGGTAGCTTCTCAATAACCTCAATTTTTGCTCGATCAACCTCTATTCCTCTTTTGAAGATCTTGTGCCCAAGAACGATTCCTTATTTTACCATGAAGTGGCACTTCTCCCAATTCAGCACAAGGTTGAACTCTACACATCTTTGCAATGCCATGCTCAAGTTTGTCAAACACGCTTCAAAAGACTCACCAATAACTGAAAAGTCGTCCATAAATACATCCAAAGTGTCTTCAACCATATCAGAGAAAATAGACATCATACAACGTTGAAAGGTGGCTGGTGCGTTACATAACCCGAATGGCATATGTTTGAAGGAAAATGTACCATATGGGCATGTAAACGTTGTCTTCTCTTGGTCTTCGAGTGCAATACCAATCTGATTATAGCCTGAATAACCATCCAAGAAGCAAAACCATCCTTTCCTCGCTAATCAATCTAGCATTTGGTCCATAAATGGCATTGGGAAGTGATCTTTGAGCGTCCAAGAATTCAGCTTGTGGTAGTCCATGCATACTCTCCATCCAGTAACGGGCCTGAGTGGAATGAGCTCATTCTTTACATTTGCGACCACCGTCATACCTCCTTTCTTGGGAACACATTGTACTGGGCTTACCCATGTACTATCAGAGATAGGATATACAACTCCTGCGTCTAACCACTTGATAATTTCTTTCTTTACCACCTCTTGAATAAGTGGGTTTAGACGCCTTTGATGTTCAATGGTGGGTGTGCACTTTTCTTGAAGCTGAATTTTATGTGTGCAAATCCCAGGTGGAATACCAATAATATCCGCAATGGTCCATCCAATAGCTCTAATATACTTGCGTAAGATAGCAATAAGAGCTGCAACTTGTTGCTCACCCAAATCGGCTGCCACTATGACTGGAAGAGTGTTTCCGCTTCCTAGGAATGCGTACTTCAAATGGCTTGGCAGCTCCTTCAATTCTAGTGTGGGTGGTTCTTCAATAGATGGCTTAGCTGGTGGTGTGGGTCGATTCTTGAGATCAAGATCCAGCTTCTTGGGAGTATAGCGATATGTCCCTAATCCTGATAGAGCACAAATAGCTTCTTTAGAAATTTCAGCATCCTCATTTTCTCCTTTCATGAGCAAAACCTTCAAAGGATCATCAAGAATTTGCTCTTCTTCAAGTCGTTCTTTCTCATCATCAAAGACAACATCAGCCATAGAAAATACACTCAGATCTTTGGGTTGCTTCATTGATTTGCAAACATCAAAACGAACCACTTCGTCATTTATTCGGAATGAAAGTTCATTAGCTCTTAAATCAATGAGCACACTTCCTGTACCAAGGAAAGGGCGCCCCAAGATTATGGGAACCTCAGAATCTGCCTCGCAATCCAAGATGACAAAGTCTGCTGGAAAGATAAATGAAGAAACCTTTACCAAGACATCGCATAGAATCCCAACAGGTCGTTTTACCGACCTATCCGCCATGACAAGCCTCATATTAGTTGGTGTAGGATCTCCTAACCCCAACTTCTTGTAGATCGATAATGGCATCAAGTTGATGCTGGCTCCTAAGTCACATAGTGCTTTGGCAAAGTTCAAAGATCCGACGGTGCAAGGAATTGTGAAAGATCCGGGGTCGGCCTTCTTCTGAACTATCGATCGGGTAGCAATTGCACTACAATGATGTACATCATCCTGCAGCTCAAAACTTGCTGCCCTCTTCTTTGTCAAAAGATCTTTCATAAACTTCGCATACCCAGGCATTTGTTCAAGTGCCTCCACTAATGGAACATTGATGGTCAGCTGCTTCAACATAGTCATAAATTTGCTGAACTTAGTGTCATCCGCCACCTTCTTCAATCTTTGGGGAAAAGGTGGTGGTGGGTATGGAAGTGTTCTCTCCGTGGATTTCTTCTCCTCTTGCTTCCGTTTTTCTACTTTTTCAGTTTGCACGTCGTTGGGAGTGACGTTAGTAACGTCATCCGCGGACTCCTCACGTTTCGCGTTGTTATCCTTGTCCGCAACTTCGTCAACCACTTGCTTGTCTTTTGCTGAAGTTTCCAGCACCTTACCACTTCTGGTAGTGATGGCCATGCATGACCCATCATTCCTTGGGTTTTGCACAGTATCGCTCGGTAAGGTGCCAACCTTTCTTTGATTGAATGCTGCTGAAAGTTGGCTCAATTGCTGCTCTATTTCCTTGATAGAAGTGGAATGAGAATCAACTAATTGATTCATGGAGGACAAATCATTAATCACCTCCGTAACTCCCGAGCTCGTTGCTTCCACTCCTTTTAATAACTTAGCGATCATGTCTTCCATACTTCCAGAATTAGATGTGGTGGTATCACATCTACCAGGGGGAATGTACAAACCACTCTTTTCATTGTTTTTCTTCCAACTACCTTGGTCTTTGCTTCCAGATTTATCATAATAGTTCCGACCTTGGTTTATTTGGGCATTCCCACAAAAACCCCCCTGATTGTTCAAGTAGTTGGCGTCCTCTTCAGAATCAGATTCGTCTCTTCCTTTTAGCATCACAACTTTCACTTTTTCGGTCTTCCCTGATAATAAATGCTTTGTCAGAAGATCCATTTGTGTTTTCATGTGCGCCATGTCTTGATCACGTTCTTCTTCTCTTCTTCTTTGGTCTGCAGTCATGCCAATAGATAAAGTGGGGCTTGCTACCTCAGAATCCCTGGTATGCCAAGCTCTACTTTGTTTCGTCATGCAATCTAGCATATTGCTTGCTTGACCAAAGGTGAGGTCCATGAAAGAACCTCCAGCTGCATTATCCACCACTGGTTTAGTTATTGAATTCAAGGCTCTATACAAGATCTCCATTAGGTGAACATTAGTCATGTGATGGTTTGGGCATCTCGCTAGCTTTGTCTTGAACCTCTGCCATGTTTCATGAAGAGCTTCAGTGGGAAGCTGGCAGAAGTTGCTGATTTCATCTCTCAATTGTGCTCTTTTGGATGGCGGAAAGAATCTTTCTAGGAAAGCGTCTCTCAATTGCCTCTAATTTGTAATTGAATCAGGAGTCAGCCCATTCAACCATAGTGTTGCCTCCCCAGACAGAGACAATAGAAATAGACGTAATCGAATAGCATTCTGACCAACACCAGGATTGTCAAAAGACTTGCATGTAGAAATAAAGTTGATGAGATGCATATTTGGATCGTCGCCTGCTAGTCCACCAAATAATCCCTTGAGTTGCAATAACTGAATCATGGTGCTTGTGATGTTGAACTTGGCTCCAGGCGCTAATGGTGGTGGAATTATAGCTCCAGTGGCTCCGACACCATCAAGATCATCATCATCATCGTCGAAAGCTGGCTGCAAAGGTTGGTGATCATGCCTATACCGAGCTTGTCGACCTCTTCTGTTGGCAGGTGTTGTAGTTTCTGCAACATGCCTTGGGTTTATTAACTCGTCATCACCTAAATCTTCTTCGTCAGGATTTGTTGCTCGCCCAGGATTATCAATGTTTTGTTGTTGGACTTGAGCAGCGGCAAGAGCAGCTAATCTTGCTTGCTCGTGTTGAGCAGCCATCCTGTCGATTTCAGCTTGTGCTTCCATTCTTCTAATTCGTTGTGGTTCAGGATTGATTGGTAATAATGATTGACCAGAACTTCTAGTATGGGGCATGCACTAAAGTAAAAACCTGCAATAAACAAAAACAAAAACTAAACGTAAAAGTACGAGAATCTTTGACCAAAGGGTCTAGTAATTATCACGAACTTAATTGACACTCGTATTCCCCGTCAACGGCGCCAAATTTTTATAACGCTCAATCTACAGCTCTCGTAGGAGTGTAAAGCAGTCGTTAGCAAATATAGAACCCAACTGGGTTGGGTATCGATCCCACAGAGAATAGCTTGGCCAACAAGTAAGTAAAATCACTAGACTTTTAGTGCAAGTCTCGTAAAAAAGGGGGGATTGTAATGTGTAACCAAAACAATAAAGTAAAAGCTGAAAATAGTAAAGTAAAAAGAGAAGGATATTTTGTAGGTTGTGAAACAATGAGAATTGAAGCGTTGGGGTTATGTCCACCTTCTGAGGTATACGTCTCTATTGGCTATGAGTGTGTAGAGTTTTGACATGCAACTGCTTATAGAGAATTGTATTCGATGGTAAATCCAAGCGTCTTTCGACCTCAACAAGGACTATTTCACTTTAACTCTTTCGAGCTTAAAGCGTGTCTAACGGTATGAATTCTCCAAGAGGTTAGTCCAGTTACGACACTAGCTTTTTAGTAGGAAAGGGTGTCCTACTACCTTGACACTATCTCTTTTCCAGACAAATAACCTTTCTTTCGAACAAGTTAAATGTTAGACTGGCGTATTCTTGCGTTTGCAACCGCAAAGAATGTAGATTAAGATGAAGAGAATAATGATATAAGCAGTATACGTGTCGCGAACTCACAAACTCACAGCAATAGATAGTAACTCATTCGGCTTCCATAACCCCAACAGAGAAGTTTAGTTACCCATGAATGCGAAGGAGATCACAATTGACATTGTTGTTATACCACAAGATTGAGTAATTTTCGTGTAGCTTAGGTGGTAGGCGTGTGGCGTGAATTTCAAGGCAAAAGTAACAATTCTCTTGTTGCGGTAAATAAGAACAGATGAATAGAAGAAGAAAAATAGAACTAATGGAAAGATTAGAAGAGTAGATTAGAAGATGAATTGTTAAGAGAGGAATGAATAGAAATCTCTAGCATGATAGGGTATTTATAATACCCATATCCTACTCCTACTATGCTAATGAAACAAATAACCAAATCCTACTAGGCTAATGGAATACTTAACCCAAATGTACTAGGTTAATGTAACATTATCATAATCCAAATAAACTAATGAAATACATAACCCAATTGTACTAGGTTAATGTATCATTGTCCAAATCCAGCTATGTGTCTGTAAGTCCCCAAAGTCTTCAGAAATGCTGTTTTAGCCCGGGACAGATTTTCCATGCAGCAGTTTTGGTCCTTAGGCGTGTACATTCCTTTTCCTTTCTTCGTGAGCTTTCTTTTGCGTCAAGTAAGCCATAAAATGCTGAATTTTGCATCATTTATACTTGAAACTTTACTAATCATGTTCGTTAGCTCATTTACAGGAAAAAGGACTAAAAGTGCATGAAATATATAATTTGTTCTCAAAACTAGGCTAAAATATGGGCAAAATATATTGATATAGGCGTGTAAATTCGCCTATCATCACTCACCTATTTAGATTCATGTTACAGTGAGCAAAACTAAATATGACTCCAATAAAAGAGACATATATTACAATAGATCACTCATCTGATGCAATAGATTACCATCTATTGCAATCGATCACTCATATATTAGAATCAACTTCAGGTTCTATATTACTATAATATCAATCCCTATAACTAGATAATCTGTTATAATAGATAGATAATCTGTTGTAATAGATGAGTCACCTGTTCAACAGATGACTTATTTATTGGAATTCATGTTACTATTCTGGGAAAAACCCTGAAGATTAATCCAATATATGTCTCATCTATTGCAATATTTATAATGATAATGTAGTGTATATAATTTTTTTGTTATTATATATATATATTACACTATCATTATTAATTTTACTATAATATCATTATTGACTTTTTTAACTAATGTCTTTAGGTACCATTAATGAAGTGAATGGATCAGGAAGAAAAATTGATATATTTGGCGTTGGAAGGATAGTGAAATGTTAGAGACGATATCGAAGACAGTCCAAAGTGATGCTTCTTATGATGATTTTGTAAACTTTATCTTCAGCTATTGTGGACTAAATTGTCAATCAAAAGATCTTGTCATCAGTTACATACACAAATCCTTTAAAAATTAGAGGGTCCTACCTTTCATGATAAACAATCAAATTTGGTTGTATGCTTATCTGAGTGATGCAACTTGGCCGGTGTTAAGGATGTACGTGATTAAAAAACTAATAGAGAAAGAGAATCAGAATGTAGAACAAAATAACAAGAAAAGCAAGATATGTTTGATGTTAAATTGGATGATATGGACATAAATATTCCACAGAATGATGAGAGTGGAGATCAAGTGAAGGTGAAAGAGGATCAAACAGTTATGCCTGTTATTACGACTAATATAGTGGAAAGATCTCAATTAATACACCCAAGCAATCTTCAAGATAACGACACTAGTTTTTACAAGGGAATGTCGTTCAAGAATAATAAAGAACTAGTCACTTTATTGTATATTGCTTGCTTGAAAAAAGATTTTAGACTAAAAAAGGGGATTAATTCATGCCATGTGTATTGTTTTAGATGTGCTCATCCGGAGTGCAAGTAGTGGTTGAGGGTTGTGAAATACTTAAGTTATGATAGATTTATTATTAAAACTTATTAAAAGTATCACTCATGTGGTTTGGATCATATTACGAGCCATAATCCTCACGCCACGACAACTGTCATCGATAAGTATTTCCAAAATAGATTCCCCAATGGAAAAAGGCCCTTCTACAAATAATATGACCTATCAACTTCGTACAAAATTGGGTTATAATGGCAGTTATTGGAATATTTATAAGGGCACATAGATTGCCAAGTCTTTGATTTGGGGAATATATGAGCATTGGTATGCAGTCTGAGGTGCCTACCACTATATGCTTGAGTCCACAAATCTCGAAAGTAAGACGACATTGCATGTTGATGAAAATGAAAGGTTCAAGTACTTTTTTTAGCCTATGGTGCTTGGATTCTTGGTTTTCCAAAATTAAGAAAAATCATAGTCATCGATAGGACTTTCTTAAGGATCAAGTATGATGAAATTTTGTTATCGATGGTGATATAAGAAGTAGAGAATCACATATTTTCTATCGCTTTTTGTGTAGTGGACGAGGAATGTGATGCCTCATATCAATATTTTTTTGAACAAATGCAAAGCTATGTAGATAATAACGATGAGTTGTGTATAATTTTGAATAGACATCCAAGTATCCAAAAAGTGGATTCAATATTCTACCCTTCAGCTCACTTTGATTATTGCATGAGGCATCTTGGGAAAAATATTGAAAAAAATATCACAAAGGTTGTGTCTGATTTTATAGAGCAGAGAAAACATATGATAGAGCTGAGTTTTTTGACCATTTCAATCAAATAAGGGATATATCTTGAACGTGTTGGTTTTGAGAGATGGAGTCGGGTATTTTATTTGGGAAATAGGTACATTATTATAGATGTAATGTGTTATTTGAGTTTATTATAATATGTATGTCGTACCAAGTGATTTTTTTATATAGGTATAATATTACGACGTTAAAATAGTTGAATCAGTGAATTCAATGTTTGACATTGAAAGAGAATTTCCTATTATGGCGCTATTTGATGAAATAAACAAGAGGTTTACTAATTTATTTTATTAAAGGAATATGGAGTTGGTGAAATCAACAAATAGATCTATTTTTTCAACTGAAAAACAAATATCAAAGTACATCAATTTAGGGAATAAGTTATTGGTCTATCAAATGGCAAATTACAAGTTCAGTATCAATGGTCATGGTGATGTTTCCACGGTTGATCTTCAAAGAAGATCTTCTACATGTAGAGTTTTTAGCTTGGACAAAATACCTTGTCCACATGCTATGACAGTGCTTCAAGCCTAATATGATGAAAAATATGGACATCAAATTTATGAGTTCCCATCTCTATATTATTCTGTAGAAAAATATATAATGGCATATTAAGAGATTATTAATCCGGTGCCTCCTGAAGATTCTTGGGTTATTCCTGCAGAGATTTTGGAGAGAGAAATACCTCCTTCATGTATTGACCCAAGCAGTATATAATTGGAAAGAACGCGATATAAGAAGTGGCGTGGAGTCGGAGAATTATTTCTATCAAGAGAAAAATAAGTGCTTGTAATACCCAAAACTTTATTTAAGTCTAATTTAGTCTCTAGAAGATTTAGGGATGACTTACTAAGTGAATAATGTTTAAATCAGATAGAATTTCAACAATTTCCACTTTTTATCATGTGGGAAATTAAATTAGCTTTCCAATAATACCAATTTCACCAATATAGGGTATCGAGGTAAAAAGTTATGAACATTTTACATAGAACTATCCAGGAACGACAGGCAGGATGATGGACCATCGCGCTTGCGATAGACTGTCACTCCGGCCATCGCAACAGAGACAGAAAACCCATTCACTGGCCAAGTGCGATGGTCATACCAATGGACCATCGAGCTAGCGAAGGACCATCGCCCAAGTCGTCACAACTGAGGCAATAACCCTACTTTCAGGGAAACATGCAACGGGTAGGCTGACGGACCGTCGAGCCTGCGATGAAGCATCGCTCAAGACGTCGCACACTTTCGTTCAGCAAATTAAAGTCATTTTTAAAAGGATATTTGGGTCTTTTTCCATCCTTTTTAACACCTATTTATATCAGACCATCTGTAACATCAAAAGCTAGGGTTTCTTTTAAGATTTAAAAAAAAAACACAAGAATAAGATCCAAACCCTTCTTCAAGAAACTAAGAAATTCAAGTTCTTTAAGTTCAAGAACCATCAAGAAAACACCAAGATCTATCTTTCCCAATACTAGAACGTTCAAGAAATGTTAGTTATCTTTTAAGATTCAAGCTTTTGAGGTATGTTACATGTTGGTTCTCTGGTTCCTTCCACCCAAGAAGTTCAAGAATTCTTTTCTAAATTCAAAGATTATATATTTATGAGTTTTCATGATTCATGTGAATTGAAATTGAACTTCATGTTGTTATTGAGTTTTAATTCATGTTTTGTTTACAAAGTTCAAGTTTTGCTCCTAGTATGTGATGTTTATGATAAACCCCTTCAAGATGCATGTTGATTCAGGTAACCATGTTAATTAGGTGTATTGAATGAAGTATGCTCCTCATATATTTGATAAAATGCTTATGTGAAGAAAATAGAGTCATTTTAGGACGTTGACAAGAAATCCCCAATAGTGTATAAGTTAATGCATGCCAAGTGTATGTTGAAAGGCCTTAGTGAATGAATTATGATATGTTGCATGCATTCCTACTCATATACATTACTTATTGAATGAATTATGAGATAATAGTATGCACTATCTTTACATTTACATATTTAAGACTTCTAAGTGCTTGAAGTGATGCTTCACTGATTATGTTGTGAATGATAGCTATTACCATGTTATGTACGAGTTGTCCTGTCTTCTATTATTTATGTTATCGAGTCCTGGGGGTATTTATACCCAAAAAATTAGCTGCTTTTCTAGAGCCAGTATCAGTTTTCAATATACTCTCAATCAAGCCACGATCAGTTGAACTCAGACAGTCCCAGAACTTAGGAAATCTCAGTAATCTCAGTATCAGTAGAATTCTAGCTTCAGTTTAGTAATTAATTCAGAACTCAAAAGTATTCCATCAGTCAACGAAACTCAGTACTCAACTTAGCTCAATTAATTTATATGATCAAAAATTAATTTAGCTCAACCTAGTACCGTCTGAGAATTAGTTCAGAGTTTTTCAATTGGGAGTAGAATCAGCACCGAGCGAGCCTAGGGTTGGGGGCTCTCCCATTGATAGGACTGAGATCTCTAGAAACAATCCCTAATTTCTAAAACTACATATCCAGCATAGGTATAAGATGTCACCCATTAGATAGGACTGACATACTCAGGGATCACCCATTAGATAAGACTGATCTCAGGGGTCACCCATTAGATAGGACTGACTTCATCAAAATTATCTTTACCCGTGGCACGGTACTGAGACCCTTTTAGATGGGGTTACAGGTTGGACCCCACAAGTTAAGATTTGGTGCATGTCAGTTAGATGATTACCTCCTACATTCTCAGCTTTAGAATTAGTCTTAGTAAAAGAGCTCAGCTCAGTAGCATAGATTCAAGACTGTTAGATACAGTCACTCAATATTATTATCAATGGATTTAGAGATCACCCGCTAGATAGGACAAATCTTAGATTTAGTCAAGATGTATCAGTATCAGTACCATTAGATTCGGAGATCACCCATTTGATAAGACTGATCTCAGATTCAGTTAATTATTTTTATTATCAGTAGATTCAGAGATCACCCGCTAGATAGGAATGATCTCAACCTCAGTTAATCAGATATCAGTGTCAGTAGACTCAGCTATTAGAAATCTTGTTATTATAATTTAGTATTCAGTATTCAGTATTACTACAATTTTAGTTATAGTTTATGCACTCATGCATGTATCCTCATTCAATAGTCTCTTGATATTTAGTCAGTATTGTTCATGCATATAAACCCTTGCATTCAGCCTTACCTTATCTAGCATACCAGTACATTCCCATGTAGTGATGTATTCTTATCTCCTGTGCTATGGTGTTTTATACCATAGGTTCAGATGCACGAGATCTAGAGTACCCTTAATAGTTCAGATTCAGCTAGAAGCAGTAGACTTAGCAGTGAGTCCTCATCATTTAGGTATGTTCTATTATTTAATTATATTTCTAGTTTCAGTATTTTAGTAGACAGAGTTAGTTGGGGGATTGTCCCATCAACTTCTTATTCAGATAGTTTAGAGGCTTTCAGACTAGATGTTTAGATAGTAGCTTTATTATTTTTGATACTTTATTCAGTTGTAAGGCAAATTTTGGCCAGTTTTTTTTATATTTTTATAGTATATTATAAATTGCTCAGTTACAGGTACCAAGAAAGGGTTATCTTGTAGTCCTTTAGGATTATAAGCACCTTGTAGCATCCGGGATTCAAAATCCGAGGCATTACAAACTTGGTATCAGAGCCTAAGTTTCAATAATATCCTAGGAAGTCTGAAAAACGCATCTAGTAGAGTCTTGTGCATGGTTGTGTTGCGCACTAGATTTATGTATTGGAGGCTATGAGATGTTTTAAAAATAGTTTCCCTTCTTTTAGTATTCATATCGTGCAAGTGTGCATAAGCTCAAGTTAAACCCTCTGTCTTATCCACTCCTCTATTTTATTTACAAAATATGTCTTCTAGAGAAGCTAACAAAAGAAGTAATGAAAACCAGCCAGCTTCTCAGCCTATTCAGGTAGAACCCCTAGACGAGCATGTTTGTTATGCAAAATTCAGAGCCGCTTTCACTACCTTAACTTATGCAGTAGTTGCTCAGAATAATTTGCAGAATGTTGTCCTATCTAGGCTTTTTACTTTCACTGAGCAGAATGAGGGATATGAGAATAGGGTTAATAAGATGGCTAGAGTAAATAACTCTATGCCAAGATCAAGGGGTAGTAACCGCTCCCAGTTCCATCAGAGATTCACAGCACCAATTCAGCTTTCATTTTGGGCATCAATATCTAAGTTTAAGAATATCAGTCGATTTAGAGCACTAGGCTCTAAGTCACGAGGTCGTGGGAAGGGTGTTCATACTAATCTACCTTACGGATAATATGGTAAGAACCATAAGGAAGTGTGTAGAGCGGGTAGTGATATATGTTTTGGGTGTGTTAAGCCAGGCCACAGACTACTAGAGTGTAGGGTTATGTCTCAAAAGGGTAGAGATTCACGTCAGTAGGGCGCCACCTCCAGCACCACTAGTGCGCAATGCCTATATAGGCTTGATGCACTTCAGTCCAGACAAGATCAAAATATTTCTCCTGATATAGTTACGGGTATGTATGAGTCTTTCATCTTTATGTTTATTCTTAGTTAGATCTCGAGGCTTCAGTTATGTGCTAAGTTCGGTATAGTGTCAATTCATGCTTTAGGTTCCCATGTTTTTTAACCTTTCAGTGAACCCTCCTTAGTGATGAGCAGTTTCTTAGATGGGAAAGAGTAAATGTTTCATGTTAAGAAAAGACTGTAGCATGTTTGCTTTACATGAGACTTTAGTCATGAAGATAGGCTTGAATGTCATATTTGTGTATAAGTGGCTATATATATATGTATATTTTGGAGGTTTGAGTAGGCTTGAACAGTGCATGCAAAAATTTAAGTTTGTTGATTTAAAACTAAGTATAAAGGTGTGTATATGAGTTAGGAGATGTGATCTTAGTAGTCTGTGAAGAAATAGAAGCAGATGATGTGTTTAGTGAGACAAGCGAGTATTGAAAATATTGTAAGTATGCGACGATGATTGTAGGATCTAAAGGAAGTCAAGAGTTGTATCCCAAGAGATAGTATTAACAGTGAGCTTTATACTTTCAGTTGCAGTCTTTCAAGATGAGTTTATCATTTATGTACATTATTTCACCCCAGACTCTAGAGTAGATTGATTGTAGTTCAGTTCAGAGTGTAGTAAAGTGCTTAAAGACTTATGGGGATGACCTGAAGCTAAAGTGGAGAGTGTAGTATAGAAAGTACAGAAGAAGTACTCCAATTAAGTATAAGTTTTCACATGAGTTAGTTATTAAAGCCATCAAGTCAGTTTAGCAGTCAGACAGTCAGATCTGTATAGTTTGTTTTCTCATTTTTCCATCTAGTTATGCTATCAGAAATCTCAAGAATGTAACTATTCCAAGATAGAGAGTCCTAGTAGTTGCGAGTTTAGTTCAGTTTATGAATCATGCATTAGTTTCAGACTCCCGAGGTTCAATTATGATCCAGTTCATAGGTGCCTTGTGTATCGCCCCAGTACCTCAGTAAAGTAAGCATTCTTATAGGGACATAGTGTTCCGAGGAGGAGATACCCCATAATTCCTTGATGCCTTTATATCTTTAAACCCATTCGATTGCATGCTCAGATGTTCCTTACAAAGTTAGTATTAATTATCATTGCATATTCTGTCACGTATTCAACAGTTAGTTCAGCCAGATGTTAATGCATTAGACATGCATGTTCAGTAGAAGAAGCTCCACTTATCAGTAATTTGAGTCATGCTTTTATTAGACCAACTCAGTCAAGTTTCCATGCATCAGATATGCATGTTCAGTATGAAATTTCAGTATATCAGAAGTTCTAATCATATAATCATGTTTCAGATGTTCACGTCCCTTAAGTAAGTTCAGTTTATCAGAAATCCCAACTTAGTCAGTGCCATTCGAGGATGAATGTTCCCAAGGGGGAGATATTGTAATACCTCGAACTTTCTTTAAGTCTAATTTAGTTTCCAAAAGATTTAGAGATGACTTAATAATTTAAAAATGTTTAAATCAGATATAATTTCCCTAATTTCTACTTTTTATCATATGAAAAATTGAATTAGCTTTCGAACGATACCAATTTTGCCAAAATCGGGTATCAGGGTAAAAAGTTATGGACATTTTACAGAGAACTGTTTGAACTGCCTAGGAGCGATGGGTAGAATGATGGACAGTCGCGCTTGTGATGGACCGTCGCTCTGGCCATCGCAACTGAAGCTGAAAACCCATTCACTGGACAAGTGTAATGGTCAGGCTGACGGACCATAGAGCTAGCGACAGATCATCGTGCAAGCCGTCGAAACTGAGGCAGTAACCCTACTTTCTGGGCGACATGCGACGGGTAGGCCAATGGACCGTCGAGCCTGCGACAGACCATCGCTCAAGACGTTGCATACTTTCGTTCAGTGAATTATAGTTTCCACCCTTTTTAATACCTATTTATATCAGATCAAGGCTCATAACTCCATATTCATCTATAACATCAAAAGCTAGGGTTTCTTTCAAGATAAAAAAATCCAAGAACAAAATCCAAAACCTTCTTCAAGAAACTAAGAAATTCAAGTTCTTCAAGTTCAATAACCATTAAGAAAACATCAAGATCTGTGTTTCCCAATCCAAGAAAATTCAAGAAACGTTAGTTATCTTTCAAGATTCAAGTTTTTGAGGTATGTTAGATGTTGATTCTAGGGTTCCCTCTACCCAAGAAGTTCAAGAATCCTTTTCTGAATTCAAAGAGTATATATTTATGGGTTTTCATGATTCATGTGAATTGAAATTGAAGTTCATGTTGTTATTGAGTTTTAATTCATGTTTTGTTTACAAAGTTCCAAGTTTTGATCCTGGTTAAATACATATACAGGCCCCGCAACTATTTGACTTTTTCCGTATCGGTACCTCAATTAGGGCAAGTACCTATTGAACCCTTTAATCTTTCATAAAACATCTCAATTGAACATAATTCTGATGTGGCGCTGACATGGCGTGACATGTGTAATACACTCTCCAGTAGGAGAGTGAGAGATGATAATTCATAAAAAAAAAAAATTAAACATAAAAAATTCAACCAAATAAAAAAAGACATATTAAAGAATTAAAAAAGAAAAAAAAGCATCATCTTCTCCATAACTCTACCATTTTCCATTATTTTTAAATCCAAAAAATAGCATCTTCTTCTCCATAACTCACTATTTTCCATTTTTTCTACATACAAAAAATAGCATATCTTCATAACTCCTAAATTCTCAAAGAAAACATGTGAAAGATTCTTCCGTGATGTTTATCCGAAAATCCACTCCCAAAAATCTCCACTTGTAAATGGCTCCCTTACACCTCCATATTTTTATATTTTTTTTTTTGTGAAACACAACCTGACCGACTTCAACATTAATCAAGACAAATGTAATCCAAATCCATGGTCTTAGAGAAGCAACGATAGTTTGTTACCATCTATCAACATTCAATGTTAACTGAAATTGCAAACCAGGTTAACAGGAAACAACGTACTCATTAGTAGCAAGAATTTTTGACTTGTAATTCGGAATCCTATAGAGGCCAAGAAAAAGAACAGGAAAAAAGCCTTACACCTCCATATCTCACATTCAATAAAGGAGCCAACCCACCAAAGAGCACCATGAAGAACAACACACCAAGGAAGCTAATACTAGCAACCTTCTTAGTTTTCACATCACTCTTTTTTTTCTCCACTTTCTTGCTACTTTTTGGCGCAGGCGCTGCTGCTTGAGGTTACGATTTCGAAATCGAAACCGATTCTTCCTCAACATTAGTACCATTATCACTTAACGAAAAAGTAGTCGACTTTTGGATTTTACTTGCATTATTCGAATCTTGACTACACTTTTTTCTCTTCAATATCGAGCTACATTTACTTATACCAGAATTAACACACCAAACTTTAAATTATTATTCAAAAACAACACCTTTCAATGAATTTTTACCTAAATTCGGAGAAGAATGTACCGATTTATTTGAATCAGATTGATAATTCAGCCCTTCTGAGAGATTTGAATTGTTAAAAAAAATGTTTATCTATGTTAAAAAATAGAGAACTATTTTTTTTCTTGTCTGCTCAAAAAAAAAGAAAGTAAGTTTGGAAGGGAAGAGGCAGGGGGGAGGGAGAGGGAGGATCGGGTAGGTTGAGTTTGTTTTGGGGGAGGGGTATTAATGATTTTGTTTAACAAAAATTAGATTTAATTATATTAGAAATTTATTTTTATAATTATTTTAAATTAAAATGCCACGTGTAGTAATTTACTTCGTCACTTTGCCACATCATCAGTGTGTGTATTATACACATTTTACATTTTTTGCCACGTCAGTAAATTGGGATCAATTGAAAGCATTTGTGAAGGATCAAAGGAGTCAATAGGTACCTAGATTAATTGAGGTGCCTATATGGGAAAGGTAAAATAGTTCAGGGGCCTGCATATGTATTCCATCTTTGATCCTAGTATGTGATGTTTATGTAATGTTCATGATAAACCCCTTCAAGATGCATGTTGATTGAGGTAACCATGTTAATTAGGTGTATTGAATGAAATATGATCCCCATATATTTGATAAAATTCTTATGTGAAGGAAATAGAGTCGTTATAACATGTTGACAAGAAATCTCCAATTGTGTATAAGTTAATGCATGTCAAGTGTATGTTGAAAGGCCTTAGTGAATGAATTATGATATGTTGCATGCATTCCTACTCATGTGCATTACTTATTGAATGAATTATGAGATAATAGTATGCACTCCCTTTACATTGATATGTTTAAGACTTCTAAGTGCTTGAAGACATGTTTCATTAATTGCGTTGTGAATGATAGCCTATTGCCATGTTATGTACGAGTTGTCCTGTCTTGTATTATTTATGTTATCGAGTCCTGGGGGTATTTATACCCAAAAAATTAGCTTCTTGTCTAGAGCCAATGTCAATTTTCAAGATACTCTCAATCAAGCCACGATCAGTAGAACTCAGACAGTCCCAAAACTTAGGAAATCTCAGTAATCTCAATATCAGTAGCATTCTAGCTTCAGTTCAGTAATCAATTCAGAACTCAGAAGTATTCCATCAATCAACGAAACTTAGTGAACTCAGCTTAGCTCAGTTAATTAGTACGATCAGTAATAGATTCAGCTCAGCCTACTACAGTCTAATAATCAGTTCAAAGTCTTTCAATTGGGAGTAAAATTCAGCACCAAGCGAGCCTAGAGATGGGGGATCACCCATTAGATAGGACTGAGATCCCTAGAAGCAATCCTTAAGTTTCAGAACTACGTATCCAGCGTAGGTACGAGATGTCACCCGTTAGATAGGACTGACATACTCAGGGATCACCCTTTAGATAGAACTGATCTCAGGGGTCACCCATTAGATAGGACTGAATCCATAGAAGTTGTATTTACCCGTGGCATGGTACTGACACCCTTCTAGCTGGGGTTATAGGTTGTACCCCACAATTTAAGATTTGGGGCATATCGGTTAGATATTTACCTCCCACAGTCTCAACTTCAAAATCAGTCTCAGTAAAAGAGCTCATCTCAGTAGCATAGATTCAGGACTGTTAGATACTGTCACTCAATAGTATTATCAATAGATTTAGAGATCACCTGCTAGATAGGACTGATCTCTCATTTAGTCAAGAAGTATCAGTATCAGTATCATTAGATTCGGAGAACACCCGCTTGATAGGACTGATCTCTGATTCAGTTAATTATCTTCATTATTAGTATATTCAGAGATCACCTGCTAGATAGATTGATCTCAACCTCAGTCAATCAGATATCAGTATCAGTAGACTCAGCAATTAGAAATCCAGTTATTAGAATTTAGTATTCAGTATTACTATGATTTCAGTTATAGTTTATGCACTTATGCATATATCCTTATTCAGTAGTCTCATGATATTTAGTCAGTATTATTCATGCATGTAAACCCTTGCATTCAGCCTTACCTTATCTAGAGTACTAGTACATTTCCACATATTGACGCATACTTTTATCTTATGCTATGGTGTTTTATACCATAGGTTCAGAAGCACGAGATCTAGAGCACCCTTAGAAGTTCAGATTCAGCCAGAAGCAGTAGACTTAACAGTGAGTCCTCATTATTTGAGGATGTTCTATTATTTCATTATATTTCTAGATTTAGTATTTTAGTAGATGGAGTTAGTTGGGGGATTGTCCCACAAACTCCTTATTTAGACAGTTTAGTGGCTTTCAGACTAGATGTTCAGACAGTTGCTTTAGTATTTATGATACTTTATTGAGTTGTATTTTAGTTTTAAACCTTATGGCAAGTTTCCGCCAATTGTTTTCTGCATTTTTACAGTATATTATACAGTGCTCAAATATAGGTACCAATAAAGGGGTAGCTTGTGGTCCTTCGGGATCATAAGCACCGTGTAGAGTTCGGAGTTCAGAATCCGGGGTGTTACAGTGCTCCATATGTAAAAACATTGTCCACAAATTAATTACATGCCTAGATCATAATGCACCATAATCGATCTTTATTGTAATAATAAATAAATAGTTTAGTTTAGTTTAGTTAAGGGCGTTAAGTGGGCTGGGCTGGGTCAACCCAGAATCGGCTCGTTAAAATTATTTGAGTTGTGGGCCCGGCCGGGTTTGGGTTGGGGTTAAGTGGGCCAGGCCGGGCCGGGCTCAACAATAAACTTTTTAAAAACAACCCTAACCCGGCCCACTTAACCCAATCCGATCAAACCCACTTAAATCCGATCAAACCCGGTCAAAAATAAAAATAAAAACTTTTTTTCAATATACACTACATATACCCACCTATAAACATTTTAAATACGTTAAACAACATATATACACTATATATATAGTATATACTACATTAGAATTTAAAAAATATATACACATATACACAATTACACATATATACGCACCATTCAATGTATATTGCTAATTTAAAATTTAAATAAAATATACTACAATATAGATACATTACAATATATATATATATATATATATATAGTTATATACTAATTTATAAAATATATACACATGTATACGTTAAATATACACGTCTATAGAAGATATATACACACATATACACACCATTCAATGTATATGTACTACTTTAAATAAAATATACTGCAATATATATATATATATATATATATAGTTATATACTAATTTATAAAATATATACACATATATACGTTAAATATACACGTCTATAGAAGATATATACACACATATACACACCATTCAATATATATGTACTACTTTAAATAAAATATACTACAATAAATATACATTACAATATATATACATATATATAGTTATATACTAATTTATAAAACATATACATATATATATACATTAAATATACACGTCTATAGAAGATATATACACACATATATGCTCCATTCAATGTATATGTACTAGTTTAAATAAAATATACTACAATATATATACATTACAATATATATCTATATATAGTTATATACTAATTTATAAAACTTATACACATGTATACGTTAAATATACCCTTCGACAAAAGATATATACGCACATATACGCACCATTCAATGTATATGTACTACTTTAAATAAAATATACTAGAATATATATACATTACTATATATATATATATATATATATAGTTATATAGTTATATAGTTATATACTAATTTATAAAACATATATACACATGTATACGTTAAATATACACGTCTATAGAAGATATATACACACATATACGCACCATTCAATGTATATGTACTACTTTAAATAAAATATACTAGAATATATATACATTACAATATATATATATATATATATATATATATATATATATATATATATGTAGTTATAGTTATAGTTATATACTAATTTATAAAACATATACACATGTATACGTTGAATATACACGTCTATAGAAGATATATACACACATATACGCACCATTCAATATATATGTACTATTTTAAATAAAATACATTACAATATATATATATATATAGTTATATATATATATATAACTATATATATATAGTTATATATATATATATATATAACTATATATATATAGTTATATACTAATTTATAAAAGAGGGAATCGGAAAAAAATATTTTTTAAATTTAGAAGTAAGTTTTTAATTTAAAGTAGAAATTCAATTTAAATCATTAAATGAAAAAATTTACAAAGTAAGGACAAAGGAGTGAATGAATGCTGAATTTTATTGATTGTGAAATGATCCAAAATTTATAATTTACATGAATGAAAAATCTACAAATTACGCATCATTTTTTCCAACTCATTCATGTTAATATTAATGGGAACTTGCATAGGATAGTCAAAGTCAAAGGGGGCAAAACCATGTATTGAACTTGATTCTGCTGAGTTCTCCCGTGAAGACATAATTTCTTCAAGTTTCAGCTCGTCGTTCGGCTTCGGTTCATTTCCTTGGTTTCTTCTTTCCGCTCTAATCTAATATCTAAGGCAAACTAGAACATTCATTGCATTGCTTCCTAATGATTGTCGTTTGTCTTCAAGCTGCTGTCGTCCCTGACTAAAGGCGCTCTCTGATGCAATGGTTGATATTGGAACATTTAAGATATCTCTAGCTAATCTTGAAAGCAGAGGATATTTTGTTTCATTACTCCTCCACCAATCCAACGTGTTGATTCATCGTCTGCGATCCTCTGGTGGCGACCGAAGATAATATTTCAGCTCTTCCCGATAAGTTGATGTGTAAGTTCTGTCATCAACACTGTTCCAACAAGGTAAATCATAAAAGGAATCAGGAAAACCACTATGTGCTGGCCTTTTAGAAGATAATGGATCCCCGAAAAGATGAGGAGCGACAGTTGGAGTGATATTTGTAGGTAGGCTAAATCAAATAAATCAGCATAGTGATTATATAATTTTTTATGTATTCATTCGCATCACCCATAGCCGTCCATAAATCAGGTTGTAGTTGTTCAGAATCATTGTTAGTAATTATTTCTAAGTTAGTATAAATAATTGTACTAAAGAGGCACATAGTATTATATTTCATGCACGGATTTAGCATAGCACCAACCAAGTAAATAGGGGAAATAAAAAAATATTTTTTAAATTTAGTAAACATGGCACCAACAACTTCTTTATAACCTTCTTTATTTTTATATTCTTTGAGCAAACCAGAAATATCGGCTATATATGCCAAAATGTTACAAACAGTAGGATAATAAGCACTGGAAAATACAACCGTAGCTACATAAATTTTTTCTAAAAACTTAACAAGATCATTATTTACAACCCAATCAGAATCATGTAGCGTGCAATTAGTAGAATCAGCAAATGAACCGCAATGTTGGTTTAAAGCTAGTGTAATAGGAACTCTATAATTATAATAAGTTTTTAAAAAATCATACGTAGAATTTCATCTAATATCAATTTCCTCAGGCATCAATATCGGTGCAAGTCCATTTTCTTGACATTTAACTTTAAATTCTCTAATTCTGTTTCTTCGGTTATTTCCTTGATAAAACCAACAGCAAGACGGATTTTTTCAATATAAAGGTCAAAAAACTCAAGACCATCTTTTACAATTAAATTATATATATGACATGCACACTTAATATGAAAAATTTCAGGCAACGACGGAGATAGCTTAGATTTTAATTTTTTATAGCAGTCTTGTTGTTAGAAGCATTATCAAAAGAAATACATAAGATTTTATTTTTAATACCATAAAATTCGACAACTTTAATAATAGAATCAACAATAGAATCTCCAGAATGTTTACGATCTTCATCATATAAAAAAGCAAGAATGCATTTTGTATCACAAAACTACTATCCAACCAGTAACAGGTAATGGTTAAAAAATCAGTTTTATTTACAGCACGACCAAGATCAGAAGTTAGGGACAATCTACATTGAATATTTTTTAACAATGTTGATAAATACAAATCATGTTGTGAATAAAGTCTAAAAATATCAGATCGACGAGTACTTCTAGGAACACCATTAAACATAGGATTATAAATTGCTTGAATATAATGAATAAAGGTATCAGAAGAAGGAAAACTAAAAGGCAAACAACCCACATCTACCATTTTAGCTATTTCTTCCTGGTCCCTCAATTTATTATACCTCTTCATTACCTGAACGGTTGCTGGGTCCATTCTAGATTGCGTTGGTCCACCAAAATCCCAACGATCTCGTGCAATATTTAACTCTCTTTCGTGAGCATCACCTATATTTCTTATTAACGTACCTGTACCCCCTTGCTTGCCTCCGCTTTTATGCTTATATATTTGTTGACAAATATTGCATTGCACCTTAGTATCTGATATACGTTCAAAAAATTACCATGCAATACTAGTTGTTTTACGAGCTCTTGGGGAACGGGGAGGACGGGAAGAGAGATTAACCGATTCAGATCTAACGTTAGCATTTCCTACTGTGGGTGTCACCAATATTTTCATCATCCTCTTCTAAATTAACCACTTCTACTTCATTTTCTTCTTCTATACCGTAATTTTCCTAAGCTTCTACATAATCCATATCGTGAGCACCTACACCTAAAGGTACACCTACTTCTTCCTCAAAAGGTTGACTAAGCGGTGTCGGAGGCACACGGGTATATCTACTACTTGAACTACCTCTACCGCTAGTAATTCACTTTTTACTACCACTACCGCTTCCGGGATAAAATTTTTTAACACCTTTAGTAGCGAGGTTTCTTAATTTATCCATAATATAAATTAAACTAAAAAAATTTAAAATACACAAATATAATAAAATTAAATATTCAACAATTAATACACTAAATAAAAATTAAACTTAAGAGATGGAACGACAATACAAAATTTTGGAAGTATCCGAAGGTTGCGACTTTAGAAACTTCCGCTCGTACTTTGTAATCGCAAAATTAAAAAATTAAAGTGAACACTTTAGGAAATTAAATTTATAGAATATTTGAGAATTGAGAATTGAGAATTGAGATTTGAGAGAGAATGAGATTTGAGAGAATAAAAAATTGTGTGAAAAATGATTTGAAGATTTAGGGTATTTATAGAAAATATTTTGAGATTAAAAAATAATTTTAAAAGTATTTTTTTAATTAATGGGCCCCAAACTAGCCGTTTGGACCAAAAAACAACTATATAGCAGTTGGGCCAACGGCTAGTTTGGCCCAAAATCTATTTTTTTCTAAAACAAATAAAATAAAAACCTGGCTGGTTAACCGATGGGCCCAACCAAGTCTGGTATGGGCCAGGTTAACCGGGCCCAAAAAAAAAAATTAGCCCGGGACTTGGTACCCTAAAGCCCTTGGGCTTACTAGGCTGGGTCAAACTGGGCCAATTTCATTAAATGGGCCAGTTCGGGCCGAGTTAACCCGACCCATTTGGCAGGCTTAAGTTTAGTTGTTGTAGTAGTAAATAGTCTTATGTTGTTGTTTGGTTTAGTTATGATTTTGATAATTTTAACTCATGGTTGGGAATGTATATTATTTATTATATAAAATATATTTTTATTTATGGCACAACAATTAATTTATGCATCAATAAGAAAAGGTAACAAGAAATCAACTAAATATAATAGACTATAAAAATATTTTCAATAGATTACCCATTTGTTGCAACAGATGGGTAATCTGTTGGAAGAAATCAAAATAGTATTGCTACTATTTTGTGTTCTTCCAATAGATGATCCATCTATTGCAACAGATGAGTCATCTATTAGAATAACTCAAAACCCTTGCTATTGGATTGAATTCTTCTAGAAGATAGATCATCTATTGGAAGAACACATACAGTTTTTGTTACCCTATCCCATTCTTCCAATAGATGGCCTATCTATTGCAATAGATGGGTCATCTATTGAAAGAACTCAAAACCATTGTTATTGTTACTGCATTGAGTTCTCCCAACATATGACCAATCTATTATAATAAATGACCCAAAATAATCCTTGCTATTATTACTGGATTGTCTTCTCCCAGTAGATGTTCCATCTACTGCAACAGATAATTCATTTATTAAGAGAACTCAAAATAGTCTTTGCTACAAGATTGAGTTCTTCCAACAGATAGCCCATTTGTCGCAATGAATGGGTTATCTGTTAGAAAAGATCTAAACTCTTGATGTTTTATTTTGTTTCTTTCAATTGATGGGTAACTTTTATTCCAACAGATGGGTAATTTGTTGAAAAAGATTGGTCATCTGTTGCGACAAATGACTTTTCTATTGAAAGAACTCAATCTAGTAGCCAGACTGTTTTAATTCTTCCAATAGATTAGTCATGTAGTGTAATAGATGTCTATATTTTTTTAATAATTTGCAAAAGATTAGTCATCTGTTGCAACATGTTATTCATATGTTGCAACAGATGTCTATATATGTTGAAAATTTTTAATATATTAGTCATCTATGGCAACAGGTTACACTACTAAAAACTGGCCAAAAAGCGACGGTCTGTGTCGCTTTAAATAGCGACGAGAAAAGCGACGTTGACCGTCGCTTTTTTAGTGTCATTTTAATTTTAATTTATTTTTTATTAAAAGCGTCGGCCAATGTTTTAATATCCTTCATTATTTTTATGGATTTTTGTGCCAACTAATTAAAAAATAATTTATAATTTTATTTTAATAAAAGCAATGAAAAGCATCGTAATTTATTAAAAAATAATAATAATTATTTTTTAGAAAGTGACTCTGTCCGTCGCAATTTGTAATTATAATTTTTTTATTTTTTACAAAAAGCGACGGACAACGTCGCTTTTATTAAAATTAAATAAAAATTATTTTTTAAAAAAGCGACGTAGTTCGTCGATTTATAAATTTAATTTTTATTAACTAAAAGCGATGCATAACGTCGCTATTATTTTTTGTTTTTTTTAAATATTAATTCTCGAAAGCGACATTATCCGTTGCAATTTGTAATCATTTTTTTTTTACAAAAAGCGGCGGATAATGTCGCTTTTGTTAAAATTAAATAATTATTTTTTAAAAAGCTATGTTGTCCATCGATACTTGATATTTTTAATTTAATAATAAATAAATAATTTTTATATTTTAAAATATTAAATTAAATAAATAAATTTTTTTAAAGTGACGACCAATGTCAAAATTTGTCGTCGAAATTTAATCAAGCTTTTAGCCCACCCATATTAGGGCAACAGACTCATTTTTCCCGTTTTCTCTCTTTTTCTCTGCGCCTCTCTCTCTCTCTCTCATTTTTTATCCTTTTTTCTTCCTTCCTCCGCACCTCTCTCTCTATGTCTCTTCCGATCAGTCGAAAAAAGGTTTGATTTTTTCCTCTCTCTCTCTTACTGTGCTAATTTTTCCTCTTTATGTGTGGTTTCCTCTAAATCAGTAGGACAACTCCTCTAATTTTTAATCTTTGTATTTCATTTGTTTTTTTCTGTAATTGCAAGAATGAGCTTTATTATTGGATTTTATAGTATGGTTTTTACTGTAATTTCAACAAATTGCTCTTTATTGTTGTTTTCTATATTTGGGTTTTAGTGGCATTATCTGTAATTGTAGCCCAATCACACGGAACACAAACTGAATAGCCTTCCCCGCCACCCAAATAACAAGTATATAAAGGTCACTGTAAGATAACTTTGTACCTTTCATGGGCATGGGTAATTTCTGAGATTCTTGCTTTTTTTTCCATTTTTTGTCTGAGAATTTTCAAGGGGGAGTGATATGTAGCGTTTCTTGAAATGGGTGTTCGAATTACCTTCTAAGTATAATTCTTAATTCTTAAAATAGGTGTTCAAATTACTCTTCCAAGTGTAATTCTTGATTCTTGAAATGGGTGTTCATTCCATTCTTGATTCTTGAAATTGGTATTCATTCCATTCTTGATTTTTGAAATGGGTGTTCATTCCATTCAGTTTGTTACTAGACAAGTATTTGTGCATCAATTCTGACCATCCAAGATTGGAATAAAAAGCTGGGGCCTTCAACTGCTCTTGATTCTGGTTGCCGGTCTGATTTTGAGAATTATACTGACTATGCTGGTTGTGTGGCTGCTTGCTTTAGAATTCAGCAATAGTTGATAGTAATTGATGGTATTGCATCTCATTTTACTGATTATTTTTACATCACTATTTTGTATGCTGCTGGTATTGTGAATGAGTTTGGTCCTGAAAGTACTGGTGCCATGCCATGTATTTTAAGTATTGATTTGAAAAACACTAGTTCATCAAGCGTCATTTAGCGTTAATATTTGGATTGGCTGGTATAGCAGTATTATGCATGCCTTTAGTATTGGGACTTCATAATGTTTAGTTAAGAATAGGAAAAGAGTCTGCATAATATTTTCTCTTATGAATCATGTTAATGATTTTTGCTTGTTTCATTTAAAAATCCCAAAGATTATTCTTCAAAGAATGACCTTATATAATGTTATGTTAACAGAAAGCCTGGTTGAAAAACAGAGGCAATTTGATGTAGTGATTGCGTTAGACGATCGCTTGCATCTTTCACTTTAGTTCGGCCAAACAACTTGAAATGTGAAGTTAATGACTTGAAAATGCTTAAGGGTAGTTACTTGAAATTGTGACCTTAAGTGTAGCAACTTGAAATATGAACTTAACTTGAAGAAGCAAGAGGTTTCTATCAACAATTAGAAGAGGCTAGTCACCCATTATGTGAAGGGAGTAAGCATTCTGCTTTATCTGTTGCAGTTAGATTACTGAGCATCAAATCTAATTGGAATGTTTCTTAAGCTGCTATGGACTCTATGGTTGGTCTTTTGGGTGAACTAGTAAATCCAGAGTTGAACATACCTCAGAATTTTTATCAAGCAAAGAAATTGGTTTCCAAGTCGGGATTATCATATAATAGAATCCATTGTTGTATAAATGGTTGTATGTTATTTTATAAGAATGATGCTGAATTAGATAATTGTAAGTTTTTTGGACATGTTCATTATAAGCGGACTCCAGGTGGAAAGATGGTTTCTATTAAGGCTATGCACTATTTACCTCTTACACCTAGGCTAAAGAGGTTGTATGCTTCGATGAGTTCTGCCCCATACATGAAATGACACCATGAAAATAGAAGGCCACCAGGTGTCTTGTCTCATCTATCAGATGGAGAAGCTTGGAAGCACTTCAATAGAACTTATCATGATTTTGCTAGTGAACTAAGAAATGTTAGATTGGGGTTGTGTGAAGATGGTTCACACCATTCTCTAATTCTAGCATACCTTATTCTTGTTGTCCTGTATTTATTACTCCATATAATTTTCCACCTGAAATGTACATGACAAGTCCCTACATATTTCTAAGTTGTATTATTCTAGGTCCCCACAGTCCAAAAAGTTTGATCGATGTATATCTCCAGCCATTGATAGATGAATTACTACAATTATGGTATGGAGGTGTAGTGACATATGATATATCAACTAAGAAGAATTTTGTTATGCGTGCCCATTTAATGTAGACTATTAGCGATTTTCCTACATATGGGATTCTTTTGGTGTACTAGATCATTTTTTTAGACAGTTAAATTAGAGAAGGTTTTGTTCACCAGACAACAACAACAACAACAACATAAGTGCTAAGTGCTTTACATATTCATTTTGTTTTTTTACAGGTGGCATCCCACATAAAAAAAAGTTAATAAGGCAGTAAGAGAGAGTATTAGGAGGCTTTTTTCACAACCTTGGCACAGTTGGTCAGAGATTTCGGAAGACAATAGACAAGCCATGTTTGAAGAGTTTAAGGTATACTAGATTTAATCATTATTTGGTTAACTTTAATAGTAATATATATTTGTATATGCGCATATATATATATATATAACACTACTCATTTGATTTTCAGACAATGTGTACTTGGTTGAAAAAGGACAATAGAGTTATGTCCACTATTTTATAGAGGAATGCTGGTGCAAAGCTACGCAATTGGCTTGAACGTGTTAGACGTACATGCAATATGGCACAATGAATTCTCAAAACTGTATATGATGATTTGTGTATTTATTGGGAATCTCCTGAATATAAGGCAATTCTGAGCAAAATAAAAAAGCTAGAGCTAGTTTAATAGGTGGCTCATTGCACACCGGAGGTGAAAAGAGTGTCGGGGTCATAGTTCGAGAAATGGTATGTAGTAACCTTAGGTTTTACTTTATTTGTTTATGTAAAGTTCATTAAATATTACTTGATTATGCTTATTATCCTTTTTCTTTGTAGGAGAAGGACTTGGATCGCAAACCGAATCGACTTGAGGTCTTCAGACAAACACATCTGCTGCAAAAAATGAATGAGGCAGAGCCGGATGTGTGGGTTGAGCCCAGGGCTGAAAATGCCAATGTCAGACTTATATTTATAATTTAATCTATTATACCTTTATATTTTATTAGCTATATCATTCTCCTATTGGCTATCTTTTGTTATCGACTAGCATGTAACCCCTATGGATCTTAAGGTTCCAAGGATTTGTTTTTTGGTTACTTAGGTGTTTATTCAGTGGTGATTCAATATGCGATTTTATTCCTCTTTTATTGAGATGGAAAATCTATTTTTTTGTTTTATTTTCTGATAATGTCACGAGGAATGGTGTTTCATCATACAATGTGGAGTGGCCCTCAGTATTTTCACTCAAATTTTTCTCACCTATAATTTCTAGTAGTCGGATAGATGTAAAAGGTAATTATAACTCTGAATCTCTGAGTAGCCTACCTTGAATTTATAATTAACTACAACCTAAATGTCATGTTAGATACTTACTAAAGAATCACTATCAGAAAGTGTTGTAGGAATTTCTTAGTGCTTTTCGTTCATCAATAATATATGTTTGATACTATTCTGCCAACGGTTCCTACTAGCCGATCTGCAGGGAGCTTATATGCATTGTATTTATACTACTTTCCAATTCCACAATCATCTTTTAGATTTGTGCTTTGCTTGTTTTGACTCTTAATGTTACTGGGAATTAAGGACATGAAACACAACATTCTTTCCTATCCTTTTATTTTTAAAAATTTAGTTAAATTTACTAATTTGTTTGTTTTAATATGCAGAATGAATTTATACGCTACTTGTCTGAATTTGGTTCAATCGAGCCTACACAGGAGGAATCAGATAAAATTTGGACCAAAAAAGTGTCGGGAGGAAAAAAAAGGGTAAAACCTATGGGTTTGGTTCTTGAAATGAGTTACGATGTCTTCGAGCTGGATGGGTTGGTATTGGTTCCTCACGCCAGGCTGAGGCGATTGACGGTGTTCAGCTTGCTGCTACATCGCAGCAGATTACAGATCTTTCACGTGCCTTTGCACAGTCTGTTGCTCAAAATGAATTCATGAGCAAGACTTTCGAGGAACTCAAGAAAAAAGTGATTAGCATGAGTCACCGTCGTCACCGTTCTCCATCTCCCGATTCAAGTAGCAAAGAAAAAACAGAAAGTGATGAGTTTATTGACACTACTCCTTAGTGTTAGTTGGATTTGCTTCTAGACTCTTTTTAGACATTAATTTTTGAACTTAAATTTTAACTTTTGAATTAAGAAACTTAAAAACTTGTTTGGAATGTTTTTGAATTACCTGTTAAGTGTTTTTGAATATAGGATAAATGTTTTGGATGTTGTTGAAGCGTTGATGATTTGAATCACTTAAATGTTTTTATAATGTAGTTCTTTGTATGATTAGTAATCTCTGTTGCATGGCGTATATATTAAATTATATTTATTTAACAGGTGGGATGTAGAAAATGTAAATATTTGCATTCGTAAAAAAATGCAGAAAAGTGGTCAGTCACTTTTTTTAAATATATTTCCAGAAATGCGACGCTTTGCGTTGCTTTTTTAAAATGGTAATTTTTTTGTTAAAGATAAACGACGATGACTGTCGCTTTTTATTTATTATGAAGAACAAAAAGCGATGACCAACGTCGCTTTTTATTCATTATGAGGAACAAAAAGCGACGACCAATGTTGTTTTCTTAAAAAAATAATATTTTATTTTTCTTAAATTACGACGGAAAGTATCAATTTTTCAAAAAAAGAACTTTTTCTTCAATAAATCGGCGATGTTCGTCGTTTTTCGTTCATCACATATGAATAAAAAGCGACGCACATCGTCGCTTTTTGAAAAAATAACAAATTTTTTTCTAAGAAGCGACGCTGTTTGTCGTAATAAAAGCGATGCTGGCCGTTGCTTTCAAAAACCAATGCCCCTTTTTTTCCATTGCTTTTTGGCCCTTTTTAGTAGTGTTAGTCATCTATTGTAATAAATATCTATATTGTTTGACTAATTTGATGTGAAATGACTCATTTTATACTATTATTATAAAATAATCTTGTTGTTGGTTTAACTATGAACTTGATTATTATATAACTCATAGTTGGAATCAATTAACCTTTTGAGAACCATCCACCATTCAATAAAATCACATGAAAGGTAAAGTAGAGGGGAAAGTAGATGTAAATAGCAACAAAAAGTAGTTGAACTAGTCATTCATTCATAATTCAAATGTACATAAACATAAAAATAAATATAAGGCACAAAGTCATTACATCTATGCGAATAAACGTTAGGCCTATGTGCTCTAGCTACCAAAAAGAGGGGTAGGGGGTTGTAAATCTTCATACTCAATCAAATGACGACCATAAAGAGGTATCATATACTATGATGACTCAGCCAAAGTGAAAAAAGAGAAAAAGAGAGAGAGAGGAGAAAATTGTAGGAGAGTTGAGAAAATAGATGACTAGAAAAATTAAAGAGTGTTGAGAAAATAGATGGGTCAGCTATTGATTTTAAATATTGATGATTATAGGACCTTTTAGAAGAAAGAAAATACATTAAAAAGATAAGATAAGACAATACAAGGGGACTTTTGAGTTCTCCTAAAAACATTTGAGTTCCCTAGCATTTTATCTTTTTTTTTTATTTCAAATAGAAAATTGATTTAAAAAGAGATCTTCCAATAGATGGGTAATTTTTGTAAAACAGATGACCAATCTGTTGGAAAAACTCAAACAACTAGAAAGACCTGTTTGATTTCTTCCAACAGATGGGTAATTTATTGCAACAGATAACCTATCTGTGTGATAATTTCCAACTGATGTGTCATTTGTTACAACAAGTTAGTCATCTGTTGATTTAAATTAAATAATTATTAGTAATAACTAAATTGATTTAACTAAAATCAAAGACAAGTCTTCAAGTCAAGACCTTAGATAAGGGACAAACGTTTGAATTCTCCTAAAAATATTTGAATTCCCTAGTATGTTAAATTTCTTTAAAAAAAATTCCAATATATGACCCATCTGTTGATGTTAGTCATTTTTTGGAAGAAATCAAACCTCTTAAAAACCTATTTTGATTTTTCCAACATATGGGTATTCTATTGTAATAGATATACTATCGGTTTGATAATTTCTAATAGATGGGTTATCTGTTGTAATAGGTTAGTCATATGTTGATTCAAATTAAAAATTATTAGTAATAACTAAATTGATTTAACTAAAATTAAATACAAGTCTTCATGACAAGACCTTAGACAAAGAGACAAACGTTTGAGTTCTCCTAAAAGCGTTTTGAGTTCCCTAGTTTTAAATTGACTTAAAAAAGAAACACAATAGATGAATCATATATTGCAAAAGGTTAGTCATTTTTTATTTGAAGAAATCAAACCTCTTCAAGACCTACTTTGATTTCTTCTAACAGATGGGTAATCTGTTGCAACAAATATCCTATTTGTTTGATAATTTCCAACTGATGGGTCATCTATTACAATAGGTTATTCATTTGTTGATTCAAATTAAGAAATTATTATTAGTAACTAAATTGATTTAACTAAAATTAAAGACAAGTCTTCAATACAATACCTAGACAAGGGGACAAACATTTGTGTTCTCCTAAAAACGTTTGAGTTCACCTAAAAACGTTTAAGTTCCCTTGTATTTTAAATTGCTTTAAAAGAAATTCCAATAGAAGACCCATATGGTGTAACAATTTAGTCATCTTTTGAAAGAAATCAGACCTCTTGAAGGCCTATTTTGATTTTTTCCAAAAGATGGGTAATATGTTGCACCAAATGACCTGATTGATACAAGAACTCAAACAACTAATAAGACCTATTTTGATTTCTTCCAATAAATGGGTAATCTGTTTTATCATATATCCTATCTATTTTATAAGTTCCACTAGATAAGTCATCTGTTACAACATGTTAGTCACCTATTACAATAAATGTCTATATCTGTTTGATAATTTTCAACAGATGCATCATCTATTGTAATATGTTGTTCATCGATTGCAACAAGTGTCTATAATTGTTTGATAATTTTCAACATATATGTCATATTTCATATGTTAATTCAAATTAAGTCATTATTAGTAATAACTAAATTGATTTAACTAAAATTAAAGATGAATTAATAAGTTCAATACAATTTCAATTAATCTTATAGTAATTATACGATCAACTATATGTATTCGTCTTGAGTAGCATGATCAATTGACCAATTTAATTTGAAATGATTCAAACAAAACCATTATTAGTATTAACTAAATTTGTTTAACTAAAATTAAATATGACACAATAATTTCAATTACAATTTCAATTAATCATAATAATTACACGATCAACTAAGTGTATTCGTCCTGAGTTGAGTAATCAATTGATCAAATTTAATTTGACATGATTCAAATTAAGAAATTATTAGTAATAACTAAATTTATTTAACTAAAATTAAAGATGAATTAATAAGTTCAATTACAATTTCAATTAATCTCATAATAATTACACGATCATCTAAGTGTATTTGTCCTAAGTAGAGTGATCAATCGACCAATTTAATTTGAAATTATTCAAAATAAGCCATTATTAGTATTAAATAAATTTATTTAACTAAAATTAAAGATGATATAATAAGTTCAATTATAATTTTAATTAATTTCATAGTAATTACACGATCAACTAAGTAAATTCGTCCCAAGTAGAGTGATCAATTGACCAATTTAATCTGAAATTATTTAAACTAAGCCATTATTAGTAATATAAATTGATTTCACCAAAATTAAAGATGAAATAATAAGTTTAATTATAGTTTTAATTTATCTCATAGTAATTACACGATCAACTAAGTGTATTCGTTATGAGTAGAGTGATCAACTGACCAATTTAATTTGAAATGTTTCATAGCCAGTATTAGTAATAACTATATTGATTTAAATAAAATTAGAGATGAATTAACAAGTTCAATTATAATTTCAGTTAATCTTATAGTAATTAAATGATCATCAAAGTGTATAACCTATTGCAACAAGTTTAACCTGTTACAACAGATGAGTCATCTGTTGTAAATTATCAATCAGATATATACATCTATTGCAATAGATGACCAATCTATTGCAGTAGATGTTTTATTTTTTTGGTCATTTCTAACAAATTACTCATTGGTTTCAATAGATGAATCACCTATTGCAACAAATGTCTTTATTTGTTTGGTCATTTTGAATAAATTACTTATCTATCGTAACAGATAAATCATCTACTACAACAGATGTCTTTATTTATTTGGTCATTTCTAATAAATTACTTATTTGTTGCAATAAATGAATCATCTGTTGTATAGATGTGTATATCTGTTTGATAATTTCTAAGTCATCTGTTACATTATACAATATAGACAAGTCTATATCTATTTGATCTCTTCCAACATATGTATCATCTGTTACAACAGGTTAGCCCTCTATTTCATTACGCTGATGTCTATATCTATATAATGCACTTGTTGCAATATTTGAACTTAGTTATTATTTTTTATAATAATTCATAAGTTTGAAAATTTAAGGATAAAATGGTATTCATTACAAAACAAATGAACTTCAGTTTAACTAATAAAATTAACTAGAATACTTAAAATAAAAAATTATCATCCATCATTTTTATTTTCATCTTTATACACAGATTCCAAACTTTTATAAAGTACCCCAATAGCCCACACATGTTGCATCCTTGCCATTGAGTTAGCATTCAGTAAGGTCCTTGGAGTTGTAATTTCGGTGTTGGTTAGCAAACATTCAATAAATTCAACTGCATATAATCCACACATGACCAATTTCATTTTTGGGAAGGTCCTTTTTTCTACCATCAAAAGACCAACTTTTATTGGGCAAATTCTCTGGCAAGTGTTTTATTATGCCACTTTGCTTTAATACTTTTAGGAATAACTCTAATAGTAAAACTCCCAAGAATGTGGCCTTGCAAAAATTTTTGGTTGATTGGTGATGATCATGATATGTGTTGTGTTGTATTGTATCCTTGTTGTGTGTTACTTCTAACTTGTGTAAAGGTTGTCTTGATACATGTTGAAGTGTTAACTTCTGTTTATGCTTGCCTCTCCCCTCATTCGAGGATGCATGGTCCAAGTAAGGGATAATTGAAACACCTAGACTTGAACCATTGAAAAGACAACTCCTTTTGATGTCTCTGGGGTGGGTATGGTTGAAAGGATTGAGTTATACCCATGGTCGCAACTTGTACCCTTCTCCCCCCTTCATAACTTGAGAAGTAAGTTAAGGTTGAATACTGTCTCTTATACAACAATTCCATCCCTTGGTCGTAACCATGCATACAATTATATACTACAAGGTTGTATGGAGTGAAAACCTAACCTATAGTATATTATTTTTGTTACAGGCGAAGCTCATGATTAGGGCATGAGTCATACACTGGTTATGAATAAAATGTGCCCTCTCATACCCACAATAGTGTGGTTTACCTAGTATAAGCCTAGGGTATGTGTTAGGGTACCACTCACACCCTAGTTTATGATTGCCACATAAACCGTATGAGGGAGTCGTACCCCTACACAAGTGGACTTTCTAGCTTTTTATTAAGGACCTTTTGGTCATTTCCCTTGCCTAAAACCCCAATTCCTTGAACTATATAAGGCATTGTATCCTCATAAGCCTTCATTTTACAAGAATCAAACACTCTAGACACTTTCTCAAGCTCATCTTTGGAGGATTGGAGGCTAGGGTTTCAAGAATGGTTTTCAAAAGGAAAAAGAGAGCCAAGATTATTGGTGTGTCATTTTGTTTAAGCTATGTACCTCTTAACCTTTCTAAATAACTCTAAACCAATGTATTTAACACTTGGATTAGTAAGTGTACATAGTGGTTTTGAAATCAAATCAAAAGGGTTTTGTTGCCTAATGATGAACAATGTTGACTATTGTTTAGACTTGTGTATATACATGTTATTGTTGATGTTTTGCACATGTGGGTTTTTGTTGTTTGTAGTCTAACCAATGAGTCTTGATAAACCCTAATATTGGTGATTTATTCTTTGAATATAGCCTTGGTAGAGGTATGTACACAAGGTGTTTGTGAAAATGTCTAAGTAAAATGCCTAGTTACATGTTGATGATGTATTGAGTTAAGGTAATATCCTGATGAGCATGAATGATTGGCAAATAGTATGTTAAAGTTATTGTGAGCCATGTATTATGTATTTGGTGTTATTGTTGGGATAATGGCTAATAAGGGTTTGAAACCCTAAACATGAAAATGAACTTGTTATGTGTGTTGAGCCTAAATATGGTGAAATCTTGCTAATGAATTGTGAATGGTTATGTGGGTCTTGGTGACCATAAATGAAATTAAAAATGTGTTGAGTCAAGGCATGTGGCCTATTAAAATTATCAATGGTTAAATAGTCTTGTGAAGGTCAAATATGTACCTATTGAATTGGCCAACTGGACATGAATAAGTCATAATAATGTCTAAATGAATGTGCATACTTATGGATGGATAGTAAAGGCCTTGTTGGTCATGTATTAAGTTATCATGATTGTGACTGCTTTGTAAATGGTTGCTATAAACGTTGTTAATCATGTAACGAATTAGAATATGACTTAGAATGGTGTGATTTCCTTATAAGTATGAATGGTTGGTGATTGATGTTGTGTTGATGTTGTTGGCCATGTAATTTGTTAAACTATGACCATGTTGGTTTGTTGGCTAAGAATAGGGGTCCAATTCCCTAAACTTGAACTTGAATTGTGTAATGAACCAAGTATGGTGAACACATAATATAAGCTTGTTAATGAAATTATAATAGTTTGTGTGGGTCATGAGGACCACAAATTATATTGTATGATTAAATGAGTTAAGGCATTGGCCTAATGAAGTAGTTGAGCAATGAAGGCTCCCATAAGGACCATGTGATCATGTATGATATTGAATTGGTTAAATGAGCCATAGCCCTTAAATATGATATAAGTTGCATGTATGTAAATGCATGAACTAATGAGTCAGAAGTTCTAATGCCGACCAAGGATTCCAATGAAATAATGAGTGATTTGAGTTCCTCTTCTAATGGTATGACTAGTGATTCGAGTTCATAGTCCTATGAAACAATGAGTGATTTGAGTTCCTCGTCAATAACACGGATAGCGATTCGAGTTCCTAGTCCGAAGAGATCTCTTAAGGTTAGAATACCTCATCAAGTGACACGGCTAGTGATTCGAGTTCCTAGACCGGTGATAAGACTAGTTATTTGAGTTCCTAGTTTAATAAAATGAGATGGCTAGTGATTCAAGTTCCTAGACTGGTGAAATGACTAGCGATTCAAGTTCCTAGTTCAATGAAATGGCAATGAGATTGGTCGAATGGGTCAACTTGGTTAAATTGGTTGACTTGGCCAAATGCGATATGTTGGTTGAGTTGGTTTGGGGTTTGGATCCCCGTGACTAATATAACAACAAAGTTTAAGGTTATAAAATTGGTAAGGTGGAAGATTGAAAGTTCTTCACTCCATGTCTCATTAATGAATGATTTGAGAATGCATGCTATGTCTTGTTTCTTTTATGGCAAAATATGAACATGATGTGTATGTCTATGTGTATGAGAATGTGTTTAAGAATGTGATTAGAGTTGTATGCCTAATAAGAATGGTTTGAACCGAAGTGTGAAATGTCAGAGTCCTCCAATTGATGCCTCATGATTAAAGAGTTTGAGAATGTTAAGTCTTGATATCTCATTGGTATGTGTTATATATATATATATATATATATATGTATTTATAAGTAAGGATAAGTGTATGAATATGATTGAACATGCTATATTGACTTCTTATTGAATGATGATATTATTTTATTCTTATCCTTGAGTTAATGCTAGTGCTCCAACCGCTAACCGTCTTCGAACGCTATGTCCCCATGTGACATAGGGGCCAAAATATCTTTTTCTTCTTCGTCTGCGCAGTGAACTAGTGTTCGACTTGATTTGTGCATTGACCTTTAAGTGGTGAGATTCCATACTCCTGAAGACATACCTTTCATAGTCATATTACTATATGTCATAGAGTTGTATAGGATGGTACTTGGTTATTTTCGGGGGTATGTCCCGACATATTATTGACTTTGGTTTGGTAGAGTATTTGTGGATGACTGTGGACTTGAGCATGTTGGCTAGACTGCTGTTATTAATGAAATATTAGATATTGTCTTTCTAGCCTTATATTTTGGCTATCTTATTATATGGTCGAAATCCATCCGACCCTTGTGGATAATTGTTGAAGATTCGGTTGAGTTATCAGGGTGACCTTTGGTTCATGTGAGTTTGAAGTACCCATATGACATGGCCTGGAGTTCGGGTCATGTCATATAGTGGTTGTATGCAAGCAAAAAATGCCACTCCTTGAAAACTGGTATGTTGTAGTTGTAAACATTCATGAATCCCTCATTAATGAGAATCTCAAAAGACCCAAAATGTTTATTCTCCAAGTTCATGACTGTAAGAATTCTCTTTGCCTAATCCAATCCATGCCATATAGACTTGGTCTCTTCCCTCTACAATAGTCAAGAATAACTTCATCCTCTTCAAATTCAGAAACTAACTTCTTAATCGTTTTGGTAGCGGGAGTTGTCGCTACTTTATTGAGTTTGTTGAACCTCTCTAAGAAGTTATTGTAGAAGTTGAGGTCCATGATCGGATCGCCAAAATCATAACACTTTATGGATCTGAGGTGCCTTTATCTCACGAGGAAGAAATTTCATCAATATACTGTGATATAAGAAGACCATTTTAAAATAAGTTAGTAACTTATAAAAAAATGGAAAGATACAATAGATGAATCACTTGTTGTAATAGATGGGTCATCTGTTGTAACAGATGGGTAATTTATTGGAATAGATGGCCCGTCTATTGCATAGGTTCTCTGAACCTGTTAACATATTACCCATTTACTACAACTTATGCAACATATGGGTTATTTATTGCATTACTTCCCTGAACCATCTATTGCAATAAATGAGTTATCTGTTGCATAGATTCTCTGAACCTGTGTTAAAAGCTTATCCAATCTACTACAACTTATGCAGAAGATGGGTAATCTGTTAAAAGACAGATGTAATACCTCATACTTTTCCTAGCTCAGTTTAACTCTTAGTGTGTCAAGGGATAACTTTAAAAATGAATAACTCTTGATATATGTGGAATTTTCCAGTTCTAGACCCAGTTGAATCAGCTTTCCAACGATACCAATTTTGCCTCAATTCGATACTCAGTTAAGAAGTTATGGAGATTTTAGTGAAAGCAGTAGAACACCGCGATAAGCACAACATCGCGGTGAAGGACAAATTTGCAATTGTTCAATTTCCAGTAGAGCACCGCGATTATCCCACGTCACAGAGAAGTTCCAGTTTTCATTCGTTTCTTTCTAGTAGCTCAACGTGATTTGCTTATCTCATGTCAAAATTCCCAATTAGACAGAAGCCGCATCGCGGTGGAGTGCAAAATGACATTCGTCCTTTTATAGTGATGCAACACGATTACGCCGCATGGCACCAGAGTCTAAAATGGCAATTGTCCCTTTTCCACTGAGCCACTGCGATAGCGTCGCATTGCGGTGGTGGGCTAAATTAGGATTTTTCCAATTTCGAGTAATTTTTACGAAGGTCAATCTAGTCATTTCCCCAGGCCCCAAATCATGAGAAACAAGGAATTAACCTATTCTAAGCATTATATGCATACTTTCCACATAATTTCTCTCAAATAAACCCTAGAACATCAACTCTTAATCCCCAAGAAATCCAAATTCCACCATTCTTTTTCCAAGATAACTCAAAATTAAAGATTCCCAATTCAAAAACTTTAAGAATCAATCTTCAAGAGCACAACTAGGAACTCAAAGTTCAAGCTTCTTTATCAATTTCATCAATTAAGGTATGTGAGGTTTTCAACAAGGATAATTCTTTCATCCTTGTGCCCAAAATTAGTTTTAAATTTGATTTTCACAAGGACTTACATGAATTTCAATTTAGGGTTTATACCCATTTATCAATATTTGAAGATTATGTGATTACAAGTGATTTAGATGTTGAATTGCATGTCTACTTTTGTATATTTAAGCCTGTGACTATGTTTTCCATATTTTGAGTTGAATTATTAATATTTCCATTATCAAGCATGAAATTTATGATGATTAGACATGAATTTAATGCATGGGTTACTAAGCCCTAGTTTGAATGTTGATATTTCAATAATGACTATGCTTTAAGCATCCCATGATTAGTTATTTTTCAGATTTTGATAAAGATTTGATCTTTTGATCTTAGTTCAAACATGGAATCCATTTTCAGTTTTAGTTACAGATTAAATTAACAAATATACTGTTGGTTTCATTATAAACCATTATACTAGTTTTTAAACTGGATTTTCAATAGAATGAGCATACAAATTTAAAGGGAGTAGTATTTAACACCGATTTGGGTATGTTCACATGAACCAGAACTACGAGCCAATGTAGGTTTAGATTATCAGATTATTCCCATTTCTATATGGATGGCAGATAAAGATGTGATCATTTATATTAGGTTATACTCCTTGGCAAGAGTATGACACCTCTCCCCATCATGAGGTTTTCCCATAAAGGAACTAGACGTTGGATACTATAATAGTTCACATAGTGTATGTTGGTTAGAAGAACCTCCCTAATAGTAAGGACTTACAGAACAAATTTTAAAAACTAAGTGTAAAGGCTCACTGTTTTATTCAGATATTGCTTTACATATGACATTAGCTATGCGATTTTAGATTTTAGTTTACAGATACAGAAGTGAGTCCTTTCTACACCTAGACAGCATGATTTAAAGATAGAATACCAGTACAACTTTTATAAACTACGTGTTATGTCTCACTAAATTTATACAACATATTTTTCTATTCATGATTATGATTTTCAGTTTTCAGATATTCCAGCTTATGTGAGCAGCTACATTTAGCATGCATTATTTTACAAATTATGATGATGTTGAGACATTTTTTTACTTGTTCATTCACCCCCATATACTCAGTACAATCAAGAAGTACTGATCCACTTATACGTCTATGTGCTACATTGTCTCATAATGTAGGTTAAGGTGTTCAGTTTCAGCAACGTGAGTGATTTCGAGCATCTCTATCTGGATCCTAACAGTTGGTGAGCCCTCATTATTCGGGGACACAGTTATTCAATTTTTTAGCTTATTAGTATAGATGATTTAGTATTTTCCGACAGTTTGTGTCAGCTGTGGGTTTGTCTTAGTAACTCTCTAGTTATTAGTAGTAGAGGCTTGTCAGACTGTGAGATATGATATAGATTTAGAGTATTACTTTTCCAGACTTTGAGTTTAACATTTACAGATATTATGTTTAGATAATTTTAGCTTAGATTAGATAGACTTCCGCATTGATTTTATGATTATACTTCTCTATTATGAGTTTCAGACTTAGTAGAAGGCTTACAGGGTTAGCTTAAGGCTACTCGTAGTCTTGAGCACTGTGTGAAGCCTCGGGAATCATTTTTAGGGAATTACAACAGATGACTTAGAATTTAAGAAATAAAGTGAATAGAAGGTTAGTATAGAAAAAGTAAACTTACCGAGTCCTCATACTACACCTTCATACTTGTCATTTTCTTTAAGTCTTCTGGGGAAAGTATACTCATAGTGAACGGTTGTCCGACCCTTTTGGATTTTATGTACTTTTCCAGAGTATCCTTACTTTTGGGGTCAACCATCTTGTATATGTTCACCTTCTATAGTGGTTTCTGCTCTCCAGTGGCCCCTTGAACATTAGAAGGGGCCACTTGAACTTGATCAATATGGGAAGTAAGAGGAGTTGTAATTTTTCTTGACTACATACTTGAGAGTACCACTCCAATTGTTTTTTTCTTCCTATTAACCTGAAATGTAGGAGTGTATGGCTCTCTCAGCTTCCTTTATAATATGCCACCCCTTTTGGATGTCAATTCCTTGATAGCATCAGTGATAGAATCTATTCTTTTAATTAGTTCATCATAAATGTCCATACACTATTGACATTTGCAAACAAAACATGAGCTTAAAGAGGGACCACTGAAAGGGGTGACTCCACCACTAAATTAATGGTCAACTCTATTTCAAACAAAGATTTCCATGAGCATAATAAACATGCTCATCACAATACCTGGCACCAGTATCACCAACTCTACCAACAATACCATCACTATCTTTACTACAAACACCATCACTATCACTATCACTACCACCACCAGTAGAAGCACCCAAATCTATTGCAGTAGGTTAGTGATGAAGAACCTCAATAGGAGGCTTAGCAAGAACAAACTGACCTTTCCTAGTTGCTCTTTTGATGGATCTTTCTCTAGCCAATTCTTTCTTTATTAAATCCACCGTTGGTTCTCTTTTGGTTTGAATAAAACCTAGAGTAACAAAAGAAGACATCTCCAACTCTTGCTTAGTAGGTACAAGCCACGAATGTACAACCCATAAATAAAAGTAGATACGTTTAAATCAAATAATAATTTGTCGTAAATTGGGGAATATCTTAACATAGAGAACTTATGCTACAGTTGAGACATCTCTTGCAACAGATGAGATATCTGTTGTAATATATTAAGACAAGTTTAGAGAACTAAAGCAATAAATGGCTAATATAGTGCAACAGATGACCCACTTATTGCAATATATTACCTATCTATTGTAACAGATTGCCCATCTATTGCAACAAATTACCCATCTATTGTACTAGTTATAGTAGATGGGTAATCTGTAGAGATAAATTGCAACAGGGGAACATCTATTACAACACTATTGCAATAGATGACCCATTTGTTGCAATGTCTAAACTTGAGTAAAATTATTCTACTTGAAAGAAGATTTACTGCATCATCAAGAGGGTTAAAGAGATCAAGGGGATTCATTTTTGGGTTATTCTAGGCATACAACCACCTAAGGATCCTTGGATAAGAAACCTCATTCGAGTAGTCCTTGACCTGCTGACGGAGTTAAGGAATGACTTCAAATGACCAAGCCTAAAAATATAAACATGATGCAAACAAAAAAAGTCAGAATAACTATTCAATATAAATAAATGAAAGAGTAAAGAAATAATGATAAAATTCACCACGAAAGACCAATAAAAGCCCTATAAGCTGATCGTATTTGGGGATAACTTTGTCAACGAATATTTGATAGACATGACATAGCTTTCATATCCCCATTTATAACTATTGATTTTATAAAAATTCTGAGCAAGCACCAACAATTCAGGTTCAATAACTTTGTTGATATTTTTTGCCTATATAATGGGATGCACAAACCAAACTAAGCACAATTTCTCCTTATACTTCTTTGGAATATTTTTATTCTTGAGATCAACTAACAACTCCCTGATTTTGTAGCTAGGTCCAACAACATCCAACGACTCATCTATTTTTCATTACCTTTGTTGGTTTTAGTGGGTGTTTGCTTAGTGAATGTATAGCCTTTCTTTGATGGTGGTTTGGGTGTCCTTTTTGGCTTTGGCTTTTTAATGGGTGTTACTTTGGGAAGAGGTTCTAATGGATAATGGCATTTCAAGCCAATCACTATGCCTAACTCTTTTATGCCAAAACAAAGAGGTATGCCATAATAGTTTATCCATATTTCATCCATCTTCTTCTCCCCCCTTCAAATCTTCATCATCACCCTTGTAGTTGATCCTGCACTTGACAAGACCATATACCATGGTTATTTGGAAGCATAAACTATTGTCCTCTGGAAGGTCAAGAAAGTATCTGAAATAGCTAGACCTAAAATGATCCGTAAGTTTTTCCTACCTCAAGATCTTCCTAAAAGAATAAAATTTTTTTCCCTATGAGAGATTTAACAACAAAATCACCAGTTAAATTTGCAGGGTTATCTATCAACACCTCAAATTAAAACTTATCAATACTAAAAGTTTTGACAAGTTCATATTGAGATTTCGATCTAAGTTCATATGACATAATGATGCATCATCATCTTCATCATTTTTCTCATTTTTGTAAAATCCATCTTCTTCCTCATTATATCTTCCTCATTATCTCTTCTCTTTTCCCCTTCTTCCTCACTTTATACTTCCTCTTTATCTTTACATTGCTACTCATATTCTTTTTATTCATCTTCTACATCCTTATTATCTTCAGCATCTTCCTCACTTTTATTTTCATTACCACCCTTTACACACTCTTTTTCTCCTTCCTCAACATCCTTTTCTTCTTCATCTCTTTCCATAGCATCATTATATACCGAAGGTTTGCCTTTATTTATTCCTAAAAAAGATTGTTTAGGAAGCTCCTCCAAACTTGCCTATACTTAAGCCTTTTTTGTTAGCTAGTCGAAAGTTGATTCACTTTTAGTTTCTTTTCTTTTGGGAGATATCTTTTGTATACAAATAAGAGGAAAATAAAATAAAAAGATTACAATTGATATGTGCGACATTTAAAAAAAATAACACAAAATTCAATTCCAACAGATGGATCCTCTGTTGCAACATATAGGTTATATATTAGAAGAAATCAAATTAGTCTTGTTACTGGTTTGCTTTTTTCCAATAAATGATCCATTAGTTTTAACAAGTTGGTCATCTATTGGAGGAGCTATTTTGATTTATTCCAATAGATGAGCCATCTGTTGCAACAGATGGGGCATCTATTAGAATAATTCATACCAATTAACAAATAAATGACCCAACTGTTGCAACAGGTGGGTTATATGTTGGAAGGCCTATTTCAATATCTTCCAACAGATGACAAATCTGTTGGAAGACCTATTTTAATATCTTCAAATATATGACCCATCTATTGCAATAGAGGGGTTATCTGTTGGAAGTTATCAAATCAGTAGCAAAAATTGTTTTGATTTCTTCCAACATATGGCCCAGCTGTTGCAACAGATGGTTCATTTGTTGGAAGAAATTAAATCAGGTCTTCCAACAGATTGTACATCTGTTGAGCAATACACCACAAACACCACTAACACAATCACCAACAATAATATGAACAATACTAACAATATAAACAAAATAAAAAAACAACAACAAATAAATAAACAACACCAACAAAACTAATACTGTAACAACACCCCACTACTAACACCTACCAACAAAACACCACCACCACCACCACCTTTAGCATTCACTCACCAACAACATCAACAAATACATACTAAGAGAATACAATAAAAACTAGGGATTTCTCGGGTTCCTCTTCTTTCTTTTTAATATCAAAACTCAATATTGTTAACCAATTCTCTAAGATAATGCAACAAAAGTTCTTTTTTTCATCAATAACTAAAAACCCCTAAATTTTCAGAAAAATAACAAATATAGAGCTTACCTGTGAAGAGAGAGAAAATGATAGATACAAGTAAGAAGAAAGTTAAAAATAACAACTAATATGGTTAAAAATAGGAAGAAAATTGATCTACTATGACGGGTTTGAGAAATCTGTTGAGTAGTTGTTGAGAGAGAAAGAGAAGAGAGAGAAAGGAGATTTTTCAAAACTAATGAAATATTTTTCAAAACTAATGAAATGGTTCTCGAAATGATTACCCCCTTGCATTTATTAATATGGATTAATTATTGGTTGATTTGTATTTTGAAAAAAGAATAACAAGTTTTGAAAATTTTAATTTGGTCCCATTTAATCTTAATTAATTTCTTAATAGAGATTTTAACCCAACTCTTTTCTTTGTTCAAAACTAATTTGATAAACCATTATTTGGTTAGTAATAAATAAAACTAATTTCACTAAAATTAGTTTTCATTTAGTAAGTTCAATTACAACTTTAATGAATTTGATATTAATTACATGTCTATATCTGTTTCATAATTTCAAATAGAGGATTCATCTATTGCAATAGATGAGCCATCTATTGCAATAAATAGTGCATCTGTCGCAATGGATGAGCCATCTGTTACAACAAATGGTTCATTTGTTGGAAGAAATTTAAATAAAGTATTATCTAGACCTATTTTAATTTTTTCCAACATATGACCTATATGTTGCAACAGATGGTTCATTCGTTGGAACAAATTAAAATAAACCAGTAGAAGGATTGACTTGATTTGTTCCAACAGATGTACTATCTGTTGTAAAAGATGGGTCATTTATTGGAACAAATTAAAACAAACTTGTTGCAGGACCTATTTTAATTTGTCCCAATAGATGACCCATCGTCATCTGTTTGGACAAATTAAAACAAATTTGCTGCAGGACCTGTTTTAATTTATTCCAATAGATGACCCATCTGTTGTAATAGACGAGTGATCTTTTGGGACAAATTAAAATAGTAGAAATACATGTTTGATAATTTCTAATAGATGACTCTCATGTTGCAACATATAAAGCATCTGTTGCAATAGATATCTGTACTTGTTTGATAATTTTCAATAGATGTGTCATCTATTGTAATAGATCCATTATCTGTTGCAATATTTGAATCAAGTAATCAATTTCAATTAATAAGGTAAAATCTAAGGATAAAATAAAATTCATAACAAAATAATTGGTCCTCATTTAAAATAAAATTCATAACAAAAATTAAATTGAAGCCTTCACAACTTACATTAAATAAGTCAACAAATACATGAAATGTAAAAAATTGTTATGGGTACATATGATAAATATTTACAATTTAATTTTTGAAGCCAACATCCTAAGGAGAGGTTATTACTATGATAGTATTAAGAGATAAATATCTACTCAATATTGACTAATTATTCTTCATTTGGTAGTATGACATTCGGCTTTGGTTGTGGTGGATCTTCACTGTCGCTTATGTATTCTCTCTCAGCCTTCATAATTTCATAATTCCATAAAAGAGTAACATATATATTATGGAGTAATTGAGCATCAAGTCCATCATTTGGTACTTGTAATCCATCTCTCAAATACTTGGTGTAAGCAACAATAAAAAGACTGCAATTTCTACGTCTAGAAAAATTAGATAATACACATCTAATTAATGTAAGAGTTGTAAAATTTATGAAAATAAATCATGATACTTACATCAAATAGATTACCGTTAGAAGATGGATATCACCCATTTTATCCTGGTATGATGAATCTTTTGATAAAAAAAGCCCCTTTTATGAAGATAAGTAGGCAATATATTGGCTATTTTTTGTATCTCAGACAACTGCCCATAACTTCTCGTTGCCGACATCGACTTATAAACTTGGATGTGCTTATCTTTTAGAACAACAACAACCAACACCCAATGGACTCAACATCATAATTGACTAGGATGTACACTTCGTCGACCATTGCCAAGATAAGCCAACTGGAATGCTAAAATCTTTGATGATGTTGCTTAACTATTTTTCTGTTTGAGGAACTTCTAGATGTTGTTGATAATACCTCTTATAGGCCTTATTGATGTTTACTTTGAACAAACAGTTGGTTGTTGTGTATTTTTATTTTTGCTCTATTTACAACTTAGCCTTATTTTGGAGGTAGTAAAATATGACGCCGATGTGCTGCACATATTATCAAACATTATAATTATGTAATAATAAAATTAATAAATAGACACAATTAAATAATAGTAAGATATATGTATATATATATATATATATATATATATATATATATATATATATATATATATGCAAGTTTGGGGCTGTGACATCAAATTTTAACCAATTCTTCATTTCGGGATATGCAACAACAAAGTCGACCATATCAAAACCAAGACCTGACTAGTTTAATTTGTAATCTTCATTATTTTTTTCTACATGATTTATATGTGTTAATAATATCATGTTATGTTTGTATAAGAAGAATTGTATGAATCAATATTTTTAAAAATAATTTTTACATATTGGCATGAACCTTTAATAGCCCATTGGCAATCCATTCTGAATAAATGTTGATCAATTATATTGGAGCCTCGTTTGAGATATTAAACCCTTCAAATGGATAATTCTGATATTTGGAAGCACTTGATGGATTATCAACTGTGAGAGTGTGCTATTCAGTAGTAACTTCTACTGTGACATCTACCTGAAAAGCTAAAATTGTCAATGCTTATCAAAAGCTACAAAAAGAATTAAATAGAAAAGGATAACTCATCTATTATAACAGATGGCTCATCTGTTGGAAGAAATCAAACCAACAACAAGACCTGTTTGATAATTTTCAATAGATGACCCATCTGTTGGAATAGATAGGTTATCTATTAGGACATATTAAAATAGTAAGAAGACCTGTTTGACAATTTTCAACGTATGAGATATTCGTTGCAACAGAAAATATATCTGTTGTAATAGATTAGTCATCTGTTGCAATAGATGTCTATATCTATTTGATAATTTTCAATAGGTGTGTCATATGTTGCAATAGATATGTAGTCTATTTGTTGGAAATATATGATAAATATTCACTTTTTTCAGCTCATGCTGCTCTACTGTGGCCCTTGTACATTGATCAATAGTGCAAAACAAAAGAGTTACAATTTTTCTTTTTTGGATACTTGATAATATCTTGGAAATTGCTTACTTTCTCCTCTTAACCTTAGCCTCTAATGGATATAAAATCCTCTTTGATGGCATCATACCCAGATGTCAATTCCTTTATAATAACAGTTAATGCATTAACAAAATAATCACACTATCATGTTTTTCCTTAAACTCTTGACATTTGCATGGATAACATAAGTAGGAGGGCCAAGATCTCCATATGATTAACTATCCTTTCCGTGTGACAACTCTGTAGTATGCTAATTTAAAGAAGGATATATCGACCACCAACATCAGTAAAACCAGTATGATTATATTGTTTCAAAAACTGCAAGAGAAGCATCAACTAACTTATCAACACCACTATCCCCAATAGCAGTACCAAAAATAACTCCATCACCACCACCATCACCAGTAGCCAACAACATCACCAAGAATAATGCCACCCTCCCAAAGTTCTTTTCTTTTTATAGCTATTTCTCCAACCAAATCCATTTTTATTCTATCAATTACCTTAGGATCCAATAAAGTTTTCAAAAATCATTAAGTAAGAAAAATGACATCTTTAACTCTCGATTGATAGAACAAGCCACAAATGCATAATCTAAAACAAATAAGTACATATATTAGAATGATGATTAAATCATTTAAATAAATTATTAATTAAAACAAAAACTTAATTAAAATTAGACTTACTACTTCCTCTGGGGGTTTGAAAAGATTAAGAAATTTTGCTTTTTATTATTTTCAGCCCACAATCATCTTAGGATTCTTGGACATGAAAATTTTTCTTGGTAGTTCACTTGTTTTTTAAGATAAGGAATGGATTCAAATGTCCAATCCTCTAAAACTATGCCAATAAATCAAAAGAATTATTCAATAAAAAATAAATAAAACATAAAAAGAGAAATATTTACCATGAAAGCCCATGAAAAGTCGTATAAGTGGACTGTCTTTGGCGTTAATAGAGTTAACAAATATTTAACAGTTATTTTAAAGCCTTCATAACCCCAAGGATAGCTGTTAAATGCCTCAAGATCCTCGAAGAGCTTTATTAAACCAAGTGGTATGTTGTTGTTAATGTCTCTCAACCAAACAATATTATGTACAAACCAAACCAAGCACAATGATTGCTTGTGCTTCTTTGAAAATCTTTTACCTTTAAACTCTTCTATCAAATATATGTTTTTGAATCTTGGACAAACAAGAGACAACAAGTCATCACCGTTACTTGACTTGCCTTTGTCTTTTAGTGTGCAAGGTACTTTTTTGTGCTAGAATAGGTATAGGTAGAGAAGGAGAATAACATTTTATAGAGGAGACTCTAAAATACAATTTCTGGGTGAAGGATCTAAAACAGGTAAAGAAGTTGAGTGTGGATGGGAAATTATGCATTATAGGTGGTTGGCAGACCATATTAGTGAAAATAGAGAAAATACTCCATAAAGAGGGAGGGGGGGGGGGCTATATACAAGTATACTTTGAAAATTATTTCCAAGGCTTGTTCGTCTGTTGTAAAGAACTACATCTCATCCTTGACCAATGATAATACATTAGGTGCACCTAATGCGTGATTGTCTATAATTTTATTGCTAATATGGAGATAAATATCCCATAAATAATTGCAAGAAAGATTCAAGATAGGGTGTTGAAGTTTATTACCATGCTATTTTTACCGTTTCTAATCATACAATTATTGAGAAATTTCCATGTCTCGACTATAAATGTAGTGAATTGATTCATCTAGCTAACAAGGATTCTAAATATGATGCTGATAAAGGATTTGAGAAACCCTATAGCTCAAGCCCAGGGTGTGGAGATACCTAATATAGTTGGGGTTGTCCAAGCTAGTGAGATTCTAGTGTCTGAAGATGGTACTACTTCATCCACTTCACAACTAACCACAATACCATTGGGTGCCTACATATTCTCTTCTTGGTTACACATTGATACAGATTGCTCAACTTGCATAGATCTTAAGGATTTAGGTATTATATGATTTACAAATTAGGAAGTTGGAGATAGGGGTCAAACTCTACATAGCTAATGAGATGAAAGAGGTATTATAGGTAGTTTAGACCTGGTTTGACAAGTTTGAGAGCCGAATATTGAATCAATCTAGGATCCTGATATGATGGCCATTAATGTTGATTGACCAAACTGAAAGAAGTGGTTGAGAATCTTACTGAGCTAACCATTCCGATTCCACCTCCTTTGCCCACTATGACATCTTTAGTAGAGCTGTTGTTGATGTAGAATCCATAGTCCCAAACTTAAATAGCTAAAATTTTGTGATTGAGAAGGAGAATTTAAAATTAAGTATATATGAAAGGATTTTTAACCCTAAAAAAAGAGGTCCAAATAAGAAGAAGGTAAGAAGAAGAACGATAGAGGTGAAAAAAGAGAAGAAGGAAAGCGAAGGAAGTTTCACACATTAATTTCGAAGGAAGTAGAGATACCACCAATAGTTGAGGTGGTTGAGATAAGGTTGGAGGATACATAGACTACCCTAATAGTTGTGACATTGAGTGCACTGACTACTACCGATGCCCATATATCTGAGAGTGACCCAACTACAATCGAGGACATGAAAAGAGTTGATGATGAGGGGTTACATCTCAAACCCTGACTGATTAGAGTGCAACAAGGATTTAGTGCACCTCAGGTATTTTCCTTGTCCTAGTTTTTCATTTTCTAGATTTCATAAAATGGGGACATTTTATGATTTCTATATTGGGGATGAGGGTGTACCATAATCGAGGGTTTTTGTTATTGTATTTCTTTTCTCTCAACTAGGATATCATAGTTAGAACTAACATATGTAGGTGTTATGTTTTTTTTTGTTTTGTGTTAATGTATGTCTTGTGTGTAACTTAGAGCAAAATAAGAAAATATGGTGTAGTAAAAAATAATGAAAAGCATGCAAATTGTTTTTAAGCTTGATAAAATGATACACCTCCAAAAATTTTGTGTTTATGTGCTATGTTGTGTGCTTACTTGACCTATTATTATGGTTTGGATCTAATCATTTTATTATTATTATTAGTGTGATAACTTGACCTTAATTTACATGAACCAAATAGGTAGTGACTGGAATAACAGGGCTGAATTTAGATTGCATAAGGATTTACATAGTCAATATGTATGTGGTCTAGAACTTGCCTGGTTAGTATCATCAAATTTTTAGGATAGACGTCTAGGAAAGAATCATAGGCCATTTTTAAAATAGTCCACTAAAAGTCTAATTAGCCTACCAAATGAATGTAATATCCATTGAACCCAAATTTGATCCTAAATAGATTTTTTCTTTTGAAATAACCTATTCACCTTCTCAATTTTTACAATGAACCTGCTTTGTCCCTGGTCCCTCCTTAGACTGTTTACCTTAACTTATGAAAATTGCTAAGTTGAGGATGGCTAGCATAGGGGTGCATAAAATACCGAGTATAAAAAATCATAGTGAAAAAAGAAAAGAAATACGGGTGCGGTTTGATGAAAAAGAAAAGAAGTGAGAAAACAAAAATTGTTGGAATAAAAAATAAAGAGAGTGAAGTTGAAGAAACAAAGAAAACCACACCCGAGGTCTAAAAATGGTGAAAAAATTTAAAGAGGGAAAGAAATAAAAGAAGGTAGACTAAGTGGAAGCCAAAACTAGTGTAGTGTCAAGGAGGTTTAGTCACGATATCAATATCTACTATACCTACCCTAGAGCCTATATTACAAGCCAACAAAAGTACTATAGTGATCCTAATTCGGTTGTCTAAAAATAAGGCATAGAAAATAAGAGAAAGCTTATGGTACTAAAAGCACACAACCAAACTTCCTTGTGAGAGTGAGACTCGATTCTGTCCTAGTTTTTAATTTACATTGCATGTACTGTGGAACCTCTTTGATGTGAGGGCATATGGGATGTATTTTAGTTGATACTTTTTGGTAGTGTCATTTGTCTAATGTGTTGGGTTGTTTATTGTTAATTTAATACCATATGTTAATACCTTTATGGTGTTTAGTATATAGACACACTATACTTTTTATGTTTTAAGTGATATTGGAGGATGTTTAATGATGTTTTGGTTTATGCGTGCTGACAATTAGTTTTCATAAAATTTAGACAACTGTAGTATTTTATATGCATGAGGTCATAAAAATGTTTGAAGTTGAGGGTGTTGTTAAATTACGATACATGAGATGCTTAAATGCTGAATATTTGCAAGTATAAGGGTACTTTTATGTGGATAAGATGGATTTTTGGGTGTTTGTAGGTCAAAAAAGTCACTGAGAGTAGAATACTGATTTCGGACTAAGTTGGGAATCAGATGATCATTGAAATAACTATGGGTTTTGACCACGATCATACCTGGGTAGCGTAGGACGAATATGAGAAGTGAATCACAGATGTTGCTTAGACAAGAGCTTCCGATGATCATACCTTAATCATATGATCGTACCAAGTAATTATGGGAAGGATGACCTGAAACCATTCTTGCAGACATTAAGTTTAAAAAGGCTCAGATGATTGGATCCTATGACGTACCTTGAAGTGACAATTGTAACTTATGGTTGTAGGACTGAAGGCCAAAAGTGAAGTTTGCAGGATTTGAAGTTGCAATTGATCAGACAATTGTATTGTATGTTGTATGTTGATACCACGGAGCAGTACTGACAATTTTATGCTGGAAAACCTAAATATTCCAAAGTCCCTAATGAAACCACAAGCACCAAAGGACGATTATGGTATCTAACCAAGATCGTACCTTCCTCTCGGTTGACTGAGACTGACCCAGATTTTAGTTCTTTTTTGATAGTTTTATTTTTCAATAAATGCTCTTATATATTTTATTTTGTAATTTCACGTTCTATTATTATTTTCAAGACATATTATTGGTTTTTTAAGTGCAAACTCTGAGTTTTAGGGTTTTAATTTTAAGTGAGAATTTGGGGTTTTCTCATTATTCCTATAAGTTCATGATTATGTTTTCTTCTATGAATTCTTCTTATGTTTTTGCAATTATGAATAGCTAAACACCACAATAAGTCTTGTAGAAATTTATGAAGTATGGTGCAAAGTATGGAGTAATCTTTAACCAGTGTTCAAGTGTATTGACCATTCCCTTGGTTTTGAATGCTTTTTGATGGTGGACAACATTATAACCTACCTAATCTGTATTCTGGATGAAAGGATGAGTATGGATGCGAAGAAGGGATTAATCAATAGAAACTTGGAGCTATCAACATCTACTTAATAGACTGATCCTATAATAAGGGATAACTATCTAGAATATAGGACAAGGGTTAGTAACATAGGCTCAGGAAAAGAGAAAACTTACCAGAGGATATTGCCCAGACAAGTGGGTAAAATTGTTTTAAGTATACATAACATCAATTCTGCATGCCAAACACCAGGAAAGATTGAAAAATACAGTGAACCTATGGAGTTATGGAGTCATTGGGGAAATAATATTAGTGTTCCTATCATATTGATTACAAATCCAATAAATCAACAACTATTACTATTGAATTACTTAATTACAAACTCCCTTCTCTTACTGGAAATTGATATTGATTCACTTGACATACATATTGATGGATATTTCAACCTATTACCTTTGGGTTCGATCCCAACCTTAGTTGGGGTTCTATATTTGACAACGACCATATAATACTTTTCTTAGAGGTTTAATTTAGGCGACATAATGGGGTACTCAATGCATCCAACCTCCTCCTAAAATGCCTCAAGGTCTCCCAAAAAATGCTCATCATCTTATGTACCAAGTCCATAATAACTTTCAAAGCACTGGAGATCATACCCGGGGTATCCATCTCAAGTATGGAAAACCTAGAATCTTTGGAATAGGAAATATACCCCACCCTAATAATGTCATACTAAGTCAATGGGGCCCTCAAGAAATCCATAGTAGTGAAAGGCTGAGGAGTGGGGCCATTAGGCCTTGGTGGTTGTGGAGATGTGCCTGTAAATAGGACAGTAGGAGCAAGAGTGGGAGTAGAATTAGGAGGAGTGGAATATAGAATAGTAACCATAGTAGGGATAGATGGAACTAATATCAAAAGAACCCATATAAACTATCAGAGCACCTTCTATATGGGCTTTTTTCATCTATCCTCATCAACTAATTCTATCCTCATAATATCAACTATGGAGATAAGGGTGTATGCAACATCCTTTTTCTTTTTGAATGAAAATTTTCAATGATGAGACAACTTAGTGTTCATACACATAAAGGAAAGGGTGTTTTGCTTTTGTTGAGCGTAGCTAGCAATGTTTAAGACTTTGAGCGATCCCAAATTTAACTCATTCTTTGTGATTATCGAGCCGAAAAGAATCTCTGGGGGACTCATTAGAATAGACTTATTTTGGGAGTGAGAGATTTTTTTACACATGAAGCTCAACCAATACCATGCTTCTAAGTGAATGTCTGCCTTTTGAATTAGAATAGCAGGGTCAAGCCATTTGGGCATGATATCACTTAGCAATGGGGATAACCAAGCCTGCATATCCTCACTCAAGTATTTATCTTAATTAAAAAAGTAATTCTCATTCACTTTCTTACAACCCGATAATTCATTTATTATAGTCACATCACAAACAACATTGACTCCTCTTAAATTCACAACATCTTGCGTCAATTAAGGACCCCTCTTTTTCAACTCAGGCAACAATTCCCTATATGAAAAATAGAACTTCCTAACTAAATTTTCAATATATGGTTTAAGGTTTTTCAGTGAATACCTAAACTTCATGATATCAAAGAGCTAAAAGGACCCAAGAATGATTACCCTCTAGGCCATGTGCTCCTCTATGATAGTTTATTGATATTGAACTTTGAGATGGTTCAAAATATGTTGATCTCCTTGAGGGTTCACAAAGGGGATTGCTGCATTAGTAGGGGCTGCTAAACTATTTTATTTGTTGCTAGAGCTACCTAGAGTGTGTAGAGGATCATGAATAGGCATAGTGTGTCCCTTATTCATGGAATTAAGGTTTTATCTCTCCGAGTTTGAGCTACACTCAGAGATCTCATCCTAAGTAACAGAGTCTTTGGAATTTTCCTCACTCGCTCTATTTTGTTTGTACACTTTCTTAGTTTTTTCTATTTCATAGGTGATCACCTTCTTTGCCAGCCTTGAGATAGGAAGAGAGGATTTGGACTGCTTCTTTGATATGTGCTTCATTCAAGGAAGCTCTGCACATAATAATAACAATGGGTTTGTCCGATGTTATCAATACAAGAAAGTAAGAATTCTATTTCTGCATCACCAAATAATTCAATGTACCTCCATCAAAATCAGTGTTACTAGTGGCCGTTGCTAAAATACATAGAAAGTTAGGGTACAAGTCTTCGAAGGAAAGTGGGAGATCACTGCTATATCAAAGGACTTGGTGATACTCCTTGAGCATCGCTGAACCTCACCTTATTTAGTCGACCTTTTGTTAACTTTTGCTAGTAAGGGGAGCACTTTGGCGATGTGCCACAAAATTTGGTGCATAGCTAAGGTTCTCAAACCATTGCCAAAATGTCATCTTCTCCAAGTTTCAAATTGCAACTTTTGTCCTTCAATGGTGAATTTCATATTGTGCAACCATGGGTACACAGACTTTTGAGCTTTCATTATGCACATATTAATACGATGATTTTTTAATTAAGAACAACATCACCCAATCTATCATTTGGCAAATCAGTCAATTTAAAACCAACCCATATCAATTTTAACTATTTACTCAAGCCAAACACATATACAATTCCAAAAATGCTATCATATTTTCAATTTCAACACTGAATCATTAATAATGAATCTAAACTAATCATTTTTCAAATTCTAAAGAATAAATATGAAATAATCTATTCTTGTACAAGTGAATTCAACATCATAACATTATGAACACTCAATTTATCAACAATTTTAACTCAATGTAAAAAAACCATAAAATCTAACCTTTCAGGATCATGAATAATTTGTCAAAGAATTCAAGAACTCTAACCCAAAGTGCACATGTCATGTTGGGATAACAATTCAGAGAAGAGAAATGTATATGTGCAACAGTTTATAAAGTGAGAGAGTGAATAGAAAGAGGGATATGGGGGAAGTAAAAGGGGTTTGAATAAATACTAAGGGTCAAAGGATAATGGAAAGTCAAAGGTCAAGGAACTAAAACATTTAATTCAACCCCCATCTAATTTTGGCATCACTTTTTCATCGCAGACTACATTGGTGATACACCAATATGGAGCTCCATTATGAAATATGACAGTGTAGTAGACCTTTGGTTATCATTTTGGTAAAGAAAATTGGTGATGTCATATGTATCATCAAACAAGTCGGTGATACGCTGATTGTCACTTACTATCTCCAAAAGTAACATACTCTTTAAGCTTGGGAATTTCTTCTATGATGGACTTCAGTGATGCATCAATTTGGTTTGTGCATCACTTAAACCTCCTCACTAGAGCTTGGCATACAATTTCCCAACTTTGTTTCTCCGACATGGGTGATGTCATGTTCTGCACATTTTAGCGCCATTATTTTACCTACACAAATCAACAAACATTATTTAAAACAACAAAACTAAACTTGGGTTGCCTCCTAAGAAACACTTTAGTTATCATCATGGAATGATGTTGTCCTTCAATCATGTCACCTCTAAGAAATTCACCTTTAGGAGGAACTTATGATGATGTTAAACTCATTGCCCATTAATGGTAAATTAGGACCCTGAGTCATCTTCCAATTCAACCCCTTTGTTAGGAAAATATTTCATCACTTTAATGGGACTCGACCAACTTATTTTGAGTTTGTCCAAAAATAACTTACACCTCGAGTTGAACAACAAGACATTATCTCCTAACCTGAACTCTTATTTTAAAATATTCCTATTACTTCATACTTTTGTTATAGAGAGTAGAACTTTCATAGGACCTCAAATGAAACTCTACCATCTCACGAAGTTAGGCCACCCTCAACTTGGATGCATCCTTTTAATCCATATTCAATCTTTACAAGGCCCATAATGCCTTGATTTAAAGTTTGAACGAAAGGTGACAAGCTTTTCCAAACACCTACTTATAGGGAAATATGCCAATTAGGGTCTTAAATGCAATCTGATAAGCCCACTAAGCATTATCAAGTTATCGAGCCTAATCCATTCCACTTGCATATACGGTATTTGCCAAAATTTCCTTTATTTCTTGATTAGACACTTTGGCCAACCTATTGGTTTGAGGATGGTATGGGGAAGCCACCTTTTGTTTGAACCCATATTTTAGTAAACAAGGATTGGAATGATTGGTTGTAAAAATAAGAACATTCATCACTCACAATAGCAGAAGGAGTACCAAAATAGGTAAAGATGTACCTTTTCAAGTATAGAGTAATTGTACTATAGCTTAATTATTTTACAAGGCAACAGATTCAACCCACTTAGAAACATAATTAGTAGCTACCATGATATAAAGGTTTCCATGCAAACTGATGAAGGGTCCCATGAAGTCTACCCCCTATACATCAAATAATTCAATATCTATGCTTGATTATAATAGCATTTCGTGTTACCTCAAAATCCCTCATTGACTTTGGAATTGATCACATGCCTTGACTAACTCATGTGAACACAATAAAGTGTTGGCCAATAAAATACACTTTGGAGAACTTTGGCGACTGTACTCACACCACCATGATGGCCTCCAATTGGTGATGTATGACATACATAAAAAATGACTCTTATTTCTCCCTCCATAGCACGTCACTAAATCATTCAATTTGAACACTCCTTAAAGAGGTAGATCTTACCAATTATTTCTCATCATGGAGAAATTTCTTCTTTTGATAGAGATTAGGTCACTAGGGAGTGCCACACATACTATGTAGTTTGCAAAATCAGTATACCAAGGAACCACGTTCTCTGAATAGCCATGAAAACTTCATTAGGAAACTCCTCATTGATCTCTAATTCATTCTTCTTTATGTCATCTAATTCAAGGAGAGAGAAGTGGTCCGTCTCTTGATTTTCACACCTCTTTTAGTCTTTAACTTCAAAGTCAAACTTTTGCTAGAGTAAGATCCCCCTAATAAATTTAGCTTTGCTTCTTTCTTGGATATTAAATAACAAAGAGCTGCATGATCCATATGTATAATAACCTTCACACCTAAAACATAGGCACAAAACTTTTCAAAAGCATAGACCACAACAAACACCTCCTTCACCGTCATTATTTAATTTTATTGGGCATCATTCAAAGACGTGCTATCATAATAGATTGGGTGAAATAGTTTATCTTTCTATTGTTAACACTACACCCAATGCCAACTTACTTGATCACACATCAATTGAAATGGTGATGCGTAATATGGAGACATAGTAATAAGAGCCAACATGAGCTTCTCCTTGAGAGAATTGAATGCTCTTAGACAATCACCATCAAATTTAAACTTTGATTCCTCTTTAAGAAGCTTACACGTAGGATACACGATCTTGGAGAAATCTTTGATAAAGCATCTATAAAAATTAACATGCCCAAGGAAACTTCTAATAACTTTTACAGAGATACGATGAGGTAACTTAGCAATAACCTCTACCTTTTTTTTGTCAACTTAAATGCCCCGACCTAAAATTTTGTGTCTAAGAACGATACCCTCTTTGAACATGAACCAAAATTTCTCCTGATTTGATACAAGGGTTGTTTGGACACATGCCCAAGGACTTTACCTATGTGCCCGAGGCAAGATTCTAATGAGTCATCAACCATAGAGAAGTCATCCATGAAAACCTATATACTGTCCTCCATCATATTTGCATATATATAGAAAACATGCACATTTTAAAAAGACCGGTTTGCATTGCATATCCCAAAAGGGCTTGCGCTTCAACACAAAGATCCCATAAAAGTATGTAAATGTAGTTTTTTGATCTTCCGGTGTAATGAAAATTTAGTTATATCTACAATATCAATTAAGATAATATACGGCCTATGTCTGACCAAATAATCTAGCATTATGTCCATAAATGACTTAGGGAAATAGTCTTGTTAGATCCAAGAATTTGATTTTTGGTAATCCATACACATTTTACAACCGTGACCAAATGAATGGGTACGAGATCATTATTTTTATTTGGGACCACCATAATACCACCTTTTTTTTGGAACATATATGACTGGACTTACCTATATACTACCTGAGATTTGATATACAACACTCGCATCTAGCCACTTGATGATCTCCTTTTAAAAAACTTCTTCAATTTGTTAGTTTAGCCTTTGCTGGTGCTTAACTTTAGGTACATGATCAACCTTCAACTTAATTTTATAGGTGAAAATACCGAGATCAATCTTGATGATGTTTTTTATGGTCCACTCGATGGTGCTTCCTTATAATTGATCTAAAGGCCTCCACTTTTCAAGACAAAATATCTTCCATGATATTAATAGGAAAAGTATTACCTATTTTTGCAAAGGTATAACAAAGATGAAGAGGCAATATGTATTGACCCTTTGGGTTATTTTCCATATTTCCACTTATTTTTTTCGTTAGAGCTTTTCCACAGTTGCTCCAAGTCATTTATGAATTATTGGATCTGATAGTTTGGTTATTGGGTATTTCATTTGTTTTTTAGAGTCAATTCCCTATCTAGAAGTCTTTGCTGGATCCAAATGGCCACCGGCCAAAAACTTCAGCAAAATGATCTCGGATGAAAATTCTGACTACACCATCAGCTTTGAAATATCAATTTTAGGTTGGGTGGATCTTTGGTTCTGGTCCAAATACACCCAAGCTTATTTCTACCTATTAGCCGGAAAGTTAAAAAATTAAGAAATTATGTGTGGGACCCATATTCAGTCGAAACAACCTTAGATGGAAAATTTGAGTTTTTCAAAGCATCTGTAACATTGAATTTAGTATGGTTACATAATTCATTTACGTATATCAAATTCTGAATAAATCTCGAGGCATCATTGGAAACTTGGAAAATTTTCCAAGTTTAGTGGTGATGAGGCTTGTGCGATCGTATAAATCGCATCATGATCACCCTATTGTGATCGCCATCAAGGAACTGAAATTGACCTTGTGCAATTACCATCCATGGGTAGCGATAGCCACACCTGAGTACCTGGGATGGGTATTTAAAGGCCTTTTAGGCCACGTTTTGGGAACTTTTCACTCATCCTTGAGACTTAGAAGCCCTGAAATAGTATGGGTAACCATAAATTGAGTCTTGGGTGTGACTTGAAAGCTTAGTTAACATATATTTTCATGATTAGCATAGGATTTAAGGTAAGAATATGTCATGACTCAAGGCTACCCCATAGTTGTAAAAATGGTACTTTCGATCATATGTGACCATAAGCTAACCCATGAACTTGTACTTGTTGTGAGCACTGCTTAAAATAGTAATATAATGCATGATTAGAAGATACACTGATAAGGTACTATAAATTGAATACTAGAATACGAAACAAAGCATGTCTAAAATATCTGATAAAATACTAGAAACCAAACTGTCTATCTAAAACAACTGCTAATACTAAAATAATTAACTGGCTGTTTAATTTATTATCTAAAAGCCTCTAAACATCATGAGGAGTTGATGGGACAATCCCCCAACCAACTCCGACTGACTGAACATAAGGAAATACTAAAATAACTTAAATAAGCAAATCATGTCCTCGATGGATGAGGACTCACCACTACTGCAGCTGAGTAATGCTGGGTTGTCTAAGAACAATCAGGAAATTAAGCATTTGAACCTATGTTATAAGACAACATAGCGCAAATAAAAGTATGCGATCAATACTTTCAATTTACTGGTATATGAGATGAGGACTGGCTGAAGTGCATGAGATACTTAAGCATGAATACATAAACATATAATATCTGAGAATGCAAGACCAAGCATTAAGATGTACTGAAATAATTTGTATAAATGAATAACTAAATAACTTTATACTTGGTCATGAAAACCTAAATTGGCATACTATGAATAATGAACTGAGACTGTGGGAGGTATCATCTAATTGACATGTCTCAATCTGATAATCAGGGTCCAACCTATAACCCCAATTGGAAAGGTGTTAATTCCATGCCATGGGTACTCACACGGGCTATGTGGGTCCACTAAATTGGTGTCCCGAAGGACCAAGGTGTCAAGCCTAAACTGATAGGTGACCCCTAAGAGGAAGTCAAGCCTAAACTGATGGGTGACCCTTTATATACTATGCTGGCTACGTAGTTCTAGAATTCAGGGATGACTACTAACGACTTTGCCTAAACTAGTGGGAAAGCCACCATCCCTACATTTGCTCGGTGCTAAATCCTACTCCTAACTGAACTGACACTGATACTGAACTGAACTAAATTTCAGTAAACATAACAATTGTCATTGCTCATCATGATCATAACAACTGAGTAAATGGTAATATTCATGGTTTAACTGAAATCATTACTTGAAAGAGATGAAATCATGTAAAACATATAGGTATCGGATGTTCATAACCCGCCAACACTGAATGACCATAGAATTCAATGTTGAATCTTAAAACTGTAGTATGAAAGCATGGTTAAAAGATACCAAAATATAGCCATTTCATCAAATATGTGAGAATCATGAACTTGAACATGGAAATGTCTTAAAACACAGGAAAGCATCATGATTACGGGAATAAGATCATAACTTGATAATATAACATAAAATTCACTTGAATATAGCATGTGAGATTGAAACATAAAGCATGTGTTAACCTAACTTTTCATGGAATCAGTCTTGAACATGAATTGAATTAAAATTCCAAGGAAACACATAAATTTAATCCATCTTGAACATACAAGACTCCATGAAAAGAGAAAATTCCATTCTTTAGTTGAAAAGAGGGGTTTTGGTCTCCATGGGTGAAAAGGATCCAAGGATGAACATCCTATATACCTTAATAGCTATAATCCTGACGATTTCTTAAATTTAATAGCTTGAACCCTTGATTTCTTGAGAATGAAGCTTGGGTTTGTTCTTGGAAAAGGAGGAGGGTTTCTTGAGAGAAATTTGGGGTGAAAGGGGAAAATAATACCTTTTTGGAAGTCCCAATTCATGTTAAGGATGAAATAGGGTAAGTGAAATGACTCAAATACCCCTTGAGCACTTATAACATAACCCTATGTGGGATAGAGACACGTTATGCAACTCTCTCTCTATGATAGAGAGCAACACACTACATCATTTAATCTATGAGAGAGAGAGCAACACGTCAGAAAGATCCTCACTTTGGGAGAGAGCAATTCAACACAGACTTATCACGCTGCTTCATAGTTTTAGCCATCTAAATACATCCCGAACCTAATCCAAAAATCTTAAAACTCCCCCGACACATACTTTTACCCTCCCTAACCATGAATCAACTTAAAAACCAATATTCTATCGTCGAAAAGGCCAAACTAAAAATCCATAAAGTTTTGGGGTTTTGAAAATGACTAAGTTCTCAACACTTAGTGAAATTTTCAAGCCTTGGACCCCTTAAGTGTGCAACTAAGAGCTAAATCAAGATTGGAATATTTTGGGGTATTAGAATATCTCCTCCTTGGGAACATGTAATACCCAGATTGATCTTTAAGCCTAAATTTGTCTTTTGAGTGGATATGTACTACTTCCATAGTGATTGATATTTATATCATGTTTAAATTCTCTAATTGTTACTCTCTGTCATGTATATCATTGAATAATCTTTCCATCGATACCAATTTCATCGAAATCCGATATCGGATGAGGGAGTTATGATCATTTTACTAAACGTTATCGGAATCGCCCAGGCCTGATGTTGGACCTGGCGGACCGCCAAGTCCTTGGTGGACCGTTAAGTGTCCCGTCAAGCCAAGGCAGTGACCCCTCTTTTTGGTTATCATGTGACGGCCAAAGTAGTGGACCATCAAAAAGTTGACCGACCGTTAAGGGGTTCGTCAGGTCGAGGTAGAATGTTCCATTTGTGGCCCCCAAGTGATGGACGATCTGGTGGACCATCGGATTCCTAATAGACCATTACTTCGACCGTAACTCTGAGGCAGAACATCCCAGTTTTGGCACTCGAGTGATGGACAACTTGGTGGACCGTCAGTCCCTCTGACGGATCGTCAGATTGACCGTCACAGGCCTAGATCAGCAATTTTCAACTTTTTCAAAAGGGAATCTTGGTCATTTATTCCCCTTATTGTCTTATATATATATCCAAGTAGAGAAGATCCATCTATTTTTCTCTCTAATCTCTTCCAAGAAGCATCTAGAGAATTAGGGTTTTTCTTTTTCAAATAAAAAAAATCTTCTTCCAAGAAATTCAAGAATCTCCCATAGATTTCACCAAGTTGTTTAAGAAGTAAGATCCCCCAAGTTAAAGGCATAAAGAATATTAGCTTAAAAGTGCGAGAAAGAAGTTCCAAACAAGTCTCTCATTCTCAAATTTATAATCCAAGGTATGTGGCGTTTGAATAAGAAAACTTCTTTCATTCTTGTGCCCAAAGATTTAATTTTTACTATTGAAATCCATGATTTTGAAAAGTGGGTTTACACCCAAATTACTTTATTAATGATTTATGATATTTGAGCTAATCAAGATTGATACACATGATTATTTCATCATTTTATTCCTTAAATTGAGAACTTATACCATGATTTGAATATCGTTATTATTAGTTGATGATTTCCGAGTTATTTGTGATAAGACTCATGATTTATGATTTTCTATGAGAAGTTTGATTATTGAATAAACATATATATTGATATTTGAGCTTGAGAGTCAAGAATGAGTTCTATGATGTTTTCTTGAAGTTTTTGATACATGAGTATTTTTACAACTTCCAAATTAGGACTTGATATTTAATATTATGAATTTCATTTTTCTACCATGAGCTGGTATTTCAAATACTTTCAAAACATGTGTCAAACTTTAAGCCTCCTTATGACAAATTGGATCATCGAGTATATTGATTCATGAGATTGAGTTGTTATAATGAGTCTTGATATTTCCTCAAAGTTATTGATGTTACCATAACTTAATGAATTGATACATCCTAATGTTGAGAAAGATTGTTTGATTTTCAGTCGAGTTAGGAATCCATAGTGGTATATGATTTACCGACGAGATATATATTTATGTTTTGGTCTCTATTGTATACCCATTAGTTGATATTGATTAAGGTAGATTTCCTAACGCGTTTTAAGCTGAGTCTGGGAGGAGTATTTAACACCAAGTGAGAAATTTGGTATTTCCCCCAAAACTACGTTAGGATTGATGTTGATTGTTGTAGAGCAAAGGCTGAGTATAAGATTATGATTGTGAAATTATGGTTGTACTCCCTGGAAAGAGTACGAGGCCCCCTCCAATATGGGGATCTCTCCTTAGGAGGTAAAATTGTTGGACTCCATGCGGCTCATATGGTGTAGTCATGTCGGTTATAATAAACTCTCAAGTCCATAAGAGTTCAAGTTGCATGAGTTACCGAGTCACTCTAAGTCATAATTTAAAGAGTTTGATTTGAGTATAATGATTTATGAGATATATAATGCTTGCATTACTAATGATGAGTTTCCAGGAATATATTTCAATTAAAGAAAGTTGTTATCATCAGCATGTATGATTTTCGTAATCATTTATGATATTATTTATAATGTTGGATTGTACCACCACATACTCAGTACATTCTTTAAAGTACTGACCCCTATATATTTCTATATGCTACAGTGCCTTATAATATAGGTATAAGTTATAGCGCAGATACTGCATTTAGCAAGTTTGCAGCTACCAATTAGCAGGTGATGAGCCCTTTTGATTCGAGGGCTTGAGTCAATTATACAGTTTGAGGAGTATTATATTTTCTTACTTTAGTTGTATTGAGATTGGGTAGTTGGGAGTCATGGCCCATCTATCTAAAGTCAGTACCAGTAGAGGCTTCATAGACAGTCAGTAGTAGTTGATGTATTCAGTTTCAGTTTCATTTGTAAAAGTAGAGTTGTAACCTTGTAAAGTTCATAATTGTATTGATCAAGTTCAGATAAGTTCTATGTTTTCGCTGATCTCATGTAGACTTGAGAATTTTATTTAATTTGCGTATGAGTTATGCCAGTAGAAGGGTTAGCTTAGGGTCACTTATGCCCCTAAGCACCGTATGGTGTCTCGGGACCCAATTTCAGGGTGTTACAAACTTTGTATCAATGCACAGAGTTCAAGTATCCTAGGGTTTCTATAAAGCCGTGACTAGTAGAGTCTCACAGAATGGTATAGAGATGTCTGTACTTCTCTTCGAAAGGATACAAGTCATTTAGGAAAGGTTTCCATTCTTTCAAGTTTTAGATCGTGCTATAGAAAGGTTCTGTGAGAAACTTATATAGATTCTCATCTTACCCTATTTGGGGCATTCCCGCCTTATTTTTAAGGTATTAAAGATAGTCAAACTCAATTCTTTACAGATAGAACTTTCTTAAACAGTCCCCACAGATAGTTATGAAGTTGTAAATGAGCAAGAAAGTATCCTATTAGTGCCTTATCATGCTTTGCTTATAAATTGTGCAATAAGCCCAAGTCAGTTGTGCTTCCAAATTTCCTCCTCAGAATCCATATTGATAATCTATACTTCTTTATCTATGTACTGTTCCTGAGGTAATATGATCAGCGAATTCTAATTTTCTCTCTCTATTAATGCTTTTAGACTTACTAGTATGGAGTTTCAGAAGTTTTACAAAGCAGTTTGAGCGAAGCCTCCTAGCGTGTTATAAGTTCCCTAAGCTTAATGTTATGCCCTCACCCTTATGAGTTATTCAGTTAAGACAGAGTGAGATGTGGATTCCTAATCATCAAATATTGTATGCCAAGTTTCTGCCTTTCGTAATTTTATCATCATTATGTTGTTGAAACTGAAAGTCTAGTGAAGCCGTATGGGGATCTTTCAATTCACTAGCATAATTTCTTCATTATTCACCTCAAATTCTTTTTCAAAATACAAAAATCAAAGTCTAGTGAAGTCGGGTGAGGCCTATTTTGATTCATTAGCAACTCGTTGTTCATTTTTTTCCTTATGCTAGTTGGAATTGGGTTTAGAGGTGAGGTGGCAAGAAGGGTAGTAAGTGTGATTTATTGAAAGTATGTATAGACTAGCCTTTTTGCATGTGATTGATTTAGTGATGAAGTGATATGTCCTTGTACATTAGCTCATGGAAAAAGAAGAAAGAGTTATTGGTTAAGGTAAATAGTAGATTGCTGAAGTACGAAAAGAGTTGTTGATGGTGTATTGCATAAGACGAGTATAGGTTATGGACGAAGATACTTAGTGAATGAGTGTTGTTAACTTAGATGCTCCTGGGATTGCAAGAGGAAGTTAAGTTAAAGCTTAGCGAGCTATGAACTAAGTTAAGCTAGGTACGAAGGATAAATAGTAATGATAGGTAGAAGAAGGATGCGCTGATGGATTATAAATGAGATAGGCCGTATAATTATGACCAATTATTGTTTTTTTGTTGTTTAAGTAGGTTATTGTTTATTGATGCTTTGTTTTATAGTTCCAAGTGATAATTATGTGTGTGAAGTAGAGTTGTAAACTATGTTGAGTGTTGAGCATTAAGCACTGGTAGCTATGAAAGTGGATATGGCAATGTCTTGGTTAGTGGTACTAGTTATAGAGAAGTGATCTAATAGGTTTGAACAGTGTATGCAGGAGCTTGAGTCTAATCGGCTTCTAATTAAGTTTGATATTGTACCTATGATAAGAAAGTTTACCCGTGGAGCTACTAGGTGAAGAAGAGACTAGTCAGGTAATGAATGATATTCTTGATGGTGGAGTTAAGGAGTTTAGATTGAAAATATTGAGCTTTTTGTGATTTTTGATTCTCGTTGCTTGGGAATATAAGTTTACAAGCGTGATGTTAATAGGCTATAACAGTGATAGTATGATCCGTCAAAAGTTGGGAAGTATTCAAGTTGAGTTTTAGAATCTAAGATTGGAAATTTTGAAAATTGAGTTAATAGAAGTTAGGGTTGAAGCATTAGATGGTGTACACTCCAACTCTGGGGATGATCGTGTAGATTAAAAATTAGTGACTGTGCAGGTATCATATGATGGCTACTGGAGGTATAGAGGGATACGATATAACTCAAACGGTGGTGTAAGGAGGTGGTCGTATGTTCTTCAGACATAGTCAGTTGGATTAAATCCTGTAGTTCTTGTGTATTGATTATATCCTGAATTCTAGATTAAAATGATTTCAGTTTAGACTTGTTCTTATATGGTGGTTCACCTATTCAGAGTGATGGCTTAAGTCTAAGGGAGAGATGATAGGATGAGTAATCAAATTAAGCTCCCAGATTTTAAGGGGATGTACCAGTAAGTTGTAAGGACCAGTGGGAAAGAATAATGATCGACCCATCCTTGTTTCGATACTTTTCAGTGTCCCAATAATTACTCATGCTTTATGTTTTAGTTCGTTGATCATGACTCATGCATACCATAAAGAATCATGCCCCCTCTCAGTTCCTAAAATACGGAGTTTCAGATCTTTTAGTAGTTGGAATTATATTCTGTAAATTGCGAGTCCCAAGTTTAGGTCATGTGGATCCTGGCTCATGTGCTCAAGCCTTGTGGTATGTTCAGTTCAGATATTCTAGTAATGCTTCTAATGATCCACAAGAATTCAGATTTATATCATGCATATCCTCGGGCTATATTTCTTTGATAAATTTATGATGTTAAATCCTCTATTCTTCAAGCCTCAGTTGAGTGTCAAGTTATTCATAGTATATATTCATGTGTCAAATCCTTATGCTCTAATCTTTTAGTTGCCTTTCCTTAATCAATATAGTAGTGGTGAATAGTTGTTTAGATGGGAGAGAGAAGATATTTCCTTATCAACATCAGAAGGTGGCATGCTTACTTTGGCTAGGCGGTAGGGTGAAGTAAGATTGAGACTAAGTATTTGATACATGCCATGGTTAGTTGAATTTTAATGTGTTATGATTGGAAAGATTATTGTATGTTCGTTTTGTGTAATTCCATGAGTCTGAGGGGAAAATTAAAGTGAAGTGTTTGTGTGGGACTTGATTAGTTAGGAGTATGTCGAGTGTACTTGTCTAAGGTGAGGGCATGAAAGTTGTTCTTGATAAGGGATGTGTAGGACATGAAAAAGAGGCTTTATACTTAATAAGTGTTTATTAGGAATGCATATGTGGTTATGAAGATTTACTCGAAGGTCGAGTTTGTGTACGTGTAGATGGATGCATTGCACGTTAGTAAATGACTAGTAATAGATGGATTGGAGTTATCGAAGAGGTAATAATAATTACTCTTGAAGTGAGAAGTTGTAAAAACGTAGATATGTGGAAGTCAATAATTCAGAATGGTGTCATGTGGTGAATTTGGTGGTTCTAGGTTAGGCATTAAGACGATGAGAGGGTTTGGTTTGAGGAGATATGAGTAGATGGAAGTATCAGTGCCATGTGGGAATCATGTGTCATATCGATTAAGTGTAGTATTAGAAGGGTATAGTATAGTTGATAGAGTGTTCGAAAAGTATGGTTAAGTTTGAGATTAAGAAGTCGCATTGCTTGAGGCCTAGTACTTCTATTCTGACTTATGATTCACTGGGTTATGTTCCAAGCTATAGGATTATGACAATTCTATGATCTCTGATTCAGATGTATTGTTTAGATCTTGCCTGAAGTTCCTTTCTTCTTCATGCCATTAGAATTCCTTGGAAAGGTGTCGAAGGAATCCTCCACTTAAGTATGAGTATCTAGTACGATTCCGTTTGCATAGTCAGCAACCCAGCTTTTAAAGTGTCGCAGATAGGTTTCTATGGTCTTCCATTTTTTTGAAACTAGTCTGGTCTTACTACTGAAGTTTCATAAGTACGGTCAACCCGGTAAGTAGTTGCTCACACCCAAAAGCTATAAATTCAATTCAGTATATGCATCAGGCATCGGTTTTAGATCTGGATATCTAATTATGATTCAGTCTGTAGGCATTCATTGAACGGTCTTTATTTTTTTTCCAAATATTTTAACCCAGATAACGTAATACCCATTGTATAATTTTAGCCTTGTTCCTTGTGACCTATGCTTGCATAAATTATCACTTCGCAGTCTATGAGTATGGCTGCACCCTGAGCACACCAAGTGAATCCTAGACTCTCAGCATGAGCCCGTTCTCTATTATAAGCAGAAGGAAAACCAGCTCAGACTTAGTTGAGAATTACAGTTGTCCTCTATTCTATTATTTTTCCAATCTCGGATCCTGTGGTATAGCTATTCTTACCATGAGTTTATACATTCAATGAAGTACTCCAAAGTTTTGAAGAATATAGATTCAGGTTTGCAAGTGGTTTTAGCTTTATATTTTTCGTTTTCTCTGTATTCTTGACCAGACAACAACATTCGAGGACGAATATTTCCAAGGGGGCGATATTTTAATACCCCGATCGATCTTTAAGCCTAAATCCATCTTTTGAGTGGATATGTACTACTTCCACAGTGATTGATGTTTATATCAAGTTGCAATTCTCTAATTTCTTTTTGTCATGTAGAGCATTGAATAAGCTTTCCACCGATACCAATTTCATCGAAATCCAACATCGTACGAGGGAGTTATGATTGTTTTACTAAACGTTATCGGAATAGCCCAGGCATGACGATGGACCTGACGGACCGCCAAGTCCTTGGTGGACCATCAAGTATCCCATCAAGCCAAGGCAGTGACCCCTCTTTTTGGTCATCATATGACGGCCAAAGTGGTGGACCGTCAAAAAGTTGACGGACCATCAAAGGGTCCGTCAGGTCGAGGCAGAATGTTCCATTTTTGGCCCTCGAGTGACGGACGATTAGGTGGACCGTCAGATTCCTGACGGACCGTTACTTCGACCGTAACTCTGAGGAAGAAGATCCCATTTTTGGCACTCGAGTGATGGATGACTTGGTGGACCGTTAGTCCCTCTGACGGACCATCAGGTCAACCGTCACAGGCCACGATCAGTAATTTTCAACTTTTTCAAAAGGGCATCTTTGTCATTTCTTCCCCTTATGGTCTTATATATATATCCAAGTAGAGAAAAGCCATCCATTTTTCTCTCTAATCTCTTCCAAGAAGCATCTAGAGAATTAGGGTTTCTCTTTTCCAAATAAAAAATAATCTTCTTCCAAGAAATTCAAGAATCTCCCATAGATTTCACCAAGTTGTTCAAGAAGTAAGCTCCCCCAAGTTAAAGGCATCAAGAATCTTAGCTTAAAAGTGCGAGAAAGAAGTTCCAAACAAGTCTCTCATTCTCAAATTTATAATCCAAGGTATGTGGGGTTTGAACAAGAACATTTCTTTCGTTCATGTGCCCAAAGATTTAATTTCTATTATTGAAATCCATGATTTTGCAAAGTAGGTTTACACCCAAATTACTTTATTAATGATTTATGATATTTGAGCTAATCAAGATTGATACACATGCTTATTTCATCATTTTATTTCTTAAATTGAGAACTTATACCATGAGTTGAATATTATTATTATGAGTTGATGATTTTCGAGTGATTTGAGATAAGAGTCATGATTTAAGCTTTTCTACGAGAAGTTTGATTATTGAATAAATATACATATTGATATTTGAGCTTGAGAGTCAAGAATGAGTTCTATAATGTTTTCTTGAAGATTTTGATACATGAGTATTTTTACAACTTCCAAATTATGACTTGTTATTTTATATTGTGAATTTCATGTTTCTACTATGAGCTGCTATTTCAAGTTATTTCAAAACATGTGTCAACCTTTAAGCCTCTGTATGACAAATTGGATTATCGAGTATATTGATTTATGAGATTGAGTTGTTATAATGAGTCTTGATATTTCCTCAAAGTTATTGATGTTACCATGACTTAATGAATTGAGAAAGATTGTTTGATTTTCAGTCGAGTTAGGAATCCACAGTTGTATATGATTTACCGACGAGATATATATATTTATGTTTTGGTATCTATTGTAGACCCATTAGTTGATATTGATTAAGGTGGATTTCCTAACGCATTCGAGCTGAGTCTGGGAGGAGTATTTAGCACTGAAACTACGTGCCACCATAGGATTGATGTTGATAATTATGGGCCAAAGGCCGAGTATGGGATTGTGATTGTGAAATTGAGGTTGTACTCCCTGGCAAGAGTACGACTCCCCTTCCAATGTGGTGATCTCTCCTTAGGAGGGAAAAACATTGGACTCCATGCGGCTCACATGGTGTAGTCATGTCGGTTATAAGAAACTCCCAAGTCCATAAGAGTTCAAGTTTCATGAGTTACTCAGTCACTCTAAGTCATGATTTAAAGATTTTCAGTTGAGTATAATGATTTATGAGATATATAATGCTTGCATTACTAATGATGAGTTTCCAGGAATATATTTCAATTAATTCAAGCAAAGAAAGTTGTTATCGTCAGCAAGTATTATTTTTGTAATGATTTATGATATTATTTATAATGTTGCATTGCACCCCCACATACTCAGTACATTCTTTAAAGTACTGAACCCCATATATTTCTATATGCTACAGTGCCTTATAATGTAGGTACAAGTTATAGCGCATATACCACATCCAGTCAGTTTGCAGCTTTCAGTCAGCAGGTGATGAGTCCTTTTGATTCGAGGGATTGAGTCAGTTATACAGTTCGAGGAGTATCATATTTTCTTACTTTGGTTGTATTGAGATTGGGTAGTTGGGAGTCATGACCCATCTATCTGAAGTCAGTACCAGTAGAGGCTTCATAGACAGTCAGTAGAAGTTGATGTATTCATTTTCAATTTCATTTGTAAAAGTAGAGTTGTAACCTTGTAAAGTTCATAATTGTATTAATCAAGTTCAGATAAGTTCTATGTTTTCGCTGATCTCATGTAGACTTGAGCATTTTATTCAGTTGCTTATGAGTTATGCTATTAGAAGGGTTAGCTTAGGTTTACTTATTCCCCTAAGCATCGTGTGACGTCTCGGGACCTAATTTCGGGGCGTTACAGAACATTTGTCCTTTAATGAGACTAGTTTAGCAGAGAATATAGAGGAATTGAGATCATATATTGAACATTTATAACTGGGAACATAATTACATAGCTGAGTCTGAAGCATGATATATGAACTAAACTAAGTTCGTGAATACATGCAATGACATGAGAATGGTTACATATCTTAACTAAGAACGGAAAAGAGTCAGTCTAAGGAAAATCATTTCCTTAAGCTGATTCTGAGTTTGCGGTGAAAAGATAAGGGTACTTGGTTTGCATATCTGCTTCTGCTTCCTAAGTATTTCCCTCAACAGACTAATTCCACCATAGAACTTTGACCAAGGGAACTTCTTTGTTCCTTAGTCTATGAATCTGATGATCAAGAATCTCAACTGGGACTTCTTCGATGGAAAGGCTATCTTGAACGTCCATACTTTCTAAAGGAACAACAATAGCTGAATTACCATTACATTTATTTAACAAAGAAACATGGAAAATTGGATGCACTAATTCCAAATATGCAGGTAACTCAAGGTCATAGGGTACCTTCACAAAATGATTCAAGATTCTATAAGGTCCAACATAGCGGGGATGAGTTATCCTTTCTCGCCAAATCTTTTCACTCCCTTCATAGGCAAAATTTTCAAATAGACCAAATCACCAACCTTAAACTCCAGATCTCTTCTCCTCACATCTACATGATATTTCTAAAGTTTTTGGGCTATGTTCAGTCTCTCTTAAATTAACTAAACATTCTTCATTGCCTCAAATACTGAATTTGGCCCTAACAATGCAGCTTCACCTGCTTCAAACCAACCAATAAGAGATCTATATCTCCTTCTATAGAGATCTAAAAATGGAGCCATCTAGATACTAAAGTGATAACTGTTATTATATGCAAACTCAATCAAAAGTAAAAGGTTATTTCAACTACCTTTAAAGAAAATAACATAGTCTCTCAACATGTCCTTTAAAGTTTGAATGGTCATCTCTCCCAGACCATCTGTCTAAGGATAAAAGGCTATACTGAGATAAACTTGGGTACCCAGACCCTTCTAAAAAGTCTTCCAAAAATGAGAGGTAAACTGAGTACCTCTATTTGAAATGATAGACAACGGAATCCCATGTAACTTCACTAACTCCCTATGATAAATCCCGACATCATCCTCAGCTGAGAACGATGTATGAACTAGAAATAAATAAGCTGATTTGATCATTATATCCACATTGATGCATATCTAATCATGATGACGGCGCGTACGAGACAATCCCATCACAAAGTCTATGTTCACCATCTCCCACTTCTAAGTGGGGATGCTAAACTTCTATAATGTACCACTAGGCCTTTGGTGCTCAACGTTAACCTGCTGAAAATTTGGGAACTTAGCCACAAACTCTGCAATATCCTTCTTTATACCACTTGACTAATAGATTGAGCTATGTTATAGTATAATTGTAATATCTTGTTAGATTAGGATGGGTTTTAGGTGTTGGATTGATAAATGGTAAGGCTTGGGATTAGTTACATTATTTAGGTCACTTGAATTCATAGATTAGAATTCTTGACTTGTAGTCTTGAACCTTGGTGAAAAGGACTTCATGTCTCATGGTTAGCTCGAGGATGTCTTAGTTACTCTAGTTGGATAAGAGTGACCTTGCCACTCATATTGCGAGTAATTTGACCCTAGTTTCTTACATTAATAGAAGTGCCTTAGACACTATAGTTGAGTTAGGTGTAGTGCTTGGGAAAAACTTTACCTTAGGACTATTAGTGGCTTGCTATAAATCTAGAAGTTGATTTAGACACCTTAGCCTAGTCCCAGGTAGAAGTTGGACTTAGAATGTATTTGGGGAATTAGAAGGGGGTTCTTGACCCACCTTATGTTTGGATTGATGTAGTTCTCTTGAAGACCTTAGACGCTTACTAAATGACTAGGAAATATTCCCATGGAAGCATGTTGGCTAATCTTGGTAGTAAATTATGGTGATGCCAATAGAACTAATATTCATGGTTTATTTGACTAAAATTATCGATGATACCATAATGATATATCGTTTATGCTATTAGAGAAGACCATGACCATGCTATAGATTATTCCATGGATTTGCTATTGCTCAAGTTAGCGATAAACATTCTTTATGCTAATGGTGGGCCAATGAATAGGTTACTTATAGGCCCTTATTCATGATTATGATCATGGTCTAATAGACTGGATTATTGGATTATAATTTATAATATTCATGTTACATATATAAATATACATATATTGATAATATGACATGGATGATGAACGAGAAAATATAGAGGTATGCACTTCTTGCTTCTCATTTTTATGTTTTTTTACTTTAGCCCTCGTGGGGCTTGTTCTTTACTTTAGCCCTTGTGAGGCTTGCTCTTTATTATTGACATTGAATTGAATATGATGAAGATACCAACAAGGCTAGAGGATATTATGATGATATATTTATATCTGCCTTAGCCGGAGGAGATTGTGATGAATATATTAATACCCAGCAAGACCATAGTATGTTATGATGATGATATTAATACCCGACAAGGTCGAAGGATATTGTGATGATGATGATGATAATCGATAATTCCAAAGGCTGACTATGATGATATTCCTGATAAAGCCAGATAATAATTATTTGATGCGCCTATGTGCACATCTACCGGTTCGAGTATGGTGAAAACGCTTAACTTACACGTTAATTTAAGTGCAATGCAGTCGTTGTCAATATTTTTATCCAACTAGGAGTCGGGGTCGAATCCACGAGGAACAATCTAAGTGCCGATTGAGTAAGCCCAAAATAATTGTTTTTTTCTAGGGTCAAACCTAGGGTACAAAATGGTTTAGGGGGTTTTCAATATTGTTGAATGTTGATAACGCTCAACTTACACTTCGATTTGGTGCAAGGCGGTCGTCGTCAATATATTTATCCAACTATGGAGTTGGGGTCGAATCCACAGGGAACAATTTGAGTGGCGATTAAACTAGTTTGTAATTATAGCTACAAGTTAAATTCAAACAAATGATACAAAAAGGGTTTTAGTATTAATGTTTGTAATGAATATAAATGGAAAAATAGAGTTATGTTCACTGTGGGTTTCGAGAATTGACAGATACTAGGTAATGGTTAAGACTCTTGAAGTAAGTAGGAACAGTAGAATATCCCTGACGACTATAATATCTGACTTATCTCTCGACCTCACCAGACAATTTATTATCTAATTCTATCGAACTTAGATAACTTATCTATTTCCAAGAGGATGTTATCTTAGGTAGATTAATCTAGTTGCGGCATTAATCATTAAACAGAAGGTTGGTAGCTTCCGAGTCCCTGTTGATAATTCACGTCCTCTAGTCTATTTCTTTGTTCAAGCAAATAAACCTAAGGCATAACCTATTGTTTGCAACAAATATATTTTAAGTCAAAACAACAGAATTTCAAGACGTCCTACTACTCTTTGAACCCTGTAAGTACCTAGCACCATATCAAACCCTAATCCATGGATCCCACAACTTGGGCTAATGGAATTAGCCGCTCATGATTCGATGACCAAAATAAAAAGTTGAATTCATGATAGTATGGATAAACTTGCGACTGGATGAAAACAAAAATTGTTTCTTTAATTGAATCACAAGAGACTAATCCACAATAGTTGATAAGTGTTGAAGGTAAAACAGGAAAAATACTTGATGAAAAAGATGAGGCAATGTATGTTCCTCCCCAGTTTCAAAAAAACAAGATTGAGAGATCTCCTGAATAAAACCCTCAAAACTTCTATTTATACCTAAACTTAATTATGGAAATAAAATAATAAAATAAATAAAATTATCAGATTAGGTGAAGCCCTGGCTGACGCCACGTCAAGGGTCTGACGCCTTACAAGGATGGCGTCAGATTAGCTCCAGTTTTCTTCAAGTTCTGTCTAAAGCTGATGATATTGCGGACGTCGCATCACAGATTTGACGGCGTTTTACCAACGTCGTCAGAATTGCTTCTCAGACTGCAACTCCCTCGTTAAGGCTGACGCTGCTTCTGATAGGCTATCACAAGGCTGACGACTTATCACGGATGTCTTATACCATGTTTTCTTCTCTTTTGCTCAAATTTTCAACTCTTTTGTTCCATTTTCATTTATTTTAATTCCTTCAGCCTTTTACTACAATATCATGGGCAAACACATCAAAACAACAAGAGTTGCTTCAGAATTCACAATTATTTTGAGCTAAAAAGCATTAAATGTGTTAGCTTTTGCTCACATATCAACAGCAGCAGTCAACAACCATTTTAGCTCAAAACTCAGTTACCACCTCTAAGGTCAACCAATTTAAACTACTGTGTATCTTATTGAAAAGCAGCAATGTAACACAAAGAATTCTTTCCATTGAATCAACTAAGTACCAACAATCCTGCTTATATCAATATGATACTACCCAAACAAGTAAGTCACCTAGCAACATACTAGTGTTCCCTCATAACAAACAATTTCCCCTTTTTCTCTCACAATAGAAATCAAAGTATAAACATAGGGATCATCACAAAAACACTCACTCTCAGAATGAAGTTCAAACCAATGTATGCCAAATACTATATGCTTGCCCTTATCTTCATTACCAAAGTGTCTAGACAGGTAAGCTAGGATCACTATAGGGCTTTCTTAGGCTTGTAGCGTAGTCTAAGGGATCGTATGATATTAGATAGAATTTAGAGTGACTAACCTCCTTGGCACTACCTTAACTTGTGGGGTCCATTTATTAACCTCTTTTTGTATTCTTTTCTTTTTCTCTTTATCACACATTCAGAATGGGTGTGGTTTTTCTTTTTATTCAAACAAACTTATTTTCTTGCTCTTTTTCACCAACACCTAATTTTCTATTTCTTTTTCACTTATTCTTTTTCTTCTACTCTACCCTTATTCATACCTAATTTACATCACGCACCCCTATGATAGCCACCCTCAACTTAGGCTATTTGTCTAAGTCAAGGTGCACAGTATCTAAGGAGGACCAGGGCCAAAACAGGTTCATTATGATGTAAAAGGGAAGGTGATAGGTATCATAGAAGGAAACTGGTCAATTCAGGCTAAAACAGGGATCAAGGGATATCATGCATTACGGGAAGGTCATTTAGGCTAATAGTGACTTAAATTCAAAAACGGCCTATGACCCTTTCCTAACCCCTACCTTTCAACTAAGGTAAGATGAACTGGGCAAGTTATGGATTCACCAACACAAAGGAAACTCGGTAAAATCTCACACACACATGGCACACAAGTATATTACCAGCTACTACTCATCCAGTTCGTGCAATTATTAGCAGTGATTATCATGTCCCCAGTACTAATGCCATAAAAAGATTCACAATAGTCACATATAGATGAACATCACATAGTTAACAGATAGACAATTGGAGAGGTATTTATCATTCCAAGAAAAATCAACAAAAATATGTCAACTGCCGTAGATACTTATTTTTCTCCCAGTTAACCACAACATATCACAACACAAAACAATACGCCTAAATATGCTGGCTTTACTAGGAACAAGACACGGGGAAAAGAGGCATGGTAACAAAAACCCCAGGAGGACATTAACACCCATAAGCAGCCCAACCCTCAACTTAAAATCATGCAAAGTCCCCAATGCATCAAACCAAAACAAGAGAGTCAGATATATACCTGTGGCACCACGGGTGGAAAGATCTGATGTCAATCACATAATACGAATACAAACAACAAAATACTTTGGGTTGCCTCCCAAGCAGCGCCTGGTTTAATGTCGCAGCGTGACTCAGTTATCTTGACTACTCAGACTTTGTCAAGATACCTTGATGATAATTATTTATGTTTCCACTTGGGGAATTTGAAACGCCGGCCCAACTTTTGATCAATATATCTTTGGGGTTTGTTGGCCAAATATGAGGGCATGATAAGGAATGTTCTATCATGCCACTTCGAATACTTGAACTGCTTGCCCAATTTTGCATCAAACTGTCTTGTAGGCTCATTTGGCAACGGTGAGTATCTTAAATAGACACTAAATAGATATCGATCTTTAATCTCCTTGGCCTTCAATATTGGGGTTGTAGTATACCCTTTTGGAAGGACAAACTCCAAATTGTAAGAATCTTCCTTCTCATTTTCAAAATTCATCATTTGCTTGGGTGATTCGACTTTCATTAAATCCACTAAGAATAATATTGAAAAGTGATTCGAATGAGGACTAACCCTCAATTTTGGAATAACTTCCCTATTAGTATTTTTACCCCAAAATGAACCAGAGTCATCACAAGGATTGTGCTTGATTTCTTCTTTTAACTCTAATACCATTTCCTCATCCTTGGCATCTTCATTCATGAATGGTTTGGTTGGTTGGGAAATCACCGAGGGTTGCTCATCATCGAGCTCATCATCAACATCGAATTCTTGTACTTCATCCTAACACTCTTATATTATTTTAGATAATTCCACAGAAAAGATATCATCTAAAAATAATGTAGAAAAGTGTTTTGGATGATTGACCTCGATATCCATCTCTTCTATCCTTTCTCTTTCCTTGTTAAATGCCCTAATGTCTTGACGTATGTCACATATGGTATCATTCGTTGTGTCTATACGATCCAACATTAGTTGAAGCATAGCTTTAATGTCACTCTTTCCAGTGTTGTGTTCTTCCTTTCCTTGACCATAAAACCTGTCATACTCATAAAAAGAACTAGAACTTGGGTTAACACAATAGGGGAGGGGGAATTTGAGCAATCACTCTAATGTCCATCTTGACCACCACATAAAGAAAAATTATACTCCCGTTGGGATGGAGATGGTGCACACATCTCTCTCTGGGGAGCATATCTACAGTCATGCCAAAAGTGGGGTCCATCACAATATGGGCATGGATCATCCAAATAAGATTTCCAACCATCAAACACACATTTATTCCATGATGCCATAGTAAGAAATAAGCAAAAATAAAAAAAATCTACCTAACACATGAAACAAAGGAAATCACAAATAAATATTTACAGGTTTGAATTCAAGCAAGTAACGTAAAATTCCAAACCAACTCAATACGCCAAATTGTTCCCCGACAACGATGCCATTTTTGATAACACTCAACTTCCAGTTTAATTTGGTATAAGGCAATCGTCATCAATATATTTACCCAACTATCAAGTTGGGGTCAAATCCACAGGGAACAATGTGAGTGGCGATTAAAATAGTTTGAAATTATAGCTACAAGTTAAATTCAAACAAATGATACAAAAATATAAAATGGGGTTTTAGTATTAATGTTTGTAATCAATATAAATGGAAAACCAGAGTTATGTTCACTGTGGGTTTTGGGAATTGACAGATACTAGGTACTACTTAAGACTCTTGAAGTAAGTAGGAACAACAGAATATCCCTGACGACTATAGTATCTGACTTATCTCTTGACCTTACCAGACAATTCATTATCTAATTCTCTCAAACATAGATAACTTATCTATTTCTAATAGGATGTTATCTCAGGTATATTAATCCAGTTACGTCATTAATCATTAAACAAAAGGTTGGTAGCTTCTTAGTCCTTGTTGATAATTCATATTCTTTAGTCTATTTCTCTGTTCAAGCAAATAAACCTAAGGCATAACCTATTATTTGCAACCAATAGATTTTAAGTCAAAACAACAGAATTTCAAGATGTCCTACTACTCTTTGAACCCTCTAAGTACCTAACAGCATATCAAACCCTAATTCACGGATCCCATAACTCGGGCTAATGGAATTAGCCGCTCATGATTCGATGAACAAAATAAAAAGTTGAATTCATGATAGTATGGATAAACTTACGAATGGATGAAAACAAAAATTGTTTCTTCAATTGAATCGCAAGAGACTAATCCACAATAGTTGATAAGTGTAGAAGGGAAAACAGGAAAAATACTTGATGAAAAAGATGAGGCAATGTACGTTCCTTCTCAGTTTTAAAAAAACAAGATTGAGAGATCTCCTGAATAAAACCCTCAAAACTTCTATTTATACCTAAACTTAATTATGGAAATAAAATAACAAAATAAATAAAATTATCGGATTAGGTGATGCCCTGGCTGACGCCACATCAAGGTTCTGATGCCTTATCACAGATGGCGTCAGATAGCTCCAGTTGTCTTCAAGTTCTGTCTAAAGCTGGCAATACTGCTGATGCCACATCACGAATCTGACGGTATTTCACTGTCATGATCAAATGTCTTCTTTTTTTACTAATTCTCTGATGCCTTATCACAACTTTGATGCCACATCACCAACTTTGTCAGAACTGCTTCTCAGACTGCAACTCCCTAGTTAAGGCTGACGCTGCTTCTAATAGGCTATCATAAGGTTGACGACTTATCACGAATGTCGTCAGCCATGTTTTCTTCTCTTTTGCTTAGATTTTCAACTCTTTTGCTCCATTTTCATTTATTTTTATTCCTTCAGCCTTTTACTGTAATATCATGAGCAAACACATCAAAATAACAAGAGTTGCTTCAGAATTCACAATTATTTTGAGCTAAAAAGCATTAAATGTGTTAGGTTTTTCTCACACATAAAATGTAAAGGCAATTTTTTGACTTCTAAGGAACTAATTCGAGACTAAGAATAATTAGAGTATAATCAATTAAAATGGATCTAGGGACTATGCTTTCCTACGGGCAGGCTATGCATGGGAACATGATAATTCAATGCAGATTCTAATCATTGATGATGTGGTAAGCTAGGTGTAAGGTCTTTGAGGTTAGTTTTTCAACCAAACCTTAAAGATTTTACTCATTGACCCTTTCGAATACCTAACAAGTGTGTTAAGTAAAACCACCCAATACCTCAATTGGGTATGCCTATCTCTAGGATAAAACCCATGGTATAGCCAACCTCCTAATCACCCTTATGTCTAAGATAGTGAAAAATTGGCAAGACATACCTATAAATTATCTAGTTAGTGCTTTGGTTCCCATATCCCTCTTTCAAGGATGAGGTGGGTTCCTAAAGTTCACCCAAGCCCCTCTTTCAAAGATGGTTTGAGCTTTCAAGAGCTTGGAATTTTCATCCATCAAAGCCATTTTGGTATTTGGGGATTCCACCTACAAATCCCAACCAATTTACTCAAGAAATAGTAGAACCCACATCACAATCTAGTAAATGCACAAACAAATCAAATCCCACATATATTTACACTCTAATCTGGCATAATCCCAAGAGGTAGATCTAGCACATCATAAGGATAATCAAAACAAATGTACCAAGATGTCCATCAAATTTAATCATAAGAAAATAAAGAGTACAAACCACACTTTAGACTCAAATGAATCTTCAATAGACAAAGCCAAATCTACACTTTAAGCTCCTCTAATTTAATCTTGTCTCAAATTAGTGTAAATTTAAGCTACAAGATCCAAGACACAATGGCTTGAGTTTGAGTTTAGGGGTTCAACAATGAAGGGTTTGGCAGGAGTTTCTCGATTTTTCCAGTCAAGGTCCAACTTACACAAATTCTTAGTATAAGAACTAGGACCTATCAATGATGAAATCACGTCGTCATATTCATCAATTTCATTATTACCGAGGGTCCACAAAACACCTACTAATAGATTACTCAAAAAATCAACTTGCATAGCATCAACCACTTCATCATAAATCACGTCGATAACAGAGACCACTTGCAAATCCATAGGTCCTTTTGAATACTTGTGCATATTTAAGGACACTTATTCATTGTTCACCCAAAATTTTATTTCTCCACTCTTAACATCAACTAACACCCAAACCATAACCAAGAATATCCTACCAAGAATAATGACACCTTGGTCAATTTTTCAATCCAATGTTACAAAATCGGCCAGAAAAATTAAAATGTCAACCTTCACAAGTGAAAACACACCCATAGGATTCTTTATAGAATTATCTACTATGAGGAGACTCATAGTAGTGGGATTAGGATCACCCAAGCGAAGCATTCGAAACACAACCAACAAAATTAATTAATACTCACTCCAAGATCACATAAAGCTTTCCCAAATTTGTACACACAAATGGTACATGAAATGGTGAATATACTAGGTTCTCTTTCTTCAAAACCATGGTTCTACTCATTATCGTTCTACAATTGTGTGTTACTTTCATTATTTTAAATCTGTGACCCTCTTCTTCATCACCAAGTTCTTTATGAATTTAGCATACCTGACATTTCTTGCTAGGCATCGAACAATGGTGTGTTAACCAAAATATAGCTAAATTTAGCAAGGAACTTCTTGATTTTTGAATTATCTTCCTTCTTCTCAAGCCTTTGAGAAAATAGAGGAGAGGTTTTGGTTTCTAGATTTGAGACAATAATGCTGTTATCCAATTTGGAGAATTATCATCAACCATTCATGGTGTTTCATTGTTTTCACTCTTCTCTTATACCATTCTTGGCTTCTCAATATTTGGCTCTTTTGGTAAAGTGACTTTCTCATTTGACGTATCAAGCCGCTTTCTCTTCCCACTCATTTTCTCATCAATTTCCTTATCATTAGTGTTTTCATCAAGATTCATAATATCTTACATAGAGTTTTTTCACTCCTAGTGACAATTGCCATAACATGAGCATCTTTATTCAGGTTTCCTATAGTATCACTAGAAAGGCCTTTTTTTTGCCTTGAATTGAAATGGGAAAAAAATTACCCAGTTAAGTCTTGAGTTGCTTGATTGAGGCCTAGTGTAAATCAACGATTAGATTGAATTGCACAAAGTCCTTGTTCATTTATCTTAGCATTATATCACTTCCTTCAGCTCTCATAAGTATGCATGCATGCACATTTTCACTCTTATACGTTTTTGGATCAATGATGATTGAGTTCTATATTTAAATCGATCATGTGGAGAGACATACCTATAATTGTCACAATTTTTATCTCTCCAATCACGATCTCGATCACTTTTCTTATCCCTCCAATCTCTATCTCAATCAATCCTTCCAATCATGATCCATTCAATTACGATCCCTTTCCTTTCAACCTTGATTCCTGCCTTGCCTTTGATACATTGATATATAACTCCCCATTTGGTTTTACATGAATGAAATTTATTCATTAAGAGCCTCCATGATATCATCATCATCATCATCTTATGTTTTAGTTCCCTTATAAGTAACAATTGAGCATATCACAAGGTAAGGAGATCAAATTATGTCATAACCTTGGCCATATTGTCATCTCTCGCCTCGACCTTCTTATCTTTTTTTTGGCTCACAAGAGATGTGGTAGGAGCCTCTACGGCTAGCTCAGGTATCTCTTGTATGCCAATTGCAAATTTGCATGGTCACTTGATCTAATAACGTTGCTACAATATCATAAGTTTGTTTCACTATAGTTCCACTAGCCACATTATCCACCACCATTTTGTTTAATTAATCTAATTTTTGATAAAAGATTAAAGGAGCACTTTCTCTAGGACCTCATGATTTGAGCATTGCAACAACTTTTTATTAACTTTTTCCAAGCTTCATGTAATGTCTCACCACTTAGTTGGAAAAAATTAATGATTTCATCCCTTAATTGTAGCATTCATAATGGTGGGAAAAATTTAGGCAAGAATGTTTATCAATTCAAACCATGAGGTGGTAAAACCCACAAGAAACTCCCACAACAATACTACCACTTCTCTTGTCAATGTAAATGGGAAAATTCATGATTAGATTGACTCTTAAGATATGTGGGCAATATTAGATAAAAGGTACACGTCAATGGAATTCTTCAAATGAAGGTTGATCTATTCATGGGCTAGACCCCTAAGCAGTCCCTACATTTGAACTAAATAAAGCATCATACTCGTAATGTGAAACACTCTATTCTTCTCCATTGGCAGTGTATAAATGGCACGAGCTCATCCTCATCCTCGAGATGCCCAGCAAAAGTAACAGACTTGCTACTGGTTTAACTCATATTTTTACCTATATATAATAAAAAAAATAGTGTAAAGTAAACACTACGACCAACTCAAAGTAAATTATATCACTTAGAAGAATGAACTCTACATTTTATTCCTCGACAATGACACCATTTTTTATAATGCTAAAATTATACTTTAAAAGTATAAGCGATCGTTGTCAGTAGATTTTTACCCAACAAGAATCGGGGTCATATCTATATGTAATGAGAGCTATAACTTCACCCATAAGTTCCATAAACGACTACAAGTTGACTCGCAATGTGAAAATTAAATAATAAAGCAAAAAAAGGGGATGGATGTTTGTTAAAACACTTGTTTTAAGTTGAAAATTTTGGAGTTTGTTTGTGAAAAATTCTTGCAATTAGTTTGTAATCAATGGACTAAAACACTTGGGTTTATTCCTTCTTGATAATAACTATATGCATGGGTATGTGAGAATATACCCATGCATTGCTAATACATCATGATTAGGTTAGATTTTAGGTACTGATAATAGCTCAATCTATCACCAAATTTCCCATAGTTCTTTTTGAAATCCCACGTGTCTATACTTCTAAGAAACCAAAAGTCTCAAAATAGGTAATCTATTTCTATAATTACCACTTAAATGATCATAACTCAAGTTTTGTTATCTAAATCTCTTCACTATGACATTTTTTTCCAACAACACACAAGTTCCATTAATAGACCAAGTTTTCAACCTCAATCTATAAGTAAAAATATAGAGATTTAGCTAAAATCAAGACTATAAGCTAATGAGAAGGTAAATAATTACTACACAAGCAACAATCCACACTCAATCATACATAACCCTAAGCTTGTTAAAATGTAAGGACAAAAAATGATACCAAATTCTCCATCCATTTTAACCAAGAAATCCAAATGATTACAAGAATAACTCAAATTCCTAGCTCAAGGTTGTCAAGCTTTAACTACTAAATTTTTTACAAAAGATAGGGTTCCACTGGCCAAAAAAGTTTAAATAACATCTAGAAAAATAGGAAACATAATTAACAAAAATGTCATTACTTGGAAATTTGGCAGAGAAAAGTGCATTGCTGAATGCATCAATAATGCATCAAATTACATGTGGCTCACCGATCAGTCAACTTGGTAAGCTCCATGGGTTGGTCTTTGTTCCTTTTGGCAATGTAGAGCTTGGTCTGCTGACTGGAGCATTGATGCATCAAAATATTTTTTATTTTTCTATTTTGTTTCCCTTTATATTGGCATGAATCTGTTAACTTACGTAATGGAAATGCTCAATCGATACTCCATTGATCACTTCATCAATGTGCCAAAGTATCTCTTTTATACCTTTGTACAACTATTGATTTAACTGTCCATATGTTTTCTTCCTTCTTCTACTTGGATCACTTCTATGCCTTTACCCTAAAATTAAACCAAATCAACATTTAAAACACTTCAATTTAGCATTACAAACATACTTTCTTCCTAATTTTAGGGCAAATTAGTCATAATTTTTTATTCTAACCTAAATATCCTAAAATACACACATGCCTTGTGATATTAGTGTTGTTTGATAGTGCTACAATCACTAAATAATAGTATTGTAATATGTGGAAATTATCCAGAAAAAATGCCATAAGTTTCAATACTGTAATAAAATGGAATACGGTATAACAATACCAAAATTGAAACATCTTTCTGAAAATACTCTAGTCTAAAAGGCCTCTAAACTGTCTGAAATATGGAGTTGATGGGACAAGTCCCCAACTAACTCTGAACTACTACAATAACTGTAATAATGAAGTAATAATCATGTCCTTGAACTATGAGGACTCACCACTAACTCTGACTGCTGAATATCTGTAACTGCTAGGGATGATCGGGAGCCCATGTGTCTGAACCTATGATATAAAATACCATAGCACAAAAGAAAGGTATGTGTCAGTACTTTAAATGTATTGATATGAAAAGTGAGGTAGGCTGAAATGTATGGGTTCATATAAATGAACAATACTGACTAAATAACATAAATGTAACTGAATGAGAGTACATGCATGAATACGTAAACTGTAATTCAGATCGTGATAACACTGGATACTGAGTCTGAATACTTATTAATTGATGTCTGAGTCTACTGATACTGAATTACTGGTAACTGAGTGATTGTAGCTGATAATCCTGAATATAGAACTGTACTGAGTTCCGTAAACTGTTCTAAGCTGGACTGATCTATTACTGATCATACTGTTTAACTGAACTGATAACTGAATTGAATTAAGTTCACTGAGTTTCATGGACTGATAGAATACTACTGAATTCTATTAACTAACTAAGTACTACTGAGTTTCCCTGTGTTCTGTAACTGACTGCATTCTACTGATCATGACAAGGCTGAATACTATTCTATAACTAACACTGGCTCTAGGCATATAGCTAAATTATTGGGTATTAAATACCCCCAGGACTAAATATCATGAAAATCAAGTCACTGCATGACTTTAGTAGCAGAATGGTACTAGCTTACTAACAATACATTCACTTAGGCACTTCTGTCAAACACTTGATATACATTGGGCTTGTGCAAGATTAAATTCACATAATAGCATGTTATGCTTGGGCTAGTCAATTCACATAGGAATTTTGAAAAACACTTGAGAGGCATGGGTATTTTACATATCAATAAACATGTAGTACTATTATGAATTCTACAATCAACTTGAAACTCAAGAATTTAACATGAAGTACACAAATTTTAATTCACAATTTACTAGTTTGTATGAAACTTGGAACAAATCATAGAGTTAGATCACCATTTACATCATAATCATGAATACATTCAAGATCCAAAAAGAAATCCATGAAATCAATTAACTTAGATTTTAAAAGAGTTTCTTGGACTCCAAGGGTGGAAGGATACCCTTGGATGAACACTTCACATACCTTAGTGCCTGAATTCTAAAATATTAGTGGTGGTTTCTTGAGTTTTTATTTGAAATTAATCCCCCTAGGTTTTCTGTTCTTGAGAAATTTGAGAATAATGAATGAATTTATCCTCTAAAGGTGATTAATCTCGTATTTTAGGGGGATGATAAACGTAGAAAAAAGGCCCAATTACCCCTAAAGACGCGACTTTTTAATGACTGAAAACTGAACTGTCGATGCATAGAACGGCGCACCGTGTCAATGGCATCAATGCGATAGCTAATGCACTATATCGAGTCCGCGTCTGTTCACTGGAAATTTCCACTGGAATCCAAGGAAAAGATTGATCGACATGATGGCCGCCACACCATGTTGAGATCACGTCGATACACTATTTTGGATTCCCAAACTGGTTCTAACGAGGTCTAAAAAATACAAAACTTATTCGGGAATACCTACTGACATTCCTGGTGATGAATTAACCTAAAGGTTGACATTTTAAGGTTATAGAGGTAGTGAAATAGAGTTGCCAACTTATGAAGGCTAAAATGACACTAAGTTTGCATACTAGCTAAAATATTCTAAGTCTGGGACCCCTTGGCAAGCTTAAAAGACTGATTTGAGCTTAGGATTTTGTGGGGTCTTATAATAACTCCCCCTTGGTAACATTCATCCTCGAATGAGACTGATTAAACTGAGAATACTTATAGACTGGATTTAGACACTGGACATGCACAACTGAAGCATGATTTATGACTGAAATTACTGATATACTGAATTATCATATTAAGTATGCATCCTGATGCATGAGTACACTACTGGATTGATTCATGAATGCATGACTGAGTATGCAACGTTAATTGATACCAAGTTTGTGTCTATATCTGAATATGAGACTAAGTAAATTCAAAAGAAATCTGTTATCTTGGGTTGATTCTGAGTTTTCAGAGAAAAGGTAAGGATACTTGGTCCGCATGTCTGCTTCTGCTTCCCAAGTAGCTCCTTCAATGTACTGATTCCTCCAAAGTACTTTGACTAGAGAGACTTCTTTTTTCCTCAGTCTGTGAATTTGATAATCAAGGATTTTGATTGGAATCTCTTTATAAGAGAGGCTGTTCTGAATATCTATGCCCTCAATAGGGACTACGACTGCTGGGTCACCTATGAATTTCTTAAGCAAGGAGACATGGAACATTGGATGAACTGAAGCTAAGTCTGAAGGAAACTCAAGCTCAGAAGCTACCTTTTCCGAAATGACTGAGAATTTAGTAAGGAATGACATATCAGGGAATGAGTTTCCCCTTCTTGCCAAACCTCTTCACTCCTTTCATATGAGAGATTTTCAAATACAAAAAATCACTAATCTTAAACTCGAGATCCTTTCTGCGTACATCTATGTACTATATCTATCGACACTATGCTATCTTAAGCCTTTCCCTGATCAACTGAACTTTCTATAAGGTATCAAATACAAAGTTAGGCCTTACCACTACATCCTCATCCACTTCAAACCTACCAATAGGAAATCTACACATCCTCTCATAAAGTGCCACAAACGAAGCCATCTGAATATTGGAATGATAGCTGTTGTTCTATGCAAATTCAATTAAAGGCTAGTGGTCATACCAACTACCTTTAAAGTATAGCACACATGATCGTAGCATATCTTTTAAAGCCTAAATGGTCCTTTATACTTGACCATCTATGTAGGGATGAAAGGTTGTACTGAGGTAAACTCGGGAACCAAGACCCTTTTGGAATGCCTTCCAGAAAAGAAAGGTGAACTGGGTACCTCTATCTGAGATAATGGATAACGGAACACCATGCAATCTGACTAATTCCCTAATATAGAGTTTGGTGTAATCCTCTGCTGAATAAGAGGTATGGACTAGAAGAAAATGAGTTAATTTGCTCATCCTGTCTACGATGACCCAAACTGAATCATGTTGGCGATGAGTACGAGGCAATCCCATCAAAATGTCCATGTTAACTTCTTCCCACTTCCAGGTGGGAATATTGAACTCCTGCATGGACCCACTTGGTTTCTGATGCTCGATCTTAACCTGTTGACATGTTGAGCACTTAGCCACAAACTCTGCAATGTCTATCTTCATCCTACTCCACCAATAGATCTCCCACAAATCACGGTACATCTTAGTGGCCCATGGATGAATAGAGTAGTGTGCACCATATGCTTCTGTAAGAATTTACTCTCTCAATTCTTCTACACTTGGAACATATATCCAACCCTGGCAGTGCAACACACCATCTCCCCCTTAGGAGAAAACCTCTACATTCTAATCTCTGATTGATTCCTTTAACTTAGCTAGATGGGGATCCCTATCCTGCTTTTCCTTTACCTAAGAAAAAAGGTATGATTCTAAACTATTTTGCACCCATACACTACCTTCTGATGAATTGACTAAGAAAACACCTAGTTAAGCAAGCTGATGAACTTCCAAACTAACTTTTTCTTACCATCCTCCATATGAGCAACACCACCCATAAACATCCAACTGAGAGCATCATCCACTACATTGGCTTTACCCAGATGATACAGGACGTTTATGTCATAGTCTTTCAACCACTCTAACTACCTTCTCTAATGAAGGTTTATGTATTTCTGAGAGAACATATATTGTAGGATTGTATGGTCTGTGAACACATCAAGATGCACACCATACAAATAGTGCCTCTAAATCTTTAAGGTAAATACTACTGCTGTTAACTCAAGATCATGATTAGGATAGTTATTTCCATGGATTTTATGATTTCTATAGGCGTAGGATATAACCTTACCTCTCTACATCAAAACACACCCCAAACTCACTCTGGAAGCATCACAATACACAACAAAGCCATCTGAACTATCTGGCAAGGTCAAAACTGAAGTTGTAGTGAGTTGAGTCTTTAACTCCTGAAAACTCTTCTCATAAGAATTTGACCACTGTAATTTGACTTTCTTCTAAGCCAATCTGGACATAGGGGATTCAATAGATGAAAATACCTCAACAAACCATTAGTAATAGCCAGCAGAGACCAAGAAACTCTTGATATCTAATGGAGAGATAGGTCTAGACCAATTTCTTACTGCTTTGATCTTTTAGGGATCAAAAATAATGCCATCACCGGAAATGATATGGCCAAGGAAGGCTACTGACCTTAGTCAAAATTTGAACTTACTAAATTTGGTGAATAACTGATGATTTTTGAGAGTTTGTAATACTATTTTGAGATGGTCTGTATGATCATGCTTACTGTGGGAGTAGACAAGAATGTCATCTATGAATACTATGAGGAACATGTCCAAGTACTGCTTGAACACATGGTTCATCAAGTCCATGAAAGCTACTGGGGCATTGGTAAAACCAAAGGACATGACTAACAATTCAAAGTGACCATACCTAGTTCTGAAAGCCATCTTCGGGATATCATATTCTCTTACTCTGAGTTGATGATAGCCTGATCTGAGGTCTATTTTAGAAAAGTAACTGGCACCCTAAAGTTGGTCAAATAAGTCATCAATTCTGGGAAGAAGATACTTGTTCTTGACCGTGACTTTATTTAGTTGATGATAGTCAATACATATTCTGAGAGAACCGTCTTTCTTACACACAAATAAAACTGATACACCCCACAGGGACATACTGGGTCTGATAAATCCCTTATCTAGGAGATCCTTTAACTGTTCTTTTAATTCTTTGAGTTATGCTGAAGATATTTTATATGTCAGAATAGATATGGGCTGAGTATCTGGAAGAAGGTCTATTCCGAAGTCTATTTTCCTTTCGGGAGGAACTCCAGGAACATCTTCAAGAAACACATCTGGGAATTTATATGCTACTGACACTGATTCAAGAGTAGGGGTTTCTGAACTAGAGTACTGGACTCGAACAAGTTAGTAGACACATCCCTTAGATATCATTTTTCTTATCCGAAGGTAAGAAACAACATGACCCCTAAGTGCTAAAGTACTACCCCTCCATTCTAGGGTAGACCTATTTGGAAACTGAAACTGGATAATTCTATTTCTATAGTTGACTGAGGCATAGTAGGAATGAAGCCAATCCATGTCAAGAATGATATCAAAATCAGTTATCTGTAACTCAACGAAGTCTGCTGAAGTGACATTCTGAGATACCATAATTGGATAGTTCCTGTATACCTGTCGGGATATGATAGATTAACCCACTAGGGTAAAGACTGAGAAAGGCTCTGCTAGAATTTCAGGACTTACTCTGAAATCAATGGCTATAAATGGAGTAATAAAGGACGACAAAGCTCCTTGATATAAAAAAGCATAAATATGTAAATAGAAAACTTGTAACATGCCATTGACCACATTAGAAGAACTTCCATGATCCTGGTAGGACTGAAAAACATTGAGTTTGTTTGGGCGCTGCCCACTGGTGGCACTAGAAATGGAACTCTACTAATTTTGGCGATCGAACTAAGCTGGGGGATGGTTATACTGACCTTGAGAACTTGACAAGGGATAATCTCTAACTCTGTGTCCTAGCTTGCCATGCCCAAAACACACATCAGAGCCAGCTCTGTAGATACCCTGGTGGTTTCTGCCATATTTTTGACAAAATAGATTGGTTCGGGCACTGCTAACACTACCCTAGGTTTTAAGGCCTAGTGGCCTATCTCTATTATCATCTTTGTATTTCAAAACTGGAGCACTGGCAAAGGAAAAAATTGGAACTAAGGATTTTGAGCAAAATTGAGAACGATTCCTGCCCTATGACTTAGGCTTAGTAAAGTAGAAACTACCTATTCTCTCTCTCTTGTTCTCTTTTTTCTTCTCCCTATTCTTAGTCTCCTCTATCTTCTGAGCATGGACCATGAGCCTGGATATGTCTATCTCCTTAATCAGCATTACAGTCCTACACTCCTTGCCCATACTATTAGACACGCTAGACATATACTTACTCATCTTAGATCTGCTACCACATGAGGAGCGTATCTGATTAATTGAGTAAATATAAGAGAATACTCTTTCACTCTCATGTTGTGCTACTTCAGATTTATAAACTTCAAAAACTTTTCTTTCCTCAACTCTAATGGGAAGAACCTATAAAGAAAAATAGTGGAAAACTCCTCCCATCTATGGGTCCTGCATCTGTGGCTCTCTCTACTTTTCACTGTTTGAAATATAAGTGAGCCACATCCTGCAACTGATATGCATCCAACTCAATTCTCTCAATAGAGGTCACCCCATAGTATCTAAAACTCTCTACACCTAATCAAGAAATTCTTGAGGGTCCTCATTTGACTTAGACCTAGTAAAAGATAGAGGGTTTATTTGGGTGAAATCCCAAATCCTGGCAGTAATAATATTGGCCACTGGGTTGGCCAGAACAACAGTTGGACATCCATTCTGGGCTGCCACAAAATGAGCTAGGGTGGTGAAAGCTGCTCTGAATTCAACATGGGAGACGTGTTCATCCAGAGGATCTGGTTGGATGAGATGGGGTTCTGGATAGTCTACTATTCCACTTTTCTTAGTCCTCTTTGGATGTATATTCAATAAACAGAAGAGAAATTTTGATTAGATAAGGAGTTTAACTGGAGCTTATACTCACTCACATAATATGAATACTAAAAGAAGAGAAACTATTCCTAAAACACCTCGTAGCCTCTTGTCTATAAGTGTGGCGCACTACATACCCATGCATAAGATTCTACTAGATGTGGCTTTCAGATTTCTTAGGACTCTATTGAACCTTAGGTTCTAATACCTTGTTTGTAACGCCCCAAGTCTATACCTCGGATGCTACCCGGTGCTCATAATCCCAAAGGACCACAAGCTAACCCATGATTGGTACCTGCTACAATAACTGAATAATAGTACTGTGATATGTGGAAATTAGGTAGAAAAAATAGCATAAGGTTCAATACTATAACAAAACTGAATACGGTATAACATAACAAAAATTGAAACATCTGTCTGAAAATACTCTAGTCTGAAAAGCCTTTAAACTGTTTGAAATATGGAGTTGATGGGACAAGTTCCCAACTAACTCCGAACTACTAAATTAAATGTAATGTTAAAGTAATAATTATGTCCTCAAACTATAAAGACTCACCACTAACTCTGACTGCTGAATATCTGTAACTGCTAGGGATGATTGGGAGCTCGTGCATTTAAATCTATGATACAAGATATCATAGTGCAAAAGAAAGGTATGTGTCAGTAATTTGAATGTACTGGTATGCAAAGTGAGGTAGGCTGAAATCTATTGGGTTATATGCATGAAAAATACTGACTGAATAAAATGAATGTACCTGAATGAGAGCATGCATGAATACATAAACTGTAACTGAGATCGTGATAATACTAGATACTGAGTATGAATATTGATTAGCTAATATTTGAGTCTACTAATACTGAATTACTCATAACTGAGTAACTGTACCTGAGAATCCTAAATATGAAACTATGTTGAGTTCCGTACTGAGTTGAGTGATTGTGTCTGACAGTCCTAAATTTGTAGAACTGAACTGAGTTCTATATTGAGATTGGAACTAAAATTAAGATTATAGGAGGTAATCATCTAACCGATATGCCCCTCTCTAACTAATTGGGGTCTAACCTATAACCCCAGTTGGAAGTGTGTTAGTACCATGCCACGGGTAAAGATATGCTGTCACCCTTATCTGGAAGGTGATCTAAACGAGAACGGTGGTACCCTCAACTGGTAAGTTGATCACCTCATCAGCCCTCAATTGGCAGGTTGATGTCTTAACCTATGCTGGCTACGTAGTTCTGAAACACAAGGACTATTTCTAAGGATCACACCCTCTACTGGTAAGTGAGACCCCATCCTTGGGTTCACTCGGTGCAGAATCCTACTCCCAACTGAATAGACCCTGGACTGATTGTTAAACTGTTCTAAGATGGACTAAACTATTATTGATCGTACTATTTAACTAAACTAAACAGAGTTCACTAAGTTCCATGGACTGGCAAAATACTACTGAATTCTATTAACTGACTGAGTACTACTGAGTTTCCCTGAGTTCTATGATTGACTAAATTCTACTGATCATGACATGGATGAATACTATTCTGTAACTAACACTGGCTCTAGGCATACATCTAAATTGTCGAGTATTAAATAGTCCCAGGATTCAATAGCATAAAAAGCAAATCACTGTATGACTTTAGTAGCATAATGGTACTAACTTACTAAAAATACATTCACTTGGGCATTTCTGTCAAACACTTGATATACATTGGGCTTGTGCAAGATTAAATTTACATAATAGCATGCTATGCTTGGGCTAGTCAATGAACATAGGCATTTTAACAAACACTTGAGAAGCATGGGTATATCACATATCAATACACATGTAGTACTGTCATGAATTCTACATTCAATTTGCAACTCAAGAATTTAACATGAAGTTCACAAAGTTCAATATTGAACCCTTGGATGAACACTTCACGTACCTTAGTGCCTGAATTCTAAAAGATTGGTGGTGGGTTTTTGATTTCTTGATTTGAAATTAATCCCCCTAGGGTTTCTATTCTTGAGAAATTCGAGAATAATGAATGAATTTAGACTCTAAAGGGACTAAATCTCATGTTTTGGGGGCTGATAAATGTGGGAAAAAGACCCTATTACCCCTGAGGATACGACTTTTTAATGATTGAAAATTGGGACTATCGATATGCAAACTAATGCACCGCATCGAGTCTGCATCGTTTCACTATAAATTTCCACTAGAAGTCAAGGAAAATATTGATCTACACGATGGCTACCACATCGCACCGAGATCGCATTGATACATTGCTTTGGATTCCCAAACATGGGTCAAACGAGGTTCAAAAAATACAAAACTCATTCGGGAAAACCTACTGACATTCCTGGTTATGAACTAGCCTAAATATTGACATTTTTAGGTCATAGTGGTCGTGAAATAGATTTGCCAACTTACGAAGGCCAAAATGACACTAAGTTTACATACTTAGCTATTGACTTTGAATTTTTAGTTTGAGGGGATCTTGAGGGGTCTTAAATATTGACTTTGAATTTTTGGTTTGAGGGGATCTTAGAGTTGTAATCACAAATGAAACCTATAAGACCTCGCAAAACTCTCTCGTAGTCTGAGCCTTAGAGCGTATTCAATGAAGAATAAATCCAGCCCTAAAAAATTGAGAAGTGCCTTCCCAAGTGAGAAATATTTTAAACCGTGTAGGATTTCCCTAATATCAAATTTTTTTCATGTAGGGCAATGAATAAGATTTTCAGCGATACCAATTTCATAAAAATCTGGCATCGAACGAAGAAGTTACGGACGTTTTACTGAAACCAGTCGGAACCACCCAAGTGTGATAGCCGGGTTGACGGACCGTCGAGCTTGTGATGGACCGTCACCTAGCCAATCAAAACTAAGGTAGTGACTCCCTTTCCTGGCCCAACTGTGACACCCAAGATGATAGACCATGAAGGCTGCGACGGAACGTCACTAAGACCGTCACCGCTGAGGTAATGTGGCCTCATTCTAGCCAACGTGCGACGGATGATCCTACAGACCATCAAGTTTGCGATGGACCATCGATTTTGAGATGGACTATCATTGAGATCGTCACATTGAGGTAGTGTGTTCTTTTTCTAACCGATGTGCGATGGACGATCTGACAGATCGTCAAACTAAGCGATGGACCATCGCAGGCCCCGTTCAACATTTTTAACTCATTTTTAAAAGGGATTTTTGGATCTTTTCCCACTCTTTTCAGACCCTATTTATATCCGATCAAGGCTCACAACTATATTCTTCATCTTTAATATCAAAAGTTAGAGTTTCTGCAAAATCAAAACCTTCTTTCTTCTTTAAGAGAAATTAAGAAATCAAGAATCTCTCCAAGAGCCTTCAAGAAAGAGTTTCCTAAGGCATGCAGATGTTGATTCTTAGGTCCTTTTCATCCAAGAATCTCAAGAACCCTTTTATAAATTTCAAAGACCTTATGTTTATGATTTTTCACGATTCATGTGAGTTAAAATTGATTTTTATGCTATTATCGAGTTTTAATTCATGTTTTGTTTATAAGGTTTCAAGCTTTGACCCTAGTATGTGATATTCATGTGATGTTCATGATAAACCCTTTTCAAGTTGCTTGTTAAGTGATGTATTCACATTAATTAAGTGTAGAAATTTTTATATAAGCAAAGCATACTCCCCATATGTTTGATAAAATGCTTATGTCAAAGAATTAGAGCCATTATAACATGTTGACTAGAAATCCCCAATTGTGTACAAACCCATGCATGCCAAGTGTTTGTTGAAAAGCCTTAGTGAATGAATTGTGATATGATAGCAGAAAATTCCCTAATTATGTGCTCTTCTATACATGCTAAGACTTTGATAGATGCTGAGCGTCTGATGTAAGACCTTATTGAATGGAGTATGAGCCAATAGCATGTCTCCCTATACTATCACATGTTTATGATTTCTAAATACTTGAAGAGATGCTTTAGTGATTGTGATGGTGAATGAATGTCCATGATCTTGATTATTCAAAAATAGTTATGTTTTACTTTTATATTATCGATTCCTGGGGGTATCGTACTTGACAAATTAGTTGCAGTCCAGAGCTTGTGTTAGCTTCCTCGATAATTTTAGTTAAGCCACAGTTCGCAGAACGCAGTGATTTATAGGTCTTTGTACTCTAAAACAGATACAGAACTTAAGAAATTTCAAAAATTTCAGTAATCTCTGTATCGCTAGTATTCTAGCCTTAGTTTAGTACTCAACTCAGATCTAGTAGTATTCAAGTGTTTAGTTTGAAACTCAAGATCAGCGTAACTCAGTCAAGTCATTTGAAAAATATGATCAGTAATAGATTTAGCTCAGTTTAAGTTTAGTTAAGAATTGGTTCTGAGTCTTTCAGTTGGGAGTAGGATCTAGTACCGAGCGAGTGCAGGAATGGCAGCTCCCCATTAGAGAGAGAGAGTCATTATGAGCAATTCATTAACTCTAGAACTGTGTAGCTAGCGCAGGAGCAAGAGTCACCCGATAGAATAAGGCTTGACTATTATACAGCCTTAGGCTTGACTTCCTGTGAGGGTCACCCATTAGAGAGGCTTGACCAGAGTAGAGGTTTTTACCCGTGGCACTGTATTAATACTCTTCCAGCTGGGGTTATAGGTTGGAACCCGCTAGTCTAGATTTGGGGCATGTCAGTTAAGTGAGCACTCCTACAATTGCAGATTCAGTATCAATCTTTAGAATAAAACTCAGAAATCAAGACTGTCAGATACAATCACCTATATCTGTAAAGAACTTAGATAATTTCATTGATTTATGGACCCCCCGATAAATAGGCATGGTCTCACTTAAAGTTATTCAGTATTAGTATTATCAGATCCAGAGATCTCCTATTAGGTAGGATTGATCTCAGTCTCAGATTCTGTTAAGTAATATCATCATCACATCTAGAGATCACCCGTTAGTTAGGCTTGATCTCAGTCTCAGATTCAGTTAAGTAATCTCATTATTAGATCCAGAGATCACCCATTAGGTAGTCTTGATCTCAGTCTCAGATTTAGTTGAGTAATTTCATTATCAGATCCAGAGATCACCCGTTAGATAGGCCTGATCTCGTTCTTAGACTCAGTTGAGTATTATCATTATCAAATTTAGATATCTTCCGCTAGATAGGTTGGATTTCAGACATAATTATTTCTTATCATTGATAGCAGAGTTTAGTCACTGATCTGAGTAGATTCGGTTAATCAACATCAATACTCAATTTTCTAGATTACGAGATTTAGTTATTCAGTATCTCAGTATTAGTAGTGAGTTTGGATGTTAGTAAAGCAGTATCCGAGTTTTAGTATTTTGAGTTGCGATGTTTTTAGTTATGGGTTATGCATTCATGCATATGTCCTCATTTCGTACTCTCATGATTATTTAGTAAAGTAATTGTTCATGCATAAGACCTTGCATTTCGCCTTACATCATCTTTATACTCAGTACATTCTAGTACTGACATATTTGTGCTATAGTGTTTTATTTTACACCATAGGTTCAGAGGAACGATATCTAGAATACCCCTAGCAACTCAGTCCCAATTAGCAGTAGTAGACGTAGTCATGAGTCCTCTTCATTCGAGGATGATCCTTATTTTATTATTGTATCATATTTAGTTTATTTTTAATAGATGGAGTTAATTAGGGACATGTCCTATCAACTCCACATTTATGACAATTTAGAGGCTTTTCGAATAGATGTATCGATATTCAGTTTTCAGTTTTGAGTATTCTAGATGTTTTGAACCTTATGGCCAATTTTTGCCAGTCTTCCGCATTTATTATAGATATTATGCAGTGCTCAGGTATATATATCAGTAGAGGGTTAGCCTATGGTCCTTCGGGATCATGAGCACCGTGTAATGTTTTGATTCTAGAAAATTGGGTTGTTACAAAACCTTCATGGAAATTTTGAGGTCCTTCTCCAAATTGCTGGCCCAGTTAGATACTCTTTGAAACAATTCTTGAGTTGTTGAATCTATGGGGATCTTCAGATTCAATCTAAAGATCTCAATGATTGCATTCTTTAAATAGTCTCTAGTTTTCTTTGTCAGGGGAGGATGATCTTATTTCGTTGTAATTTTTTAGATTCCTTCTAGGGTGCCTACATATCCCGTCGATCCAAGAATCATGTCATCACATAGTTCAGGACTACGAAAGGGAAACATACAAAATTCTAAAGGGTTGGCCAAAGATGACATTGACTGCTTATATATTCCCTTCTTGGAATTTAGGTCATGACATAGTTGATACGTAAAAAAGATAAAAGAGATTTTCCTAAGGGGTTCAATGAAGCCAATATTGGATACCTATGTATCCTATTCTTAAAAATTCAGGTCAAATATAGTTCGTACATAAAAGAGAAAGGGAATTTTTTTGAAGGGTTAACCAAAGACAACATAGGCAGCCTATGTATTCCATTCTTGGGAATTCAGGTAAAATATAGTTTGTACAAAAGAGGGAAAGGGAATTTTCCAATGGGGTCAACCAAAGCTGAAATAGGCTGCCTACATGTCCCATTTATGGGAATTTAAGTCAAACGTAGTTCATACATAAGATGGGAAATATTTTAAGCTATTACAAAGCATCAAAGTAGTTATATTCAAAAAAGTGTGATTACAAGGAAAGGAAATATAAAGAAAATACTATCTTTAGATGTAGTATCTCTTAACTTTATTGGAGTTGATCAACTTGTGTCACTCCTTATCGTCTACCTCAGATAGGGTCAAAGATCCTAAAGATAATACATTGAAAACCACATATAGTACTTGGAAATTTATAGCAAACTTGCCTTTGTATTTCTCTTGATGAGGAAAGATATACTTGAGAATCAATTGTCCAGTCTCAAAATACGAGTTCATACACTTTTGTTAGAAGCATGAATCATCAATTGCTGATATAAATAGTTGTGACATATAATAATTATTCATTTTTTTTATCAATCAACATAAGTTGATTAAAATGAGTATGACCAATTCCTCGTTTTTTAGTCTGGTTTCTTGATTGATTCGTAAATAATGTATTTTGACCTCAATGGGTATTATTGCATCAACTCTATAAAACCAATAGATAAGGAGTTTCCACAGATAAGACTCTGACAGTCATATGTACCCTAATAGAGTATAATGCAACATGTAATAAAATAACCTATTATTATCGAACATTTTTCTAAAGATATTTTTTAGGTTCATATTGACGACTTCTGAAACTCCATTCATCTGTAGGCGATATATGATTGAATTTCTATGAGTAATCTTGAACTGTTTGCAAATTTCATACATCAAGTTTTAATTCAATTTTCCCTATTATGTATGGTGATCGATTCTGGTATCCTAAATTGGCAAATTAGATTATTCTTGACAAAATCTGTGACTACTTTCGGGATCACAAACTTGTATAAAGTGGATTCCACCTACTTAGTGAAGTAATCAATGGAAACTAAGATAAATCTATTCCTATTTGACATTGTCCATTCTATTGGACCGAGGACATCCTTTCCCCAAAATATGAATGACCACGGTGAGATCATCGCATAAAGCTTGTGTGGAGGCATTTAGATCAAATTTTCTTTCAATTAGAATTTATGGCATTTTTGTACGCACTTATTGTAATCACTTTCCATAGTCATCCAAAAGCATGCTATTCTAAAAAATCATCCTAGAAAGAGTGAACCCATTCTTGTATGGTCCTCAAACTCCAATATGCACTCTTTTTAACAATTTCATGGCTTCAATATAATCTACGCACCTAAAAAATCCTAAGTTTACGATCCTTCTTTAAATAATTTTCCTATTTGGGAAATAGTTCTTTTCCAAACATTGAATTATGTTTCTCTGGATGTTATTGACATCCTCAAGATATATCCCAAATTCTATATACTTTTTTCTTCTAAAATACCATGGATTCCCATAAACTTCTACTTCAATAAATGCACAATACATCGGCTTCACTTTCAATTTTATGTCCAATAGGTTAATATAACTTCAATCATGATGTTGAATCATGGTGGATATGGTAGCCAAAGCACCAACAAACTCATTCTATATGCTTAGATTTAATTTCTTTAAATTTTCTACATAAATCCTACATAACTTCACATACAGAGATATCTTGGAATTCTTCAAGACCTATTTTCCTCAGACTTGGCGAACTAGTAGATCTGAGTTTCTAAGGAATAATAGTTCCCTGACATTAATATCAAGAGCTAATTTGAGATTGAGACTCAAATATTTATATTCAACCATGTTTTTGGTGCATGGTAAATATAATTTGACTCTTATTAGGTAATGATGACCTTTCTCTAACACTAGAACAACTATAATTCCTGAACCTTCAAAATTGATTACCCCCTCAAAGAACATTCTCCAACCAGATATGCTTCATTGATGTCTTCACCTGTGAAAAAACCACTTCTTCTAGGAAATATATCTAGGGTGGTTCATAATTATCATTTATCAAATTTTATGCCAACTGATCTGCTAGGTCCTGCCCTTTAAGTTTTTTTTTTATGTCATATACACAATGTTACTCACTTAGCAACGTTTGTTACTTGGATAAATTTCCTATAGGTATGGATTTTTTGAAAACGTACTTCAAGGGATCCGTCCTAGAAAGGTGGTATGTCATATATTAGGATAGGTAATGTCTTAAATTCTTGTCAATCCAAGTTAAAGCACAACACGTCCTTTCTACCAGAGTGTATTAGGCCTAGTATGGAGTGAACTTCTTTCTTAAGTAATAAATTACTTTTTCCTTATTAAAGCTTTTATCATGATGCCTAAGGACAAAAATAGGCGGAGTGGTTAGGTAGCTTTTGATTTTGTCTAAAGCTCCCTGGAATTCTTCTCTCCATTCGCTCAGTGAATCCTTCTTCAAAAACCTGAGGATTAGTTCACATGTAACTATTGAGTGGTCTATGAACAAGATAATATAATTCAAATGCCCTAGGAAACTCATGACTTCTTTCTTGGTCCTCGACAGAGGCAGTTCCTGGATTACCTTAAACTAAGAAGGGATAAGCTCGACCCCTATCCTTTTAACTATAAATCCCATTAATTCTCCATCTAGCACTCTAAAGGCACATTTGGTGGGGATTAAATTTAGATTGCATCCTCTCAATCGATCAAAGAACTTCCTCAAGTGCATTAAATGATCTAAACTCTTGTGGGACTTGATGATTACATCATTCATGTATACCTCAATTTTTGTATGAATTATATCATAAACGATTATTTTCATAACCCTCATGCATATTTCACCAACATTATTGAGACCAAAAACCATTACCATATAGTGATAAACATCCCAAGGCATAATAAAGGCCATTTTCTCTACATCTTCATTAGTCAAGTTTTTGTGATACCCACCAAAACAATCCAAGAATGACTGGATTTCATGTTTCATATTTTCGTAAATAAGGTTAGAGATATTGGATAGTAGGAAGTTTTGCTTAGGACTGGCATTGTTCATATCCTTAGTCGACATAAATTCTAATCTTGCCATCTTTCTTAGGCGCTGGAACAGTGTTTACTAGTCATATTAGATACTTTGTGACTGTCACGACCTTGGCTTGAATCTAATTTGTTACTTTTTATTTGATCCTTAAACTTAGGTTCATCTTGAAATTTTACATATTTTGCTTCGCTGGATCAAACTCTGGGTTGATCGGTAGCCAGTATGATATAATGTTGATGCTTAATCTTAGCATGTCATAATAGGATCAAGAAAATATATTGCCACAACCCAATTTCTTTGGTCATGATGGCACCTACTATAACCCACTAGTAGGTAAGCCAACCTATAGTTCAGAACTACAAGTAATAGACTACCAAGAGAAATGAAGGAAGAATGAAAAATCAATATAGTAAAAAGGCTAAATACACAAGATAGTACCAAAACCCTGCGGAATTAGTACAAGAGCTTCTAATATAATAAGACTATGACATGAAGTAACAAATGAATATACTGATACAATGTATCTCTGAATACAACATATAGATTTGTCTAGTACATAATAGGGAGATAGTAATACTCCAAATGCCATGAGCTAACGCTATGTCTCCAAGCAATAGTTTCTCCACATGACACACACAATAATGGTTAGAACCTGTACTATGATCTACATGCTACAAAAGTGTAGTATGAGTACTAAGCATGTGGTACGCAGTAGGTAACTATCAACTAAGCTCTAAAGACAATGCAAATATAAATAAAATGCAAGAAGGAATGTAAACTACAACTAAATATCTAGGAACTAACATAGTAAAGCCAAAGAGACCATAATGATAATCGATTCTATTCTAGCCATACTCTAAGACCTAAGTACTATTACATATATTGCTGGCCATTATAGAAATAAAAAGTAGAAGAAGAATATATATAGTAGCATACAAGGACAAGGAACAAATATACAATCATGAATAAATAAATAGAAGGATATACAATCATGAATGAAGGAGGAGTTTTCTTTTTGTAATGCCCCGAGTCTGTACCCGGGATGCTACATGGTGCTTACGAACCTGAAGAACCATAAGCTAACCCATGACTGATATCTGGTTTGAGCACTAAATAATAATACTAAAAATATTATAAAGAATAGACTAAATTGTCGTAAGGTTCAAAATCTGAATACTAATAAAGAATATCAAATGTAATAATAATCTGCAAAACTAAATACTGTCTGATAGTCTAGTCTGAAAAGCCTCTAACTGAACTGTCTGAAATTAAATTTGATAGGAGAAGTCCCCAACTAACTCCGACTACTGAAAATACTGATTTACTGTAAAACTAAAATAAAAGCATATCTTCGATAGATGAGGACTCACTATTGTAATCTAATACTGTTGACTGAATTTGGATAAGCGGGTTAGGAACCTGAGTGTCCGAACCTATAATGTAATACAGCATAGAGCAAAGAAAGAGTATGCATCAGCACGTGGAATGTACTGGTATGCTAAATGAGGTAATTCTTAATGCAGAGGTTTATATGTATGAACAATAACTAACTAAATGATATAGAGTAACTGAATATGAGAGTACATGGATAACTAAACTGCTATAAATATTGAGTATCCAATACGGTGCATATTGATAACGCTCAATCTACAGCTCTCGTAGGAGTGTAAAGCGGTCGTTAGCAAATATAGAACCCAACCTGGGTTGGGTGTCGATCCCACAGGGAATAGCTTGGTCAACAAGTAAGCAAAATTAATAGACTTTTGGTGCAAGTCTCGTAAGAAGGGGGGATTGTAATAAGTAACCAAAGTAATGAAATAAAAGCTGAAAATAGCAAAGTAAAAAGAGAGTATTTCGTAGGTTGTGAAACAATGAGAATTGAAGCGTTGGGGTTATGTCCACCTTCTGAGGTATACATCTCTATTGGCTATGAGTGTGTAGAGTCTTGACATGCAATTGCTTATAGAGAATTGTAGTCGATGGTAAATCCAAGCGTCTCGCGACCTAAACAAGGACTATTTCACTTTAACTCTCGCGAGCTTAAAGCGTGTCTAACGGTACGAATTCTCCAAGAGGTTAGTCCAGTTACGGCACTAGCTTTTTAATAGGAAAGGGTGTCCTACTACCTTGACATTATCTCTTTTCCAGACAAATAACCTTTCTCTCGAACAAGTTAAATGTTAGACTGGCGTTATTCTATGCGTCTGCAGCCACAAGAATTTGCATTAAGATGAAGAGAATAATGATATAAGCAGCATACGTGTCACGAACTCACAAACTCACAGCAATAGATAGTATCTCATTCGGCTTCCATAACCCCAACAGAGAGGTTTAGTTACCCATGAATGCGAAGGAGATCACGATTTGCATTGTTATTGTTGAGTAATGGCGTGTGGATTAGGCGATAGGCGTGTGGCGTGATTCCTTAGCAAGTAACGATTCTCTTGTTATGGAATTTAAGAATAGAATTAATGGAAAGATTAGAAGAGTTGTAATTGAGAAGTAGAATGTGTCTCTCCACTAAGGGAGGACTTGCCTCTCCACTAAGGGAGGACTTGATTAAAAATCTCTAGCATGATAGGGTATTTATAATACTCCTATCCTACTCCTACTATGCTAATGAAATAAATAACCAAATCCTAGTAAACTAAGGAAATACTTAACCCATTTGTACTAGGTTAATATAACATTCTCCTAATCCAAATAAACTAATGAAATACATAACCTAATTGTACTAGGTTAATGTATCATTGTCAAAATCCAGATTTGTGTCTGTAAGTCCCCAAAGTCTTCAGAAATGCTGTTTTAGCCCGGGACAGATTTTTCATGCAGCAGTTTTGGTCCAGGTCCCCAGAGTCTTCGGAAATGCTGTTTTAGCCCGGGACAGATTTTCCATGCAGCAGTTTTGGTCCTTAGGCGTGTAAACTCCCTTTCCTTCCTTCGTGAGCTTTCTTTTGCATCAAGTAAGCCATAAAATGCTGAATTTTGCATCATTTATACCTGAAACTTTACTAATCATGTTCGTTAGCTCATTTATAGGAAAAAGGACTAAAAGTGCATGAAATATATAGTTTGTTCTCAAAACTAGGCTAAAATATGGGCAAAATATATTGATATAGGCGCGTAAATTCGCCTATCATCAACACCCCACACTTAGAGCTTTGTTCGTCCTCGAACAACATATCATGTCCTTCTAAACATCAACTTAGGGTTTTTACAACAACAACACAAAACATTTATCAAGACAAGCACAACAATTATCAACAAAGAGTAGCTTTCCGATTGTTAGTAGAAACATTTTAACCTCTAGCATAGACTCGTGATGGTGATCAACTCGCATGCAAACGTTAAGGTACATAGAATCATATACAACTATCCAAAACTCATCAACCATGTGTGTCTCACCATATAGTACCCATAATCACTCACAAATATAGCATATTTTTCAAACATGGGTATCAACAATATCCTTGCTCTCGCTCTCACAAAGAATTCATATGTAGCAACTGATAACCATAGGCTTGCCCTTAATGTAGTACTCCACTAAATGTCGGAATGTTAAGATTAGGAACAAGTAGGTCTTTTGATGGTTGTAATGTAGGCTAAGGGACGGGTAGGACTATTTTGGCCAGGAATAGTGACTAGGTTCCTAAGCGCTTTAATACATCACTTTGTATCATTGACACTTTTTTCTTTCAACCTTTCTTCTTTCTTTTGTTCTACCACCCTTGTTCCCCTCTTTTGTTTTTTTCAATTTTAAGCACAACTCACTTTTCAGCTTTCTTTTCCTTTTTCTTTTCACAACATCCCTCTTATGATAGCACTTTTTTTTTCTTTTTCATAACACATTCAAGAACCATTCCAATTTATAGCATTATACTCACCGAATTTCCTCTTATGTTGTCACATGACTTTTTCACTTTAAAGCACTTAGGAATTTGGATCAAATTATGGTCTTGAAAGAAAATGGATTAGGCTTACATACAAGGTTGTCAAAGAAATAGGCTAAAGGCTCAAAAGGGTTTAACTAGGATGATTTACATGGGTAGGTAAAATTGAAGGTAAACATGTATAGGTTGCCAAAGAAATGCCTAAATCATCTCCTAAACTTACACTCCTTATTTTCGCTTTGCATACATACCAGGCAAGTTCTAGCATCAGCCACATACATAGAAGATACTATTAATCTCACACACACAAGGCACATGGTCGACTTGATTGGAAGTAATATAGACTCTCGACCCAACAAGTGAAGGAATTGAATCACACAATATCACATAATGAGTCACAACTAGGGCCTAAACGTCTCAATAGTCACAATTGTAGCACATACTCTTGTTATAATCTCATGATGCCTATCAAAATAATTTCATGCGAAGCTAGAAAGATTTTACTCCTAAAAAAACTTAAAAAAACGTCAAACGAAACAAACAAAAAAAAACGAACTCAAATAAACAAAGTAAACAAACAAACATAGGTGCAAACAGAGAAGTATAGCATGCGATACCACCACCCCACACTTAAACGGAACACTGTCCTCAGTGGAAAATAAATACGAGGAACCTGGTTGGTCGGACTTATCCTCTATGTCTGGGGTCATACCCCTTGCGTTGGGATCATCATAAGAGTCATCATCCTCATAAGTTCCGCATAAGTATCCCACTTAATTCCAAGCGTGAGTCGAGGTGTTTGCAGCGGAGAGGGTTCTCCTTGCTCCTTGCGGCCTCTTTTCTTGCCCTTTTGGGAAGTGGTAGCCTTCTCCTTGCCTTGTCTCTCTTTATGTGCCATTGTACCTGAGACTTGAAATAGTATTAATGGTAGCACAATCTCAATGGTTACAATCTATACACAAGCAGTAGGGGTACCACTCCACACTTAGTTTCGTTGACACAAATCAGTGAAGTGAAAGTGGTCGATTACTCAGATTTCGTCGACATACATTTTAGGAGTTGTATTACGGCAAGAAGATCAGCATTGCATCACTTATTTGCAGCCATTGGACTACTTTCATGGTGGATATAGCAACACTATGACATAGGGGTTACCATATGGAAACGTTATTCGTACAACAAGCACAACCTCCTAAGTCGATAGGCACTATAATCGTATCCCGATGGCCGGGATAGTCTATTATGTAAGCATCCAAACAACACTCTTAAGCAATATTCATAGCCATATATATTCAGAAAATATCATAACAATGCTTTTGAAACAAAATTCAAGTCGTAAACAAGTCAAGAATTCCCTACGTATATATTCACTCACATGATTTTGCAACAATAATCCAAACACATGAACATCACCTACCAATCTCACATGATTTAGCAATTTATAATAAGCATTGCAACATAGTACTTACGATAATTAGATGAAGAATAAGAGAGTACTTACTTGCTTGAAGCTTGTGGAGAAGTTGTTGTGAATTGGAAGAGCAAAAGAAGAAAATTTTGAGAAGATTTGGAGGGTTATGCGGCGCCTTTAGGGTTGTTTCTAATGTGGTTGTGTTATAAAACTAAGTACCCTTTATATATGAAGAGTATGGGTCGGGTTATGACCCATTTACAATCGGATTTGGGGACAAGAACACCACATGTGCGGCGCATATCACTCGGCATATCAATGACATATGCGGCGCATTGTTTATGGCATAATGGGACATATGCGCCGCATAGTCTATGGCATTTGTAGACATATGTGCCGCATAGTCTATGACACATGAGATACTGAGACCAAATGCCATAGCATAGGCGGCGCATAGTCAAAAGCATACCTAGGAATAGGCGGCGCATAGTGTATAGCACACTAGATTCCGAGTCCTTAGGCTATAGAATAGGTTTTGCATTGTTCGTGGCCTAGTTTTACCTAGGCCTAGCCTTCCTCGATGCCTTTTTAAGCATGAGTAATGCTCAATCCATACCCTTATGCATCCTTATACCTAACTTACCACCTTTACCATACAATGCGTCCAAATCGTCAATTGAAATCAATCTCCTCGTTGAATACCTCTTGCACCTATTTTTGCTCAAAACCAAATGAAAACGATTAGTACAATGGGTTGCCTCCCACCAAGAGCCTTAGTTTTGGTTGTGGCACGACTCTTATTTTTGGATTTTCATTTATCAAGAACAAAACAAGTACTAGAACGAAAGAAAAAAAATGATAAAACGATAAAACGATAAAACAATGGGTTGCCTCCCATCTAGCGCCTTATTTATTGTCGTGGCTCGACGTAGTTACCTCGATTACTCAGACTTCGTTGAGGTAAGTGATGGATCGTTTTCTGAATGGATTTAGACGACAATGAGGCTTACCTGTGGTCATGCGATCTTTTTTGAGCTGGCTCATACGTTTCTCCGGAGAGTCACCAATTATATCATCAATAGTCCAACCCATAGCTCTCTTGTACCTCATCGGAGCAGAGATGAGAGCCTCCACGTACTGTTCACTTAAATCATCCGCCACACTTATCGGAAGTATACTTCCACTTTCCAAGAATACGGACCTTAGATAATCGGGGAGCTCTTGCGATTCTAGCATTGGTGGCTCGTCAATGTGAGTCTTCGCTGTTGGTTGATTCTTGAGATCACAATCCGGTTTCTTAGGAGTATAAGACTCTATTTCTGTTAGAGCACTCATAAGTTCTTCATAACCTTCATTATCTTCATGATCAACTTTCAGTGGCACAGCAGACAATGGCTCAACAGTAGGTTGTTTCTCTATAGATAATGCTTTCGTATCCTTATAATGAACATCAGCTACAGATGACTCATTCATATCGCTGGGCTGCTTCATTATTCTGCATATATCAAACTGTACCACTTTGTCAACCACTTGCTTGCCTTTTGCTGAAGTTTCCAGCACCTTACCACTTCTGGTAGTGATGGCCATGCATGACCCATCATTCTTTGGGTTTTGCACAGTATCGCTTGGTAAGGTGCCAGCCTTTCTTTGATTAAATGCTGCTGAAAGTTGGCTCAATTGCTGCTCTATTTGCTTGATAGAAGTGGAATGAGAATCAACTAGTTTCTTCATGGAGGACAAATCATCAATCACCTCCTTAACTCCCGCGCTCGTTGCTTCCACTCCTTTCAATAACTTAGCCATCATGTCTTTCATACTCCCAGAATTAGATGTGGTGGTATCACGTCTACCAGGAGGAACGTACAAACCACTCTTTTCATTATTTTTCTTCCAACTACCTTGGTCTTTGCTTCCAGATTTATCATAATAGTTCCGACCTTGGTTTCCTTGGGCATTCCCACGAAAACCCCCTGATTGTTCAAGTAGTTGGCCTCCTCTTCAGAATCAGATTTGTCTCTTCCTTTTAGCGCTACAGCTTTCACTTTTTCGGTCTTCCCTGATAATAAGTGCTTTGTCAGAAGATCCAATTGTGTTTTCATGTGCGCCATGTCTTGCTCACGTTCTTCTTCTCTTCTTCTTTGGTCTGCAGACATGCCAATAGATAAAGTGGGGCTTGCTACCTCAGAATCCCTGGTATGCCAAGCTCTACTTTGCATTGTCATGCGATCTAGCATATTGCTTGCTTGACCAAAGGTAAGGTCCATAAAAGAACCTCCAGCTGCGTTGTCCACCACTGGTTTAGTTACTGAATTCAAGGCTCTATACAAGATCTCCATGAGGTGAACATTAGTCATGTGATGGTTTGGGCATCTCGCTAGCTTTGTCTTGAACCTCTCCCATGTTTCGTGAAGAGCTTCAGAGGGGAGCTGACGAAAGTTGCTGATTTCATCTCTCAATTGAGCCCTTTTGGATGGCGGAAAGAATCTTTCTAGGAAAGCGTCTCTCAATTGCCTCCAATTTGTAATTGAATCAGGAGTCAGCCCATTCAACCATAGTGTTGCCTCCCCAGATAGAGACAATGGAAATAGACGTAATCGAATAGCATTCTGACCAACACCAGGATTGTTAAAAGACTTGCATGTAGAAATAAAGTTGATGAGATGCATATTCGGATCATCGCCTGCTAGTCCACCAAATAACCCCTTGAGTTGCAATAACTGAATCATGGTGCTAGTGATGTTGAATTTGGCTCCGGGCGCTAATGGTGGTGGAATTATAGCTTCAGTGGCTCCGGCACCATCAAGATCATCATCATCATCGTTGAAAGCTGGTTGCAAAGGTTGGCGATCATACCTATACCGAGCTTGTCGACCTCTTCGATTGGCAGGTGTTATAATTTCAGCATCACGCCTAGGGTTTAGTAACTCGTCATCACCTAAATCTTCATCGTCAGGATTTGTTGCTCGCCCAGGATTATCAATGTTTTGTTGTTGGACTTGAGCAACGGCAAGAGCAGCTAATCTTGCTTGCTCGTGTTGAGCAACCATCCTGTCGATTTCAGCTTGTGCTTCAATTCTTCTAATTCGTTGTGGTTCCGGATTGATTGGTAATAACGGTTGACCAGAACTTCTAGTATGGGGCATGCACTAAAAGAAAAATCTGCAGTAAACAAAAACAAATACTAAACGTAAAAGTACGAGAATCTTTGACCAAAGGGTCTAGTAATTATCACGAACTTGATTGACACTCGTATTCCCTGGCAACGGCGCCAATTTTTGATAACGCTCAATCTACAGCTCTCGTAGGAGTGTAAAGCGGTCGTTAGCAAATATAGAACCCAACCTGGGTTGGGTGTCGACCCCACAGGGAATAGCTTGGTCAACAAGTAAGCAAAATTAATAGACTTTTGGTGCAAGTCTCGTAAGAAGGGGGGATTGTAATAAGTAACCAAAGTAATGAAATCAAAGCTGAAAATAGCAAAGTAAAAAGAGAGTATTTCGTAGGTTGTGAAACAATGAGAATTGAAGCGTTGGGGTTATGTCCACCTTCTGAGGTATACGTCTCTATTGGCTATGAGTGTGTAGAGTCTTGACATGCAATTGCTTATAGAGAATTGTAGTCGATGGTAAATCCAAGCGTCTCGCGACCTAAACAAGGACTATTTCACTTTAACTCTCGCGAGCTTAAAGCGTGTCTAACGGTACTAATTCTCCAAGAGGTTAGTCCAGTTACGGCACTAGCTTTTTAATAGGAAAGGGTGTCCTACTACCTTGACATTATCTCTTTTCTAGACAAATAACCTTTCTCTCGAACAAGTTAAATGTTAGACTGGCGTTATTCTATGCGTCTGCAGCCACAAGAATTTGCATTAAGATGAAGAGAATAATGATATAAGCAGCATACGTGTCACGAACTCACAAACTCACAGCAATAGATAGTATCTCATTCGGCTTCCATAACCCCAACAGAGAGGTTTAGTTACCCATGAATGCGAAGGAGATCACGATTTGCATTGTTATTGTTGAGTAATGGCGTGTGGATTAGGTGATAGGCGTGTGGCGTGATTCCTTAGCAAGTAACGATTCTCTTGTTGAGGAATTTAAGAATAGAATTAATGGAAAGATTAGAAGAGTTGTAATTGAGAAGTAGAATGTGTTTCTCCACTAAGGGAGGACTTGCCTCTCCACTAAGGGAGGACTTGATTAAAAATCTCTAGCATGATAGGGTATTTATAATACTCCTATCCTACTCCTACTATGCTAATGAAATAAATAACCAAATCCTACTAAACTAAGGAAATACTTAACCCATTTGTACTAGGTTAATATAACATTCTCCTAATCCAAATAAACTAATGAAATACATAACCTAATTGTACTAGGTTAATGTATCATTGTCAAAATCCAGCTTTGTGTCTGTAAGTCCCCAAAGTCTTCAGAAATGCTGTTTTAGCCCGGGACAGATTTTCCATGCAGCAGTTTTGGTCCAGGTCCCCAGAGTCTTCGGAAATGCTGTTTTATCCCGGGACAGATTTTCCATGCAGCAGTTTTGGTCCTTAGGCGTGTAAACTCCCTTTCCTTCCTTCGTGAGCTTTCTTTTGCGTCAAGTAAGCCATAAAATGCTGAATTTTGCATCATTTATACCTGAAACTTTACTAATCATGTTCGTTAGCTCATTTATAGGAAAAAGGACTAAAAGTGCATGAAATATATAGTTTGTTCTCAAAACTAGGCTAAAATATGGGCAAAATATATTGATATAGGCGCGTAAATTCGCCTATCATCACATATACGTATAAACTGTATTTGAGCTTTTACTGGAGCTGAGTACTAATTTTTGATACTGAGTAATTGATATCTAAGATTTTGATAATTGAATTACTGATAACTGGGTGACTGTTTCTGATAGTCTTGACTGTAGAACTAAACTGAGTTCTATATTGAGTTTAAAACTGAAATTGTGAGAGGTAATCATCTAACCGACATGCCCCTTTTCTAAATACATTTAGGGTCCAACCTATAACCACAACTGGAAGGGTGTCAGTACCATGCCATGGGTAAAGACAAGTAGACGATTTACCCTTATCTGGTAGGTACTTTAATAAGAATGGTGGAACCCTTAACTGCCAGGTTGATACACCTCATCAACCCTCAATAGCAGGTTGATGTCTCAACCTACGCTGGATACATAGTTCAGGAATGAAAGGACTACTTCTAAGGATCACACCCTCTACTGGCAAGTGAGCCCCCATCCTTGGGTTCACTCGGTCCTGAATCCTACTCCTAACTAAATAGACCATAGACTGATTACTAGGCTATACTAGATTTTACTGAACTATTATTGAGCTTGTTGACTGACTAAACTGGACTAAGTTTACTGAGTTCAATAAATGACTGATAGTGCTATTAATCGTGACACTACTGAGACTATTTTGTAACTACTATAGCTCTAAGTAAACATCTATGTTTTTGGGTTTTTGATACCTCCAAGACTCGATAGCACGAAGAGTAAAGCATAGAGAAATGTTGAAAAACATAACAATGTCCTGTTGTTCATAATTCATTCATAGAGACATTTTATCAAACACTTGTAGGGCATAATCTTGTACATGATTGGGACCACATAATGACATGTCATGATTCCACTATTTACTTCAGATAGACATTTTAGCAAACACTTGGGGAGCATAACTTAATGTGTATATTCATGGACAACATGTAATTATTGTAACTACAACATCCAAACCTACTAATTCAAGGATTTTAACATGGGAATTAAAAAATTCAATATACATGCTATTTCACTTCCATGGAATCTACAATTAATCAAGGATTGAAAATTAATTAAAGTCATGAACATGAATACCATCCAATTTAAATCATGTAAATCAAGAATCAATAATCTTGTAGTTTTTTTAAAAATGGATTATTTGACTCTATGGGTAAAAGGAAATCATAGATAAACACCTAACATACCTTGGAATGTTAATTCTTGAAGGTTCTTGGGGAAATTCTTAAGTTTGATCTTGATTTCTTGAAGCTAGGGTTTTTCCCTTTGAGAGAGAAAGCTTTTAATTTGGGGAACAATGAGTGAATAATGATGCAACTAGGTTAATTAGGGGTAAATTTTGTGTTAAAGGTTGATTTGGGTCATGGGAAAATACCCAATTACCCCTAGAAAAGATTTAAAAATCATCATTGAAAACTCCCAATTTGGGCCCTTAGCGCGACGCAGCGTTATCGCGTCGTGTCACTGGAAATTGATAATTGCTAACTGGGTCATCAATGCAATGCGGTGGAATTTTGGTACCCCTTTGTATGTGAATTTCATCCTTGGCATGGTGCGCCATGATCGCAGAGTCATACTGGAAAGTGATAATTGGGAAATTGGCTGGTGGCGTGATGCGGTGGTATCGCGGAACTTCATTGGAAATTTTCAACTGCCATTTGGCTTCACCCAGGTATCGGATTTGGGTGAATTTTATATCTTTGGAAAGCTGACTGAATTTCGTACACAATGGTAAGATCCAAAATGAAAAATACTGAGTATTTTTCAAAAAAATTATATATGAATACCATGTACTGAGAGTTACATAAAGCTAGGGAAATACGGGGTATTACAATTTTCAAGATTTTAATGGGGACGTTGTAATTTTTCTAGTTGACTATGGCAGTACTTGATGATAATTCTGAGGTGCCAAGACATTAGGTTGGTGATTTAGAACAACGCTATTGGTATTATCTAATTAATGGATATCCATATTCTCTAAATATTTCCATGCTATAAAATTCATAATCTAAATATTAATATGGGTAAAATAAGACCCATACCACAATATAAAACTCCAAGCCAAAAATAGAGTCAAGAATAGGTCCACAAGGCTCGCTAATATATTTCAAAATTGAATACATCATGGGATCCCTTGAAGGAAAAGGAATGCATACTAAAAATGATCACAAATGCTGTATCAATTGGGGATCAAATCAGCCCCAATATTTAGCAAAAACAAGAGTGAAATAAGGGATTTGGATAGAGATTTAGGGAAGAAACTTTTGGATTATAGCGAGAGAATGATCATCAACACATCCTTAACTTCATCCTCTCCAATTTATAAATTCTCACAAGTACTTGAGTTCTCACAAGTAGAAATAAAGGTTTCAAGATTTAGAACAATGGCTGAAATTTTAGGAAATAAAATATATTAAACTGCCAGCAATGGCTGCTAAAGAGGTCACTGCTAAAGTAGCAAGGTGGGGGCTAAAGCGACAATGCCTTAGTTGGATATCTCTAGATAAAATGGAAACGGGATGCTAAAGCAACTATTCAAAAAGCGGCTACCTCTAAAACAGTCATTTTTCTGCTAAAGTGGATACCACTAAAGCGGTCATGGGCTGCTAAAGTGGCCACCGCTAAAGTGGTCATTTAGTTGCTAAAGTAGTTGCTCCATCAAATTTTCTAAGTCCTAATAGAGTCTGATAATGTGATCGGGATTCATTTAAAATATCTTGCATTAAAACAAACTATGCTACTATACCAAATTTTAAATTCCAATCTCAATGGAATCATCAAAATTTCTATCTGAGGTTATTGTGATACAATATGGGCCCCACACCAACAATTCCATTTTTCATCAAATTCCACCAATAGCCCTAAATGAGAACGAATGCTTGGGACCTATACCAAGGGTTTTTATATCCTAAAATTCATTTTTCAAAGCTAAATGTAAATGTCAAAATTCTCATCCATGGCTATCTACTAGATGTTTTGGTCCAAGACTAATTTCTCAATTTTAAAAGCTCCAAATTTGGGAAATGGGCTTCAAACCCAAACGAACTTCCTAAAAGTTGAACAAATGGTCTTAGCAAGTCATAAATGACATGTAAAAAATAATGAATGATATGAAATGCTAAAAATATGCACAAATAGAGAAAATAAACTTAAATGGTCATTACAGAAACAATATTCAAAATGAATCATATCCTTACCATAATGTGCTTTTGTCTTTGAAATTTGTTAGTGATCCTTCACTTTCTAGTTGTGCTACAAAAAAATTCAATCATTACATGACTCTATGGCTCTTTTACTTTATATAGTTGAGTGTAGCTTGTCAAAATACATTTAAAATACCTATAGATAACATTGATTGACTTCTTATATAAGCTTAAAGCTTCAAAAGGTGATTGTATCAAACCCCTTTGTCGTTTGTTTGACTCCTCTATGATGTGATAGAAGTGAAGGTGGAATTAAATCTTTATCATAGATTTATTTTTATCAACGAGTCATGTAACCTAAGAAATAATATTGAAATAGCCTTCTCATGGTTTTTCAATGATGTTATTAAGTTGAGAATAAGATGCTAGAACAAAGCAAACTCTATCATAGTTTGGTACTATTCTGAGATTTCTTTTAAAGGAGATTAGAATAGTGGAATTTTGACATGTTCTTTAGTTGAATTAGAACTTTGAATGGAGATTAACTTTGCTACAACTTATCCTACATGATAAGTTGACTATTTTGACATGCTATTACTTTCTACCATGTTTAAAAGGCCCTTCTTTTGGGTTTTATTGACCTACTGTGATGGTTTTTATTTATCTTCAAAGCTTGAGGTAGAAGTTCTGTTCCCACTATTTGGTAACTTTAAATTTGATTAGAAAGTTTGGTCTACATGTACTTGATATTATTCTTACATTGATTTATTTGAATGTCTCATATTTTAGCTTAAATATTTCATTTTTTCTATTTTAACCTATTATAGACCACTATGTATTCATGCATATACAAAATATACAAAAATGGGCCCTCAATAAAAAAGGAAGACAAAATATACAAAATACAAATCCTTGGTCTTTACTATTCATTTTATTGTTAATTTTTATATATGGTTATGAGTATCACGACCCAAAAGCAGGAAAATGATGGCACCTTCCTTGACTCAATCTTGGTGGGTAAGCCCAACACAAACAAAATAAGTCTAAGTAGTTCTTTGAAAATTCTCTCATCTTACCACAAATTTGAATCCCTTCCATTATTCTCCCCCTTTTAAGTGCAACAATTAATTTAGATATTGACTAAATATTTATCTACCTTTTCTTATGTTTATTGTTTTTTTTTTAAGAAAAGGTAATTTGAGGACATGATTTACTGTGAATGAATTTTGTTGTATAAAATAATAAAACAAGTGCGGAAATTAATCATGGAAATGGGATTACTACCTATGTTGTGTTATTTGGTGGTTTTGAGACACTATATGCTATGTGCGACCTTATGGGGTCTTAAATGATGTTGTTGGCCTTATCTATGTATTATGGTTGTATCTATTCTAATAAAAAAGCCTAAATTGGAATTTCACAGTATCAATGGCATATTATTATGTATTTCACTCTATTGGCATATGATTATATTGGATTTATGGACTGTTGGCATATTGAGTAGATTTTTGGCTCTCGTGATTGGTATATTTGTTGGATTAAGAAATTCTCTTCTGGTTAGTTGTGAGAATTTCATCCTTATAATATATACACTTGTTAAACACCACTGTGGAAATACTAGCTTATGACATCTTTATAAACCCTCTACCGAGGGATGTGATAGAGAAAAGTCATGGATATTGGTATTGGATATTAGATTGTATATGGGATGAAGAAACCCTATGGGTCTTACCTCAAGAGGACATATTAGTAGGTGCATATGGAGGTTGTATGACAACCTCTATGATTACATCATCATCATTATCATCATCCTTATTGCATCTCATATGTTGTGCTCATTTTGTGTTGTATTATTGTCCTTGATGTGATGTCTGTCTATTTACACTTTTTTCTTATACTTGTATTCGGTATACATATGTATTTATGATTCTTCCTTATATTTGTGTATGATATATGTGTATATTATAGAACTATTAGTGGAGGCGGTGTGTGCTACCTTTTGGGATATTTTCTGATTGCAGGTGACATGCCCATAGAGTCTATTTTATATGCTTTATTTTCTACTATTTTCAGTCAGCCTATGATACCTACTGAGTACAAGTGGACCGTACTCACCCCTAATGAACCTTTTTAGTGTAGATCCAGGTATGAGTGTGTCACACGGTAGCTGATTTAGCTAGTATCTGGAGTATATTCAAGGTAGCAGTTGATTTGTGATTTTAGAATCGACCTACTACCTTTTTTATCTAGCTCATGCCTTAGTTTATATCTAAAGACAGATTTTGATCCTTTTGGACTATCATTATATCTTTTGGCATTCGAGGTATATTTAGTAGTTCTTACACTATGACACCAGGTTTTGGGATATTGTATGGTATCTTTGGTTATGTATTTCTGCTTTTACTATATGTGTGGTTATGCTTCTCTCTAGGAGGCTAGCCTTGGCCTTTGGTATTGATTTCTCATTTTATATCAGTTCAGGTAATAAGCTTACTTATCAAGGTTTGCTGCGACAAGTTCCATCATGACCTTTGGATTTTGGTCATGACAAGTTAGTATCAGAGCAACCAGGTTTTATTGGTCTCATCAAGTGTAAAACTAAGGTATTTAGTAGAGTCTTATGGATCGGTACATAGAAGTCCGTATCTATCTTTGAGAGGCCATAACATATGTTTAGGAAACTTTTCTTATTTCATTCAATATCATGTGGATCATTCATACCTTGTGTTCTAAATAGTATTTCACACTTTTTTTGTAGATGGTGAGGAATAGATCCCACGAGGCTAGAGATGCAAAGCTATTTTTTTAGAAGAGGGCTCAGTCTAGAGGGCAAGTTCCAAACCATGGATGAGCTCGAGGTAGTAGACAGGAAAAAAGATCTACCCTATTCATAGGTAGTACTAGAAGGCTCTCCCCTAAGCCTCAAGTTGAGCATATTGGATATATAGGGCCTATTTCGATCCAACGAAGTTCTTCTACCCTAGTCTTAGAGGGGTTATTGATTTGTTTGTTGACTCATTTGAAGGGTGTTCCTTTTAGTGCACTTGGTGTTCCTCCAAATCATATTATTGTACCTCTATCTGTGCCAAAGTCTACCTATGGTGTTCCTCTAATTTTGAGTGTGGATCCTCTAGTAGTACCTACATCTGTTTGTGGTACTCCAAGGACTTCGAGTATTGATCCTCCTTCTGTTCTAGTGACAGAGTATGGTATTTTGAGATTAATAGTTTAGCCTTCTTCTATGTTACCTCCTTGGGTGGATTCTCAACCAACTACATTTACTATGCCTCCTATTATTGCAAATACTATTGTATCTTACAAGGATCAGAAGAGATTTAAGAGATTCACTTGTCTGTAGGTGAGGATTCCTATGAGTTCTTGATTGATTGTCGTGAGAAGTTTCATAACCTTGGTTTACATGAGTCGCATGGGGTTGCTTATACTACTTAGCATATGAGATATGCAACCAGCTATTGGTGGAGGTCACTTGTTAGTTGCAGACCTCTTGATTCTACATAGATGACTTGGGATCAGCTTGTGAGGCCTTTTGGGATAGGTTTGTACCATATAGTTTAAAGGATCAGATAAAAGATCAATTTGATCACTTGAAGAAGGGCCCCATAATTATTACAAAGTATAAGACATGCTTTCATGCCTTGTCTAGATATTCTTATTTCATTACTGCCACCGAGTCTGAGAGGATTCAAAAGTTTGTAAACGGCTTGGATGTTTCTCTTCAGCTAGCAACGAATCAGATGGTCGTGTATAATTCAATCATTTCAGACTATAGTGGATTATACTAAGATAACTAAGTCTATTCTTCAAGGGTTTTAGGGAGACACTAAGAAGGCGCGCTGTCAGGGTAAGTTCAGAGGTCACACTACTCGAGATAGGGATTCTAGAGATTTCCATGTGTATCATGGTGGACTAGTTGGCAAAAAAGCCAAAAACTTGACAGCTCCCAAGCACACACACAAGTGTACGTGGTCTACCAAGTAGTAAAGTGGCCTTCAAGAATCCAAGTATCAATCCCACAGGGACTTGTGTTGTAAACTACCAAATTCTAGTTTAACGATTGAGAAAAGGTAAACAATAAAGTTTTGGAATTGAAAACTAAAAAGAAACTAAACTAAAGTGGAATATTAATAACTCTGGACAATAAATGGGTAGAGATCCACGGTCAAGGATTATGAACAATCATACTACGTTATTGAACTTCATTCGTTAAATTGCTTATCTTGGTTATTGATTCGTAGGGTTTATCGCAAATCATGGTCTCCCGACCTTTAATCCTCTACCTAATTTGGACATTATAACTACATCGTTGAGTGGGGATGTAATAATCCAATTAAGAGAATAAAGATATCATCCTACATGTGAACCAAACAAGGCTTCAAGGTATATCCCTATACTAGATGCTAATTGAAATTCCTTATTTTATAAAGGAATAAAAACCTTGTTCTATCTACCCCACGTTCTATCTTCCTATTCCCCCTCCCGAGAACACAAGGTCGACAACGAATATATTTTAAGGGTCATGACTCCTAAAATAGTTATAAAAAGGTTAAATAAACAACTAAATATTATAAGAAATCAAAACCAAATCAATTCAAAGCAATAGTAATCATGTTCATGGCCTTAACCCTGGAAAAAGGGTTTTAGCCGCCAATAGACATAACCACTATTAAGATAATTTAATACAAGACAAAATCCATTAAAAATATAAATTAAAGAGATAAAAACCCTAATTGAAGTTTTTTACAGCTTCTATGCAAGTTTCAAAGTCGTCCAAGGTGTTCAACATCAATTACAAGTGCCTAATTTATCGGAGGCGAATTTGTTAGTCGGTGGAACAAGGGTCGCGTCGCGGGGGTAATTTGACTTGAGTAGGTGTTTATAAGTGACCTCATCGTGAGATTAAACTTTTTTGGGTTCCTTATGAATATTTTGGTGTGCTACACTCTCCAAGAGACCTTTCCACGCAGCCTCACTCGCCCTGGACATTCCAGGTGTCCAAATTGAGTCCAAGTTGTATATTGTGCTTCTATTGATCCATTCCAAGCCTTTTTGAGTATTTTATACATTATTTTAAGCTTTTATATCCTTAATATATCTTAATAATACATTAACCAAGCATACTATAGAATAAAACACAACAATGTAGAACTCAAAACAACACAACATTCAAGACGGTGAACTAGAAACATGAGCTAAGCATAGACTAATTCACATTGATTTTAAGTTTATTGTTTTGACTCTTTTCTTGATCCAATTTACACTTGAACATTATAAAAAAGTTTTTTCACATATAAATACACAATAACACCCCTCGTAACTCATTAAACACATTATAACCCAACACGATAGACTAGACAATCACCTAGCTTAAGCTAGTCACACTAGTTTTCTCGGTTGAATTCTAAATGATCAATGTGAATCAAAACTTACTTGAAAAAACCATTAAACATTGTAAAAACATACATGGACACTTATATATTCATATCATTATCAACATATATAGAACATGAATCATCCTCAAAACATGGCTAAAAAGGCTAAAATGGTACCGGTAGAATGCATAAATTCACCCAACATCACTAGTGCAGGAAGCCTTGTAGGGTTCAGGTAGCGGGTATTTTCTACTTTAATAGCTTTAGGTGGTCGTTCTAGATCATTCATACCTCCTTCCATTGAGTCAGTCCATAGAGGTTGCTATGTGTATGATGAGGTTGGCTATTGGCCATGGACTGTCCTCACTGTGTGTTCAGGGATACTCCAATATCGGCAATGAGAGGTAGAGGTTCTATTAGAGGTACACATGGAAAAGGTAGTGGTTGTCGTTATGGTGGTCATGGGGATACTCAATTAGGTGATGGTCGAGGATTATGCTATGTTATATCCACCAGACCAGAGGTAGAGTCTTCCGACGTTGTTGTCACAGTTACCATCTCTATTTGATCTGGGATTAACTTTCTCCTTTGTTTCTGCATATTTTACTTTGACTTTAAATTCTACTAGTGCCTCTTGCCATGCCTATCCATGTATTTACCCCAGTAGGAGATTGTTAAGCCCGGTACACTACTCTTATGTTTTGACTTTTGTTGGGAGTGAGACTAGGGTAGATTTGATTATCCTACATATGGTAGACTTTGATGTTATCTTGGGTATCGATTGGTTAGCTCCTTATCTTATTGTCCTAGAATATTATGCTAAGACCGTGAACTTAACTTCGCCGGGTGTGTAAAGGATAGCTTAGAAGGGTGTGCTTCTTTCGGGTACTAAGAGAGTTATAACTTTCCTTCAAGATCATTATTTGGATGAGATAGGATGTTTATCTTATTTGTGTCATATTTGTGATACTAGTGTTGCTTCACCTCCTTCTTTGGATTTTGTTCGTGTTGTTCATGAGTTCATGGATGTTTATCCTACAAATTTTCCTGGTATTCCTCTGGATTATGATAGTCTTCGCTATTAATGTTGAGCCACACACCTAGCATGTTTCTATTTCTCCTTATAGGATGGCCAGTGGTAGGAATTGAAGGACCAATTTCAAGAGTTGTTAGATAAAGGATTTATACGACCTAGCGTATCACCTTGGGTTGTGCATGTCTTGTCTGTGAAGAAAAAGGATGGGTCTATGCATATGTGTATTGATTATCAACAGTTAAACATGGTGATAGTTAATAATAAGTATCCTCTTTGTTGTATTGATGATTTGTTTGATCAACTTTAGAGTGCTTCGATGTGTTTGGAGATTAATTTGAGGTTTGGGTATCACCAGTTGAGGATTGGAGCTTTAGGTATTTTGAAGATAGCCTTTTGGGCTTAATACGGTCATTATGATTTCTTGATCAAGTCAACATTTTGGACTTAGTACCTGACACGACCCGAACAGGGCGTAGTTATGTCGGGCATCTCAAGTCCAACCAGGACTGAAGACCACCCCAATACCCAACCTTAACTGCCCTACACCCTATATCAAATGAAATCCGAAAATATAACAAGATAAGAAAAAATATTTATAGGACACTAAACAAAGTATATAATAATAATCCAAGAACCTCAATCAAATATCCAGTCGGTGCCAACCCCAATGACAATACCGATACTAAGGCTGACACTGATAAAGCTTCATCCAGAATCAATAACGTCCAGTTGGAATATTCCCCCAACCATAGCCAAAAACAAACAAAGTAAATAACAAAAACAAAAAAAGTCCATAGCATGAAATAGAGCCTTCCGGAGTAAGGAAGCTGACCATTTCAGTTTGACTCAAAGTTGTCCCAAAATCCAAGTCACTATGTAGGAAGAATGGTAGTATGGACGGTTCCTGCATTGCATGGGGATATAAATCTAAAATATAGTTAGCGGAGTGAAATCTAGCATGTACTCAGGGATAAGATAAAATAAAGCCAGTCATTCAAAACCAAGGTAAATAACCATATAAAATCACATACATACATCTATATCATGCCAGGAGAGGGAACCAGGTTTAGCTTGCTTTTAAAACCTTTTTACATGGGTTGTGTAGCTGTACCATCCTAAACCCACCCAAGAACTTTATGGATTCAACTCCCCCTGCTAAAAGGGCCCCGACAAGTGTTAGTCGCACGAACCGGAGAATAAAACCTAAGATGACTAGTACATCTCCCAAAACATAAATGTGACATCATGCACACAGTCACCAAAACCAACCTCACATTGGCAAACATTAGTTTCTAGTTTCGGTCCCCTCGTGACCTCCACCTTCCACGGCTTTGCTAACATAACCCCTTTTAAGCCCATATTAAAACCACACACATAACTAACTATTTACCAAGGAGTCTTTTTAATTAAGCATTACCATTGGTATCGTCATACCAAAATTAGAGTTTGTAAGTCTATCCATTTATGCCATACCAAATACATTAAACCAATTTGACTCCAAAGTTGCCAGTTAATCCAAACCCATGGCCATTAAGTCGTTTCAAAACCATTTAAAATCAACCATACAAAATTACGTTTTTTTACCATTTATGCAATGCAAAGGTTTAAGTAGTCAAACTATGTGACAAAATCATTATCATTGGCGTTTTAACAAACATGTTGAAGGCATATAGTTTCCAAAAGCAAAACCAATTATCAAATGACCATTCCTATGCAACCAGATGTTCAAATCATAATTATAACATGAAAAACCATAAGTAAAGCATGGGAAAACATTATCCAACCATGAACAACAAAAAACCCCAACATCTAATTCAAACCAAAATAAATCCACAATAATACCATAAAAATCATTCATTAAAACATGTTTTTAGTTGAACTAACAATGAGAGAGGAGTCATAAGCCTTACACACCAATGAAGATAGAGAGATTCACTCTTGAAAGCCCCTAATTGATTGTCTTGTCAAAACCCTAGCCTTTTCTTGAACCTAGAGCTTGAGAGAGTTCTTAAGAGTGTTTTAATGAGAATAACAGGTTAATGTAGCCCCTAAAGGTGTTTTATGTCGTGGGGTCAAAAGGAGTTACGAGGGGAAATGTCTAGAAAACCCTCAACTTAAAACTATAGAAAACTTGTAGGTGAGTACGAGTTGACCCTCCAACTCGTCACCACATCATACGACTGGTACCATCCAGTTGACATCAGAACAGAAGGTTGGACACCACACACTATCCACCATACGAATCCCTTCCCCCAACTCATGACCTGACCATACGACTGGTATGTTCCAGTCGTATCCAAGACAGAAACCAAAGGGATTGGATACTACCAAATGTATTGCTCGAGCTTACCACTCATACCCTATCCTCATGGCTGTTAGTGAGACACTCATAGCCAAATTAAGTTACTAAGTCACTGATTAAGTGAAAAATCAACCTAATAACCCATCACCAAACCATACGACTATATCCACCAAATTTTAACCACAACATAAAATTAACCATCACTCATGGGTCAAATGACCCTTACCCATACCATACGACTCGTATGGTGAGTCGTTAAAAGGATAGCGAGCTTAAAGCTAAGGAATTTTCCATGGCCAAGACCCAAGATATTTCAATTTTCCCCTATTTGGATCATTCATCCTCGAATGATGGAACAAGGCAATACAAGCATGATTTGGACCCCACACACCTCTACTCTTACCTTTAACCAAGTTAGAAAACAAAGATCCCAAGGAAATCAATATTTCCTTTAACAAAGGTTGAAAACAAAGATGGTAAGAACAATACATACATTACGCACGAATTTCTAGAGAAAAAAATAGGAACAAATATTTGTACTGCATATTTACTTTAGCTTCTTATGTAGCCTCTTCAACCTTGTTGTTCCTCCACAGAACTTTCACTGAAGTTACGTCCTTAGTCCTCAACCGACAAACCTAACGATCCAATATTTCAACAGGAACCTCCTCATAAAATAGAGAATTTGAAATACCAATATCCTTGATAGGCATAATTTTCAATGAATCACCCACATAATTCCTTAACATAGAAACATTTAATACCGTGTGAATGGAGCTCAAACTAGAAGGCAACTCTTACTTATACGAAACATTGCCGAGGACTGGGCTTCTCCTTATTCCCTAACCGCATTACTCCCTTCATGGGAGATACCTTTAAGAACACTCTCTTCCTAACCTCAAAATCTAACTTCCTACGTCTCACATCCGCATAGGACTTTTGGAGACTTTGAGTGGCCTTGATCCTATACCAAATCACTTTCACCTTCTCCATAGCTTGGTGAACCAAATCCGGGCCAAACATATCCGCCACACCAACCTCAAACCACCCAATAGTAGACCTACACCTTTTACCATACAAGGCATCAAACAGAGCCATCCTAATGCTAAAGTGGTAATTATTATTGTACGCAAACTCTACAAGAGGTAAGTTCTCAATCCAACTACCACCATAATCAATCATGCAATTAAGAAGAACATCCAACAATGTCTAAATAGTTCTTTCTGCTTGCCCATCGAACGGCAGGTGGAAAGTAGTACTTAGACTCACCTTAGTCCCTAACCTTTTTTGAAACAACCACCAAAAGTAAGATAAAACACGTGTACCACGATCGGAGATGATTAAAATAGGTACCCCATACATCTTCACAATCTCTTAGAGGTACAACCTCGCACAGTCCTCAGCCGAGAAATTTGTCCGCATTGGCAAGAAATTAGAAGACTTTGTCATCCTATCCACGATGACCCAAATCAAATAAAATTGATTCCAATATCGAGGAAGACCGATAAAAAAATCCATGTTGATCACTTCCCACTTCTACTTTGGCAACCCAATTTCTTGATACAATTCTCCGAGCCTCATGTGCTTAACTTTCACTTGTTTGTACACCATACACTTAGCCAATAAACTAGCCATATCTCGCTTCATATTATTCGTTCAATACATCTTCTTAAGGTCATTATACATTTTCATCAAACTAAGATGAACCATATAGAATGACTCATGTACCTCAGCCAAGATCCTTTCTCGTAAACCATCTATTTTAGGAATACATAACCTTTTTTCTTACCACAAGGTACCATCACCACTAATCTCGAAGGGCATTACCTTTTTCCCACCTACATCATCCTTAATCCTCATCAAGACAAAATCAATCATCTAATTTTCCTTGATTTCAGCACCAATAGTTCGCTGCGCTACCTCCTGCACAACCATACCACCATCCTCAGAGTCTAAGAAACGAACTCAAAAGTTAGTCAAACGATGAATATCTTTCACCAACTCCTACGTCCCTTCATCCACATAAGCTAGACTCCTCCTAAAAAACTTGCTAAGAGTATCAACAACCACATTAGCTTTACCTAGGTGGTAGTAAAGGCTCATGTCATAATTCTTGAGCAATTCAAGCCATCTTCTTTGCCTGAGGTTAAGCTCTTTATGAGTAAACATATACAGCAGGCTCTTATGATCAGAAAAGTTATCCACATGCACTCCATATAAATAGTGACACCAGATTTTCAATACAAACACCACAACTAACAATTCCAAATCATGAGTCGGGTAATTTTTCTCATGCACCTCCAACTTTCTAGAGGCATAAGCTATCACCTTTCCATGCAGCATAAAGACGTAACCAATCTCCATACCGGATGAATTAAAATATACCACAAATCCATCCATTCCTTCAGGCTAGGTCAAGACCGAAGTTGAAGTTAACTTATTCGTTAGCTTTTAAAAACAACCCTCATAAGCATCCAACCATAAGAACTTTAACTTCTTATGAGTCAACTTAGTCAATGGGAAAGCTATAGAAGAAAAATTCTCTACAAACCTCCTATAGTAACCAGTAAAACCCAAGAAGCTCCAAATATTAGTTGGAGTTATGGGTCTAGGCCGCATTTTAACCACTGTAACTTTTTGTGAATCCATTATGATCCCTTCACTAGAAATGACAAGACCCAGATAAGTGACAATGTTCAACAAGAACTAATATTTCAAGAATTTGGCATACAACTATTGCTCTTTCAGGGTCTACAACACTACATGGAGGTGATTAGCATGATCCACCTTATTCTTTGAGAACACTAGAATATCATCTATGAACACAATGATAAACAATTCTAGAAACTAATGAAAAACCATATTCATCAAATCCATAAATTCTTCTGGGGAATTAGTCAACCCAAAAGACATCACCAAGAACTCAAAATGCCTATACCAAGTACGGATGGTATTCTAAGGGATATTTGACTCTCTAATCTTTAACTGATGATAACCGAATCGAAGATCAATCTTGCAGAAAAACATAACACTCTACAGTTGATCAAACAAGTCATCTATCCTAGGAAGAGGGTATATATTCTTTACCGTCACCTTATTTAACTGCCAGTTATCACTACACATCTGAAGGGAACCATCCTTCTTATACATGAATAACACCGGTGTACCCCACGGGAACATATTAGAATGGATGAAACCCTTGTCTAAAAGATCCTTTAGATACTACTTAAGTTCCTTCAAATCATCTAGAGCTATTTTATATGGAGGGATAGAAATTAAATGAGTGTTTGAAACAAGATCAATCCCAAAATTAATCTCCCTATCAGGAGTAACAACAGGAAGGTCATCAAGAAAAACCTTAGGAAATTCATTCACTATCGGTATGGAATAGAAAGAAGGACCCTTCAAGTTAGAATCTTTAACTAGGACCAGATGATAGAGATACCCTTTGGAGATTAATTTTTGAGCTCTAACATATGATATGAACCTCCCATTAGGATCTAGGAAACCACTCTCCCACTCAATAATCAGCTTATTTAGGAATTTAAAGACAACCCTACTAGTCCGACAGTCTAGAGAAGCATAGAACAAGTGCAACCAATCCAACCCTAATAGATACCTAAGTCTAGAGACCACCCATAGATACCACATAACCCCTACAGACTCTCTTAGATAACACGGAGTCACCCATCAGGGTAGAGATAGAAAAAGGGTCCAAAATAAACTCGGAACCAAAGCCAATATGCACAACCACCAATAGGGTCATATTTGAAAAAGTGGACCCCATATAAAGTAAATAGTACACTCATGAGAAAAAAGTTTCAATATACCGGTCACAACCTTAGACTCCTGGAAGGCAGTGAGAGGATAGAGATAGTTCTGACCAGTGCCAGAACTACATGTTCACCCTTTAGTGTCAGAGCTGAAGATGAGGCATCAAGAACCTTGTTTTCCCTAGAAATAAACTTACCAATAGGATATTTTCTAACCATGTTCCCTGGCTGGCCATAGTTGAAGACTTTTCCTTTCTTTCATAATAGTAACCCCAATATAATCGATTACAGAATCTGCAGGAAAGATATAATGGAGCAAACTGGACTCCAGTAGCCTAAGATTGGGCATCCTGTGCCCTATAGTTGTCACCACTCTTAAAATATCTGTCGCCCGACGACTTTGGGTAGGGAACACTAGCCGCCGCGTAGGACCCAGAATTGCCCTACTTCTTCTTGGGCCACTTCTTAGTAGCCCTACCACTTTTCTATTGGCCACCACCCTGCTCAAAAAATTTAAACTTCTTGCTCTGCCTCTCTACTATCTCAATCTGCTTCTTCTTCTCTTCCTCTACTTGCTTTATGTACATAACCAACATAGAAATATCCATGTCCTTGTTTAACAAGCCATCCTTACACTCTAGAATCAAGTCTTGAGATAATGCAGAAGCAAACTTCCTTATTCTAGCCCTCATGCTAGAAACCGATTTTGGTGCATACCGAGATAACTACTGAAATACTCTTTGACAGACATCTTGACTTGATTCAGGTTAATAAACTCTTACGCATTTATTTCTCTTAACTCTTAAGGAAAAAGTGGTCCATAAAAGCACTAGAGTAATCATTCCAAAGATCTGACTCAGCATTATCACCCCTTGACTGCTCCATAAGGGTTAATAGGCAAAATATTCCACAACCTACACGTTGGTAGTATGCATAAAATGGAAGATATTTTTTATTTCATCCATAAAAGATTAAGGATCCTCCTCAACCCTAACACCAGTGAATATATGATAATTCAACCTCATGAACTGGCCAACCTATGTGGCCTAAAAAGATGGAGTAACAGAAGCACCATGCTCAGCCTAGGAAGCTACCAACTGTGCAAACATATGAATATACTAACAAAATCAATATTTGTCACATCAACCTGAGGAACTCCAGAAGGGATAGAGGGAATTGGTGGAACTCTAATAGGATAATTAGGAACTAGACCCGTAGACTGAGTCTGGACTCCCATCAACATTGTCCTCGGGTGGGATAGAGGAGTTTCCATGAGCTTTAGATCATTAAGGAGGCATGATCTGAAAAATGAACAATGGGTATTAGAGAAGATTTCAGGACCTTAGACTTTACAACTTGAAAATAGAACACAAGAAAGAGAAATATTCCTAAATGCCTTGTAGCCTCTCCCTTATGAGTGTTCTGTGCTACACACTCTTAAAAGAAACTTTAATCAACATAGTATTGTTGGACACCTCATTTGACCATGAAACTAGGTATCTCATACCAATCTTACATGAACTGAAGCAAGGCCTAGTCGGTTGGGCAACTCAACTCCAACCTAGACCCGATACCACCCCCAATACCCAACCATAAATGCCCTGCACCCTATTTTAGATGAATTTTGAACATATAACAAGAAAAAGCAATAATATTTCAAAGAAATTAAATAAAGTCTATAATCATAATTCAAAAACCTCAATCAAATATCCAGCTAGTGCCAACCCCAATGCCAATACCAATACCAATGTTGACACCAATATCGACATTGCCCATGCCCATGGTTCTCTGACAAAGCCTTTATCCAGAATTAATAACTTTTGATTGGGAAATGCCCCCACCATAACCAAAAACAATCTAAGAAAATAACAAAATAAAAGAAGTTCATAGCATAAAACAAAGCCTTTCGACGTATGGAAGATCACCTTTTCAATCTGACTTAAAGCTATCCCTTAATCCAAGTCACTGAGTGGGAGGAATGGTAGCATAGTCGGTTCATGCATCGCATGGGGATAAAACACTGAAAGATGATTAGCAGAGTGAATGCTAGCATGTACTCACGGATAAGATAAAATCATGCTAGTCATTCAAAAGTAAAGTAAGTAAGTATATACAATCACATACATATATATATATATCTTATCGGGAGAGGGAATCAGGTTTAGCATTTATTTAAAATGTTTTTACCTGGGTTGGGTAGCTTTGCCATCCTAAACCACCCATGAGCTATATGGGTTCAGCTCTCCCAATTGAAAGGGCCTCGATGTGTGTTAGCCGTACGAATTAAAGAATAAAACCTGATATGAATAGTATATCTCCCAAGAAATAAGTGTGATATCACATACACGATCGCTAAGACCAACCTCATATTAGCAAACATGAGTTTCTAGTTTTGGTGCCCCGGGATATTCATCTTTCACGACATTTCTAACACAACCCCCTTTAAGCCCATATTAAAACCATTCACACATAATTAACTATTTACCAAAGAGTCTTTTTAATTAGGCATTATCATTGGTATCATTATACCAAAATTAGAGCTTGAAAGTCTATCCACTTATTCCATACCAATGCCATTAAACCAATTTGACTCCAAAGTTTCTAGTTAAGCCAAAGCCATGGCCATTAAGGCCTTTCCATACCATATAAAATCAACCATTCCAATTTAGGTTCTATTACTATTTATGCAATACAAAAGTTTCAAGATTAATCAAACTATGTCACAATCATTCTCATTGGCATTTTAGCAAACATATTTTGGGAATATAGTTTCCAAAAGCAAAACCAATTATCAACTAACCATTCCCATGCAACCACATATTCAAATCATAATTATAATATGAAAAACCATAAGTAAAGCATGGGAAAACATTATACAACCAAAAAAATCCATAATATTACCATGAAAACCATTCATTAAAAAATGCGTTTAGTTGAAATAATAATGAGGGAGGAGTGACATACCTTAGACACCAAGAAATATAGAGAGATTCACTCTTGAAAGCCCCTAATTGATTGCCTTGTAGAAACCCTAGTTTTTTTTTGAACCTAGAGCTTCATAGAGATTTTAAGAGTGCTTGAATGAGAATAATAGGTTAATATATCCCATAAAGGTATTTTATATTATGGGGTCAAAAGGAGTTAAGAGGGGAATTGTCTCGAATACACCCAACTTAAAATTTAGAAAACTCATAGGTGACTACAAGTTGACCCTCTAACTCATCACCATATCATATGACTAGTACCATCCAGTTGTCACTAGATCTAAAGGTTTGACACCACATACTTTTCACCATACATCTCCCTTCCCCCAACTCATGACCAGACCATACGACTAGTATGGCCTAATTATACCCAATACAAAAACCAAAGGGATTAGACACTGGACAACGTATGACTCAAGCTTACCACTTGTATCCTATCCTCATAGATATTTGTAAGCTACTTGTACTCAAAGACAATTCAAGTTACTAAGTCACTGATTAAGTGAAAGATTAACCCAATGACCCATCACCAAACCATACGACCCTACCCACCAAGTTGTAACCACAAAAAAAACAAAATATCACTTACTAGACACCTTACAGATTGGGTTACCTGACCTATACCCACACAATATGACTCATATGGCGAGTCGTTACAAAGATAATGAACTTAAAGAAAAAATTTCCAAGGCCAAAACCCAAGATGTTTCAGTATCATTATGATGAGTTCTTGGTTATATCCTTTAGGTTGACTAATGCTCTATCCTTATTCATGGAGTTGATGAACTAGGTATTTTAATTATATCTCAACTCTTGTGTTATAGTATTTATATATGGTATTGTATATTATTCCAAGAGTTAGGCTGGCCATAAGGAGAATTTGCAAATTGTGCTTCGAATATTGAGGGATGGAAAGTTGCATGCTAAGTTCTCTAAGTGTGAGTTTTTATTATAGTTTCTTTCTTTCTTGGGTTATGTAGACTAAGGATGGTATTATGGTTGATTCGACCAAGATTGCAGTGATTTATGATTGGGTTAGGCCTACTTATCCTACTAAGATTTAGATTTTTTTAGTTTGATAGGTAACTATAGATGCTTTGTTGAGGTATTTTCATCAATTTTAGCTTTGTTAACTAAGTTGATTAGAATAAGATCTCCTTTTAATGGTCTAATAATTGTAAGGCTACCTTTCATAAGCTCAAGGATTTGTTAACTTCAGCTCTTATCTTGACTTAGACCAAGAAGGGCATGGGTTTACCATCTTTTGTAATGTTTCTGGTGTTGGGTTAGGTGTTTTATTGATGTAAAATGGTAAGGTAATAGTGTATGTTTATTGTTAGTTAAATCCCAATGGGAGGAATCACCCTACCCATGACTTGGAGTTGTTTGCAGTTTATTTGCTTTAAATTTATGGAGGCCCTACTTGTATCAATTCTATTATGAGATTTTCTCATATCAGCGTAACCTTTAGTATTTCTTCATCCAATAAGATCTTAATAAGAGGTAGTGTCATTGGCTTGAGTTGCTTAATGATTATGACTTAATTATTCTCTATTATCCAAGCAAGGATAATGTTTTTGCAGATGCCTTGAACCAAAAGTTAACTAGCTTGGGTAGCTTGGCATATCTTTTGACCCAGGAGCAACCTTTCTCCTTAGAGGTTTAGTCTTTGGCTAACAAGATGTTAGTCTTGATATTTCAGCACCTAGGAGTAATTTGTTTTTTCTAAGGCTAGGTCTTTTGATGGAGAAATTTTGGGTTCATCAGTTTGATGATTTTGGGTTGAGAGTGATTCGAGATCTAGTGTTAAGTGGAGAGGTAAAGGAAGCTCTCTAGATTCTAATGGTATCTTGAGGATTGGAGGCCGAGTTTGTGTATGCAAAGTAGATGATTAAATTAGATTGATTTTGGAGGAGGCTCATTGTTCCAAATATTCCACCCAATCGGGAGTGACTAATATTTATCCTTATTTGAGACAACATTACTAGTGGGGTAGTATAAGGAAGGATATCACATATTTTATAGCTCATTGCCTATGTTTACAACAGGTAAAGGCTGACCATTGTGGCCTGGTGGTTTGCTTCAAAGATTACCCATTCTCGAGTAGAAATAGTAATGAATCACTATAGACTTCATGATAGTTTTCCTCATACTTCTTATGGTTTTGATAGTGTTTGGGTCATCGTGGATCAATTGGCCAAATCTGCTTATTTCATTCTAGTTCAGGTTTCTTTCAATGCTAATAGACTGATCCATATCTATATTTGTGAAATACTTCATCTTTATGGTGTGTCAATGTCTATCTTCTCAGATTGAGATTCAGTATATATCTCATATTTGGAAGATTTTTTAGGAGGAGTTAGGTACTGGGGTTGATCTTTGTATAACTTTTCACCCCCAGATTAAAGGTTAGTTAGATCAACCTATTTAGGTTTTGGAGGATATTCTCGGTGCTTCTGTGATGGGCTTAGGTGGTCAGTGGGAACACCATCTAGCTTTGGCAGAGTTTTCATAGAATAATAACTACCATTCTAGCGTTGATATAACTCCTTTTAAGGCTTTATATGGTAGGAATTATTGCTCTCTAGCTTGTTGGCTTGAGGTTTCTAAGATTACACCTCAAGGTATAGACTTGCTTCGTAAGGCTTTAGATAGAGTTTGGGTCATTCAGGATGGACTTTGAGCAGCTCAAAGTAGGCAAAAGTGTTATATAGATTGTAGACTTTTTACCTTAAGATAAGTGTTGGTGATCGAGTCTTCATTCGTGTATCGCCCATGAATAGCGTGATGAAGTTTTGGAAGAGGGGCAAACTTAGAACCAGGTATATTAAACTTGTTAAGATTCTTCAGACTATTGGGGATGTGCTTATGAGTTAGCATTACCCCTAGACTTATCAACTGTTCATCTAGTTTTTCATGTTTTCATACTTTGGCGTTGCATTTCAGATAAGTCTCATGCCATTCATTGGGATTCACTATAATTAGATGATAGGTTGCCTTTTGTTGAGAAGCCCATCTCCTCTCTAGACAAAGATTTAGATGGTTGAATTTTAGAGATATTCCAGTAGTTAAGGTCCAACGGAGATATCAGCCTATTGATAAGACTACTTTGGAGGTGTCGAGTCTAATATACGTGGTAGTTATTCTCAGTTTCTTGATTCAGGTATTTCACTTGCTTTTAGTTTAAGGATGAACTAGATTCTTAGTGGTGGATGATGTAATGACCTGATTTTGGGTAATTTATGTAAAATATTTCAATATGTGTGATTTGATTATTTTACCCCTCCTCATGGTTGCATTGTTCTATTTCTGGGGTATGGGGATAAATGGCATGGGTCCTAATGCAATTTGGTGGGAATTTTGTAAGATTGTGTTTTTTAGTAGTTATAAAGGCTTTATAGTTGACTTCGATCAATATTTATTGAGATGTGCATTGGATGGCAAAATAGAACGTGCCAGCTAATTTAGGACATTGATTTTAGGTTGGTAACATGGTTGGTATGGTTTTATGACTTTTATATCTTATTTCAATCCTCGGTTTGGAAAATTGTGAAATTGGGTTTTGGGGGATAACTTTGTTAAAAAAATGTTTTCTTTGAAAATTTGATGTTGCCACTGAGTTTGGAGTGTCAAACTTAGTCTAGTACCATAATTTGTTCGTATTCTCGGGATTCCAGATAAATTCTGAGGGGTTTGCGGAGACATGGAATTCTCTAAGTCTCCAGTTTGTGCACCCACTTAGGCGACCTACAGGTCACTTAAGTGATCTGGCAGCCAACTAGGGGTATCACTTAAGCGATTCCCCCATTTCTTAGGAGATCAGTTGATTAAGATATAACAATATAACTTATGCGACGAGGTGAGCATTACATAAGAAATACCTAGTTTCTTAAGTGACAGCTGCTTAAGCAACCCTTCGGCCACGTTGGCGACTCCTAGGAGGATTATATCCCCTATTTTTGTGATTTTGCACCATTTTTTAGACTTAGAGTTTGGGGTTTTGAGTTTTTGGGTGATTTCTTCCATGTTTAATCTTGGGTAAGCTCTAAATCCCTATTTCAATTATTTTTATTCAATTCTTCTCAATTAAAATCCTTTTAAAACTTAAATTCAAAGGTGGAATTTAGGGATTTTGGTTTGGAAGGCCTAAAATTTTTAATTCTTCAATGTAAACCTCAATTCCAAACCGTTATCACTTGGGTTTTCTTCTATAAGTTCCTTTAGTCATGAGAAATATATTTTTGAACACAAATTTTGGTTTTACCCATCTCTTTTGAAAACCCATTTTGGGGATTCGTTTTAACCCCAACCAAATATAGGCAATATAAGTATCATGGGCTTTATTTAACGTGTAGATTCTATATTTGTGAATTTTACTTAATTATAGATCCATTCGAGAGGTGAAAGCTCAATGTTAAAGGCCTATTTGTATTGATTTACGATATTTGAGGTAGGTTATAGCTCAAATTTCTTCAGACTGGGCTGGGTAGTTAATATTGGTATAAAATCACATTATGGGTATTTGAACTAATAATGGAAATAGAATTACTATTGTTTTGTGCCCATGTGGGGGTCTATGTTTTGTTATTTGGCTTTGAGACATTATGTGCTATGTGTAATTGTGTGGGGTCTTATATGATGTTGCCCTTATGTATGTATATTTGGTAGTATCCGTGATGAGAAAACATAAATTGGAATTTATGTGGTATGAATGGCAAATTATTGTGTATTTCACTCTATTGGCATATAATTACATTGGATTCATGGATTGTTGGCATATTGAGTGGATTTTTGGCTCACATGGTTGGTATATTAGTAGGCTTTGGAAATTCTCATTTTGGTTAGTTGTGAGAATTGGATCCTCATATTATATACACTTGTGAAACATTATTACCACTGCGGAAATAGTAGAAACACTGGCTTGTGACATATTTATAGACCCTCTTCCGAGGGATGTACTGGAGAGAAGTCATAGATATTGCTATTGGATAATAGATTGTATTTGGGTTCACGAACCCCCATAGGTCCTACTTCATGAGCACATCTCAGTAAGTGTATACGGAGGTTGTATGACAACCTCGAGCATCACATCATCACTGTCACCATCATCTTTATTGCATCTATTTAGAAATAAATTACAGTCAGAACCAAGCAATCGGCAATCGAAGATCCTTGATTTTCTTCTCCGTCACCATCTCCGGTGAATCTACGGCATAGGACGAGTCTCTACTAATCAATACCAAATAGATTCCGATTAGATCCAACCGCTCCACCATTCGATTCTGGTTTTGGTTAAACCCAAAAGACCTGCGACCCTCTTTTTCACAACCGACCTCTCTGGTGGACTGACCTGCCGGTGAATCCTCTGCTGATGACTCCTTCTTGAACCACCGTAGCTCCAGCGACCCATTTCTTTCGATCTCTTTCTTCTCTCTTTTGTTTTTTTAACCACTTACAGGTACTACAAGTTTTGATCCATCATACCGTCTCTAGCAGAACAACATGATTCCGCCGACTAATTTCCTCTACAAATTACCAAAATCCGGCGACTCAACCAAGTAAATTGACCAATTTTCAATTAGGTGCACTCTCTCTATCTCTACTAGTCCAGTTTATAGCTTTCTTGATTTTAGTGGTTGCTATGGGATGTCTTGTTTACTATTCCTATTTTGATTCCATTTTCTTCGCATCTTGGGTGATTATCTTATTTGTGAGTGATGATTTACTTGTTTATTTATGTATTTCATAGTAGTGTTTTACTTGTATATTCTACTTTTTTTAGCCATTTTTGTTGTTCTTACTAGTTCGGTAGTGTGGACTTAATAGTACTTGGTTGGTTTGCTTTATTGTCTAAGCATTGTGCTCTTAGTGTTATTGCTATGTGCTGTCTCTAGTAGATGTGGTAGATGGTGTTAGCATAGGATCATGTCTTCGGATGGGGATTGGGTCAGGGGTGAGGTTGGGGTAGGGACTAGGGCAGGGGTAGCATTAAGAGAAGGGGGAGGGAAGGGTAAAGGGGTTAAGGATGACTATAGGTTAAGAGTAGGATCATGGAACATAGGGTCTTTATCGGAGAAGTTGTTAGAGCTAGTGAAAATTCTTAGGAAAAGGCAAATTAATATAGTGTGTCTCAAAGAAACCAAATAGATAGGTACTAAGGTGACGGTAGTATATGGTTATAAGTTGTGGTACTCAATAAGCGTGAGGAACAGTAATGGTGTAGGTATTATAATAAATGACGAGCTTAGGAAGCAAGTGGTAGAGGTTAAGAGGGCTAATGATAGGATGATGTTGATTAAGCTAGTTATTGGAGGGTATTGTTGGAATATTATTTTTGTGTATGCACCACATATAGGCCTAGATTAGAAAGAGAAGAAGAGATTTTAGAAGGATTTGGATGAGATGGTGAGGGGTATACCTAGTAATGGGAAGCTTTTCATAGGAGACAATTTCAATAGGCATAGAGGGTCTCATTCGAGAGGTTATGATGATGTGAATGGAGGCTATGGGTTCGGTGTAAGAAATGCTGAAGGAGTGGCACTTTTGGATTTTGCTCGGGCATTTAGATTAGTGGTAGTCAATTCAAACTTTCCCAAGAAGGAGGTTCACTTGGTTACCTTTTGTAGTTCGTTGTCCAAGAGTCAGATTGACTTTTTTCTCCTTAGGAAAAGAGATAAGGATATTTGTAAAGTTTGTAAGGTCTTAACGAGTGAGATTCTTTCGACCCAACATAGGCTTTTAGTGATGGACTTGGAGATCAAGAAGGAATGGAGCAGGAGAAGGGTGGAGGATCAGCCTAGGATTAGATGGGACAATTTAAATTTTGCCAGTGCATTAGATATAGGGGATAAGTTGATAGTGAGGAAGGCTTAGGGGAGTAGAAGAGATATTGATAGTATGTGGGACGAGAGTGCCAATTGTATCTAGGAGATAGCTAGAGAGGTACTGGGGGTCTTGAGAGGCCGCTCGGGCAAGCACCAAGGGGACTGATGGTGGAATGAGTAGGTGAAGGGGAAGGTGGAGGCTAAGAAGAGAGCATATATGTAATACCTCGTACATTTCCCACCTCAGTTTAACTCCTAGAATGTCAAGAGTCAACTTATAAAACTAATAAATCTTTATACGTGTAGAATATTCAAGCTCTAGACCCCTTCCCCAATGTGTAGATAATTAGCTCAGTTTCCAACGATACTAATTTTGCCTTAATCTGATACTCGGCTGAGAAGTTCTGGCACTTTTAGTGAAGACAGTGTTTCAGAATGCGTTGTGGTGACATAAAAAATTACACTTGTCCAATTTCTAGTGGACCACCACGATTGGCCCGCACCGCGGTGAATTCCCAGTTCCCGTTTGTCAATTTCTAGTGGCTTACCGCAATAGCCCTACATCGTGGCGAAGTTTCAATTTGCAATAGTCCATTTTCCAGTAAGCCACCGTGATAGTGGCGCATCGCGGTGGGTGACAAAATTTGGATTTTTCCCGTTGTAATTTAATTTCCAGAAAGGACAGCATGGTAAATTCCACTCACCCAAATTCATAAAAACAAACCTCATTATGAGCATATTATAACCTTTATTCACAAAATTCTCTCCAAGAAAACCCTAGAACTCAAATCTTAATTCCTAAGAAATTCAAATTCCACTATTCTTTCTCCAAGGAAACTCAAAATTCAAGGTTTCTAATTCAAGATAATCAAGAATCTATCTCCAAGAGCACAAATAGGAATCCAAAATCAAGGGTTCTAATCATTTGCAACAATTAAGGTGTGTATGGTTTTCAACAAGGATAATCCTTTCATCCTTGTGCCCAAAATTAGTTTTAAAGTTGATTTTGTATAAAATTACATGAGTTTCATATTAGGGTTTATACCCAAGATTGCTAATTGAAAGATTATGAGATTTGAAGTGATTTAGAAGATAAATTTGCATGTTTATTTTTGTATTTTCATGTGTATTGCAGAAATTTTTAGATTTTGAGATGAATTATCAATACTTACATTATCAAGCATGAATCTTATGATGTTTTGACGTAAATTTGATACATGGGCATTTAAGCCCTAGTTGGACATTGATATTTCAAGAATGACTATACTTTAAGCATCCTATAATTAATTATTTTTAGATTTTGATAAAGACTTGATCTTTTGATATTTTTAGCCTTGGAATCCACCTTATAGTTTCAATTATAGATTTAACTAACAGATAGACAGTTGGTTTTGATTATGAACCATTATGCTAATTTTAAAGTGGATTTCCAACAGAATGAGCATGCAGGTTAAAGGGAGTAGTAATTAGCTTTGAGTTTGGTATGTTTACATGCCCTTGAACTACGAGCTAATATAGGTACAGATTATCAGATTATTCCCATTTCTATATGGATGATAGTTACATATGTGATCACTTATATTAGGTTATACTCCCTGGCAAGAGTATGATACCTCTCCTCAACGTGAGGTTTTCCCATAAAGAAACTAGACATTGGACTCCATGATAGCTTACATGATTTATGTTAGTTATAAGAACCTTTCTTCAGAAAAGAGTGACCCTAACCGGAAAGAATTTCAGAATAGTTTTAAAAGTATTCCTTGCAGTTTATAGAAAATAGTAAAATAATAACAACAGAAAAGCTTTTAGAAACTAAGTATAAAGGCTCACAAATTTTATTCAGATATCGCTTTATATGAGGCATTAGTTACAAATGACAGCTTTCAGATTTCAGATATAAAAGTGAGTCCTTTGTACACTTAGAAGCATGATTTAAAGATAGAATACAAGTACATCTTTTAGAAACTAAATATTATGACTCTCTAGATTTATGCAACATGTTTGGCTATTCATGATTATGATTTTTAGTTTTCAGATATTCCAGCTTTTGTGAGTCATCTACATTTAGCATGCATTGTTTTACAAATTTTGATAATGTTGACACATTGATTTATTTACACATTCACCCCCATATACTAAGTACAATCCAGAAGTACTGATCCACATATATGTTTATGTGCTATATTGTCTTATAATGTAGGTTCAGGTGCTCAGTTTCTGTAGCGTGAGTGATTTTGAGCATCTCCATCTATATCCTCATAGTTGGAGAGTCCTCATAGTTTGGGGACTTAGTCATTTAGTTTTTCAGTTTACTAGTATATACGATTTAGTATTTTTCAGACAGTTCAAGTCAGCTAGAGTTTGTCCCATTGACTCTCTAGCATTGTAGTAGAGGCTTGTTAGAGTGCTAGATTTGATTTAGATTATCATCAGAATCTTGAGTTTAGTATTTTTTAGTTATTATATTCAGATAGTTTTGGTTTATCTCATACAAAATTCTGCATTTTAGCTTTATTATATTTTTATACTTCCCTATTATGAGTTTTAGATTTAGTAGAAGGAAGACAGGGTTAACTTAAGGCTACTCATAGTATTGAGGATCGTGTGACTTCTTGGAACCCATTTTTGGGGTGTTACAAACTTGGTATCAGAGCCAAAGGTTACAAGAGTCCTAGGGAATCAGACAATCCATGTTACATAGAGTCTTGATCATGGGTGTGAAGTGCGCCACATTTATAAGGAAAAGGCTACGGGACGTTCTTAGAAAATCATCTCTTTCTTTCATGATCTATCGTGCTTACAGTATCTCTATCTTCTTTTAACTCACGCTCTTACGAGAGAGTTAAATATGCCTCCTCCTCTAACTAACACCCACAGAAATGATAACCAGCCACCCCAGCCTACTGACTCTCGAATAAGAATATATCCCATGCTAAATTTTGGGCTGATTTTTAGGCGTTGGCCCAAGCTATGACTGCTAATGTTTAGGGAAACCATCAGGCGACAATCCCACTTTACCAAAATGGGGATTTAGCAGCAGCCAAAATTTGAGACTTTATAAGAATGAATCCACCAGAGTTCTTTGGGTAAAAAGTAGGCGATGACCCATAACTTTATTTAGATAAGGTGAAAAAGATCACCCAAATTATGCATATTTCTAAGCCAGAGAGTATAGAGTTATAGAATCCTATAGACTGATAGATGTAGCATATGATTGGGTGGTCATATAGAAGAATGGTAGAGGTGAGAATACAACTCCTATAAGTTGGTAGGTGTTTCAGGATACATTTCTAGATAGGTTCTTTTTGCGAGAAATAAGAGAAGCTAAGGTAGAAGAATTTGTGAACCTGACATACGGCTCGATTACAGTGAAGGAGTACTACCTTAACTTTGACCAGTTGTCTAAGTATGCCCTTGATATGATTGCTGACCCTAGGGAAATTATGAGTAAGTTTGTTACTAGAGTATCTGGTTTAGTAGTCAAGAAATATAGGACTGTGATGCTTATTAGGGATATAGACCTAGATAGGTTGATAATTCATGCTCAATAGATAGAGGAAGAAAAGTTGAAAAAAAGAGAGAGGAAATAAAAAGGCTAGAATAGGGCATTTTGAGTATGACCTGACAAAGTATGAAGGGGACATCATTCGCAGTTTCAGAATTGTTCATCTATGCCAGCGCTATCTTCATCTAGTGGTCCAACTCCCAGAGCTAGGCAGGAGCAATGGGTTAAGACTTCTATGTCCAGATCTCAGAATAATGAGTGGAAAACCCAATTATCCTTCATGTGCTAAGTGTAGTAAGAATCATCCTGGTGAGTGTCTGTTGGGAGAAAAAGGTTGTTACGGTTATTGTAAGTTGGGACATAGAATTAAAGAGTGTCCACATTCTAAGCATGGAAACAGGGATATTTATCTCAATGCTCAAGCTATTAGTGTACCTGCCCGTCCAGGTCGCCTAGTCTATCCTAAGGGCGCATCATCTAGTACCGGTGATGGTCAGTTCCAAAATTGGTTATACGTTTTACAATCCCATCAAGAGTAGGAGGATTCAATAGATGTTGTTACTGGTATGCTTCGTATCTTTCATCTTGATGTTTATGTGTTGTTAGACCCAGGGTCAAATTTCTCTTATGTGACCCCACTAGTTGCAATAAATTTTGAAATAGGTCCCGTAAAGATCCCTAATCCCTTCTTAGTTTCTACCCCAGTGGGTGAGCCAGTTATTGCCAAACAAATCTATAGAAAGTTTCCTATAACTGTCCTTCATAAGATCATGTTAACAAATTTAATAGAGTTAGATATGTTTGACTTTGACCTTATTCTTAGTATAGATTGGCTTCATTCCTATTATGCATCCATAGATTGTCATACCCAAGTGGTGAAGTTTCAATGTCTAGATGAGCCGGTCTTTGAGTGAGAAGGAAATTCAGTGTCTCCTAAGAGTCATTTCATATCCTATTTTAAAAACAGAAAGTTGATCGCAAAGGGGTATATCTATCATCTAGTTCGAGTCAAACACATTAAGTTTGAGACTCCAATAGTTTAATCAATCTGAGGAGTTAATGATTTTCTAGATGTTTTTCCTGAAGATTTTCCAGGGGTACCTCCCAATAGGGAAATAGAATTTGGTATGACCTTCTCCCATATACTTAGCCTATCTCTATACCTCTAGATTGTATGACTCCAGCCGAGCTTAAAGCATTAAAAAAGAAACTTAAGGACCTCTTAGATAAAGGTTTCATAAGGCCCAGTGTCTCTCTATGGGGTGTTCTCATCCTATTTATGAGAAAGAAATATGGTTCTTTTCAAATGTGCATTGACTATCATTATCTAAATAAAGTCATCGTCAAAAACAAATATCCTTTTCCAAGGATTGATGACTTATTCAACCAGCTCAAAGGTACAAGTTATTTCTCCAAAATAGACCTTAGATATGACTATCATCATCTTAGAGTAAGGGAATATGATATCCCAAAGAAAGCTTTCAGAACCCATTATGGTTATTTTGAGTTCCCAGTCATGTCCTTTGAACTAACAAATGCTCGAGCAGCCTTCATGGACTTAATGAAATGAGTGTTCAAATAGTATTTGGACATGTTTGTCATAGTCTTTATGGATGATATTCTTGTCTATTCTTGTAATGAGGATGATCATGCAGACCAGCTTAGAATTATATTGCAAACTCTTAGAGATCACCAGTTGTTGGCTAAATTCAACAAATGTGAATTTTGGCTAAGATCAGTAGTTTTTATCAGTTATATTATTTCCAGTGATGGTATTAGAGTTGATCTCCAAAAGATAGAGGCAGTAAGAAACTGACCAAGACCCATTTCTCCGTTAGACATTAGAATTTTCTCAGGTTTAGCTGGCTATTATAGACATTTTGTTGAGGGTTTATGGTCTATTTCATATCCTATGTCTAGATTGACCCAGAAGAAAGATAAGCTCCAGTGGCCAGATTCCTGTGAGAAGAGTTTTTAGGAGTTGAAGACTCGACTTATTTCATCCCCAGTTTTAGCACTACCTAATGGTACAGATGAGTTTGTTGTATGTTGTGATGCTTCTAGAATTGGTCTGTCTTATGTTTTGATGCAGAGAGGTAAGGTTATAGCCTATGCCTCTAGATAGATTAAGCCTCATGAAAATAACTACCCTACCCATGACCTTGAGTTAGCTGCTGTCGTGTTTGCATAGAAAATTTTGAGGCACTATCTTTATAGGGTGTATGTTGATGTGTTTATGGATCACAAAAATTTGTATTATGTGTTTACTCAGAGGGAGTTAAATTTTGATCAGAGAAGGTAGTTAGAATTATTGAAGGATTATGATATGAGTGTGTTGTATCATCGGGGCAAGGACAATATAGTGGTAGACGCCTTCAGTAGACTGTCTATGGGCAGTGTTGCTCATATGGAGAATGATAAGAGAGAACTAGTTTGGGAAGTTCATCAGTTAACTAGATTGGGTCCGAGGTTGGTTGACTCAGCTTAAGGAAATATTATGGTTCGGAGTAGTTCAGAATCCTCTCTAGTTTCTGAAGTATAGGAGAAGCAGGATAAGGATCCTAGTTTGGTCAAGTTGAAGGGTTTAGTTAAAGACCAAAAAGTAGATGTTTTTTTCCCAAGGGGAGATGGTGTGTTGAGATTCCAGAGTAGATTGTGTATGCCGTATGATGATGATTTGAGGTAGTAGATTATTGTAGAAGCGCATGGTGTGTGTTATTCCATACATCTAGGAGCCACCAAGATGTACCGCAACTTGCGGGAAATCTATTGGTGGAGTGGTAAGAAGAAAGATATAGCAAAATTTGTAGCCAAGTGTGCAACTTATCAACAGGTTAAGGTAGAGCACCAAAGACCTGGTAGCACTTTGTAGGAGTTTGACATTCCCACTTGGAAGTGGGAAGAGGTGAATATGGACTTTCTGACTAGATTACCCCATTCATGTCGTCAGCATGATTCGATTTGGGTTATAGTAGATAGATTGACTAAATCAACCCATTTCTTGCCAGTTCACATATCCTACACAGCTGAAGATTATGCTATGATATATATCATAGAGATGATTAGATTGCATAGAGTTCCTTTGTCTATCATCTCAGATAGGGGTACTCAGTTTACCTCTTAGTTTTGGAAAGCCTTTTATAAGTATCTCAGTACCCATGTTCATCTCAGTTCAGCTTTTCATCCGCAGACAGATGATAAGCTTTTCATCTAAGTTCAACTTTTCAACATCAAGTGGTTATCCCAACTGCTTTTGAAATAAAGAACAAATGCTCTCAACATATCTTCTAAGGTCTAAATAGTCCTCTCTGCCTAACCATGCGCTTTGATTGGGTCAGATATGGTGTTTGAGGTCATGGAAAAAGTTCAGTTGATTCAAGAGAGATTGAGAGTAGCTCAGAGTCGTCAGAAATATTATGCAGACGAAAGAAGGAGAGATCTTGAGTTTGAAGTAGATAACCTTATATACATAAAAGATTCACCCATGAAGGTGGTAAAGAGATTTGGCAAAAACGGGAAGCTTAGTCCCCGGTATATAAGCCCCTACAAGATTTTGAGTTGTGTTGGGAAGGTACCGTATGAGCTTGAGTTACCCACAGACTTGTCATCAGTTCACCCAGCGTTCCATGTGTCTATATTGAAGAAGTACATGGACGATTCAGCCTTTGTAGTTCCTCTTAAAATCTCAGATATACAGAATAGCCTTTCATACGAAGAAGTTCCAGTAGAGATCCTTGATCATCAGATCCGTAGACTAAGGAACAAAAAAGTGCCCTTGGTCAAAGTTCTATGGTGAAATCAGTCTGTTGAGGGTGCCACTTGGGAAGTAAAAGCAAACATGCTAACCAAGTATCCTCATCTCTTCTCCACAAACTCAGATTCATCCAAAGGAAACAGTCTTCCCTAATTCAGTTTTTTTACAGTCTCAGATTCAGCTATATAGTTATCTTTGAGTAAATTTATGCATTCGAAGATTAGTTAAGTCGCTCAGTATGTTTTAAATTCAGTCATACAGCTTATTTTAGTTGTATGTCCCATATATAGTCTCAATCCCTCAGTATTTTAAGTTTAACTTGTCTCATTCGAGGTCGAATGTTCCCGAGGGGGATATACTATAATACCCCATACTTTTCCTAGCTTAGTTTAACTCCTAGAAATCCAAGTGTCAACTTCAAAAGTGAATGACTTTTTCTACATGTAGAATTTTCCATCTCTAGACCGCCCGATATGTATATAATTGGATCAGCTTTCCAAAGATACCAATTTTGCCTTAATTCAATACTCGGTTGAGAAGTTATGACACTTTTAGTGAAGACAGTGCCTTAAAATGAGCAGCACCGCATCGTGTAGACATGAAAAATAACACTTGTCCAATTTTCAGTGGACCATCGCGATTGTCCTGCATTGCGGTGAAGTCCCAGTTCGTATTTGTTATTTTCCAATGGCTTACTGCGATAGACCCGCATCGCGGTGAAGTTTCAATTTTCAAGAACCTATTTTCCAGTAAGCCACCATGTTAGTGGTGCGCCATAATGGGTGACAAAATTGGGATTTTCCCAGTCGCAATTTAATTTCTAGAAAGGACAGTTTGGTAAATTCCACTTGCCCTAATTCATAAAAACAAAGGATTAAACTCATTATGAGCATATTACAACCTTCATTAACAAAATCCTCTCTAAGAAAACCCTAGAACTCAAAGCTTAATTCCCAAGAAATCTAAATTCCACCGTTTTTTCTCCAAGGAAACTCCAAATTCAAGGTTTCCAATTCAAGATAATCAAGAATCCATATCCAAGATAACAAATAGGAATCCAAAATCAAGTGTTCTCATCAATTGCAATAATTAAGGTATGTGGGGGTTTTCAACAAGGATAATCCTTTCATCCTTGTGACCAAAATTAGTTTTAAAGTTGATTTTGTATGAAATTTCATGAGTTTCATATTAAGGTTCATACCCAAGATTGCTAATTGAAAGATTATGAGATTTGAAGTGATTTAGATGATGAATTTGCAGTTTATTTTTGTATTTTCATGTGTATTGCAGAAATTTTGAGATTTTGAGATGAATAATCAATACTTACATTATCAAGCATGAATCTTATGATGTTTTGACATGAATTTGATACATGGGTTGTTAATCCCTAGTTGTACATTGACATTTCAAGATTAACTAAACTTTAAGCATCCTATGATTAATTATTTTTAGATTTTGCTAAAGACTCAATCTTTTGATCTCATTTTAGACTTAGAATCTACCTTACAGTTTCAGTTATAGATTTAACTAATAGATATACAATTGGTTTTTATTATGAACCAGTATACTAGTTTAAAGTGGATTTCCAATAGAATGAGCATACAGATTAAAGGGAGTAGTGTTTAGCATCGAATTAGGTATGTTTACATTCCTCTGAACTACGAGCCAACGTAGGTATAGATTAGTAGATTATTCCTATTTTTATATGGATGATAGTTATAGATGTGATCACTTAAATTAGGTTATACTCCCTAGCAAGAGTATGACACATCTCCCCAATATGAGATTTCCCCATAAAGGAACTAGACGCTGGACTCCATGATAGCTCACATGGTTTATATTGGTTGTAAGAACCTCCCTTCAGAAAAGTGTGAACCTAACCGTAAAGACGTTCAGAATAGTTTTAAAAGTATTTCCCTACAACTTACAGAAAAGAGTAAAGAATAACAGAAAAGCTTTTAGAAACTAAGTGTAAATGCTCACAAATTTGATTAAGATATTGCTTTATATGAGGCATTAGTTACAGATGTGAGATTTCAGATTTCAGATATAAAAGTGAGTCCTTTCTACACTTAGACAACATGATTTAAAGATAGAATACAAATACAGATTTTAGAAACTAAATGTTATGACTCATTAGATTTATGCAACATGTTTTGATATTCATGATTAAGATTTTTAGTTTTTAGATATTCCAGCTTATATGAGTCATCTATATTTAACTTGAATTATTTTACAAATTTTAATAATGTTGAGACATTGACTTATTTATGCATTCAACCACATATACTTAGTACAATCCAAAAGTACTGATCCACATATACGTCTATGTGCTACATTGTTTTTTAATGTAGGTTTATGTGCTTAGTTTCAGCAGTGTAAGTAATTTCGAGCATCTCCATCTACATCCTGATAGTTGGTGAGTCCTCATAGTTTGGGGACTTAGTCATTTAGTTTTTCAGCTTACTAGTATAGACGATTCAGTATTTTTTATATAGTTTGAGTCGGCTGGGGTTTTTCCTAGTGACTCTCTAGCATTAGTAGTAGAGGCTTGTCAGAGTGCTAGATTTGATTGAGATTGTCAGTATTGATTTATCAGACTCTTGAGTTTAGTATTTTTAGATATTATATTTAGATAGTTTTGGTTTAGCTCATACAAAATTCTGCATTTTATCTTGATTATATATTTATACTTCCCTATTATGAGTTTTTGATTTAGTAGAAGGCGGATAGGGTTAGCTTAAGGTTACGTCTAGTCTTGAGCATCGTGTGACATCTCGAGACCTATTTTTGAGGCGTTATAGTATGGAAATTTGGTTGATAGTAAGGGTAAAGAAAATAAATAGAAGAATAGAGAGGAGTATAAGATTGCTAAGAGTGAGGCGAAGTTAGCAGTGACAAGGACTAAGGATGCTACTTTTGAGAGTTTATGTACATCGTTGGATAGTAAAGGTTGGGATAACAAGTCGCACAGGCTTGCCAAGGTTAGGGAGAGAAGGGATCGGAACCTAAATTAAGTGAAGTGTATTAAGGATGTGGACGACAATGTTCTGGTAGAGGAGGGTTATATTAGAAAGTGATGGTAGTCTTACTTTCATAAGCTCCTAAATGAAGGAAGGGATACTAGCATTATGTTGGAAGATTTGGTGCATTCTGAGAGGTTTTGTGATTATGGTTATTGTAGGCACATTAAGGTTGACGAGGTTAATGGGGCTATTCATAGGATGCATAGAGGTAGAGCGATGGGGCCAAATAAGATTTTGGTAGATTTTTGGAAGTGCACAGGAGCAGTGGGTATGGAGTGGTTGACTCGGTTGCTTAACATAATTTTCAAGACAGGGAGGATTCCTGAGGCTTAGAGGTGTAGTATGTTGATTCCGCTGTATAAGTATAAGGGTGTTATTCAGTATTACAACAATTACAGGGGTATCAAGTTGTTGAGTCATACTATGAGTTGAGGTTGCAGAGGAGTGTTACTATTTTTGAAAATTAGTTTAGATTTATGCCATGGTGCTCGATTATTGAAGCATCCATCTCCTCAGGAGATTTGTGGAGCAGTATAGCTATAGGAATAACGATTTGCACATAGGGTTTATCGACTTAGAGAAGGCCTATGATAGAGTTCCCAGGGAGGTTCTTTGTAGATATTTAAAGGCTAGAGATGTACCTATAGTGTCTGTTAGGGTAATTAAGAATATGTATGATGGAGCTAATAATTAGGTCAAGACTAGGAAAGGGGACTCAAAGCACTTTCCCGTCTTGATAGGGTTATATCAAGGTTCGATGCGTAGTCCATTTCCTTTTTCCTTGGTGATGGATGTTTTGATGTGGCACATTCAAGATGATGTGCCTTATTGTTTTCACTTTGCGGATGATGTAGTCTTGATTAATGAGACACGTAATGGAGTTAATGCTAAATTAGAAGTTTGGAGGCAAACTCTTAAGTCTAAAGGGTTTAGGTTGAGTTGGTCCAAGATGAAATATTTGTAGTGTAAGTTCAGCGAGGTGTCTCATAAGTCTGATGTGGTTGTTAATCTTGATAATTATTCTATAAGTAAGAGAGATTGTTTTACGTATCCAGGGTCTATAACTCAGGAGAATAAAGAGATTGATGAAGATGTTACTTATTGAATTAGGGTAGGGTAGATGAAATGGAGGCTCACCTCTAGAATCTTATGTGACAAAAGGATACCTCCCAAACTTAAAGGTAAGTTCTATGAGTGGTGGTTAGACCGGTATTGTTGTATGGGGCAGAGTGTTATCTTGTTAAGAAGCCCACATCCAGAAGATGATGGTGGAAAATATGAGAAAGCTTAGGTAGATATGTGGGTATACTAGGAAAGACAGGATTAGAAATAAGGTTATTCAAGATAAGATGGGTATGTCTATGGTGGAAGAGAAGATGAGAGAAGAGAGGTTGAGATGGTTTGGTTATGTGATGAGGAAGAGCATAGATACCCTAGTATGGAGGTGTGAGACGTTGGCTAGGGATGGTTTCAAATGAGGTAGAGGTAGACGGAAGAAATATTAGAGGGAGATGATTAGATATGACATGCAGTAGCTCCAGCTTATTGAGGACATAACCCTAGATAGAAAGTTATGGGGGAAGCGGAATAGGGTAAAAGGTTAGTCGGAGTTTAGGGTATCTTTTGGTGTGTTACTTATAATATCTTGTTTATGGTATTATTGAGTTTTCTAATCCCTATTATATCTTGTTCTTTTACTATTCTTACAATTATTGTTCCTTATCTTAGATTGTAATATTTTAAGCTAGGGGTCTATCGAAAATAGCCTCTTTATCTCACATTTATGGTAGTGGTATGGACTGCGTACACTTACCTCCCCAGACCCCACTTGGTGGGAATATACTGGGTATGTTATTGTTGTTGTACTTCTTTCTCACACTTGTATTTGATATACATTTATACTTGTGCCTCTTTCTCATATTTGTGTATGGTATATGTGTATATTGTAGAACTGTTAGTGAAGATAGTCTGGGATACTGTTTGGGACATTCTTTTATTGTAAGTGATGTGTCCATAGTCTGTATTTTATATGCTTTATTTTCTACTTTGCTCAGCCGACCTATGATACCTACTAAGTACAAGTGGACCATACTCACCCTTACTGCGCCCTTTTGGTGTAGATCCAGGAATGAGTGTTTTGAACGATAGCTGATTCAGGAAGTATCTAGAGTATATTAAAAGTAGAGATTGATGTGTAATTCCAGAATCGACCCACTACCTCTTCTTAACCAGCTCATGTCTTATTTTGAATTTGGAGATAGATTTTGATCCTTATTGGATTTTCATTGCATCTTTTGGCATTCGAGGTGTATTTAGTAGTTCTTATACTGTGACACCAGGTTTTGGGATATTGTATGATATCTTTGGTTATTATTTTCTCTTTCACTGTATATGTTTGGTTTAACTCCACTCTAGGATTCTATCGTTGGGTTTTGGTTTTGATTTCTCATCTCATATTAGTTTAGGTTATAAGCTTACTTGTCAGGGCTTGCCGCGACAAGTTCCATCATGAACTTTGATTTTTGGGTCGTGACATAAGGTAAGAGGCAAATTTACTTATAGGAACTGAGGTACTACCCATCCACTCAATAACTGACTGATTTGAAAATTGAAACTAGACTACTCTATTTTTACAATCAATTGAGGCATAGTAAAGTAGAGCCAACCCATGCTAAGAATAATATCTAAATCTGCTAGGTCTAACTATACAAGATCAACTGAGGTGACCTTATGAGAAACTGTGACTGGGATATTTTTGTATACTTGTCTAGCTATGATTGATTCATCTAGTGGAGTAGAGATCTAGAAAGGTTCTAAGAAGATTTTGGGATTGACACCAAAGTCTACAGAAATATAAGGTATCACAATGGAAAGTGTGTATCCGAGATATAATAATACATAGACATGATTATGAAAGACCCATAATGTACAAGTGACAACGTCAGGAGAACCGTCTTGATCTTATCATGTTTGAAGGGCATAGAACCTTTTCTAATATTTTTTTGCCGGCTGTACTAGACGAGTTACCCCATTGGGTCGGGCGACCTGTTGGAGCTACTTAAGATATAACCTAAGTTCAACCCTCAATATCACCTGTCTTAGATGATGGACAATCTCTAAGTCTATGACCTAACTTCCCATAATCGAAATACCCATTCTTACTTACCACACATTATTCAAGATGGTTTTGTCGCACTTCTTACAAGTTCAGAAAGTACAACCACTGGAAGCACTGAAATGAGACTTAGAGTTGGTGCTCTACCCTTCTGATTTTGCATGGGCCTACGGGATGGAACATTGGAAGATGATAGTACTGGGTTTAAAGACTTCTACTAAAATTGAGAGTGATTATCATTTCTAGACTTCTATTTAGAATAAATAAAATTCCCCATTTTAGCTATCTCGTTTGTATTCTCCCTCTCCCTTTACTTAATTTTCTCCCCCTAATATGTTAGGCATGAACCATCAATTGGGAGATGTCCATCTCCTTGACCAACATAGTATTCCTACACATCTTTACCACATCTTTAAAGACATTCCAAACAAACATACTCACACGGGTCGTAGAGTTAGCAACCATTGTCGGAGCATATTTCAAAAGTTAAGTAAAGTAGAGAGAGTACACCTTCTCACTCGTGCTACCCTACTTCATATTAATGAACTCCTAAATTTTGTCTTTTCTTAATTGAATTAGGAAGAACCTATCCAGAAATCAGCAATAAACTCATCCTATTCTATCGGTCATGCATATTCACCTCTAACATCCTTCTACTACTTACACTAAGTATGCACAATTACCTTCTGATGGGTGGTGATTTTACCACTTATTCAGACTAATAATTTGTGTACATTACCATGTAATAAAGGAATAAATATGACATAAATATGATTAAATGCACTAATATCTGCATTTTATAAGTGCATTGTTGATGAGATAGAAAGATGGGGATTGAAGATAAAAAGGATCAAAAGGAAGAAAATAAGTGCAGCTGAAGACCTGGAGAAAACATAGTCTTAGTTACCGTGATTGCAGTCCTCAAACCACAATTGCAATAATTCAAAATGGTCAAGACAGCGTTGTCACATCGAATTAACCATAGTCGTGGTAGGCACAATCGTGGAAAGACTGGTGCGATCGCAGCTTAGCGGAAAATCAGCCTAGGGGAAAAGATATAAATGCACATAGCTTTCCAAAAAGTTTCCCTAAATAAGACTCAAACCCTATCATTCCACCAGAGATCTATAATTTCCAATTATTAAACATTGTTCTAGTCCTTAGCCTCCATACTTGGAGAAGAGAATATTTTATTAATTTTGGGGTTAAGAATACATTGGAGTAGCTTCTAAGAGGAGAGCTAAAACACTCCCATTAAAGATTTGTTTGAGTCCAAAGTTTGAAGTAACTTTCACTTAGCCTCTTATGAATCAAATCAATGGAGATTTTGGGTATATCTTTACTTATTTATCTTATGAGTAGCTAGTTTTTCTTCTTGGGGTTATGTATGAATAGGGTTAAAGTTTTTGTGGGTTGTTGTTATTAGCTTCAAGTAGTAGTTCATTTTGATGGGTATTGCAAATGCTTGATGATAACATAGAATTTGTTGGTGAAAGACTCAAATTTCATAACCCCTAGATCATCCTTGATAAAGGGAAGTGGGCAACCAAGATCCTTCAACTATCCTTGAAAGAGGGGTTGAAGGTGACATGAGCTTTTGTAAATAATTACTTAGATTGTAGTTGTTCCCTTTTAGTTATCTTAGAAATAAGGATAAATTATGGAATGGCTAAGTCTTAGGCATCATCCTAGAAGTAGGGATGCCTAAATTGAGGTTTGGTTACCAATTTTTTAACACACCCATTTGGTATTCAAAAGAATCAATGGGTGATAGTTTGGTTCTTTGTTGAAAGGCTAGTACCAAAACCCCTAACCGAATCTACCCACATTTGATCTACTAAAAGTGAAATTGAATTATTAATACCCTCATGTTTCTTTCCTTAGTAAAATATAACCCCAAGATCCGTGATTAATTGTTTAGACTCTAACCATTCATAGCCCCAAATTAATACTTGAAAACCCCAAAAAGAAATATTAGTTGTGATATTTTTCAAACCCCCTATTTTTATGTTTTTTGTACTCTAGGATTGAATTTAGTAAGTATCCATTGTTTTGAATTAATTTGATAGCCACTCACATTGTTCCTAATGGATTCAAACCCATCTCAAAAGTTGGGTAAATATTTAACAACGACTGCCTTGCACTTAAATTGACGTGTAAGTTGAGCATTATCACCTTCAACTAATGAGAAGCTAATTCTGAAGTCTCAACTGGAGTGAAACCCATAATCTTAATAACCTACTGCATATCATCAAGAAACTCTTGCAGATCTTCCTCAGTATTAGAACCATAGAACTCAAGAGAATTTATCTTAGTGAAGTCCCAGAATCTAGCAGCTACTTTCGTACTAGGGGAATTGACCGGGGAAACTATCTGCTGACTAGACTATATGGTCATGTCTGACTTAGAACCATAAAAATAGCCCTAAACTAAGCATGAGAGACTTGTTATTCAAAGGATCTGCTGGAGCTGGTATTCTTGTTGGTTCCTATTATAGTTACCACTTTCGTTTCTTCTTCTATTAGCTATTCAGTGAGGCATTTCTATAATTGTATAGGGGATGAGCTAGAATAATATTGTAATAGATTTCATACTCTATTGCTCGATGTGCACATGAAATAAATGAAACTTTTATTAAAAAATTTCATAACCTCTCACTTATAAGTATGGCGTGCTTTACACCAATGAACAAGACTTTACTTAACGTGGCTTACAAACACCCTAGGACACTTTAAACTTGATGATAAATACCAAGTTTTTCTTGACCCAAGATTGCCACTAGCCATAACATAGTGCCAAGAGTCACAAGTAATCCAAAGCTAACACATGGACTGGCATGACACTAAGAATAAAAATATAAACTAAAAATACTGAGAGAAAGCTAAACTGAGGTGATATAATAAGAAATAAATTCAATCAAACACTAAATAGTCAAACAAACCCTATCTGACATAATTAATAAGATAAATGTCTTTCTATCTATCTAAGAGCCTTTATATAAAATGAGTTGCTGGTACAAGTCCCTGACTAACTCCAACTATAAGAAATAAAAAATAAAGATGAAATAAAATACTGATAACTAGTCCTCGAATGATAAGGACTCACCAAAAAAATATTACTGATAAAGCTAACTGCAATTGGGATTCTATATATTCGAGCCTATAAGACAATAAGTGAAAGAAAAGGTATGTAGTCAGTACTTTGAATGTACTGGGCATTTGATATATGACTACATTATTCAAGATGAATATGCAGAAAATAACATAATTGACTGAACATTGACTAAAATTTGAAAATTGATGTAATGATCAAAAAATAACAATGGAACAATAGAATATAATGAATAGAAAAAGTAAAATATCGTGTGAGTTCTAAGATTGAAATATGGGAGGTTTCTGTAACCAACATAGATTGTGTGAGCAACATGAAATCCAAACTGTAACCCAAGTTAGGAGGGTGTTTTATACCTTGCCAAGGGTATGAACCATGATTGGTGTGAATTCACTTATGATACCATTAAGTGAAAGAGAGACACTCCCAATGGGTGAGAACCCCTTTTACTAATGGTGTCACGTTCTTTAGGACTTTCGTTATCTAAATGTTATCCTTTCGGTGGTATGTACTACTTTCAACTGAATGTAAACGCATATACTAAAATAGTCAACAATAATGATGTTCGAAAACTAAAATGTAAATGCTTTATTTGAAAGCCATTTAAATCATAAAAACTTAATTATTGAGTATTCAACTAAAAATTCATGATATCCTAGGTCAACGGGTGTTCGTGACACACCATCTTAGAAGAATGCAACCGCTAACAGTAATTCTATAAACTGAAGGTAATAAGGAATTTCATAATGCAAGACCATATTTCAAGAATTTATCAATAGAATGAGAGTTCATAGTCAATAGTATGTAAAGATGCTCAAATTTATGGGAAAACATATATTAGTGGTTTAGTCATAGCAAGAAACGTAAAACTAAGGGAATTCACACTTTTCAAGGAGACCCTAACTTTGAAGTGTGAATTAAACTTAAGGAATTGAGATACCTTTGGGAATAAATGGGTGAAATAAACCCCATTGATAAAATCCTACATACCTGTAGATTGAAACCTTGGTAAATTCCTTAAAATTTGAAGCTTGAAGAAGATGAACCCTAGTTATTGCTTTGAGGAAGAAATGGCCTCTTTTCTTATTTTCTTTTGAAGTATTGATTATTTTTTTGAGTAATGAGGGACTTAGGGTAATACTAAACCTAATAACCAGCTTTAAAATGGATTAAAAATGTAGTATATGGGTTTCAATAGTGGGAAAAAGTTGGAATACCCTTTTTAAAAATGTAACTGAAAAAATTGCAGAATGGGATGCAAGAGCCATTCCACGACTATGGGACCCACCTACGATCATGATTGGTGCTCATTATTGGGTGGATAATTTGATTCTATCTATACTCAATCAAACCAACCTTGCTGTGATCATGGTACCCACACTTGATTTCCTTGGTTCGTAGGTTGGTAGTCCAAGCCGAATCAACTTTAGAAGCCAAGATCATTCCCAAGATCATGGTTTCTAATCAAGATCATGGTTCCCATTCATGGTAATGAGGTATACTTGTCAACTCTCAGGTTCTTAGGGATGTTTCATATAGAGGAGACCATTGTACAGTCGTGGTTTCTAACCACAATTGAGGTTTGTATTCGTACTATCTCACTGCTGGATAGTGCTTCACTAAAATGGCCATAACTCTGAGCTTCAGAATTGAATTGACAAGAAATTGGATAGATTATAAGAAATCTCAATAACCTTTGATTTAGCAGGTTTTGATAAAGAAAAATGTTTCATAATATAGGAGTTATTCCTATTTGAGTTTGACTATAGGGAGATTCTTCACAAGAAAACCACTAATAAGAAAGGTTTAAACTTTGCTATGAGCTAGGGGTTAATTGTGGCCTTAATATATGTATAAATAACTTCTCATACTATAGAAACATGATGTTTTATTATACATGTACTTGAAGTATGGTTCTAATATTATCGTGGATATTTGGGGTGTTATAATATCTCCTCTTTGGGTCATTCATTGCAGAATGACAGCTAACTAAATTGAAAGGTTTGGGAACGGGCTAAAACCCCAACATTGAATCTCTAAGAGCTGAATAGTGATATGATTTCAAAGTTTACAACTATACTATGGACTAAACAAAACTCAAGAATGTATGTTATGATAAGAAAATTACTTGGTGACATTAAACAATAAGAATTAATTGAGGAAAACTATTACCTAAAGCTAGAATAGAGTTCAAAGAGAAATGATGGGAGTATTTGGTCATCATATCTACCTCTGCTGCCTAAGTATTTCCCTCAACTAGATGATTCCACCAAAGAACTTTTACTGAAAAGCCCTTTTATATCTTAACTTATGAACCTAACTATCTAGAATCTCAATTGGGATCTCTTTTTAAGAGAGACTATCTTTCACATCTACATGGTCTAAGGGATAAAGTGGTGTGGTATCACTAATACATTTCTTTAATAAATACACATGGAAAATTAGATGCAATTATACTAATTCAGTAGTTAAATCTAACTCATAACACTGCCAAAACAACCCATAATCTTATAAGGGCCAACATAATGGGAACTGAGATTTCCCTTCTTACCAATTCTCTTCACCTATTCATAGGTGAAACTTTGAAATAGACAAAATCACCTATATCAACGTCAATCTCTCTTCTTCTTACATCTGCATAGGACTTATGATGACTCTAAATTGTTTTTATCCCTTCTCTAATTAACTAAACTTTATCCATAGCCTTATGACGTGAATTTTGACCTATAAATATAGATCCACCAACTTTAAAACAAGCAATTAGAGATCTACACCTCTTATATAAAGTACTTCAGATGGGGCCATCTAAAACTAGAGTGATAGTTATTGTTATAAGTAGACTCAATTAATGGAAAATGATTATCCCAAATACCCTAGAAATAAATCACATATGCTCTCAATGTATCCTCCAAAGTCTAAATGGTCTGCTCTACCTGACCATCTATCTGTAGATAAAAAGCCATAATGAGATGAGCTTAGGTACCAAGACCCTTTGGAAAAGTCTTCTGAAATCGAGAGGTAAACTATGTACCTCTATGTGAAATTATAGTCAATGGGACTCCATTAAATTACACCAACTCCCTAAGATAGAGTCCAACATAATTCTTAGTTGAATCTAAAGGGTGAACTTACTAGAAATGCGTTGATTTATTCATTCAATCCATGATAACCAAAATAGAATCATGTTCTCGATGAGTAAGAGGAAACCCTATTATACTCCACTTCCCACTTTCAAGTAGAAAAACAAATATCTTTAAACATACAACTAGGACTCTGGTGCTCAAACTTAACTTGTTGAAAATTTTGACACTTAGTTACAAATTCTACGATATCCTTCTTCATTCCATCCCACCAATAGAATTCACATAGATCACAGTACAACTTAGTGTCTCATGGGCAAATAGAATACCAAGAATCGTGACCTTTTTTTAGCATTCACTATCTCAAGTCACCCACATCTAGAACACATAATATGCCCTAATAACAAAGAACACCATCTCCCCTTTAGGAGAAAACCTCAATATTCTAACTCTAGACCACTTCTTTCAACTTAAGAAAAATAGGATCGCTATCTTGCTTTTCCTTTACCTTAGCTATTAATGAAGATTTTGAACTGAGATATTACCTTCATCTAAATCAACCAATCAAACTCCCAATCTAGAAAGCTGGTGAACCTCGTGAACTAACTCTTTATTCTCATTTTCTAAGAAACACTCTCTAAAGATAATCCACTAAGAGCGTCAGCAACATATTGGCTTTACCTGAATGGTATAATACACTCATATTATAGTCCTTCAATCACTCTAACCGTCTCCTTTGATGATAATTTAGATCTTTTTGTCTAAAAACATACTAAAGGCTTTTGTGATCTATGAACGCATCAATCTGAACCTTATACATATAATGCCTCTAAATGTTTAAGGAAAAAAGCACTACTGCAACCTCAATATCATGAGTTGGGCATTTTTCTCATATGGATTTAGTTGTCTAATGGAATATGCTATAACCTTGTCATGCTACATCAATACATAACCAAGGCCAACTCTAAAAGTATCACAGTAGACCACAAACCCATCTAAACCCTCTGCTAAATCAAAACTTGAGCATAGGTGAGTTAAGTCATCAATTCTTGAAAACTCTTCTTGAGAGAATCATATCACTTAAACTTGACTTTATTATACATCAGTCTGGACCTAACGAAAGAAATAGAGTAAAATACCTCAATAAACTATCTGTAGTAACCAGCTAAACCTAAGAAACTCCTGGTATCTAATAGAGAGATGAGTAAAGGCCAATTCCTAATTGCTTCACTCTTTAAAGAATCAAATTGAGTGCCCTCACTAAAAATTACATGACCAAGGAATGCTACTAATTTCAACCAAAATTCTCACATGCCGAACTTCGCAAATACTCAATGATCTTTGAGAATCTGTAACACAATCCTCAAATGGTCTACATGTTCATCATTAATCTGGGAATAAATAAGGATGTCATCAAAAAACATAATGATGAACAATTTTAAGTACTTCTTAAAAACCTTAATCATTACGTCCCTAAAATCTACATGAGCATTCATTAGTCCAAAAGAAATAACAATAAATTCAAGGTGACCATAATGAGTTCTGAAGGTTGTCTTCAGAATGTCACATTCTTTAACTCTGAGCTGATGATAGTTAATTCTGATTTTTATATTAAAAAAGCAATTAATACCCCAAAGTTGGTCGAACTAGTCATCAATACTGGGAATGGGATACGTATTCTTAACTGTGACTTTATTTAACTTATGTTAATCTATGTATATTTTGAGAGAACTATCTTCCTTATGGTTGAAATAAACTAGAGCTTCTCATAAGGAGATGGTGGTCCTGATGAAACCTCTGTCTAGAAGGCTCTTAATGGTCTTTCAATTCTTTAATCTTGGCTAGATCCATTATTTAGAGTGTAATTGAAATATGTTGTGTAACACAAAGGAGATCTATTTCTAAGTTAATTTCCTTCTTGAGAAGAACTCTGGGTAGATCTTTGAGAAAAACTTCTGGAAACTCTTTTACCATTAGAACGAACTTAATAGTTGGGGTTTAGAACTTTTAATCCTCAACTAGAACAAGATGATAGACTAACCCTTTGGAAATTATTATTCTATCCTTAAGCTAAGAGATAAACTAACCTATAGGCAGCAAGGTACTACCCTCGGCGACTGTCTTATTTCAAAATAGAAACTAGACTACATTATTTCTATAATCAGTTAAGGCATAGCAAAAGTGGATCCGATTAGTGCCAAAAATAACATCAAAATCTATTATGTCTAAGTCTATCAGATCAACTAAGTTGACTTTCTAAGAAACTGTGACTAGGAAATTCCTATATACCCATCTAGCCACGACTAAATCACCAACTATTGTAGAGACTTAAAAGGGTTTTAAGAGGATTTTGGGATTGACACTAAAGTTTGTAGTGATATAAGGAGTCACAAAGGATAGTGTGGCTCTGATATCTAATAATACATAAACATAAATATGAAATACCCATAAAGTACCAGTGATTACATCAGGAGAACCATCCTAATCCTAGATGAGGCACCCTAGTGTGTCAGGCAACCTTCTAAAGCTGCAGAAGTGGTAGCCTGCGTACATCCCCGATATCAGCTTTTTCAGCTAATGGACAGTATCAAAGTCTTTGACCTAGCTTCCCATAACCATAAAACCCATCCTTACTTATCAAACATTCTTCAGGGTGTTTTTTCTTGCACTTCTTACAAGTTGGGAAATTACAACCACTATAAGTACTAACATAAAACTTAGAGACTGGTGATCTACCCTTCTGATATCGACTAAGCCTGAGGGATGGAACACTAAAAATGATGGTTCTGGGGATAAAGAACTCTAATTAAACTGAAAGAAATTACCACCACCTGATAGATTCTGATAATAATCAAAATTCCCAATTCTAGCTCTATTTTTCATATTCTCTTTTCCTTTTCTTATTCTTCTCCTTCTTAATCTATTGGGCATGAACCATAAATAGAGAGTTCTATGTCTATATATGTGATTTATGTAGCAATATAAAACTCCTTCACCCCAGCTTGAAAAATACCCCAAAGAAAATTACTCATATGGGCCCTAGAGTCAGCAACTAATGTTAGAGCATATTTCAAAAGTTGAGTAAACTTGAGAGAATAATTCTTCAAGCTCATGTTACCTTGATTAAAATTAATGAAATATTGATCTTTGGATTCCCTTAAATCAAGTGGGAAGAACCTATCCAAAAAAGTAGCAACAAACTCATTCTATTATATTGGTCTTCTAACTGCAGCTCTATCCTCCTTCTACTACTTGCACTAAGTGTTAGCTTCTACCTTCAATGGATAATTATCCATCTCAGTAGAGATTAAGACCCAATCATTAATAAAATCTTATAGATCTTCATCAATCTTAAAACCATGGACTCAGAAGGATTTATCTGAGTGAAGTCTTAGACTCTAGTTGTCATTGTAGTTCTAGTGGGATAGATTGGGGAAACGATCTATTTATTATCCTAAGTGATCATGGCATGAGCTAACACTATAAAATTAGCCCTAATATCAACATTAAAGACTTTCCGATTCAAAGGGTCTGCTGGAGCTGGTGGTGTTTTTTGGTTCCCATTCTAGATACCATTTCCTTTTGTCCTTCTATTGGCACTTCTAGGAGGCATTTTCTATAAACACATAAAGCACAAGTTAGGAAAAGGTTTTAATAGTATTCACACTTTATTGCACAATATGAACATAAAAAAGTTAAGCTTTTTCTAAAATATTTTATAACCTCTCACTCATAAGTGTGGCATGCTTCACACCCATGAACAAGATTCTATATAACATGACTCTTAGATAGCCTATGATACTTTAAATATGTTTCTCTGATGCTTAGTTTTTCAAGACTCGAGACTGCCCCTTAGTTATAATATGGTACCTAGAATCACAAGTGAGACCAAACTAACCCATGGCCTTTCATGACACTAAGTAAAAAATATAAATAGAAAAGTATTAAGCAGAAGCTAGAATAAAGTGGTAGATTATCAAATAAAACCTCAATCGAACATCAAATAGTCAAACTAACACTATCTAGCATAGTTAATAAGTTGAAAGTCTAATTATCTGTCTGAAAGTTTCTATACAAAATAAGTTATTGGGAAAGTCCCCTATTAACTCAAATTGTCAGACACAAAAAATAAAGATGAAATAAAATACTAATAACTAGTCATCTAATAATGAGGACTCACAAAAATACTGTTAAAATGACACTGACTCAGGCAAACCAAAGTTAGGATGTTGAATGTACGAATCTATATTACAAGGCAATATAACACAAGGAAAAGTATGTGGTCAGTACTTTGGATGTACTGATCATGTAAAATGTGAACTACACTATAAAAGTTGCATATGTTGAAAATAACATAATATATTGAACATTGTGTAAATACTATAAACTAATGTAATGACCGAGATATAACCCAAAAACAATATAATATAAAGAATAAACTAAATAAAAGGTTATACAAAGTCTAAGACTGAAATATGGGAGATTTTTGTATATGACATAGGCCATGTGAGAAACATGGAATCCAATCTGTAACCTGAGTTGGGAGGGTTTTGTTTACCTTTCCAAGGGTACAAACCATGATTGGCGTAAATTCACTCATGATTCAATTAAGGACAAAGGAGGTACTCTCAACAGGTGAAGAGCCCTTTTACCTATGATGGTATGTAATTTGGTACTTGGGTTATCTGAACCATTGTCCTCTAAGTGCTAACTACTATTCCTAAATAAAAGTAAACTGATATCCTGAAATGCTCAGCACTGATGATGTTCTAAAACTAAAATATAAATATTTTATTTGAAAGCCTTATAAAGCATGAAAATAGAATGATTGAGCATTAAACTAAAAATGCACGATATCATAGGTCTTTATACATTTATAACACACCATCTTAGAAAAATACAACCACTAATGATAACTCTCTAAACTGATGATACAAAGAAATTTCATAACTCGTGTCCAAAATCAAGAATTATGAATATAATGAGAATTCATTGTCATGAGTATGTAAAGATTATTAAATTTATGGGAAAACATATATTAATGGTTCATTCACAGCAAGAAATTAAAAGCTAAGGAAATTCACAATTTTCATGGAAACCCTAACTTTGAAGGGAGACTTAAACTTGAGGAATTGAGTTAACTTTGGGACTCAATAGGTGAAAGGGAACTCACTTATGAAATCCAACATACCTGGAGATGGAAACCTTAGTGAATTTCTTGAAACTTATTGCTTAATTAAGATGAACCTAGTTATTTCCTTGAGGGAGAAATCTTCTCTTTTCTTATTTTCTCTAAAATTGCAGATTATTTTTCTAAATAATAAGATACATAGGGTAATATTAAACTTAATGACTAGACATAAATAGATTAAATTATATAGTTTAGGGGTGTAAATAGTGAGAAAATACTAGAATACCCCTTATAATATGTAACAAAAAAAGCTATAGAATAGGATGTACAAACCATCCAACAATTGTGGGACCCAACTATGGTCATAAGTGATTCTCATAGTTAGGTTGATGATTTGAGTCTCTTTGGAATCCATCAAGTGATTTTTGGTACAACTCATGGGTCCCACCCAAAATCATACCTTGGTGCGTGGGTTGGTAGTACAAGTCGAATCAATATTAGGAGCTAAAATCATGGTTTCTAACCAAGACCATGGTTCTCATTCATGGTTGGTATGTAAACTTGTCAACTGTCAGGTTTTTAGGGATTTTTCATGAAGATGAGACCATCGTATGTTCTTGGTTTCTAAGCACGTTCATGGTTTCTATTCATACTATCTCACTGGATAGTGCTTTACTAAAATAGCTATAACTCTTAGTTCCTAAATTTAATTAATAATAAATTAGATGCATTGGAAAGAAGACTCAAATACCTTTTATTTGGTGGGTCTTGATCCAAAAAATACTTTCGAATCTAGGAGTTATTTGCTTAAATTTGACTGTAGGGAGATTCTTCATAAGAAAATCACTGATAATGAAGCTTTTAATTTGGCAATAAGCTTGGAGTTACTTGTGGCCTTAATGCATATGCAAATAACTTTTCATACTACCAAAATATGATATTTTATTAAGCATGTACTTGAATAATGATTCAAATCTTGGCTTTGATTTTTGGAGTATTACAACCTTCAAAACTCAATTGGTTACTTGAAATTTGTTGTTATGTCTTTGGAATAATGAATGGACCTATAAATTTTATGGACTTGATGAATAGGGTGTTCAATCAATACTTGTATATGTTCATCACTGTCTTTACAGATGACATCCTTGTTTATTCTCTAGGTAAGGATTAGCACATAGACCATTTAAAGATTATCCTATAGACGCTCAATGATCGTCAGTTATAGGCCAAGTTAAGCATGTGTAAATTTTGGTTGAAATAAGTAGCATTCCTTGGTTATATAATATTCAATGAGGACATCCATGTTTATCCTCAAAAAATCAAAGTAGTTTGGAATTGGTCTAGAATTATCTCTCCATTAGATAATAGGAGTTTCTTGGGTTTAGCTAGTTGCTACAGATGGTTTGTTCAGGGAATTTCATATATTACTTATCCTATGTCTTGATTGACTCAAAATTAAGTCAAGCTTTAGTGGTTTGATTCTTGTGAGAAGAATTTTTAGGAATTTAAGACTCGACTCTCCTCCACTCAAATTTTAAGTCTCCTAGAGTGTTCAAATGGGTTTGTAGTTTATTGTGATACTTCAGGAGTTGACCTTGGTATTGTGTTGACTCAATATTGTAAGATTATAAAATATGCCTCTAGATAGCTCAAGCCTCATGACAAAAAATAATTGACTCATGATTTTTAGTTGGCGGTAGTTACTTTTGCCTGAAATATTTGGAAGCATTATCTTTATGGGGTTTATGAAAATGTGTTCACATATCATAAGAGGATTCAGTGTGCGTTCGTTCAGAAGGATCAAAATATTTCTTAGAGAAGATAGATAGAGTTGAAAAAGGACTATGATATAAGTATTTTGTACCATCCAAGTAAAGTCAATATTGTGGTTTATACTCTTAGAAAGTTTTCTATAGGAATTTTTGCTCAGGTAGAGGATGAGTAGAAATATTTTATTTGGAAGGTTAACAGGCTTGCTAGATTGGGAGTTTGGTTGATTGATTCATATAAAGGAAGTATTTAGTTTAGAATAGTTCTGAATTATCTTTGATAGTTGAGGGTAAATAAAAGAAAGATAGTCATCCTATTTTTCTTAAGTTTAAAGAAGTTTTTCAAAATCAAAAAGTTAAAGTTTTCTCCCAAGGGGAAATAGTGTTATTCATTGTCAGGGTAGGCTTTATGTTCCATATATGGATGACTTGAGAGAGTGGATGCTACTAGAAGCTCATAGCTCTAAGAATTATATTCACCTTGGAGACATTAAGCTATTCCATAATCTACAGGAGCTCAATTGGTGGAATGGTATGAAAAAAGATATTGTGGCATTTGTGTCTAGGCGTCAAAATTTCTAATAGGTTAAGATTAATCACAAGAGGCATACTATTTTTGTCTAGGATATTAGTAGTCCTACTTAAAATTTGGAAGTGGTAAGTGCAGAGTTCATGATAGGGTTGCCTCATACTCACCAATAATATGATTCTATTTGGGTTATTATAGACTGAATGACTACGTCAACCCATTTCTTGCCAATTAACTCTTTAGATTTAGTTAAGGATTATGCTAGAATCTACCTTAGTGAGTTGGAATAATTGTATGGATTCCCTTTGAATATTTTCTCAGAGAGGGATAATCAGTTTACCTCTAAGTTTTGGAAGATATTTTAAAAGAGCTTTGACCTAAATTTATCTAAGTACAACTTTTTGCAGACAAATCACTAGGTAAACTGAACCATTCAGACTTTAAAGTACATTCTGAAGGCATGTGTGACTGACTTCAATGATAGTTAGGATGATCATTTTCCTTTGATTGAGTTTGCTAATAATAATAACTATCGCTATATTATTCAAAAGACCCTATTTAAAGCACTTTATGGTAAGAGGTATAGATATCTTATTAGTTTGTTAAGGTTGGTAAATTTACCTTGATAGGTCCTGATTCATTCCATGAGGCAACGTAATAAGTTCAGATAATTAGAGAAAGACTAAAAATAACATAAAATCATCAGAAGTCCTATGCAGCTGAGGAGAAAGAAACTTGAGTTTGCTATAAGTGATTTGGTTTACTTAAATATTTTACCCATGAAATGGGTGAATAGATTCCCTAAGAAGAGAGCCCCAATCCCCGCTATGTTGGTCCATATAGGATCATAAACTGCTTTGGCAACATAGGTTGTGATATAAATTTACCTACAGTTAGCATCAGTCTATCTAGTTTTTCATTGGTATTTGTTAAGGAAATGCATTGGTGATCCCACATTGGTTGTGCCTTTAGATAGTGTGTGTGTGTGTGTGTGTGAAGGATAAAATGTCCTACAAGGACGTCTGAGTTAAGATTCTTGATCATTAAGTTTGTGAGTTGAAAGACAAGGAGGACACTTCAGTAAAAGGGTTTTAGTGGAATCAACTAGTTGAGGATCTACTTGGGAAGAAGAGGTGGATATGATGACCAAGTGCCCCCATCTTTTCTATTTAAATTCAGTTCAAGCCTAATGTAATAGTTTCCCCTAAATTAATTCTTTCTGTATCAAGTCACTCAGATTTTCTCATGTCATAGCATGCATTCATGAGCTTATTTTAGTCCATGTTTTAGGATAGACTCAGTTATTATGTCGGTATTTAGCTCTTAGAAATTCAATGTTAGGATTGTAGCTCTTTCCCTATCTTTTCAGCTCAGTTAGTTTTGATTCAGGGACAAATGACCCCAAGGAGGACATATTATAACACACTGAAAATCAAAGATAAAATTAGAACCATGTACATGTAGAACCAAGCACCATATTTTAATATTATGACAATTTATTTATACATGTATTACGATCACAAATAACTCCTATCTCATAGCCAAGTTGAAACCTTCCTCACTGATTAATTTCATTTTCTATAGTGAATTTATAACAAGCATCACTCCTATATTATGAAATATTTCTAATCTTACTACCCACCAAATGAAAGTTCTTTGAGTCTTCTTTTGAACTCATCTGATGTCTCATTAATCTGGTTTTAAAGCTAATAGTTATGGCTATTTTAGTAAAGTACTATCCAGCAGTGAGATACCATAAATAAACCCATAATAATAGGCATATAGTATTATAGAACTATGTATTCATCTTTATGAGTCATCCCTAAAATCCATTAACTTGGAAAATATACTTTCTATCAATGAAGAGAACCAATGATCATAGCTAGAACCCATAATCGTGGTCGTGATAGCAGCTTGTAGGTTAGTTTTAGCTTTGACATATAATGAATCATAGGATCATCACATAAGTCATCCCTTTGATTATTTTATGAAGTACAGAAAAGTCTCAAAATAAGTCATCAACCTACGAGCACCACCCACGACCATAGGTAGATCCCATGATTGTGGGATGGTTCATCCATCGCATTTCATATATTCTTTAGTGGCATTTTATAAGTAGAATTTCAGTCTTTTTACAATATTTAAAACCATAAACTATATCATTTAAGCTATCCTAAGGCTAAATAATAATCCTAAAATTCCCCAAGTCCATCATTACTTAGAAATTCAGTCGATACATAACCAAATATATATATAGAGAGAGGCAATTTATCTTCTCCAAGGAAATAATTATGGTTCTTCATTCTCAGACCCTAAATCTAAGAAATTAAATAATATTTTTACTCTCGGGTATGTTGGTCCATCAGTGGGTTTCCTTTCACTTATTAAGTCCCAAAGTAAATTCAAAATATCAGTCAATTCTTTCTTCACAGCCTAGGGTTTCATGAATCATAAAAATTCCTTTGTAATTCAATTTCTTATCATGATTGAGCCTTAAATATATGTTTTCTATGAATTTTAGGCTCCTTTTATACTTGTAATTATGAACTCTCAGTATGTTTGTAACTTCAAGTTAGTGAACTTATGTTATGAAATTCTCTATTATGTTCAGATTATAGAATCATCATGACTAGTTGTATTATTCAGCGATGGCGGGTTATAAGCACCCAATGACTTAGGATATCATGCATTGTTAGTTGAATACACAATCCTTAGTTTTCATGATTTAGAAAGCTTTTAGATAAAAAACTTATCTTTTTTTAGATCATCAGTATTATTGAGCATTTTAGTATATAAAGCTGGCAGTAGTACTGTAACATCCTGAATTTTGGTCCCTAAAGATTTTTGAGTTTTTGAACGCACTGCCCAACCTAAGACTTACCTTATGAGTCATAAGGTTTCCTTAAGAGCCATAGGATCCAAGTCATCATTTGACCAGTGAGTAGTGTCAATGCTACTTTCTTGATTATAATTAGAGGTCCCGAGTCGTAAAGACTCATTACTAGTCACGGAGTCCAAATCATAAGGTGACCAGTGTGTACCCTAAATTTCTATCCTGTTTACAACTATGATCTTATGAGTTATAGATTATCTTCGAAATTTATGTGGTGTGAATCATAGGGTCACCAGAGAGGGGTCCCTTAACTACTGTCTAGACTACAACTTGTGGTTACTAGCTAATAGTAAGCCCTTATGAGTCATATAGTGACCCATAGTCACTGGCGATAATTTTCCAGCTTTTAATGAAGGGCACTTTGGACATTTTCCTCTTTGCCCACTTAGACCCCCACATACATAAAACACCTTGGGGACATTATTTTCAACCCTTATCAATCATAAACAGTCTCTTTACTCTCACAAATTCCCCCATTCAAAGAACAAGTTAGGGTTTCTTAAAGTTGGTCATCTGAAGGCTCAAGGGTTGATTTCTCTCCATAATTGTCTGTCCTTTCATGTATATTACTCTTCCCCAAGTACTATTTTATCAAAAGCATGTGTTTATAATTATATCTATGTGATTCAATTAATAATTTTAAATGACTGGATGCTTAAATCATCCTTGATTCATAACTAGGAGATTTGAGTCCTCCAGGGTACATATATATATATGATTATTTCTCTGGTTCATGCTACATGCACAGGGGACCTTTCAGCGGTCCACCATGTTAAATAACTGGATCCTTGAGTCATTCTTGATTCATGAATGGAAAGTTCGAGTTAAGTCATTCTTGATTCGTGAATGGAAGGTTCAGTACCTTATGGTATATATATACATATTATAATTTTTTTGATTCATGCGGCTGCATACACTAGGCCCTTTCGCTGAGAGAGCTGAGCCCATATACCTCATGGGTGCCTTTTTATAATAGTTGAACTACATAGTCCAGGATAATGTTGTAAAGTTCATGTTAAGCCTTATTTCTTACCCCGATATGTTATATTCATATATATATATATATATATGATTATGTACAATGGATTTGGATGAATTTAAACTATTGATCATTGCATTATTTTATACCTCCCCTGAGTTACATGCTAGCGCTCAACCTGCTAACCGTCTCCAGAAATTGTATCCCCATGCGATGTAGAAACCAGAGACACTTCTACAAGCTTCTACTTTTTTAAAGCAGTGATAGGATTTTAGTATTGTCAGCAGATAACTTGAAGTGGTGAGCCTTCTTCTTCTATAAGGTCGTTGCTTCTTAGTTTATCTATTATCATAGACTTTCCTTTGGGCTTTTTTTTCTATTATTGGGGGCATGTCCTGACTTATATTGATATATGAATTAGTTTAGAGGCTTTGTGGATTATTATGGATTAGATATTAGTTGTTGATATATCTTATGCTTATTGAGATTATCTTTAAATATCTTATTATATATTTAGAATTTAGCCATTATTAGTGCATTGTGGTTTGTTCGATAAGGCAAAGGGAGTGGTCTCCAGTCCATGGTAGACTTAAGATGCCCGTTACAGCCAGGCCCTAGTTCGATTTATGATAAAGTTTCTATTAGATCCTAGGTTTATGATCAAATCATTGTCTATAAACTCATGTCACGTAGAGTCTTATTTAGGGGTATATAGCATGCCACACTTATAAGGGAGAGGCTGCAAGACATTAGGAATATTTCACTTTCTTGTTGTTCTATTTCAGGCTATAGAGTCTAAGGCCTTTATTCTTATCTAATTTGTATTTATTCACAATTTAGATCATGTCTTTCATAAGATCTAAAGCATGCGGTAACTTTTCAGTCCTTCTTGGGGACAATGTGGATAGAGATCATCCTACTTAGGGAGTTTACACCTGGCCCAGGGGTCCAGCCCTAATTTCCACCATGGAGTTTCACTGGTTCCCTCTAGTTCTCCTCAAATACCTCCGGCCAATGTGTCTAATGCTGAGTTTCACTAGTTGATCCATTTTCTTACCATGTTAGTGGCCTTTCAGACAAAACGTATTACTTATATTGCTCCATCTTCTGAGGTTACTAGAGTTGGCCAATTTATGAGGTTGAGTCCTTTATCTTTTAGTGGTTTAAAGGTTGAGAAGGATCCTAAGAATTTCATTAATGAAATGGAAATTATTCTCAGAGTTATGCATGTTTTGGTGTTTAGTTTGTCGCATACCGGTTGAAGGATGTGGCATATCAATAGTATGAAAAGTGGGAGAAGATGAGGGGTGATGGTGCTGAGCTAGCTATGTGGGATAACTTTTCTATTACTATTCTGGATTGCTTTTTCCTTATGAGTTGAGGGAGGCAAAGTTCAAGAATTTTATGAATTTGAAACAAAGCAGAATAACTGTGAAGGAGTATGCCTCGAAAGTTCATTAGTTATCTCATTTTGCTCTAAAGTTGGTGGCATTTATGAGGGTGAGGATGAGAAATTTTACTTTGGGCTTGTCCCACGATTTAGTTTTAGAGTGCAAGGACATCTTATTAAACAAGGATATGGATATCACTAGGCTTGTGGTGTATATACAATAGGTTGGGGAGGAAAATAAGAAGCAAGTTGAGATAGGGAAGAGGTAGAGTAAGAAATTTAGGTGTTTTAAATAGGGAGTAGGTCAAAAAAATAGTGGTAAGAATGGCAGGCAGTGATCTAAGAAGAAGTGGGGAAATTTGTATTCTTACTCTATGGCTATTGATCCATATCCTAAGCCATCTGGTGATCGTTGCTTTTTGATAGACAGTGGATTTAGGGCACAAGATGCCCAGTCTTAGTCCAATTGAACTCAATCGGCCCCATCTTATCCCTCTTATCATCTTTGTGGATAGAGTTATCATAGTGTATGTTCTCTGGTCCCTAAGGAAAGGTTCATTTCTTATCTTAAAGCCTAAATACTTATTTCCAAGGGGTATCTATGTCATTTAGTTTGGGTTAAGTATTTTAGTTCTGAAGGTCCTTCTTTACAGTTTATCCCCATGGCTAGGGAGTTTTCCCGATGTGTTACCTGACGATCTTCTCGGTATTTATCCCAATAGGGAAATTGATTTTAGGATTGACCTTCTACCAGATTCATCCTATCTCTATTCCTCCTTATAGATAGCTTTAGCTGAGTTGAAAGAGCTTAAAGATAAGTTGAAAGATCTTTTTGACAAAGGTTTTATTCTCCTTATTGTTTCCCCATGGGGTGCCCCTGTTCTTTTCGTGTGTAAAAATAATGATTCCCTTTATATGTGCATAGACTACCGCCAGTTGAATAAGGTCACAGTGAAGAATAAGTACCCTCTCAATAGGATTGATGGTCTCTTTGACCAACTTCAGGGTGCTAAGTACTTCTTTAAGATTTCTCTTCAGCCAGGTTATCATTAGTTGAATATTAGTGAGATGGATATCCCTAAGACTTCTTTCCATACCCAGTATGGCCATTATGAGTTTTTAGTCATGTCTTTGGGATGACTAATGCCCCGATGGCCTTTATGAATCTTTTAAACTAGGTATTCCGTTAGTTTCTTGACTTGTTTTTCATTTTGTTCATTGATGATATTCTGGTATATTCAAAGAGTGAGGAGGATTATGTCAACTACCTTTATATAGTGTTGCAGATCCTTAAGGATAACCATTTGTATGCTAAGTTCTCAAAGTGCAAATTCTAATTGAATGTTTTTACTTTTCTGGGTCATGTTGTTTCTAGTGGGGGGATCATGGCAGATCCACAAAAAGTTGTGATGGTTAAAAAGTGGCCTAGACCCACGACTCAAATCGATATTAGAGCTTCTTGGGTTTAGTTGGGTATTATAGGAGGTTTGTGGAGAGTTTCTCTTTGATTGTTGCCCCATTACTTAATTGACTCAAAAGAAAGTGAAGTTCCTATGGTCCAATGCTTATGAGGGGAGTTTTGAGAAGTTGATAAATAAGTTATCTTCGGCTCTAATTTTGACCTTACCCAAGGGTACTGATGATTTTGTTGTATATTGTAATGCATCCCATGTGGAACTTGGTTGTGTTTTGATGCAGCATGGCAGGGTGGTGGCATTTTCTTCTAGACAGCTTAAGGTCCATGACAAAAATTATTCAACACATGATTTGGAGTTGTTGGTTGTGATTTTTTCTTTTAAGATTTTTTGCCATTACTTGTATAGAGTTCATGTTGATATATATTCTGATCTTAAGAGAGTGCAGTACGTGTTCACTCAGAAGAAGTTGAATCTTAGGCAAAGGAGATAGCTTGAGTTGCTCAAGGACTATGATTTGACTCTTCACTATAATCTAGGTAAAGTTGATGTGGTTGTTGATGCTCTTAGCATGTTATCCATGGGGAGCTTATCTCATTTTGATGAAGAAAAGTGAGGTTTGGTGAAGGATATTCCTTATTTGGCTAATCTTGGAGTTCGTCTTTTGGATTCCAAGGATGGTGGGGGGATCATTCAGGAGGTGGCGAGTCTTCTCTTAGTAATGAGAAAAAGAAAAAGTAGGTTTTAGATCTTACCTTGAGGTAAATTAAGGATAAGGTGGGTCAGCAGAAAGTCTTGGCTTTTGAGATTGGTGGTGATGGTATCCTGAGGTACCAAGGTAGATTATGCATTGCTATTTTTGATGGGTTATGAGAAAGGATTTTCCTCGAGGCTGATGAGTCAAAGTATACCGTTCATCTTGGTTTGATGAAGATGTATCATGACTTAAAGGTTACTTATTGGAGGAATAACATAAAGAGAGACATGGCAAATTTTGTCGCTAATTGTATAGTTTATCATCAAGTGAAGGTTGAGAACTTAAGGCCTGATGGATTATCACAAGAGATTGAGTTACCTGTTAAAAAATTTAGAATTGATTAATATATATTTTTTTACCATCCTTCTGTGGTCTCGTAGTCAGTTTGATTTGATCTGGGTCATCGTGGATAGGATATCCCAGTTTGCTCATTTCTTGCCTGTGAGGACTGATTTTTCTACAGAGGATTGTAATTCTGAAGTTGCATGGTGCTCTAATTTCCATTATATATAATTGAGGTACGCAGTTCTCATCTCACTTTTGGCATTCGTTTCAGAGAGGTTTAGGAACTAAGGTAAACCTTAGCACTATTTTCCAACCTCAAATAGATGGATAAGCGGGGAGGACTATTTAGATATTGGAGGCTATGCTAAGGGCTCATGTGATTGACTTCGGTGGTAGTTCGGTTGATCATTTGCCTCTCATATAGTTTGTGTATTATAATATCTATCACTCAAGTATTTAGATAGGTCTGTTTGAGGCTTTGTATGGTAGAAGATTTCAGTCTCCTATTAGATGGTTCGAGGTTGGTGAGGTGAGATTATTTTGTCCTGACTTGGTTCATCAGGCTATGAAGAAGGTGAAGGTGATTAGGGATAGGCTTAAGACTGCTCAAAGTCACCAAAATTCTTAAGCTAATATGAGGCGAAGGGAGTTGGAATTTAATGATGGCGACTGGGTTTCTTAAAGATGTCTCCCATAAAAAGAGTGATGAGATGTTGAAAGAAGGGGAAGCTCAGTCCCCGATACCTTGGCCCATACTTGATCTTTAAGACAGTGGAAAATTTTGCTTATGATTTAGAGTTGCTTTCAAGTTTGGGTTCCGTTCGTCCGGTGTTCCATGTATCAATGTTGAAGAAGTGTGTGGGTGATCCTTCCTAGGTTGTACTTTTGAAGAGTGTTAGATTTTCTAATTCTTTGTCTTATGAGGAAGTCCCGATTTAGATTTTGGATCAACAAGTCCGTCAGTTGTGAACCAAGGATGTGGCTTTGGTAAAGGTTCTGTTGAGAAATCGGAAGGTTGAAGGAGCCACATGGGAAACTGAAGAGGACAAAAAGTCCAAATATCCATTCCTGTTTTCTGCTTGGATAATTTTGCTAAAGGTATGGGTATTCCTTAATATATTTACTATTTGTCTTTGTTAATGGTAAGTGTTGTTGTGTTCTATGATAAATCATGATAATAGATGCCTTGTCTCATCATTCGGGGATGAATGATCCTAGGGTAGGAGAATGTAACACTCCAAATTTTGGTCCCTGAAAAATTTTGAGTTTTTGAACTCACTACCCAACCTACAACTCACCTTATGAGTAGTAAGGTGTCCTTACAAGGTGTAAGGTATCCTTATGAGACATAGGAGCCAAATTGTTGTTTAACCAGTAAGTAGTGTCTATATATTATCATGATTACGACTAGAGGTCTTAAGTCATAAAGACTCATTATGAGTCGTGGAGTCCAAATCATAGGGTGACCAGTGTGTACCCCAAATATTTCTATCTTGGTTACTACTATGACCCTATGAGTTGTATGATCTCTTAGTGAGTCGTATAGTGTGAGTTATTGGGTTACCAAAAAGGGGTCCCTCAACAGATGGCCAACTATAACACGTTGTGACGAGTTGTAGTGAGCCCTTAAGAGTCATATAGTGACCCATAACACTAGCGATAATTGTTTAAAATTTAAATAAGAGCACTTTGGAAACTTCTCTCTTTACCCACTTAGACCCCACGTACATAAAACACCTTGGGGCATTATTTACAACCCTTATCAACCATAAACACTCTCTTTACTATCTCAAATCCCCCATTCAAAGAACATGCTAGGGTTTCCTTAAGTTGGTCATCTTAGGGCTCAAGGGTTTATTTCACTCAATAGTTCTATATACTTTCACGCATGTTACTCTTACCCAAGTATTATTTTATCAAAATCATGTGTTTATAATTGTACAAATGTGATTTAATTGATGATTTTAAATATGGGTTGAGGGTTATTGAACATTTTTGAAGTAATTGCTTTTCCCATGTATTTTATGAATAATGTATGGTTTGAATTCATGGTTTTGAACAAGTGGCGTGCATGTATATGATGAATAAATAATGAGGTTATTGTTTCCCCCAATTTTGTGGAGGTGGATAATTGAATTGGTATAACCCCAACCTAAACTTGTAAAATTGGCTTTGAATATGAGTATATTTGCATTAAACTATTTTTGGGAGCCATTGCATGATTTAAAAAGATTATTGAAATAGAATGGTTTGATTTAATGAACAAAGGGGGTTGATTTCCCTAAGTGAATGAAATTGTACTAGCATGATGATTTACTTTACCAGTATAGTTGGTGTGGCGATACCGACAGTGTATGCCTTAAGGAATATTGTGATTTAATTAATAGGAATGTGTGAAAAATATTTTAATTGGGCTTAAAGAGGGTTGTGTAGCTGTACCGTGAAAGTGGAGGTCCCAAGGGACCAATATCGGAAATCACATTTGTCAGCTTGGGGGTTCAAATAACCATGTGGTTTGAGTCTCCCTTATTAAATTACTGGGTGGTGCGAGTCCCCAATGTTAAGTGACTGGATGCTTAAGTTATCCTTGATTCATGATTGGGAGGTTTGAATCCCTGTGGTACATATACACATATGATCATTTCTCTGGTTAATGCAGATACACATACCGAGGCCCTTTCAGTGAGGAGAGATGAGACCATATATCCTATGGGTGCCTTTTTATGATGGTTGAGCTACACAATCCAGGCTTACATTTTAAAGTCCATGCCAAGCTTTGTTCCTTACCCCAGTATGATATTTATATGAATATGTATATTCATATGGTTATGTGTAATGGATTTGGATAATTTTAAACTGTTGATCATGGTATTATTTATCCTTTCCCTGAGTTATATGCTATCTCTCAACCCGTTAACCATCTTCGGATGTTGTATCCCTACGTAATGCAGAAAGTGGAGACACATCTACTTTTCTTGTGCAATAATGGGATTTTTGGATTGTCAGCAGTTATCTTAAAGTGGTGAGCCTCCTTCTTCTAAAAGGCCATTGCTTCTTCGTTTATCAATTATCATATACTTTTCTTTGGGCTTGCTTTGTCTACCGTCGGGGGCATATCCCAACTTAGATTTAGTTTTGGTTTGGTTCAGAGGATTTGTGGATTACTGTGGACTAGGTATTGGTTGTTGATATATCTTAGACTTCTTGAGCCTATCTTTAACTATCTTGTAATATGTTCAGAGTTTAGTCACGATTAATGTGGTGTGTTTTGTTCGAATGAGCAAAGGGGGTGGTCTCTTCTCAAAGGTAGACTTGATATGCCCGTCATGGCCAGGCCTTGGTTTGGATTGTGACAATTACTTAGCACCCAGTCATAAAGCCACCATTGGTTAAAGGGTCCGCACTACTTGTGAGGGTCTCCCTCGCCTAAGTGGGATCATGAGTAAGCTCACACCAATCATGGTCCTTACCCTTGGCAAGGTATAGTATACCCTCCCAACTTGAGTTCCATGTTGGATTCCATGTTTCTTACATGGTCGTTGTCAATTATGAGAGCCTCCCACTATTTAGACTCAAACCTTGCATGACCTTGTATTCAGTTTGTTTAGCATCTTCTATTGTTACATGTTTATTACTTGGTTATTGCATCAGTTTATAGATTTTAGTTCCATGGTCAATTTATCATGTCACTTCAGCATATTCAGTTTATTTAGAATATTTTATACCTCAGATGCTTGGTACATTTAAAGTGTAGACATCATATTTTCCTTTGTGTTATATTATCTTATAATATAGTTTCAGATGCTCGGCATCCCACTTGTGGTTAGCGCAATCTAGTATCTCCTCGTCATCTGAGTCTGATGAGTCCTTATCACTCAAGGACTAGTTATAAGTAATTTATTTCTTAATTATTTTACTTTCAAACAATTAGAGTTAGCTGCGGGCTTGTCCCAGCAACTCATCTTAGAAGAAGCTTTCAAACAGTCTGACAATTACATTTTCATCTTATTGGTTTTTATTAGAAATTTTTCATATCAATTCAATATTGCATCTCATTTTATTATTCTTATATTATTTAGACTTCCAGTTTCTATACAATAAGTATTACATGAATTCTAGTTCAAGTGCCCATAGGGTTTGAAGTCTATAATTAGCTCCTTGAGATTCAACCCTAGTTCATGTTTCAGTTATTTGACAACGACCGCCTCACCCCTCAAGTATGGGAGTGAGTTGAGCGTTACCAAAATAGATCCGTTGTTGAGGAGTGAAATATAGATTTTGCTTTTGTGGTGCTATTCTTATGTTGGAATACTCGGAGTGGTGCAATTTAATTTCTTTGTTGTTTTTTATCTTTGAGTAAGTAAACATTATTATTCCTAAATCATCATAAGTCACAGGGACTTGGTTTGTTTCAGGGATGGAAATATGAAGGTGAAATTCTCATTCTCTCACCGAGGAGCATGGAATATTTTTTGTTACAAGGGTGATGATGAAATTGCTCCAATTAAAGGGACTTTTTGAGGATGAAGCTCATGAATACCTGAATGCTCACTTAAAGGGTTTCGTAGAAGTGTGTGCCCCATTCAAAGTCGTACCTATATCCCAAGAGTCCATTTGGTTACGTCTTTTTCCATTATCTCTCACGAGAAAGGTGGTACTATGGCTAAGGTCTTTACCTGCAGGATCTATCACTTTATGGACAAGCACGGAAGCCTTCTTAGGTCAATACTTCCCACCAACTAGGAAGTTAAAGTTGAGGGATGAGAATGTTCATTTCCGCCAATGCCACAAAGAATCATGGTATCATGAATGGGGAAGATTTAAAAAAACACTTTAGGAATGCCCATTGCATGAGGTGCCAGAGAAGATGCTTCTCTAAATATTTTATCGAGCATTGGACGAACAAAATAAGGTCGTAGTGGACAATGCATCCAGTGGATCATTCATCAACTCACCATATGGGATTGTTTCAAAAGTTTTGGACCAAGTGGCAATTTGGTGTAGGGATTGGGACATAAAGGATGCCGAGGTGGCCATGGGGGCTCCCTCTCCATCCATTGGGGGCAATTATAGGAAAAATGAAGAGCAAGAGACCGATGCGAAGATGACCAATGTGATGTCATGACTCGCACTCCTACTTGATCATATATTAGTTGACCCAATGAAAAATGAAAGTGTGATAAATGCAATCGAAGTTGAAAATTATGAAGACAAGGAGGAAGAGGTGATTGGTGACAACTTAGGGATGACACCTAGGAGCTCGGAGGGTTTCCATATTGCCCGACAAGGACAAGATGATAATCAAGGTCGAAACTAGAAAAGTCTAAGCATAGCACATTATAAAGGGAGAGAGGAGATCAATAGAGATATGTCGGCGCGAATCTTAAGTGGTGTTGAGAGGATCGGAGAAATGGTGAATGAGATACAAAATGAATTCTCCATGCTCCACCAAACAGTTACATCTCACTGATCCGCCATCCAAAAACTCGAGGAAAAAGTAAGCCAACTATCAAAGTATCTAATAGAGAGGCAAAGTGAAGAAATGGAAAATGGAGAGGCAACAAAGCCAAAGAGAAATAGGTCCAATGTTAAAGAGCTAAAGTAAAGAGAGATGTTAATGGGAAAGCTAATGACTAACGATTCTCAAATTATTTCTATTCCTTCAACCCTCATTCATCCTTCTTTCACAAAATGGTCATTGAGAAAGGGAAAACATGATAAAATCAACAAATTTTTGACAAATTTAGCAACCTTTCTATTAATATTCCTCTTATTGAGGCGTTGCAAGACATGCTGAGGTATGATAAATTTATGAAAGATTTGGTGTCTAAAATAGACCTTTTTTAGAATGAAACCATAGAGGTTACTCACCATTATAGAGTTATGATGACAAGCGCGTTTGTCGAAAAGAATACGGATCCCGATGTGTTTACAATATCATGCACCAATGGCACCTTTACATTAGCTAAGGCATTGTGTGATCTTAGGGAAAATGTGAACCTCATGCCTTATGCTATATTTCACAAACTTGGGTTGGGTACACCAAATCCCACCAAAATGAAGTTGTCATGGCTGATCAATCCATTAAAAAACTATAGGAGTCCTCCATGATGTTCAAGTAAAAGTAGTACGGTTTGTCTACCCGGCCGACTTTGTTATTTGGGATAGTGCAATGGACGTGGAAATTCCTATTATCCTTGGGAGGCTATTTTTAGCTATCGGGAAGGCGTTGGTGGATGTGGAGTCCGAGGAGATGAAGTTTAGATTGAATGATGAAGTGGTATCTTTCAACATATGCAAGACTATGAAACAACTAATAGACCTACAAGTTATCTTGGTGATCGATGTTATTGATGGAGAGGTGTCAAACCATGTCGATGTGGGCCTGTTGAATGACCCTTTAGTTGGGGTACTTTGGAATTGCGAAAGATAAAAAGTGGAGGACTATGATGAAGTGGTATCTTGTTTAACCGGTCTTGGGTTTTACACCAAGAATCCAGTTAAGTTGGATCTTGATATTAAAAAATAAGAAAGTCCACCCGCAAAAACACCCATCCTTAAATCCCCCCAAAATTGAATTAAATCCTTTGCCACCTCATCTAAAATATGTGTTCTTGGGGGAGGATGAGACTTTGCCAATCATTATTGCTAATGACCTAGACTCCTTACAAGTATAAGCATTGAAATTGGTGGTAAAAAAAAACCATTTGGTCCATTGGTTGGATGATAGAGAATATCATCAAAATAGCTCCCAGAGTTTGCTCACACAAAATTAAACACGCGAAAGATCACATACCAAGTGTAGCACACCAAAGAAGATTAAACCAACCTATGGAAGAGATGGTAAAAAAGGAAATTATAAGTGGCTCAATGCAGGGGTGATCTATCCTATATCCAATAGCACGTGGGAGAGCCCCATGCAATATGTTCTAAAAAGGGTGGTATCACAATAGTCAAAAGTGAAAATAAGGATCTCATCCCCGTTTAAACGATCACCAAAATGGGAGTGTGTATAAAATACCAAAAATTGAACTCATGGATTGAGAAGGACCATTTTCCAATGTCGTTCATGGATCAAATACTAGATAGGCTTACCGGTAGAGGGTGGTATTGCTTTTTTTTATGGGCACTCGGGGTACAATAAAATTTGTATCTCCCCAGAGGACCAAGAAAACACAACTTTTACTTGCCCATATGGTACGTTTGCCTTCAAGCGAATTCCCTTTGGGTTCTGTAATGCTGCGGCAACCTTTGAATATTGCATGTTGTCAATATTCATGGATATGGTTGAGGAATATTTGGAAGTGTTTATGGATGGATTCTCGGTAGTGGGGAACTCTTTCTAGTTATGCCTCTAGCATTTGAACAAAGTGCTTGAAAGGTATGTAGAAATGAACCTTGTTTTGAATTGGGAGAAGTGTAGCTTCATGGTCAAAGAAGGGATTGTATTAGGCCACAAGATATTTGACAAAGGTATTCAAGTCAATCAATCCAAGTTTGAGGTAATTACTAAGCTCCTACCTCCCATTTTCATAAAAGGTGTTTGAAGTTTCCTTGGCCATGCTAGGTTCTATCGATGTTTCATCAAGGATTTTTCCAATATAACGCACCCTATGTGTAAACTCCTTGAGAAATAATACAAATTCAACTTTGATGAGGCATGCTTGAAAGCTTTCGAGCATCTCAAGAAGTTTCTCATTTAGGCCCACATTATCGTGGCCCCAGATTGGTCATTACCATTTGATATAATGTTTAATGCAAGTGGTATTGCAATGGGTATGGTACTAAGGAAATGAAAAGACAAGCTCTTTCATCCTATATACTATGCAAGAAAAACCTTGAATTACACCCAACACAACTACACCATTTCCAATGAAGAATGGCTAGTGGTGGTATATGACTTAGAAAAGTTTTGAGCCTATTTGTTAGGAACGAGAGTAGTGGTACACATACATCACTCCGCCCTTAAGTATCTCATGGCCAAGAAATAAGTAAATCCATGATTAATTAGGTGGATTATGTTATTACAAGAGTTCAACTTTGAGGTGAAAGACCGGAAAGGGTATGAAAATCAAGTGGCCGATCATCTCTCTCGACTTGAAGGGAATAATGAGAAGTGTGGGGAAATAGAAATTGATTATGCTTTCCCCGATGAATTGATCATATCCATTGAAGGGAATAACAGACCATCGTATTCCGATTTTTCTAACTATGTAGTGAGTGGATTACTCCCCAAAAGATTGACTTACCATCGAAAGAAACAGTTTTTGTTTGACGCAAAATGATATTTTTGGCATGAGCAATTTTTGTTTCAGGAGTGTGTAGATGGAGTTATTAAGCGGTGTTTCATGGACATAGAAATAAATAATATCTTGGAAGCTTGTCACTCTTCGACTTACGGCGGTCACCATAGAGAAATCCACACCACCGCAAAGATTATCCAATGTGGGTTTCATTGGACTTCAATGCATAGGGATGCCATTGAATGGGTTAAATCTTGTAACAAATGTCAAATTCATGGGGTCCTTATAGAAGACAAGAGATTTCCCTCAAACCTAACCTTGAGGTGGAGCTCTTTGATGTGTGGGGGATTGTTTTCATGGGTCCTTATGTGAGTTCATTTAGGAATAAATACATTATGGTAGCGGTTGACAATGTCTCCAAATGGGTGGAATCCATCGTACTCCCCACTAATGAGAGCAAGTGTGTTACCCCATTCCTTAAAAATAATATTTTCACAAGGTTTGGCACCTCTCGGTCCATCATTAGTGATGACGGATCGCATTTTTGCAATAGGGTGTTTGGTGCTCTTCTTGACCTGTATGGAGTTAAGAACAAAGTCACCACTCCATGCCACCTCCAAACGAGTGGTCAAGTGGAGGTTTCAAATGGTGAAATCAAATCCATACCTAAAAAAAGGGTAAATGTAGCCGAACAAATTGAGCTACGCAACTTGATGAAGCGTTTTGGGCCTATAGAACGGCCTACAAAACCCCAATTGGCTTGTCACCCTATCAATTGGTATTTGTTAAGGCATATTATTTACCCGTCGAGCTTGAGTATAATTTTTTGTGGGCTTTGAAGAGATTAAATATGAATTGGGGAGAAGCATCTAAGGCATGGGTAACACAACTCCATGAAATGGAATAGTTTTGGAAAAAGACTTATGAGAATGAGGCATTGTATGAAGAGAAAATTAAGAAATGGCATAATGCTCAAATATTGGGGCGAGAATTCCATGTTGGAGAGAATGTACTCCTCTACAACTCCTATTTGAAACTCTTCGCGGGAAAGCTCTGCTCAAAGTGGTCGAGACCTTTTGTGATTTCTAATGCCTACCCAAGTGGTGCAGTCGAGTTGGAAGATAATTAAGGGAAAAAAATCATAGTCAATGGCCAAAGGGTAAAGAACTACAATAAGAAAATCTCCATGGTGGCCAAGGTGGAATACGCTAACTTCAAATATGTTGTATAGTGAAAGGAGAGAGTCATGTTATGACGTTAAATTGGGCACTTTATGGGAGGCAACCCATCCCTAACTCATTTTGTGTTTGTTTTGATGCTTTTTAGGTCTTCTTAACATAAATGGTGTGCTCGGTAAAACAGGGAAAAATAGAGCTAGAAAACTGATAGCTGTGCAGGAAATGAAAAACAGAGAAAAAATAGGGAATTTCAACCTCAATTACCATGATCACGGTTATCGAACTACGATCGTATCAACGTAATTGCGGATATGTCACCACGATCGCGACATTAGACTCCTACAACACCTACTATCTATGGGATCCTTTATCATCTCTTTAACTTCTTAAATTTACTTCAGTGAGGGTACTTCAAGCCTATAAGTTGGGGGTGTAAGTGGCGAGGCTACATGGGGTACCCTAGCTATGAACGAACTTTGCCCTATGATATATCGAGTGACAACACAAGAATACAAGGGAATTCTGAGTACCTATAACATTGCAAAGGGTAAATCTGAGGTTGCTTTGTACACCATTGGCGATGTCTTAGTAGCCATATGGTTTTCCCATTTAGAGCCGAATTGTAAGACAAAGGTTTTAGTGGTAGCCATAGTGCAACAAGTTGTGCGTGGTGAAAATGCAAAATGAAAAACCCCCTCCGTCCAAAAAAATTTTAAAAGCAAGGGTATGAACGTGAGCAACGTTGTAAAAAAACTTTTTCTCTTTTTGTACCTCCACAAGTGTTTGACTTATGATTAGAAATAGATACTCCCATTTGGTGTCTCGCGGAAGAGACATTTGAGCCTCCTTGGATAATTTCTCTTGCCATGTGTGGTGAGATTTTAGTATTCATCTCTAATATACTTGTGTTGTTTAGAACTTGCCCCGTTATTCTTTCAAAACTAATTTTGATTGTATGTGGTTGGATAAATGATCTTAGGCCATCTTTGTTATTTTGGAACCCACTCTAGCCTAAAAAGTGATAACGCTCAATCTACAACTCTCGTAGGAGTGTAAAGCGGTCGTTAGCAAATATAGAACCCAACCTGGGTTGGGTATCGATCCCACAGAGAATAGCTTGGTCAACAAGTAGGCAACGATTACTAGACTTTTAGTGCAAGTCTCGTAAGAAGGGGGGATTGTAATGTGTAACCAAAACAATAAAGTAAAAGCTGAAAATAGCATAGTAAAAATAAAGGATATTTTGTAGGTTGTGAAACAATGAGAATTGAAGCGTTGGGGTTATGTCCACCTTCTGAGTTATACGTCTCTATTGGCTATGAGTGTGTAGAACTCCTATATGCATGTGCTTATAGAGAATTGTATTCGATGGTAAATCCAGGCGTCTTTCGACCTATTCGAGGATTATTTCACTTTAACTCTTTCGATCTTAAAGCGTGTCTAAAGGTACGAATTCTCCAAGAGGTTAGTCCAGTTACGGCACTAGCTTTTTAATAGGAAAGGGTGTCCTACTACCTTGACATTATCTCTTTTCCAGACAGATAACCTTTCTTTCAAAGAAGTTAAATGTTATACTGGCGCTATTCTATGCGTCTGCAGCCACAAGAATTTGCATTAAGATGAAGAGAATAATGATATAAGCAACACACGTGTCATGAATTCACAAACTCATAGCCTTAGATAGTATCTCATATGGCTTCCATAACCCCAACAGAGAAGTTTAGTTACCCATGAATGCAAAAATAATCACAATTAACATTGTTAATATACCACAATAAATATGAGTTTCGTGTAGCACAACTGTGGTAGGCGTTAGGCGTGATTTCTTGCAAAAGTAACGTTTCTCTTGTTGCAGAAATTAAGAATAGATGAAGAGAAAGTAATAAGAATTAATAAAAAGAATTGTTTTGATGGATGGATGGATGGTGGATGGATGGAAATTAATGGAATGGGGGAATGGTGAATGGTGAATGCATAAAAATCTCTAGCATGATAGGGTATTTATAATACCCATATCCTAATCCTACTAAGCTAATTAAATATTTAACCAAATCCTACTAAACTAGGGAAATACTTAACCCAATTGTACTAGGTTAATGTAACATTCTCCTAATCCAAATAAACTAATGAAATACATAACCCAATTGTACTAGGTTAATGCATCATTGTCCAAATCCAACTAAGTTACTGCAAGTCCCCAAAGTCTTCAGAAATGCTGTTTTAGCCCGGGACAGATTTCTCATGCATCACTTTTGGTCCTTTAGGCGTCCAAACTCCCTTTCCTTCCTTCGTGAGCTTTCTTTAGCGTCAAGTAAGCCATAAAATGCTGATTTCTGCATCATTTATACCTGAAACTTTGCTAATCATGTTTGTTAGCTCACTTATAGGAAAAAGGACTAAAAGTGCATAAAATATATAGTTTGTTCTCACAACATGGCACAAATATGGGCAAAATATATTGATATAGGCGTGTAATATCGCCTATCATCAAAAAGCCTACCCATGCATAATTGCAATCCTTAGTTATCCACTTTGAGCCATTAAACCTTTTGTTGGAAAACTCATTACAAGTCGTGTTCCATACTTTTTATCCCTCTTTTAAACCGTACCTTCATAAACTTAAAAATGCAACGTGAGGTTTAAATCCTAAGTTGGGGTAGTAAAGTTTGATGGAAGAAAGTTTAAGGTCACAAAGTTGTTAGAAAAATACCTTATGAGCCTAAATCGTAAATATAAATGGTTAAAAAAGGTATGATTCCATCAAAGAATGAATTACACAAAAGTTTCAAGAAATGGGAAGCAAAAGATAGGCATACAAAAGGAAAGAAAATAAAGAAGAGTGACCCTCATTCAAAATAGGAGGATTATAAAATGTGGTGTAGATGTTCAAAGAAAGATGTAGCCGTGTTGCTCCTAACTGATATCCTACCCTAACCTGAACCTACATTATAAACTTAGAAATTTCTTTGATATCTACGACCATTTACTTTATTTGTAGTGGCGATTGAAAGTAGGGGCAAGCCTATGGTATGACACTTGTTACATTGAGGTTTCTTTTATGAGGGGGAGAGTTCTTGCACTTAAAAGTCCTTGTTACAGATTTAGTATTTTGGTGTGTGAAAATTCTCTTCTTGTAAGGATGGTATATGAACATGTTGAGGTGGGTGATTTTTGTCATCTTCAGAGTAATGAGACAAATAGAGTATAGCTTAATTGTGGTCAATAGGGAGTCACCTCTAGAGTATTAGTCGTTGTTGCTTGGTTCCTCCTTAAAGTCTTATGCACCCTTGAGTATTGCATTTTATAATGAGGGGTGTAGCAAAATTAGCCTAGCACATATACGATGAGCTACTTATGGTTGCTACTCAAGTTGAAGTCGGTATAACCTTTAAGGAATAGAAATTTAGGCTTATAAAATTGTTATCTCATAGTGAAAGGTAGTGTTGCTTGAGGACAAGCAAATGCTTTAAGTTGGGGGTATTGATGAGTGGTGATTTTGCGACTTATTTTCACTCAAAATTCATGTACATTACCTTGTTTTGAATGAATAAATGTGACATACTTGTGAGTTAATGCACTAATATACACTTTTTGCAGGCATAGAGTTGATTGGGTTGAAAGATATGGATTGAAGCATATAATGATTAAAAGGGAGCAAAAAAGGTGCAGTTATAGACTCAGAGTAGCCTCAGGTACCACGGTCATAGTTTGAGCATTGCGATTGCTGTCAGCTAAGCAGAGAATCTATCTAGCCTTAGGTGATGCAATCGCCATTAGAGTAACGCGATCGTGGTCAGTCAAGTTGGTCAAAACAATATGACCGCTCAGTCATAGTCGTGACCGTAGTTGCACAATTGCAGTCAAAGCTCTATGACCGCAGCATCGCGGGATAAATATGTAAAGGGAATTATGGTAAAATGGAAAACTGAATCAATATTAATATGGAGGATTCAAAACACTTAAAGAAACCTTAGAATAGGAGAGAGACAATTTTTTATTGTTTTTAGTTATTTGTAATTATTGTTCCAAGGGGAAATTAGTGAAATTGAAGTGTGAAATTGAAAATTATTATACCCTCTCTTATTATGAACTCCATGGATGCACTAATTGGTAAAATTCTTTTCTCATATCTAATGAGTAGCTAACTTCTTTAGTGTTGGGATTATGTTGAACTAGAGTGTAATTTGTGTGTGGACATTGTTAGGTTTGCATGGATTTTAGTTGTTGAGTATGGATTCCATTGCTTGAGTTTATGGGTTGGAATTTAATGGGTGAAAACCCCAAATTTCCAAATGGGTTTGATGGGTGAAAACCCTAACCTCTAGAAATCCTTTATCATCCTCGAAAGAGGGATGAAGGTGAAGATTAGGTAACCTATAACATCCTCAAAAGAGGGTTATAAGGGGACAATTCAATGGTGGACAATTAAGTCTATGGTTTACTATCTTTTGCAATTTTAGAAATAAGTGTATTGGGAGTGAAAATCATGTCAAGAGCATATTCTAGAAATAGGGATGCTTGATTGAGGTTTTGGGTGATTATAAAAAATCTGCACACTTGTTAGGTGCTTGAAAGAGCCAACGGGTGAAATCGTTGTGGTTTTGTTGAAAGATTGACCCTAATGATCTTCCACCTAGCCTATCCTTTAGTTAACAACTAAATTTCATGTCGAACCATATCAACCCACATGTATTACCTTTAGGTAGACATAATCCCAAGATTTTCCCAAACATTGTTGCTTAAAAGAAAAGTGATATTTCTTGATCATTTGCTAAAGATTGTATGAAAAGTTTCCACCCAAATCCCCCCACTTTATTTTACATGTCATTTTTGTTAGCATTACGAGTAATCTCATATAAGATTGAGTGCCCATAGGGTTTGAAGTCTATAATTCACTCCTTGAGATTCAACCCCAATTCATGTTTGGTTTATTTGACAATGAACGCCTCACCCCTCAAGTATGGGAATGAGTTGAGTGTTACCAAAATGGATCCGTTGCGGGGGATTGAAATATATATTTTTCTTTTGTGGTGCTATTCTTATGTGAGAATACTCGGAGTAGTGCAATTTAATTTCTTTGTTGTTTTTGATATTTGAGTAGGTAAACATTATTATTCCTAAGTCATCATGAGTCACAGGGACTCGATTTGTTTCGGGGTCGAAGATCCTGAAGGTGTAATTCTCAATCCCTCTACTGAGGAGTATAGAATATTTTATATTACAAGGGTGATGACGAAATTGCTCCAATTAAAGGGACTCTTCAAAGGTGAAGCTCATGAAGACCCGAATTCTCACTTAAACAGTTTTGTGGAAGTGTTTGCCCCATTCAAACTCCCACATATATCTTAAGAGTCCATTCAGTTATGTCTTTTTCCATTATCTCTCATGGGAAAGAAGGTACTATGGCTAAGGTCTTTACCTATATGATCTATCACTTTATGTACAAGCCTCGCAGAATCCTTCTTAGGTCAATACCTCCCACCATCTAGGAAGTTGAAGTTGAGGGATGAGATTGTTAATTTCTGCCAATACCACAAAGAATCATGGTATGATGCATGGGGAAGATTTAAATAAACACTTTTGAAATGCCCCATGAATGAGGTACCAGAGAAGATGATTCTCCAAATATTTTATTGAGCTTTGGACCAACAAAATAAGGCAGTGTAAGACAATGCATATGGTGAATCATTTATCAACTCACCATAAGGGATTATTTCAAAAGTCTTAGACCAAGTGGCAATTTGGTGTAGGGGTTGGGACATAAAGGATGCCAAGGTGGCCATGGGGGCTCCCTCCCCATCCTTTGTGTGTACTGATAGGAAAAATGAAGAGGAAAAGACCAATGCAAAGATAAGTAAAGTGATGTCATCTCTCGCTCTCCTGCTTAAGCATATGTTAGTTGACCCAATGGAAAGTGAAAGTGTAATTAATGAAATCAAAGTTAAAACTTGTGAGGACAAGGAGAAAGAGGTGATTGGTGACAACTTAGGGATGACACCTAGGAGCTCGGAGGGTTTCCATCTTGCCCTACAAGGACAAGATGAGAATCAAGGTCAGAACAAAAAAAGTCTAAACATGGCACATTATGAAGGGAGAGAGAAGATCAATAGAGATATATTGGTGTGGATCTTAAATAGTGTTGAGAGGGCCGGAGAAATGGTGAATGAGATGCAAAGTGAATTCTCCATGCTCCACCAAATGGTTACGTCTCACTCCTCCGCCATCCAACTACTTGAGGCAAAAGTAACCCAAATATCAAAGTATCTAATAGAGAAGCAGAGTGATATTTTGAGCATTCTGGGTAATCTCATAGTATTCTGAGTGCCCATAGGATTTGAAGTCTATAATTCACTCCTTGAGATTCGACCCCAATTCATGTTTGGGTTAATTGACAATGACTGCCTCACCCCTCAAGTATAGGAATGAGTTTAGTGTTATCAGCGACATATAGAAAGGCATTAAATTTAGCATGTACTTGAGTTTCGTCTATTTCTCACAAGTATCAAGAGCCATAAAACCCTAGAGAGTGTGTATAATTGGGAGACTAATCTTTTAGTGATCATGGGGTGTTGGTAAGTTTGGAATAATCATTTTCTTGTTATAATACTTTTATGTTCCCATTTAATTCTAGGGTTAATTATCTAATTTATTCATAAATCTCTAGTATTTTCATGCTTTGAATTTAGTATTATTTGAGCTCAGAATTTACCTATTCTAGATGGTAAATGATCCTTAAGCATAGAGGGACGTGTTGGAGTTTTCAAATGGTGAATCCACAAGCGAGCCCCTCATGGAATTTTGACTTGATTTTTACCCAAAGCATAAAAATGAAATAGGGGTATCATTATTCTTTAGTAATTTGTTGATGATAATTTTGATAGTGTGTCTTCATATGGAAGCTTCTCGAAGGGGGAAACTACTAGTTTAGTGGGCTTTATCGGGCTTTCTTAAGTGTCTAGGAAGGATAGACTTACCTTTCTCTTAGATTAATCTTAATTATAGTATTGATATGGTATTGTGTTAGTTTTAGGTTGGGAATTAGTTCTTGGAGGTATATTTAGTGGAATTAGAATTCTTTAACTTATTAAGGGACCGTAATTAGGTAAATTTGACTTGACTAACCATTCTATAGGTTGAATAGAAATCTTGGTACTTTAGGAGACTTATAAATCACCTTGTAGTGGGATTGTGGAACCTTACTCTAGTTTGGGGTAGAATTTGCCTTAAAATGGACTTTCAGGGTTAGAAATAGGATCCTCCAAACCATCTTAATACAAGATAATTACTAGCTCATTGTATTCTCAGTAGGCTTTCTTAGTTCATCTTAATTATATTCACGAGCCCGAGGAGGTTTTAGGCATATTATGGCTTATGCTAGATGTGTATGTGGGAGATATTATAATCAGCTCAAGTCTGATATTTATGATGCTTTTTTCATTCAAGTATGGTATTTGAATACTATTTCTAGTTCAAATTTTGTCATTAAGAGGTTATTTATTTTGGTTATGGAACCGGTTCGAGTCTGATGTTTACGGTATGGTAGGATCCACGATTATAGTTTTGGGATTTGGAAGGTTGGAATATTTATTGTTATTACTTCTTCTTGATTGTACCCACTGGTCTTATAGGGGATCTGATTGGATTATTTACTTTTGTTTGCATATTTTGGGCTTATGAGGGGCCAATTATACGACAAATAATAATGTTCTCTTTAATACTATTATTTTGGATGTTTAATTTTAGTATTTGGATAAAGAAGAATAAGAAGAAAAGGGGTAAAGAGGGTCAACAAAAAATTAAGTTGGGCGGCTTGACATCAGAGAATACATGTGAGATAGGGAAGAAGATGGAGGGAATAGTGGTGTGGGAGTATAGGGGAGACATGGATGGTATGTGGGATAGGGAGGCTAAGTGCATCAAGAAAAATGCTAGTGAGGTGTTAGGTATTTCAATAGGCCGAGCTGGTTACTGTCGGGGGGATTGGTGGTGGAATGAAGCAGTTAAGAAAAAATTAGAGACTAAAAAGGGGTGTATGCTAAGTTGGTTGATATTTAAGAGGAAGAAGAGAAGTGGTTAAATAGGGAGGAGTACAAGTTAGCTAGTAAAGAGGCTAAGTTAGCAGTTATGGCTGCTAAGACGGCAGCATTTGAGAGCTTGTATGCGGGGTTAGAGGAGAAAAAAGGGGAAAAAAGGTTGTTTAGACTTGCTAAGGCTAGAAAGAGGAAGGTTCGTGACCTCGGCCAGGTGAAATGCATTAAAGTGGAGAATGGTAGAGTGTTGGTGAAAGATGGTCACATTAAGAAAATATGGCAGTCTTATTTTCATAGGCTCTTGAATGATTAAGGGGATAGAGCTATTGTGTTGGGGGAGATGGAGCACTCTAAGAAGTGTCATGATTTTAGATACTGTAGACATTTTAAGGTGGAAAGGGTCAGAGAGGCTGTTTGAAGGCTGTAAAGAGGTAGGGCAACGGGGCCTGATGAGATTCTCGTGGATTTTTGGAAGCATTCTGGCGAGGCAGGTTTAAGGTGGTTGAATGATTTGTTTAATGGCATTTTCAAGTCAGCAAAAATGCCCGAGGCTTGGAGATGGAGTACTATGATTCCTCTATATAAGAATAAGGGGTACATTCAGAGTTGCAACAATTATAGGGGTATTAAGTTATTTAGTCACACTATGAAGATTTGGGAGCGAGTGGTCGAGTTGAGGTTGAGGAGGATAGTGTCAATTTCAGGGAACCAATTTAGATTTATGCCCAGGAACTCGACGACGGAGGCGATTCACCTGGTGTGGAGACTAGTGGAAAATTATAGGGAGAGGAAGAAGGACCTGCACATGGTGTTTATTGACTTGGAGAAGGCATACGACAAAGTCCCTAGGGAGGTTCTTTGGAGATACTTGGAGGTTAGTGGGGACCCGATGGCGTATATTAGAGCAATTAAGGATATGTATGATGGAGCTAAGACCTAGGTGAGGATGGCAGAAGGCGATTCATAGCATTTTCCTATCTTGACAGGGTTGCATTAGGGATTTAATCTTAGCCCGTTTTTGTTTGCCTTGGTGTTAGATGTGTATATGCGGCGTATTCAAGTAGAGGTGACTTGTTGCATGCTTTTTATATATGATGTTTTTTTGATTGTTGAGACACAGGGAGGTATGAATGACAAATTAGAGGTGTGGAGACAGCCCTTGAGTCTAAAGAGTTCAAGTTGAGTAGGATCAAGACCGAGTATTTGGAATGCAAGTTTAATGGCTTGAGGTAGGAGGACGAGGTGGTAGTTAGGTTGGATTCCCAGGTGGTGTGCATGAGAGATAGTTTCAAGTATCTCGGGTCAATGATTCAGGGGGATGGTGAGATCGCCGAGGATGTCCCTCACCATATTGGGGCAGGATGGATAAAGTGGAAGCTCGCCTCAGGGGAGTTGTGTGATAAGAAGGTGCCACCCAAGCTTAATGGAAAATTTTACAAAGTGGCAGTCCGCCCAACCACGTTATATGGAGCGGAGTGTTGGCTAGTCAAGAATTCTCACATTCAAAATTTTAATGTGACAGAAATGTGGATGTTGCGATGGATATGTGGGCTTACTAGGGGTTATAGAGTTCAGAATGAGACTAGTCGGGAGAAGGTTGGAGTGTCTTCAGTGGAGGATAAGATACGGGAAGTCTGATTGAGATAGTTCAAACATGTGATGAGAAGGGGCATGGATGCACCGATTCGTAGGTGTGAATGGCAAGCTTTGGATGGCTTCAGATGGGGTAGGGGTAGGCCAAAGAAATACAAGAGAGAGGTGATTAGGCAGGACATAGAGCAGTTACAGCTCACTGAGGACATGACCCTAGATAGGAAGTTATGGAGGTCGCGTATTAGGATAGAAGGCTAGTGTCAGTTTGGGTTGGTAGGGTAGGGCGTAGCTTGGTGGGTGTATTATTCTTGGTATGCTACCTTGTTGCATGTTGTATTGCAATGGTGTACTATTCTTTGGTTATTATTCCTTGTGGGAGGTGTATTTATGTCTTGTCATCTTGTTACATGCTTTTTTGCATATTTGATTAATATTCTTTGTCTTAAGCTGGGGGTCTATCAAAAATAGCCTTGTTACTTCTCCGAAGGTAGTGGTATGGACTGCGCACATCTTACCTTCCCCAGACCCCACTATGTGGGAATACACTTGGTTTGTTGTTGTTGTACTTTTAGTATTTGGAGCATTAATCCAAGTACTAGTTGTCGTCGCTGATTCTATATTGGTGTGGATCAAAGTCAGAGATAGGGTGAGATTTTGGAGCCAGAGTTGACTTTCTCTCCTTCTATTTAAATTTCCTTCTATTTTGAGACTGTTGTATAGTTGACATTGATAGTACTCTTAAACTCTTGACAGATGCTCTTGTACCGACCTTACTAGATCTTGGGATATTATTACTCTTCTATTTATTTCTCCTTAGTTATGCTATTATAGTTTTGTATTATGTCTTGTAATATAATTACTTGAATAATTCCAACATTATTGTTATTTTCCACCATTTAGCCCATTACATGTAGTTCTGGGCTACAGTTTAACTTACTTACGGGTGGATCAAAGTAGGTGCCATAATGACTCATGAAATCAGGTTGTGACAAATTAGTATCAAAGCCTAGTTACACTTGTATTGTTGGTACAAGAGTAAGTGTCTAGTAGTGACACGACCCAAACTAGGGCATAGTCATGTTGGGCAACTCAAGTCCAACCAGGAGTGGAGACCACCTCCATACCCAATCATAACCGCCCTGCACCCTATGTCAGATGAATTTCGGACATATAACAAAATATGAAAAGAATAATTTAAAGACATTAAGTAAAGTCTATAATCATAATCCAACAACCCCAATCAAATATCCAACTAGTGCCAACCCCAATGCCAATAACAATTCCAAGACTGATACCAATACCGACACCACACATGCCCATAGTTGTCTAACAAATCCTCTATCCAGAATCAATAACATCTAAACGGTACATGCCCTTGACCATATCCAAAATAAACAAAGGAAATAAAAGAAGTCCATAGCATGAAATGAATCCTTTCAAAGTCTGGAAGCTTAGCATTTCAATTCAACTCAAAGTTATCCCCGGATCCAAGTCATTAATCAAGAGGAATAATAGTATGGATGGTTCCTGTATCGCGTGGGAATACAACACCCGAAGATGGTTAGGGGAGTGAACGCTAGCATGTGCTCAGGGATAAGATAAAATAATGCCAGTAATTCAAAATCAAAGTAAATAACCATATGTAATCACATAGATACATACATATATATATATATATAGTGCCAGGATAGGGAATCGGGTTTAGCATGCATTTAAAACCTTAACTTGGGCTGACTAGCTTGACCTTCCTAAAACCACTCACGGGCCATATGGGTTCAGCTCTCCCTGCTAAAAGGGCCTCAGTGCGTGTTAACTGCAAGACCAGAGAAAGGAATCTGAGATGACTAGTACTCTCCCAAAATATAAAGTGTGATATCATGCACACGATCACCAAGACCACCCTCACATCGGCAAACGTGAATCTCCAGTATCGGTCCCCCCGGGACCCCTACCTTCCACGGCCTTTCTACTCGACCCTCTTTAAGCCCTTATTAAAACCATTTATACATTCCAACAATCAACTAAGGATTTTTTCCTTTAGGCATTAACCATTGTTATCGTCATACAAAAATTAGAGCTTGCAAGTCTATCCTTTTATGCCATGCCCAAATCATTAAACCAAGTTGACTCCCAAGTTTCCAATGAAACCAAAACCATGGCCATAAAGGCCTTTCCAAACCATTTAATACCAACCAAACAAATTTAAGTTCCATTATCTCTTATGTAATGCAAGGATTCCAATAATAGTCAAACTATGTGACAAAACTATTCTCATTGGCATTTTAACAAATAGGTTGAGGGTACATAAGTTTCGAAACCATAACCAAGTAATTTGGGGGAATCCAAAGTACCCCTAAATCCATTTACCATAACCATGCTATCCATAATGTTAAAATCATATAAAAGCATGAAAGAAACACTATCAAACTATGAGAAATATTATTAAACCGTGAACATCCAAAAAAACCCAACCATTATTTCAAACCGCAACAATATCATGAAATTCATGCATCAAAGCATATGCTCTTTTTAAAATAACAATGATGGAGAAGTAACATGCCTTAGATACCAAGGAAGACAAAGAGAAACCGCCCTTGAAATCCGTAATGGGTTATCATAAAGAAACCCTAGCCTTTAGCTTGAGAGACAGTTTAAGAGAGAGTTTAAGAGTGTTTGATTGTGAATAATAGGTAAATGAATCCCCAAAAGGTATTTTTTGTCATGGTATCAAAGGGAGTTAAAAAGGGGAAATGTCCATAATACCCCCAACTTAAAACTTTGGAAAACTCGCAGGTAGGTACGAGTTGAACCTCTAACTCATTACCACATCATACGACTGCAATCATCAAGTCGTCACCAAAAAAAAAAGTTGGACACCACATTCTAAACAACATACGACTCCTTTTATCAATTAGTCACTAGACCATATGACTAGTACCATCAAGTTGTATCTAAGGCAAAACATCAATGGCTAGACACTAGACAACATACGATTGAACCCTATATCTCTTATCACAAGACCATATGACTCGTATAGAGTCTATCATAACTAGGACAGAACTTGGACATGAACACACTGACCAACATACAACTACGGTCCCTAGACCCTAGTGAGCTCACAACTCAAAAACTTTCCAAGGGCCAAAACCCAAGGTGTGTTAATTCTCCCCCACTTGGATCATTCATCCTCGAATGATGGAACAAGGTGGTACAAGCATAATTTGGAATCCACACGCCTCTACTATTACCTTTAAGATGGAAACAAAATTACAAAGGAATTCACAATCCACTCCTACCTTTAACTAAGTTAGTAAACAAAGATACCAAGGAAATAAATTTTTCCTTTAACAAATTCAGAAAACAAAGATGGTAAGATCAACACATACCTTATGCATAAATTTCTAGAGCAGAAAACCAGAATGAATACTTGGACTTCATGTCCTCTTCAGCTTCGCAAGTAGCCTCTTCCACATTGTGGATCCTTCATAAAACCTTTACCAAAACTACTTCCTTGGCCCTCAATCGATGAATCTGCCGATCAAAGATCTCAACAAGGATCATTTCATAAGACAGGAAACCTAAAATACCAATATCCTTAATAGGTACAATTTGCAAAGAATCACCCACACACGTACTCAGCATGGAAACATGGAATACCGGGTGAATGGTGCTCAAACTAGAAGGCAACTCCAACTCATATGCAAAATTTCCAACTCTTCTCAAGACCAAGTATGGACCAACATATCAGGTATTAAGCTTCCCCTTCTTCCCAAACCGCATCACTCTCTTTATAGGAGACACCTTCAAGAACACCCTATCCCCAACCTCAAACTCTAACTTCCTATTCCTCACATTCACATAGGATTTTTGGCGGCTTTAAGCCTATCCTGAATTACCTTTACTTTCTCCATATCTTGGTGAACCAAATTTAGGCCAAACATCTTTGCCTTACTAACCTCAAACCACCCAATAGGATGCCTATACCTCCTACCATACAAGGCCTTAAACAGAGCTATTCTAATGCTAGAGTGGTAGCTATTGTTTTATGCAAACTCTATAAGAGGTAAATGTTCAACCCAACTACCACCATAGTAAATCACGGAAACTCTAAGCATCTTCTCCAATGTCTGAATAGTCCTTTCCACTTTCCCAACTAACTTCAGGTGGAAAGAAGTACTAATGAAATACCTAGGCTTTACACCCTAAGAAAAATTCCCTTAGTAGAAGTTTTTAGGAAAGGTACGACTCATGGGTACTATTCGTATGCTAGCATACAGTTTGGTGTCCTCCCACTCCTAAATTAGGCAGAGTGGTGGGGGTTATATTCTTTCTAAGGTATGGTTAGCATCTCCCAAGTAGTATAATTGGGTACTAGTCATAGAATGTCAAGTCGTATGATATGTTAAGCTTGGTCTAGTAGACACTGTCTTGGGTACGATTTGTATGGTACCACTCGTACCATAGGATAGGATTTATGCATGCATAGTTGTATATTGGGCAGATTATAGGTCCATGCTGAGCTCTAGGGTATGAGTTAGGGAACCACTCATACCCTAGGGTATGGGTTAAAGGGGTGAGTTGTACCCTCCTTGGGTTCACTTTTCAACTTTTAAGCTGAGGATATTTTAGACTTTTACAAACCCTAAGCCCTTATGACGCACACCTTATAAACTTGTTTGGATCTACATTCTTTACATATATAAGATCAAAAACATCCTAAAATCCTATCTAAACTTCTTAAACAAGATTGGGACAAAGGTTCATTAAGGATTCCATCTAGGAGCTTGGAGACCAAGAATCTTTTTGTGCATCACCTTGTATAAGGCATGTGAATCTTCCCTCATTGTTATTTCTCAAATAACTGTATTTTAAACATTGATTTTGAAATCAAATGTTGAGTGTTTTGATGCATAGTGGTGAGTATTGTTTACTCTTGTTTAATCTTGTGTTTATACATGTTTTTGGTGATAATTTTCACATGTGGGTGCTTGTTGATTGTGGTTTAACAAATAGGTCATGAGTAACCTAATCTTGATGGTTTTCACTTTGGATGTGGTCATGGTATAGGTATGCCCTCAAGGTGTTTGTGAAAATATCTAAGAGAAATAACTAGTTACATGTTAATAGTGTTTTGAACTAAGGCAATGGCATAAAATTAAATGATATTGCAAAGGCCTTGTTGGCTATGTAAGGTGTGAAATTATGACTTTGGTGTCTTGCTTGGTAAAAGAAGGGTTAGATTCCCTAACATGTAAATTAAATTGTGTCTTGATCTAAGGTTTGGTATATAAATGCTAATAAAGGATGAATGGTGTTGTATAGTTCTTGATGATAACAAATTGACTTGAATGGTGATTGAAACTAATGCATTGGCCTATTAAATTAAATGATTGATAAATGGTTCATGAAGACCTTATGGTCATATTTAGTGTTGAATTGTAGACTTGGTAGATTGAATTGGTTAAACTGGTTAGAGTCCTTGAATGTTGAACTAAGTGGATGTATATGCATGGACAAAGGGTTAGAGTCCCATGATGACTAGTAATGGACGCAATGGCTAGTGGTTAGAGTTCACTTGCTAAAGAAGATGGCTTGTAGTTAGAATCCTTTGCGTAATGACATGGCTTGTGGTTAGAGTTCATTGCCTAATGAAATGGCTTGAGGTTAGAGTCCCTTGCCTAATGAAATGGCTTGAGATTAGAGTCCCTTGCCTAATAACATGGCTTGAGGTTAGATTCCCTTGCCTTATATGATCAGGAAGTTCAATCCCTCTAACTTAAAAGGGAGGAAGGTTAGATTCCTCTACTCCATTTAATATGATTGGATGCTTCAAAATACATGCTAAGCTACGTTCTATTTTTGGTAGTTATTGTATCTATATATTTGCATATATTCCTATGTATATAAAATATAGTTGCATTTGATGATTTTGTTAGATTTTGAATAATGACACTATTTTATCCTTATACTTGAGTTGCATGCTAGCACTCAAACCACTAACCGTCTTCAGGCGTTGTGTCCCCAGGCGACGTAGGGGATAGAGCTTCTTCTTCACTTCCTGTGCAATGACCAGGTGTTCGAGTGGATTGTGTGTTGACTTTGAAGTAGTGAGCTTCCATACTTTGAAAGGTATATATTTCAGAGTCTTTCTATCTTAATGTCATAAATTGTATTAGAATTGGTGTTGGATATTATCGGGGGCTTGTCCCAACATATTTTAGACATTATATTTGTAGAGGCTTGTAGATAAAGTGGACTTGGGTATATTATTTGCATGTTGACATTAATGGATTGAGTAGACATTCCTTAAGTAATGGTTGCTAGTCTTGTGTTTGCTATCTTATTATATGGTTTGAGTTCATCTGATACTTGTGGATTGATGTGGTGATTGGGATAGGTAAATTGGGCAATCTTTAGTCCTTGTTGGGTTTGAGATGCCTATACGGCGAGGCTCAGTTTTGGGTCGTGTCAACTAAGACTCACCTTGGTCTCCAAAACTTTCGAAAATGACTGCCAAAATTACGGTAAAACTGCATACCATGATCAGAGATGATGGAAATAGGTACTCCATGCAACTTCAAAATCTTTTAGAGATACAACCTTGCATAATCCTAAGTTGAGAAATTTGTTCGCACTGGCAAGAAATGAGAAGACTTTGTCATCCTATCCACAATGACCTATATCAAATCAAACTAATTTTGAGACCGAGGAAGACCGATAATGAAATCCATGGTGATCACTTCCCACTTCAACCCAGGCAACTCAATTTCTTGATACAATCCTCCGAGCCCCTCATGTGCTCAATCTTCACTTGTTGGCACACCATGCACTTAGCTACAAAACTAGCCATATACCACTTCATATTGTTCCACCAATATATTTTCTTTAAGGTCATGATACATTTTCATCGAACTAGGATGGATACCATAGAGCAACTCATGCACCTCAGCCAAGATACTCTCTCGTAAACCATCTATATTGGGAATACATAATCTCCCTTGGTGCTGCAAGGTACCATCACCATTAATCTCGAAGGCCATCACCTTCTTCCCACCTACATCACCTTTTATCCTTATCAAGACAAGATCTAACACTTTCTTATCGTTTACTTCAGCACCAATAGATGACTGTGCTATTCCTACACAACCACACCACCATCCTTCGAGTCTAAGAGATAAACTCCAAGGTTAGACAAATGGTGAACATCTTTCACCAACTCCCGCTTCCCTTCATCTATATGGGATTCACTTCATATGGATAACCTGCTAAGAGTATCAACAACCATATTAGCTTTACCTGGATAATAGTGAAGATTCATGTCATAATCCTTGAGCAGCTCAAGCCATCTCCTTTGCCTTAGTTTAAGCTCTTTATGAGTAAACACATACTGTAGGATCTTATGATTGGAAAAGATATCCACATACATACCATATAGATAGTGATGATAGATCTTCAATGCAAACACCACAGCCAATAATTCTAAGTCATGGGTTAGATAATTCCTCTCATGCACCTTTATCTATCTAGAGGAATAAGTTATCGCCTTAAAATATTGTATCAAGATGCAACCAAGACCCACACAGGATACCATAATAGACTATGAATCCATCAGTGCCTTCAGGCAATGCCAAGAATGAAGACGAAGCTAACTTAGCCTTCATCTTCTAAAAACTACCCTCACACTCGTTAGACCACAAGAACTTTTCCTTCTTATGAGTCAACTTAGTTAGCGAGGAAGCTATAGAAGAAAAACTCTCCACAAACCTCTTATAGTAACCAGCTAAACCCTAGAAGCTCTTAATATCAGTTGGATTCATGGGTCTAGGCCACCTCTTAATCACTATAACTTTCTACGGATCAATCATGATACCTTCACTAGAAATGACATGACCTAGAAAAGTGATAGTGTTCAACAAGAATTTACAATTCAAGAATTTAGCATTCAACTGTTGCTCTTACTTGGTTTGCAATATTATACGGAGGTGATCAGTGTGATCCACCTCACTTTTCGAGTACACCAGGATATCGGTCTATGAATACAATGATGAACAAATCTAGAAACTAATAGAAATCCCTATTCATCAAATCTATGAAGGTCATTGGGACATTGGTCAACCCAAAAGACATAATCAGAAACTCAAAATGCTCATATCGGGTATGAAAAGCAGTCTTAGGGATATCTATCTCCCTAATCTTTAACTGATGATACCCAAACCGAATATCAATGCGGGAGAAAGACTTATCACCCTAAAGTTGATCAAACAAATTATCTATCCTTAGAAGAGAGTACTTATTCTTTACTGTTACCTTATTCAGTTGCCGATAACAATACACATATAAAGGAAACCATCCTTCTTATGCACGAATAATAGCAAGCACCCCCACGGAGACACACTAGGATGGATGAAACCCTTGTCTAAAAAAACCTTTAGTGGCTCCTTCAACTTAGCTAGAGCCATTCTATATGGGAGAATAGAAATAGGATGAGTGTCCGAAAAAAGATCTATCCCAAAATCTATCTCCCTATCAGTAGGGAAACCAGGAGGGTCATCAGGGAATACCTCAGGAAATTCATTCACCACCGAGATAAAATGCAAAGAAGAACCCTCCAAGTTAGAATCTGTAACCCAAACAAGATAATAGAGACACCCCTTTTAGATAAATCTCTAAGCTCTAAGATACGATATGAACTTTCCCTTAGGAGCTAGGAAACCACTCTCTCACTAAATAACCAGCTCATTAGGGAGTTTAAACAACCTTATGGGTTTTATAGTCTAAAGACGCATAGCATGAGTGCAACCAATCCATCCTTAATATGACATCAAAATCAACCATGTATAATTCAAATAGATCCACCAAGGTTTCCTGACTATCCACTGATACCACACAAACCTTATAGACTCTTCTAGACACCATAGAGTCACTAATCAAAGTAGAAACGAAAAAAGGGTCTAAAACACACTCGAGACCAAAACCAAAATACTCAGCCACAAATGGGGTCACATGAGAAAGAGTGGACCATGGATCAATTAAACATTACACATCACGAGAAAAGAGTTTCAACATACCAGTCATAATATCTGGAGATACCTCAGACTCCTAACGGGTAGTGAGAGGCTAAAGACGGTTCTGACTAGTACCAGAACTAGATGGTGCATCCTTTTGTACTGGGGCTGAAGAAGAGGCAACAAAAACCTTATTTTCCCTAGAAGCAAACTTACCAATAGGACAGTCTCTAACCATGTTCCTTGGCTGAGTTTAATTGAAGCATTTGTCCTTTTCCTCATCACAGTAACCCTGATGCAATCAACCACAAAACTTGTAGAGAGGATATAATAGAACTTATTGGGCCCACCCTGTGGCCTAAAGTTTTCGCCACCATAATAATGTTTGTCGCTTGATGGCTTTGGGTAAGGAGCACTAGCCATAGAGTAAGACCTAAAGTTACCTCACTTCTTCTTGGGACACTTCCTACCATCCCTGCCACTATGTTATTAGCCACCACCCTGCATAGAGAATCTGAAATTCTTGCTCTACCTCACTCTAATCTCTGCCTGCTTTTTCTTCTCTTTCTCAACCTACTACATATACACAACTAGTCCACAGATATCTTTGTCCTTGTTCAACAAACTAGCCTTACTTTCCAAAATCAAGTCTTGAGATAACCCGAAAGAGAACTTCCTCATTCTAGCCCTCATGCTAGAACCCAACTCCAAAGCATACCGAGATAACTGGTGAAACTTCAAGGCATACTCCTTGACTGACATTTTGCCTTACTTCAGGTAAACAAACGCTTTTGACTTTGCTTCACTCAACTCCTGAGGAAAGAAGTGGTCCAGAAAAGTACAAGAGAAACTATCCCACAGGGCTAACTCAGCATCATCACCCCTTGATTGCTCCCATTCCTCATACCATTAGTATACTACATTTTTCAGTTGGTAGGCAGTAAATTCCACACCCTCTACATTGGTAGGATGCATAACATAGAAGATCATTTCCATCTTATCCATAAAAGCTTGAGGATCCTCCTCCGTCTTAAGACCAATGAACACAAAAGGGTTTAATCTAATGAACTCGCCAACCCTTGTGGCCTCGAAAGATAGAGTAACAAAAGTACCACACTCGACCTTATAAGATACCAATTACTCCAACATATGAACAGACAGACAAAACTCAGCATTCATCACATCAGCCTGAAGAGTTTGATAAAGTCTAGAGGAAACCTGTGGAACTCCAGGAGGACAATTAGAAAATGGACCCCTAGACCAAGTCTGGAGCCCATAAATGGAATGAGTTTTATCAATATTATCCTCAAGTAGGATAGAGGAGTTTCTGTGAGCTTTAGATCATCAAAGAGGCATGATCAAAAATATAAACAAATAGGAATTAAAGAAAATCTCAGGACGTTTGACTCTACAGCTTTAAAATAGAAAAAAAGAAAAAAAAACATTCCAATATGTCTTGTAGCCTCTCCCTTATGAGTGTGGCATGCAACACACCCTTAAAAGAGACTTTACTCGGTACAGCTTTGTCGGACATCTAATTGACCATGAACATAGAGCTTTGATACCAATCTTACATGACACAAACTAGGGCCTAGTCATGTCAGGCATCTCAAGTCTAACTAGGACTGGAGACCACCCCTAATACCCAACCATAACCACCCTACATCCTATGTCGGATGAATTCTAGACATATAATAAAATAAGACAAGACTAAGTTAAAGACATTAAGTAAAGCCTATAATTATAATCCAACAACATCAATAAAATATCCAATTGGTGCCAACCCTAGTGTCGATACCAATACTAAGGCTGACACTAATACAAACACCGCCCATGCCCATAGTTGTCTGATAAAGCCTCTATCCAAAATTAATAACATTCGATCAGGACATGCCCTCTACCATAGCCAAAATTATATCAAGGAAATAACAAAAGATAAAAGAATCCTATAGCATAAAATGGAGACTTTCAGAGTATGGAAGCTCACTACTTCAGTCTGACTCAAAGTTGTCCCCGGATCCAAGTCACTGGGTAGGAGGAACGGTAGTATGGCCAGTTTCTACATTGAATGGGGATATAGTTCTCAAAGATAATTAGCATAGTCAACACTAGAATGTACTCGAGGATAATATAAAATAATACCAGTAATTCAAGACCAAAGTAAATCACCATATGCAATCACATAGATACATACATATCATGCTAGGATAGGGAATCGGGTCTACTATGCATTTAAAATGTTAACCTGGGTTGAGTAGATTAACCATTCTGAAACCACCCATATTATGGTTACCATAAGACTACCTTACCCAACTCATCACTAAACTATATGACTAGTACTATCAAGTCATATCTAAGGTAAAACATCTAAGGGTAGACACTAGACAACATATGATTGGACCCTAAACCTCTCGTCACAATACCATACAATATATATAAAATAGAACTTAGCCAACAACAAACTAACCAACATACGACTAGGGTCTCTAGACCCGTATCTATACCATATGACTCGTATGGTGAGTTGTTACTAGAACAGCAAACTCAAAGCTCAAGAACATTCCAATAGCACAAACCAAGGGTGATTAAATTAAAGTCCTGTGAATTGGAACAATAACATCCATTTCTTATCTACGGGAGGCTATAGGACATTCTTAGGAGATCTTCACTCCATTCACTTTTTTATGCTAAGAGACTGTGTTAGTTTCTAAGATTCACTTGGCTTTACTCTTTTCTAGATGGCTAGACACGAGCTACTACTACGTGAGATGAGAACCCCAAGACCGCGACTAGGGATCTAACCAGAGTACGTAGATGACCTAGAAGTTGCAGACAAATAAAATCTACAACCCCAAATAGAGCTAATGAGAAGGAGACTTCACTAGACCCTATTACTACTCCCATACTAGAGATTTCTCCATCTCAACCAGTGGTGGTTTAGGGAAAGCTCAAGCTTCACCGAGATTTATTTCTTTGTCCCTGCTCAGGATGGCTTTGTTTAAACAAATGGTTTTCATTAATGTTGCTCACTCTCTGGATCAGAGTGGTACAGACGTAGGGGCATAGCTTGTAGCAACAACTCCCAGAGTTAAGATCCCTCCAATGCTAGTAGTTTCTCATCAGAAAGTGTTCCAACCTACTATGTCTGTTAAAAAGCAAAAGATATTAGGTAGATTCTTGAAATTGACTTTTCTTAGGCTTTCCAGAGAAGTGGACGATGATGCATGAGTTCTTTATTACATGTGAGGATAGGCTTTATAATTTAAGCCTAGTTGAGACTCGAGGGGTCGACTACAATACCTTTCAATTGGATCTAAAATCTCAGCATTAGTAAAGTGGTTAGCTTGATTCAAAGGCAGCAGAATCTCTCTCTTTAACATGGAGTTAGTTTTTTGAGGTTTTAATTGAGAATTATATGCGTCATAGCATTAGAGAGCATCTGAGAGATTAGACCTCTAGAATAAAGCAGGGTTTTATGACCTTCTTAGAGTATAAGGCTTAATTTTATAAGTTTGCCAGACATGTTAGATCTATTTTATTGATCAAGTATAAGAAGATTTGATATTTTGTTTAGGGATTGAGCCTCCTTATGAAACACCACAAATTTTGGCCCTTGAAAATTTCTTAAGCTTTTGGCTCACTACCTTGGTTACTATTGGACCCCCAGAGTCGTAGGGTATCTTGATAACTCATTAGGATTATTCGTACCCAAACCAGTAATTTTGAAGATTGATTTTAGTCTGAGTATAAGAGGCTCAGTAAGATCTGTAAGGATATAACATGAGTTATTAGGCAAAATCATAGGGTGTCCAGTTTAAGTCCTAAATTTTGTTCTGTGTTGACTACGACTGGACCCTACGAGTTGTAGGGTCTCATTATGAATGGGTTAGTCAAGTCATAAGGATAACAATATATTGGGTTCCTAGAGACTATCTTGATTACGACTCAGGGTGACGAGTCGTATGGTATGGTTACGAGTAAAGGAGTCGACTCATGGTCAAAGGGGACACTATTTTAGCTTTTAAGTTAAAGGCACTCTGGACATTTCCCACTTTAATCCCTTGGACCCCAGGACTTATAGCCTTACTTGGGACTTTATTATTATATAATTCCCAATAAAACACTCCCAAATTCACACTCAAACTCTCTATTCAAGTTAAGGCTAGAGTTTCAAGAGGTTGATCAATTATGGCTCTCAAGGGTAGTTTCTCTCTGTACATCTTACTAATTTAGGCATGTTACTCTTCCTTCATTATTAATTTTGTAAAAGTATGTGTTTTGAAGTATTATCCATATGATGTTTATGTTCATTTTGAAATAAATATTAGGGTTTTTTCTAAATAATTATGAATTGAACAAAGTTTATCGTAGTTTATATATGATTTCCATATTTTAAATATGGTTTTGAACTTGTGGGTGCATGGATATGGTGAATGAACTAGGAAATTGTGATTTTTCCCATACTTGTGGCTTTTGAAGCGGCTATAACCCTAACCCTATCATATGAAATTGGTTCTAGTTATGGCAAATATGGGAATTTATAAAACTGAACTAGTCTTGAACCATTGCATGATATAAAGAAGTATTTGAAATACTATGGTATGATTTAATGAACAAAGGGGAGTCTGTGTTCCCCAATGTATATTAATGAATAAAGGGAGTTATTCTCCAAAGTTAATAGAGATTGTTTTGGCATGATGTGTTACCTTGAAAGTGTAGTTGGTATGACGATACCAACAATGTATGCCTAAAAATGTATTGTGGTTCATTGAAAGGTAATGTCTAATGGTTGTATTAATTAGGCTCTAATAAGGGTTGTGTAGCTGAGTAGTGAAAGTGGAGGTTCGAGTAACCGATACTAAAAACTGTATTTGTCGACGTGGGGGTCAAAGTGACTAGGAAGTCTTTAGTCCCCCTTATTGTTATTTCATGATTAGGGAGGTTTGATTTCCCCATAAATTATTATATTTTCAGGTTCTTAAGTCACCTTGGTATATGTTGGGAGGTTCGAGTCCCCCCTGTATATATACAAAATTATTCTCCAATTCATGCAGCTATAAGTACTGGGGGGTCAAAGAGGAGTGAGTTGGGGGCCATATAGCCTGTGGGTACTATTATATGATAGTTTGGTTACACAATCCAAGATAATAATTTGAAAATCATGTTAATCCTTGTTCCCTATCATGGCATGTGATATATATATATATATATGTTTATGGATTTAATTATGTGCATTAGTGTTTGGAATGATTTTAAATAGTTAATCATTTCATTATGTTATCCTTATCCCCACATTACATGCTAGTGTTCACCCTACTAAACGTCTTTGGACATTGTATCCCCACGTCAATCAAGAATTGGTCATACTTTTACTTCTCCTGCTCAGTGGATTGGATTTAGGGACAGCCATTGAATTTCACTGAAGTAGTGAGCTTTCATACTTCAGAGGATCCATTTCATGTTAAGGATTTCTTTATAACTTTACTATTCCTTTGGTCTTGGTTTTGGCTATGGTCGAGGGCATGTCCCGACTAGATATTCATTGGTTTTAATTAGACGCTTCATCGGACTACTATAGGCATGGGCAGTATCAATTTTGGTATTGGTATTGGTATTGGTATTGGTATTGGTATTGATACTGGTAATAGTTTGTTTTTGTTATAGACTTATTTTAATGTCATTAAATTGATATTCTCTTATCTTATTACATGCTCGGAATTTAGTCGACATTGCGGCGTGGTGTATTTGGTTTGGTTAGGCACATAGGGTGATCTCCGATCCATACGGGACTTAATATGCCATCACTGCAAGGTCCTAGTTTGGGTCATGACAAAGGTGGTATCAAAGCCTAGGTTTGGTTTCATTGGGTGTCCAACAAAGTTGTGCCATGTAGTGTCTCATTTATGGGTGTGTAGCTCACCACACTTATAAAGTAGAAGCTATGAGAAATTTAGGAATGTTTTCCTTTCTTGTTGTCCTATTTTAAGCTATAGATTCTAAGATTTTTAGTCTCTCTAATTCCCATTTTTTTGCTTTTCAAATCATGCCTCCTAAATGATCTGAAGCACACTGAAACTCTCTGTCCCACTTGAGGAAAATATTTATGGAACATGTCCTGCTTATATGGTATAGACCCATTCTAGGTGTCTAGTTCCTGATTGCCCTCCTGCAGTTCCACCGGTCCCCTCTAGTCCTCTTCGAGCTCCTCAGGCTGATGTGTCAAATGTAGAATTTTGTCAATCCATTCATATGTAGGCTCAGTTGGTAGCTTCTTAGTCTGAGCATGTAACTTCTGTTACTCCATCTTCTAAGGCTATAAGGGTTGGCCAGTTTATAAGGTTTATCCCTCATGTGTTCATTGGTGTTAAGGTTGAGCATGATCCTCAAGGTTTCATTGATGATATGGAGAAGATCTTCCACATTATACATGCTACTAATGTGAAGCATGTAGCATACCAATGGTATGAGGAATGGTAACAGTCTACGGAAGATGATGTTGAATCCGTACAGTAGGATGATTTCTCTAGAGCTTTTCTAGATTTCTTCTTTCTTCTGGAGTTGGGGCAGGAAAATGTGAAAGAGTTAGTTAATTTGAAGCAAAAAAGGATGAAGGTCAAGGACTGTGCCTTAAAATTCCATCAATTGTCCCATTATGATCCCGAGCTAGTCCCTAGCATAAGTCTTAGAATAAGGAAACTTGCTTCTAGGTTGTCCTATGATTTGATTCTAGGAAGTAAGGATTCCTTATTGAACAAGGATATGAACATCTCCAGATTGGTTGTATATATGTAGCAGGTTGAGAAAGAGAAAAAGAAGTAGGCATAGATAGGGGAAAGGCAGAATAAGAAGTTTAGATTTTTTTATCAAGGTGGAGGTTAGCAGTAGAGTAGTAGAGATAGTGGAAAGTGGTCTAAGAAAAAGTGGGGAGTTCAAGTTCCTACTTTATGGCTAGTGCTCCTTATCTAAAGTCGTTTGGCGATTGTCGTTCCCAGCATGATAGTAGGTTTAGGGAACAGGTTGCCCAATCTAAGGCTGGTAGATCTCAGTTCGCTCAATCATATCCTTCTTGCAGGTTCTACGAGCATGGGTACCATGGGTTTTATGAAGAAGGAAGAAATAGGTATTCCAAATATGGTTAGACTGGTCATCTGTAGAGGGATTATCTTCTAAAGTTGCTTTGGGGGCAAATAAGATTCCTATTTCTACTTTATCAACTCCTACACCAAAAGATGCCATTTCTGCTTCTAGTACCAGCATAGGCTAAAATCGTTTGTATGCTCTTGCTACCCACCAGGACTGTGAGGCATATTCCAATGTTGTCACTAGTATATTATGACTCTTTTCTCTTGATGTGTATTTTTTGCTTGATTTGGGGTCTACTCTTTCGTATGTGACCTCATTTGTAGTTATGCATTTCTATTTTGGTCTCGAGTGTATCCCTAATCCCTTTTCCATTTCAACCCCGGTGGGTGACTTTATGGTTGATAGAAGAGTCTATAAGGGTGTGTGGTATCTGTTGGTGATAGAAAAACTCTGGTAGATCTGATAGAGTTAGACATTGTTAATTTTGATGTCATATTAGGGATGGACAGGTTGCACTTATGCTATGCCCCATAAGATAATGTTTGAATTACCTAATGAGCCGGTCATTAAGTGGGAAAGGAGTTCTCTAGTGCCTAAGGGAAGGTTCATATTATATCTTAGAGCTCAAAAGTTGATTTTCAAGGAATGTCTCTATCATTTGGTGTAAGTTAAATATTTTAACTTGGAGGGCCCTGATGATAGGCGGATTTACATGCCTATATCAATATATTTTGCCCATATTTTAGCCTAGTTTTGAGAACTAATTATCTATTTCATGCACTTTTAGTCCTTTTTCCTGTAAATGAGCTAACAAACATGATTAGGAAAGTTTCAGGTATAAATGATGCAAAATACAGCATTTTACGGCTTACTTGATGCAAAAGAAAGCTCACAAACGAAGTAGAAGGGAGCTGGACGCCTAAGGACCAAATCTGCTGCATGGAAAATCTGTCCCGGGCTAAAACAGCATTTCTAAAGACTTTGGGGACTTACAGACACAAAGCTGGATTTTTACAAAGATACATGAACCTAGTACAATTAGGTTATGTATTTCACTATTCTATTCGGATTATGATATTGTAACCTTACCCTAGTACATTTGGGTCAAGGATTTCATTAGTATATTAGGATTTGGTTATTTATTTCATTAGCATAGTAGGAGTAGGATAGGAGTATTATAAATACCCTATCATGCTAGAGATTTTAATTAATTCCTCCCTTAGTGGAGAGAACAATTCAGAAATTCATTCTTAAACTATTAATTTTCCTCCATTCTTCTCATCTTCCACCATAAACACTTCTAATCTACTCTTCTATTCTTAAATTCCATAACAAGAGAATCGTTACTTGCTAAGGAATCACACCACACGCCTATCACTTGATCTTCACGCCATCAACCATGCAAATCGTGATATCCTTCGCATTCATGGGTAACTAAACTTCTCTGTTGGGGTAATGGAAGCCGAATGAGTTACTATCTATTGCTGTGAGTTTGTGAGTTCGAGACACGTATATTGCTTATATCATTATTCTCTTCATCTTAATCTACATTCTTTGTGGTTGCAAACGCAAGAATACGCCAGTCTAACATTTAACTTGTTCGCGAGAAAGGTTATTTGTCTGGAAAAGAGATAATGTCAAGGTAGTAGGACACCCTTTCCTATTAAAACGCTAGTGTCATAATTGGACTAACCTCTTGGAGAATTCGTACCGTTAGACACGCTTTAAGCTCGCGAGAGTTAAAGTGAAATAGTCCTTGTTTAGGTCGCGAGATGCTTGGATTTACCATCGACTACAATTCTCTATAAGCAATTGCATGTCAAGACTCTACACACTCATAGCCAATAGAGACGTATACCTCAGAAGGTGGACATAACCCCAACGCTTCAATTCTTATTGTTTCTCAACCGACGAAATACTCTCTTTTTACTTTGCTATTGCCAGCTTTTATTTTATTACTTTGGTTACTTATTACAATCCCCCCTTCTTACGAGACTTGCACCAAAAGTCTATTAATTTTGCTTACTTGTTGACCAAGCTATTCCCTGTGGGATCGACACCCAACCCAGGTTGGGTTCTATATTTGCTAACGACCGCTTTACACTCCTACGAGAGCTATAGATTGAGCGTTATCAGGCCCTTTGTTGTAATTTGTTACCATGTTTAATGAATTTTGCAAGGTTTTTCCTAATGATATCCCTAGTATCTCTCCTGATAGGGAGACTAATTTTGGGATTAACCTTGTTTCAAATACTCATCGTATCTCTTTACCTCCCTATAGAATGGCTTTGGGAAAGTTGAAGGAGCTTAAAGAACAGTTGAAATACCTCTTTGACGAGGGTTTTATTCATCCTAGTATCTTTTTGTAAGGTCCTCCTATTTTGTTTGTGTAAGAAGGATGATTCCCTTTGAATGTACCAATTCCCTTTAAATGTATATCGATTACCATAAGTTGAATAAGGTTACAGTGAAGAATAAGTCTCTTCCTCCTTGGATTGATGATTTGTTTGACAAGCTTCAGGGTGCTAGGCGTTTCTCTAATATTGACCTTAGGTACGGTTATCATCAGCTAAAGATTATCAAAGTAGATATCCCAAAGACTGCCTTCCAAATATGGTATAGTCATTATGAGTTCTTAGTCATGTTTTTTTGTTTGACTAATGTCCTAACGGCATTCATGGACTTGATGAATAGGGACTTCCATCAGTTTCTAGATTTGGTTATGACTCGTTTGGTGAGGTTACGAGTCATGGGGTCTAGTCATGGTCACAAGCGATACTTTTTTAGCTTTTAAGTTTAGGGCACTCTAGACATTTTCCACTTTAACCCCTTGAACCCCATGACTTAAAACCTTCCTTAGGACTTTATTATCATATCATTCCCAATAAATCACTCCCAAATTCTCACTCAAACTCTCTATTCAAGTTAAGGCTAAAGTTTCAAGAGATTGATCAATTAGGGCTCTCAAGGGTAGTTTTTCTCTATATATCTTAATATTTTAGGCATATTACTCTTCCCTCATTGTTAATTATTTAAAAGCATGTGTTTTGAAGTATTATCCATGTGTTGTTTATGTTCGTTTTGAAACAAATATTGGGTTTTTTTGAATGATTATGAATTGAACAATGTTTCTCATAGTTTATATGTGATTTCCATATTTTAAATATGGTTTTAAACTTGTGGGTGCATGGATATGGTGAATGAACTAGGAAATTATGATTTTCCCAAACTTGTAGCTTCTGAAGAGGTTATAACCCTAACCCCATCATCTGAAATTGGTTCTAGTTATGGCAACTGTGGGAATTTGTAAAATTGAACTAGTCTTAAACTATTACATGATATAAAGAAGTATTTAAAATACAATGGTATGATTTAATGAACAAAGGAGATTCGATGTTCCCTAATGTATATTAATGAACAAAGGGAGTTGTTCTCTCCAAGTTAATGGAGATTATTTTGGCATGATGTGTTACCTTGAAAGTGTAGTTGGTATGACGATACCAACAATATATGCCAAAAAGTGTATTGTGGTTCATTGAAGGGGAATATGTGGCGATTATTTAATTAGGCTCTAATAAGGGTTGTGTAACTGAGTAGTAAAAGAGGAGGTCTAAGTAACCGATACTGGAAACCGCATTTATCGACGCGGGGGTCAAAGTGACTAGGGAGGTTTGAGTCCCCCTTATTGTTATTTCATGATTAGGGAGGTTCAAGTCCCCCATAAATTATTATATACTCGGGTGCTTAAGTCACCTTGGTATATGTTGGGAGGTTCGAGTCCCCCATATGTATATTTATGAGATTATTCTCCAAATCATATAGCTACAAGCACTGGGGCCCACCCAGGGGTGAGAGCTGGAGTCTAAATAGCACGTGGGTACTATTATATGATGGTTGAGCTATATAATCCAAGCTAATGATTTGAAAATCATGTTAAGCCTTGTTCCCTATCATGGCATATGATATATATATATATGTTTATATATTTGAATATGTGCATTGTTGTTTGGAATAATTTTAAACAGTTGATCATTTGATTATGTTATCCTTATCATTGTGTTACATGATAGCATTCACCCTGCTAAACATATTTGGACATTATATCCCCACATGATTTGGTAACCGGTCATACTTCTACTTCTCCTGCTCAGTGACTTGGATTCGGGGACAACCATTGAATCACGCTGAAGTAGTGAGCTTCCATACTTCAAAGGACTCTATTTTATGCTGTGGATTTCTTTATGACTTTACTGTTCCTTTGGTTTTGGTTTTGGATATGGTCGGGGCATGTCCCAATTGGAATTTTTTGGTTTTGATTAATGGCATTATCAAACTACTGTGGGCATGGGTGGTGTCGGTATTGGTATTGATATTGGCATTAATACTGGTATCGATTGGTTTTGGTTAAAGACTTATTTTTATGTCTTCAAATTGATATTCTCTTAACTTGTTATATGCTCAAAATTCATCCGATCTTAGGTTTTGGTGTGTTTGGTTTCTTTTGGAACATGGGGTGATCTCCGATTCGTGCGGTACTTGAGATACCCATCATGGCCAGGCCTTGATTCTAGTTGTAATACCTTTTTGGCAAGGATACACAGAGTTTGGTCATTATTGGCAGGTCCTTTATTAAGGTTTCTGATCATGCTTAGATCATAAAGGAGATGCATCACGAGGCCGAAGGAATTAGTAATAAAAGGCCATTTTATCAGGGTAGTTTTAGCAGGATCCAAAGTGGCTCATAGAACAGAGGCAGAGGTTCTTTGGGTCGGTACCCTCCACATTATTCTTAACAGCATCCAGGTTATCCTAGTAAGCCCATTCATGCCACACTTAATCTTGTTGATATGGATCAGCCCTGTTATAGTGATCATTTTGGCCAGAGTAATAGTCAACCTTCAATAAAGGCATATTCTAGGTTTTCTAACCAAGGTGTCTATTTAGATAAATCTTTTGGATGTAGTGCAGTGCCCGAGACATGTTATGAGTGTGGAGCCTTCAGCCATTTCTCTAGAGAATATCCTAGTGTGGGGTAGTTGTACATACCACACAGAGTGTTCTGTCAATTAGAGCAGTGTTGCCCCTAACTATAGGTGGTATACATGGTTATTGAGGTGGTCTCTAGGGTTCCTAAGGAGGTCCTTAGACAGTTTGGATAGGTAATTCATCAGACGCTCAGCGAAGAGGCAAGCCAGGTCATTTATATGTTGTACCCAGTAGACCAGAGGTAGAGTCTTTTGGATATTGTTATCACAGGTATGATATTAGTGTACAATCAGCTGGCTTTTGCTTTATTTGATCTAGGATCCACTTATTATAATGTGTCTTCTTATTATGGACCGAGGTTAGAGTTGTTTTGGGATTCTTTATTTGTGCTATTATATGTATCTACTCCCGTGGGTGATTCTTTAGTAGTGGATTGAGTTTAAATATCATGTGATGTGAATGTTTGAGAGTTTAATACATAGGCTTATCTTATTTTGCTATATATGGTGGACTTTGATGTAATTCTGGGCATGTAATAATTATGCCCCCTTTATGCAGTCTTGGATTATTTCGCCAAGACTATTGTCATGCCTAGCATACCCTCGATTATGCGTAAGAATCCATTAGCCATGTGCCAATGGGGATTATTTCTTATGTTCGAGCTAGTGGACGTATATCAAGGGGTTGCGAGTTTTATCTTGATTATATTCATGATATTAGTGTGGAGAGTCCCTCACTTTTCTCTATTCTTATAATCCATGATTTTCCTACTGATTTACTTGGCCTTCCTTTTGAGTGTGATATTAAGTTTATTATTGATCGAGTCGCACGCTCCACGTAATTCTATGGCACCTTACTATATGGCCTTTTTCAAATAAAAGGAGATAAATTCTCAGCTTTAAGATCTTCTAGGTAAGGATTTTATTAGGTTGGGTATGTCACCTTGGGGTGCTCCCATCTTGTTTATGAAGAAAAATGATGGATCATTGTGTATGTATATTGATTTTGCAGGTAGCTGAATAGGGTAACAATGAAGAATTAATATCCTATGCCTCATAATTATGACTTATTTGACCATCTTCAGGGAACAGCGGTGTTCTCTAAGATTGACTTGAGGCCTACTTACCACCAGTTAAGAATTTGGGTTGATAACATCCCAAAGACAGCCTTTAAAATACGCCATGGACATTATGGGTTCGTGGTGATGTCTTTTGGATTGATCGATGCCCCAGATGTGTTCATGGATTTGATGAACCATATGTTCATACCCTATTTGGACTCCTTCATGATTATGTTCATTGATGATATTCTTGTGTATTTACAGAGTAGGAAAGAGCATATGCAATATTTGAGGATTGGGCTCCAAACTTGGAGAGATCATAGGATTTTTGCCAAACTCTCAAAGTAAGAGTTCTTGCTCAAGATGATTACATTCCTAGGATATAGTTTATCAGGATAGGATTATGGTGGTTCCAGCAAAGATTAAGGCTATTCGTAATTGGACCAGGCCTACATCTCCGTCGGAGGTTTGTTGCTTTATTGGTTTGGTAGGTTACTATAGATAGTTTGTTGAGGGTTTTTCTATAATTATAGAACCAATGCTCAAATAGATTCGGAAGGAAATTCCTTTCCAGTAGTCTAGGTGGGAGTGAGTCGAGCTTTCAAAAACTCAAGGATTTCACACTTCAGCTCTTATATTAGCTATTCTTATTAAGGGCGAGGTATTTACCAAATACTTTCATGCTTTCTCTATTGGTGTAGGTTGTGTGTTGATGCAGCAGGGCTGAGTTATTGCTTATGTGTTGAGGCAGATGAAGGAGCACGAGCACAACTACCCCACTGATGATTTAAAGTCGGCAATGATAGTTTTTTCATTTAAGATGTGGAGGCATTATTTATATGGTGTGCATCATGAGATCAACACGGATCATCGTAGTCTTTGACATCTTATGACCAAAGAGAACTTAATTCTAGGCAATGTAGATAAATGGAGTTTCTGAAGGACTATGGCATCTCTACTATATACGATCCAGACAAGGTAAATGTGGTAGCGAATGTCTTGAGATGAAAGGAGGTGCGTACGGGTAGCTTGGCCTGTATTTTAGTTTATGAGAGGCCATTAGCATAGGACATCCAATTGTTAGGTAATTTGATGGTGCAACTTGATATTTCATATTCCAGGAGGACGCTTGCTAGTATGGGGGCCAAGTCAACCTTGGTTGAGAATATTCAGAGTCGCTAGCTTGAGGATAGAGTACTTTGTATCATCCTTGATCAGGTGATGCGGGGTGAGTCCAAGAGGGATACCATAGATTCTGAGGGTATTTTAAGATATGATGGTTACATTTGTGCTACTAGGTTTGGTGACTTGATTCAGTTGAAATTGTATGAGGCTCATACTCCAAATACTCCATTCACCCTAGGACAGCTAAGATGTATAGGTAATAGTGGAGTGGCATAAAGAGAGATGTAGAGGACTTTGTGTCTTATTGCCTATGTTGTTAGTAGGTGATGGCCGAGCATTAGAGGCCTAGTGGACTAATTCAAATACTTCCTATTCCTGATTAGAAGTGGGAGTGGATCACCATGGACATTTTCAGTTGCTTGCCTTGCTCCTCCCAAGGTTCTGATGGTAATTGGGTCATTGTAGATCCATTGACCAAGTCAACATATTTCCTACCTATTCAAATGTCCTTTTGTACTGAGAAGTTATCCCGTATATATGTTCATGAGATAGCTCGCTTGTATGGATTGCCCATATATATTATATCGTACAGGGGCTCAGTATTCAATTCTAGCATCTAGACGGCTTTTCAGTAGAAGTTGTGGTACGAGCATAGTTAGCGTGGGGCATATTAGGATGAGCTTCCATACATGAATGATAGCTTGGAGCCCAAAGAAAGGCATTAAAAAACAAATACACAAGGTTATGGGAAATCAAGATGCCATTAGGGCAATCAAGAAGGCCCTTTGTGAGTTATTTGTAAAATAGTCCTATTTGGGCTATTTTTGTAATAGGCAATTTTTGCGAAGGCAATAAATATAAATAGTGCCTTAGCCATTTTCATTACGTAGACTCTGATGAATTGAAAATTGAACTCCTTTAGGAGTGCAGGGTGGAATCCCTTCAGTGTAGCTATAGTGTTAGTGAGATTAGTGATGGGTGAATTCCCATTGTTGATCTAAAACTTCTCAACTTTGATTTTTACAAGCGTTACTTATTTGTGATTCAAATCAGGTTCTCTATTCTAATTGAAATCTAGTTATCTTCTTCCTTGACTAATTGATTCAATTAGGCCTTCTTTCTTTTATTCTCATCTCAATTTCTTTTTATTCTCACCTCTTATTTCTCCACTATATTTATTTTGTGTTGTTGATTTTTTGTATTTTTAATATCGATTTTAGTCACTCGGTTGAGGTTGTTTTCAAGTCGGGTATTCAAGTGGATCTTAGCACTGCATTTCACCCTCAGATCAACTGGCAGTCGAAGCAGACTGTTCAAATTCTTAAGGAAACACTTCGAGACTGTTTTATGGATTTTGGAGGTCAGTGGGAGCAGCACTTAGCATTGGCGAAATTTGCATATAATAATAGCTACCATTCGAATATTAAGATGGAACAATTATAGGCACCATATGGTAGGCATTGTCGATCTCCGATAAAATGGTTTGAGACCTCTGAGGTTACGCCCCGTGGTACAGAATTCCTTTGGGAATCACTGGATATAGTCCGAGTGATTCAGGATAGACAGAGGGCAGCATAGAGTAGGCAAAAGGTTTATGTAGATTTTAGACTTTGTGCCTAGAAATTTGGAATTATAATTGGTATTCCTTCAAGTATCTCCCATAAAGGGCCTGATGAGATTTTAAAGGAAAGGCAAGCTCAACCCTAGGTATGTCAGACCTTTTTAGATACTTCACACTATTAGAAAGGTGGTTTATGATTCGTCCTTGCCCCCAGATTTTGCCATTGTCACCTAGTTTTTCATGTTTCTATGTTGCGACTGTAGACACCTAATTTCGTCCCTCCTCGATGTCGTTTTACCAATTTTTACCTTATCCTACCGTGTACCCTCACCCGTGTGATAATCCCTCCACAAAATGACAAAAAATAACAATCCCCTAACTAATTTATCTTATCCTAACAACCTACCCAATCAAAAGCTTCCACTTCCCTACCCACTCACATTTTTATCCTCACTAACAAAATAAAAGAGAGGGGACCCATTTTGTCATCATTCTCATCATAAAAGGGGGGGATCAGATATAGAAAAGGATAGAGAAATTTTGGCTTCCTTTCTTCTACACAAAAACACCCTCACAGCCACATATATATACACAGCTTCTTCTCCACAGAGGGCCCACAAGGAAAAACATCATCATAATCTTCAAGAAAAGAAGATGTCATTTTTGCAAGACCACTCACGATTCCCTCATAGAAAACACTCTCCATCATCACTCATCCTCACCAAACACACGTCACTCCTCTCACCAAATAAAATCACGGATTTGGAATATATACACCATATTTTGGTTCCAATATTCCAGGCTTTTATTCATTGAATACAAATAGAGAAGGGGATGGGGATTTTTGGCCATTGACGAGTTCCAACCACACACTGAAAATTGCGAGAGAGAGCTGCGAGAGAGGAAGAGTGAGCTGCGAGAGGGAGAGAGAGCTACAAGGGAGAAGTCGGGGTTAACATTTTTGCTGAGCTGTTCTCTGGAAAACATCACGGTTACCTTAAAATTAGGTTTTTATCCATCTTTCGATGCTGTTTGAGCTTTCCAAAACTCCGGTAAGTAGTAGAATTCGAGGTCAAAACAGTCCACAAATTTCAGTTTGAATCGTTGGTCTTTTGGGTATGTTCATTTTCTATGAATTTTATCGAGTTGTCGGGTCCATGTTGAATTCGTTGAATCGAGGTCTTGGTTCGTGAGCTCCAAATCCATCGTTATGTGTTCAAAATAAAATTGAGATAGAAGTCGAGGTTCTCAGGCGTGGTTCTATCTCCGATATATTGAAAGCGACACTTGAGGTTCAATTCTACCTTCTTCTTTTTTTAATTTTTTATGGAATATGAATGATTTGTTATTTGATATGTTTGAATCTCTATTTTTGTGTTGGTTGATTTTGGATTTGAATATGAAGACTTGATTGGTGGATTGCGTATTGAATTGGTTTAATTATGTTCAGAAAGAAATTTGGGGGAAAGAGTTGAGAATCGAATAAGATGAACGTTCATTAGTTTTTATTCATTGTTGGATAGGGTTGACATTTATAGTATCATGTGTTAGATCGTTAAAGGGGTCGACAAATACTAAGTTTAGGTAGGCAAATTGTAGAAAAATAGAGCATTATGATTTTGGTGAACGTGTGAATATTTGTTGAATGGTTCTTTATATTTTAACGCACAAAAATTGAGAAAATGTATTCATTTAGTCGGGGAATATCCCGAGACACATTGTATTTATTCATCGGGGAATGCCCCAAAGTATTTTGTATCTGGAGGACAACCGTGATGAAGGCCCGAGGCGTCGGGTAAAACATAGGAGTAGTTTAGGATTAGTTTAGAATAGAAAAGGTTTGCATTTTTCACATTTTTTTATTTTATTTTTCAGGACTGTATAATTGGACTGGACATTATATTTTGGATTGTTTTGTTTTTATTTGCTTGAGTGATTACTTTGCGTGCTTTGTGTGGTTTATGCATTTGTAATGTCAATTTAGCCGATACGCTCTGCCAAGCGACCGTGGTCAAAACACGGGACCGAGGGGTGCCTAACACCTTCCCCTCGGTCAACAAAATTCCTTAGCCAAAATCTTTGTTCGCAAACCAGTATTAAAGAGTCAAAACCATTTTGAAAAAGGATATCCATGGGTGACTTGGCACACCCGATTTATGCCAAGTGGCGACTCTGAGTTTTGATTGTTAAAAATAATCCTTTTTCGATATAAATTTTTATATTTTGTCACATTAATAATTAAAACCCTTTCGTCCCTTAAAACTTAATCTTTTGGAGTACAAAAAAAAGGGTGTGACAGCTCTGGCGACTCTGCTGGGGAGCTTGATATGTTTTCAGAATTCAAGCTTATTTTTGAGTCGTATCGGCTTTGTTTGGCATTACGAGTGTGTAAGCATTGTTTGTGATTATTGTGTGTGTTATTGTTTTAACTTTTGTGCGCTTTCATGCTCTTTGTTTATAGTATTTATTCTATGTGTTACCGCTTTATATCTGTCATCATGAGTCCACCCCCCGGCCTTCTTTCTGCAACAAGTCAGTAGTACACGTGTTGTATACAACCTATAGTTGAGTCACCCTTATTTTAGGAGGGGAGCCGTCAGTGTTATGGAGTAGGTGGAAAGAAAAGCAGACACTATCGACCATACGCTCCCCCAAACAGCCTTGTTAGCGAACCGCAACGTAGGTCAGCCTTTAGGTCATGCTTATGTGCATCATACGGAGACCTAGAGGGACCCACATGGCCCTTTGTAGGAGACTCACCTCTAAAGCATCCCTACATGCTAACTGTTGCATCTTTAATGGTAACGTGGTCATTTGACGGACCGATTTAAAAAAAAATATAGAGAGAGAAAAAAAATAGTGAGTCAAAAAAAATGAATCAAAAGGAGTGTCGTAGTTTATTTTAGAACTCTTTATGGCTTTTGTTCTTCACGATCCAAAAACTCAAAAAGATTTTTTTTACGTTTTGCATTTGTCTTCTCAAAGTACCATAAATTAAAAAAAAAGTTTTGTTTGTCTTTTCTACTTATTTGTCAAAAAACAAAAATACCAAAAAGATTTTTTCTTAATTGGTGGTGTCAGTCTTAGTTAAAGTGTCTAGCTGAAAATCCAAAAGTTTTTCATTTGTTTTTGGTAGTGTCTCTTAAGTTATGGTCAATTTATTAGTTAATCGTTAATTGTCCAATCTGGATGAACTACGCATACCTGATTCCCTCCCCTCAAGCCGGGATACGTAGGCAACCCTCGGTGGGTCCGGTATTCTTTGTGTTGGCCTTTGTCTTAGTATTAGCCTAGGTCTTTCGCCCCGTAATCTAGAGTTGATTGCCAAGTAGATTGATTTCGCTCAGTATTTCTGTTCGGCAAATTGGAGTCATGAATATGGTCTATCCCATCGACATGTGCTTGCGTCAAAAATCCCAAGGGTTGGGAATCTTCTACTCCTGTCAAATTTTTGAGATAACGTCTTATATGTTATTACAGGATGGATTTGTCCACCAAGTCTAGAGTTTTGATGGTTGTCAAGGTGCCCAAAAAGTTAATCAAGTGGTGGGAAATATATAACTATGTTGATCAGCAGAAACTGATTAAAATATTAGGTGATCTTATGGAACTTCAGCATATTACCCCTCGTCCATATTTAATAGAGGCTTTGTCGACCTTTTGGGATCCAAGTAGTTTAGTGTTCAGGTTTGGGGAATGTGAAATGACTCCTACTTTGGCAGAAATATCCGATTTGTTGCATTTGCCCTATATCGAGAAGGATATGACCCGAGCACGAAATCATACTAGCATGAGATTTTTGCAGTCTTGTGGTTTATAAAGTAAGGGTATCCGTTTGGGTTGTTTAAGTGATTCGTGGGTTTCCTTAGATTTTTTGTTTGCTAGATTCGGGCCCTCGGAAGGTTTTGATTATTTTTTGGATAAGTTTCATGTGACTAAGGAGAAGTGGGAGAGAAAGCGTCTTGAAATCTTCACCCTCGCTTTATTAGGCATTTTAGTGTTTCCACTAGAAGAAAGACGTATTAATACACGTTTGCAATCTGTAGTGATGGCTCTATTTCATAAGGATCAAAACGACAAGGGCATTAATCAAAAGGGCAGGTTCACTCTCATACCTATGATCTTAAGAGAAATATATAAGGCTTTAACCGAAGTGAAGGGGGGGATGAGATTTTTTTAGGGCAGTAACCTGATATTGCAGTTATGGATGATGGAGCATTTGCATGCGCCTTCTTTAGTTAGACCAGACGTGGTAGATCATTGTATTCCCAATCGAGTGAAAGCCATGGACTCCAGGTTGCGTTTGGATAAATTCTCGCTACCCGTAGGAGTCGTCACTTGGATTGAATTTCTTGAGTCAAGAACCGGGGATAACATTTTGTGGACTTATCTGTGGCTTCGACCGAAGATAATCTTGTTGGGTTGTCAGACGCAGCTCCCTTTAGTTATGTCAGGGCTCAATTGCACTAGACTATACAGTCCTTCTAGGGTAATGCTCCAGTTGGGAAGGCTGCAGGATGTGCCACTAGCAGTGGATCTTCTGAAGGATATTGAGTACTTCAAGGACCAAGCCTTAGGTGAGAGCAAGTACGACCAGTTTTGGAAGCATGCAACAAAGCTAGGTGTGGACACACTCAAAGAAAGTTTGGATAATCCGGGCTACCCTCAGGGATATGGGGTCTGGCTTCAATCTATCCCTCGGGGTGTCAGTCAACCTTGACCAGCACAGCTTAGAGAGAGAATACAGGAAGAATACATAGTAGACGACCATCAGGATGAAAGTGTGGGGTCCAAAGTGGAAACATTGAGAGTTCAGTTAGCAGATTTGTTCAAGATGGTAGAAAGGTGCCAGAATAATCTTTCCAAGTGCACTCCTCGTGAGGCAGGAACATGGGCCTAAAGTTTCTTCCCCAGTATCAGGGTGTCTTTACAGTGTATGCTACAAAGTTTAAATGGGAGAAAGAGAACTTCACAGGCAGGTCTATCTCAGCCAGGGTCATCACTCAGAGCACCAGTCGGAAAGAGCGTTTCTTATCTTTATTCAGTTTGAGTCTTTTATGTGTCTGTCATTATAGGGTGGTATCTGCTTTAAGTCGAAGTCAAGTTGTTTTTGGTATTAGGGTCTTTATTAGTAATTTCACCTATGTTGTTTTAGGGGTCTGGAATGTTGTTACATATTTGTTGTTTAGTTTTAAAGTGCTCCAAAACATTTTGTACGTTTTTGTTGTTTTTTTTCTTCAAAATGTTATGATGTTACGTCTTTCCTTTGTTTGTTTATTTTCATTTTCGCAAAAAAAAAGTGATGTTTATGCACATGCTGTCCGAACTATGCAAGATCTGATTCATGTACAACATGATACGTAGGCAACCTACTGTTGGGTTTGATCTAATCATTTTGTTTCGTTGTTTTTCATTATTTTTCATCTTTTAAAGAAAAACAAAAGACATAAATAATGATAAAATAAATATATATAACGAGAGAAAAGAAAAGAACAGAGATTGATACGAAAGAAAAAGAAGAAAAAAAAAGAAAAAAAAGAGAGGGAAAGGAAAAATAATAATAATAATAATAATAGGTGTAGATAAAAATAAGTGTAGATAAAAATCGTGATGATGTTAAAATGACCTCGCTACCCTCAAAAGCTGGTAGAAATGAACATGAATTTAGGACAATTTTACCAATGTGATTCCCATGCTTGTTGTGTGCCCTAATCCTAACGGGTGTCGTCTTTGATGAGCATGTTCTTTCAGATAATAGTGGTAGGTTTGCAGCACTCTGGCTAGACACCCATACGTCACTAGATCCAAAGCAAAGCTCACCATGGCTAGCAGGGAGATTGAAAATTCGCTCATTGACCCGAATCAGGATCACAGGGAAGAAAGTTCAGAACATAATGATGAGGTAGTAAGGCTCAGTCAACAATTAATAGATTTACACCGGGCATGGGCCAGCGGAATGCCTCTTCCTCCGCTCCCTGAAGGTCCTGAAAATATCTCTAATTGTCCACCGCTCTCTCAGGCTCAATTCTCTGGTCCTACTGAGTCACCTGAGCACGCGCCAGGATTCACTCCGCGACAATATTATCCTAGCAATTCTGGTGTGCCCTTAGCAGCTCCCCAATCAAGACCCTCTACTCAGCCAGTGCCACCAATCACACCGGTATTCGTGGCTCCGCTACCACTGAGCCAGTATTGAAGGCTTCAGATAGTCAGTATTATGCCCCAGAGCCTACTTTGCAAATGAACGAACCGTATGGGTACACTTAGCCACCTGCATTTCCATTTGATACGGAGAAACCCATCGCAACAGAGGAACAGGGTATCATAGCCCGAAAATTGAAAAATTTAGAACAGGCTATGAGGAATTTGCAAGGAATCGGAGATTATAGGAGTGTTTCCTATAAAGATCTTTGCATGTTTCCAGACATCAACCTTCCTCTCAGTTTTAAGATGCCTAAGTTCGAGAAGTATACAGGACACGGTGATCCCGTAGCACACTTGATACGTTATTGCAACCAGTTGAGGGCTGTAGGAGGAAGGGAAGAGCTGCTCATGGCCTTTTTTGGCAAGAGCCTTTCTGATCTAGCCTCAGAATGGTTTATCAATCCAAATATCGATAAATGGAACAGTTGGGATGACTTAGCTTCTGAATTTGTTCAACATTTTCAGTATAACATCGACCTGATTTCGGACAAAAAATCCTTGGTCAACATGAAGAAAAAGAGCACTGAAGGTTTTAGGGAATACGCGATAAGGTGGTGTGAACAGGCCGCCAGGGTAAAGCCTCCAATAAAAGAAAGTAACTTGGAAGAAGTTTTCATTCAGGTACAGGATGAGACCTAATTTCAACATTTACTTCCGGCAATGGGAAAAGCTTTTATGGAAGTCCTCAAAATGGGGGAGATGATAGAGGACGGAATTAAGACTGGCCAAATAGTGACTTTTGCTGCATTAAAAGCCACCACACAAGCGATTCAAGGTAGATCTGGCGCATTTGGAGGTAAAAAGAAGAAAGAGGATGTGGCGACTGTCGTAGCTGGAACCCATTCCTATCCCAAAAGACCACCTCGCCCCTATCCCCAATCACAAGCCTAAGTCTATGCCCAAGCTCCATATATTTCTCCCCACCATTAATACCCTCCACAAAACCCTTTATATTCCATTCCACCACCCATGTACCCAGTATACAGCGCGCAACCATATGTCCAAACCCCCGTACACGCAAGCTTCACAAAATCGCCCATTCGCTCCACCAAATTACCAAAATCCCTCCAAACCCATTTTTAAACCTAGGCCCGAGTACAAGAAAGAGAAGGCGGTCAAAAATCAATTCACACCTCTTGGGGAGTCATATGCTAGCTTGTTTGATAGGTTGAGAAAGTTGAAGGTATTAAGCCCAATTCAAGGAAGGCTTTCAAATCCACCGCCGAGGAATCTCGATTATTCTTTAAGGTGTGCATACTGTTCTGATATGCTAGGCCATGATATCGAGAAATGCTGGCATTTAAAGAGAGCTGTCCAAGATTTAATTGACACCAATCAGATGCTGGTCCAGGCCCCGGAGGGTCCAAACATTAACCAGAATCCGCTGCCAACCCATGCTGAAGCCAATATGTTAGAATTGATATATGATGTGAAAGAGTCTTCAAGGTGTTATAAGCCTATTGTCAAGATACAGACCATAGAGGAGAATTCTGTTAATGTAGGAGAATCTTTGAAAGCAATGTCGTTGAACTGGGAAGTAATGAGAAAAGATAAAGCCCAAGAAAGCACAAAGAAACCCCTGATCATAGTACAAGGCGCCAGAAGGTATGTTGATTTAAGTCAGGATAAACCTAAGTTGAAAGTGGTGGGAACTCTGAGTCAACCCATCTTGACAGTGAAAGGAGAACTGGCAGCGCCTATTGTCATCAAACCGGTGACCCAACCTCCGATAGTTGATACAAAAAGGGTTCCCTGGAATTATGGGCGGACTGTGATGACCTATCACGGGAAAGAAGTAGTAGAAGATGTAGATGAGGTAGGGGGTTTGACTAGGTTAGGAAGATGCTTCGTGCCTGAAAGCTTAAGAAAGTCCAAGCCAACGGTGAGTGGACCGTCATCTATCAAGAATCCTATCACCGAAGAAGAAGCCGAAGAATTTTTGACAAAAATAAAATTGCCAGAGTATTCAATATTAGACCAGTTGAAGAAAACCCCTGCTCAAATTTCCCTTTTATCTTTGTTGTTGCACTCTAAGGAGCATCGTGATGTTTTACTGAAGGTATTAAATGAAGCATATGTTCCTAGGTAGATTACAATCAACCAACTTGAGAAAATGGTTGGAAAAATCTTTCAGGTCAATCGGATCAGCTTTTCTGACGATGAATTGCCTGTTGAAGGTACAGGGCACAACCAGGACCTTTACATTACAGTGAAATATGAAAATTTCTACGCTACTCATGTTATGATTGATGGAGGTTCAGGTGCAAATATTTTCCCTATTTCTACTTTGCAAAAGTTGAATATTGGTGTTGACAGGATCAGGCCCAACAATGTATGTGTTAGGGCTTTCGATGGTGCAAAATCAAATTCCATTGGCGAAATAGAATTAATGTTGACCATAGGGCCTGTTGAGTTCGCCATAGAGTTTCACGTATTGAATGTAGACTCCTCTTACAATCTGTTGTTGGGAAGGTCATGGATCCACAAGGCCAAGGCGGTTATATCTACACTGCACCAAATGATTAAGTTTGAGCACGACAGGAAAAAAGTGGTTATTCATGGTGAAGGAGATTTTCCCGCCTGCGAAGATTCTCCCATGTATCTTATTGAAGCAAATAATGTATACGAGACATTCGTATATCAATTTTTTTATACAGTGCCAGTGAATCGTATCCTTGAATGGCAGGTTATACCATGACCGCAATTGTCTTCTGCTTCTATCATGATCGTGAGTGAACTTTGGAAATACGGATTTGAGCCAGGAAATGGTTTGGAAGTGTCTTTGCATGGTATAGTTCATCCCATATGTCAGAGTGAGAACATGGGCATGTTTGGTCTGGGATTTGAGCCTATGGCTGAAGATCTGAAGAAAGCCAAAGGAAGGAAAAAGTAAACATGGTCACTCCCTAGCCCAATGCCACTACTCAGTGAATAATTTGTTAAGAGTGGTGTCACGAAGCATGTGAAATTTGAAGTTGAATTGGTTGATGACTTCCAGAACCTTTTTATTGAAGTTGATATGGTCAAAGCAGGAGAAGGTACCAGTATGGCAGACGTCCAATTCATAGGTCCAGCTGTCCGGCTCAATAATTGGGAAGTCACTCCTCTCCCCATCAAGAGGGAGTTTTGGTAGTTTATTTTGTTTTTCTTTCTGTTTATCCGAGTTATTTCAGGGTTGTAATTTGGATTTTAGTTTGTTTATGTTATGTTGGCATCTATGTTTAAACCCTTCTATCTTCTTATTTAATGAAATGCAATGTCCTTTTTGTTTCATGTCTAATATATTTTGTTTTTCTTTTTTTACACAGTTCTCTTTATGCTGATTTTAATGACATGACATGCATGCGGAATTTTCAGCCTGATCTTAAAATCCAAACTAATCAAGATGTAATGAAGCAGGATGGGGAATATGATGAAGAAAAAGCACTAGAAGAAATAAGCAAAGAGTTGGAACAGTTTGAAGACAAACCAAATCCTAATTTGAATGAGACTGAGCCAATAAATCTAGGGGATCAAGATGTTAGGGAAACTAAAATCAGTGTACATGCTTTTCCAATGCTAATAGATGGAATAATTCAAGCATTAATTGATTACAAGGATGTTTTTGCATGGTATTATGATGATATGCCTAGTTTAAGCACTGAATTAGTGACTCACAAATTGCCAACTGATCCCGCGTTCCCTCCTGTCAAACAGAAGTTGAGTAAGTTTAAAACGGATGTAAGTATTAAAATTAAAGAGGAAATCATGAAACAACTTGAAGCCAAAGTAATTTGAGTAGCTCGCTATCCCATGTGGTTATCCAACGTTGTTCCCGTCCCAAAGAAAGATGGCAAAATTCGAGTGTGTGTTGATTACCGTGATTTGAATAAAGAAAGTTCGAAAGATGATTTTTTACTGCCCAATATCCATATTTTGTTAGACAACTGTTCTAAACGAGGTTGCCTCTTTTGTAGATTGCTATGCCGGATATCACCAGATCATTATGGATGATGACGACGTAGAGAAGACGTCTTTTATCACACCATGGGGGACTTATTGTTATCGAGTGATGCCGTTCGGTTTGAAGAATGCTGGAGCAACATACATGAGAGCCATGACCACTATATTTCATGATATGATGCATAAAGAGATTGAGGTCTACGTAGATGATGTGATTATTAAGTCAAAAAGTCAGGCCGGCCATGTTAAAGATTTAAGAAAGTTCTTCGAAAGGCTTCGTAGGTATAACCTCAAACTCAACCCGGTAAAATGTGTATTTGGAGTTCCATCTGGAAAGCTTTTGGAGTTTGTAGTCAGCCGTCGGGGAATTGAATTGGATCCCTCGAAAATTAAAGCCATTCAGGATTTGCCCCCACCCAAGAATAGAACGGAGGTGATGAGTTTTCTTGGTAGACTGAACTATATTAGTAGGTTTATTGCTCAACTCACAACCACTTGTAAGCCCATATTCAAGTTGCTGAAAAAAGTGTTGAGGTAAAATAGGCTGAAGAATGTCAGGAAGCGTTCGATCGAATCAAAAGATATTTGTCAAATCCGCCCGTGCTGGTACCCCCAGAGCCTGGTAGGCCTTTGGTCATATATTTATCAGTCATGGACAATTCTTTCGGTTGTGTCCTGGGTCAACATGATGTCACGGGCAAAAAAGAGCAGGCTATTTATTATCTTAATAAGAAGTTCACCACATATGAGGCCAGGTATACTCTTCTTGGAAGGACGTGTTGTGCCCTAACTTAGGTATCACAGAAGTTGAAGAATTATCTCTCATCCTATACTACTTATCTCATCTCCCACATGGATTCTTTGAAGTATATCTTTCAGAAGCCTATGCCAATGGGTCGATTGGCAAAGTGGCAAATATTACTTACCAAGTTCGACATTGTATATGTGACTCGAACCGCCATGAAAGCCCAAGCCTTGGCAGATCATCTTGCTGAGAATCCCATCGATGAAGAGCATGAGCCATTAAAGACATATTTTCCTGACGAAGAAGTGTCGTGTGTCGATGAAGTCGTTATAGATACTGATCTAGGTTGGAGGTTGTTCTTCGATGGAGCTATCAATATGAAGGGAGTTGGAATAGGTGTCGTTCTTATCTCTGAATCGGGACAACATTTCCCGGTAACAGAACAACTTTGATTCTACTGTACTAATAATATGGCGGAGTATGAAGACTGCATTCTTGGTTTGAGGTTAGCTGTTGATATGGGAGTCCAAGAATTATTGGTGTTGGGAGATTCGGATTTGCTCGTCCATCAAATTCAAAGCGATTGGGAGACGCAAGATTTGAAGCTCATCCCGTATCGACAATTCTTGAAGGAGCTATGTCAGCGGTTTGTCTTAGTAAAATTTAGGCATATTCCAAGGATTCATAATGAAATTGTTGATGCTTTAGCCACTCTGTCTTCAATGCTCCAACATCCCGATAAAGCCTACATCGATCCAGTGCATATACAGAGTCCTGATCAGCATGCTTACTATAATGCAGTTGAAGAAGAGCTCAATGGAGAATCTTGATTCTTGGATATCAAGCGGTACATTCAGTCAGGAAAATACCCAACATATGCCACCAGCACTCAAAAAAAGACTATTAGACGTTTGGCTAGTGGATTTTTCTTAAGTGGCGTGTATAAGAGAACCCTAAATCTGGGACTTTTAAGATGTGTAGATGCAAGAGAAGCCTCGCCAATCATGGTTGAAATACACTCTGGAGTATGCGGGTCGCACATGAACGGTCACGTCTTGTCAAAGAAGATTCTTCGAGCAGGTTATTACTGGCTTACTATGGAAAGAGATTCTATTCAATTTGTTCGAAAGTGTCATCAATGTCAGGTACACGGTGATCAGATACATTCTCCTCCTGTTGAGTTGCATGCAATGGCCGCTCCATGGCCGTTCGTGGCTTGGGGAATGGATGTGATTGCACCGATTGAGCCGAAGGCATCGAATGGGCATAAATTCATTTTGGTAGTCATTGACTACTTCACAAAGTCGGTGGAAGCAGTAACTTTCAAGTCAGTGACAAAGAAGGCTGTGGTAGACTTTGTTCATGCCAATATCATTTGTAGATTTGGAATTCCTAAGATGACCATTACAGACAATTCTGCCAATCTCAATAGTCATTTGATGCAAGAAGTATGTCAACAGTTTAAGATCGCACATTGAAATTCTATTCCATATCGCCCAAAGGCCAATGGTGTTGTAGAAGCCACCAATAAGAATATAAAAAAGATACTGCGAAAAATGGTACAAGGGTTTAGACAGTGGCATGAAAAGTTGTTGTTTGCATTGCTAGGTTATCGCACCACTGTTCGCACTTCAACAGGGGAAACTCCATATTTATACGTGTATGGAACAGAAGCAGTCATCCCTGAAGAAATTGAAATTCCCTCTCTTTGAGTCATTGTAGAAGCAAAGATTGATGATGATGAATGGGTAAAAACCCGACTGGAACATTTGAGTTTGATTGAGGAAAAAAGGCTAACGTCTATGTGTCATGGCCAGTTGTATCAGAGGAGGATTGTTCGAGCATATAACAAAAAGGTCCGTCCCAGGAATTTTGAAGTTGGTTAGTTGGTATTGAGACGTATCCTTCCTCACCAGGTTGAAGCGAAAGGCAAGTTCTCCCCTAACTGGCAAGGTCCCTTTATTGTGAATAAAGTGTTGCCCAATGGAGCCTTATATTTGACAGATACTGTAGGCAAAATGGCAGAAATGGCTATCAATTCTGATGCGGTCAAAAGATATTACGTATGATATTTGATCCTTTGTTGATTTTATTGCATATTTAGTACTTGCATTTTTGAAGATTGATATGATGAAGGCATTTTATTCTTCTATCCAAACATGGGGTCATCCTTTGTTTACCCGTTTGAGCTTCGTTTTAATTTTCTTTCATATCCCTCTTTTGGAATCAAAATGGAGTCAAAGATAAATGTCGAGGAAATAAGAATAAAAGAAAAAAAATCAAAACAAAGAATAAGCTAATGGAACTATGTACGACCTGATTCTCCTCTCTCGGAAGTAAGATACGTAGTCTTCCCTATTTCGGGATCGGTCCAACCAAATAAAGACTTAAGAGTCACCCAGTCAACAAAAACTGGGGCATGAATTAACATGTTGTTTGTGTCGATTCCAAAAGTTGTAAGTCCCACCCCCACTTCAAGTATCGTTTGAGCCCCTTACCATCTTTTCTAACCGTAACCAAAAGCCAAGTTACAACCAAAGAAAGTCCTTCAGATCAATTTTTGATAATGTTAAGGCTAAGCATGCAATGGATATGATGATACATTGTGAGGTACCACTTGTCTCCCTCAGCATAAGAAATCAGGAAAGAAATACAAAAGTGAGAGAGTCTTATTGGTGAAAACCCCCGTGGGCATCATAAGGCGATGGTGAGTTGAGAGAAATGAAAATGAGAGAGTCTTATTGGTGAAAACCCTTGCAAGAACCATAAGGCGATGGTGAGTGGAGAGAAATAAAAATGAGAGAGTCTTATTGGTGAAAACCCTCACGGGCACCGTAAGGCGATGGAGAGTTCAAGAGAAAAGTGAAAAGTGAAAAGAAAGAGATTTTTTGGCAAAAGTCATTCAAGATGTCGAAAATCGAATGTGATGAATGAGTCCAATGGATTTGAAGAAGCGGTTCAGTGGCAAAGGCATGAACTTAACAAAAAATGGGGAGTTTGGATAGGAAGATCAGGCAGCTCAATCCAAAATGCATGTCATACTCATTGGAGTTGGTTGTCGTATTCAGATAAGTTTTCTTTTTGAATATGGTACATTGCCCTTTTCTTTCATTTACATATTCATGCTTTTTGTCTTTTTTTATGTCATTTATCAGAATAAAAGTCACCATCATTTCTTTACATTTTAAGTCAAGTCTGTGTCAACACAAGCGAGAAAGGATTTCAAAATTTACTACCAGTCTTTCCAATTATAGGAGAAAAAGCCAAGGAACAGCACAGGAAAGAAATATGATAGTAATTCAACATGAAACAAATCAAGTCTATCAACCGACAGGCTGTTGGATTCATGGAAGCATTCATATTTGGGAAAAGGGTGCACCTTAGAGGTGTGGTAAAATGAAAGCCCATTGTTCGAGTCAGAACTCACTTCCCTCAAAATGGATCCGAGTCGATGATGCGGTAATACAGGGCAAGTGTTAGAGATTTAGAATAGAGATGAATAGAACGAGTGCTGGGCAGATACCTGAGAAGCCAAGATCTGCAAGCCGCCACTAAGTTTTTAACTAACAAATTTTCTTTGTTGAAAAAGAGGCAAGTTCGCTTCACTTAATTCAGCTACCATTGGAAATGCACATCCGTGGGATTTTACTTTCTGTTCAGGACCCTCCTGGAAAATGGGAATTTTACTTTATGTTCAGGACCCTCCTGAAAAAATGGGATTTTACTTTCTGTTCAGGACCCTCCTGAAAAATGGGATTTTACTTTCTGTTCAGGACCCTTCTAAAAAATGGGATTTTACTTGCTGCTCAGAACCCTCCTACAAAATGGGATTTTACTTTCTGTTCAGGACCCTCCTAAAAAATGGGATTTTACTTTATGATCAGGACCCGCCTGAAAAATGGGATTTTACTTTATGTTCAAGACCCTCCTGAACAATGGGATTTTACTTTATGTTCAGGACCCTCCTGAAAAATAGGATTTTACTTTTTGTTCAGGACCCTCCTGAAAAATGGGATTTTACTTTATGTTCAGGACCCTCCTGAAAAATGGGATTTTACTTTCTGTTCAGGACCCTCCTGAAAAATGGGATTTTACTTTATGTTCAGGACCCTCCTGAAAAAATAGGATTTTACTTTCTGCTCAGGACCCTCCTGAAAAATGGGAATTTACTTTCTGTTCAGGACCCTCCTGGAAAATGAGAATTTTACTTTTTGTTCAGGACCCTCCTGAAAAATGGGATTTTACTTTATGTTCGGGACCCTCCTGAAAAATGGAATTTTGCTTTATGTTCAGGGCCCTCCTGAAAAATGGGATTTTGCTTTCTGTTCAGGGCCCTCTTGAAAAATGGGATTTTACTTACTGTTCAGGACCCTCCTGAAAAATGGGATTTTACTTTATGTTTAAGACCCTCCTGAAAAATGAGAATTTACTTTCGATTCAGGACCCTCCTGAAAAATGAGACTTTACTTTCTGTTCAGGACCCTCCTGGAAAATGGGACAACACTTTCAAAAATGAAATACTACTTTATTTTAATTCTTATTTAGGATAATTTTCGTTATAGTTTTAATTTTGGGTTTCAGGAGTCCGCCAGAAGAACAGGGTGATGAAATAGCAAGTCAGAGGCCCGCCTGGAGAGCAGAGTGAAGAAATGAAAAGTCAAGCAACAAAGTGATGAAATAGCAAGTCAGGAGCCCACCTGCAGAATAGGGTAAAGAAATGAAAAGTCATGCAACAAAGCAAAGTAATTGAAAGCCAAGCAACAAGTTGAAAGAAATTGCAAGTCAGGAGCCCGCCTGAAGAATAGGGTGATGAAAGTCGAGTCATGAGCCAATATAAGTTGTATAAATAGGATTTTATAATTTCATTTATGTTTTAACTTGTTAATTTTTATTTTTTGATATAATTACAAAGCCGTGGACCGGAACCTCGATGAACCTCACTTGACTCTCCAACTCTGAATAGTCCATCTCCTTCCAAAAGTTGAGATACTTATCACTTGATCCTCTCATAATGTGAGTAGGTGGGATATCTTAAGTCAAAACCCGGTTGTTCTTCTTCCTTCTATTTCTTTCTTTGGATAATGGTCTGGTCAAAATTTGGTCTCGCTGTCTACTTCTTTGTCTGAAAATACTTCATGTTTACATTCAAAGGGGGCATGATGTAGACACCTAATTTCTTCCCTCCCCGATGCCGTTTTACCTATTTTTACCTTATCCTACCGTGTACCCTCACCCGTGTGATAATCCCTCCACAAAATGACAAAAAATAACAATCCCCTACTAATTTATCTTATCCTCACAACCTAGCCAATCAAAAGCTTCCACCTCCCTACCCACTCACATTTTTATCCTCACAGTAACAAACTAAAAGAGAGGGGACCCATTTTGTCATCATTCTCATCATAAAAGGGGGGCTCGGATACAAAAAAGGATAGAGAAATTTTGGCTTCCTTTCTTCTACACAAAAACACCCTCACAGCCACATATACATACACATCTTCTTCTCCACAGGGGGCCCACAAGGAAAAACATCATCATAATCTTCAAAAAAAGAAGACGCCATTTTTGCCAGACCACTCACGATTCCCTCACAGAAAACACTCTCCATCATCACTCATCCTCACCAAACATACGTCACTCCTCTCACCAAATAAAATCACGGATGTGGAACATAACACCATATTTTGGTTCCAATATTCCAAGATCTTATTCATTGAATACAAACAGAAAAGCGGATGGGGATTTTTGCCCATTCACGAGTTCCACCAACACACTGAAAATTGCCAGAGAGAGCTGTGAGAGAGGGAGAGTGAGCTGTGAGAGGGAGAGAGAGCTACGAGAGAGAAGTCGGGGCTAACATTTTCACCGAGCTTTTCTTCGGAAAACATCATGGTTACCTTAAAATTGGGTTGTTATCCATTTTTCGGCGTTGTCTGAGCTTTCCAAAACTCCGGTAAGTAGCAGAATCTGAGGTCAAAATAGTCCATAAATTTCAGTTTGAATCGTTGGTCTTTTGGGTATGTTCATTTTCTATGTTGTCGAGTCCATGTTGAATTCGTTGAATGAGGTCTTGGTTCGTGAGCTCCAAATCCATCCCTAAGTGTTCGGAATAAAATTGAGCTAGAAGTCAAGGTTCTCAGGCATCGTTCTATCTCCGATATATTGAAACGACACTTGAGGTCCAATTCTATCTTCTTCTTTTTTTAAAATTTTTATGGAATATGAATGATTTGTTATTTGATATATTTGAATCTCTGTTTTTGTGTTGGTTGATTTTGGATTTGAATATGAAGACTTGATTGGTGGATTGCGTATTGAATTGGTTTAATCATGTTAAGAAAGAAATTTGGGGGAAAGAGTTGAGAATCGAATAAGATGAACGTTCATTAGTTTTTATTCATTGTTGGATAGTGTTGACATTGATAGTATCATGTGTTAGATCATTAAAGGGGTCGGCAAATACTAAGTTTGGGTAGGTAAATTGTAGAAAAATAGAGCATTATGATTTTGGTGAACGTGTGAATATTTGTTGAATGGTTCTTTATATTTTAACGCACAAAAATTGAGAAAATGTATTCATTTAGTCAGGGAATGCCCCGAGACACATTGTATTTATTCACCGGGGAATGCCCCAAAGTATTTTGTATCTGGAGGACATCCGTGATGAAGGCCTGAGGCGTCGGGTAAAGCATAGTAGTTTAGGATTAGTTTAGAATAGAGAAGGTTTGCATTTTTCACATTTTTTTATTTTATTTTTCAGGACTGTATAATTGGACTGGACATTATATTTTGGATTATTTTGTTTTTGTTTGCTTGAGTGATTTCTTTTTGTGCTTTGTGTGGTTTATGCATTTGTAATGTCAATTTAGCCGATACGCTCTACCAAGCGATCGTGTTCAAACCACGGGACCGAGGGGTGCCTAACACCTTCCCCTCGGTCAACAGAATTCCTTAGCCGGAATCTCTGTTCGCAAACCAGTATTAAAGAGTCCAAACCATTTTGAAAAAGGATATCCATGGGTGACTTGGCACACCCGATTTATGCCAAGTGGCGACTCTGAGTTTTGATTGTTAAAAATAATCCTTTTTCGAAACAACATTTTATCTTTTGTCACATTAATAATTAAAACCCTTTCGACCCTTAAAACTTAATTTTTGGGAGTACAACAAAAGGGGTGTGACAGCGACGTTACATCTTTGATGAGTCTCATATGCTTCGATGGGACTCAATTTAGTTAGATGAGAGATTAACCTTTGTGGGGGAGCCCATTCTCATATTATCCAGGGATGTCAGGCGGTTGCGCTTTAGGGATATTCGACTAGTTAAGGTTCAGTGGAGATACCTCCCAGTAGAGGAGGATACTTAGGAGATCAAGAGCGAGATACGGTCCCACTATCCCCACCTGTTTGAGACTTCGGGTACATAATAATGCTTTATTTTTGTGTATGAAAGTTCTTTTAGTAGAGGATATTGTAATGACCCTCCAGGTCATTTTCTACATGTCCACTCTTTTTCACCGTATAGAGCTTTTTTATAGTTGCCCTGAGTCATTTGTGTTTTTCTAGAGTTGACAGTTCATGTCATGACCCGAGACTACCACCTAGTCTTAACACGGTGCTTATGGTCACATATAACCACAATCTAACCCATGGCCCGGCATGCATTGGAAGAATGGATAATGTAAAAAAACAATAGGTGGAAACTAACTCAAATAATTGATGGAAACCATAATGTAAAACTAAATACCTAATAAAACTAGAAATAGAACAAAGAACTGTGTGACAACCAATCATGCTGAAAATCTAAGCATTTGTCTGGAAGCCTCTACTCATAATGAGTTGTTGGGACAAGCCCCTAACAGAATCCAACTAAATTGAAACTGACCAAAAAATAAAAAATTGATAACTAGTCCTCGAATGATGAGGACTCACCAAAAGTTGTTGTTGAACGTGGAACGAGAATATACTAGGTGCAGTCCCGGTATAAAGCGTCCGAACCTATATTATGAGACAATATTATATAGAAAAGTATGTGATCAATACTTTGAATGTACTAAGTATGTGAGATGGGACACTGGCTAACATAAATTGAACATGAATGCATGAACATGTAAACTGAATGCGAAACCCAGAATAAACATGTGTTGAATAAAACTGAATATTGACTACTGAATAACTGAATATCTGAATAATTTGTCAAGCAAACCTGAACTAAAAATAAAATAAAATTGAAATTAGGACTGTGAAAGCCAACAATAACCGACATACCCCAATATGAGAAAATCGGTGTCACAACCCAATTTCTCGAATCATGATGGTGCCTACTATAACCCCCCAGTTGGCAAGACAAACCCGTTGTCCGGAATTGATAGTAACAGACTACCCAACTAGATAAAGGCAAGAATGAAAAAAAAGATGAAGACATTAAATACATAATATAGTCTCAAAACCTGGTGGTATTAGCACAAGATCTTCTATATAACAAGAGCCCAAAGTGACATACAAATGAATGCACTCATATAACTAATCTTCGAATAAAACATAGAGACTAGCTAATACATAAGAGAGAGATAATTAATACTCTGAAAGTCAGGATCTCACTCTAAGTATTCGAACCATGGCTTCTCCTCACGATACACACATAAACAACGATAACACATACTATGATCCACAGGCTGCAGAAGCGTAGTATGACTACCAAACACATAGTGCTCAGTAGGCAACTGCAAAATGAGCTCCAAAGTTAAAGCAGATATATATAATATATAAACACCCAAATGTCCAACAACCATTTAAGGCAACCAATGAGATTAAGGATAAACTATCCTATTCATATCCAAGAGACTAACATATTAAGGCTAAGGAAGTAGTGAGAATGCACAATCTTACTCCATCCATACTTAGGAATCTCAACACTATATCGTATATCATTGTCCAATATGCAAGTAAGAGCGAAAAGAAGACACGTGTAAGAATATAAGTCCAAGAAATGAGTATATAATCAAAGTAAATGAAGGAAACTACGGATATATGGTAATACCATAGCTACATATAGCTAAGTATGCATATGTATATAAGAATATAATGAAGGTCTACTCGAAGTACAGCCTAAATCATCAGACTAGCTATTCCAGACCTCATAATCATAGCACGGGCTAGTGCTAGAATACTCGGGGTTTTAATCCATATATCAAGTCATCAGATGATCATGTATAGTAATAAAATTGTAAGATAAAAGTGGTCAGAATCATACCTTAAGTCACGATACCAAATCAATGACCAATCTGTCATAAACTAGCCATAACAATAATTATAACAATGATAATAACAATGCCAATAACAACGCAAGTAACTGACTAGAACGACAACCAAATACAAAACTAAGCCTATCACGTGCCCCCACCGCACCAGTCTTTGAAGCTTCAATCAGCATACAACACACCATAAATCATAGTCATCACCCATACCTATACAACCCACACATATGTCCTAATAGATATAGGTGCATACTGGTGATAGCCAATGTGCATGCAAGAATGAATGTAATAGAATCCACAATACCATAATTGATCCAAGTATCATAATTTCATCATCTTAACTATCACTATCATAACCATTATCATCATAATCATCTTCTGGCCTTGCCGGGTATATATATATAATCGCCATACATAAGGCTAACTGGACTCAAACCGGTAGATATACACATAGGCATATCAATGTAATCGTCCTCAACCTTGCTGGGTATTTCATCATAATCATTCTCCGGCATTGCCGAGTATCAGTAGCATTATCACACTATTCTTCGACATTATTGGGTATTAATATATCATCACAATGTCCTTTGGCCTTGCTGGGTATCAATGTCATCATAGTCATCCTCTAGCCTTGCCGGGTATATAATCAGTATTATCATAATCATCAGTAGCACATATATATTTATAACATCAATACTAAAATCTGTCATCGGGTTTTACCCAAAAGTTACATCACCAATCTTGCTTTTTCCTCCATCCCATACAGAAGAGATGTGTATCTAGAGATAATAGGTACACGGACTCAAGTCATGGCTAAAAGAGTGTAGATTTATAAGATTGTTCCCAGAGTAAACTTTGAGACTAAATCATTATAAAAGTGTAGAAAGGGTCAAAATCTCTCATGACTAGAGTAATTAGTAGTACCAAATCATAGACTGAAATCTGTCTCAATCACATCTTTTAAAATCATTATTTAGCTATTTTACATATAAGTTATTCATTAAGACGGGCATTTAATTATTATGGAGAAATTTATTTTAAGGTAGAAAGTGGGTTTTAACCCTTATTTAGTGACACTAATAATATGATTATAATCTAATTGGAACTGTATCAATCATTGATGCAGCTATCATAAATGTATTGAATCTATGCATTCCATAACCAGTATTCAAACAACGGAACAATAAGCATTAATATATCAATAAACTACAATCATATCCTTTACAAGGATAAACACTTTTCGGATGGTCAACTCATATCATCATATGGCCTTGGGACCAATAATGTGTCTGGAATAATTATAGCATCATAACCAAGGCCATTGACCCACATATATATCTGGAATCCATATCAATAATCATATCTATACATCATCTCATATTTATATGCCATAGAATATTTATAAGGCATAACATCTCTATAAGTCATAAGGCATATCGATAATCATCTGACATCAAGGAGGTATAATATCAACAAGCATCTCTCATCTAGGACTTATCTCATATCTATAAGGCATATCGCATCCATAGTCCATATATCATGACTATTATATCCTATATTATAAAGCATGTCAATGGACCACATCATAACACAAGTTCAAAATGTCATAGCATAGCTACAAACAATACGTCATAATCCAAGGAAAGTCATCATAATTCATCGATTCATAAAGTAACCTCATTCTAAAGGCTTAATAGTCTCAACTATGCCTAACATTTCACAACAAAGTCCACAAGGGAAAACATAAGTCTTAGCCTAAGGTGGGTTTGAGGAACCCACTTCTAATCCTCAATTTCCATATTTAGGTAATTTATACTCCAAACTAGGCTAAGGTATCTAGTTTAACTTCTCGATGTCAGTAAACCATAACCAATCCTATGATAAGAATTCCGCCAAGAAACATGAACAATTAAGTAAACTCCACCTAAATTGGGGTTTCAAGATCACCACAACAGCCTAAATAAGGTTAAATATATTAACCATGCTTCCAATGCCAAAACCACATCCCAAACCAAGCATTATTTCATATCCATTCTACGAATTAGTTTAATCCGAGGAGAAGGCAATAGATTTCTACAAGGGTATTATGCATTTCAACTTACGGGTCAAGACCCTCATCTTTCCCAAAACTTCAATATTCAATACCAAGTCATTCTACATATCATCAAACTTAACATTCACATTCACACGCAATATATAACACGAATAATCTTACGGAGAAGAGTAGACAGAAGTCTACCTCAAATCCAGACCGCAAATCCATAATTCATCCACCAAATGCTCATCTTAATTTCATAATCCCAAAACTACTCACAATATCAAAATAGTAATCTACACATCACTATGAAAATGAAGATACCCATATTGCACCATTGTGCTTTGGGTCTAAAAATGACACCAAAAAATGCAAGTGGGTCCCACTTATAGAAATCAAGTTTTTGAGGTCAACCCAATGCTTATACATGCACAAGGAATCATGAGCCTTAAAATGGGTAAAGCCAGGCTAAATTGGGGATAAAATCAAACCCTCAAGCTATTTGGGGTTTTGGATCAAAAACAAAGAAATTCATCAAGAAAGGGATGAAATCTTACCTTAAATATAAAGTTATTCGCAATAATAGATGTTAATCAAGCTTCCAAGTCACTCACAAGACTCAATTTTGAGTTAGCACACCATTTTTATTTTTGGCTCTCAAGAGTGAGTGGGGAATGGCAAAAACGTGGCCTAAGGGGTCCTTTTATACCCATACTAGGTATCCAGGTATGGCAATGGCATAACCAAGTGTGCAATCACACTACTTGGATGTAGAAGCAGGTATGGCGATTGTCAAACCCCTTGTTTAATCGTCGTACTTTTTGTCAGCTGAAACTTAGAAAAATTCCAAGTTTCTGCTAATGCCTCAAGATTTATTAAGAATCCGATATATGCAAATGAACTATGTAACCACGTTAAATTCAGCATTCCAGACACGATGGCGAAGTCTTATTTTTTATCCGAGTTTGCTTAAACCAAATGTGGGTCTCACACCCATATTTTAAGTTTTCAACTTTCTGACCAATAGATCAAAATAAGCTCGAGACCCAAATTAAAGGTCTACATAGCCTAAAATCAACATTCTAGAGTTGTTGGTGCAGTCAGAATTTGCATCCGATATCGTTTTGCTAAAGTTTTTTCCCCATGGCTATTTGGAACCAATGAAGACTTCAAAATAGAGAACTGGTTCTAACAATTAAACGAACTTCCCGATAATAGAACTATTAGTCCTAGCAAGTCATAAATGACTTGGGGAAGCTATGGGAAATCCCTAATGGGGAAAATAAGTGGAAATATGGACTGAAGTGTCATTACAATATCCAATACTAAAAGGACTTTCATCCCTGAAAGTTAATGGATAGAAAAAAACTTAAATGCTCGAAAGGATAAGGTACTGGGATCGCATACTCCGAGCATGACTTCCCAGATAACCACCATGAAGAGAGAAAACTTCTGAGAGATTTATTCACAGGTATCAACAGCTCCCTCACTACCCTTTCAAACAGCCAAAGCTCAACTCCAACTACTAACTGGTCTCCAACTAAACCGGAGAAGGCTAATGCGCACAAATTTGAACCATGACACACTAATACCATCTCGATACCCACACAAATCAATCAAAGTCCTTTCCAAGACACAAGCAAAATAAGGCATGAGTCCTACAACCAACTCTAAATCCAAACATAACCTTCTTTTACCAATCCATACTTGCTATCTACTCAAAAATAGGAGAAAAATCACCTGATTCTCATCAGTGCAATCTCATCATAGAAAAAACAAAGAACTGAGGCTGATCTACTGAAGGCCCATTTGGCAAACATAAAAATAAGCCCATAAGGTGCTATATAGGTACATAAATAGAGATAATCAAGGAATACAATCTATGTAAGTCAACCACAAGTCCAGATGGCAACCAAAACTGCAATCCAAAAGATTAAGTCATAACTACTAATCACTGAACGATTCACGCCTGGATGTCCTATTAACCGAGGATAAACCAAGTGGAATCCAACTCAAGCATACTACTCCCACTGAGTATATCATCCAAAATCCACAACGTAGACTGATGACTAGAGGTCAAAGATGAAAAAAACAATATCGGGTCCATGGTCTATCATTTGAACAGTTGTCAACTATAATTTATCCGAAATCGAGAAGACTGAATAGGTAACCATGGAGAAGGCTTAACCAGCCTATAAATGAAACCCGAACCAAGAAAAATCTAAAACAAAGGCGTCATCAAGCCCTACAACTCCAAGAAAAAATTTCAACATCAAGGCTAGATTGCTCGATTTCAACTGCCTAAACCTAACCTAAAGACTAGGAGTGGTCATTCGATTTTTTCAATTCGATTGCTGAATATCGGTTTGGTTTTTTTATTTTTGGATTGACAAAAATGAAAACCATAAACAAACTAAAATTATTTTGGTTTGGTTCGGTTTTACGAATTCGGTTTTATTATTTTGGATTTTTATTTTGGTTTTTATGATTAAAGTAGTGAGCATTAAAATTGGCGATTTTTCTAGAAGAATAATCTTTTTTTCAAACCTATTTTTCATTCTCAAACATAATTAATTCAACATGCATGAAATAACCATAAATATCGACCTCGCTTAGTCATCTCGTTGGCGTGACGGCAGTAGCCGCACTCGGTAGCAACTGCTGACGGCAGTGACGAACTAAGTAAATAAACTGAGCAAACGACTGTCATTGGCGATGTTGAAATTTCAAATGAATTGACGAACTGAGGATGGTTGAGCACTGTTGCAACCTTCACGTTAATGTTAGGGTCTAAAGTAAAGCAATATATTAGGATTTAGGGTTACTAAATGATTATAATTTATATGTTATATCAGATTATATTATATTTTTAGTATATTTACATATATATTAAAGTATATATATATTATAATATATTATTTATATAATTTTAGTTTTTTAGTTTATCTTTTTTTTATAAATCGAAAAAACAAACCGTTTAACCAAATTTATAAAATTTGAAACCGAAATAATCCGAAAAAACAAAAAACCAAACCAAAATTAAATTTTGATTCGATTTTTTGGTTTTTTTGACTTAAACCAAAATTTGCCCAGCCCTACTGAAGATGAGTAGGCATTAATACTCCAAATCCATTATAACTTCCAAATCGCCATACCATGGCGTCAAATCCAAAATTGAGCCAACAAATCCAATTCAAGGTCAAATACACATATCTATCATACTGTCTGTTTCAGACAAATTGGTACCATATCAAGTCTAGCTAAAACTGAGAGATAGCTAAAGAATAAAATCACAATAGAAGATAAATAACCAACTAAAAACATAGGAAATTTACTCCATATCCACTGGAGGGTATGAACTATTAAAGCATACTCAAGAACTCATGAAAGCCACAAACCATACTAGTAACGGTAAAAACTCTAGCACTCGAAGAAATATAACTCCAACCAGAACTAACCAATCCAACATTCCATCTCAGCGAAGAATAGCCATAGGCATATATAATCGAGGAGAAACACTCCATCAAACCTCATTAGGCCGAACAAAACTCTAAAACTGGAATTTTATTAATCCACCTACGTAGGACAATCATCACTCAATCCATCCATGACTCACATCATCAACGAAGAAAAGTACCAATCTTGAAACAAAATTCAATGTCAAGACCACTACCAAAAAATCAACAATTCAAGAGAAAGAACTTCCAATTTGCCAACTCAAGAAGCGATAATAGGAAAAGCGACTTGCCTCTAATTCTCTCTAACTCTACGAAAGGCAAAAATCATATCATGATGAGAATGTAGCATCTAACTCCACACTTATAACAAGGAAAACCATCACTAGGGGACAAATCTAATGAATCAGAGAGATGAATCCAGGATATCTCGACATTTATATCAAACCACTATCGAGCAATAAAATAGCCACAAATAAAGAACGGACACCAAACTGGTCAATCTCATAAACTGGCTAGATAGAAATGGCATAGTCAAACGAAAACCTTCGCACATCGGAGGCAAGTCTAAGAGTCTCAAACTCAAGAACCAGCAATATGGCTAAATTTCCAACTCCAGAACCATACAAGACCACAAAAGGTCAACTTACCTTCGATATCAAAATACATCCCGAATCAATCAACACAGTTAACTAAGAGGAAAAATAATCAACCTCACCTTACTATAGGGAAGAAATCATCAAATTGGGATATAGCAACTCAAACCATCAAATAAAAATTGCAAAAAAATAGAATTTTAACTAGATAATACTAGTCTATATAGCTACCCATTAAGGATCAATTACATCAAGTAATAACATCAACAACAACAGCAATATCACCAATAGCAATAGCAATATCAACATCAATATATTGACTAGGTGGTACCAAAATGAACATCAATATCATATAACACTTAAGGTCCATAATAAGTCCAATGTACCAAGTTAAATAGGACTCGAACCCAAATACCACACCCATAGGGAGAAAATATCAATATAGATCTACCCTATCCATTACTAAAGAAATAAACCATGAGGGTAGTCATATAATCACAAATTCAATAACAAGGCACACAATAATCAATATGAATTCATCAAGGCATATAATGATCAATGGGTACGCAAATGCGGGGAAATAAAAGCACACCAATCATGATAAAATCTGCAACTACATATCTAATGGATATAAGAGAGAGAAATCTAAATGGGTCCAAACTCGGTCCAATCGACTAATTTATCAACTAAGGTGCCAAGCAATCTATCTCTAACTAGAGGTGTCATACTCATCATGAGGCTAATCTAGATGAGTTGAAAGACTAGTAATCTTACATTGAGGATACTTTCTAGACTAGTAGTCAATCTCTCTACATTCGTAGAAAACTCTTGAGGTCCAACATAGAGAGAACATAAATTAAGCCTAAATGGCTGGAAAAATAATGCTAAGAGCACTATCTACTACCAAATCTCGTCCTTCCTACAATCATAGGTAATCTCAGGAACCCTAGGTTGGTGTGGAATACATGCAAGCTTTGTCTGATCAACTAAATTATATTTAGGAACTCATTGAGCTAGTGTCCCATCATGACACAACTAAAATAAGATCTTAGAATACTCTGAGATACTACCCTACAGAATCTAAAATGGATGACGCAGACTAAAAATCCATACCAAAAACTCCACAAAGTCTAATGGGGACTCTGCCCGCTACAATCACTATGGCAAATCTTAGAACCACTCATAGTCGGAAATCCTACCTGTGTAAAGCTGATAGGCTTCATGTGATGCTGAACTCTACCAGAAGAATCCTCACTCCAGGATGAAATACCAATAGCATAATACAAAGGTCATGGCCTCTTACCGCTACCTCCATAAGTCTGAATATGTCTCTATAGATCTCGAATGGCTAACAACCTGAGAGAAAGAAGACCCAACTGCTATCAAGTGCTCTAGCATCAATCGAGTCGCAATATCAATCCTCTAATAAATCCATGAACCATGTCCTCCTCAGAATGATATAGTAACAGAAAATATCAAGCACATTCAAAAAATCCAATCTCATACTCAAAAACTAGTACAGAACCCTAATGAAAACCAATAGACCTAACTCTGGCCTATAAATTACTTGATGAACTGAATGTCATCCCTAACTATGAGGGATCTGCAACATACTCAAGACCCCAATATTGAACCTCAAAGGGCTGAAGCAGTCACAGGCCTTACTAGAGCTTAAGCTGGCCTCAAATTCTTTGGCTGACACTGAAGATATTCAATAGCCATCTCTATCTCTCTAGTCTGATATTGTAGCAAAATATATGTTGAAGTATTATCCACATCTATTGACCATCTCGCATCATCCATTTAGGATAGAATAGAGTCAAGGAATATGCTTTAGGATTATATCAAATGTGGACACATGATAAGGAGTCAAGAAATAAATTTCCTAAGAATGTCCTTGTAGCCTCCCAAAGATAGGTTATAGATGTCTGTGATTGATTCACAAGACTCTATTAACCACTTAGCTCTTGTACTAATACACTGGTAAAACCTAGGCTCTAATACCAATTTGTCATAACCTAATTTCTCAGATCATGATGGTGCCTACTATAACCCATCATTAGGCAAGCCAAACCCGTAGTCTGGAATGGCTAGTAATGGACTGCCCAACTAGATAAAGGAAAGAATACAAAAAAGATGAAGTAAGAGATAAAATACATAATATAGTCCTAAAACCTGGTGGTATCAGTACAAGAGCTTCTACATAAAAAGAATCCAAAGTGACATACAAATAAATACACTGATATAACTTATCTCCAAATATAATAGAGATAAGTCTAAAACCTAAGAGGGAGAGGAGTAATACTACAAATATGAGGAACTCACTGTAAGTTTTTGAACTATGGCTTCTCTACATGATGCACACATTAACGATGATAACTCGTACTATGATCCACAGGATGCAGAAATATAGTATGAGTACCAAACATGTGGTACTCAGTAGGCAACTGCGGACTGAGTTCCAAAGATAAAGAAAATATATATAGCATATAAACAGAATAGAAAACTACACCCAAATATCCAATAACCATATAAGATAGTTAGTGAGATAATAAGGATAAACTATCTTATTTATGACTAAGAGACTACCATATTAAGGCTAAGGAAGTAGTGAGAATACACTATCTTATTCCAGCCATACATAGGAATCTCAACACTATACCATATATCACTGACCAATATGTAAGTAAGAGTGGAAAGAAGATACATATAAGTATATAAGACTAAAGATACATATATAATCTGACTAAATGAAGGAAATAAAGGATATATGGTAATACTATAGCTATATATAGCTAAGTATCTATATATATATATAAGTATATAACTAAGGTCTACTCGAAGTATATCCAAAATTATTAGAATAGTTATTCAAGACCTCATATCATAGAAGGAATTAGTTCTAGAATACTCAAGGTTCTAATCCATATATCAAGTCATTAGATGATCATAAATAGTAGTATAATAGTAAGATAAAAAAAGTCTTAATCCTACCTCAAGTACCTATAACGAATCAATGACCAATCTATCATAAATTAGCCATAACAATGATAATAACAATGCCAATGACAACGCGAGTAATCAACCAGTTCGGATAACCAAATACCTAACCAAGCCTATCACATGCCCCTGCTACCCTAGGATCATACGGTTTAATCAACATACAACACACCACAAGTCATAGTCATACCCATACCTATGTCAAACCTCTCCCTTATATAGGCTGATAGATATAGATACATACTGGTGATAGGCAATGCACATACAAGAATAAATGCAATAGAGTCCATAATACCATAACTAATCCAAGTATCATAACATCATCATCTTAAACATCACTATCATAACCATTATCTCATAATTATCCTATGGCCTTACTGGTATATATATATAATTACCATACATAGGGCTAACCAGACTCTAATTGGTAGATGTACACATAGGCACATCAATGTAATTCTCCTTTGGCCTTGATGGGAATATCATCATAGTAATTCTCTTGCCTTGCTAGGTATTAATATCATCATCACACTATCTATCATCCTTATTGGGTATCAATATATCATCACAATGTCCTCTGGCTTTGTCAGGTATCAATGTCATTATAGTCATTATTTGGTCTTCCCGAGTATATAATCAGTATCAGCAAAATCATCAGTAGCACATATATATACAATCATTACTAAAAGCTGTCATCGGGTTTTACTTGGACGTTACCTCATCAATCCAATCTTTCTCCATTCCATCCCGAAGAGATGTGTATTTGGATATGATAAGATCATGGACTCAAGTCATGGCTAAAAGAGTGTAAATCCATAAGTCTGTTGCCCAAAGTGAACTTTAAGACTAAATTATTATAAAAGTGTAAAAAGAATAAGAATCTCTCACAACTGGAGTAAATCATAGACCAGAATCTATCTCAATTGCATCTATTAAACATCATTATTAATCTCTTATAAATATAAGTTATTTATTAAGACAAGCATTTAATTATTTTGAAGAAATCCATTTTAAGGTAGAAAGTGGGCTTTAACCTCATTTAGTGACAACAATAACAAGATTATAATCTAATTTGAATCATACCAATTATGGATTCAATGACCATGAATGTATCGAATCTACGCATGCCATTACTAGTATTCAAATAATGAAACCATAAGCATCAATATATCAACAAACTACAGTGATAAACACTTCTCGGATGGTCAACTCATATCATAACATGGCCATGGGCCCAATAATGTGTCCAGAATAATTATAGCATCGTAATCACAGCCTTTGGCCCACAAACATATCCGAAATTCATATCAATAATCATATCTATGCATCATCTCATATTTATAATCCATAGTGTATTTATAAGGCATAACATCTCTATAAGTTATAAGGCATATCTATAATCATCTCACATCTAGGAAGCATACTATCAATAAACATCTCTCATCTAGGAGGAATCTCACATCTGTAAGGCATATCGTGATTATAGGCCATACACCATAATTATGTCTATACCTATATTATCAAGCATGTCAATGGACCACATCATACTAAAAGTCCTAAACAATAAGTCATAATCCATGGAAAGTCATCATAATTCACCGAGTCACAAAGTAACCTCATTCTAAAGGCTCAATAGTCTCAACTATACCTAACATTCACAACAAAGTCCACAAGGGATAACATAAGTCTTAGCCTAAGGTAGGTTTAAGAAACCCACATCTAATCCTCAATTTTCATATTTAGGCAATAATACCCCTAAAGTAGGCTAACGTATCTCGTTTAACTTCTAGATGGTAAGCCATAATCAATCCTAAGATAGGAATTCTACCTAAAAACATGAGCAATTAAGTAAACTCCACCTAAATTATGGTTTCAAAATTACCACAATATCCCAAATAAGGTTAAATATACTAACTAAGCTTCCAATGCCAAAACCATATCCTAAACCTAGCATTATATCATATCCATTCTACGAATTAGTTCAATCTGGGGAGAAGTCAATATAATACTAAAGGGGAATTATGTATTTCAACTTATGGGTCAAAACCCTCATCTAATCTCAAAAATTCAATATTCAATACCAAGTTATTCTACCTATAACAATTCATAACATTCACATTCATATGTAATATAACACGCATCATCTTATGGAGAAGAGTAGACAAAAGCCTATCTCAAAGTCGAAGCGCAAACCCTTAAATTATCCACCAAATAATTTTCTTCATTTCATAATCCCAAAATTTCATCATACAATAAAAATCTTAATCTATAAATCAATACGAAAATAACAATACCCATATTGCACATTATGCTTTGGGTTTAAAAATGACACCAAAAATTCCAAATGGGTCCCACATATGGAAATCATATTTTTGAGGTCAACCCAGTATTCATAAATGTTCAAGGAATCATAACCCTGAAAAATAGGTAAAAGCCAAGCTAAAATTAGGGCTAAAATCAAACCATCAAGCTATTTGAGGTTTTGGGTCAAAAACCTAGAAATTCATCAAGAAAAGGATGTAATATTACCTTAAATACGAAGATATTCATGATAATAGATGCTAATAAAGCTTTCAAGTTACCCACAAGACTCAATTTTGAGTTAGCACACTATTTTTAAGGTATCTAGCTCTCAAAGGTGTGTGGGGAATTGCCAAAATGCAGCCTAAGGAGTCTTTTTATACCTATACAAGGTATCCAGGTATGGAAATTGCATAACCAAGTGTGAAATTGCAATACTTGGATAAAGGATCAGGTATGGCCATCACCACACCCCCTTGTGCGATCATAATACTTGTTGTAAGCATAGCTGATAGATGAAACTTAGAAAAATTCTAAGTTTTCATCAATGCCTCAAGATTCATTTAGAATTCGATATGTAAATTAACTATGTAAACACACTAAGTTTGATATTCTAGATGCAATGTAAAAGTTAGATTTTCTATACGAGGTCCCTTTGACCAAATATGGGTCCTACACCCACTTTTTCAATTTTCTAACTTTTTGACAAATAGGTTGAAATGAGCTCGGGTGCCTCGAGACCCAAACCAAAGGTCTACCTAGACAAAAATTGATATTTTAAAGCTACTGGCAGAGTTAGAATATTCATGCAAGATTGTTTTATTAAAGTTATTTCCCAGTGGCCATTTGGAACCAGTGAAAACTTTAATACAGGTAAATATCTCTAAAAACTAAATAAACTACCCGGTAATGAAACTATCAGTCCCAACAAGTCATAAATGACTTGGGGAAGCTATTGGAAATCCGTAACGGCAAAAATAAGAAGAAATATGAAAAATGACCAAAAGGGTCATTACAATCAGGGTCCAACCTGTAACCCCAATTAGAAGAGTGTACCTTGCCAGGGGTACCAATACTGGCTAGTATGGGGATCCACTAAACTGATGTCCTAAAAGAATAGGGTGTCATGCCTCAACTGTCGGTAGACCCCTTGTAACCGATAATGGTGCCGAACATTTGTAACTTAGGGACTGCTGATAATAGTCTCTACCTAACTAACGAGGGAGTTGTAATCCCAGCATTCACTTGGTGCTATGTATGACTCCTAACTGAATAACACTAAAGCATTAACTAAATTTTTCATCATGATATCATTATAAAAATAGTAATACATGCATAATTTGAAATACTCAAAAACATATAAACTTGTGTATGTCTGAATTCCTTGGTATCAGGTGTTCATAACCCACCAGCTTCTCTAATGCAACTAAACATGATAATAATATAAAGCTGGTTATAGTAGAAAATTTTATAAAACATATCCCCAACTCAATAATTTATCAATAATAAGGAAATTCATGATGGTGAGTATGGAAAGATACAGATCCTATGGAATAACATATACTCATAGTTTATTTACACAAATATACTAAAGGAATTAAGCAAACTCATACTTAACCTGGAACTCAATTCTTGGAAGTAAGTTAATCTTGAGGATTTAAAAGATTTAGGACTCAATTGGTGAAAGCGACCCATTGATAAAATCCCATATACCTGAAAGCTTCAGAGAAAATCCTTGGAATTTGATCTTATTCTTGAGAAACCTTAACATGTTTTTTGAGATGAGAGAATCACTTCTTTTCTGTTATGGATTGATTTATGATTAAATGGTGAATTTCGAAAAGTTTAGGCTTATATACCACTCTTGGGGAAGCCAAAACAATGTGGGTTAGGAGTTATTATAATGGTAAGACTTAAAAACCCTTCTTAAATCATTCAGGAATTTTTGGTAAGCAGTCATCACGATTCAAGTAACAACTCATTATGACTGGTCACGAGTCGTGGTTTGAGTAGCAACCTAAGGTCCTGAGTTCTGAGTCCTTTCTATTATGACAACAACTCCCATCCTAAAAACTTATTAGGTATGATTATGGGTCGTTAGGAGAAGTCGTGGTCAGACACTTAATTTTTGGAATTCTTTTTGTTGAGATGATGGGTCCACCTAAACACTCGTTAGGACTAGTAACGACTCATAGGTTGTACTGTCATCACTAGGATAAAATTTAGGATCCTTCATTATTATGGCAATAACTCCACACAATAACTCGTTATGACTGATAACGGGTCGTTGCCAGAGTCGTTGTCACTGGCAATTAGCAGACCCTCAGGAAATTTTCAAGAATTGGGATTAAAGCAAGACTAAAGGCATTTGGAAGCTAAATAAATGGCCTATCTTTTGATGGGTCTAGAGCTTGAAAAATTGGGGTATTATAATATCTCCCCCTTGGGATCTTTTATCCTCAAATAAAACCGACTAAGCAGAGAGGCTAGGGGAAAACTAATTTTTGCACTGAACACTAACAAATTGAATCATGAACTGATATATGAATTTGTGACTGATGCGTAAACTAAACTAAACTTATGAATGCATGCTATGAAATAAAAATAGCTAGATAGTATGAGATAGAAATAAAAGAATTAATTAATTAGGGAAACTATTACCTCATGTTGGGACTGAGTTTGAAGAGAAAAGATGGGGGTACTTCGTCATCATATCAGCCTTGCTTCCGAAGTAGCTCCCTTACCTAACTGGTTTCTCCATAAAACCTTTACAAAGGTGACCTTTTTATTCCTTAACTTACGAACCTGATGATCGAGGATCTCAACTAGGACCTTTTCATAAAAGAGGTTATTTTCCATGTCAATCCTTTCTAAAGGGACTACTGATGCTGGGGAACCAATGCATTTCTTTAGCAAAGAGACATGGAAGACTAAATGCACTGATGTTAACTCTGTAGGAAATTCCAACCTATAGGCTACCTTACCGTATCGACTTAAAATCTTGTAAGGACCCACATAATAGGGACTAAGCTTCCTTTTCATACTAAATCTCTTCACCCCTTTAATGGGAAAATCTTCAAATAGACAGAATCGCATACATCAAACTCAATCTCCTTTCTTCTCATATTTACATAAGATTTCTGACAACTTTAGGCTATTTTTAGCCTTTCTCTAATAAGTTAAACTTTATCTGTAGCCTCATGCACTGAATTTGGCCCTATCAAAGTAACCTCACCGACCTCAAACCAACCAATAGGAAATCTTACACCTCATACCATAAAGAGCCTTAAATGGGGCTATCTGAATACTAGAATAGTAGTTGTTATTGTAAGTAAACTTAATTAAAGGCAAGTGATCATCCCCACTACCCTTGAAATTAATTACACATTCCTGCAATATTTCCTCTAAGTCTGAATAGTCCTCTTAGCCTAACCATCTATCGATGGAACTAAAATGAATAGGGGTACCAAGACCCTTCTGAAAATCCATCCAAAAATGAGAGGCAAATTAGGTACCTCTATCAAAAAGAATGGTTAAAGGAACACCATGCAACCTTACCAAGTTCCTAAGATAGAGTGTAGCATAATCTTCAGCTGAATTCAAAGTGTTAACTGGCAGGAAATGAGTTGACTTAATCATTTAACAACAACCCAAATAGAATCATGTTGATGATAAGTACGTGGCAACCCTGTGATGAAGTCCATATTCACCACTTCCCACTTCCAAGTAGGAATACAAAATTCCTAGTGCATACTACTAGGCCTCTAGTGCTTAACCTTAACCTGCTGGCAATTTAGACACTTAGCCATAAATTCCATAATTTATTCTTCATGCCATTCCACCAATATTCTTGAAAATCACGATACATCTTAGTGGCACCTGGGTGAATACAATACCGAGAATCATGAGCTTCTACACATATTCACTACCTCAAACATACACACCCAAAACATATAGTTTGCCCTAATAATGAAGAACAACATCTCCCCATTGGGAGAAAACCTCAACCTTCTGACTTCAAACCACCTCCTTCAACTTAAACAAAACAGGATCTCTGTCTTGCTTTTCTTTTACCTCATCAACCAAAGAAGATTCCAAACCATTCTGAACCCAGACACTACCTTCGGCTGAATCAACCAACCAAACTTCTAACCTTGCAAGCCAATGAACCTCATGAACTAACTTTTTTGTATCATTCTCCATTTGAGAAACACTACCAATAGACAATCTGCTAAGGGCGTTGGCCACCATATTATCCTTACTCAGGTGATATAAGAAACTCATATCATAATCCTTCAACAACTCTAGCCATCTTCTCTGATGAAGATTTAGATTTCTCTAACTAAAACCATACTGAAGACTCTTGTGATTAGTGAACATATCAACTGAACCCCACAGTGATATTCTTCCAAATCATTAAGGCAAAGACAACTGCTGCCAGCTGCAGATCATGAGTCAGGTAGTTCTTCTCATGGGGTTTGAGTTTTCTAGAGGTATATACTATAACTATGCTACGCTGCATCAACCCAAAACCAAGACCAACTCTAGAAGCATCACAATATACCATGAAACCATTTAAACCCTCTAGTAGAGTCAAAATTGGGATAGAGATGACTTGAGTCTTTAGCTCCAAAAAATTCTTCTCGCACGAATTGAACCACTAGAGTTTGACTTTTTTTTGATTCAGTTTAGATATAGGAGAAGAAATAGAGGAAAATCCTTCAACAAATCACTTTTAGTAGCTAGCTAAACCCAAGAAACTCCTGATATTTGATGGTAATATCGGTCTAGGCCAGTTCCTTACTGCTTTGGTATTTTGAGGACCAACTCAAATCCCTTCACCAAAAATTATATGACCAAGGAACGTTACTAATTTCAACTAGAATTCACACTTAATGAACTTCACAGATAACTGGTGATCTTTAAGATTCTGCAAGACAATTCTCAAGTGATCCGTATATTCACCCTCAATCCAAGAATAAATGAGGATGTCATCTATGAAGACTATAATAAAAATGTCTAAGTACTTCTTGAACACCCTGTTCATTAAGTCCATCAAAGCTACAGGCGCATTCATTAGTCTAAAAAGTATAACTATAAATTTGAAGTGACCATACTGATCCTGAAGGCTATCTTTGGGATGTCACATACTCTGACTCTGAGCTTATGATAGCTGGATCTGAGGTCTATCCTAGAGAAATAGTTGGCACCCTAAAGTTGGATGAACAAGTCATTAATATTGGGGATGGGATACTTATTCTTGATTATGACTTTGTTCAACTGACGGTAAATAATACACATTCTATGTGAACAGTCTCTCTTGAGCATGAATAGAATTGGAGAACCCCACGAAGAGACACTCGTCCTGATAAAACCCTTATTTAAGAGATCTTTCAATTCCTAAAGATCTGATAGACCTATTTTGTAAAGCAGAATTAAGATAGGTTGGGTATCTGGAAGGAGATCTATGTTGAAGTTAATTTCCCTCTCAGGAGAAACTCCAGGCAGATCTTCAGGAAACACTTCTGCGAATTGATTCACTACTAAAACTAACTCAACACTCCAGATTCTAAGCTTGAGTCTTTGACTCAAACAAGATGATAGATGCACCCCTTAGAAATTATTTTCTTGCCTTAGGAAAGAGATAAACTGACCTATAGGAACTAAAGTATGACCCCTTTATTCTAAGACTGGTTCATTGGCAACTAAAATTGAATAACTCTATTTCTACAATAAACTGAGTCATAGCAAGAGTGGAGTTAATCCATGCCGGGAATAATATCAAAATTAGTTTGGTATAATTCTACAAGATCGACTGAGGTAACTTTCTGGGACACTATAACTGGGAAATTTCTATAAACCCATCTGGATATAATGAAACCACCAACTAGAGTAGAAATTAAGAAGGGTTGTATAAGGATTTTGAGAATAACACTAAAGTCAATTGCTAAATAGGGAGTCACGAAGGAGAGTGTGGCTCCGACATCATCTAATGTATATACATAAAGATAAAAGAATAACATACCAGTAACCATATCAAGATAACCCTCCTGATTTTATCGAGTTTGAAGGGCATAAATCCTATTCTGATGTTATCCACTAGTTGTACTTGAAGTGGCACCCTGCTGTGTCGAGCGACCTGCTAGAACTGTTGATGAGTTAGTCTAACCCTACGACAATCATTCCTACCCCTCTATATAACCATTGGGCAATCCCTTATTCTACCGGCCATGTACTCACCCTTTTGTTCTTACCATATCTCTTGCAAACGTGGTTGGTGCAACTATTATTCACACTACCCTAGGACTTAGAGACTGGCACCCTATTATGAGTATCCTGTATAAACTTAGGCACTGGAGCACTGGCAGAAGATGGGGATGGGACTGAAGATTTCTGGAGGAACTGAGAATAATTCCCACCAACTAACCTCAACTGAGAAAAATTAAAGCTACTAGTTATGGCCATTTTATTCACTCTTTCTATCTCTTTGAGCTTCTTCTCTTAATATGTTGAGCATGGACCACAACCTGGATATGTTCAACTCCTTAATCAACATGGTTGTTCTACATTCCTTAACCACATACTTAAAAATACCAAACACAAACTTACTCATTTGGGCCATAGAATCAGCTACCATAGTCGAAGCATACCTCATCAAATGAATAAACTTGAGTGAATACTCCTTAACACTCATACTGCCTTCCTTCAAGTTGATCAGATCCTGCATCTTAGCTTTTCTTAACTCAAGTGTAAAGAACCTGTCCAGAAATACAATAGAAAACTCATCTCACTCTATGGGCCCTATATCTACACCTTTATCTTCCTTCTACTACTTGAACCAAGTATGAGCTAACCCTTCCAGTTGGTAAAAATCTAGGTCAGAACACTCAATAGAAGTAACACCCATGATATCAATCATATTTTGAAAACTATCTAAGAATTCCTATGGATCCTCCTCAGACTTAGACCCAAAGAACGTTGGCGGATTCATCCAAGTGAAGTGTTGGATCCTAGTTATTGTTGTATTCACTACTAAGTTGACTGGAAAAATAGCCTGTTGTTATTATCAGTAGTCATAGATTAGGATAGCACTGTGAAAGCAACCCTGAACTCAACATGAGAGACATGCACATTCAGAGGGTCTTCGAGAATAAGTGGTGGTGTTTGTTGGTTCCCATTCATCCTTTTATTAGTTCTCTTAGGAGATAATGTATATAAATGGATAGAGGATGAATTAGAAGAGAAATTTTAATAGATTTCACACTTTATCACAAGACATGAATCATGAAAAAAGTGAGACCTTCCTAAAATATTTTGTAGCCTCTCACTCAAAAGTGTGGTGCACTTCACACCCATGAACAAGACTCTACTTAATGGTACTTTTAGACACCTCAGCTCACTTTAAACCTACTGCTCTTATACCAAGTTAGTCATGATTTGAGACTACCCCTAGTTGTAACACAACGCCTAAGGTCACAAGTGACCCCAATCTAACTCATGGTCTGGCATACATTAGAATAATGAATAAAGTAAAAAAATACTAGGTGGAAGCTAACTAAAATAGCTAGTGGAAACCATAATAATATAAAATAAAATACCAAATAAAATTGGGAATAGAACAAGGAACTGTCTGATAACTAATCATGTTGAAAATCTAAACATCTATTTGAAAGCCTTTACTCATAATGAGTAGTTGGGACAAGCCCCCAACTAAATCCAACTATATTGAAACTAAAATAAACTAACAAAAACTAAAGATATGATAACTAGTTCTCTAGTGATGAGGACTCACCAAAAGTTATTGCTGAATGTGGCACAAGAATGTATTAGGTGCGGTCTGGGTACTGAGTGTCTGAACCTATATTATGACACAATTAGCACAGGAAAGTATGCGATCGGTACTTTGAATGAACTGAGTATGTCAGAGGGAAATTAGCTAACACAAACATAACATGAATGCATGAACATGTAAACTAAATGCAAAACCAAGTATAAGCATATGTTGAATAAAACTGAATACTGAATAAATGAATATCTGAATACTTGGTCAAGCAAACCTAAACTGAATATAAACTAAAAATTAAGGAGGACTGTGGGAGATAACAATAACCGACATACCCTAATCTAAAAAAATCAGGGTCCAACATATAACCCCAGTTGGAAGGGTGCTAGTACCTTGCCAAGGGTACCAACACTAGCTGAAGTGAATCTACTAAACTAATGTCCCAAAGAACTAGGGTGTCTTGCCTCAAATGTTGGGGACCTTTATCTATGGTGGCACCATATTTCTATAACTTAGGGACTGCTACTAATGGTCTCTACCTAACTGATGGGGGAACCTTATCCCTGTGTTCACTCGGTGAAACATATGATTCCCAACTGAATAACACTATAGCATAAACTCAATTGTTCATCATAATATCATTTTGAAAATAATAATGCATGCATAATCGGAAATACTCAAAAATAGGTAAACTAATGTATGACTGAATTCATAAGTATCGGGTGTTCATAACCCACCAGCTTGTCTAATGTAACTGAACATGATAATAATTTAAAGCTGATCATACTAGAAAATTTTTTAAAATATAGCCCAAACTCAATAATAAGGAAATCCATCATGGTAAGTATGGGAAAATTCAGATCCTGTGGGAAAATATGTACTTATGGTGTATTTACCCAAGAAACAAAAGGAATTAAAAAACTCATACATGACCTAAAAATTAATTCTTAGAAGGAAGTAAATGTAACGCCCCGAGGTCTCATCCCGAGACGTCACACGGTGCTTATGACCCTGAAGGACCACAAGCAAACCCTTTCATGATATCAATACCTTTACACTGCACAATATCTAAAATAAATGCGAAAACTAGCCATAAGGTTCAACACATCCATGAATACTCATAATACAGAAAACTGAATACTAATACATCCATCTAAAAAACCTCTGAACTGTCTGAACTGTGGAGTTGACGGGACAGATCCCTAACTAACTCCGTCAACTGAAAATAAACAAAATCTAAAACAATAATAGTAAACTGAGATTCGTACTCAAAAGAAGAGGACTCACTACTACTGCTACTAACGGGGACTGAATTGCTGAGGATAATCTGGATCCTGTGCCTCTAAACATATGGTGTCAAATAAAACACCATAGCGCAAATGTGTCAGTACAAAAATATACCGAGTATGTAGATGGGGTAGGCTAATGCAAGGGTTCATGCATGTGCAATATCTAAACTGAATAATCAAGAAAATGTCATATGAGAACACATACATGAATGCACAGAACATGAACACAATTATCGCAGATCTAGAAACTAAAACTCAAATACCACTTTACTACAGACTGAACTCACTACTGACATGAGATACTGAATCACTGACTCATCTGATACTGATAACTGAGAATCTGGATGTGCTTACATCAATAACTGAATTCTTAGACTTACTGCATTCGACTGACAGGATTAGAGATCGATCTTTCTAACAGATAAGTTCAGAAGCTTTATCAATGATAATAAATATGATTATATCTAAATTTGACAACAAGAACACTCAATAGAAATCTGTGACCCTGGTAAAGACACTGGTAAGACAACTCTAAGTGACCCTCATCTAGCAGATGATAAGATGAGTTTAGAAGCTTTATCAATGATAGAAATATGATTATATCTGTGACCCAGTTAGAAGGGTTTCATTACCACACCACTGGTAAAGACAACTCTAAGTGACCCTCATCTAGCAGGTCCTTAAGCGAGAATGGTGGAGCCCTCATCTAACAGGTCAAGCCACCTTATCTACCCTCATCTAGTAGGTATGATGTCTGTCATCTACCCTCAACTAACAGGTGTGATGTATCAACCTACGTTGGCTATGTAGTTCTGGAGCACAAGGATTTCTTCTGAGAATCACACCCTCTACTAGTAGGTGAGTTTCAATTCTTGAGCTTGCTCGGTGATAGTTTCTACTCCCAACTGGAAGACTCAGAACTGAATTCTCAACTGAACACTGGCTGAACTAAATCTGACACTGAACATATTACTCTAAAGGTCTGGCTGAGTTACGCTAAGACTACTTGGTTCCGTACCTGACGGAAAAAATATCGAATTATGGAATCTGACTGACTATACAGAGCTTGAATAGATTACTTGAATCGCTTTTGAGAATAGAATTAAATCACTTAAATAATATTAGAACTCAGTTGAATGCAGGTCGGAGGCTAGATTACTAACAATACAGATATAACTGAGATTACTGAGCTTTATTAAGCTTTGCACTTATCTGAAGATATAGAGTTCTATAGTTCACTGAGTTCTGAGAATTATGGCTCGATTAGAATTATCGAGAAATTGACACGGGCTCTGGACAAAATCTCTATTTTCGGGTATAAATACCCCCAGGACTCGATAACATAAAAGTAAGACATAATCATTCTTCATCATAAATCATTCATGCATCATCACGGTTATCCATTCATTCATCATTACAAGTATTCATTCATGTATTACAAGCATTCATTCATCATTATAATCATTTATGTACTATCACAATCGTTAAAGCATAACTTCAAGTAGTTGGGCATAATAACATACTTTCCCTCTCAAGATCCTTAGGACATTGCATTCAGCATTTAGGAAACATAGACCTTTATTCATCATCACAACCACCAAAGGGTGACTCGAAACCTTTAAGGATCATAACCAACGGTTCACCATCATATACTAGCCTAGGGAAGACATGTTATTAGATTATACCTCATGCAATGAGATCTTACATCAAGTACTTCAAACCTATATCAGTCTTTTCATGTATTTGGATATCACTTGATTTAGGGAAAACTTCATACTAACACGTCACTATTTTCTTGTTAACTACTTGACACGTATTAAAAGCTTAGCATACATCAAAAAGCACAAAATCGGGGAATCTTACAACCATCATATCTTGAATTGTTTACTAGGGTCTTTCAACATCCACTAGACATGACTGATTTTTCACCTACTTGGGGATTTCATGCTAATTGGCACATTTCACTCACTAAGGCATTTTATCAAACACTAGGAATGCATGGACTAGCTCACAATTTAGAGTTTCACCTTCAACATATTATAATGGCTCTTTTGTATCACCTAAGCTCTTTATCAAACCTATGGGGAACATTTTTCACTTATTCAACCATTTCTATACCCAAAATTCATGAACACATCACATGAAAAAAAAATAACTTCAAGAGGGTCTATCAAAAATACCACATGAGTTCCATATACTAGGATCAAAGCTCATAAATTTTGAAGACAAACATAAATCAAAACTCAACAACAGATTGAAAATTAATTTCAACTCATACAAATTATTAAAAATTCATCAACATAAAAATCTTTGAGTTTTGAAAAGGGTTCTTGAGCTTCTTGGATGAAAGGGACCCAAGAATCAACATCTACATATCTTAACCTTTGAAATTGGATGAACTCTAATGTTTAAGACTCTATCCGAACTTATAATAAATAATTCTTGAAGCCCACACTATGAGAAACTTTATTCTTGAAGAATTTACGGATGATTTTTGGAAGATTAGGGTTCTTAATTGAAACCCTAGTTATTTCTCTTCTCAAGAGAATTGAGAGAATTGAAAGAGAAAAATATTGAAATTAGGTTTTTGGAAGAGGTTCCCATATTTATAGACGCTCAAAAAGGGTGAAAAATGACCAAAATAGCCTTGCAAAAATGTCTCTAAATTGCTGGAAAAAATGGCTAACGACATTTATGATAGGCTGTCACAAAATGTCATCACAATAAGGGTGGATTTTATGATTTTCTGCCCAGGGCTGACGACGATGTCAGAAATGTCGTAAGAATCTGACGTCATCGTCAGAATCTGACGTCATCGTTAGAAACATGGTAGCCCGTCAGAAATGTCATCACCGTTTTCCAACTTGACAGGCTGGAATAAAATGGTCATAACTCTTTGCTCTGATATCAAATTTAGGCGAAATTGGTATCGTTGGAAATCTAATTCAAAGATATTTCATTTGATATATATCAAGACACACAGTTCTCTATATACTACAAGTTATGTTCAATTAAATTTGACCCAAATTTTGACAGTCACTAAAAGTTGAAAAATAAGAAAGCTTTCAAATCAACCATGGGTTAGGGGACCTCTATGATCTTAATTCATGATCAAATAGATTCTCACACGATTCAAAGTATTTCATACTTGGGATGATATTTTCAAAACATTTTGACTCAGATTTCTGCTTTACCAAATACGTTCTAAGGCTTAGACTGGAAAAGGATTTTGCGGGGCATTACATTATCTCCCCATTGAGAACATTCATCCTCGAATGTCATTTGATAGACTGAGAATACGGATCAAAAAAACTTACTCAAGAAATAGAAACATATCAGATCAGGACTACGTAACTAGAATGACTGACATATAGAGTTGTCACACTGGGCATCATATATGATGCATGGAATACTCGACTGATGATACTCATAGCTGAATTCTCATAATACACATGCATATCTGATGCATGGACTCATAACTGGATTGATCTCATGAATACACAACTGAACACACGCTGACAAGCTAACTTTCGAAAGTACAACTGACAATGCAATAATGATTGATGCTAACTTTATAAAGAAAATCTGAACATGCATTGAGATGAATCTAATGGCATGCAACATCATAATACCATGGGGTATCTCCCCCTTGAGACTCTATGTCCCTCTAAACACACTTCACTAAAATACCAGAGCGGTGCGTAGGGTACCTACAGACTGGGCATAATTGATCAATCAAGATCTGAAACTTATGCATGACTCATGCTAACATATAATCTCAAAATGAGAGCAAAGGATCTATCAATGCATAACATAAAGATGAAGGGATCATAACATACCCGGGTCAATTTTAGGAGATCTTTCCCAATCACGGCAAGCTTTAAGTGCATACAATCTATTATGATCTGAAGGATGACTACGCTGACTTTAGGGACCTAGCTTAGGACAGTCTCTAACTTTGTGACCGGTCTTGCCACATCCAAAACACACATCATTACCGACGCTACATACATCCTTATGATTCTTACCACATTCTTCACACAATGGGTAGGTATGAACACCACTAGTACTACTCTGGGCTTTGGAGCTTGGAGCTCTCTCAAATTTGACACCCCCAAATGCAGGTGCAACTATACTAGCTGAAGATGGAGTTGGAACTAAAAATCTCTGACCATACTGAGAACTACTACCACCTTGAGACCCTGCTTGCGAGAAACCATGACTACCTGTCTTAACCCGTTTACTCACTCTCTCTCTCTCCTTTATTTTATCTGCCTTAATTTGTTGCGCATGTAAGATTATCCTAGAAAGATCCATATCTCTATTGAGCATGGCATCTCTACACTCTTTCAACACATCACTTGATACCCCAGTTAAAAACTTACTTATACTCGCTCTAGGGTCAGCTATCAAGTTGGGAGCATACTTAGATAATTGGTTGAACATAAGACAATACTCTTTCACGGTTATAGAACTTTGCCTTAGGTTCATCAACTCTTCTACCTTAGATTCTCTCATTTCTAACGGGAAAAGCCTATCTAGAAAGGCACTCTGAAACTCTAAACAAGTCACGGGAGCTGTATTTTCCCCTCTACACTTCTCCCACATCACTACCCAATCATGAGCAATATCTTTCAGCCTATAAGATGTTAACTTAACACTCTCCTCCTCTGACACAAGCATAATTTGGGTGATCTTCTTTACCTTCTCAAGAAATAATTGCGGATCTTCACCTACTACTGATCCAAAGAATTCGGGTGGGTTTATTTTCATGAAGCTTCTAATCCTAGCTGGGAAAGAATTCCCACCTTGCTGAGATGGGACTGCAGCCTAACGGTTGCCATAAAAATTAGCCACCTCCTGGGCTAGCGCCTGGAAAGCTGCCCAAAACTCTGCATGTGACACACTCTCATTTTCAAGATCTACTGGTTGAGGGGGCTGATCATCAACCCTATGGACAAAGTCTCTGCGAGGAGGCATACTCTGTAAATAAAAGAATAAAGTGGATTAGACTGAGGATCAACTTGAGCTCATGCTCACTCGCATGAAATGATCACTAAAAGAAGAGGAACTGCTCCTAAGAACATCCTGTAGCCTCTTGTACATAAATATGGTGCGCTATAAACCCATGCACAAGACCCTACTAGATGCGGCTTTTAAGACTCCCTAGGATACTCTTAAACCTTAGGCTCTAATACCAAGTTTGTAATGCCCTAAGATCTCATCCTGAGATGTCACACGGTGCTTATGACCCCAAAGGACCATAAGTTAACCCTTTATTTATATTTGTACTTGTACACTACACAATGTCTAAATTAAATGCAAACACTTGCCATAAGGTTCAACACATCCATAATAATCATAATATAGAAAACTGAATACTAATACATCCATCTGAAAAGCCTCTAAACTATCTGAACTGTGGAGTTGATGGAATAGGTCCCCAACTAACTCTGTCAGCTGAAAATAAACAAAATCTAAAACAATAATAGTAAATTGAGATTCGTCCTGAAAAGAAGAGGACTCACTACTACTGCTGCTGAAGGGGACTGAACTGTAAAGGATAATATAGATCCTGTGCCTCTAAACCTAGGGTGTCAAATAAAATACCATAGCACAAATACGTCAGTACAAAAATATATCGAGTATGTAGACGGGGTAGGCTAATGCAAGGGTTCATGCATGTGTAATATCTAAAGTGAATAATCATGAAAATGTCACCTGAGAACACATACATGAATGTACAGAACATAAACACAATTATCGTAGCTCTAGAAACTGAAACTCAGATACCACTTTACTACAGACTGAACTCACTACTAATACTGAGATACTGAATCACTGACTCATCTGATACTGATAACTGAGGATCTGGATGTGCTTACATCAATGACTGAATTCTTGGACTTACTGCTTTCAACTGGAAGGATTAAAGATCAATCTTTCTAACAGATGAGTTCGAAAGCTTTATCAATGATAAGATATATGATTATATCTAAATCTAACAACAAGAATACTCAATAGAAATCTGATACTGGGATCAAGCCTGTATGACGGCATATCTCTGAATATGATATCAAATAACTGTATGTGAGACCAAGTCTATCAGATGGGATGGCCCATAAATCAATGGAACTATCTGAGTTCCTCATAATGATGGGTGACTGTATCTGATAGTCCTGATTTCTGAATACTGATTATAAAACTAAAACTAATATGAAACTCAAATTGTAGGTGTTAGTCACTTAATTAACATGCCCCGACCTACCACAGGTGGGGTCCAACCTGTGCCCCAATTAGAAGGGTGTCATTATCGCGCCACTAGTAAAGACAACTCTATGTGACCCCCATATAGAAGGTCCTCAAGCGAGAATGGTGGAGCCCTCATCTAGCAGGTCAAGCCACCTCATCTACCCTCATCTAGTAGGTATGATGTCTCTCATCCACCCTCAACTAACAGGTGTGATGTCTCAACCTATATTGGTTACGTAGTTCTGGAGCACAAGGATTGCTTCTAAGAATCACACCCTCTACTAGTTGGTGAGTTCCCATCCTTGAGCTCGCTCGGTACTAGTTTATACTCCCAAATAGAAGACTCAAAACTGAATTCTCAACTGAACACTGGCTGAACTGAATCTAACACTGATCATATTACTTAAAAGGTCTGACTATGTTACGCTAAGATCACTTGGTTGCGTATCTGATAGAAAAAATATCGAATCATAATATCTGACTGACGATATAGAGATTTAATAGATAACTCAAATTGCTTTTGAGAATAGAATTGAATCACTTGAATACTATTAGAACTGAGATTATTGTAGGTCTGAGGCTATATTACTAGTGATATAGAGATTACAGAGATAATTGAGATTACTGAGCTTTATTAAGTTTCGCACTTGTCTGAGGATACAGAGTTCTATAGTTCACTGAGTTCTGAGAATCATGGATCGATTAGAATTATCAAGAAATTGACACGGGCTCTAGACAATAGCTCTATTTTCGGGTATAAATACCCCCAGGACTCGATAACATAGAAGTAAGACATAATCATTCTTCATGACAAATCATTTATGCATCATCACGGTTATCCATTCATTCATCATTACAAGCATTCATTCATGTATTACAAGCATTCATTCATCATTACAACCATTCATGTATTATCATAATTGTTAAAGCATCACTTCTAGTAGTTGGGCATCATAACATACTTTTCCTCTCAAGATCCTTAGGACATCACATTAAGCATTTAGGAAACATAGACCTCTATTCATAATCCCAACCTCCAAAGGGTCACTCCAAACATTTAAGGATCAACAACATCGGTTCACCATCATATACTAACCTAGGGAAGACATGTTATTAGATTATACCCCATTCAATGAGATCTTACATCAAGTACTTCATACCTATATCGGTCTTGTCATTGATTTGGATATCACTTGATTTGGGGAAAACTTCATACTAACACGTCACTATTTTCTTGTTAACCACTTGACATGTATTAAAAGCGTAGCATATATCAAAGAGCACAAAATTGGGGAATCTTACAACCATCATATCTCGACTTGTTCACTAGGGTCTTTCAACATCCACTAGACATGACCGATTTTTCACCTACTTGGGGATTTCATGCTAATTGGCACATTTCACTCACTAAGGCATTTTATCAAACACTAGGCATGCATGGACTAGCTCACAATTTGGAGTTTCACCCTCAACATATTATAATGGCTCTTATGTTTCACCTAAGCTCTTTATCAAACCTATGGGGAACATTCTTCACTTATTCAACCATTTCTATATCCAAAAGTCATGAACACATCAAATGAAAAAAAAAAAACTTCAAGAGGGTCTATCACAAACATCACATAAGTTCAACATACTAGGATCAAAGCTCATAAATCTTGAAGACAAACATAAATCAAAACTCAACAACACATTGAACCTAAATTTCAACTCATAAAAATTATTAAAAATTCATAAACATAAAAATCTTTGAGTTTTGTAAAGGGTTCTTGAGCTTCTTGGATGAAAAGGACCCAAGAATCAACATCTACATACCTTAACCTTTGAAATTGGATGAACTTTATTGTTTGAGACTCTATCCGCACTTAAAATAAATAATTCTTGAATCCCACATTATGAGAAACTTTATTATTGAATCAACATCTACATACCTTAACCTTTGAAATTGGATGAACTTTATTGTTTGAGACTCTATCCGCACTTAAAATAAATAATTCTTGAATCCCACACTATGAGAAACTTTATTATTGAAGAAATCTTGAAAAATTTATGGATGATTTTTGGAAGATTAGGGTTCTTAATTGAAACCCTAGTTATTTCTCTTCTCAACAGAATTGAGAAAATTGATAGAGAAAAATGTTGAAATTAGGTTTTTGAAAGAGGTTCCCATATTTATAGAGGATCAAAAAGGGTGGGAAATAACCAAAATACCCTTCAAAAAGATTCTCAAAGTTGCTAGAAAATAATGGCTGACAACATTTGTGACAGGCCGTCAAACCTGTGATAAGCCATCCCAAAATATCATCACAAAAAGGGTGGATTTTATGATTTTCTACCCAGGTCTGACGACAATGTCAGAAATGTCATCAGAATCTGACGACATCTTCAGAAAGGTCATCAGAAACATGGTAGCCCATCAGAAACGTCATCACTATTTTCCAGCTTGACAGGCTGGAGTAAAATGGTCATAACTCTTTGCTCCGATATCGGATTTAGGTGAAATTGGTATTGTTGGAAATGTAATTCAAAGATATTTCATTTGATATATATAAATCCACCCAGTTCTCCATATACAACGAGTTATGGTCGACTGAAGTTGACCCAAATTTTGACGGTCACTAAAACTTGAACAATAGGAAAGCTTTCAACTTGACCATGGGTTAGGGGACATCTATGATCTTAATTCATGATCAAATAGATTCTCACGTGATTCAAAGTATTTCATACTTGGGAGAATATTTTTAAAACATTTTGACTCAGATTTTTGCTTTACCAAATACGTTCTACGGCTCAGACTGGAAAAGGATTTTTGGGGAATTACATTATCTCCCCCTTGTGAACATTCATCCTCGAATGTCATTTGATAGACTGAGAATACGGATCAACAAAACTTTTAGAATATGGATCAACAAAACTTACTCGAGAAATAGAAACATCTCAGATCAGGACTACGCAACTGGAACGACTGACATATGAAGTTCTCACACTAGGCATCATATATGATGCATGGAATACTCAACTGATGATACTCATAGCTGAATTCTCATAATACACATGCATATCTGATGCATGGCCTCATAACTGGGTTGATCTCATGAATACACGACTGAACACACGCAGACAAGCTGACAAGCTGACTGTTGAAAGCACGACTGACAATGCAACAATGATTGATGCTAACTTTATAAAGAAAAACTTAAGATGCATCGAGATGAATCTAATGGTATGAAACATCATAATACCATGAGGTATCTCCCCCTTGGTACTCTATGTCTGTCTAAACACACTTTGTAAAATACCAAAGCGGTGCGCGGGGCCCCTACAGACTGGGTCATAATTGATCGATCAAGATCTGAAACTTATGCATGACTGATGCTAACATATAAGCTCAAAATGAGAGCAAAGGATTTATCAATTCATAATATACTGATGAAGGGCTCATAACATACCCGGGTCAGTTTCAAGGGATCTTTCCCGATCAAGGCGAGCCTGAAGTACAACAATCTATTATGAGCTGAAGAATGACTACGCTGACATCGGGGACCTGGCTTAGGACAGTCTCAAACTTTGTGACCAGTCTCGCCACATCCAAAACACACATCACTACTGGCTCTATATACACCCTTATGATTCTTACCACATTCTTCACACAACGGGTAGGTACGAACACCAGTAATACTACTCTGGGCTTTGGAACTTGGTGCTCCCTCAAATCTGACACCCCTAAATGCAGGTACGAGTACACTAGCTAAAGATGGAGTTGGGACTAAAAGTCTCTGACCATACTGAGAACGACTACCACCTTGAGACCCTACCTAAGAGAAACTACGACTACCTATCTTATCTCTCTTACTCACTCTCTTTCTCTCTCCTTCATCTTAACTGCCTTAATTTGTCGCCCATGCATCATTAGCATAGAAAGATCCATATCTCTATTGAGCATGGCATCTCTACATTCTTTCAACACATCACTTGATACCCCAGTCAAAAACTTACCCATACTCGCTCTAGGGTCAGCTATCATGTCGGAAGCATACTTAGATAATTGGTTGAACTTAAGACAATACTCTTTATGGTTATAAAACCTTGCCTTAGGTTAATTAAATCTTCGACCTTAGCTTCTCTCATTTCTAGCAGGAAAAACCTATCTAGAAAGGCACTCTGAAACTCTTGCCAAGTCACGGGAGTTGTATTTTCCACTCTACTTTTATCCCACATCACTACCGAATCATGAGCAATATCTTTCAGCCTATAAGATACTAACTCAACACTCTCCTCCTCTGACACATACATAATATGGGTGATCTTCTTCACCTACTCAATAAATAACTTTGGATCCTCACCTACTACTGACCCAAAGAATTTGGGCGGGTTTATTTTCATAAAGCTTCTAATCCTGGATGTGGAAGAATTCCCATCTTGCTAAGGTGGGACCGCATCCTGACAGTTGCCATGAACATTAGTCACCGCCTAGGCAAGCACATGGAAAGCTGCCCAAAACTCTGCATGTGACACACTCTCATTTTCAGGATCTACTAGCTGATGGGGCTGATCATCAACCCTATGGACAAAGTCTCTGCGAGGAGGCATACTCTATAAATAAAAGAATGAAGTGGATTAGACTAAGGATCAAATTCAGCTTATGCTCACTCGCACGAAATGATCACTGAAAGAAGAGAAACTGCTCCTAAGAACATCCTGTAGCCTCTTGTACATAAATGTGGCGATCCAGCTTTTCAGACTCCCTAGGGTACTCTTGAATCTTAGGCTCTGATACCAAGTTTTTCATGCCCCGAGATCTCATTCTGAGATGCCACACGGTGCTTATGACCCCGAAGGGCCAAAAGCTAACCCTTTACTGATATCTGTACCTATACACTGCAAAATGTCTAAAATAAATGCGAAAATAAGCCATAAGGTTCAACACATCCATGAATACTCATAATACAGGAAATTGAATACTAATACATCCATCTAAAAAGCCTTTAAACTGTCAAAACTATGGATTTGATGGGATAGGTCCCCAACTAAATTCGTCAACTGAAAATAAACAAAATCTAAAACAATTATAGTAAACTGAGATTTGTCCTCGAAAAAAGAGGACTCATTGCTACTGCTGCTGATGGGAACTGTATTGTTGAGGATAATCTGGATCCTGTGCCTCTGAACCTATGGTGTCGAATAAAATACCATAGCGCAAATGCGTCAGTACAAAAATGTATCGAGTATGCAAATGGGGTAGGCTAATGCAAGGGTTCATGTATGTGCAATATCTAAACTAAATAATCATAAAAATGTCGCATGAGAACACTGATAACGCTCAAACTACAGCTCTCGTAAGAGTGTAAGCGATCGTTGTCAAATATAGAACCCCACTGGGTTGGGTGTCGAATCCCACAGGGAATACTTGGTCACTAAGTAAGCAACGATTAGTAAACTGTTGATCGAAAATTCTACCAAAAGAGGGGATTTAATTTTAGCGTGAATTAAAAGTATCAAAGTAACAAAGAAAATCAGAATGTTTAGTAGGTTTTAATCAATGAGAATTTTATGTTAGGGTTATGTCCACCTTATGAGTTCTACGTATCTATTGGCTATGAGTTATGCGGAATTCCGACATGCATGCGCTTATAGAGATTCGTATTCTATGGTAAATCCTAGCGTCTTTCGACCATCACAGATTATCTCACTTTAACTCTTTCGAGCTTAAAGCATATCTAATGGTACGAATTCTCCAAGAGGTTAATCCAGTTACGGTACTAACTTTTAAACAGGGGTTGGTAGCCCTATTTCCTTGTCATTCTCTCTTTTCTAGACATGTAACTTTTCTTTCGAACAAGTTAATGCTATACTGGCGTATTCTATATGTTTGCAACCACAAGAATTCAATTAAGATGAAGAGAGTAATTATATAAGCGGCATACGTATCAACAATTCACAAACTCATAGCAATAGATAGTATATCATAAGGCTTCCATAACCCTAACAGAGAAGTTTAGCTACTCATGAGTGCAACGTAAAACACAATAGACATTATCATCATACCAAAATAATAACAATCTCACGTGAAGTATGTTTTGGTGTCACTTGTGGCGTGATTTCCTTGCTAGTAGCATTTCTCTTGTCGTGAAAATTAAAAGTCGAATAGATAAAGAATAATGTTTGAAAATGAATTTTTGAAGAAGGGAAAGAATAGAAAGGGGGATAAGAAGAGAATGCTGAAAAGTTTCAGCAAAATAGGGTTTATATAACATCCATATCCTAGTCCTATTGAAATAGGGTTTTTATCCTTGTCCTAGTCCTACTGGGTTACTGCATACTTGTCCTAATTCTACTAAGTTATTACTGATCCCCCAAGTCTTTAGAAATGCTGTTTTTGCTCGGGATAAGTTCTTCATGCATCACTTTTAGTCCATAGGCTTTCAAAAGCTGCCTTCCTTCTTACGTGAGGTTTCCTTTGGCGTCAAACAGTCCATAAAATGCTGAAATCTTCATCATTTATACCTAAAAACTTGCTAATCACGTTGGTTAGCTCACTTACAGGAAAAGGGACTAAAAGTGCAGGAATTATATATTTTGTCCTTAAAACTTAGCTAAAATATGGGTGAATTAAGGTGCTTTAGGCGTGTAAATACACCTAACATCAAACACATACATGAATGCACAGAGCATGAACACAATTATTGCAGCTTTAGAAACTGAAACTCAAATACCACTTTACTATAGATTGAACTCACTACTGATACTGAGATACTGAATCACTGACTCATCTGATACTGATAACTAAGGATCTGGATGTGCTTACATCAATAACTGAATTCTTGGACTTACTACTTTCGGCTGATAGGATTAGAGATCAACCTTTCTAACAGATGAGTTTGGAAGCTTTAGTAATGATAAGAAATATGATTATATCTGAATCTGACAACAAAAATACTCAATAAAAATCTGATACTGTGATCAAGCCTGTCTGACAGCATATCTCTGAATATGATATCAAATAACTGTATGTGAGACCAAGTTTATCTGATGGGATGTCCCATAAATCAATTGAACTATCTGAGTTCCTCATAATTATAGATGACTGTATCTGACAGTCCTGATTTCTAAATACTGATTCTAAAACTGAGACTGAATCTGAAACTAAAACTGTGGGTAGTAGTCACTTAACCGATATGCCTCGACCTACCACAGGTGGGGTCTAACATGTGCCCTATTTGGAAGGGTGCCATTACCATGCCACTAGTAAAGACAACTCTATGTGACCCTCATCTAGTAGGTCCTCAAGCGAGAACGATGCTAGGAAAGATGGAGAGCGTCCTAGTGTTGCCCGTTTGTATGGGCGGGGCCATTTGTTTGGTTAAACGGGTGAAACTACTTGAATAGGGAATTTTTAGGGCCAAATCGATGTGCTATAGCCCACGGTTTTGGGTTGGTCCTGGGGTCCGAGGGGGATATCTTTAGCTACAGTATAGCTACTAGTAATCTTCTTCGTCTTCTTCCTTTTCACGACGTCACAAGGCATTTCTTTCTTGATAATAGTAGTAATTTCATGCCACAAATGACCTAAGAAGAAGAAAAATCCTAGAACAAAATAAGAGGTAGCTACAAAGGTGGATCTATTGATTGGTCATGTCATATAGGCTCGAGTTGGACATCCAATTGCTTTTATTTGAATTATTCAGAGAATGCAATGCCTGATATAAAAAAAATAGACATTAGCTTTCCATCGATATAAAATTCTCCTAAATCTGACCTCCTATGCGTAAGAAAATATTTGATATCGCTCCCCTTTATTTTTGGTGATGTATTTTGTGTGCTAGCATAGCTTAGCATATCTGATTTAGAAACTATAAAGATCCTTCTATCTCTACTTAGCATTGACCATTTTGGCTTTCTAGGTAGATGTCACAGCTACTGCTGAAGAGTATAATATCACAGTTTATAATACATCAACTTCCTCCAAAGATGAAGAAAAAGTGGTATCTAGCGAAAGTCCAAGCTTCTATCCCTAAAAGGGTAAAGATATGACCTAATACTGTGGACTGTGTGTTTATAGGATATGCTAAAAGTAGTAAATAACGTTCATGTTTTGAATTTTATGAAATGAAATAGTTGGGTTACAAAATTTTACATAAACATATTATATTATTTGCTCGATGGGACAACGATGAAATAAAAGACTCCCTTTAAAGACTATTATTGTCACATAAAAAATATGTGGACATCGAAAGTTGATCACGAGCGAGTCATAGCCACTCCAATGAATCCCTTTAATCATGTCCAGTGACTACGACTACTCACTACGATTTGTAATCAGTGGATACGAGTCGTATGGAGGGATTTGTAGTCATAATGATATGTAATAAAAATAATTCAACCCAGTGGAGCCCTTATCTAGCAGGTCAAGCCACCTCATCTACCCTCATATAGCAGGTATGATGTCTCTCATCCACCCTCAACTAACAGGTCTGATTTCTCAACCTACACTGGCTATGTAGTTCTGGAGCACAAGGATTGCTTCTAAGAATCACACCTTCTACTAGTAGGTGAGTTCCTATCCTTGAGCTCGCTCGGTGCTAGTTTCTACTCCCAACTGAAAGACTCAGAACTGAATTCTCAACTAAACACTGTTTGAACTGAATCTGGCACTGATCATATTACTCAAAAGGGTCTGACTGAGTTACGCTGAGATCACTTGGTTCCATATCTGACGAAAAAGATATCGAATCATGGTATCTGACTAATGATATAGAGTATGAATAGATTACTCGAATCGCTTCTAAGATTAGAATTGAATAACTTGAATACTATTAGAACTGAGTTGATTGCAGGTCTGAGGCTATATTACTAGCGATACAGAGATTACAGAGATAACTGAGATTACTGAGCTTTATTAAGCTTCACACTTGTCTGGGGATACAGAGTTCTATAGTTCACTGAGTTCTGAGAACCATGGCTCAATTAGAATTATCAAGAAACTGACACGGGCTCTAGACAATAGCTCTATTTTTGGGTATAAATACCCCCAACACTCGATAACTTAAAAGTAAGACATAATCATTCATCATCATAAATCATTCATGCATCATCATGGTTATCCATTCATTCATCATTACAAGCATTCATTCATGTATTACAAGAATTTATTCATCATTACAACCATTCATGTATTATCACAATCGTTAAAGCATCACTTTAAGTAGTTGGGCATCATAGCATACTTTCCCTCTCAAGATCCTTAGGACATCGCATTAAGCATTTAGGAAACATAGATCTCTATTCATGATCACAACCACCAAAGGGTGACTCCAAACCTTTAAGGATCATCAACATCGGTTCACCATCATATACTAGCCTAGGGAAGACATGCTATTAGACTATACCCCATTCAACGAGATCTTACATCAAGTATTTAATACCTATATCGGTCTTGCCATGTATTTGGATATCACTTGATTTGGGGGAAACTTCATACTAACACGTCACTATTTTCTTCTTAACCACTTAACACGTATTAAAAGCTTAGCATATATCAAAGAGCATAAAATCGGGGAATCTTACAACCATCATATCTCAACTTGTTCACTAGGGTCTTTCAACATCTACTAGACATGATCGATTTTACACATACTTGGGGATTTCCTGGTAATTGTCACATTTCACTCACTAAGGCATTTTATCAAACACTAGGCATGCATGGACTAGCTCAAAATTTAGAGTTTCACCTTCAACATATTACAATGGCTCTTATGTTTCACCTAAGCTCTTTATCAAACCTATGGGGAACATTCTTCACTTATTCAACCATTTCTATACCCAAAAGTCATGAACACATCAAATGAAAAAAAAAAAAACTTCAACAGGGTCTATCACAAACATCACATAAGTTCCACATACTAGGATCAAAGCTCATAAATCTTGAAGACAAACATAAATCAAAACTCAACAACACATTGAACCTAAATTTCAACTCATAAAAATTATTAAAAATTCATAAACATAAAAATGTTTGAGTTTTGTAAAGGGTTCTTGAGCTTCTTGGATGAAAAGGACCCAAGAATCAACATCTACATACCTTAAACCTTTGAAATTGGATGAAATCTATTGTTTGAGACTCTATCCGCCCTTAAAATAAATAATTCTTGAATCCCACACAATGAGAAACTTTATTATTGAAGAATTTATGGATTATTTTTGAAAGACTAGGGTTCTTGAATGAAACCCTAGTTATTTTTCTTCTCAAGAGAATTGAGAGAATTGAAAGAGAAAAATGTTAAAATTAGGTTTTTGGAAGAGGTTCAATATTTATAGAGGCTCAAAAAGGGTGGGAAATGACCAAAATACCCTTGGAAAAATTTCTCTAAGTTGCTGGAAAAAAATGGCTGACGACATTTGTGACAGGCCGTCAAACCTGTGATAGGCCGTCACAAAATGTCATCACAAAAAGGGTGGATTTTATGATTTTCTGCCCAGGGTTGATGATGTCATCAAAAATATTTTCAGAATCTGACGACATCGTCAAATAGGTCGTCAAAAACATGGTAACCCGTCAGAAACGTCGTCACCATTTTAAAGCTTGACAAGCTGGAGTAAAATGGGCATAACTCTTTGCTCCGATATCGGATTTAGATGAAATTGGTATAGTTGGAAAGCTAATTCAAAGATATTTCATTTTATATATAGAAATACACCCAGTTCTCCAAATACAACGAGTTATGTTCAATTTAATTTGACCCAAATTTTGACGGTCACTAAAACTTGAACTTTAGGAAAGCTTTTAACTCGACCATGGGTTAGGGGACCTCTATGATATTTATTCATGCTCAAATAGATTCTCACATGATTCAAAATATTTCATACTTAGGAGGATATTTTTGAAGCATTTTGACTCGGATTTTCGCTTTACCAAATATGTTCTACGGCTCAGACTGGAAAAGGATTTTGCAGGGCATTACAGTTAAACTTGAGGATTTAAAATTTTTTGGAACTCAATGGGTAGAAGGGACCCATTGATGAAATCCCATATACCTGAAGTGAAAGCCTTGGAGAAAATCCTTGGAATTTGAGATTGTTCATGATAAACCCTAACTTACTTTTAGAGATGAGAAAATCATTTCTTTTCCTATTGTGGGTTGATTTTATGATTAAATGGTGAATATGGGGAAGTTTAGGCTTATATACCACTCTTCGAGAAGCCTAAAAATGTGGGTTATGAGTTATTAGAATGGGAGAAGACTTAAAAGCCCCTTTTTAAATTGTTTAGGAATTTCTGGTAAGCAGTCGTCACGACTCGGGTAACAACTCTTTATGACTAGTCACAAGTCATGGTCTGAGTAGTGACTTAAGGTCTTGAGTTCTGATTCCTTTCTGTTATGACAATGATTCCCCTCCTAACGACACATTAGTCTGATAACGGGTTGTTAAGAGAAGTTGTAGTCAGAGACTTGATTTTTGGATTTCTTTCTATTGTGACGACGAGTCCACCAATAACTCGTTAGGACTGGTAACAAATTATATGTCGAACTCATCATAAATGGGCTAAATTTTAAGATCCTTCATTGTTGTGGAAAATACTCCACAAAACAACTCATTATGACTGATTATAAGTCGTTGCTAAAGTCATAGTCACTGGCAGTTGACAGACCCTTGGGAAATTTTTCAGAACTTTCTGATAGGATATCAAAATATAGCGAGACTAGTGGCATTTGGAAGCTAAATCAATGGCTTATTTTTTGATGGGTCTAGAGATTGAATATTTAGGGTATTACAGTTTAGTTATTGAGAAATTTATTTAGTTTTTAGAGCAAATTCCCTATTTTGAATTCTTTACTGGTAAGGATTGGCTAACGGGAGTAAACTTCAGGTTAACAACCTTATATGCCAATTTTGATATTTCCATCATCTTTATAATTACTATTTCAGGCTAGGGGGACCTTTGGTTGGGTCCCAAGGCTTTTAGGCTCATTTCGGACTATTGGGCAAAATTCTATAAAAGTGGTCCTTAGGTATGGGTCGAGGTTTCATCTAAACAACTTTGTATGAAAATTTTAATGGCGCCATTGAGCCCAAAATTTCAAATTTTATAGGATATCATAGTTCGTTTGTATTCATGAGATTCTGAATAAATTTTAAAGAGTCAGTGAAAACATGGAAAATTTTAAGTTCAGTTGGTGCATCCACTTAAGCGGACCTTTGGTTACTTAAGCAAGGGCTGCTTTAGTGACTAAGTGGTGTCTTTATTGGCCAAGGTTGTCCCACCTTATTTTCTTTAGCAGAACCCTTACCGCTAAAGCGGGTGTCGATTAAGCAACACCTAGTCCGCTTTAGCAGAGGGTAACAATGGTCAGGGACTGTTTGAGTGGTACTTTGTTGCTTTAAAGGTGACTTCTTAAGCGTTCAAGTGATCTCTTAAGCGACACCTGGGAGGGAATTAAATTTATCCCTTACCCAATTTTCTCTCATTTCTCAAAAGTCTAAAGAGCCATAAATCCCTAGAGAGTCTGTAAAATTGGGAGACTAATCTTTGGGTGATTGTAGGGTGTTGGTAAGCTCGGAATGATCATTTACTCATCGTAATCCATGTAAATTTCTATTTTATTCTTAGATTAATTATCCAGTTTAGTCATAAATTCCTAGTTCTTTGATGATTCGATTTTGGTATTATTTGAGTTTAAAATTTATCAATTCTTAAGGGAAAATGATCCTTGAGTATAGTAGTACGTGTTGATGGTTTCAAAAGTATGAATCCGCAAGTGGTCCCCACATGAGGTTTTGACTTGATTTTGGACTCAAAGCATAAGAATAAAATATAGGTATCATTATTCTCATATTAATGTGTATATCACTATTTTGATGGTGTGGCATCATGCAGAGGCTTCTTGAAAGGGTAATCTCTAATTTAGAAAACTTTATCAGATTTGCTTCGACATCCAAGTAGGTTAGGCGTACTTTTCTCTTAGATTGAGCTCAATTATAGTACCGATATGATATTGTGCTAGTTTTGAGTTGGGAATTAGGACTTAAAGGTATATTTAGTGGAATTTGGATTATTTAGCCGATTAAAGGACTATAATTAGGTGAATTTGACTTGACTAACCGTTCTTTAGGTTGAATAGCCATTTTAGTACTTAAGGAGACTTGTGAAGCACCTTTTAGAGGTATTGTGGAACCTTAGTCTAGTTTAGGGTAGAATTTGCCTTAGTATTGACTTTGAGGGGTAAAAGTGTGGCTCTCCATCCCACCTTAGGCCAAGATAACTATTAACTCCTTGTAGTCTCAATATGTTATCTTAATTACATTCTTGAGCCCGGTGAGGTTTTAGGCATATTATTGTTTTTGCTAGATGTGTGCTTGGGAGTTATTAAGATCGATTCAAGTTTGGTATTCATGAAGTTATTTTCGATTCAAGTTTGGTGTATGAGAAACTATTTATGATTCATGTCCAGCATTGAGAGGTTATTTATGATAGTTATGGAATCGATTCGAGTCTAGTATTTACTGTATGAAAAGATCCACGATTATGATTTTGGGGTTTGGATGGTTGAAATATTTACTATTATTACTTCTTATTGATTGCATTTGCCAGGCTTATGGAGGCTCACTTTGGGTTATTTACTTTTGTTTGCATCTAATGGGCTTATAGGGGTCTATTTATGCTAAAAATGGTTATGTTCTCTTTAATATTATTATTTCGATTGTTTACTTTTAATTTTTGGATCATTATTCTAGGTTTTACTTTTTCCTCTGACTTAGCTCATTATCTTGCATTTTATTGTATTAATATTATGATTTATCTCAATTTGCTGATGATGCCTACTGAGCACTCAATGTTTTGGTACTCATACTACACTTTTGTACCACACTTTTGTACCCTTTCCTGGTGCAGATCCAAGTACTAGTTGTCGTCGTTGACGCTGTATTAGTGCAGTTCAGAGTTTGAAGATAGGGTTAGATCTTAGAGCCGAATTCACTTTCTCTCCTTATATTTTGATGATTTTTCCTATTTTGAGACTATTGTATATTTGACATTGATAGTACTCTTATTCTTTTGCTAGAGGCTCTTATACCGACCTTACTAGGTCGTGGGATATTTTTACTCTTCAATTTCTCTTTAGTTGTGCTATTATTCTTATGTATTATGGCTTGTAATCTAATTACTTGCATAATTCTAGCATTTATGCTATTTTCCACCAATTATCCCATTAAGTGTAGTTCTTGGCTATGGTTTGGCTTACCTAAAGGTGGATTAAAGTAGGTGTAATCATGACTCGTGAAATTGGATCGTGACAAGAACACTTGACTAGATTTAGCTCCCAAAATACCCCTTTATAACATGCATACATGTGTAGATGAACATCACAGCATAACATAGTTCTATAATGTGACCTCTCGCAATAAATCACTTAGATAGATAATAGTTTGTGATTTGATTCGTAAATTGCATAACCAGCACCATAGACTTATCCCCAAAAACATTCGAGCACAAAGAAAAGTGTGTGTGTACATACATATACATATATAGATATAGATATATACACGTATATATATACATACATACATACATACACATATATATATATATGGAAAGTTAATTGTTTCTTTCATTGATATGTTAAGGCAGGTGGTTCCAAATGCAATCCCCTACAACTAATGTCCAGTCACAAGTATATATAATTAGTCATGTTTTCTTCAATATAATGGTGCTCTTTATATATATATATATATATATATATATATATATATATATATATATATATATATATATATATATATATATATATATATACACGAACACAATTATTATCTTCTTGCACCACTTTCACGTGGGTCCATGATACGTTTGTACTCGAGTATTCCGTAGACTCACGGTAAAATAGACATAACTTTTGCTTATATTACAAATAATGGAAAATCATTTTGAATAAATGCTAACTCATATAATAATAATTTCTTTGTTTATGTAGACTTAATATCTCTGTTAAAATATTAATAAATTATTGAAAAATAACATAAATAATAAATCATAACTAAAGAATTTTTCATAAATATTTAATACATTTTAGGAAGATGATAATATGTGTGTGTATTTAACAAATTTCAATTTAAATCAAATGTTTTTAAACATGCACGGTGTTAATAAAACATTCAAATTTAGACTCGTAATCCTTTGGAACGAGACAAAGGATACCTTAAAATATCTGGGGTGTTACATATTGCAACCAAATTACCACACTTTTTATAGTAGATTCACAAGCAGTGAACTTCCTCACCTCCTTGTAATACCAAAGTTTAAAAGTTATTTGTAACATTTTGTTGGAGTTGAAAAGTGTATCAAAAGAAATCACCATTTGATCACTTTGAAGATCATGTACTTCAGTCCTCATAGCTTGTTAAGTTTCATAATGCTCACGAGTATAGACAAACATATTTGACCTATATTGAAGATGATCAAGATGTGGAATCTCATCAGAATGAGATTTAGGAGTGGGACTGTTGGAGACATTGATTCTGACTATTGAAACAACATTTGTAGAATAGATTCTTCTAGTTGAAACAGGCTTTGTGGCATCGATTCTTGTTGGTGTAAAGGACTTTGAGAAGAATCAGACATCACAAAGTCATCACTACTTTTAGATGTTAAGAAAGGGAGTTTATTTTTTAATACCTCCGCACTTGGCAAGTCATCACTATCAATATTTGAAATTAGGTAATGATTCGATTGATCCATGTTATTGATATTAGCTGGTACTACAGGCTCAGCTTGTGTAATGTTTTTTCTATACAAAAAAATGCATAACTATTTTACTTGTCAAGTAAATATGCATAACTTAATATTCAAATGATAGACCTCCCGATAATAATCACAAACACCAAAACTCATTATCGAAGCAACATTTGATGATGTTCTAGCATGATCCATCCGCATACCGGAAGGATTGTCCCAAATTATAATTTATCCATAATTTTTAGCACTATTCTGATCATGCTAAAATAAATTCCTAAAAACTATTTAAATTTTTTTAAAATATATGAATCTAGTGGTGGAAACTTAAGTTTCAATGTACACATAAGAAAATTTTGTACTCCAACAAAAGTAGAAATTACAACTACTGTCCCTTTAAGTGTCCAAAATTAAATTTTACGACTTCAAAGTGTATGGTCTTGAATTTTTGTCCACCCTAAATAATTTTTAATATTTTCCTATAAGACAAAACTTGCGGTCAACTGAGTAGGTTCACTATCTTAAAATATCATGAATGTGTGCCTTATAGGCAAGAGTTAGAACATCTGTCTTATGGACAAAATATGTAAGTTTTAACGTTTGCCTAAGGCAAAACTTCTTGTAAATTTGTGCATGTAACGCCCCAAAATTTAGGTCCCGAGATGTCACACGGTGCTTAGGAGCACAAGTGACCCCAAGCTAACCCTCCTACTGGCTTAATTCGTAAACAACTGGATAAAATGCTTAAATCTAAATAAAATCAGCGAAAATATAGAACTTCTCTGAACTTGATCAATATAAACATGAACTTTACAAGATTACAACTCTACTTTTACCAAATGAAACTGAAACTGAATACGTCATGAAGCCTCTACTGGTACTGACTTTAGATAGACGGGTCATGACTACAAACTATCTAAGCTCAATACGACTAAAATAAGAAAAATACAATACTTCTCGAACTGTATAACCAACTCAAGCCCTTGAATCAAAAGGACTCATCACCTGCTGAATGGGAGCGGCGGACAGACTGAATACAGTATCTACGTTATAACTTGCACCTACATTATAAGACACTGTAGCATATAGAAATATATGGGTTCAGTACTTTAAGGAATGTACTGATATGTGGGGGTGCAATGCAACGTTATAAATAATATCATAAATGATTACGAAAATCATGCATGCTGACGATAACAACTTTCTTCTCTTGAATTAACTGAAATATATTCCTTGTAAATCATCAATAATATTACACACATTATAAATCTCATAAATCATTATACTCAACTCAAACTCTTTAAATCATGACTTAGAGTGACTCGGTAACTCATGAAAACTTGGACTATTATGGACTTGGGAGTTACCATATGAGCCGCATAGAGTCTAACATATTTCCCTCCTAAGGAGAGAACCCCACATTGGCGGGAGCGTCCTACTCTTGCCGGGAGTACAACCTCAATTTCATAATCACAATCCCACACTCGACCTTTGGCCCATAATTATCAACATCAATCCTACGGTGGCGCGTAGTTTTGAAGAAATACCAAATTTCTCGCTCGGTGCTAAATACTCCTCCCAGAAGCAACTCAGAACGCGTTAGGAAATCCACCTTAATCAATATCAATTCATGGGTCTATCATGAAGACCAAAATAATAATATATCTCATCGATAAATCATATACAAATGTGGATTTCTAACCCGACTCAAAATCAAACAATCTTTCTCAACATCAAGATGTATCAATTCATTTAGTCATGGCAACATCAATAACTTTGAGAAAATATCAAGACTCATTATAACAACTCAATCTTATGAATCAATATACTCAATAATCCAATTTGTCATAAGGAAGCTTAAAGCTTGACACATGTCTTCAAAGCACTTGAAATACCAACTCATGGTAGAACATGAAATTCACAATATTAAATATCAAGTCATAATTTGGAAATTGTAAAATAGTCATGTATCAAAAACTTCAAGAAAACATCATAGAACTCATTCTTGACTCTCAAGCTCAAATATTAATATATATTCAATAATCAAACTTCTCATAGAAAAGTTTAAATCATGACTCTTATCTCAAATCATTCGAAAATCATCAACTCATAATACCAATATTCAACTCATGGCATAAGTTCTCAATTTAAGAAATAAAATAATGAAATAGTCATGTGTATCAATCTTGAATAGCTCAACTATCATAAATCATTAATAAAGTAATTTGGGTGTAAACCCACTTTGCAAAATCATGGATTTCAATAGTAGAAATTGAATTTTTGGACACAAGAGCGAAAGAAGTGTTCTTGTTCAAACCCCGCATACCTTGGATTATGGATTTAAGATGAACAAGCTTGATTGGGAACTCTTCTTCACACTTTTGAGCTAAGTTTCTTGATGCCTTTGACTTGAAAAATTTGATTCTTGGGTAACTTGGTGAAATCTTTGAAAGATTCTTAAATTTCTTGGAGAAGATTTGATTTAGGATTTTAGAAGAAAACCATAGTTTCTTGATCTTTTTCTTGGCAAAGAATGAGAGATAATGAAGGTTTTCTCCTCTACTAGTATATATATAGAGGCTAAAAATGAGTGGAAAAGACCAAAATATCCTTTTAAAGACGTCCTTCAGTTGCTGGAAAAATATACTTGACGCCATCCGTGACAGGCCGTCAGGTCCGTGATAGGCCGTCACGAATGGTCGTCACAAAATGGGTTCAATTCTTGATTTTATACCCAGGGATGACGACATCAGAAATGTCATCAGAATGTGACGACGACGTCAAAAATAGAGTCATAAACGTGACAGCCCGTCAGAATCGTCGTCACCGTTTTTCAGCTTGACATGCTGGAGTAAAATGGGCATAACTCTTTTCTCCGATATCGGATTTTGAAGAAATTGGTATCGTTGGAAATATTATTAAATTATATATCTGTTGATAGGTCATGATCTCGAAAATTCCAAGTATAATGAGAGATATGCTCGTTTGAAGTTAACAATACCAATATCCTTCCCAAGAATTCAATCGGTAAGAAATGTGTTGATTCGCCCAATCTTTAGGACATCTTTAAGGCCTTAATACACACCATCCTTGGTTATAAAACAACCAAAGCACTATAATTTATTTCTCAAGAGCTTGATTCATGGTTTCACTATTGGTTAGAGTCTCAGGGAATTACAAAATGGCTCTAACTTCCTCACCGGGTGTCCGATTCGGGTGAATCTTATGTCGATGGAAAGCTTATCCAATTCTCCATATGATAGAAATTAGAATTTAGGAAAATAATGAAATAAACAACAATCAATTTGGAAGTCATTCATATTCACTCAAAATATAGATTTAGGCTCAAGAAACGATCACGGTATTACAATATCTCCCCCTTGGAAACATTCGTCCTCGAATGTTGCTTTTTGGTCAAGAATATAGAGAAACCTGAAGACACGCAGCTGAAACAACTTGCTAATCTGAATCTATGTCTTTCTAAATTTTGAAGTACTTTGTTGAATGTATAAACTTATGATGAGAGTAGCTATACAACTGGATCCGAGACTGGAAAAGAATAGATAGAGGACAACTATAATTCTTGACTGAATCTGAGCTGATTTGCGTTCTTCCTATATTAAAGAGCGGGCTCATACTGAGAGTTTAGAATTCACTTGATGTTACAAGGGTGCAATCGTACTCATAGACTGTGAAGAGATGATTTATGCAGGCATAGGTCATGAGAAACATGGATAAGACTACAGAATGGGTATTACATTGTCTGGACTAGAATACTTGGAAAACAAAGATTGTTAAATGAATGCTTACAAACTGAATCACAATTATATATCCGAATTCAAAACTGATGCCTGATACACATACTGAACTGAATTCGTAGATTTTTGGGTAGAGCAACTACTTACCGAATTGCCCATACTTATGAAACTTTGAGTGGTAAGACCAGACTAGTTCAAAAAAAATGGAAGGCCATAGAAACCTATCTGCCAAATTTTAAAAACTGGGTTGCTAGGTATGCAAACTGAATCATACTAGATACTCATACTTAAGTAGAGGATTTCTTCAACACCCTACCAAGAAATTCTAATGGTCTGAAGGAGTAAAGAACTTTAGGCAAGATCTAAACAAGACATCTGAATCAGAGATCATAAAATTACCATAATCCCATAACTTAAAACCTAAACCTATGAATCATAAGTCAGGATAAAAGTACTAAGCTTCAAGCAAGGCAAATCCTTACTCTCAAACTCAACCACACTTGTCAAACACTCTCTCAACTATACTATACCCTTCTGATACTATACTTGATCGATTCAACTTACAATCCTCACATGACACCGATACTTCCATCTACTCATATCCCCTGAACCAAACCCCCTCATCATCTTCATGCCTAACCTAGAACCACAAGATTCGCCACATAACCCCATTATGAATCATGAGCTCCTACAAATCTACATTCTTACAACCTCTCAACTTCAAGAGTAATTCTCATTACCACTTCGACCACTCCAACCCACCTAGTAATAGCCATTTACTGATGCGCAAGGCACCCATCCGCATGCACATAAACATGATATTTAAGCCTATCTTTATACCCTACACACCTCTTATCAAGAAAGATTTCCATGCACTCAGCTCAAGCACACCTGACATACTCCTAGCTAATCAAGTCTTACACAAACGCTTCACTCCAATATTCCTTCCAACTCATGGAATTACACAAAATGAATACACCACAGTCTTTCCAATCATAACACATTAAACTTCAACTAACCATAATATGTATCAAAGACTTAGCCTCAATCTTACTTCACCTTACCGTCTAGCTAAAGTAAGCATGCCACCCTCTATCATTGATAAGAAAATGTCTCCTCTCTTTCGACTAAACAACTATTCACCACCACTATCTTGGGTAAGGAAAGATAACTAAAAGATTAGAGTATGAGGATCTGACACATGAATAGATGCTATAAATAACTTGACACTCAACTGAGGCTTGAGGAATAGAGGATTTAACATCATAAACCCATCAAAGAAATATGGCCCGGGGACATGCACGATATAAATCTGAATTCTAATCATTAAAATAGCACCTGAACATTGGAACGGAACATATCACAAAGCTCGAGTATATAAGTCATGCGTTGCATGACCTAAATTGGGAATTCATAACTATGAAATGTGATTCCAACCGGTGAAAGGTCTGAGACTTCGTATTTCAGTAACTAAGTGAGAACAGGATTCTTTATAGCATGCCTGGACATGAATCATGATCATGGAATCAAAACGCAAAGCATGAATAAATACAGGAATGGCTGAAAATACTGAAATAAGAATGGGTCGAGCAGTATCCCTTCTCACAGTTATTCCACAACTTATTGGCATACCCACTAGAACCTGATAACCTAACCTAGTTACTTGTTCTACTATCTCCCCCTTAGACTAAAGCCATCACGCTCCTTGACTCAATTATTAGGAACATCATTCATTACCTAACTAGTCTTCCTCCACCTAGAAACTCCATGACAATTACTAATTACACCATATACAATGACCCTAGAAAAAAAATAAAGCAGCCCCATAGCACCTTGGGCAAAACTTCTCACAAAGAACACAGAATCAAACTTAATTACAAGTCAACCAGACTCAAGCTCTTGCCTACACTGTCCAAGCCTATTAGATCACTTCCCTGTAGCTAGCACTATTAACCAAGAAATTATCGCATCCACCTTCATAGCCACCAATTATCCAAGCTTAATGCCTAGCGCTCAGCATAGCTTACAACTCCACCTCAAACATAAAATTCTCACTTGGAAACTATAAAACAAAACGTCAATAAACACTAGTCCACTTAAACCCCCTAATAACAATGATTGGTCATAATCATATGATCTCTCTCATTTATAATCCATCAACGTACCCTCCTTCTACTCATCATTACTATCTATCCTTCATACACAGCTTAACTTAGTTCATAACTCTCTAAGCCTCAACTTAACTTTTCTTTGCAATATCAGGAGCACCTAAGTTAACAACACTCATCCACTAAGTATCCTCGTCCATAACCTATACTTGTCTTGTGCAACATACCGTTAACAACTCTTTTCATACCTTAAGCAAACTATTATTTACCTCCACCAATAACTCCTTCTCTTTTTCTTCCATGAGCTGACACACAAGAACAATATCACTTCATCACTAACTCGATCAAATGTAAAAGGCTCGGCTATACATACTTCCAATAAATCACACATTCCACATTTCTTATCACTACACCTCTAAACCCAGTTCCAACCAGCACAAGGAAACAAGATACACAAAGAGTCACTAGTGAATCAAAATAGGCCTCACCCAACTTCACTAGTCTTTGATTTCCAACATCATTACGATAACAAGAGTATGAGAGGTAGAAAATCTCTATAAAATATTCGATAATCTAAGAATACATATCTTACTCTGTCTTAACTGAAAGAATCATAAGGGAGAGAGCATAACATTGAACTTAGGAAACTCATAACACGTTGGTAAGCTCTTCTCAGGCCGCTTTGTGAAACTTCTAAAATTACTCTCTTGTAAGTATAAGGGCATTGTCAGGGAAGGAAATTAAAACTTGCAGATCATGTTACCTCAAAAACAGTACATAGATAAAGAAGTATAAATTATCATTATAGATTCTGAGAGAGAATCTGGAAGCGCAACTAACTTGGGCTTATTGCATGATTCATAAGAAAGGCATGATAAGACACTAATAGGATACTTTCTAGCTCATTTAAAACTCTTTAACTATCTGTGGAGACTGTTTAAGAAAGTACTATCTGCAAAGAGTTGAGCTTGACTGTCTCTAATACCTCAAAAATAAGGCGGGGATGCCCTGAATAGAGGAAGATAAGAATCTGCATAAGTTTCTCAAAGAACTTTTCTATAGCAAGATCTAAGACTTGAAGGAATAGAGACCTTTTCTAAATGTCTTGTAGCCTCTCAAAGAAAAGTACAAACGTCTCCGTACCATTCCATAAGAATCTACTAGACACGGCTTCATAGACACCCTAGGACACTTGAACTCTGTGCTCTAATACCAAGTTTTAATGCCCCAAAATTTGGGTCCCGAGACGTTACACGGTGCTTAGGGGCACAAGTGACCCCAAGCTAACCCTCCTACTAGCTTAATTCGTAAACAACTGGATAAAATGCTTAAATCTATATAAAATCAGCTAAAATATAGAACTTCTCTAAACTTGATCAATATAAATATGAACTTTACAAGATTACAACTCTACTTTTACCAAATGAAACTGAAACTGAATACATCAACTTCTACTGACTGTCTATGAAGCCTCTACTGGTACTGACTTTAGATAGCCGGGTCATGACTACCAACTATCTAAGCTCAATACGACTAAAATAATAAAAATACAATACTTCTCGAACTATATAACCAACTCAATCCCTCGAATCAAAAGGACTCGTCACCTGCTGAATGAGAGCGACGGACAGACTGAATACAGTATCTGCGCTACAACTTGCACCTACATTATAAGACATTGTAGCATATAGAAATATATAGGGGTCAGTAATTTAAGAAATGTATTGAGTATATGGGGGTGCAATGCAACGTTATAAATAATATCATAAATGATTATGAAAATCATGTATGCTGACGATAACAACTTTCTTCGCTTGAATTAACTGAAATATATTCCTTGTAAATCATCAATAATAGTACACATATTATAAATCTCATAAATCATTATACTCAAATCAAACTCTTTAAATCATGACTTAGAGTAACTCGGTAACTCATGAAAACTTGGACTATTATGGACTTGAGAGTTTCTTATAACCGACATAACTACACCATGTGAGCAGCATGGAGTCCAATGTATTGTCCTCCTAAGGAGAGAACCCCACATTGGCGGGAGCATCGTACTCTTACCAGGAGTACAACTTCAATTTCACAATCACAATCCCACACTCGGCCTTTGGCCCATAATTATCAACATCAATCCTACGGTGGCACCAAAACATCAATCAACACCAATCCATTTTAGGGTCATTTTTTAACTTAACTCGAAACTTAACGTTCCATTGGGTTGAAAAATTATAAGGGAAAAGGACATGGTCTGGCCCTTTTCAAAACAGTTGGCTCATGTTTGGGACATTCAACATTTATGGTCAGTCGGTACAAACAAATTCCATAAAATCTTAATTTTTATTTTTCCAGATACATAATATTAAAAGAGATACATGATTGATGTTACATCTTATGAAATAACTAATTCATTGTAATTATGAAAAGTAACAACTAATTAACTCATTTAAGGAGTAATTTACTCTGCAAATCTTCTATTTAATATCTAAACATCCTCGAAAAGGGCATTTAGTTAATAATGTAATTTTTTCTCCATATTCAACTTCAAAATTTATTTTTCTCTAGCTTCTCTTTTTTTTTTGGTGTTATTTTTCTTTTTCAACTTTTGCAATGAACTTCAAACCCTGAAAAAAGAGATACAAACATTGGTTAAAAATATATCATGATAAGACATGATGTATTATTGTAAAATTTGAGATTTGAAATAGGCTTAAGTCATGATAGGACCCTAAACTTGTTTCTAAAATTCACTTGAACCCCTCAACTCAGACTTGTACCGATCAGACCCCTAACCCACCTGAATTTTGATCCACCCAGAACTTTTTTTACCTACATGGCACCTTGCGTGATATTTACTCACTGTGAGCGCGTGAAGCCAGAGAATTTTTTTGACAAACCAATCAAAAATTGGCATTTCAACAAAAAGAAAAGCCAACATTTAAATATTAAAAAAATACAAAATTTTGGTACTTGTCTTCCTCAACACAAAATGGTGCCATCTAATTCTCCTCAGCTGTTTCCTCTTCCAAATTCAAATTCAAATCAATCTTCTTGTCAACTTGCTCAACTTCTTCTAATCTTTCAAGTTTTGTATTCGCAAATATCTTTCCATCGTCATATCACTTATGATTAACCTTATAAGGAGAAGGAGACAACAAACCAAAAGAAGTCTCCAAAATTGGAGCTGGTTCATGTGTTATGTACAATGCCGAGAAAACTGCATTTGTACCAACTATATTGATAAGAATCTGAATTTTGCTTCGAAATTGTTAAAGAATTCAATGCCAAATGCCAAAGAATTTAATGAAGCAATTGTTAAAGTTTAATATAATGAAGTTGTTAAAGTTTAATATAATGAAGTTTGCCAAACTGAAGTTTGGCTTCATTAAATTGCTTCGAAACTTCAATAAACGTCAAATTAAAGTTTAATTCAGATTTGAAATTATTAATACGAACCTGACATTTGGCAAAATGACAAACATTTTGGATAGATTGTTAAAGAAGTTTTCCGGCAAAATTGATGATGGAAATTCCAGCAAAATTGGTAAGAAAATTCTGTCGTAAGTTGGTGGGAAAATTCCGGCAAGGGCAAGATATTAAATTAGGAAAGTAGTGTTTTTATTTTTTAATTTGGAAAATTATATATATATATATATATATATATATATTTTTTTTTTAATTTCCTTACAATTTTTTTAAAATTATTTTTTGGATTCAATGCCAAATGTAACAATTTAATTCGTCATTTTGCCACATCATCATGTGCATGTTGAACACACTTTATGCTTTGAGTTGATTGATAAAAAAATGTTCAAATGGTTCAAATTTTAGGTGGGTTAGGGGTCTGATAGGTACAAGTCTGAGTGGAGGAGTTCAAGTAAAATTTTAAAACAAATTTAGTGTTCTATCGATGACTTAAGCCTTTGAAAGACAAAGGTATAAGAGATACATAATACAAAAAACGTATCAAGTACAGAGACACATATTTTAAAAGAGATACATACAGAAACCTTCTAACTATATACATGTATATGAAAGAGATACATATCAAAAAAATGTATCAAGCGTACGGATACAGGAATATGCACCTGAAACATGCATATTGAACTAAGCTAAATTATCTATTTTCAACTAATAAAAAAAAATATCTCGAATTAAAATGTTCAGATACAAAAATTGCTAAACATTTGGTAAGATTTCTCTCGTTGTGACTTCAACGACTTTTCTTTTTGAAACAACACTTTTTTGTCTAAAAGTGTCAGATTCTCTTTTCTTCGACGGAATGGGTTAACGGAGTTCACGGAGTTTCATCCTTAGGCATCTCTTGAATTATTGTTTTCTAAGTTAAGGATTGACGGTGATCAGAGACACCATACGCCGTCGTCGTTTCTTGTTTCTCTAATGCATGCTCCGACTGAGGATAGGGAGGCAAAAGTTTCTAAAAAATACTTTGAAGAAGGAGTAGGTTAGACATTAATGGTATTAAATTGGTGAAGAGAAGATATTAAGGCAATTTTTTAGGGGATAAATAAATATATCCTAGTTTTTAGGGTAGAAGTTATGTATCTAGAGATTTAAAGAGAGAAAATGTAAATAAGGTATATTTTTAATTTTATTAAGTGAAAGGATATTTAGTAATTTGGATGTCTTAAGTTATGGTTTTGTGAAATTTTTTCTTTCATAATTTGGGTCATTTGGACCCAGGTAGTTCAGATACAGTTCATATACCATATTGATACAGTTCGTTAAAAAAATAGAGTACCAAATTTATGGTTAAAAATTGTGTCATTGCTATGTAGAATATGCATTTTTAGTATGATGTGCATAGAATTTATAGCATTTTTGTATACTTATATATTTATAAGATGCATAAAGAAATTGTACTTTATTATATAGAATAAATATTTGTATAAGATATGTATCAAATTTATATCAATATTGTATAAAGCTTCCAGCAAATGACTAAAAAATAAAATTAAAATTCAATAGTCATTTTTATATCAGTAATTTCATTTGAAATGCTATTTATGTCCTTTCCCCAAACTATAATGGACATTATTTCCATCGTGAACCATGAACTCGGAACTAAAATAAGTCAAGAAATGAATAAAGTAATCAAAATAGGCTGCTTATTTAATATGTTACCAAAATAGGTTAAACGTAATAAATTATTATGCTTTGTTCTTTTTTTTATGGTCAACTGACGGAGGTGAACAATGAAAATAGTATTTATAAAACGTGATAAATTATTACGTTTTACAAAACTTTTTATAAAATGTAATAATAATTTATTATGTTTTACATGAAAATTAAAAAAAAATAAAGCATTCTATTGTCCCATCAAAAGTTTATGTCAACTTTTTGTCAAATCTATCTTTTTATAAAATGTAATAATTTATTACGTTTTGCAAAAAAGATTTGCAAAACATAATAATTTTTTACGAATTATATAAATAACATCACCTAAATTTTTAATTACTGACAAATTTTTAAAACAACAACAACAACATACCCAGTATATTCCCACATAGTATGGTCTGGGGAGGGTAAAGTGTACGCGAACCATACCACTACCTCAGGTGAAGTAGAGAGGTTGTTTCCGATAGACCCCTGACTTAGAACCGATAAAACTGATAAATTTTTAAAAATTATAAAATATTTTTAATCACCTAACCCCGTCCCATCCATTCAACACTGACAAATTTCAAAAAAATATAAAATATTTTTGAAAACGTAATTTTTAACTACATACTTTTAATTATTCAGTCTGTTTGTATGAGAGGTCACATCAACAATTATACATTCACCTGACAAATTTAGAAAAGATGTAATTTTTTATTACGTTTTAATAAAATGAAATTTTTAATTACATATTTTTTATTTTTTTATTTATAAAAAGTAACATTTTAGTATGATTTATGAAAGAAAAAGTCAACAAAACTGACCTAGGTGGTACTTGATTTGACAAAATGAAGCAATAACTTTTTTAAAAAAAAATTGATTAAAAACATAATAAAAAGTTACAATTATAATTTATGAATTGTAACTTTTTATTACAATTCACACGATGTTGCTATAAAGTTATGGATTACACAACACACCACATTTTTTTCGTATAAATTGTAAAAAGTTAAAATTTATATAAATTGTAATTGAGGTAAAGTCGTTGATTCATTAATACATTATTTTTTAATTTTCTGTAAAACGCAATTATTTTTGACAGTTGAGATAAAATTGTTGATTTTACAATAGACGATTGTAATAAACTTTATCTAATAAATACTTAGATTTTACAAAAATAATTGACAATACGTTGATTTAACTAAAGGTTGAGATAAAGTTGGTGATGGGGCAACACACTAAGGGGTCGTTTGGTAGAGTGTATTAGAAAACTAATGCATGCATTAGTTTAATGTTTGTTACTAATACCTTACTTGGTATACTTTTGCACCCTATGTATAACTAATGTTTGCATTAGTTATACACTCTATTGTGTATTAAGGTGTGCATTACTAATACCTCAAAATCTATAGCATTAGCAATGCAATGGATCCAATACATGCATTAACATGATTAAAGACACTATTATCCCTCAAAAAAAATTCACATTCTTTCTAACATATATCTGGAGGATACTTTTGTAAAAAAAAAAAAATTTAAGAAATTATTTAATTCATATTATTTTTAATACATCAAACCAAACACTGCATAGGAAAAACACAAACATAACTAATGCAAGCATAGCTAACATAAACATTACTAATACAAGCATTACTAACACACCATATTTTGCATTATTCTTATACACTCTACCAAACGACTCCTAATTTTTTTTTTTGGAATTTTTGTGTAAAACATAATAAATTATAAAACATTTTACAGAACTTTTTCTAAACTATAAATGCTTACAAGTGTAAAACGTAATATTACGTAATAAATCATCTAATGTTTTACAATTGTAATACTCCTTTCGTCTCATTTTACATGTCGTCATTTGATCGGGCATGGAGTTTAAGAAATAATGATGGCTTTATAAAATTCACAAATTTCCCCTCTTAAAGTTTACTTTTTAAGTGTCTTTTTTATAAAGTGGAACCCACTAAGGATAAAATGAGGATGATGTCATTAAATAGTTACCAAATAAAGAAGGATGACATTCTTTTTGGGGACGGGCCAAAAAGAAAATGGCGCCACATAAAATGGAACAGATGGAGTACTTAAAAGTAAAGGAGGGGACGGGTTAGGTAGAGTCGGGTGGGGCTCGCTGGAAATAAAGTAAGTAATAGATGGAACGAAGTTAGGTGATGTTATTTATATAATTCGTAATAAATTGTTACGTTTTACAAAAAGTTTTATAAAACGTAATAATTTATTACGTTTTACAAATAGTATATTAATTTGACAAAAAGTTGACATAAACTTTTGATGGGACAATACAATGTTCTATTTCTTTTTATTTTTGTGTAAAACATAATAAATTATTATGTTTTACAAAATTTTTTGTAAAACGTAATAATTTATTACGACCTACAAACAGTATTTCTACTATTTACCTCCCATCAGTTGACTGTTAAAAACAGGATAAAACGTAATAATTATTATATTTAACCTATTTTGATAACTTATTGAATAGATGATCTATTTTGATCATTTTATTTATTTCTTGACTTATTTTAATTGTGAGTTCGTGAACCATCCCAAAATAATGAAACCTTACCGCTAGTTCACTAGACATTCTTTTAATACAAACATATAGCCGAATGAATTTTGATGAGGTTCACTATACATTCCAAAGTACTCTTTAAAAAAGGTTGTGAATGGCTTTGGGGAATAATTATCTGATAGTCAAACCTTCATAACTCATTACTTTTCTCCACTATAAGGATGTGTCACATCAAATACAAAAATGTTGCAAAAAAATGAGAATAAAGCTTGCGAAAAAACAAAAAATAATCCTAATTTTAAAGAATCATATAATGCACTAATTTAGTGCGTTATACGAGTCGGTAATTCTTAACAGTCGTTGACATTTGACTGCTAAAAGCAGGTCATAAAGCGCACTACATATCCAATTTCTTTCAACTTTATTTTTGCACGCTCTTTCTATCATTTTTTTTTTGGTGTTACTAAATGACTCGAGAGAAATGACTCGAACTACTCGAATTTGGTAAAAAAAACTTTATTGTTCTTTAGCTCCAAAACCATTCATCTTTCCATTCAAAATGCAAAACCACCTCTTTTAAGCTCTAAAATTATATATTTTTCCCTTCAAAAATAAAATTACTTTGACTTTTATTTTTATTTTTTATTATTCTTTCATATTTTTTATTTTTTTTATTTTTCTTTCATATTTACTTCTTATATTTTTATTTTTTCATTCTACTTTTTCCTTACTTATTCTAAACTCTCTCATCTAATTTGAAATCTTTTAACTATTATTTTTGACTTGTATTATATATGTTTTTCTTCAAATACTTCTATCTCTTTAGTTGTTTTACTATACAACTTTTTAAACTTTTAAATTTTTAAATTTTTTTAAAATTTTAAATCATCCATATATCTCATCTACAAAATTCCTCCTATATATATATATATATTTTAAATGAATCCAGTATAACAAAAATATTTAACTAAGAGAAACCATGAACGAAATTTTTGGAATTGAAAATAGTGATAGTTCAGTCGCTAAATTTATAATCAACATAAATCCAAATATGGTTACTTTTAAAGTTAAATTCATTTTTATTTTGTTTACAAACAAAAGAAAATTGCTTTTAAATAGCACTTCAATTGATAGTTATCAACGTGATATTTCAAGTGTAGATTAATTAAGTTTGACTTAAAAAATTTAGTGTAATTTTTATCTTGACTCTAAACAATTTGTATGTTGAGTTTATATAGGTTTGACTGAAAATTCAACTGTATGCAAAGATTAAGTAAAGAAATAAAAATTATTGAGATCGCCACATAATGTTATTCTAACAAACTGGTCAAAAACTTTATAATCATTGAATCACGACTTCGAGATTATAAAGTCACGATAAAATACAAATTTATTTTAGTTAAATTATATTTAATATCTTGGAAGTATTTTTATGTTGTTTCACTAAAATTATAAAGTATTTTCATAATTATTTTATCTAAGAAAATTAATTATCTTGTAAAAATTGAAGCCAAAATTTTTTCAATATATTATTTATTTTATTTTTTACTTCATCTCACAAAAAATAAATATTAAAAATAAAAAACTACAAAAGTGAATAAACATAAACTTTTAATTATCTTATTTTGTCTAAGTTTTAATTAATTAAAATTCAAACGATCCCTAATAGTAATAGAAGAGGGAGTGAAAGGAGTTACAATTCATTGTCTCTCTTTTCAACTAAATACATTCATACAAGTATAAACTATAAAATAGAAATACAAATAGAATTGCATTAACGAATAGAAAAATATAAATGATAGTGCGAATACTAATACAATAGTGATTGTGTTATTTTCATTATCATTCATGATTTATGCTCGACGTAATATTTTTAAAAAATACAAAAAAAAATATAAAATAGAACAAAAAAGAAGAAAGAAAGAAAAAATTTAAAAAGGAAAAAATTCAAAAAAAAAAAAAAAAAAAGAGAAATAGGAGCTAGAGATAGAATAGAGAAAAAAGTGAAAAAAAAAAACGAAAATAGGAAAAAGAAAGAAAAAACAAAAAGAAGGAAAAACACACAAAAGAAAAAAAACTGAGGAAAAAGTACCAACAAAAAAGTTTTTTTTTTATAAAAAAAAAAAAACAAAAGGAAAAAAAGAGAGCAAAAAGTACCTAAAAACAAAAAAAAATTGAAAAAAAAAAGAAAGAAAAATAAAAGTTAGAAATAAAAGAGAGTGAAAAAACGAAAAGAAAAAAGAAAACGAAAATAGAAAAGATAAAAAAATTGAAAAAATTTGAATGTAACTGCTCTCATTGTATTTGTATTTTATATCAAATAAAATTGGTTGAAACATTTACTACATATGATAATTTTGAAGTTAGATTATGGGTTCCTCCAATTTGCTAAAAGTTAGACTATTTTCCGGAAGTTTTTCACCCTGAAAATATACATAAAAGTGAATTAAGTTATTAGAAGTTAATAATTGTGTTGACTAAAAATTTGAAATATTTTTATATATTTTTGCTAAAATATATATTAATAATTTGTCAAAACTAAACTCAAAAGGAAATTTCAAAGCTAATATCTTTTTAAAAAAATTTCACTTAATCTCATGAAAATAATTTTTTAAAACATACATAAGAGTGAAGTTAAGTTATTCGAAGTCAACAATAGTGTGAACTAAAACCTTAAAGTATTTTTCATATTATTTCACTGAAGTTTTTTAAACAATTGATCAAAATTAAACTCAAAAAATTATCAAGTCAATTATTATTATTATTACTAATTGTTGTTGTTGTTGTTGTTGCTTATTCAAAATAAATTTAAGAAGTGAAAGTGAAATTGAGTTACAAGAAGTGTGAACTATAAAATATAAATACATAGACAAATTATAACATACAAATACAAGTGAAAACTATAAAATGCGAATATAAATGCGAAATATAACATATAGATACAAGTGTGAACTATTATTTGTATTTTTTAATTATTGAAAAGGAACGATTGATTTTCTTTTTACAAATATTTATTTGTATTTATTTATTCGAGTTATATTTATTGATACAAATAAATACAATTTAAATTTTTATAAAAATACAATATGTATTTATATTTTTAGAATTGTTGGTTTCATTTGTTTGTAATTGTATTTGTATCAAGTGATATTTATTTACAAGTACGAATAATAATTTTGATATACAAATATAAAACAGTACATTTATATCAAATGATACATTGCATATTTATATATTTTAGAATCAATAAAATACAATTAATGCATTTACTTGTTTGTATAGAAATACAAATGATAAATTGTACATAATCACGACTAAATACAATATGCAATCAACTTACAAATACAAATATAAAATAATTCTTTAAAAATAAAAAGACGTCGACAAAAATAGAATACAAATATAAATACAATCTAAATATACAAACACAATAAAATCATAATCCAATATAATATACAGTCAATTATAAAATACAAATACAAAATAGTTCTTTAAAATACAAGTGCGAATTATATAAAATACAAATGATGGTGCGAACTAACAAATACAAATACAAGTACGAACTATAAAATACAAATATAAATGTGAACTACAAAATACAAATATAAGCGCAAACTTTAAAATACAAATACAAATATAGTTGTATCAATGAATACAAAAATATAAATGACGGTGTGACTACAAATAGATAAACAATTATGGTATTTACGTTATCATCAATGACTTGTGTTCGAGTAGTTATACTTTTTAAAAATACAAAAAATATAAAAATAGAACAAAAAAATAATAAAGAAAATAAGTACAAAAAACAAAGAGAGAGAGAGAGAAGAGAGAAGAGAGAAAAATATATATAAAAAAATGAAAAAATAAAAATAGGAAAAATTAAAAAAAAAAAGAAAAAAATGAGGAAAACACGAAAAAGGTAATAACATAAAATGTATTATTAATACTATAATAATAACATATTTAGTGAATTTTCATAAAATGGCATGAAAAAGGTAACGTGTGCACAGTCCATATCACTATCTCAGATGAGTGAAAAGATTACTTTCGATATGTACAGAAAATAATATTAAATGTACAACATTGAAAGGATATATATATGTGTGTGAAAAAGTATGTTCTAATGACAAATTTGGGGATTAGTTAATTACGCACCTGAGAATATATCTTTAAAAATTACCTAATTATATATGATAGGAAGAACCACTTAAATTCTTTCATTTTCAGTAACCTATTCCTAAAAATCAATGAGAAGTATGTTAGAGCATGCAAATTAGATCAATACCAACAAATAAAACCTTTATAATGCCTCGATTTATAAGATAATAATATAAAATAATATTAAATGTTACGAACATGACAATTAATAAATTAGAAGTATTGTCATGAGTGAAAATAAAGACTCATTAATTTTTATATTAAATAAATGAAAAAGTAGTAGTTGACACACCCATTTTTATATAATAATAAAAAGTAGATAAATAAAAAAAATTATTAAATTTTTTTAAAAATATATAAATAGAAATCCTTTAAAAAAAAGTGTTACATCACTTTTTGTTTAATCTAACTTTATTATTATCATATATAAATTTCTAAAATTCAAAATAAAGCATTTTCATCTAAAATAAACGAAAAGATTATTATATGTGAATATTTCACACTATAACCAAAGGTCTTGCAATAAAAAATAACAAAAAATAATGCACCAATTACTCAACAATATCTAATGTAAACATATAATTTTATTTGCTCCAAAAATTAATATTTCCATATTTACCTTTCCCTACCTACCCCTATCCTACCCTATCTATTCCCTACTCCACCAAATATCACCCAATCCTACCAACTAAACTTACACATCCACGTGCCCACTCCACTTTTTTCCAACAGCAAAACACAATTAACAATAGACTACACTCTCATAATTTTTGGACAAACCATTACACACGAAAACGGCTCTCCATTTTTTTTCTCCACAATACACAACAGAGAACACACGCACACAGATAATTCTCCATTTTTCCTTCTTCCATACACCCACACAACACACAAAAATCTCACCTATACACACACATATCTTTCCATCCAATTCACACACAACAATATTCACGTACACACAAACACACACAGACCTTCATTTCTGGGATTTTTCTATGGATTAAGCGCGCACACACACGTCTGAACAGTGAAGAAGACCAAGAAAAATCAGTGAGAGAACAAACGCAGGCGAGAGAGATTGAAATCGAGGAGTGGGGTGGCCGGAGAAAACACGAATCGAGAGAGTGAGACAGATCGGAGAGAGAGAGTGAAAACAAGGAGAGAAAGAGGGAAAACAGGTGGTGGCTGACTGTTCCGGCGGTGTCTCGCCGGAAAAACGTTACTGCCGCTCGGAATCTGATCTAATTCTCTTTTTTTCTGTTCTTTTTGAGATCGCCGGAGTTCCATTAGCTCCGTCTTATTTCGGGAAATGCTGAAACGATGACAGTTACTCCGATTCCGGCGAGATTCATACAAGGTTAGTTGGAAATCGGTGATTTGGGGTTCGAATTTGAGATCTTGTGTTGTGTTTGATTTCTATTCGGGTTTGCGGGTCGTTCATTGTGAGGCTTTTCGTCGTTTTCCAAATCTGTCCGGTTGAATTCGATATCGAGTTTGGAGTTGTTGGTTATCGAGGTTCAAGTCGAGGCATTTTGGATGCGATTCTATCTCCGATATATTGAAATCGACACTTGGAGTTCCAATCCTTTGACTCCCTCTATTTCGATTTGGTGCATTGATGTTATGATTGTGTGTTTTTGGTTATGATTGGAAGATCTTGTTGATGTTCTATATTATTTATTCGTGAATAATTAATCATGGTATGAATTTGATGTTAGCATGAATTTGAATAATTACTTTGTGTGAAAATTGACGTAGAAGAGGGAATTCGGGGCAGAATTAATAAAAAGGGTGAATTTGGATGAATTAAGATTCATTGATTTTGGTTTAATTTGGTTTGAGCATGAATGTTGTTGTAATGTAATAGTATCATGATAGGATGAAATTGGCATGTAAACGGTAGGTTGGGTAGGCAAATTTAAGAATAACGATTTGTTGAGTGTTTGAATATGTGTGAATGATTTGTTCTATTTTATCGTTCAAAAATTGAAATTGTACTCATTTGGTTGGGGAATGCAGGGATTTATATTAAGCTATTCGGGGAATGTCCGAAGTATCATGTATGCGGAGGAGGCTCGTAATCAAGGCTCGAGATATCGGGTAAGGCATTGGGGCATAGTTTTAGGATTAGCTTAGAATAGGATTTATATTTTTTGCATTTTCTTATTTTTGGACCGTATAATTGGACTGGACAGAAGACTCGATTGCCCTCTTTCATTGTGTTTCTTTTTTCTGAATAATGGTCGGTTAAAATTTTATCTTGTTATCTATTTTTTTGTCTGAAAACACTTTCTTTATACATTCAAAGAGAGACGTATGTAGATACGTAATTTTATCCGTCTCAAATATTAATATTTACTCAATTATCTCTCTCTACCCTACCCTCTAACCTACCCCTAACTACCTCCTACTTTACCCCTACCTATTCCCTACTCCAGCTAACATCACCTATTCCTACCAACTAAACTTACACACTCACGAGCCCACTCCACTTTTTCCAACAGCAACAACTCAATTAACAATAGACTATACTCATAATTTTTGGACAAACCACTACACACGAAAAAGGCTCTCCAATTTTTTCTCCACAATACACAACAGAGAATACACGCACCGCACACAGATAATTCTCCATTTTTCCTTCTTCCATACACCCACACAACACACAAAAATCTCACCTATACACACACATCCAATTCACACACAATAATATTCACGTACACAAACACACACAGACCTCCATTTCTGGGATTTTTTCACGGATTAAGCACGCATACACATAGTTGAACAGTGAAGAAGACCAAGAAAAATTAGTGAGAGAGACAAACACAGGAGAGAGAGATTGAAATCGAGGATTAAGGTGGCAAGAGAAAACACGAATCGAGAGAGACAAATCAGAGAGAGAGAGTGAAAACAAGGAGAGAAAGAGGAAAAACTGGTGGTGGTTGACTGCTCCGGTGATGTCTCATCGAAAAAGCGTTACTACTGCTCGGAATCTGATCTAATTCTCTTTTTTTCTGTTCTTTTTTAGCTCGCCGAAGTTTCATTAGCTCCATCCCATTTCGAAAAATGCTGAAACGATGACAGTTACTCTGATTCCGGTGAGATTCATACAAGGTTAGTTGGAAATCGGTGATTTGGGGTTCGAATTTGAGATCTTGGGTTGTGTTTTATTTCTATTCGGGTTTGCGGGTCATTCATTGTGAGGCTTTTTGTCATTTTTCAAATTTATCCGGTTGAATTCGATATCGAGTTTGGAGCTGTTGGTTATCGAGGTTCAAATCAAGGCATTTTGGAAGTGCTTCTATCTCCGATATATTGAAATTGACACTCGAGGTCCAATCCTTTAACTCTCTCTTTACGCTTTGTTTCGATTTGGTGCATTGATGTTATGATTGTGTGTTGTTGGTTATAATTGAATGATCTTGTTGATGTTCGATATTGTTTATCCGTGAATAATTAATCATGATATGAATTTGATGTTAGCATGAGTTTGGATAATTGCTTTGTGTGAAAATTGACGTATAAAAAGAAATTCGGGGCGGAATTGAGAAATTGATAAAAAGGGTGAATTTGGATGAATTAAGATTCATTGATTTTGGTTTAATTTGATTTTTGCATGATGTTGTTAGAACGTAATAGTATCATGGTAGGATGAAATTGGTAGGCAAACGGTAATCTGGGTAGGCAAATTTAAGAATAACAATTTGTTGAGTGTTTGAATATGTGTGTGAATGATTTGTTCTATTTTATCGCATAAAAATTGAAATTGTACTCCATTGGCCGAGGAATACCCCGAGGAATTTGTATTGATTTATTCGGGGAATGTCCCGAAGTATCTTGTACGCGGAGGAGGCTCGTGATCAAGGCCCGAGGCATCGGATAAGGCATTGGGGTGTAGTTTTAGGCTTAGCTTAGAATAAAATTTATATTTTTTTTCATTTTTTCTACTTTTAGATTGTATAATTGGACCGAACACTATATTTTGAATTTGTTTTATTTTGTTTTGTGTGTTTGATTGATTGTTTTATGTGTTTTTGTGTGGTTTATACATTCGTAATGTCAAATTAGCCGATATGCTCTACCAAGCGACCGTGGTCTAACCACGAAATCGAGGGGTGCCTAACGCCTTTTCCTCGATCAACAGAATTCCTTAGCTGGAATCTCGGTTCGCAAATCTGTTTAAAAGAGTCAAATCGTTTTGAAAAGAATTTTTTAAAAATGACTTGGTACACAAAATTATGCCATAATCCTTTTTCTAAATAAATTTCATCTTTTGTGACTTTGATAATTAAAAATCCTTTCAAATTGAAATACTATCTTTTTGGTTAAACATGGGTGTGACACCTATTTTGTAGTCTGCCTTCTCACCTCTTCTTCTTGTGTTACTATATTAACTTGTAGAAACTTCCAATACCTTCTATAACTTATTGTTGTTATAATAATATATTTCTAAGTACTACTCACGGATAATATCTTATAGAGTTATAATATTCTCATCTTCCCCACTCCCTAAACAATGAACGTCTTTTTTTTAAAAAAGTAATTGCGTAACAAAAATAACAAATATGACAAAAACAACAGTAATTAGGGAAAAAGCTGAACAAAAAGAAAAAGAAGAAAGAAATAACTGCGTACAAAGAAGAGGAAAAAAATTCGTGCAGTGAAAAAATTGTTCTTTAATATCTATATTTTATAGTGATCCATATAATTTGTGAGTTACATTGAACAATTAAAATTTAAAAAGTTAGATTGTAATTGTTATAAAATTGATATTGAGTGTTATTGAGGATTCACTAAGTCTTTTCATTTGTCAATTATTAAGCACAATAATTAAGTTATAATTAAGTAGAGAATGCAAATAGGTGAAGGTTTTTTTTTATTTTTTTTATAATTATGAGATATAATTAGATATAATAATTATATGGTGAAGTCAACTAATTATGTTGACTATAGTCGTGACAAATTAAAATCCAATTTAATTTTAACATAGATTGAACCAACATTTCTCAATTAGAAGTTAACTATTGTAATAACTAAAGTCGTGATAATTTGAGACTCAATTTATTTTTTATTAATTTGCAAGATTTAATTTAGTTGTGGATTTTTTAAAATGTTAAAAATATAAATCTATACCAAATTAACTATATAAATAGTCATAATGCTCCACATTATTAGAGTACTCCCTCCCCCTCGCCCTCTTTATATATTATTATATATAACAAGATGGAGTTAACTCATGCAACAGGTCAACATGTCTGTTTTTGTTATCTGCTTTAATTGTTTCAATCATAATTTTAATAATATTTAATAAAAAATAAAAAAATATTTATGATATGTCTGCTTTAGCTGTTTTAACCTTAATTTTACTATATCGCCCCCAATTAATTCTAAATGTCATCTAAATATTAAAAACTAGTAATATTTAATAGAAAAATAAAATAGAAATAAAATAATAAATTAACTCTTGATATTTAAATTAACTTGACGTCTTATATGAGATCCACTTACTTTCTTTCACAAGTATGTTTTATGATAATTTTGCTATATCATTTCTATAATTATTATAAGTCATTTAAAACTTGTTTGTTTCGCTGCTTCAATCGTTATTTTACTATATCACCCATAAGTAATTATTATGGTCGTTTAAGCCTTAAAATATTTAAAATAATTCAAAAAAATATAAAATAGACACAAATGATATGTCAACATAAAAAATTTGATTGACAGTCGAAATTATATGAGTGCACATAAATTGGGATGAAAGGGAGGAGGACATAAGAAGAGCTAACTTCAACATGGCTGCTTCTTGGAATTTAATGAAAAGTTGAGGGCACTTTAGTCTTTTTACAAGAAAAATCTGCTTAAAGAATTTATCTTTTGTGCTATGTTAGTTATATCTTATTAATAACTTTAAAAAATTCCACAATCTTCTATTTAACTACAGACCATGCCCTTAAAAAATTCACCTTATTCTATTTATTTACAAGTTTGCCCTCCAAGCTACATTTAAGTAGGTGGTCCCATAGTACTTTCCAACTTTTCATAGATTTAATTTAAATTATTTAAATTTAAATAATTTAATAATATAATAATTTTATCTTAATTAGTTGCAACTAAATATTTAAAGTAAATTAATTTTATTATTTTAATTGACTTTTATATTTAAAATTATTATTTTTTTACTTATTTATTTTAGTAAATTTAAATTTTAAAATTATTTTTTCTTATATAGAAATACTATTATTTTAACTTAACTTAAAATTTGTAAAGTACAAATTTAATAAATTTAATTTAATTAAATAAATTTCTAATGAATATTTTCTTAAGATTTGTATTGGGTCAATATCTATCAAGTAAAAAAGAAAGAAAGAAAAATATATAATAAATTTTATTATTGTGAGAGATAAACATAATGCACTATTCAATAATATTTAATAATATCATATTTTGTCTATGCAAAATATAGCATTTCGTATTTAATTAATATATTACACCGGTGAATTATCGATGATTACTATTGGATATAAAAAAATTATGTTAATTTTTATAGGAGTAACATAATCAATCTCTCTTAATTAATTATTCTGAGTCATCTAAATATTAAAAAAATTAATGATATTTAATAAAAAGATAAAATAGACATAAATTCAAAATTAACTCTTGATGTTTTAAATTAAATTGTCGTCCTTGAAATGATGATCTATACCACCCATTATTATAAGTCATTTATGTATTAGAAAATTAAGAATAACAAAATGATATGCCAATATAAAAAATTTGATTGACTATCAAAATTATATTTGTGTCATATAAATTGGGACGGGACAGAGGAAGATATAAAACAACATATATTATTTGAAAATGAAATAAAAAGTACCGTAAATAACAATAATTAATAAAAATATTTAAAAAATTGAATGATTGCCAAAATTTTGTTTGTGCCGCATAAATTGAAACGAAGAGAGTATTCATATTTTATTCAAAAAATTATGTAAAAAATATTATAAATCACATAATTAACAATTTTAAAAATTTAAAAATATAAAATATTTGGCTGACTCTCGAAATTATGTCATTGTCACTTAAATTGAAATAGAATAAAAAATATTATAAATCACAATAATTAAAAACTTAAATTATGTTAATGATTAATTATCTAAATTCTATTTACGTCACATAAGTTGAAATAAAAAATATATATATTGGGCTCATGCTAGCACAGACTGTGCATATCTAGTTTATAAAAGAACAGTTAGAAATACGCAAAGTATACAATAAAATTATAAAATATGAAGATCGCCGAATTATATGACTAGTAAACCAAGATCCACATGGAGTTTCATTCCTTATTAGAAATTATACTAGTCTTTGTACCCATGCTATGCGTTGTTCGTGTTAAAAAAAATAATTATAAATAGGATTCCAACTCAATTTTTGTTTAATTCAAATTTAAAAATCATACCAGATAATAAGTGATAAGGATTAAAATTTAATTTTTCAAAATATATAAATAAAAGAAATGATTTGAGTATTATATTTATTATTATATTATAATATAAACATACTATTTTATCTATTGATTTAATTTGTTAAGAATTCAAAAAATAAAATCAAATTATATGTATTAATAATTAACCTAGCGGTGCTCGTGTGATTTTATAGGTTAGTTTTTTTTTATTGTTCTTTTTGTCTTTTTTGTTTGTTGCAGATTTAAGAATTTTGTAGGTTAGTTTTTATGTAAATTTCATTATTTTATTTAAATTTTGTTTAAAATTTATTAAAATTTTATTCTCATGTAAATTTTATTAATTTCATTTACAATTTCTCGTGTAAATAAAAACTTTAAATTACATATGCAGTTAAAATAAAGTTAAGGCCTTTTAAAATTTAGATTTATTTAAATAATAGAATTCTTTTATTAAATTTTATTTTTTCATAATGGCATTTAATAGTTTTTGAAAAGTTATTTTAATTTTTAATAATGACAGTTAATACTTTTTAAAAAGTTATTTTAATTTTAATTTTAAACTTATTAATACTGTTTTTTTATGGTGCTGACACGTGGCACTTTTTACTTCTCTTATTAGATATAGATATATTTTTTATCAAAAATAAAATGCAACTAGCAATCAGCATATGTATGAACACCAAAAATTACTTTATTTTCTTACTGAAAAAGGGTCAAAAATATCCTTGAACTATTTGAAATGATCAATAATACCCTCCGTCTGTTTTTTTGGCTCAAACTCTATTGATTTTTTAATCTCAAAAATACCCCTCCGTTAATTTTTTTGGCTTAAAAATATCCTTATCTCTAATGAAATGCCACCAAACATGCCACGTGGATTAAAAAGGTAACTTAGTCAATCTACGTCAGCATACATGTGAAAAATTACTCCATTTAATCCATCTAACCATCAACCCAAGTTTGTCTATTTAAAATATCCAACCTCCCTCATACTAAAAAAAAAACGATAGGAAAAAATTGAAGAATTTAATTACTTATTTTTCATCTGATGGGTTCAGATATTCTGGATCAATCAAGGCAAAAGGTGAGGAAATAATCAGGTCCTCAAATTGTTACTCAAAAGAATCGGGTCAACCCTAGACAATTGGATCCTCAAATAGTCGGCCCAATTTTCAAGAGCTCAGATTGCTACTGAATTTCTTATCTGAATCTGTCTAATGAGGAAACTGATTGTAGTGAGAGGAATGATGATTCGGAGGCAAAATTGAATTGTCGAGAGAGGAAGTTTAGTGTCAATGTAGGAAAATCACAAGTTGATAACGTCAAGAATTACTAGAGTAAGTCTCATAACTTTGAAAATGTTAATTATAGAATGGAAGGCCGTGACAGAGATGATCTGAGGAACAAAATTGAAGAATTGAATTTTGCCTTTTGGATCGTGTTGAATTTTTAAATAGAATAAAAAAGGCTGATGGTTAAATGGATTAAATGGAGTGATTTTTCATGTGTACGCCAATGTGGACTGGTTAAATGATTTTTTTATTCACATGGAGTGCTTCATGGAATTCCGTTAGAGAGAGGGTATTTTTGAGCCAAAAAAGCAACGAGGGGCATTTTTTAGCCAAAAAAAATAAATACATGGGTAGTTTATGAGCCAAAAAACTAACAAAGGGTATTTTTGATTCATTTTCAATAGTTTAAGGATATTTTTGATCCTTTTCCGAATTAGTTTTGAGGTATTAGTAATACACACCTCAATAGACAATAGAGTGTATAACTAATGCAAGCGTCAGTTATACATAGGGTAAAAAAAATATACCAAACAAAGTACTACTAATACACATTAAACTAATGCATGTATTAACTTTCCAATACAATCTAGCAAACGATATGTTTGTTTTAAAGGTTGCTAGTGCACGCTAATTACTTTACAAATAACCTGACAATGCTGAAATAGTTTAACATTGTCAGTGCACATAAATTAACTCAACTTGAGATTACAAAGTGGAAATATGAAAGATGACGATAACATCATAAAGAACTAGCATTAAATTGTTTTAAAGGTTGCTAGTGCACGCTAATTACTTTACAAATAACCTGACAATGCTGAAATAGTTTAACATTGTCAGTGCACATAAATTAACTCAACTTGAGATTACAAAGTGGAAATATGAAAGATGACGATAACATCATAAAGAACTAGCATTAAATTGTTTTAAAGGTTGCTAGTGCACGCTAATTACTTTACAAATAACCTGACAATGCTGAAATAGTTTAACATTGTCAGTGCACATAAATTAACTCAACTTGAGATTACAAAGTGGAAATATGAAAGATGACGATAACATCATAAAGAACTAGCATTAAATTTCGCCAACATAATGAAACTCAACAAATTTATTCTTGGGATACAGATTTCTAAGATTTAATAATAACTAATCGGAAGCACTTAATGAGACAAATTTGGCAGCTAAATTCACTAGAGCACCCAAGTCATAATGATCTACTAAACCAACTTCATTAACGTCTGCTAATTACAAAAATTATTTCGCCCAGTAGTAAGTTGTCCTCCTGCCGCTGGTTCCTCTTTCTTGCCATTATAAATCAATATCCACAGCTGAAACACTTGTAATCCCAGGATAAGCATCAAAAAGCGCTTTACCAAATCCAAGTGTACACAACGCATCTTTATCCAGATCCAGAGGAGGAGGATAATAATAATAAAAATAATAATACTTGCATACATTTACCCTCAAGCCTCCAGATTAAGGTCTTTGTGAGTGTAGACAATTTCTTTATCACCATCAACAACTTGTCCAGAACCCCTTGCAAGCCTACAGAAAAAAGGGAGTATATCATTGCGTCAGTGTACCGAATAGAACTTCAGTTCAAAAGTGCAAACGGAAAGTTACAGCATCTTCTTATGTGAATCAGAAAATGGTAATATCAGTTTGGCTTCCAGTCTTAATATACCAAGCAGAAACTAAAATTTTGCATCTCCATATTCCTAGAAACCTATTAAAACCAGCTTAAGTATAACTCAAGTAGCTATATAATTGGACCTATAGATTGCTTTGGAATAAACTCGGACTAAACTCAAAGAGCTATATGATCGGACCAATCGATTGCTTTGGACTAAACTCCAATAGCTATATAATCAGACCTAGCAATCATTCCCATCAATCAATCATAAGACTTACAGTAATACAACCAAGTAGCCAAACCTTCAGTGAGGAATCCTATCAAGAACGAATCAAAAAAATGGTGCTCAAAAAACCAATGCGTACTGACTATTCAGTTACCTTCGTCAAAATAAAAATAAAAATGCGTACTGACTATTTATTTCTAGTAAAAGTACACAATGTTTTTCTCAAGGCAAATGTCTCAAGAGGAATTCACAGATATAACATGTATTTCAAACAGCATAACTGCCAGAAAGAGAAGTAATTTGACTCAAATTCAGATAATTATTAGCATGATACCATCTAGTTGTCAGCAATCCCTCAACTCCAACTGGACCACGAGCATGAATGCGACTTGTACTAATCCCCACCTATTCAGCCAAAAACAATCAAGTTATGTTGCACTGCGAAACAAAGATAGCAAACATACAATCTGGATCTATAGATCATCTTATACCTCTGCACCAAGTCCAAAGCGGAACCCATCACTAAATCTTGTGCTTGCATTATGAAGTACAGCAGCACTGAAAATTGAACAAAACGTTAAGAAGATCAAATATCATTTAAAATGTTTCTCACATTAACAGCTCAAGCGAGTAGCAATACGTATGGTTTCGGAAACTTGTGAAATCCTAGACGTCAAGTATACAATGTTTCAAGAAACTACAAGTTCAGGAGGTTGAACAAAAACATGCAGAGCAATATCAAAATAAAGTAGGCAGTGGCATGTATGTATACCTGTCAACTTGACGTAAAAACAGTTCAGCAATTTCTTTGTCTTCAGTAATGATACTATCAGTGTGAGCACTGTCAATGAGTGAGGTAGAACCACATAAGCATTTTGCAATTCGCATAAAAGAGATTCAAATAAAATACATTGAAATTGACATATACAACAGCCTTAATAATTGAATAGTTTTGAGAAATGTAATAACTTGCCTGCCATGACGATGTATGTGATCTATTGCAGCATTCACATCTTCAACAATTTCCACAGTACAAGCCAGTGCACCATATTCATGATGGAAGGAATTTGCTTCAGGAATATTAAGCACACAGCTAGCTTTAGGTCCACCAAACAAAGAAACACCTGCAAATGATGCAAACATCATTTTACATATCTTTGTATCTATAAAATGTGCTTTCAGGCAAAACAATTGGACAAAATACTAGCATTTGGTCGATTTTTAAGGAGTTAACACCTGAGTTATAACTTTTCACGAGTTTCATATCCCAACTATCAGTTATTCCGTTTTCCTATTTTAACTATCACCATCTATGTATTAAAATACACCTAGTTGAGAAGATAGTGATAGTTCTGGTGGAACAGGGAACAACTGATAGTTAGCCTAGATAGTTTCGAGGTGTCCTTCAATACATAGATGGTAATAGTTCAGGTAGGAAAAGGAACAACTGATATCTGGAGTGTGAAACTCGCAAAAAAGTGATAGTTCTGGTGGAACAGGGAACAACTGATAGTTAGCCTAGATAGCTTCGAGGTGTCCTTCAATACATAGATGGTAATAGTTCAGGTAGGAAAAGGAACAACTGATATCTGGAGTGTGAAACTCGCAAAAAAGTGATGGTTCAACTGGACTTTTGACCATTAACTCATTTTTAAAACACATGACCAACTTGTATGCTGGTGAAAGATACAAGCTTGAATTCATGCTTGTATGTGGTTAAAATCTATATAATCCCTAGCAATTTACAGCTAAAGATTTATAGGAAAATACCATTATCTGAAAAATACTATAAAGAATATACACTATAAGTTCAGTTTACAGTTTCATCTGAGAATGCAAGAACACAAAAGTATAATTATCAAATCCTTCAAAAACCGGTCAAATAAACTGCCAAGAAAATTCTAATTAAAAACAGTAAATAGTAAGTTCAGTAATATATAAATTTCATGTCAAGTTGGTGAAAGTTGGACCGATGGATGATAGCCATAAACATGTACAAATCCTAAGTACTTTGAAATCTTTAATTTTACAGTGAGATTTTTTTTGAAATTGAGTTTTACAATGAGATTTAGAGGATCTCTACAACAACATACGCAGTATATTCGCACAAAGTGGGGTATTTAGAGGATCTCTAGATTTATAGAAACCTAATATGTCCAAAAAAGATAAATTACTAGGTATTGGAACGAAATTAACCTTAACAACAACATACCCAATATATTCCCACAAAGTGGGATCTGGGGAGGGAGGGTTAAAGTGTACACACAACAGAAAGATACAAGAAACAAGATACCGATAGATTAATACTATAAACTACAAGAATTACCAACAACACCAAAACACCATGAACAAGAAACTACAAGACGAATGCATAACACTATGACTACAGGCACAACTACACACAAAGCACTCCTCCCTACTAGTAAGGATGCACTCCTACCCACTAACTCTCTACCCTAATCCGCATCCTCCACACCTTCATATCAAGGATCATGTCTTCCGCATGCTGCAACTGCTTCATGTCATGACTAATCACCTCCCTCCAATATTTCTTTGGCCTCTCTCTACATCATGAAACCATTCATAGCCAGCCTCTCACACCTCTATACTGGGGCATCCTGGCACCTCCTCATCATATGTCTGAACCATCTCAACCTCACTTCTTGCATCTTGTCTTCCCTCGAAGCCACTTCCATCTTCTATCGAATAATCTCATTTCTAACTCTATCTCTCCTAATAAGTTCACATATTCATCGCAACATTCTCATCTCCGCCACCTTCCACTTTTGGATGTGGAAGTTCTTAACTGACCAACACTCCGCTCCATACAACATAGCCAATCAGATTGTCACTGTATAGAACTTATCTTTAAGCTTAGGAGGCACCTTCTTATCACACAAGACTCCCTACACGAGCCTCCATTTCAGCCACCCTGTACCAATACAATGTGTGACATCCTCGTCAATCTCCCCATTCCCCTGAATCATAGACCCAAGACCCAAGATACTTGAAACTATATCTTTTCCAAAAGGCCTGAGAATCTAACTTCACTACCACGTCTGCCTTATGTGTCAAATCACTGAACTTACATTTCAAGTACTCCGTCTTGATCCTGATCAACCAAAACCCTTTAACTCGAGGTCTGTCTCCAAACCTCCAACTTATCATTAACTCCTCCTCAAGTCTCGTCAATTAGCACTACAATATCAACAAATAACATACACCAAGGCACCTCTCCTTAAATATGTCGTGTCAATACATCCATTACCAAGGCAAATAAAAACAAGACTAAAAGTCGACCCCTGGTACAACCCCATCAAATCAGAAAAGTTCTCTGAATCTCTTCCTACAGTCCTCACACACGTCTTCGCTCTATCATACATGTCTTGAATCGACCTAGTGTATGCCACGTGCACAACTCTAGCCTCCAAGCACCACAACATAACCTTACTGGTACTTTGTCGTGGGTTTCTTAAGATATTGATGAACATCATGTGCAAGTCCTTCTTTCTCTCCCTATACTGCTCCACTAGTCTCCTCATGAGGTGAATGGCCTTTGTAGTCGAGCGGTCAGACATGAAACCGAACTGATTCTCAAAAATTATCACGATCCTCCTTGACTTTAACTCTACCATCGTTTCCCAACCTTCATAGTATGACTCAACAACTTGATACCTATATAGTTGTTGCAACTCTGTATGTCCGCTTGTTATTATATAATGGAATCATCGTACTCCATCTCCAAGTTTTGGGCATCTTCACCGTTCTAGAAATGATGTTAAACAACTTTGTCAGCCCTCCAAACCTGCCCCGTCAGTACTCTTCCAAAAATACACCGAAATTTCGCCTGGCCCAGTGGTTGTACCCCTACGCATCCTACAAATAGCCCCCTTGACCTCCTCAACCTTAATACGCCTACAATAACCATAATCACGACTCCTCTCTGAGTGTTCAAAGTCCCCCAACACGAAACCTTTTCCCCCCTCATTATTTAAAAGTTCATGGAAAGAAGATTGTCACCTCCTGTTAGTGAGGGTGTCCTCTACCAACATTTCGTCATCCCCTCCCTTAACAACAACATACCTAGTGTATTCCCACATAGTGGGGTCTGGGGAGGGTAAAGTGTGTCCTTCCCTTAAATAAATCAAAATAGGTAAGATGATTCGTATAGCAGACAGTTCATTAAATTAGCCTCAATAGAGCAGAGTAGAAACACAGGATTTATATATCTGACAGTTCACGTATGAATGACAATCATGAGTGTCTCCAACTATTTTGGGATGAGATGAGTTGATCGATTGAACTGCGAACAATAGAGATCCAAACATCCTAAAGCTAAAAGTTGAAATACTAAAAAGCAAATATGACATGAAACTACATAGAGAACTATAAACAGTGAGAAACACTTTGAAACATAAATGAATGAAGGAAGAAGAGCCTTGATCTGAGATATAAAATAAATAAAGTAATTAATGAAAGTAAAGGATTGGCTCTGAGAGGCACGACAAAGGATGGATTGGTTTTGTATCCACAAAATAAAGGTTAAAACAAGAAAATTAGAAGAATGCTCAAATCATACAGAATAACAAATCAGACGACACAATGCACGTACTGCAAAATACACTCCATAGATGAGATTTAGTAATAACAGCCACTTAAAGTAGAAAAAGAAAAGGAAGAAGTAATAAATTACAGAATAACAATCAAGAAAACATGTCACTACCAAACTTACCTTCAGAATCTTTATTGCTTGCTTAAAGCTAAGAGGCCAAACAGAACTCATTTAGAAGCTTAAATGTACAAGGAGTTTGCAGAAGGAGCATCACCTTTTTCTTGAAGTTCCAGAATCAGGTCATTAAGACCTCCAGTTTGCACCAAATCTTTATGAACGAGAAGTGTTTCCTATAAACAGAAGTAATTAAACAAATGACGTTAAGGATGTGTCTTACAAGATGATACTGGACATTGTATTAGGACAAACTATTACAAATTACCATTGCATTGCAGGCAGCTGGATAATCTGTTTTTGCATCCAAAACAATACGTTTGGCCATATCCAAGTCAGCAGACTTATCAATGAAAACGTGGCAAATACCATCTGGAAGAAAATGTAGCAGCTTCACCATCTTAGCACGCTTTCTAACAAAGAAGCAAATTGTGCATATAGCATGTAAAAATTGTAAATAATTGCAATGAGATATAATTACCAGCATGCCCAAGAACAGGAATTTTTGTTGCAGCTTTTATTTGTGAAACAAGTTTATTGCTACCTCTTGGTATAACAAGATCAATTACATCATCAAGCTGGGGCAGAGGGAAGAAAAAGATCAGAGCCAAACTCACATCTCATGTACACTTCCATTTGATATATAAAATGTACCTTAAGCAATTCAGGAATCTCTTCCCTAGACGTCACTAACCCAATAAGTTTTTCACCAACACTTGGAGGAATAGATGAGGTAATCACCTGAAAGGAGGAAACCAGAAAAGTAAAGTAGAATAGGTTAAAAGATGTATATTACCAAGTGGAAGTTGAAACACCACAGAAAAATGGTCTGAGAAGACATATTATATTCTCGATTGAACCTTGTGTAAAATTGCATTTGATTTTTTGGCCTCCTTCCCTCCTTTCAACAAGAGGCCATTCCCACTTCGGACTGCTAGAGAAGCTATCTGCTCCACAAATAGTGTATAAGGGTTTGTGAACTTGTGAGAAATAAACCAAGGATAGACAATTCAAGCATCTATTGGCTCCAATATAAAATGGACCATAACCTCACCCCCTGGCATGAAGAAAAAGACAAGCTGCTGCACAAGTACCATGAAAATCCAAGCACTCCATTTTCTTTTTCCTTTTTGATAGGATTTTGTAATTTAAAAAAGAACTAAGGGACACATGTAACTGGCATGCAGTATAACTTCCTGACAACAAAAAAAAGTAAAATATTTTCAACCCCTGCTTACCTGTACCAGTGCATCTGGTCGCGACTCAAATATAATCAGGAGAACACCTAGCGGAGATGATGTTTTCTCCAATATTATTCCATCAGCAAGCTAGATAAGACAATAACATTCCAAAAGTCAAGATTATATCCAAGAATGAATTCAAAGATAAATCAGTGATCAAGTTTTCAAGTCATAAATGGATGCACTTTATCAGTATTCCCTAAATTCCAACTTGACCAAGCGTTTCCATGGTTAAAGATACAATAGAGTAAAGAATAATTTGTCTATGCCATTTGATTTCCATAAACAACATTTTTAGCTTTTCAGGTGTACAATTAGTGACAAAGAACCAGAGGACCAAGGAAAATTTAGTTCAATACTAAATTATTTGTAGCTACTTTTAGGCAGCCTTTAAGCAACCAAAATGAGCTTGAGGTGCGTGAAAGCCACTGCCTGGATCCATTCAAAAAGTTTTCGATAAAGAAAATGGGATAGATTGGAAAATGAGACCGGTACTATTTTCTATTCGCTGCTAGTCTTTGGGTTGTTCTATTCCTGCTCTAAGTCAAAGATAAATATACACTCTCTTAACCCACTCTACGATACAGCTATTATCCTATCCAGTATATTGTCTGATCCAACTACGTTGTCCAGGGCTTCAGAAAGTTATTTCATAAGAAGCTATTTCAACATAAACCTCTGCAAACTAATCTGTGCTCGTAATTTCAACAAAAGCAATCTTATTATACAAATAATGATATCTGGTTTATTCACCTCATCATTTCACAAGTCATAATGTTAAAAGTTCACTAGGTAGTGCCCGAAAAGCAAGATTCTTACCTCCGTCCTCTTTAAAATGCGGCCAACTGGCTCATCCATGTTAGCAAGCACACGGACTGAGTTTGCAAGACTTGAAATCTATATATAGTTTCAGCAAGAATACTAAAATAAGTATGTGATCATGCAGTGAAAATAATTTACACGACACTATCTACCATAAGTCATATAAGTGAGCAATGTCTTACTTTTCCAGGCTTCAAAGCTAACCGAGATATCAAAGACTTCTCATATCCAGCTTGTTGAGCAGCAGCCACATCAGCTTCATTTTCAGCCAGGATTTCTTCTTCTTTTGCTTCCAGTGCATCAGCTATATCTAGCAAAATTTTACTCCTTTCTTGAGAAGAGAGGGCCTGAAGTTAAAGGAAGAAATAGTTAGAAGCCACATCCATGCAGCTCTACTGCAATTTATTATATTTAGATGCCCTCTAGATATAATACCTGAAGCCGCCTGGCACATTCCCTTGCAGAAACTGCCATCTCTCGAGCATCAACATCTCCTGTTGATGCCCATTTAATGGCTTCACGATGAAAGAGAGTGCCAACACGTTCTCCATCTAGTGCTTTAATGATATTATTGTTGGCGAAGCCACTTGATTCACAGAGAGAAAGAGAGAGAGGCAATCAACAAGAGTTGACATATACAAAGCAACACAAACAGTGAGCAACCAAAACATTACATCAAATAGGTTGAAGAGAAATGTTTTGCTAAATACAACATGCATCCATCAGTTACTGATTTGTGTTCATTGTCAACTGGACAAATTTTGTGATTACAAGCATCTGGTTCTGCTCTCACCTTTAAAAACTCATTATGCCTATTAAAGTAAATAGATAAAGTTCATCATAAAATTGTTAAATTTACTAGCTTATCTTTGTGACGTTTGATGCAGAGGCAGATCTATGATGTTAATTTGGGTTCAATAGCACCCATCATGTTTGGCTTAGACAGTAAGAATATATCTTAATTAGCTCAACATGGCCCACAAATTTTCTGTCAACTCTAAGTTACCTTTCAGGAAAAAAAAAAGAAAGAAAAAGAACCTCTCAACTCTATCACTCCCAGAACTAAGGATTGGACTCACAAATTCCAAGAAGTAGATACATATCCACCCAGGGACAGCAAAGACGGGAACCAGAAAATACTGACTGATAGTTTTACAGAATGAGCATTGAGGAGGTGTTTTTACCACTTCTATAATCAGCAAAATCTGAATACTACGCACACGTCTAGAAGATGAAGGTAGTGGAGATGAAAATGCTCAGATGGATGTGCGGGCATACTAGGAGAGACAGGATTAAGAATAAGTTCGACATGGCTTCCTGGCGGACAAGATGAGGATGCAAAGGGGCATGTGAAGAGGAGGTGCAGAGGCAGCAGTGAGGAGGTGTAGAAGCTTGGATATAGCAAGTTGTGGGAGCGGTAGAGGTAGGACATAGAAGAACTGAGGGAGGTGATTAGACGGGACATAACACATCTTCAGCTTACTAAGGGCATGACCCTAGAGAGGAATGTTTGGAGGTTGAGGGTTAAGAAAGAAAGGTAGTAGGTAGACGTGTGTTGTAAACTTGTGGAACTTATATGAGGAGAGGCAGAGAGCTAGTCTCATCTTCTCCTTATATAGGAGTTGTACCTAGTATTCACATAGTATCTTAGTTTTCAATTTTACTACTACATGTTCCTTCGTTTCATTGCTGATCTTGGTATTTTGTTGTCGTTATTTTTCTTTCTATGCTGAGGGTCTGTCGAAAAGAATCTCTCTTACCTCAAAAGGTAGTGGTGTGTTAACACTACCCTCCCCAGACCCCACATGTGGATTGCACTAGGTATGATAATGTTTTTCTCCTTTCTATCTTGCTTTGATTATGCTTCATTTGAGCTGTGGGTCTATCCGAACAGCTCTCTACCATACAAAGGTAGTGGTAAGGTCTAAGTACATCCTACCCTTCCAGTCTACGCTTGTGGTATCACACACACACACACACACATACACACACATATGTGAATCCCAGGAAAGTATATATATTAACTCTTGAACCTATTATTTCTTTTTTTGATAAAGAAAAAGAAAAGAAAATATAGGTTCAATAGTTAATATCTATACTTTTGTAGGATTTTCAAAAACTCATTACTTTGAAGCCACTTCAATCCTTGATCCCACTGATTTGATGGTAGCATCACCTCTTTCATGGAAAAATTGCAGGGGAGAATTTGGTCCACCTTATTAGCAATTAATGCAACCATTATTAAACAAGACCGAGAACAAAGCCATACCATGCCCTCGTGTGAAAGTAATGATGATTGCCATGAAGGACCACTAGGGGCCTGGTTTGTCCTTCATCCCGCAAGAACCCTAACCCATTAATTATTTTATTTTTTTGTCAATACATCAAGCAGAAGCTTCCAATAGTGTAGAACTTCTTAACCACCTCTGCCTGACCAAAAGAGAAATCTCAAAGCTTTCTATCATCAAATTACAACTTTGGATCATGAGTTTTTGGGGTCAATCAATGCAAATCCTTAAAATAACATAATAGCTACCACTCATATGCACAAGATTCTATACCCTGATTGAAAGCTAAAAGTTCAACTAATGTACACAGAGTTTACAATGTCAGAATTTTGTAAGTACTAATATCATACCTAGTTATCACAACAGGAATGCCAGCATAAGCTGCATACACAGCAGCTTTTACCTTGGCAGTCATACCCCCTCTTCCCACTCTAGACTTGTCTCCAAAAGTAATCAATCCCTCGTGCTTCTCCTTAACGTATGTATGAATTAGCTCTGATTGTGGATCGCTTGGAGGGCCAGTGTAAAGACCGTCTACGTCACTCAACAAAACAAGAAGATCAGCTTTTAGCTCCAAAGCCAATAGAGCTGCCAAACTGTCATTATCCCAAAAGATTCCAGAAGAATCCTGCAAGGAGAGCTAAAACTGTCATTATTAAGACAAACAAGAACCTAGAAGAACAAAAATGGAAGAATTTCAACACCTATTATCTGTGGACACTTGCTAAAAGTTGAAATCAAATCACATCAAGGAAAAGCTGAAGATCAAACAAAATCAACTTGATATTTTGGACCATAAAGTAAAAGAAACCAATTTATAGAAGGGTACATGTGACGTGAATAATAAAGTAATAAAACAACATCCAAATAAAGAGAATACGTGTAACTCATGGTCTCAGACATATCAATGATCAAGCAGGTTCCAGAGGATCTATACTTGAAAAAGTTGAACAAACATTTCTCAAGAATTTGAGAAGTGCACTCTTGGTTAGTAGGTCTTAGACACAAGTTAGCAGTCTGTTTTATTCTCATAAACTTCATTATTGAACTACTAGCAAAGGAACTCTTATAGAAAGCTCCAGATACAGCAAGTACAGTATTTAAAAAAAATGGTACCTCATAAGGAGCTTTCCGCGTGCTGATAGCATCGTTCTCATTAAATATAGGTACAACTTTTAGACAGAGCAATGAGTTTACAGTTTCATTGAGTTGTCTCCTAAAGTCTGGATCTCTAAAGTCATTATCAGTCACCATAAGCTGAGCTGAGGTGACATCCAACTGTATAAAGGTGAGAAACAAAGAGGAAGGTCAATATACAACCCTTGAGCAAATAAGGAATGACTCCGACAAACAAAATGAGGTATTACACCGTACAGATATACACAGAAGTTCCCAAAACCAAGCTTTTACCTGACTGAACAACGTATCATACAGAGCCATGAGGCCATTCTGACCTACAGCCGCACAAGCCTTGCCGTCAAGATCACCTTGAGGCTTTTGAAGGTCTGCAAAGCTGAAAATATGGAAACTTTCCAAGGATTAGTAAACATACTTTCAAGGGAACCTAGACCTCAACAAACTGGACTTGACGGACTAGCTGACTTCCCATCCCTATATGGAATTTGTCTAAGGCAAGTTTCACAATGAACTCTTTTCGAGTTCAACCAGCAGCTATCGGATCGGACATTACAAGTCCCAAATAGCTATTCAGTACTTAGAAAATCGCATTTGAAATGCGCATAATGGATCAGACTTGCTTGATATTTTAAAGTAGTATTTTGATAATGCAACAACAACAACAACAACAAACACAGTGTATTCCCACATAATGGGGTCTGGGGGGTAAGATGTACGCAGTCCATACCTCTACCTCTAAAGAAGTAGAAAGGTTGTTTCCGATAGACCCCCGGCTCGAGACACGAGATACTACACAAATACATAGTCAAGCATAGAACAAGGTGTCATAACATAAATACGACACCCCTAAGTAATAAAACAGAGAAAAACAAACATATTCGTAATAAAACATGGAACAAGGTATCATAACAAGAATAATACCCCCACCAAGTAATTCCCTACACTAGCGACCCAAACTAGCACTAGCCTTCTGCCCTAATTCGCGTCCTCCAGATCTTCCTATCTAGGATCATGTCCTCAGTGAGCTGTAACTGCTCCATGTCCCGCCTAATCACCTCACCCCAGTACTTCTTCGGCCTACCTCTACCCCGCCTAAAACCATCCAAAGCTAGCCTCTCACACCTACGAACCGAGGCATCCATGCCCCTCCTCATCACGTGTCCGAACCATCTCAATCGGACTTCCCGCATCTTATACTCCACTGGAGTCACACCAACCTTCTCCCTGATAGTCTCATTCCGAACTCTATCCCCTCTAGTCAGCCCACACATCCAACGCAACATCCGCATTTCTGCCACCTTCATTTTTTGAATGTGGGAGTTCTTAACTGGCCAACACTCCGCTCCATACAACATGGCCGGACGGACTACCACCCTGTAGAATTTGCCTTTAAGCTTGGGAGGCACTTTCTTATCACACAACAGCCCCGACGCGAGCTTCCACTTCATCCATCCCGCCCCAATACGGTGCGCGACATCCTCGTCAATCTCACCGTCACCCTGAATCACGGACCCGAGATACTTGAAACTATCCCTCTTACATACCTCCTGTGCTTCCAACTTCACTACCACCTCATCCTCCAACCTCACGTCATTAAACTTGCATTCCAAATACTCTGTCTTGCTCCTGCTCAACCTGAACCCTTTAGACTCAAGAGTTTGTCTCCACACCTCTAATTTGTCATTCACACCCCCTCGCGTCTCATCAATCAAAACTACATCATCTGCAAAAAGCATACACCAAGGCACCTCCCCTTCAATACGCCGCGTCAACACATCCATCACCAAAGCAAACAAAAAGGGACTAAGGGTAGATCCCTGATGCAATCCTGTCAAGACAGTGAAATGCTCTGAGTCTCCTCCCGCCGTCCTCACCTGAGTTTTTGCTCCATCATACATGTCCTTAATCGCTCTGATATACGCCAGCGAGACTCTACTCACCTCCAAGCATCTCCAAAGCACCTCCCTGGGGGCTTTGTTGTATACCTTCTCCAGGTCGATAAACACCATGTGCAGGTCCTTCTTCCTTTTCCTATACTATTCCACCAGCCTCCGTACCAGGTGAATTGCCTCCGTCGTCGAGCGGCCAGGCATAAATCCAAACTGATTTTCCGAAATAGACACTATCCGTCTCAGCCTCACCTCGACCACTCTCTCCCAAATCTTCATAGAGTGACTCAATAACTTAATCCCCCTATAGTTATTGCAACTCTGAATGTCACCCTTGTTCTTATAAAGAGGGATCATAGTACTCCACCTCCAAGCCTCGAGTATTTTTGCCGTCTTGAAGATTTCGTTAAACAATCCAGTCAACCACCTTACACCAGCCTCTCCAGAGAACTTCCAAAAATCCACCGGTATCTCATCCGACCCCGTCGCCCTACCCCTTCGCATCCTGCGAATAGCCTCTCTAACCTCTTCTACCTTAAAACATCTACAATAACTAAAATCCCGACACTCCTCTGAGTGCTCCAGCTCCCCTAACACAATAGCTCTATCCCCTTCGTCATTCAAGAGCCTATGAAAATACGACTGCCATCTCTTCTTAATGTGGCCGTCCTCCACCAACACTGTACCGTCCTCTCCCTTAATGCACTTCGCCTGGTCGAGGTCACGACCCTTTCTCTCCCTAGCCTTAGCAAGTCTAAACAACTTTTTTTCCCCTCCTTTCTCCTGTAACCCTGCATACAAGCTCTCAAAAGCTGCCGTAACTGCTAACTTAGCCTCCTTCCTAGCTAACTTGTACTCTTTCCTGTTTACCCGCTTCTCTTCTTCGTCCTTACTCTCAACCAACTTAGCATACGCCCCTTTCTTGGTCCCCACTTTCTTCTTAACCGCTTCATTCCACCACCAATCCCCTTGGTGATGCCCGGCCCGGCCCCTAGAAACACCCAACACCTCACTTGCATTCTCCCTGATGCACTTAGCCACCCTATCCCACATACTATCCACGTCCCCCCTACACTCCCACACCCCATTCCCGCCAACTTCTCCCCTATCTCCCACGCATTCACTGGCGTCAAGCCGCCCCACTTAATTCTAGGTCTACACCCCTCACCTCTCCTTTTTCTATTCTTCTTTATACCCAAATCCATAACCAAGAGCCTATGCTGGGTCGAAAGATTCTCACTCGGGATGACCTTACAGTTCTTACACAACACTCTATCCCCTTTCCTAAGCAACAAAAAGTCAATCTGGGTCTTGGCTATCGCGCTTCGAAAGGTGATCAGGTGATCGTCCTTCTTCGGGAAGCCTGAGTTCACCACCACCAGCCCAAAGGACCTCGCAAAATCCAATAGAGTAGCCCCCTCTTCATTTCTTTCCCCAAAACCAAAACCACCATGCACATCACCAAAGCCTCCCGGTAACGCCCCGATGTGCCCGTTGAAATCTCCTGCTACAACAATCTTCTCCGAGCTAGGCACGCCTCTCACCACCTCATCCAAAGCCTCCCAAAACCGCATCTTCTCCTCCCCCTCCAAGCCCACTTGCGGCGCATAAGCACTACACACGTTCAGGGTAAACCCCCGAATAACCACCTTAATAGTCATCAACCTATCGTTGATCCTCTTTACCTCTACTACCTGATCCCTAAGCTCTTCATCTACTAAGATGCCAACTCCATTCCTACGCTTCTCGCTCCCAGAGTACCAAAGCTTGTAACCATCCACATCCCTAGCCTTAGACCCTACCCACTTGGTCTCTTGAACACACGCAATATTAATCCTCCTCTTTCTAAGAATTTTCACAAGCTTTATGGACTTACCCTGAAGAGTCCTTATATTCCAAGACCCAACTCTCAGCCTACCATCACTATCCACACGTCTTCCTCTACCACCCCTGAGCCAAACCTTGGCCTCCCTCCCACTCCCGCCAATTCCTCTTCCCCCGCCCCCACAACAGCCCCCACCCCAACCCCCTCGGACATGACCCTATCCAACCATCAACGCCCACAGCCACTACTACAAGAAAATATAAGAAAATATAAACAATGGTAGTAACAAAGCAGCAGCAAGAAACACACGGCTCACACAAATTCGAAGAAATAATCAAGAAACAAAACTAAACTCAAATAGAGAGCAAAACACCAATGGACTCAACACCCAAAACCCCAAAACCCCAAAAACAGAGCCCCAAGCCGATAGCCAATGGACAAAACACACAGAAACTACCCGGCCTAGCATCTAGGACCCACCCACAAAAATTTTCAAAACGCACCGAGGCCGGTCCACAATGTACTCACAGGAAGCCGGAACTAAGAACAGGCAGAGACAATAAACAGGCAGCAAGAAATAGACAGGAGACAAACAAGGAACCAGGAACTAGACAAAAACAAAGGCAAACCACCCGGAAACAAGCAAAGGCAAACCACCCGGAACCACAGTATTTTGATAATGCCAAAATGCAAAATATTATCATTTGCTTGACAGGATTGCATCAGGGATCTACTCTTAGTCCTTTTTTGTTTGCTTTGGTGATGGATGTGTTGACGCGGAGTATTCAAGGGGAAGTGCCTTGGTGTATGCTTTTTGCAGACGATGTAGTTCTGATTGACGAGACCCGAAAGGGTGTGGATGACAAATTAGAGGTGTGGAGACAAACTCTTGAGTCTAAAGGGTTCAGGTTGAGCAGAAGCAAGACAGAGTATTTGGAATGCAAGTTTAATGACGTGAGGTTGGAGGATGAGGTGGTAGTGAAGCTGAAATCGCAGGAGGTATGTAAGAGGGATAGTTTCAAGTATCTCGGATCCGTGATTCAGGGTAACGGTGAGATTGACGAGGATGTCTCGCACCGTATTGGGGCGGGATGGTTGAAGTGGAAGCTCGCATCGGGGGTGTTGTGTGATAAGAAGGTGCCGCCCAAGCTTAAAGGCAAATTCTACAGGATGGTAGTCCGTCCGGCCATGTTGTATGGAGCGGAGTGTTGGCCAGTTAAGAACTCCCACATCCAAAAATTGAAGGTGGCGGAAATGCGAATGTTGCGCTGGATGTGTGGGATGACTAGAGGGGACAGAGTTAGGAATGAGACTATCAGGGAGAAGGTTGGGGTGGCTCCAGTGGAGTGCAAGTTGCGGGAAGTCCGATTGAGTTGGTTTGGACACGTGAAGAGGAGGGACATGGATGCCTCGGTTCGTAGGTGTGAGAGGCTAGCGTTGGATGGTTTTAGGCGGGGTAGGGTTCGGCCGAAGAAGTACTGGGGAGAGGTGATTAGACGGGACTTGGAGCAGTTACAGCTCACCGAGGACATGACCCTAGATAGGAAGGTCTGGAGGGCGAGGATTAGGGCAGAAGACTAGGCCAGTTTGGGGGCACAAGGGTAGGGAAATTTTTTTGGTGGGGTTTATTCCTGTTATTCTTCCTACTCTTATTTTTATTCCTATTCCTATTCTTCTTCTTGTTATGATTTCGGTGTTCCATGTTTTATTAGGTATCTGAGTGCTTCCCGATGTTTCCTACTACCTATGCGTTACTTTATATTTATATTTATATTTATATTTATATTTATATTTATATTTATATTTATATTTATATTTGTGTGGCGACTGTCTTGAGCCGGGGGTCTATCGGAAACAGCCTTTCTACTTCTTCAGAGGTAGAGGTATGGACTGCGTACATCTTACCCCCCAGACCCCACTAGGTGGGAATACACTGGGTTTGTTGTTGTCTTGACAACAAGGATAATATATACAACACACAAAATCAGATGTATAACTTTCTGGTCTACTCTTGGTAGAGTTATGTCCATAATTTAGGCAGCTAACGCAATATATTTCTTTATCATCAGAACATTTTTAATACAATAGGCAAAGATTATATTAGATGTTTTTTAATGCAGTAGGAAGAGATGATCATCCATGAAATAGACTGCTCTATACATGTTAGAACTTTAGTAAGAGGTCCTCATTCAACCATATCACTTAACATGGGCCATACACAAACTTTTTAATGATACCAAAAGTTGCATTTAACTTAAAAAGGTTGTACAGCTATTTGAATAGGAATTTATAACCCAAAGAGCACATCTTTTCGTCAGTAATAGCAAAGCAGAAACCTGCTATTAATGAGCTTCCTATATCGAAGCCGCTGACGGCCAACACCAACAGCACCTGAGGTCACCAAAATAACTTCAAAGCCTTGAGAGGTAAGTTCCCGAATCTGTAAGTAGTTTGTGAGCACACATAGTAACATCTGATACAAAGAAACTATTTAATCCATATAGTGGAAATTGAGCAAATATAAGATCCACCTGCTCACACAGTGATCCCATTCTTCCAAGTGCTAATCTTCCGTCACCTCGAGTCACGACCGCAGTTCCAACCTTTGGAAAAGACATAACACATTCTTACAAAGAGAACTAAATCTATTTAATAACAGAGATTACGAAAAAAAAAAAAAGATGGTAAACCAAACATAACATCTTACATCTGACAGCTAGCCGTCAATGATGTGTGCGAAAATCATGGAAAGCCAAGGTCGAAAAACCAGCGAGACGGAAAAATGTTTAGACGATATTTTTACCATCTGATTAAAGCTTAGTGGCCAGGGCGCCCAAGTTGGCAAAGAAACCACAGTTCTCAAAAAAGGAAAAGGATAACATGAAAAATAGCTAACGAGTGAAACAATTATGCAAAAAGGAAGGAAATTACGACCTTTTTTTTTCCAAACTAGCAAAGGAAAACGAAGCAGAATAGCCACTATTACTGAACACTAACAATTTTTTTTAAAAAAAGAGGACAATAGGAAGTGATAGAGAAATTTTAAATTAGAATTCGTGGGAAAAGAAGGATCAGGGAGAAAAGAACGCGGAATGAGACACCAATACAAAAAAGAAAGAACAAAAGTACCTTAATAATTATTCGTTTGACGTCCTTAACAAATGCCCGAGCAGGATCAGCAGAATCCATAGTAAAAAGATACGATAGAGAAACAAAAGAAAGAATAACGGCGTAATCCGGAGAGTCCTTAAACCCGCTAAGCACAAAATGTTGAATCCTCCTAAGTCCTATGTTTCTGGGTTTACCTAGTGCTTAGAAGAGATGGAAGATATCTACCCATCCATACTTATATATAAACACAAATTGATCCCTCAGGTAGATTGAGGGGTGGAGAAACCGTAGGACACACACATAGGTTAATTTGTCGCCTTTTTTATATTATTATATATATATATATATATATTGTGTGGCGCTGTCAATAGAGCAATTACGGTATGCCACGTCTAAGGGTAATCCTGGGAATTTGACAGGAACAAATCAGCAGAAAAATATGGTCTTCCCCCACGTTCTGGCCTTATTTTTCGCTGCTTCAATCAAAACCAAGTCAGGACAAATTAGGTCAGTGACTTGTCTCTTCCTCACGAGTTTTCGCAAATTAGTTTTTTCTTTTTTTATTTATTTCATCTCAAGCACAACCATATACAAAATTACAAATTGCATGTGAAAATGAAAGGTAAACAAACAAAAACACTTCATGTGCTTACTGATTGGAGTCATAACCACTCTTATCAATCCAAATACTATTTTCTTAGTCCATCAATTAAACATATTCTTTAACACACACTAAACGTATTGTACTTTTGAAACTGTGATTGCAAAGTTCAATAATTATTAAAATATAGTATATTTTACGTATATACCATTATTATATCTCGAAAAAATTTTGTTCACTTGAATTGAACATCATAGCGGTCTCATATTCGTTTAATCCACGTAGGTAACTTTGCATCATTTAAAGAATTGGTGATGTCCATTAAAAATATAAGTGATCATTTTTTTTTAGAGTTTTTGTAAATGTTAAAAATTTGTAAAAAATATTTTTGAAATTATTTTCCAACAAAATACTTCCTAACAACTTGGCCAACAAAAAGTTTTCCTCAAAAATTGACAAAGTTTTACGGGAGAAATTTTATAACACTTAGGGGTCGTTTGATAGAGTGTATAAGATAATACTGAATAGGTTGTATTAGTAATGTTGGGATTAGTAGTGCAGAGATTAGTAATACTGGAATTATTTTTTATGCAGTGTTTGATTTGATGTATTGAAAACAATATGTATTGTTATATTTTAAAAAGAATATTATTTGTTTACAAAAATACCCTTTGACATATTATAACTTTGTGTATTTTCTTTGCAAAACTTTATTATTCTTTTTTAAAAATAAAAATAAAAAGTAAAAATATAACTAATTGTTTACTTTGGAATTTTTTAGATTCAATCATTTACTTACAAATATTTTTTTGTTATCTCTTTTTTATTTGTTCATCATTTTTTTGTTGTTTCCACTTTATGATGTTCTTAAGTTGGAGGGGGGTACATGTAATTTTTGAATGAGACAGTAAAATTATTATTAACATAAATTTGTGTTTCGTAAAGTGTTAAAGCTAATTAGAAAAAATATTTTTATTTATGAATATCCTATTTACAAAATTAAAGCTTGTATGCAATCATGCAATTTAGTTTCAAATTTTGACCAATAAGTCTTTTTTAAGTTAATGGAGTAATTTTTTTATGACTTAAATTATTTGGAGGGATATTACTATCTTGATAAATTGAAAAGAAATAACTCACATTGAATAAATTGAAAAGATTTAGAAAAAAAATTAAAGAAATTTGAGGACATTTTTGTCTTGATACATATTTATCCATAGATTGTAATCCATGATTTACTAATCTCACCAAATTGGGCGTATTAGTTATACACCCTATAATATCATGTATGATGTATAACTAATTTATGTATTAGTTATACATAGCTTCAAAATTACTACCAAAGAATGTATTAAGTAATCCTACCATTGCCTATGCTTTCCAGTGGCCATGAGCTATTGGTTAGACGACGCATATCACTTTGAAAGGCCATAACTTCTTGCTCGGGTGTTGGAGTTTAGCAAAATTGGTATCGTTGGAAAGCTAACTCGAATACCTATCATTTGATACATAGTAGGCTTTTTAATTCGACATATACAGAGAGTTATGGTCGATGGAAGCTGACACACTTTACAAAGTCCACTAAAACTTAGTCGATAGAAATAGTTTCAACTCGTCCATGAGTTGAAGGACCTCTATAGTCTAAATTCAAGCTTGAATGGATTCACATGCTACACAAATAATTAACATGCCGTATTGGCATAGGATTTTATGCTTCGAGATTATCAACGCATCGAAATCATGGTCTATATTGTAGCCCAAAATGCAGGGTGTTACATTATCCCCCCCTTAGGATCATTCATCCCAGAATGATGATGCGGGAAACAGACAGACACGATTTCAAGCATAATAAAGGACTAGGAAAGATAAGATAGAAATAGTACCTTCTGTCTCATCCTCCATCGAAGCAAACTAATTGGGATATCTAATTCTCATGTTATCTTCTGACTCCCAAGTTGCTCATTCGACTTTCTGATTCCTCCACAGTACCTTTACAGAGGCTATCTCTTTGCTCCTCAACTTTCAAACTTGGCGATCTAAAATTTCAACGTCTCTTCCCCGTAAGACAAGGAGTCTGTCACTTTGATACCCTCTACTGGCAATACCATAGAATGATCTCCAATGCATTTTTTCATTATGGATACATGGAATACCGGATGGACGGAACCCAAACTTGCAGGCAATTCTAGCTTATATGCAACTGTACCAATCTTTTTCAGAATCTGATGTGTCCCTACATAGCGAGGGTTCAATTTACCCCTTTTCCAAATCGCATAAATCTTTTCATAGGAGAAACCTTGAGAAACACCCAATCTCCAACTTCAAACTCTAGTTTTCTTCTTCGAACGTTGGCATAGGACTTCTGACGACTCTGAGCAGTCTTGGGTCATTCTCTAATGATCTTCACTTTCTCCATCTCCTAATGAACAAGATCAATCCCATACAACTGAGTCTCACCCACTTCATACCATCCTATCGGAGACCTACATCTTCTCCCATACAAAGCCTCAAAAAGAGCCATCTTGATACTGGCATGGTAATTATTATTGTAAAAAAATTCAATCAGTGGCAGGTGATCTACCCAACTGCTTTTGAAATCAATGACGCATGCCCTCAACATATCTTCGAGGGTCTGAATGGTACGCTCAGCTTGCCTATCCATCTGAGGGTGAAAAACTGTGCTCAAATTCACTTGTGTACCTAAACCCTTCTGAAAAGATCTCTAGAACTGAGATGAAAACTGCATACCTCTATCGGATATAATGGACACTGGTGCCCCATGCAATCGAACTATCTCCTCAATGTAAATCTTAGCATAAACTTCTCTCGAATAATTAGTCCTTACAGGCAAAAAGTGGGCTGACTTTGTCTTGGAAAGTCCATGTTTATCATCTCCCACTTCCATAAAGGTAGGGCTATCTCTTGGGAAGTACCACCTGGCCTCATGTGTTCTACCTTCACTTGTTGACAGTTCAAACACTTGGATACAAAATCAGCTACATCACGTTTCATGTTATTCCACTAATACAAGGTTTTCAGATCATGGTACATCTTAGTAGAGCCTGGGTGAATGACATACCTCGAAGTATGTGCCTCATTAAGGATTCTTTCCCATAGCCCATCAATATTCGGAACGCACAACCTACCCTAAAATCTCAGAATACCATCACCACCAATTTTAAACGACATAACCTTTTGTTGACCCACATATTTCTTGATTTGCATCAAGATGGGATCTTCAACCTGCTTCTCCTTAACTTCAGCACAAAGGGATGACTTAGCTAACTCATTAACAATCACCCCTCCATCTTTGGAATCTAAGAGTCGCACTTCCAGATTTGCAAGGCGGTGAATATCCTTCACCATCTCTTTCTTTCCTTCTTCTATATGAGAAAGGCTGCCCATAGATAACCTGCTGAGGGCATCGACTACAACATTTGCCTTGCTCGGATGGTAATGTAGACTCATATCATAGTCTTTAAAAAGCTCAATCCAACGCCTCTGCCTGAGGTTCAATTCTTTCTATGAGAAAATATACTGCAAACTCTTATGGTCAGTATAAATATCAACATGCACTCTATAGAGATAGTGCCTCCAAATTCTAAGTGCAAACACCACGGCTGCTAACTCCAAGTCATGAGTGGAGTAATTGCGCTCGTGCACCTTTAACTGCCTAGATGTATAAGCTATTACCTTACCACGCTGCATCAATACACAACCAAGTCCCACACGGGATGCATCACAATAAACCACAAAATCATCTACACCCTCAGGAAGGGTCAAAATAGGAGCAGTAGTCAGCTTGTCCTTCAACTTCTCAAAACTATTTTCACACAAGTCAGACCACACAAACTTCATCTTTTTTTGAGTCAGTTTAGTAGCGGAGCAGCTATGGAAGAAAAACTCTCTACGAACCTTCTGTAATACCCCGGCAAACCCAAGAAACCTGAATATCGGTTAGAGTCGTGGGTCTGGGCCATTTTCTTACTGCTTCAACTTTCTGGGGATCCACTCTTATCCTGTCACTGGATACAATATGCCCCAGGAAGGCAATAATATGTAACCAAAATTCGCACTTAGAAAATTTGGCATACAGCTGATGATCCTTAAGGGTCTGAAGAATAATTCGGAGGTGATTGGCGTGATCCTCTTTACTCTTAAAATAGATCAGAATATCATCAATAAATACAATGATGAACAAGTCAATAAACTAATGGAACACTCTATTCATAAGATCCATGAAGGCTGCAGGGGCGTTAGTCAACCCAAAGAACATGACTAGAAATTCGTAGTGACCATATCGAGTTCGGAAGGCTGTCTTGGGTATGTCTGACTCCCTAACTTTCAACTGATGATAACCCGAACGAAGGTCTATTTTTGAAAAACACTTGGCACCCTGAAGCTGGTCAAAATGGTTGTCAATCCTAGAAAGAGGATATTTATTTTTAATCGTGACCTTATTCAACTGACGGTAGTCTATGCACATTCGAAGGGACCCATCCTTCTTTCGCACGAAGAGCAAGGGTGCACCCCATGGGGAAACACTAAGACGAATAAAACCTTTGTCTAGGAGGTTTGCAAGTTGTTCCTTTAACTCCTTTAGTTCCGCGGGAGCCATTCTATATGGCGGAATAGAAATAGGATGAGCGTCTGGCAACATATCAATGCCAAAATCTATCTCCCTATTAGGGGGTATCCCTGGGAGATCTTCGAGAAAGACTTTTGGGAATTCATTCACTATAGGGACTGACTGCAGAGGAAGGTTTTCAACTTTTGAATCTTTTACTCAGATTAGATGATACATACAACCTTTGGAGATAAGCTTTTGGGCTCTAAGATAAGAGATAAAGTGACTCTAGGTTCCACAGAACTCCCTGCCCATATAATTGGTGTCTCATTCGGGAAAGAAAAAGTGACCTTTTGGGTTCTGCAATCAAGGGTGGCATAACAAGAATGGAGCCAGTCCATCCAAAAGATAGCATCAAAATCTATCATATCCAGTTCTATAAGGTCTGCCACAGTTTACCTACTATGAATAGACATAACACAATTTCTATATACCCTTTTAGCAATAACTGAATCACCTACAGGAGTAGAAACAGAGAAGGGTTCTATAATAACTTCGGTCTCAAACCCAAAACCAACAGCCACATAAGGGGTCACATAAGATAAAGTAGACCCAGGATCAAGCAATACATAAACATCAAGAGAAAAGATTTGTAACATACCGGTGACAACATCTGGTGAAGCTTCTGCCTCCTGGAGGTTAGTCAAAGAATATAACCGGTTGCGACCGCTCCCGGCAGCTGAAGGGGCACCCTTAGGAAAAGGATCTGTGGAGGCGGATTGGGACTTAGCCCCCCCTTCCCCCCATATTTCCTCCAGTAGAAGGACAATCTCTCTGAAGGTGACCCACTTTGCCACAAGTATATCAGTTTCTCCCCTCAAACCAACACTTTCCTAGATGATTCCTTCCGCAAACCTCGCATCGCCGATAAGTATGACGCTGCTGGGACACACTGCCCTGAGACTATGTGCCTAGAGCTTTAGATCCATGAGGAGTCTGAAAACTCTGAGTTAGTCTATCTATCGGTGGTCTGGGTGCTGGGGCGCTGGTTTCTGACTGATCATTATTCCAAAACTTCTTCTTCTTCGACTATTTATTATCCCAGTTACCACTCTGTAGCTGACTCTGGTGCTGGTCCACAGGTCTAGCTCTCTTAGCCTGTCTGTCTTTCTCTCTAGATTCAATAATCTTTTTCTTCTTCTCTTCCACCTGCTGCATATGAACGGTCAGTCGAGCAAAGTGTAACTCCTTATTCAAGATAGCCCCCTGGCACTCAAGTACCGGGTTATTAGCAAGGCCAGATGGAAATTTCCTCATCCGGGTTCTCATATTACTAGTCAACTATGGTGCATAGCGGGCTAGTTTATTAAACTTCAAAGTGTACTCCTGGACACTCATACTTCCCTGCTTCAGATTCATAAACTCTTTTGCTTTGGTCTCCCTCAACTCCATAGGAAAGAATCGATCAAGAAAAGCTTCCACAAATTTGCCCCAAACTGTGGGCTCAGCACTTTCACCTTTTGCATCTTCCCATTCGGCATACCACTGATTCGCAACGTCCTTGAGCTGAGAAGTTGCTAGCTTCACCCCTTCAACCTCATCCACATGCATCACCTTAAATATCTTTTCCATCTCATCCACGAACACCTGTGGATCTTCCTCCACTTTGGTGCCAATGAACTTAGGTGGGTTTATCTTCATGAAATGTCCGACTCTAGTAGCCTCATACATAACAAATGCAGACCCAACATCTTCCGATTGTCGAGCCTGGTTAGCTACCAGCTGTGTCAACATATGAATAGATCATCTAAATTCTACATTTAAAATATCTTCCCGAGCAGTTGGGGGACAGTTGGCATTAGTCTGCGGAGCTCGAGGTAGACTGGTTAGGGCTGGAGGGACTCCTAGAGTAGGGACAAATTCTGGAGTATTAGCCCTGTTATGGGTCCGCATCCCATGGGTGGGACGGACCTCATCTGCCTGAGTATTCTGATCGATGATACGATGTGGAGGCATAACTGTGTTTCTAAAACACAAGTGATCATTGATTAGGGGACAATTCAGACTCTAAAGCACGAACTAAATCACAAAGAAGGGAAATATTTCCTAAATGCCTAGTAGCCCCCTGCTTATAAGTGTGGCGCACTACACACCCATAAATAAGACTCTACCCGACGCGATTTTGCAGACACCCTGGGACCATAAACTGTGCTTTGATACCAAGTTTATCACGACCCAAACCAGGGCCTGGCCGTAACGAGCATTTCGAACCATGAAGGCCCGAAACACCCCTATCTGTCTGGTCATCATGCACCTAATTCATTTGATCAAAGTAATGTAGAAGAAGCACAATAATTCAGAAACATGGTCATAAATATTAAAAGAAACAATTATGGGGAAATAAGGTTTCCCCCAACATCAATCAACCTCTAAATAACTGTCTGCGAAAATCTCTAACAAATGACCGAGTCAAGTAACCGTATATAAACTGGGACAAGGCCCCCAGTAGACCCCAAAACTGAATATAAGATAAAAGGACTGCAGGACATAAGACCTTCTGAAACATAGAAGGCTCACCACTTGTCTCTGCAACTCTGTCTGAATGATCTACTGATTCTCTTGACCCCTAGACCGGGCCTTTAAACCTGAGAGGTTGGAGAGGGGAGGGGGTCAGCACAAAAGTACTTGCACGCAGATATTTAAAAAAAAACATAATATTTTTACAAAATATAGTTGAGATCCATTATAAAGCAATTTCGTATCAAATCATTTGAAAACATATGGGCTTAATGCAATAGTTTTTCAACAACAATGAAATGCAACTGAGCTAGGTGGAATACCCTACATAATTTACACCAACTGTCTAACCTCGGTTGCCATCGATATTAGAGTATAAGTGAGGGAGAGACACACAAGATCATGTAGCATGGTGTCTCGACCCAATGGTAGTGCCCAAGATCACTTAGCCCGGGCTCCTACCTATAGTCACAATTTGGGAATGACATAAAGTCAAGTACACAAGATCACTTAGCTTGGTACCAAATCTCCCTATCGGCAAAAATGTTTTCCAGCGATGAGCCCTTACACTCAAATGCCTTCTTTGTGCGTCCACCTATCTCATGTAAAATCAATGCATTCGAATTTTATCTAATTTAATTACATATTATATTCTGTAGGGTATCGTCATACCCGACTTGTAAGTTATCAATATCACTTCCACATATGCATTATCATGTAAAAACCAAGGTGTTTCTTCATTTACAAGTGGTGAACAATATTTATTTCAAATTCATGCTCTCTTTTGTTGGTCACAATATGATATAGGGTATCAAGACATTATCATGGGAATTTGAAAGCAATTTATCATTCATATTTATCAAACTTCCATGGAAAATCTTAAATCATATATGCATGGTGTCAACAAATGAAGTATACAGGCAAACAATTCCCATGACATAAAGAAAAATGGCTTAGAAATCTTATTGAAAGCAAGTTATCAGCATTTGATTGAAAACCCCTATTTAAAAGCATGCATGTTCATAAAAATACACCCATGAGATTTTAGGATAACCCCACGTACCTCTATTTCCAAGGATAATAGATGTTTCTTAAAGCTTGCGGATTGGTGATTCCAAATATGTAATTATCTTTGTAAACCTATGGTCGAATCTTGAACTATTTGGGTTTTTATTTTGAAACCCTAAGAAGAATATTTGAGCATTTTTGATGAATGTAGGTGTATTTTGGGGTCCTTGGAACTGAATTTCGTGTTTTAGGGCTAAGTAAGGGTGGAAAAGGACCACTTTGTCCCCAAAACGGAGTGTTTAAGTCACTTGAATTCTTTACATAGGCGCCGCCCATCCCATTGCCTATGTTTACATAGGCGCCGCGTAAGCTATCGCCTATGTTTACATAGGTGCCGCCTTGGCTATCACCTATGTTTATATAGGCACCACCTAGGCTATTGCCTATGCTTTCTAGTAACCATGGGCGATTGGTTAGGCAATGCATATCACTTTGAAAGGCCATAACTTCTTGCTCGAGTGTCGGATTTTTAGTAAAATTGGTATCGTTGAAAATCTAACTCGAATACCTATCATTTGACACATAGTAGGCTTTCTAATTCAACATATAAAGAGAGTTATGGTCAATGGAATCTAATACACTTTACAACGTCCACTAAAACTTAGTCGATAGAAATAGTTTCAACTCGTCCATGAGTTGAAGGACCTCTATGGTCTAAATTTAAGCTTGAATGGATTCACATGCTACACAAATAATTAACATGACATTTGGCATAGGATTTTATGCTTTGGGATTATCAATGCATCGAAATCATGGTCTATATTGTAGCCCAAAATGCGGGGCGTTACAGTACCTGAACCTTTGCTAAGATTTTATGAAGTGTTATGTCATGGTGATCTTTTAAAGCAGTTGACACATCATCAAGACCATTTTGATCATTTTCTTCTCATCTTCTTTAAGCAATTTTACATTTGGAACCAATTGGTCTATCACGTTTGAGGCGTGCCATAGACTCTGCCCTTCAAGGATTTTCATTAGAGCATTTATAGTTGAGTTATAACATAGGGTTACTCTGGCAATTAACTTGTAGTATTTTGCAAATCATGAACTATATCTTGAACTTCAAGTTCACTATTTTTATATGAGAATCTAGATAATTCATTTCATACATTTTAGTTATAATCATACTCCTCCTAACGTTAGAAAATTTAACATTACCCCAACCTTATTTTGGAATCTATTTTTTTGTGTGGTGGATGTTGCACATTCAAATTTTTAGATGAATTTATTTGGTTCCTGACTATCATAACCCGATTTATGAGTTATGATGGCACCTACTTTATTCTGTCAGTAGGTAAGCCAAACCGTAGCCCAAACGTATAAGCAATATTGGGTGAAAAAATGTCCTAAAAGTAACAAAATTAATAATTAAAGACTTATACTAATAACAAGGCAATGAATATAGTTTAAAAGATAAATAAAGCATCAACTACCATCTCATGACCTAGTAGTGTCAGTACAAGAGCTACTACAAATGAAATATAAGTACTAAAATAGTCAAATACAATATATATCAAAAATTGAAAAGCTAGACATAGACAATAGAAGGAAAGTGGGGTAACTCCGACTCCGAGAGCTCACCTATTTTTAAAATTAACTCAGCATGAATGTCACGTCAGTGGTGGCTACTAGTACTCAAATCCGCATAAAAAATATACAATAGTATGAGTACTAAAACCATGGGTACTCTATAGGTATCATCAACTGACTGAGTTAAATCATGATATAAGTACAATAACATACAAGAGAAAATAAACTAAGTCAAGGTAAGAGGCTAAGTTTGAAAATAAGCACTAACACTATAAATAAATAGCCGAAACAGATATAATAATGAAAGAAAATATATTTAATACTACAAAACTAGCCCTCATAAGCCAGCAAGTGAAAAAGTAAATAGCCCAACATAGGTCTCTATAAGCTCGGATAATGTAATCAAAGAAAGTAAATAATCAAAGATTTATTACTTTACCGAATATCAGCTATAACTAATCCATACCTTATCATATCATACATAAATCTCAATGCCAGATTTGAATTGAAACTTATATCATCATCATAACATCCTCAATAGTATCAACATCATAACATCATTGGCCGAACATAAATCAGAACACACATTATCAATATCATCATTAATTACCGGACTTGAACCAGAACTTATATTATTAATACCATATTAAATGCCGAACTTTAGCCTAAAATCATATCAATAAACCATATCAATAATCCATATGGTTTTATCCAGATTATCACTAACTCCCAAATACTAAACTAGCATAATCATTTAGTGCTTAATCTCCTCAAAGTTCCAAAATAAGCATTTCAAAGGATATAACATGCATACAAAAGCTAACACAAGTCTTAATCTAAGGTGGATCAGAAGGCCCACTTCTAATCCCTGAAATCCATTTTAGGAAAATTCTATCCTAAACTATGCTAAGGTATCTAAATTCATTTTAGATGTTAAATAAGACACAAATAAAAAGTCTATTTGTGATTAGACGTAACATGAAATAGTTACAGTTTACTGAGGACATGACCCTAGATAGGAGGGTATGGAGGATACAAATTAGGTTAGAATGCTAGTGTGCGTGGATGAGTCATAGCCAGTAGTTTAAAGATCTTTGGTGTAGCCAAACTGATAGCCTTAGGGTTGTGTTCATAGGTTGAAGTTGCTAGTAAGAAGGGTAAGAGGGTGGTGGGTGCCTTTGGTTTGTTAGTGTATGGTATACTTTGTGGGTGTCTTATTTTTGTTATTCAATCTTTTTTCATGTTTTATTACGACTTTGTTTACTGTTCTTTGTCTTGAACCAGGAGTTTATCGAAAATAACCTTTCTACTTCTTCGAAGGTAGTGATATGGACTGCGTACATTGTACCTTCCCAAATGTAACCCCCTAAGATCCCATCCCAAGACGTTACACGATGCTTATAACTCCAAAGAACCACAAGATAACCCTTTATTGATATCTGTACCTGAACACTGCATAATATCTAAAATAAATGCGGAAACTAGCCATAAGGTTCAACACATCTATGAATACTCAAATTATAGAAAACTGAATACTAATACATCTAATATCTTTTTGAAAAGCATTTAAACTGTCTAAATTATGGAGTTGATGGGACATGTCCCCAACTAACTCCATTTACTGAAATTATAAACAAAGTATGATGCCATAATAGTAAACTGAGATTCATCCTCAAAAGAAGAGGACTCACTGCTATGACTACTGTTGCTGACTGGGATTGAACTGTTGAGAAAACTCTGGGTCCTGTGCCTCTGAACCTATGGTGCCAAATAAAATACCATAGTGCAAATGCGTCAGTACAGGGATATACTGAGTATGTAGATGGGGTAAGGCTAAATGCAAGGGCTCATGCATGCACAATATCTAAACTGAATAATCATAAAACTTTCGCACGAGAACACATACATGAATGCACAAACCATAATCACAATCATCATAACTCTAAATACTGAAAATCGAATACCACTTTACTGCAGAATGAAATCACTACTGACATTGAGATACTGAATCACTGGCTCATTGATACTGATAACTGAGGATTTGGATGCACTTATATCAAGGACTAAATTCTGAGCTTTACTTCTGTCGACTGACAAGATTGGAGATCAACTTATCTAACAGATGATTTCAGAAACTATTATCAATAATAAGAAATATAAATATATCTGAATCTAACATCAAGGATACTCAATAGAATCTGAGACTGTGAATCAAGCCTGTATAGTGGCATATCTTTGAATATGATATCAAATAACTGTATATGAGACTAAGCCTATCTGACGGGATGGTCCTTGAATCAATGGAACTATCTGAGTTCCTCATAATGATAGATGATTCTATTTGACAGTCCTGAAAATATGAAGATTGATACTGAAACTAAAACTGTGGAAAATAGTTACTTAACCGACATGCCCCAACCTACCACAGGTGGGGTCCAACCTATAACCCCTGCTGAAAGGGTGTCAATACCGTGCCACGAGTAAAGACCTCTCTCTGGTCAATCCTCTTTAGCGGATGACCCTTACCAGGCAGTCGACCTAAGGCAATATAATAGTTAAACACTCTCTCTCTAAAGGTGACAGCCTTTTCTTGATGGTGACTTCTGTATCCTGTACTGGCTACGTAGTTCTGGAGGTCAGGGATTGCTACTAATGACTCCAGCCTCTTTCACTGATAGAAGAAGCTGCCATCCCTTCCCTCGCTCGGTGCTAGTTTCTACTCCCAACTGAAAGACTCTGAACTGAATTCTTAACTAAACACAACTGAACTGAATCTGATACTGATCACGTTTATCAAAAGATCTGACTAATTTATGCTGAGATCATTTGGTTCTATATCTGATAGAATGCTATTAGATCACGAAATTTGACTGATGATACAGAGCTTGAATAGATTATTCAAATCACTTCTAATATTAGAATTGAACACTTGAGTACTACTAGATCTGAGCTAATTTCAGGACAGAGGCTAGATTACTAGCGATAAGGAGATTATAGAGATAACTGAGATTACTGAGCTTTCTTAAGTTCTACAATTGTCTGAGGGTACAGAGTTCGATAGTTCACTGAGTGCTGAGAATCATGGCTCGATTGGAATTATTGAGAGACTGACACAGGCTCTAGACAACAGCTCTATTATCGGGTATAAATACCCCTAGGACTCGATAACATAAAAGTAAAGCATAACCATTCTTGACTAGTCATCACCACAATCATTCATTCATTATCACAAGCATTCATTCATCATCACAATCATTCATGTATCATCACAACCCTTAAAGCATCTTCGCAATCATTAAAGCATCTATTCAAGTAATTAGGAATCATGTCATATGTTCATTCCCACAATCATTAAGATATCACCTCAAGTATTTAAGGATCACAAATGTCTGTTTATCATCACAGTCGCCAAAGGGTCACTTAAAGTATTTCGAAATCATAATCAAATAATAATGTAGGGGAAAATATGCTACTAGATCATACTCTATTCAACAAAGTCTTACCCTGATACTTCATACTTATATCAATCTTTACATGTATTTGGATATCACATGGTTCGGGGAAACTTCATACTATCACATCACAACTTACTTGCTAACTACTTGGCATGTATTAAAAGCTTAGGATATATCAAAGAGCACATAATTGGGGGAATTTAACATTATCTTATCTTAAATTACTCGCTAAGGTCTTTCAACAACCACTAGACATGTACGATTTTACACCTACTTGGGGATTTCACACTATTATAGAACCATTCAGTCATTAAGGCATTTTATCAAACACTAGGCATACATGGACTAACTCACAACTTGGGGTTTCATCTTCAACATACGATACTAGTCCTTGTACTTCACCTAATATTTTATAAAACCTATAGGGGATATGCTTCGCCTATTTAACCATTTCTATATCCAAATGTCATGAACACATCACATAGAAAACAACTTCAAGAGGGTTTATCACAAACATCACATGAATTCCACATACTAGGGTCAAAGCTCATAAATCTTATAAACAAATATGAATCAAAACTCAACATCAGCTGGAACATCAATTTCAACTCACATGAATCATTAACAACTCATAAACATAAAATCTTTGAGTTTTAGAAAAGGGTACTTGAGCTTCTTGGATGAAAGGGACCCAAGAATCAATATCTACATACCTGGGGAAACTCTTTCTTGAAAGACTTTGGAGATATTCTTGATTTCCTCTTGATTTCTTCCTTGATTTTTGTTGAAGAAGAAGAGAGGATTTAATTTTTTGGAAACCCTAGTTTTTAGAGTAGAAAAGAAAAAAGGAGGCTGAGATCCCTTAATCGGGTATTTATAAAGGCTAGGGAAAAGGGGAAAAGACCAAAAAACCCTTGGAACTAAGCTAAAAAATCCTCAATTTTACATGCTGCTGCGATGCGCCATAATCACGCCAGTTCACTGGAATTGGACAATTAGAAAACTGCATGACGGCGCGACCCAGTGGAAATCGCATTGCCCCCTGGGTTGCAAACTGGAACTATACCGTGATGTGGTGGAATCGTGGAGTTTCACTAGAATTTGACAACTGCCATTTTGGCTGGTTCCGCGATGCGCTAAGGTGCGAGATGGCACATTGTCTCACTAAAATGACTCTAACTCTTCACCCGAGTGTCCAATTTGGGCAAATTTTATATCGATGGTAAGCTTATTCAATGATTTGCATGGAAAAAAATATAAATTAGGGAGATTACACATGATTCAAAGTAATTCATATTTAGTAAGATATTTTTGAATCTTTTAGACTCAGATTTTTGCTTTACTGAATACGCTCTAAGGCTCAGATTAGAAGAGAACTTTGCGGGGTATTACACCAGACCCCACTATGTGGGAATATACTAGGCTTCTTGTTGTTATAAATAAGCCACAAATAGTCGTAAGATAGAAATTTTACCTAAAACATGAGCAACTAAGTCAATTATGCCTAATATAATAATTTAAAATAGCCTAAACAATCCAAATAATTCTAAAATTATCAACAGTACCTCTATCACTAAAATTTCATCCCATATCTATCATAATATCATAATTATACTATAAAATAGCTTAGTCTATGAACAAGGTAAACCTAGATGTAATGACCCTTCAGGTTTTCTGTATTTTCACTCATTTAAGTTTTTAGACATTCTTATAAATGCCCATGTCATTTATGACTTGCTAGAACTTCCAGTTCGATTATCGGATAGTTCATTTGATTTTTAGAGCCAGTTCAATATTTTGAAGTCTTCATTGGTTCAAATTGGCTACTGGGTAAAAACTTCAATCAAATGACCTTGTATGCCAATTCTGCTAGTTTCAATAGCTCCAGAATATCAATTTTATTCTGATAGTTTAAACAGCTCCAGAATATCAATTTTAGGTTAGGAGGACCCTTGGTTTGGTACCGAGGCTCCAGACTCATTTTGTGCTACTGGGCATAAGTTAAAAAAATGATAAGTAGGTATGAGACCCACTTTTCACTGAAACAATCTCGAATGAAAATTTTAATTACACCATTAAGTCCAGAGGTACCCAAATACCCAGGGAGGGTATAAATATCCAACTTAGCCTAATTTTTTTCCATTTCCGTCTATTCTCTAGAGTATTGAACCCTAGAAAGTGGAAAAACTTGTAGACTTATTTACGTATGTTGAACACTTAATAGTGCTTATTATGGGACTTTGAGGAGATTGAATACTTAATGAGTATGCTAGTTTGGTATTTGGGAGTTGGTGCTAATTTCTGGTAGAACCTAGTGGTCTATTGATATGGTTGATTAATGTGATTATTGATATGGCTTATAGATGTGATTATTAATGTGGTTAATGGATATGATTACTAATATGGCTTATAGATATAGGTATTGTAATGACTTAATAGATATGATATCATTATGGTTTATAAACGTGGTTATTAGTATGACCTGTGGATATGATTCTTGGTTTGATGTATGGATACGAGTAAAGGAATGGTTTATTGACATGGTTGTTTGATGTTATTATTGGTATGGTTTGTTGAGGTAGTTTATTAATTTGGCATATTGGTACGGTTCATTGGTACAGTTTATAAATATGAGTTTTGATTCAAGTCCAACAATTGATGATAATATTTATAATATGAGTTTTGGTTCAATCCTGGTACATAATGTTATGATGATGATACTATTGAGGATTTTCTAATGATAATGATATGAGTTTTGATTCAAATTTGGCAAAGGATGTTATTATGATAATACTATTGGGGATGTTATGATTATAATTATATGAGTTTTGGTTTGAGTCCGGCATTAAAAGTTAGTATGATATGATAAGGTATGGATGGTCTGATGGCTATGGTTAATATTTGGTAGAATTATGGATCTTCAATCATTTATTTCTCTTGATTGTACCCTCCAAGCTTATGGGGGTTTGCATTGGGTTATTACTTTTTTGTACTTATTAACTTATAGGGCCAATCTTGTAGTTACAGTAGTAGAATTTTTACATTACAATTCTGTATTTATTTATGTACAATAGTGTTGGAGCGTATTTCCAAGTTTGTCTCGTTTACCTTAACTCAACTTATTTTATCTTGTATTTTTTCATATTTGTATCATGATTTAGCTTAGTTAGCCGATGATTACTACTGAGTACTCGTGGTTTTAGTACTCATACTACACTTCTATACCTTTTTGGTATAGATCCGAGTCTAGTTGCTTCCATTAGCGTGATGCTCGTGTAGGGTTGATTACAGAGATTAGGTGAGCTTTTGTAGTCGGAGTTATCCCCTTTCCTTCTATTTTTTAATATCTAGTCTTTCATTTTTGAGACAGATTGTATTTGACTATTCAGTTCTTATAGTTCATTTGTAGTAGATCTTGTACTGACATTACTAAGTCTTGGGATGATTTTTGCCCTTCCAGCTATCTGTCAGACTGTTATAACTACTTTACTATTGTTTTAACTCTTTAAATGTTGATTTTTGAGTTTTAAGCTATTTTCTACCAAGTTATCCTATTATGTGTAGCTCTGAGCTGTGGTTTGGCTTACCTAATAGTGGAAAAAAGTAGGTATCATCATGAAATATAAATTGGATCATGACAAATTGGTATCAGAGCCTAGGTTTCACCAGTATTGTTAGTGCAAGAGAAAGTGTCCAGTAGAGTCTCATGGATCAAAATAATGATGTCTATTTCTTATCTTCAGAAGGCTATAGGACATTCTTAGGAGTTCTTCACTTCTTTCACTCATTTCGTGCTTAGAGTCTGAGTTGGTTTCTAAAGCATTTCTTTAATTTTACTTTTTTAAGATGGTTAGGACACGTACTACTGCTACACAAAATGAGGGTCCTGAGATCAAACCTAGGGATCCTATTGCTATTCGTGGATAACCTAGAGGTCATGGATAAGCCAGGGATGTGTCCCCAGCTAAGGGCCATGATAGGGGGCCTTTACCTGACCCTATTTTTGCTCCTAAGCCAAAAATTCTTCTGCTTCGGCCTGCGGTAGGCTAGGGACCAACCTAGGCTCCATCGGGGTTTGTCTCTTCTTCAGTCTTTGGGGATACTTTGGTTCAGCTTTTGGGATTGGTGGGTGGTGCACTACCTAATTTTTCTCAGACTATGGATCTGGCTGGTTTTGTAGGGGGGACGCAGCCTGTAGCTGCAACTCCCAGAGTTGAGGTTCTTTCTGTACTGGCGGTTGCCTAATTAGTAGTTGCCCAGAATATAGTTTCTCAATTAGTGGTTGCCTAATTTGCTATGTCTGCCGAGAAATAGAAGATGTTGGGTAGGTTCTTGAGATTGACCCTACCAAGATTTTCTAGTGTACCAAGTAAGGATATGTATGAGTTCTTGATTGCTTGTGAGGTCAAGCTCTATAATTTAGGACTAGTTGAGACTTATGGGTATGGATTGCATTACTCTTCATTTGAACTTGGCAACTCGACATTAGTGGAGAGTTCATCTTACTTCCAAACTAGCTAGATCTCTCCCTTGATATGGACTCCATTCTCTAAGATCTTCTTAGAGAAGTTTATGCCTTGAAGTCTTAAGGATCATTTGAGAGATTAGTTCTCGAGGTTAGAGTAGGACTCCATGACTATTGTGGAGTATGAGGCACAATTTCATCAGTTGGCTAGGCATGCTACTTCCATTCTGACTACTGAGTATGGTAGAGTTCATTTATTTGTTTGAGGATTGAGACTTCCTCTTCACATGTCTACATAGAGTTTGGTTATTGTGGGTAGGTCTTTTATTGAGGTTTTTGATCATGCTCAGGTTATGGAGGAGATGCATCACGAGGCCCAAGAGGTCAACAATAAGAGGTCACGATATCAGGGTAGTTTTAGTGGGAGCTATAGTGGCTCATAGTTTAGAGGCAGTGGTTCTTAGGGAAGGTACCCTCCACGTCAGTCGTATTAGCATCAGGGTCAGTCTACTAGGCTCGTTCATGTCACTCTTTAGATTAATGATGGAGGCCAGTCTAGTTTCAGTATCATCCTAGCTAGGGTTGTGGACAGTATTTGAGGAGTTCATCTTCTAGTTATTCTAGTCATGGTGGTTATTTTCAGTCAGTCGGATCTTCTGGATTTAGTGCAGCGCCTAGGGCATGTTATAGTTTTGGAGTTTTTGGTCATTTCTCGAGAGAGTGCCCCAGTCGTGGAATAATTATTTCTTTAGCTCAAAGTGTTCCTCTAATTCGAGTGGTATATCCCCCATCTAAAGGTGGTATACATCATCATAGAAGTGGTCCCTAGGGTACTCGTAAAGGTTCTTAGGAAAGTAGGAAGGAGGTCAGCCAGGAGCTCAGTTAGGTGAAGGGCATGGTTAGTTATAGGCTGTACCTACTAGGCCCAAGGCTAAGTCTTTGGATTCTGTTATCACAAGTACGATCTTGGTGTGTCGTTAGTTGGCTTTTGCTTTATTTGATTTGGGATCCACTTATTCTTATGTGTCTACTTATTATGCCCCACGATTAGAATTATCTTGGAATTCATTATCTGTGCCATTATGCGTATCTACTCCAGTGGATGATTCTTTAGTAGTGGATCAAGTTTATAGATCATGTCTTATGACTGTTCGAGAGTTTGATACTCAGGCTGATCTTATTGTGTTAGATATGATGAATTTTGATGTGATTTAGGGAATGGACTGTTATCTCACTATTATACGGTCCTGGATTATTTTCCCAAGACTGTTACCTCAGCCATGCTTGTCATACCCTCTGTCGTATGGCAGGGAGCTATTAGTTGTGAGCTGATGGGGATTGTTTCTTATATTCTTGTTAGGAGACTTATTTTTGTGAGTCTTATCTCGCTTATATTCATGTTTTTAGCGTGGAGAGTCTGTCACTTAACTCTAATCTTATAGTTTGTGAGTTTTTTGATGTTTTCCTTACCGATTTACTGGTCTTCCTCCCGAGCTTCATGTAGAGTTCGTTATTGATCTTTAGCTGGTCACCCTACCTATTTTTATGACACCTTACCGTATGGCTCTTACCGAGATTAAGAAGCTGAATTCTTAGCTTTAGGATCTTCTTGGTAAGGGTTTCATTAGACTGAGTGTGTCTCCTTAAGGAGGTCCTGTGTTGTTTATGAAGAAGAAAGATGGTTCCATGTTTATGTGTATTGATTATAGGCAGCTTAATAAGGGACGGTGAAGAACCTTTATCCTATGCCTCACATTGATGATTTGTTTGACTAGCTTCAGGGAGCAGCAATGTTCTTTAAAACTGATTTGAGGTCCGGTTACCATCAATTAAGGATTTTTGAACCCATTATGGTCATTATGAGTTTCTAGTGATGTCTTTTGGGTTGACCAACACCCCAACCACCTTTATGAATATGATGAATCACGTGTTAAGGCCTTATTTAGATTCTTTTGTGATCGTGTGCATTGGTGACATCTTTTGTATTCGAGAAGTAGAGAGGAACATATGCAACATTTGAGGATTGTGCTCCAGACTTTGAGAGATCATATGCTTTTTGCCAAATTCTCTAAGTGTGAGTTTTTGCTATAGTCGGTGTCGTTCCTTGGGCATGTGGTGTCTAAGAATAGGAGTATGGTAGATCCAATAATGATCAAGGCTATTCGTGATTAGGCTAGGCCTACTTTTCCGACTGAGGTTCATAGCTTCACTGGTTTGGCTTGATGCTATAGATGGTTTGTTGAGAGTATTGCTACTATTGCAGTACCTATGACCAGATTAACTCGGGAGAAGGTTCCTTTCTGATGGTTAGAGGAGTGTAAGTCGAGATTTGAAAAGCTTAAGAAATCTTACTTCAACTTTTATTTTTGCTCTTCTTGTTAAGGGTGAGGGATTCACTGTGTATTGTAATGCTTCTGGTGTTGGTTTGGGTTGTGTGTTAATGTAGCAGGGTCATGTAATTGCTTATGCATCATGACAGTTAAAGGTGCATGAGTGCAACAACCCCACTCATGATTTGGAGTTGGCGTAAGTAGTTTTCACGCTTAAGATTTAGAGGCATTGTCTTTATGGTGTGCATTGTGAGATCTTCACAAATAATCGTAGTCTTCAGCATCTTATGACCCAAAGAGAGCATAATTCTAGGCAGCATAGATAGATGGAGTTACTTAAGTATTATAACATCTCTATCTTGTATCATCCAAGAAAGACGAACATTATAATAGACGTATTGAGCCGGAAGGCAGTGTGTAATACCCCATAAGATCCTAGAGAAGTTCCCAATTAGTCATCACATGTTTAAAAGGTCCCCAAAGCAATTATTCCACACTAAGTACAAGTGTCATTAGCGTTTTGACACCCTTAATATTTTGAACATTTTATTTTTGGCCTTCCTGTGTTCAAAACATTGATTCTTTAGCTTGAACTATGTTTAGGAATGTTAAAAGGGTCATCCAGGATAGTTTCAAATTTTTTAGAGGAGATTCGGGGTGATTTTGGACCACGGGGCAGTGTACCTCTACGATTTCAATGTGTCACGGAGGCAATCCTCCGTGATAGGCAGCATGTCACGGAGGTTGGCCTCCGTGATAGGCTCTGTGCTATGTTGCAGTGTAAAAAGCCATGTAATCACTTAAGACTTAAGGGGTTTTTGGTTTTTTTCTTCCCTATAAATACCTAATTGACGACCTATAACCCCAAATATGCATAATTTTCCCTCTTCTCAATCATTTATCAACATTCATACCTCTTACACTTTTATGAACAACAAGGCTAGTGTTTTATCCACAAATTCATCCCCTATGTCCCTTAGTCTAAGTTCCCTTCAAGAAGTCGAGCAAATCCAGGTATGTGGGGTTTGAATAAGGATACTCTTTCACCCTTGTGCCCCAAAGCCTTGGTTTTTGCAATTAAATTTATGAGGTTTTCAGTTAGGATGCATACCCAATTTTCATGTTTATGAGATTATAGTATTGTCATGTGATTTAAAAGTTTTGTTTGCACAAGAGTTTACCTTTACACATGCTTTTACTTGCATGATTGCTATTATGAGATGAATTTCATTATTTTGACATGAAGTTTGATATTTTTGATAAAAGGATTCTTAGTCACCATGTGACGTCCAGGGGGTACCTTTAGGGTGCTACAAACTTGGTATCAGAGCCTAAGGTTGTAAAGAGTCCTAGGGAGTCTGACAAACTGCATTACGTAGAGTCTTGATCATAGGTGTTAAGTGAACCACACTTATGAGCAAGAGGGCACAAGACTTATTAGGAACTATCCCTTCTTTCATGATATCTATCATGATTTAAGGTTATCATTATCTATACTAATTTGTGCGTTCACGTGATATAGATACCTCCTTGAAAAGCTTATGTATGTAGAAATGGTGATCATCCAGCCCCGCCACCATCTGTCGACCCTCTGAATAAAAATTTCTCACATGCAGGGTTTTGGGCTGCGTTTCAAGTGTTAACTTAGATTGTGAAAGAAAATGTTCAAGGAAACCAGCCAGAAATAGTCCCACTTTAGTAGAATGGTAATTTAGCTACAACCAGAGTTTAGGACGTTATGAGGATGAATCCACCCGAGTTCCTTGGGTTGAAGGTGAATGAGGACCCTTAGTTCTTAATTGATAAGGTGAAAAAGATTATCAAAATTATGCATGTTACAAGGAAAGTGTGGAATTGTCTTTTTATCAATGGAAGGATGTTTCTTATGATTGGGTTACCATGTGGAAGGATAGTAGAGGTGAGAATGCAGCTCCTAAAATTAGGATATGTTTGAAACCGTATTTCTAGACAGGTTCTTTCCTCATTAGTTAAGAGAGGATAAGTAGAGGAGTTTATGAACCTGAGGTAGGGCTCTATGTCGATTAAGCAGTATTGCCTTAAGTTCACTCAGCTGGCTAAGTTTGCACCAGCAGTGTTCTAGATTCTAGAGCTCGAATGAGTAAGTTTATCACTGGTGTGTCTGATTTGGTAGTTAAGGAGTGTAGGACGACCATGTTGATTGGCAATATGGATATTGTTCGTTTGATAAACCATGCTTAGTAGATTGAGGAAGAAAAGTTAAAGGAATAAGAGAGGAGGAACAAGAGGGTTAGGACTGGAAATTTAGGTTTAGTTAGCAGAAGGCATGAGTGGGAAATCATCCTCAGTTTCAGGGCCACTCATTAGCACTTGCACCATCCTCAGCTAATGCCCTTACACCTAGAACTAACCAAGATCAGTGGGGTAGAGCTCTGACTTCTAGATCCCTAGGTAGTTGACCCACCCGACCCAGGTCCTTGTCGTAATGGGCATCCCAGGTCTAATTGGGACCGGAGATTACCCCTGTTACCCATCCCAACCTCCAGTCGCCTGCCCTGAGTTGGCTAAATTTTGAACATATAACAAGCTAGCATAACTAGACAAGGACTGACCTTGGGATAGGTCTATTCCTTGACTAACCCTACCAAGTCATCCCGTCCATCAAACCATACCAACAAAACCAATACCGAACCAAGGGCCATAAACAAGGCCATAACCAAAGGAGATCCAAAACATAACCAAATAAGTTCCATTAATAATTAAATAATCCCAAAACGAAATACGATAGAACAACCAATAATATCATTAATCGATATCATCCCCAATAACAATATCAATGCTAAGGCTGATACCACTACCGAACCCGCCCATTTTAACCCATAGCAGTACCAACAAAGCCTCTAACCAAAAAAATACCAAAAATTCGATTGGGACATGCCCCCAACCATAGCCAGAACCAATATCCATAAATAAGTCAAAGTATGAAGTAACATCCATGAAATTGAGCTTTTCGAATAGATAGAAGCTCACCATTTTAGTCCAAATTTTCAGCCCAAAGTCTGAATTGCTAAGAAGAAGGAGTGGAGCGGCCGGTCCTGCATCACGTGGGGATACAGTGCTCGAAGATGGATTAACAGGTGAACGCTAGCATGAACTCAAGATAAATACAAAATAATGCCATTTATAAAACCAAGTAAAAACCATCCATATGCACACAACTATACATATATATATATAACACTATGTCGGAAAAGGGAACCGGGTTTAGCATACCATTAAAACCTGTACTTGGGCTGTGTTGCTTGCCGTTCAAAACCACCCATAGGCTATTTGGTTTTATCTTCCCCTGCTGAAAGGGCCCAGTACATGAAGCCACACAACCAAGGAAGTAAACCTAGGGTGACTAGTACATCCTCCAAAATATATAGTGTGACATCACGCACACGATCACTAGGACCAAACCTCACATCGACAAATATGAGTTTCCAGGTTAGATCCCCCGAGACCTCCACCTTCTACGGCTTTGCTATACATCCCTCCTTTAAGACCAATTAAAACCATTACCAAGCAACCAGCCAAACTATTAACCATTTATTAACCATGTTTATTAGATAATGGTATCGTCATACCGACCATAACTTGCAAGTATTGTCCTTAGCCAAACCTTTTTAAGATCAATAGATTTCTATGTACCCATAGATCATATTCAACAAAAACCATGACCACCAAGGCCTTTCCAATCCATTTAAAACCATTTAAATTATTCATATCATTTAGGGTTCTATTACCAAGTTTAAACCATGCATAAGTTCCATTAAAAAGCCAATATTATAGTAAAAACATTGTTATTGGCATTTTATCAAACAAATTGGGGGCATAGTATTTCATAAACCAAAGTCCATTACCAAAGAACTATTCCCATGCAACCAATTATCCAAAACCACTATTAAAGCATATAAAAGCACAATTAAAACATGGGGAAACCATAACCAAGCATTTATAACCAAAACCCCCAAATCATATTGGAAAACCCAAAAGCATACGACATTCAAATCATGAAAATATTGTATAAAGACATGTATTTAGTTGGAACTAAAAATGAAGGAAGAGAATATGCCTTAAACCAAGATGATGATGGAGAGAAATCACCAAGTCAAGTAGCAATTTACTCCTTAAGATGAAACCCGACCTTCCTATGCCCAAGAACTCTAAAGAGGATTTCAGAGTGTTTTCCAAGTTTTTAAGAATAGAATAATAGGTCAAATAACCTCCCAGGAGAAATATAAGTCATGGGACCTTAATAGGATAAGTGGAGAAATATCCAGATTGCCCTCACATAAATTGCATTAAATTCCCGACATAGGGTATGACTAACCCTAATGAGTTGTACCCATCCTATACGAGTGGTACCCATCTCTCATACCTTAGGATTTCCCTCTTGGACCCAACACTATCCAAGGTACGACACACTTAAACCCAAGTCATATTTAAGTGTTTGACTAGTACCCATAAATCATACCCCTGGCAGGATAAAATCTAGGAGGTTTGAACACTAACCACCTTACGAGTACTAGGTATGAATCGTACCCTGGATTATGGCTCATGGTAAGGAACTCGTACTCAGATCCAACTTAAGCTACCAAGTATAAGGTTAATGATCCGTATCCACCAGTATGACTCGTACCACCAAGTCATACCTTTTCCAGTAACCAAAATCTATTCTACCAACCAACACTGATCAGCATACGACTGGACCATACCACTCATTCCCAAGTGTATGAATCATTCACCTAAGTCGTATCTTGTCTAGAAACCAAAAATCAAGGAAATTTCTAAGGTCCAGAAACCAGGGTGTTTTAGTAGAGTGGTTGGGAAGCCTAGTTATATAGCCTACGCAATGTGTGGTAAGACCCATATAGGTGACCACTTTCTAGGTATATGTGGTTATTATGGTTGTGATAATATGGGCACAAGGTCAAGTAATATCTTTATACTAATTAGGGATGCTCGTCTTCAGACTCAGTCCACAAATTCAGCAATTCAGTTAGGCTGCCCAACTCTAAAATACGGTGTGTCATCTAGTATCAGTGGTGGACAGCATCAAAATCAATTTTATACTATACCATCTCGTTAGGAGTAAGAGAGTTCCCAAGATATTATCACCGGTATGCTCTGTGCCTTTTACCATAATGTTTTTGTTTTGCTAGACCTGAGGTTAATTCTCTCTTTTGTGATCCCACTTATTTTTGTAAATTTTGGAGTGAGTCCCAAAAGTCTTTCTGAACCCTTCTTAGTTTCCACTCTAGTGGGTGAATCAGTTATCACTAGATGAGTATATAGAAAGTTCTCTATTACTGTCCTTCATAGGGTCATATTTATAGATTTAATAGAGTTAAATATGATAGATTTTAATGTTATTCTAAGCATGGATTGGATACATTCATGCTATGCATCAGTCAAATGTCGCTCTCGAGTAGTGATATTTTAGTTTCCTAATGAGTTAGTCCTAGAGTGGAAGGATAGTTCATTATCTCCCAAAGGCCATTTCATCTCTTCTCTTAAATCTAATAGAAAAAGGTATTATCTACCTCCTAGTTTGAGTTAAAGATACTAAGTCTGAAGCCCCAACCATTCTGTCAGTCCATGTAGTAAATGAATTTTCAGAGGTCTTTCCAGAGCATTTACCTGGTGTACCTCCCGATAGAGAAATAGAGCTTGGGATTGATCTCCTTCCCAATACCTATCCTATCTTCATTTATCCCTATCGTATGGCTCTGGCTGAGCTTAAGGAATTGAAAGAGCATCTTAAGGACCTCTTAGATAAGGGGTTCATTAGACTTAGTATTTTTTTTATGGGGCACTTCAATTCTATTCATGTGCAAGAAGGATGGCACACTCATAATGTGTATAGACTACAAATAGTTAAACAAGGTCAACATCAAGAATAAGTACCCCATTCATAGGATTGATAATTTATTTGATCTGTTTTAGGGCTTCCAGTGATTTTAAAAGATTGATCTTAGGTTGGGGTACCACCAGTTGAAGGTCAGGGAATGTGACATCCCAAAGACTGCTTTCAGAACCCGGTATGGTCATTTTGAGTTTGTGGTTATGTCTTTTGGGCTAACAAATTTTCCTACAACCTTTGTGGATTTGATGAACAGGGTCTTCAAGCAGTACTTGGACATGTTTGTTATTGTATTCATATCTGACATACTTGTTTATTATCGAAGTGAAGAGGACCATGGAGACCATTTGAGAACCATGTTGCAGACCCTTAAGGATTGTCAGCTGTATGCAAAGTTTAGTAAGTGCGAATTTTGGTTGGAGTTTGTTACATTTTGGGTCATGTTATTTCGAGGGTTAGTGTTCATGTGGACTCTAAAAAAATAAATATTGTGAAGCACTGGCCAAGACCTATTACTCCATCCAATTTTAGAGCTTTCTGGGTTTAGCTAGTTACTATAAAAGATTTTTTGAGGGTTTTTCCTTAATAGATACACCATTGACTAAGTTGACTCAAAATAAGGTAGAGTTTATATGGTTAGATAAATATGAGAAGAGTTTCCAAGAGATGAAGGATAGACTGACTTTGGCTCAGTGTTAGCCTTGTCGGAGGGTTTGGATGGATTAGTGGTGTATTGTGATGCTTCCAGAGTAGGCTTAGGTTATGTTTTGATACAAAATGAGAGGGTAATATCCTATGCCTCAAAATAGCTTAAAAACCACAAAAAGTATTATCCAACCCATGATTTAGAGTTAACAACTGTTGTGTTTGCTTTTAAAATTTGGAGGCACTACTTATATGGTATGCATGTTGATATTTTCATTGATCATAAGAGTCTCTAGTATGTATTTATGCAAAATATGTTGAATTTTTACCTGAGAAGGTGGTTGGAATTGTTAAAAGATTATGACATGAATATGCTTTACCATCCGGGTAAGGCAAATATGGTGGTAAACACGCTGAATAGGTTTTCTATGGATAGTGTGGCTAATGTGAATAAAGAGGAGCAGGAATCGTCTAAGGAAATACATAGATTAGCTTGTTTGGGTGTATGTCTGCTTGATATGGATGATGACGGAGTAGTGGTCCAGAATGATTCAGAATCATTCTTAGTGATGGAAATAAAGGATAAGCAGCATAGTGATCCCATACTTATCCAGATATTGGATGCAGTTAGCAACAAAAGGTTGAGGCTTTCTCAATGGTGTTTTTCGTTATCAAGGCTGACTTTGGATTTTGCATATAGAAGGGCTGAAAGAAAGGATATTAGTAGAGGCTCATAGTTCATAGTATTTGATTCACCCAGTGCTACTAAGATATACCGTGACCTGCAGGAAATTTATTGGTGGAATGGAATTAAGAGGGATATAGCATAGTTTATAGCCAAGTATCCTAACTGTCAGAAGGTAAAGATTGAGCATTAAAGACCTGGAGGTACACTTTAGGATATTGGCATTCCTACTTAGAAGTGGAAGGTCATCAATGTGGATTTTGTTACTAGACTTCTTCGTATAAGATGTCAACACGATTCAATTTGAATTATCATGGATCGAATGAACAAATAAGCCCATTCTTACCTATTAAGACTTTAGATACAACAGAAGATTATGCTAAGATTTATATTCGCAAATTAGTATGACTCAAAGGGATTCCCTTGTCCATTATTTCAGACTGAGGCAAATAATTCACTTCCAATTTTGGCAATCATTTCAGAAAGGCCTTGGTACGAAGGGAAAGCTTAGTATGACTTTCATTCATAGACAGATGGTCCGGATAAGCGTACAATTCATACATTGGAAGATATGTTGAGAGCATATATGATGGACTTTCAGGAAAGCTCTGATGATCATTTACCTTTGATTGAGTTTGCCTATAATAGTAGTTATTATGCTAGTATTCAAATGGATCTGTTATAAGCATTGTATGAGTGTAGATAACGATCACCAATAGGTTGGTTCAAAGTTGGCGAAGCAGCCTTGGTTGGGACGGATTATGTTCTCGAAGTTATGGAAAAAGTCTAGTTGATTCGCGAAAGATTAATAACTGCTCAGAGTTGCCTGTAATTGTATACAGATGTAAGGAAGAGAGAACTCAAGTTTGAAGTGGATGATTGGGTACTATTAAAGGTGTCACCCATTAAAATGATAATGAGATTTGGAAAGAAAGGAAAGCTAAGTCCCAAATTTATTGGTCCGTATGAAGAAATAAGGTGTGTTGGAGAGGCTGCTTACGAGTTAGACCTTCCACCAGAGTTAGCCGATGTCCATCTATTTTTCCATGTCTTGATGCTAAAGATGTTCATTAGGTATCATTCCTTTGTAGTCCCCCTAGAGAGCATTGGAGTAAAGTATAACTTGTCCTATGAGGAAATTCCGATCAAAATTCTTGATATGCAGGCCCGAAGGCTAAGAAATAAGGATATTGCATCAATAAATGTTCTTTAGAGAAACTAGTTGGTTGAAGGAGAAACTTGGGTAGCCTAAGCAGACATGAAGACTACGCTCATCTCTTTACCTCCGATTTAGTCCTCACTGAAGGTAAATCATTTCTCTTCAGCATATTCTTTATCTCTCATACCATCTATGTATCTTCATATCATATCATGCGTTCCTAAGTTGTTAAGTATGTGTATTAGTTGTAAATTTAATTAGTAGTGAAGTATGAAAATGTCAGTTTTTCCCCAAAATTCTCACCGTAGATAGTTTCATTCAGAGATGAATGATCCCAAGAGAGAGATATTATAATACCTTACAAGATCATAGACAAGTTCTGAGTTAGTCATCACGTGATCAAAAGGTCTTCAAAGAAATTATTCCATAATAAGTACAGGTGTCATGAGATCTTTGACACCCTCAATATTTCAAACATTTTATTTTTGGCCTTTCTGTGTTTGAAACATTTATTTTTTTGGCTTGAAATATGTTTAGGAATGTTAAAAGTGTAATCCAGGAGAGTTTCAGAATTTTTAGAGGAGGTTCAAGGTAATTTTAGACCATGGAGGCAGTGTGCCTCTACAATTTTGATATGTCACGGAGGCAAGGCTCTGTGATAGGTAGTGTCACAGAGGTCGGCCTCCACGATATGCATCGTGCCACACTGCAGTGTAATATATTGTGAAGTCACTTAAGGCTTAAGGGCTTTTTGATCTTTTTCTTCTCTTTAAACACCCGATTCATGACCTCTAACCTTAAGTAAACATAATTTGCTCTCTTCCCAATTAGTTATCAATATTCATCCCTCTTTCACTTTCAAGAACAATAAGGGTTGGGTTTCTTTCACAAATTCATCTCCCAAGTCCTCAATTCCAAGTTCCCTTCAAGAAGTCTAGCAAATCCAGGTATGTGGGGTTTGAACAAGGATACTCTTTCATCCTTAGCCCCAAAAGCTTTGGGTTTTGCAATTAAATTTATGAGGTTTTCAATTAGGATGCATACCCAATTTTCTTATTTATGAGATTATGGTATTATCATGTGATTTAAAAGTTTAATTTTCACAAGAATTTACCTTTACACATGCTTTTACTTACATGATTGTTATTATGAAATAACTTTCATTATTTTGACATAAAGTTTGATATTTTTGATAAGAGGATTCTATGAGATTATGACTGATTTAAAGTTTAAGAATAAGTTACTAGGTTTATAAGAAGTTTAAGCTTATAAGCTCAAGTTACAAGTATTACATCATGATTAAAGTTTATCTTGATCCTATGATCTACGATAAAACATGAAATCTACAAATTTTCTTATGAATATGATTTAAGTAAGAGACACATAGTTGGTTTTCAGTTTATAAACCCATATGATATTTTAAGATGGATTTAATAAGTATGAGCATATAAGAATATATTTTGGGAGTAGTATTAGCACCGAGAGGGAATATGAGTTTGGCGTATCCTATTCTCTAAAAACTACGTGCCACCATAGGTTTATATTTAGGGGCCTAGCCAGAGAGTTTCCCCTCCTTTACCCAATATAGGCTAAGTATAGTGATATTTAAGTTAAGTTTCCATTCTGATGGCAAAGGTAGAACAGCTCTCCCCAATGTGGGTAAGACATTGGACTCTATGGTAGCTCACATGGTTTATGTCGGTTATAAGAATCTCCCACAAAAGTTAATATTTCAGAAACTAAGTATAATGACATACTAATATTATCAGATTATGCTTTATTATTCATGCATTATGATGTTTCAGCTTTCATTATTATTCATGATCAAGGTGAGTCCCTTTATACTTAGCGTATATATTTTGAGAGTATGTTCAGGTTAAGTTTTACTTATTGCATTCACCCCACATACTCAGTACATTCTTGAAGTACCGATCCACATATATGTCTATGTGCTACATTGTTTCATAATGTAGGTTTTGATGTTCGTCCCCAACAACACGATTGATGTTGGGAGTATTTATGCACTTTAGTGTTGTCATCTTAGATTATTTAGCCTTATTTTGCGGTAAATTTGTCTAATTTATGTGTAGCTAATGATATAAATAAGAATATAAGTGTTTAAGTATGTGGTTAAAAGGTTTTAAAAGTGTTTTAAAACAAGTTTGGGTTCAACTTGATCATCTAGAGTCTAGATGAGAAAACTAGTTTCATTGGCTTCGGCTACACGTGTTATAGTCTATTGTGATGGATTTTAGTGTCTAATGAGTTCCTTATGATTTAAATGTGTGATTATATATGATACAACTTGTTTATAATGTCCAAGAGTCAATTTAATCAAGCCAAGAGTCAACAAAATAAGCTAGCGATTAATAGGACTAGACTAGGCTTAGCTTGAGTTTCTAGTTCATCGCTATGAATTGTTTGTTATGTTGAGCTCTAATCCATGGTATTGATCACATAGGATGCTTGGTGAGTTAATTTTTAGGATACATGGAAGATTCAAAAGTTGTAAATTAAGTAGAAACAACACCATAAGGAGTGGGATGGAAGACAAAAACAAAAGGCAAAATAAATGGAAGGAGTGTATTCCAGTGAGCTAGGGTAATTTGGAGGCTACGCCTCCTTTAGACCACTGGATTGTACTAGGATATGCCTTACTTATCCCATGGGACTACTCCAGGTGGCGCCTTCTCTACTCCCATGGTCCAGAATAGGCGGCGCATGGCGTATTTATACATGATAATTGTTCCCCACCTGTAAATACAATACTTAAACAATTTGTTTAACACCTTGGATGGCTTTGAAACTTGGAGAGGGGATGGAAAATACTTCAATTAGGATTTTTATTCTTTTACTTTAGATTTTTAATGGATTTTATCATGTATTTATTTATCTTGATTACGACTATGTCCATGAGTGGCTCAATGCCCCCTTTCTGAGGTTAAGGCCATGGACATGTTTACTTTCACTTTGAATTAAGTTTGTTTGGATTTTTTTTATCATATTTGGTAGTTTGTTTTCCTTTTTTTAACTATTTGAAGGAGTATCTAATCTTAGAATACATATATTGTTGACCTTATGATCTCAAAAAGGAGAATAGAAAGGTAGAACGTGGGGATAAATAGAGTAATGTTCTTATTCTTTTATGAAATAAAGAATTTGAATTAGTGACTAGGATAGGGATATGCCTATATACCTTTCTTGGTTCACATGTAGGATGATATCTTCATGAAGTTAGTTGTATTATTACATCTCCGCTCAATTATGTAGTTGTAATGTTCAAGTTAGGTAGACGATTAGAGGTTAGGAGACCATGATCATGCGATAAACCCTACGAATCAACAACCATGATAAGTAGTCGAACTAATGAAGTTCAATGGCGTAGTATGGTTGTTCGTAATCCTTAACCTTGGATTTATATCCATTGATTGTCCAAAGTCATTACTTTTCTGCATTAGTTTATTTACTTTTAGTTTACAACTCTAAAACTCTCTTAGTTGCGTAATATCAATAGTTACACTAGAAGTAGATAGTTGTTAAAACAAGTCCCTATGAGATCGATATTCGTCTTTATTTGAGGCCACTATATTACTTAGTGAGACCACATATACTTGCGTGTTCGCTTGGGTGCAACAAGTTTTTGGCGCTGTTGTCGGGGACTTGTAAATAGGAACCTATCTAATTTTTCATTTTTCTATATTGAATTTTACATAGTTTAGTTTGTTTTAGTTTCTTTTAGTTTTTTTATCACACTTCTTGACATGGTAGGTAGGATAGATAGTTTTTGAGGGATGATGATTCTTGTTATTTTTGTGGAGGACCCCATCAAGAGGCTTTTTGTCTAGATTTTGATGGAAGCATTTTGAGGGGACCTGCTTGTTTCTGACTTGTGGTGCAGACAACAAGTTGGTGTGTCGTTTGTGGAAATATGTATCACTCTGCAGATATGCGTGGTTCTAATCCTGATTCAATCATGTTTGGGGGCAATGCTTAAAAGACAACTAAGAAGGTAGATGCAGAGTTGACTCCCCAACTAACTGGATACAAAGTTGCTGATAATTTAAGAAAGTCTGAGTACTTGAAAACTAAATTCGTTGACTAGGTTAAGGAGATACCACCACCACCTTGTCCACAAATGCTAAGAAAAGAAAAACATGAGGAGGATACTAGCCAATTTATGTAATAGACACAAGAATTTCAGCCATTCAACTATCATCTTCCTTTTGAGACTGCAATCGAGAAGGTGAATAAAAGTAAGGGTGTTGTAGATAGTGTAAATTTTGAAGTGGGATTGGTTGAGCCTCTCTCAAATCCCTTTTATACATTATTCTTAGATGATGTCTTTTTTGTGGAATCATCTAAAATAGTGAGAGAGTGTGAAGATGAGGAACAAGAATCTTATATTCTTAATTTTACACTAGATAAGCAACATAAAAACACACCTCACTTCAAAGTCGAGTGGTTTAACATGCACCATCCATTACTCAGTTCCTTAATCTTTGTACCACCACCCTTTGAGTGAATAAAAAAGATGGATGCACAGTTAGGGTAAAATTTATATCCTCAAGGTGAAGGAAAAATTTTATTGGGTCATGCCGCGACACTAAATCAGGCGCTGTTTGGGAGGCAACCCAAGTTAAGGTATGTTTTATTTTTAGTACTTTATTTTTTTTACTTCACTAGTTTTTGTTTTTGTTGAGTCACAGGTTGATAGGAAGTCTGAGTACGAAAAAACTGAGCTAAGGAGCATGGCGGAGACTAAGTGTAGGGTCTCCAGACTGACCCTCTTGATGTATAAAGATGCTAATAGCTAGGCCTAGAGGCCTCAAAGATTATTTCTATATCTACCTTTAGAGTATACTTTGGGTACAAAGTAGATTTTTAAGTGTGGGATAGGAAAATTCCCAGTTTTAGGGTAATTTTAATTTTTTTGTGTTAGGAATAAGTGAGATATTCTTGTTGGTACTATAGTTGATTATATGATGCAAGTGTTTTGGTTGTAAATAGCATGTTGATTGTGTGAATTACTACTTTTGAGACTCCTGGGCTCTTGATTATGACTCTTGTACTTGTTGGCTTAAAGTTGAATTCATGTGATTGTTTGGTTCAGAATCGATGATGATCTTACTTGAGTTGAACATGTTCCATGTGCGTGTAAGGTTGTTGTATATTCCTTGTTGTATTTAATGTATAGAACTTGCCTGGTGTGCATACGGAGCGAAATAAAGAGCGTGGGTTTATGAGATGATATAGGCATTTCCTTGATAGCACAATTTTATACCTTCTTATTACATACCCTTGTGCATTATCCTAGTTAACCCCCATTGAGACTTTAACTTTTTCTTTGGCAGCCTTATATGTAGCCTAATCCTCTTCTTTGATTGACCTTAATTTGATAAAAAAGGCTCTTAAGCACTTTATATATAGATTAATTGAGTTAAAATGTTGTAAATTCAAGAAAAAAAGGTGAGATTGAATCCCCTAAGTAGTAGCTATTGGTGTTAAAAAAATGATATGTGTGTGGTTGGGAGTTGGGTACTGAAAAAAATAAAAATTTGTTCAAATCGAATAAGTTATACATAGAATACTCCCACCATAGTGTTTCTAAATAAGCTTAATGAGATGGGGTGAAAAACAAAAGAATGGGGTAGACAAAAGGGGTGTAATTTGGTTGTTGAAGGTGAATTAATTATAAAAGTGATGTATTAAAGCACTTAGGGAAGATAGTCACTATTAATGGCCAGAATAGTCCCTACCCGTCCCTTAGCCTACATCTAAATTACAACCATTAAAGACCTATTTGATCTTAAGATTTAATATTCTGATAGTAATGGTGTACTACACTAAGGGAAAGCTTATGGTTCATCTTGTGTGAGTTGTGAATCATTTGTGAGAGTGAGCGTAAATTGATTCTTGTACCCATTCTACTATAAATTGAATTTATGTGAGTCTTTATGGGTAACTCTCTTGTTGTGAGGGCACATGTTTGATGGTAGTGAGGTGATTTGAATGATGTATTTTATTGAACAATATGCATGAGTTTGCCAACTAGGTGAGTCAATTCTTAAGGCTAGGATGTTTTGGAAGTAGTGTTCTTGAACTTTCAATTGTGTACATAACATGCTTAGTGTAGTAACTTACATTCTGTGTAATCATTGTTGTAATAGCTTGAGTGTCTCTCTTGTATTAGAAGTGTAGAGTCTCCCTAGATTATGATTCTTAGAGGAAAGAATTATTCAAGGATGATTAATGCTTCAAGTGTGGGGTGGTGATGTTGGGTGTATTTAAGCACTTTAATGTTGTCATCTTAGCTTATTTAGCCTTGTTTTGAGGTAAAGTTTTGTGCTTTATGTGTTGATAATGATATAAATAATAATATAAGTGTTTAATTATGTGTTTACAAGGTTTAAAAGTGTTTTCAAATAAGTTTGGGTTCAAATTGGTCATCTAAAGTCTAGACGAGAAAATTAGTTTCACTGGCTTGAGCTAGGTGTTGTTCTAGTCTATTGTGATGGATTCTAGTATGTCTAGTGAGTTTTATGATTTAAATGTGTGATTATGTATGGAACAACTTGTTTATTGTGTCCAAGGGTCAATTGAATCAAGCCAAGAGTCAACCAAATAAGCTAGAGATTAATAGGACTAGGCTAGGCTTATCTTGAGTTTCTAGTTCATCGCTATGAATTGTTTGTTGTTATGATCTCTAATCCGTGGTATTTGATTATGTAGGATGATTGGTGACTTTATTTTGAGGATACATGGAGCATGTACAAGCTTGAAATTAAGTGGAAACAATACCACAAGGCGTGGGATGGAAGACAAAAGCAAAAGGCAAAATAAATGGAAGGAGTGCATTCCAGTGAGCCCGGGAGATTTGGAGGATGCGCCTCCTTTAGACCACCAAAGGGACCAGTATGCACCTCACTTATCCCGTGGGACTACCTCAGGTAGTGCGCTTTCTACTCCCATGGTCTAGAACGAGCGGCACATGGACTGTTCCCACACGACAATTGTTCCCTACCTATAAATACAATACTTAAACACTTTGTTTAACACCTTAGACGAATTTGAAACTTGGATAGGGGCTAGAAAACACTTTAATTAGGGGTTTTCTTCTTTTTACTTTAGCTTTTTAATGGATTTTATAATGTATTTAGTCATCTTGATTACGACTGTCCATGAGTGGCTAAACTCCCCCCTTTCCAAGGTTAAGGCCAAGAACATGTTTACTTTCGATTTGAATTGAGTTTGTTTGTATTGCTTATCATATTTGGTTATTTTTTTTATCTTTGTTTTAACTATTTAAAAGAGTAGCTAACCTTAGAATACATATGTTGTCGACCTTGTGATCTCGAGAGGGGGAATAAGAAGATAGAATGTGGGGATAGATAGAGTAAGGTTCTTATTCTTTTATGAAATAAGAAATTTGAATTAGAGACAAGGATAAGGATATACCTACAAGCCTTTCTTGGTTCAAATATAGGATGATAGCTTTATGCATCTAATTGGATTATTACATCCCCACTCAATGATGTAGTTGTAATGTCCAAGTTAGGTAGATGATTAGAGGTCGGGACACTATGATCATGCAATAAATCCTACGAATCAACAACCATGATAAGTAGTATAACAAATAAAGTTCAATGGCATTTTATGATTATTTTTAAGCCTTAACCCTGGGTGTATATCCATTGATTGTCCAAAGTCATTACTTTTCTGCATTAGTTAATTTACTTTTAGTTTACAACTCTAAAACTCTCTTGGTTACATAATCTTAATAGTTAAAGTAGAAGTAGATAGTTGTTAACACAAGTCCCCGTGGGATTGATATTCTTCTCTATTTGAGGCCACTGTATTACTTGGTGAGACCATGTACACTTGCGTGTTCGCTTGGGCACAACAATGATTAATCGTGAGCACTATTTCCTATGTTCAAATAGTTGGTGAGTCCTCATAGTTTGAGGGATAAGTTTATGTTGATTCCTGATGTTAATTGCAGTTATTTTAGTGACTTTGATTTCAGTTTAGGTCAGCTGGGGTCTATCCCAGTGGCTTTTCAGTCATTAGATTAGAGGCTCTTCAAGACTAGTTAGATTATGTTTCTTTCCATTTTCCACAAATTTGAAGGTTATTAAGTTATAGAGTTTTAACTGGGATTACTCATATGATTGAATTCCATTTTCAGTCTTCTTCAGTATTCATTCATGATTTAAATTTACCTTTATAAGAGTTTAGAGCTGACTAGATATCATGGGTTATCTTGGGCTATTCATAGTTTTAAGCATTGGGTGACATCTAGGGGTACCTTCATAGAGTTACACGATGAGTATGGGTAGCTTTCTTACATTTTAGTTTCTTAGAGGCCATTGGTACTGGACATGTAGTCTTTAGCCAACTTGATAACCCAACCTAATATTTCAGATTGTAGGAGGATTCTTGCTAGTGTTAAGGTGATGTCCTTACTATTTGAGCAAATTCAGGGTCGTAAATTTGAGGGTAAGAGACTTTGCATCATCTATGATTAGGTGTTAAGTGGTGAGTCTAAGAGGGCTACCATAGATTCTGAGGGTGTCTTGAGATTTGATATCCGTATTTATGTTTCGAGGGTTGATGACTTGATTCAATCGATTTTGTATGAGACTCATAACTCCAAATATTCAATTTACCCAGTTACAACTAAGATGTATAGAGATTTGAGGTAGCATTATTAGTAGAGTGGTGAGAGATGTAGTGGACTTTATAGTGTATTGTTTATGTTGTCAGTAGATGAAGGCTAAGTATTAGATACCTAGTGGCTTGATTCAAAGGTTTCCCTTTCCTAAGAAATGGGATTGAATTACCATGGACTTTGTTAGTGGTTCGCCTCATACTTCTCGTGGTTCTGATAATATTTTGGGTCATTGTGGATCAGTTGACCAAGTTGGCACCTTTCTTTCCTATTCAAAGGTCTTTCAGCATTGAGAGGTTAGCATGTATATATGTTAGTGAGATAGTCTATTTGCATGGTGTGCCTATATCAATCATTTTAGATGAGGGTTCAGTGTTCACTTCTAGCTTTTAGAGAGTTTTTCAAGTGGAGTTTGGTACTTAGGTGGATCTTATCACAACCTTCCATCCCCAGATCGACAAAAAATTAGAGAGGAATATTCAGGTACTCAAGGATATGCTCCAAGATTATGTTATCGATTTTGGAGGTCAGTGGCAGCAAGACTTAGCTTTGGCAGGGTTTGATTATAATAATATAGTTAAAGTATTGAGATGACACCTTTTGAGGCTTTTTATAGTAGGCAAAGTTATTCCTCGATTGGTTGGTTTAAGACTTTTAAGATTTTGCCCTGTGGTAGTAACTTCCTAGGAGTCATTGGATAGAGTCAGGGTGATTAAAGATAGGCTGAAGGTAGCTCAGAGTAGAAAGAAGGTCTATGCATAGAGGAGACTTTGTGCCTTATGATTTGGAGTTGTTGATCGAGTATTTCTCCATCTATCACCCATAAAGGGTAGATGATGTTCGGGAGGAAAGACAATATAATAATCTTCTAGGTTATTTCCTTGATTTTCATGCCTTTTCAATATTTCAATCGTTTTCACAATGGTTATAGGTCATTTATGACTTGCTGGAACTGTCTGTTTGGTGATCGGATAGTTTATTTGGATTTTAGGCTCATTTACCTATTTTGGAGCTTTCGCAGTTCATGATTTAGTATTGAACCAAAACTCCTAGTAGATGACCTCAGATGAGAATTCCAACAGTCCTATCAGCTCTGAAACATCTACTTTAGGCTAGGTGGACCTTTGGTTTGGGTCTCGAGTTACTCGAGCTCATTTTGAGCTATTGGTCAGAAAGTTAAGAATTAGAAGTAAGGTGTGGGACCCATATTTTGTTAAAACAACCTTGGAAGGAAATTTTTACTGCGCCGTTGAGTCTGAAACATTGAACATGACATGGTTTCATAGTCCATTTGCATATATGGGATTCCGAATGAATCCCGAGGATTGGCAGATACTTAGAGTTTTTCCAAGTCTATCGTTGTATCAGGTACATCGCTGTCGTGATGCCAAGGGTCTCAATTGTGAGACCCTTAACATTCACCAAGATACCCCAATTGCAATATATATATGATAATTGAAAAAAGTCTAATATGGCCCCATATGTTATGATTGCGAGGCTCTGGTTGCGATTGTGATTAGCGTGTGTAGACATAAGATATGGTGGTCGCAGAGCCTTAGGTCATGTTAGCGACTCCCTAGGACCTGGGTTGGGTATAAATTGAACCCTTTTTTCCAATTTTGCTCATTATACATCAATTTCTTGAGAGCTAAAAACCCTAGATGCGAGATAAAGTGGGATTAAAACTTGTAGATGATTTGGGGAGCTTGGTTAACGATTATTTTGTGATTTCCCTTTAAATTCATGGTAAAATTCCTCCAAATTCTTAATAAATTCTTAGATATTAGGCCTTTGAATTCCTAATCTTTACCGATTTATTTGAGACCCAATTTGTGTTCCATTTGTGCTCAAGTTTTGAGCATAACATCCTTATCCTTCAAAGGACATGTGATGGGTTCAATTTTGGATTCTATTCATGGGATCCGAGGGCCCGTTCTTGACTCAAAATTTGACCCAACCCATTATATGGAAATATGGGTTTCATTTGACTCCTAATGACGTGTAGATTATGATTTTGATAGACCGACGACATTTTGGGATCATTTTGTAATGACGAATATCTTGCGAATAATTCAAAGGTTTGTAGTTCGGCATTGGGATAGGATACTGTCTACTCTTCCTCACAAGATGATATGTTTATATATTATATATAAATAAGAATGTTAAGATTGAATATGGGTAGAAGATCGTTACTTAGTATTGATTATTTAAGTTTGGGGATTAGATGAGGGATTTACCTGTAAGTATTTCTAAGATCATATTGTCTTTTTCATAAATTGAGATAATTCGTAGAATGGTTATGATATGATGCTTGATTTTGGATGTATTTTAAGTGTTGGAAGTGTGGTTAGTATGATTAACCTTATTTGGGCTATTCTAGCGACCTTAAAACTGCAAGTTAGATGGAGTTGACTTAATTAATCATGTTCTTGGTGGCATTCCTATATTAGAGCTAATTAAGGCATATGTACCATCTAAAAGACAGTATGGATACCTTAGCCTATTTCGGGGTAGAAATTTCTTAAATATAGAACTCGAGGATTAGAAGTGGATTCCTTCGGCCCACCTTAGGCCAAGACTTGTGTTAGCCCCTGTGGACTTATATACGCATGTTAGACAAAGTTGAGACTTTTGAGCCTTTAGTATAAGGATTAATTCATGACTTGGTGAATAATAATTTTTTTTTGGATTATGATTAATGACTTGTTGCTATGATATGGCTTGCGGACTTGATTTATGATATGGTCCATCGATATGCTTAATAATATAGGCATAAGCATAGTTATGATATATGGCCTGTAGATATGAAATACCTTATAGAGGTGATATGACCCATAATTATGATATGTGGCCTATAGATATGAGATGCCTTATAGAGGTGATATGCCCCACAATTATGATATATAGTCTATAGATATGATATGCCCTATGGATACAATATGGCTTATAGATATGATATGCCTCATAGATATACTATCACTTATAGATATGAGATGGCTTAAAATATTATTATTGATATAGCTTCCAGATATTTATATGGGCCTAAGGACATGATTATAATGTCGTAAATATTTCAGACAAATTATTAAGCCCAAGGATGTGTTATGATATCAATTGGACATTCGGGAAGTGTTTGTACTTGTAAAGACTGTGGTTGTATTTTATAGATATATTGATGCTTATGGTTCCATTTGAACACTGGTGATGGCATGCATAGATTCGGTACATTCATGATCATTAAATTGGTACATAATACGATTACAACTAAAATATGATTTTATTATTACTTTTACTAAATAGGGGTTACAACACACTTTTCACCTTAAAAATGGATTTCTTTATTAAAATAATTTCTTGTCTTAATGAATAGCCTATGTTTAGGGAGATTGAAAATAATGTTTTAATGATTTGATCGATGAAGATTCTGATTTATGATTCTTATACTACTATATACTCTGGTCATGAGAGATTCCGTCCTTTTCTATATTTTTATAATGATTTAGTCCTAAAGTTTACCCCGGTCAATGGATTTATGGATTTACACTTCTTTAAACCATGACTTGAGTTAGTGTACCTATTATATAACTATATACACATCTCTCTAATATGGGACAGAGGATGATGATATATCAATGATAGAAATTCTGGGAGAAACTCGATGATAGATTATAGTATTGCTTTTATATATATGTGAGGATGATTGTAATGATATGCTTATATACTTGGCAAGGCCAACAGATAATTATAATGATATGCTTATATACCCGACAAGGCTGGTGGATAATTATGATCATATGCTTATATACCCGGCAAGGCCGGAGAGTGATTATGACGATATGCTTATATACTCGGCAAAGATGGAGGATGATTATGATGGTGATGGTTATTATGGTGATGGTTATGATGATGATAATTATGATATTGCTTATATGTATTAGTTTGAGTTCGGATATACATTATGATACTCAGATTAGTTATGATATTGTGGAATCTATTATATTCATCTTTGCATGCACATTGCCTATCACCAGTATGTGCCAATATCTATCATCCTTATGGGTATGGATGATGAGTATGGCTTGTGGTGTATTTTATGTTGATTGAACCTTATGAGCCTTAGGCAATAGGAGTTCGTAAAAGGTTCGGTTAGGTATTATTTATCAGGACTAGCCAGTTACTCGCATTGTCATTTCTATTGTTATTTTTATTATTTTTATTATTATTATGATAACTTTTATGTCTAGTTTGTGGCAGATTGGTTAAGGATTTGGTATCGAGATCTGAGGTATGATTCTGGCTCTTTTATCTTACGATTATATTATTATACATGGCTATCTCATGATTAAACGTATGGATTAGAAACCCTGATGTATTCTAACATTAGTTCCTATTATGATTATGAGGTCTTATAATGCTAGACGATGATTTAGGTTGTACCTCGTGTTGACCTTGTTCATATATATATATATATGTATATCTGTCCCTATTTAACTATAGTGTTACCATATATCCTTTTCTTTCATTTATTTAGATTGTATATTCATTCCTTGGCCTTGTATACTTATATATATATATATATATATATATATATATATATATATATATATATATCTTTCTTTCATCCTTATTTTGTATGTTGGCCAGTGATATACGGTATAGTGTTAAGATTTCTAAGTATGGCTGGAATAGGATAGTTCACCCTTAAAACTTTCGTGGCCTTATTATGCTGGATTTTTTGTTATGCATAGGATAGTTATCCTTATTATCTCATTGGCTTTCTTATGTAGTTCCTGAATATTTGGTTTAGTTTTCATTCCGTTTATATGTTATATGTATCTTCATTATCTTTGGAGCTCAGTCAACAGTTTTCTACTAAGTACCACATATTTGGTACTCATACTACACTTTTGTAGCCTGCATAGCATAATATGGGTTATTGCTGGTGTTATGTGCGTCATATGGAACAACCATAGTTTGGAGACATAGAGTTAGCTCCTGACATTTGGAGTATTACTTTCTCCCTCTTATGTACTAGACTATCTCTATGTTGTATTCAGAGATGGTCGTATCTGTATATTCATTTAGTACCTCAATTGTATCCTTCTTATATTAGAAGCTCTTGTACTCATTCCACCAGGTTTTGGGATTATCTTATGTATTTTAGTCTTTTATTTCACCTAATCCGTATTCTTCCTTTCATTTTTATGGGTAGTCCATTACTAGCAGTTTCGGACTATATGATTGGCTTGCCTACTGATGGATTATAGTAGGTGCCATATGACTTAAGAAATTTAGCCGTGGCAAGCAAACTCAACCCTAGATATATTGGACCCTTTGAGATTTTGCACACAGTTAGTGAGTACGATTATGAGTTAGTGTTACTCCCCCCAATATTTCTATGTTGTCCATCTAGTTTTCCATGTTTTTATGTTGTGGTGGTACATTACTGACCCTTCTCATGTTTTTAGGTGGGACTTAATTCGGTTGGATGATCGATTGCCCTTCGTGGAGGAGCCTGTGCTTATTTTGGCTAGTGTTGTTAGGAGGTTGCACACTAGAGAATTCTAGTAGTTAAGGTTTAGTTGAGGCAACTCCTATTAGAGGAGGCTACTTGGGAAATCGAGAGAGAGAAGCAGACCACTATCCTCACCTGTTCGAGGCTTCAGGTACATCCTAATTCTGTACTTCGCAGGCAAAAGTTCTGTTAATAGTAGATATTGTAATGGCCATATCAAGAGGCCACCGGGTTCTACCCGAAATTAGCACCTACTCCCACATACCAGACAAGTATACTCATCAATTATTCAATCTTCTCAAAGTCCCAAAATAAGCACCATTAAGGGTTCAACATGTGTAAATAAGCCTATCAAAGCTAACACAAGTCTTGGACTAAGGTGGGCCAGAGGGCCCCACTTCTAATCCCCAAAATACATTTTAAGGTAAATTCTACCCCAGACTAGGCTAAGGTATCTAATTTTTTTTTTAGATGTTAAATAAGCACTAATTAGCCCTAAGATAGTAATTTATCCTAAAACATGAGCAACTAAGTCAACTGCGCCTATATTATGGTTTCAAAATCTAAACAGTCCAACTAACATAACTGTTTTCAATCATACATCCAATACCTAAATCTTATCCTATATCTAGCATAACATCATAATCATACTACGAAATAGCTCAACCTATAAAGAGGGAAAACCAATCCTACCTAGACACCGAAGAAAATCCTGAAGAATTTGGTAAACCGATGATATCCCTTTTCAAGATGCTTTCATAAGATTCTATGCTATCGAATCACATTCTACTTTTCGAAATAGAGAATAATAATAACCATATTGCACTATTTTACCTCAGATCCTACAATCACATTAAAATACCAAGTGGGGCTTATTTGCATAATCGTACTTTCAAAATTGATAAAACGTCCCTCTATGCTTAAGGAACATTTACCCTAAAAATGGGTGAATTTTGAGCTCAAATGGTGCTATAATTAACCCACCATTATTTTTAGGAAATAATGAGAAATTAGCCATGGAATTTGATGAAGTTTGCCAATAATTCAAAGAAGAAATGCGTTAACTGAGTCTATAAACACTTCAAAATCACCTACTGTAATCATCCTCCTGGTCATTTTCTATATTTCCATTCATTTTCTCCATTTAGATCTTTCCTATAGCTGCCCTAAGTTAGTTATGACTTGCTAGAATTGATAGTTTGGTTACCAAGCAATACGTTTGTTTTTTATAGTGAATTCCCTATTTTGAAACCTTTACTGGTTCAAATTATCTACCGAGCAAAACCATTTGTCAAAAAATCTCGTATGCCAATTCTAACTATTCCAACAACTCTGAAACATCAATTTTAGGTTAGGTGGACCCTTGGTTTTTTCCCCAAGGCTCCCACACATATTTTGAGTTATTGGCCAAGAGTTAATAAATATGGCAAGTAGGTGTGGGACCTACTTTTCATTGAAACGACCTCGGATGGAAATTTTGACAGTGCCATTAAGTCCAAAATATGGAATTTGATAGGGTAGCATAGTTCATTTTCATATACGATATTCAAGATGAATCTCGAGGGTTGACGAAGACTATAAAATATTCCAAGTCTCCAGCTAGTGCATTAAATTTGGTGTGACATCTAACTGACCTTTGAGGCGCTTTAGTATCCTTAGCTCAACTAATATGTACCACTGTACATTACCTGGGCACTTTAACAGCTAGCTCTAAAACGACCCATGGTCCACTTTAGTGGCCTGGCTTGTGGGAGCGGGTATTGCTTAGTAGTAAATAAGAGCTTTAGCGGTGTCGGCTAAAGTGGCCCTGGGTCCACTTTAGCTGCACTTGGTGCTTATAATTGTCCCTTTTGGCCCGATTCCTTCCCACTTTTCACCCATTCTCAAGAGAGTAAAACCCTAAATAGTGTGAAAACTTAGAAGAATCATTTATGGGTGATTATGGAGCTTTATTATCATTAATTTACACGATTCTTCATTGAATTTGTGGTTAGATTCCATTATTTTCATAATTAATCTATTTTATAGTATTATTATGATATTACACTAAATATGGGGTGAGATCTAGGTGTTGGAGTTATAATTAAATATATTTGGGTTGGTTAGACAGTTTAGGCTATCTTGAAATCGTAATTTAGGCATGCTCAACTTAGTTGCTCATGTTTTAGGATAAATTTCTATCTTAGGGATATTTAGGGCTTATTTAACACCTAGAAATGAATTTATATACCTTAGCATAATCCACGATAGAATTTGCCTAAAATGGATTTTGGGGATTATAAATGGGCCCCTCCAGTCCACCTTAGGCCAAGACTTGTGTTAGATTTTGTAGATTTATTTATGCTTGATATACCCTTGTTAATACGTTCGGGACTTTGAAGAGATTATATGCTTGTTGATTATGCTAGTTTGGTAATTGAGAGTTAGTGCTAATTTCAGGTAAGTTTCGATGGATAATTATTGTGATTTAGTGATATGGTTTATTAATACCATTTTACATGGTAATTAATGATGATAATGATATATGAGTTCCATTTTGAGTCCGGTAGTAGATGATTACAATGATATATGAGTTCTGGTAAAAGTCCAGCATATGATTATGATATTGATAATATGAGTTCCAGTTCAAGTCTGGCATATGTTGATGATATTGATTATATGATTTTTGATTCATGTGGAAAGTGATGGTAATGACAATGGTACTATTGAGTTACGAGTCAAGTCCAGTATTTTGGGATATATTTATGATATGATATGGTTTGGGTGGATTCTTGGTTATGGCATGATAACTTAGTAATTTGTGGTTATTGGGTTATTTAATTTCCTTAAGTGTACCCTCTAGGCTTATTAGGGCCTGCGTTGGGTTATTTACTTTTCTACACTTATTGGCTTATGGGGCCAATATTGTAGATACAACTATGAGATCTCTGCATTACTATTTTGTATGTATTTATTCATTCATGTACAATAGTGTTGTAGCTTATTCTAGATTTTTTCTTTTACCTTGACTTACTTTAATTATCTTGTATCTTATCGTATTCATATAATAATTTAGCTCAGTCGACCGATGATGACTACCAATTACCCGTGGGTTTGGTACTCATACTTTACTTCTGCACCTTTTGGTGTAGATCCGAGTACTAGTTGCCGTTGCTAATCTGACTAATGTGCTGAGTGATTTTAGAGATTGAGTGAGCTCATGGAGTCAAAGTTACCCCTTTATCCTTCTATGTATCTATGTCTAATCTTTCATTTTTGAGACAGGTTGTATTTGACTATTCAATACCTATGTTTTTCTTATAGTATCTCTGTACCGACATTATTGAGTCTTGGGATGGTTGTTGCTCTTTTATCTATCTATTAGACCGTTATAACTGCCTATTTGCTGTTTTAACTATTTAAATGTTAATTATTGGCCAATTGAGGCCCTTTCCACAAAGCTAGCCTATTGTTTATACTCCGGGATATGGTTTGTCTTATGTATTGGCGGGATAAAGTAGGTGCCATCATGACTAGCAAATCGAATTGTAACACCCACTAACGATTCTCCCAAATTCCCATACTCTTTAGGGTTCCACACACTTGAGAATAAGAGAAAAATGGGAAAATATCGAGCTAAGTTGGGGTTTTTTATAGGATCCCCAGGTGTCTAGGGGTCGCTTAAGTAGACACCGAGTCACTTAAGTGGTCATAGCTTAAGCGACCTAGTGTCACTTACATGATACTAGTCACTACTGCCAACTATTGCCTAAGTGACCATCTCTTAAGCACAAAAGGCATCGCTTAAGCGACTGGCATGCCTCTTAGGCGGCATTCTCTTAAGCGACCCATAGGACGCTTAAAAGATGCATAGCACCAGCTGAGACTTAGAATTTTTCCAAGTCTCTGCCAACCCCTCAGGATTAATTCAAAATCTTGTATATGCAAACGAACTATGCTACCCTATAAAATTTGATGTTTCGGACATAATGGCACAGTCAAAATTTCTATCCAATGTTATTTTGATTAAAAAGTGGGTCCTACACCTATGTTCCATTTTTCTTAAATTTCGCAAATGGCTCAAAATGAGTTTGGAAGCGTCAAGACCCAAACGAAGGGTCCACCTAGCCTAAAATCAATGTTTTAGAGCTGTTGAAACTGTCTGATTTGGCATACAAGGTTTCTTACTGATGTTTTCGCCCGATAGCCAATTTGAACCAGCGAAGACTTCAAAATAGGAAATTGGCTCTAAAAGCTAAACGAACTACCTAGTAACTAAATTGTCAATTATAGAAAGTCATAAATGACTTAGGGAAGCTATACGAAAGCTCTAAACAACAAAAATAAGCAAAATATAGGAAATGACCTGGAGGGTTATTCAATATCCACTACTAAGTGAACTTTTATCGACAAAAGTAAAGGATTAGAATGTACCTAAAACCTCAAATAGTTGAGGGTACTGGGTTCACATCTCGCTCTTGATCTTCTAAGTAGCTCCTCTCTTGGGAGATGCATCTACTGAACCTTAACTACTGGAATTTCTATAGTGCGTAACCGTCTGACATCAATAGCCAATATGGGAACGTGATCCTCCACGAAGGTCAATAGCTTATCCAACAGAACTGAGTACCATCTAAGCACATGAGATGGATCAGGAATATATCGCTGCAGCATGGAAACATGGAAAATCGGATGGACAACAGAAAAATTTGAAGGTAAGGCTACCTTATAAGCCATCTCACCAATTATGCAAAAAATCTCAAAGGGACTAATATTTCTAAGGCCGAGCTTTCCTTTCCTCCCAAACCTCATCACACCCTTCATGGGGGATACGTGAAGGAATACCCAGTCACTCACTCTAAATTTCAAGGCACGAAATCTACGATCCACATAAGCCTTCAGTCTACTCTGAGCTGCCCTCAACCTATCCTGAATTACCCTGTCTCTATCTAATGACCCCTAAAGCAAGTCAGTACCACAAGGTGTAATCTCAAAGTCTTAGACCATCCAATCAAAAAATGGTATCACCTACCACACAAAGCTTTAAAAGGCGCCATATCAATACTCTAATGGTAGCGATTATTATATGTAAACTATGTCAAAGCTAAGTGTTGCTCCCACTAACCTCAAAAATCCATAACACAGGTTTGGAGCATATCCTCGAGAACCTAAATAGTTTGCTCTAACTGCCTGTTGGTCTGAGGATGGAAGGTTATATTAAGATCCATCTGAGTACCCAACTCCTCCTAAAAAAGCTCTCCAAAAGCTAAAAGTGAACACAAAACCTTGATCTGAAATGATAAATATAGGCACACCATGCAAACAGGCTATCTCACTAAGATAGATATGGGCTAACATCTAGGCACTGAAGGACATTTATATAGGAATAAAATGTGCCTACTTGGTCAACCGATCCACAATGAACCAAATACCGTCAAAACTACAAGAAGCATGGGAAAACTACTAACAAAGTTTATGGTAATCTGCTCCCATTTCCACTTGGGAACGGATAACTTCTGAATCAAGCCACTAAGTCTTTTATGCTTGACATCCACCTGCTGGCAACATAGGCAGTAAGCTATAAAGTCCACCACATATCTCTATATACCACTCCATCAGTAATGCTATCTCAAATCTCTATACATCTTAGATGTACCAAGGTGACTAGAATATCTGGAGTTGTAAGCCTCATGTAGAATCGAATGTATCAAGTCATCAACCTTCAGAACACAAATGCGACTATCAAATCTCAAAACACCCCCAGAATATATGGTAGCCCTCTTAGACTCACCATTGAACACCTAATCATGGATGATATAAAGTCTCATATCCTTCAATTGATAACTTTTAATCTACTCAAATAGCGAGGACCTCTCCTAAATATTTGCAAGAATCCTCCTAGGGTCTAAAATATCAGGTCACACTATCTAGTTCACTAAGGACTGGGCATCTTGTGCCAATGTCCTATGAGAAACTGAAATACAAGCCAAGATGCCTATACTCACCGCCTTCTGGCTCAAGGCGTTCACTACTATATTTGCATTGCCTGGATGATAGAAGATAGAGATATCTTAATCATTAAGAAACTCCATCTATATATACTGCCTAGAATTAAGCTCTTTCTGGGTTATAAGATGCTGAAGAAAATAATAATCTATGAAAATCTCACAATGCATGCCATAAAGATAATGTCTCTAAATCTTAAGCACAAAAACTACCACTGCCAACTCCAAATTATGAGTGGGGTAGTTGTGCTTTAACTGCCTTGATGCATAAGAAATAACTCAACCCTACTGCATCAACACCCAACCCAAACCAACACCAGAAATATCATAATATATGGTAAATCTCTCACTCTCGATAGGAAGAGCCAAAATAGGAGCTGAACTAAGAAACCTCTTGAGCTTTCTAAATCTCGCCTTACACTCCTCAAACCATCAGGAAGGAACTTTCTTTTGAGTCAATCTATTCATTGGTGCGACAATGGTATCAAATATCTCAACAAACTGTCTATAGTAATCGACCAACCAATGAAACTAAAAACCTCAAATAGAGATGTAGGTCTGTCCCAATTACGAATAGCCTTAATATTCAATGGGTCTACCATTACCTCATATTTAGATACCACATGCCTAAGAAATGTTACCAACTCGATCTAGAACTCACATGTTGTGAATTTGGTAAAACGACTATGATCTCTCAAAGTCTAGGGCATAATCCTCAAATACTACATATACTTCTCTTTATTCCTCAAATACACAAGGATATCATAGATAAACATAATTAAAAAATCTATATAAGTCTTAAACAAATGATTCATCAAATCCATAAATGCAGTTGGGGCATTAGTCAACCCAAAAGATATCACTAGAAACTTATAATGACTGTACCGGGTCCTAAAGGCTATCTTTGGGATATCTTCTGCCTAAATCCTCAACTAATGAAAACTCAGCCAATCTTAGAGAACATCACCACGTCCTAAAAATGGTCAAACAAATAATTAATGTGATACATAGGATGCAGATTCTGCACTGTCACCTTAATAAGTTACCGATAATTAATACACATACACATGGAACCATCCTTATTCTTCACAAACAACACATGAGCTCCCCAAAGAGATACACTAGATCTAATGAAACCCTTACTAAGAATATCTTGAATCTCAGCTCTTTATGCTCAATAGGAGCTATACTGTAAGGTGCCATTGAAATAGGATGGGTTCCCGAATTAAGATCAATAACAAACTCAATATCAAGCTCAGGAGGAAGACCGAGTAGATTGGTAGGGAAAACTGTAGGAAACTCACGAACTATAGGACTAGAGTCAAGTGATGGACTCTCTCCACTAACATCACAAATATAAGTGAGATAAGACTCACAACCCTTCAAAATAAGTCTCCTAGTTTAGATATAAGAAATAATCCCCGTTGGCTCGTAGCTAATAGCTCTTTGCCATACTTTAGGGGTATGCAAGCATGGCTAAGGTAACAGTCTTAGTAAAATTATCCAAGATCGCATGATAGTGGGATAACCAGTACATTCCCAGAATCACATCAAAATGTACCATATCTAACAAAATAAGACTATCCTGAGGATCAAACTCTTGAACAGTGACAAGACATGATCTATAAACCTAATCAATTACTAATGAATCACTCACGAGAGTAGATACACATAATGTCACAGGTAATGAATCCCAAGATAACTCTAACCATGGGGCATAATAAATACACATAATACAACAAGTAGATCTTAGATTAAATAAAGTAAAAGATGACTGATGGCACACCAAAATCATATCTGTGATAACACCATCCAAAGATAGCCTCAATTTTAGCAAGTACAACATACAACTAACCACACCCACCACCTGACTGGGCTCCTAACCAATATCCTATCCTACCTACCCGAGAAGCTCCATAAGTACCCTGGGTACCACCTCTACGACTATGCATATCACCTCTAGCTGGGGGCAAAACTGTCTAAATCGATGGAATACTCTAAGCTGAAGAAACCTTCTCTCATAATTGGGGAACTTTCTCAAGAAATGACCCAAAGCCCCATAATCATAACATGACGCAAATGTTATACTAAAAGTAAAAGAACCAATTGAACCAAAATAACCACCATGACTAAAATTCTAGAAAATAAACCTTTTGAAGACTGACTACTACTCTGGAAAAGATAAATACTAAAACAAGAATGGCCTCTATTGGTAATCTGAAGTGCCGCCTACATGAGCCAACTAGAATGACCATTAGATAAGACTGACACAGTGGGTACCTACTATTAGACCCACTTCCTCTGAATCAAGAGCCACTACGACTTCCATGAAACTACCTTAATAATGCGACTTCTTATTGTGCCCCCTTAGGCCTCATTATACATCTCCTGCATAACATGAGCATGATTAAAAAGATTAGCAAAATACCTATCCGTAAAAACCAAACTTTGTGTCGACATGCAAAGAGAAAGTGTCAATCCCCTAATAAAGCAATGAATCCTCTCATACTTAATAGTTAGAATAGAAGTAACATTCCTAACCAACTTACAAAATCATTCCTCATACTCTACGACAATCATAAAACTCTTCTCCAACCTAAAAAATTAATCCCTCAAACAATCCCTAAGACTGTGAGGCATATACTTCTCCAAGAAGATCTTGGAAAAGTGATTCTATGTCAATGGGTGAAATCCAGTTGGCTTGCAATCAAGATTACCTCTCTACCAGTGTCAAACTTCCAAGTCTATCTAAAAATTAGTGTAATCCATACCACAAGTCTTAATTTGGCCTAAATTACAGAGCCTGTCCTCACAAGCAATCAAGAACTTATATGAATCCTCGTTCGGTGCACCAGAAAACCTAGGTAGAGCCAATCTTAAGAATGTATCCAACACCTTCTACTCCTCAATAGACATAGTAGGCTAGGCAACTACCGGCTGAGCAGCCATTGGTGCAGGAGAGGCCTCAACTCTGGAAGCCACATCTATATGTGGCACCCCTGCCTCAGTACCATTATGATCTGTATATTGTGCACTATCAGATGGTGCACCACTAACTAATCTCAAAAGCTAAACCAAAGCATCTATGAGAACTAAAGAGGAAATAAACCTCAGTGAAGCCTAAGCTGGTCCCTTGACCACCGTTGGCTGGGGCTAAAAAATCTCTGGCTCTGGAGTAGGAGTAGAGTCTGGGGAATGCTCCGATCTTGGTCCCTAGATGCTAACACCTTCCTAGGCTGTCCATAACTTCTAGGACATCCATAAATAGTGACACGATCCCTAGCATGGTCTCGGGACCAACGTTTCATGTAGCAGTAGCACGTGTCCTAGCCATATGTAAAGAGTGAAACCAAAGAAAATCTTTAGAAACCAAATCATACTCTTAGCATGAAATAAGTGAAAGAAGTGAAAAGCTCCTAAGAATGTCCTATATCCTCTAGAATATAAGAAAGGGATGTTATCATTCTGATTTATGGTACTCTGCTAGACACTTGCTTTTATCCCAATAATACTAGTGAACCTAGGATCTGATACCAATTTGTTATGACCCCATTTATGAGTCATAATGACACCTACTTTATCCCGCTAATATGTAAGCCAAATCGTAGCCTGAAGCTTTAAAAAATGGGCTAATTTGGAAGGAAAATGGCCTAAAAACCGAAAACCAACAATTAAAGACTTATAATAATAACAACGCAATGAATATTGTATAAAAGATAAATAAAGCATCAACAACCATCCCACGACCTAGTAGGGTCGGTACAAAAGCTCCTACAAATGGGACATAAGTACTAAAATAGTCAAAGACAATCTGTCTTAGAATTTGAAAGACTAGACATAGACAATAGAAGGAAAAAGGGGTAACTTCGACTCCAAGAGCTCATCCTATCTCTAAAATCAACTCAGCACGAACGTCACATTAGTGATAACTACTCATACTCAGATCTGCACCAAAAATATATAGAAGTATAGTATGAGTATCAAAACCACACATACTCAGTCGGTATCATCAACTAACAGAGCTAAATCATGATATAAGATAAAATAAGATAAGTCTAGGTAAGAGGGAAAACCTAGATATAAGCTCCAACATTGTAAGTAAATAACTGGAATAGACATAACAATGTAAGAAACTATAATTAATAATACAAAATTTCCCCCATAAACCAATAAGTGCAGAAAAATAAATTACCCAACATGGCCCCTCATAAGCTTGGAGGGTGCAATAAAAGAAAGTAAATAACCAAAGATCTATAACTTTGCCAAATATCAGCTATACCTATGAGACATCCATATCGTAACATATCATACCTAACTCTCAATTCCAGACTCAAACCAGAACTCATATCATCATTATCATAACATCCTTAATAGTATCAATATCGTAATATCATTTGCTGGACTTGAACTAGAATTCATATTATCAATACCATATATATTGAAGGACTTGAAACATAACTCATGTCAATAAACTATATCAATAAATCATATCAATCAACTAGATCAATAATCTATTAGGTTTTACCCAGAATTAGCAGCAACTCTCAAATACCAAACAAGCATAACATTTAGTGTTTAATCTCCTCAAAGTCTCAAAATAGGCATTTCAAAAGGTATAACATGAGTATTAAGTTCTAAAAAAGCTAACACAAGTCTTGGTCTAAGATGGGCCAAACGGGCCTGCTTTTAATCCTCAAATTCTATTTTTAGGAAAATTCTACCCTAGAAAAGGCTAAGGTATATCAATTTATTTTTAGATGTTAAATTAGCCACAAATACCCCTAAAATAGAAATTCTACCTAAAACAAGAGCAACTAAGTTAATTATGCCTAAATTACGATTTCAACATAGTCAACATAGTCCAAATAATCCAAATATTACCAATCATACCTCCAACACCTAAATCCCATTCTATATCTATAATAACATGATAATCATACTACCAAATAGCATAATCCATGATGACGGTAAACCTAGCTTACGTAAACACCAAAGAAAAGCCTAAAGAATCTGCTAAATAGGTGATTTCCCTTTCTGAGAAGCTTCCAAATGATGCCACGCTGTCAAAATCACATTCTACTTATTAAAACAAGAACAATGATACCTATATTGTACTATTGTGCTTCAGGTCCAACAATCACGTAAAAATTTCATGTGGGACCCATTTGTGGAATCACATTTTTGAAATAAACAAAATATCCCTCTATGCTCAAGGAATATTTATCCTAAATAATGGGTAAATTTCGAGCTCAAATGGTGCTATAATCAACCCACCAATATTTTGGGGATTTTGAAAAAATCATGAGAAATTAACCATGAAATTTGATGAAACTTACCATGAATTTGAAGAAGAAACACCTTAATTGAGTCTACAAACACTTCAAAATTACCAACTAATGATTCTCCTAAATTACTACATTCTTTAAGGTTCTACACAGTTGAGAATGAGTGAAAAATGGGGAAAGATTAGGCTAAGTGGGGTTTCTATAGGCCCTTCAGGTGTCACTTAAGTGGACACTGGGTCGCTTAAGTGGTCATTACTTAAGCAACTAGTGTTGCTTACGTGATACTGGTCACTAATGCCAGCTTTTGCTTAAGCGACGTTCGACCGCTTAGGAGACCATTGCTTAAGAGATACTTGCTGGGCTTAGCTAGGACGCTTAAGCAACTGGCATGCCACTTAGGCAACATTCTCTTAAGCGACCCATGGAATGCTTAAGCTATGTACTAGTACCAGCTAAGACATAGAACTTTTTCAAGTCTCCACCAACTCCTCGGGATTTATTTAGAATCCTGTATATACAAACAAACTATGCTATCATCTCAAATTTGACGTTTTGGACTCAATAGAGTAGTCAAAATTTCATCCGAGGTAGTTCCAATGAAAAAGTGGATCCCACACCCATGTGCCATTTTTCTTGACTTTTCGCCAATAGCTCAAAATAAATTTGAAAGCCTCAAGATCTGGACCAAGTGTCTATTTAGCCTAAAATCAATGTTACAGAGCTGTTGGAACTGCTAGAATTAACATATGAGGTTGTTTGACTGATGTTTTTTCTAGTAGCTAATTTATACTAGCTAAGACTTCAAAATAGGAAATTGACTCTACAAACCTAACAAAATGTCCAGTAATCAAATTATCAGTTCCAGAAAGTCATAAATGACTTAGGACAACTATAGGAAAGCTCTAAATATACAAAATGAGTGAAAATACTAAAAAGGACCAGTAGGGTCATTACACTGACCCTAGACCAATTATATAGGGGAACCTTGTAGGCTTGATGCATGTAAATGTTACTCTATTTAAATAAACTTGTCTCCTTACCAAATTAATTTTGGGAGATTTTTTCACATAATCTATGGTTTGGCTATAACTAAAGGCACATAATTTCTACTAAAATATTAAACATTTTTAAAAATTTTATAGTTTGAAATTATGCTTTTAATTTAACAATTTGAGCAGACAACTTTGCAAAAATTAAATTGCAAGTTGATAACAAAGAACATGTGACCAATCATATATGCATCTTATTTCATAGTAAAAAGTCCACATTGCAGGTGAATGGACCCATATTTTCCTTATTATACATTGTAAAAATTTAGGAATGCGATCTCAACCTTAGCCAATATAATATTTTAGAAGGAACAACATAGGATAATTCTTGAGGAATCTTTTATTTCTTAAATGTATAATCACATGAATTCTCGATTATTTTTGCATTATATTCTAACCGACATGGTCAAACGATCATGCTAGCTTATATATTTTCTAAAACTTTTTGTTTACTATATATAATATGTGATTCCATCAACAAATAGGAGGAAAATGGGTAACATTTCATATAAATATTTATAATCCATTTTGGTTGTAATAATATGAAGATGTAAAATTTTTTCTATAATTTAAAATCTCAAAATAACAATAATTTATTTTCTTGTCAATTTTTTTGAAACTTAAAAGTTTCTTTTAGAGACTTACTACGACCTCAATTTTATGAACAATTTCATTTCTCCATGTAGTAATACATTAGCTTTTCCAAAGTTATCAAATTCTTGTGTACTACGTTTTAGTCCAAAACACCATTTACATAGTGAACATCTCCTTTAAGGAGAAAACATTTATCTTAATGATTAAAATCATTATAAAAAAGACCCCTTGCTTTTTTTTGTCTTTAATAATTTATTTTTATAAGACTTAGCGAAATGTTTTTGGCATACCATTGTACGCTACCAATTATAAATTCATTTGGTCACGTCATAATATTATTTTGGTCATGACAAAATTTGCAAGAATCATTTCTTATCTTTACCCTTTGGTAGAACAAGATAAGACATACCACAATATTTGTCAATAACCTTTCTACCAATATTATATTTTATTATTTCTCTAAAACCTTTCAATGGGTGAGTTTTGATATTTATCAGACCATATATAAGCACGCCCTTATTCATAACTCTTCCCACATATTGATAATTCATTTTCAAGAATGGCCAAACATTCATGATATGTTTATCACAAGTCACATTCTTTTCAAGAAATGGACTAATTTATTGCTTGAACTTCATAATTTCACTATAAGCTCGTGGTCATTAATTGTTCATTTTTCATATTGAAATACCTTGAATTTTTGTCCTTGAAAATTTTTCAATCTTTGAGATTACTACCCAAGTAATGACTCACCTTACGAGTTGTAAAGTGTCTTGACAGGTTGTAGGACCCCAATCGTAGGGTGACCAGGAAGGGTTGCCCATGATACTGCCTTGGTAATGACTTAATCCCATGAGTCGTCAAGACTCTATACTAGTCGTATAGTGTAAATCATAGGGTGTCCAGTGAAAGTTGTCCTTGTTACTATCCTGTTGTATAGTGTAAATCATAGGGTGTCCAGTGAAAGTTATCCTTATTACTGTCCTGATTACGACTATATATTATGAGTCGTTATAAATCTTAATGAGTCATATGGTTAAATAGTAAGATAACCAGGGTATACCAAAATGGATTCTATATTGACTACGATTGGACCCTATGAGTCATAGAGTCTCATTACGAGATGAAGACTACAAAACAAGTCATAGGGTCAACATTTTGGATACCTTGAGACACTGTCTTGACTACAAGTCAAGGGAATGACTCGTAGTCAGTCGTTACGAGTCCTAGGGTGACAGTTAATAATTGTTAAGTAACTTTCAACATGTTTAAGTGGGGGAATTTTGGTTATTTCTCTCTTTCTCCAATTGAGACCTATGACCTAAAATACCCTATGAGATCCATAACCTCTCATTACTCATATAATTGCTCTCCTCTCTTCTCTCAAATTTCTCACTTAAAGACAAAACTAGTATTTCAAGAAATTGGTTATCTAGGGCTCTAAGAGTGATTTCTCCTTTACATTTCTTCGAGATTAAGTGTCACGCCTTAAATCCTATTGGGGCAGACTGGCAACTGTAACCGAGGAGGCCCAGGAGAACCAGCTCATAACCTTATACTTCCCATGCATACCTCTATGAGAACCCAAAATTCAGACAACATCATGTCAAATATAAAAGGAAATAATCACCTATATAAGCTCGAGCACACATATATATGTATATACAATACCCACTGTTGGAGCCATCACGTCTATTAACAAAACACCACCTTGACTATACATTAGGTCTATAAAGAACCTAGATAATACACAGAGTTTAACTAAGGCTGGGACACACCCCGCCATATAACTAACTTCTATACAATACCAAAAGTGACTGGATATGACATGAAAAGCCCCAAAGCAAACTGGAGCTCACAAAAAAAAGCTGGATATCCTGGCTCCTACTTGTATGGTGTACGAGCTGAGGTACCTGTGCCTTCAGCATGAAATGCAGGTCCCCCATGGGGGACTTCAGTATGAAATATGTGCTGAGTATGTAAAACTGTAATCACATATGATATAGGAGTTCAATAGAAATAAAAAACAAGTGAATAAATCGTAATAGTAGTGGACCACACTTACTAGAACTTGTGACAACCTGTACATTGTATTTATTCAATCACTTTACCTTCGTTCTTATCATCTTTGTAATCATTACTGTACTATACTATCACCATTAGGCTGCCTCCAGTACATATCAACTGGGATCGACCCATGATAGGCTTATGCCCCTGGGATACCATCCATAAATACATAAATAGGGATCAACCCATGATAGGCTTATGCCCCTGGGATACCACCCGATAAGAGAGAACTTCCATCACTTAGTTCAATTAATCTTTGAGATTGTTATTTTGGTCGCCACTGCATTTTTGATACTTTGAAACAATGATACATCAATAAGAGACATATAAATAGACCATTAATGCAATAACAATGAAGTAAGAACTCATTGACACATCAATGAAGTGTTTTGGAGTCATCAATGCCATAACAATGAAGTAGGAACTTATTGGTATATCAATGAAACATTTTGGAGTCATTAATAGCACATGGATCTTGTTTGAGTAACCGTATACCTTCTGACATTCATTAGTGTAATAAACATGTAAGATTTGGAAAACAAGTAAGTATTGCAATGTCTTGACATCTTGTAGGGTGGAAACAAGTTCATTGGTAACGTAGGACATCATACAAAACCATTATGGATCACATGTTACTGAATAACTTTGGAAACTTTCTTAATAGAACAATTGTTCACTTTCATGCCAAAGATATGGTATAAAGTATGCTTTACATACCTGACTGTCAACCTTCAATACTAGTCTACGGTTGAATCAAAAGTAATTTAAAGGTCAAATTTGGCTAGGGTTTGTTCTTTCTCAATGATTGATGATGAAAATGAGTTTTTGAACTCATATACATGTATATATACACATATTCCCGTCCATAATATAATATGAAATGACAAAAATGCCTTTAAAATTTAAATAATGTCAAATCGGTCTTTTTGGATTACTTATCTACAATGAACATATATAGCAATCTAGTATTAGCGACCAAACGTCAAAATTCAATTATTTGAATTCACCAAACTAGTGGTTAAGTAGTAAGCCTTAATTACACCATAAAAGGGTGTCACTTTAACCCTCTTATACTCCAATTACATTCACACGCCATGCATATTCATACAACATCCTCCAATATCAAGTTTGGATTCATTTATCGTTCCAACCAATCCATTAAACAAATTGAGCCATAGTCATAAATAATCATCAATTCAATAGTATATCCCATATACACCTTCCATAACTCAATTACCATATCCACCTTCCACAATTCAATACAACCAAACCATGCAAAATAGTCCATAACCCTATTTTCATCACCTTTCAATAACAACCAATACATATAATCCTCTATCACACATATACATATGGAAAAGAACAAAGGCAAACAATATTCATACCTTAGAATTCACCGCTCGATTATGCAATCTTGTTTGCACAAATAATAGGTGCCGTTCGAAGCTCTCGAGATGACAAACGTAGTTATTGGATTACTTTGGAATTTATACGATTGAATCAAAAGTAATTTAAAGGTCCAATTTAGCTAGGGTTTGTTCTTTCTCAATGATTGATGATGAAAATGAGTTTTTGAACTCATATACATGTATATATACACATTTTCTCGTCCATAATATAATATGAAATGACCAAAATGCCTTTAAAATTTAAATAATGTCAAATCTGTACTTTGGTATCGTTGGAAGGATAATTCAAATGGCTTTCATTTCATATAAATTAGGCTACCCAGTTCGTCCTGTACAAGGAGTTATGGTCGTTTGAAATTGACCCTAAAAATCTGTTTTGATAGGCTAAAGTAAAACGAGTATAACTCCTTACTCAGACGTTGGATTTGGATGAAAACAATTGCATTGGAAAGAGGACTCAATGATATTTCTTTTTATAGGTTGCAGATCTCCCAGTTCATTATATTAAGGGAGTTATGATCATTCAAAGTTGACCCAAAAATTCGACTGGCCTCAGTAGTTTGTGTGCAGGAAATTTTCCTACATATTTATTATTTCCAAAATCCCGGCCACCGTTTTATAGTTTCGAACGTGCTCGATTATATTCGAAACCTATCCTTTTTTGGAAATCTTTATATCATTGGAAGTCTTATTCAATAACCTTCGCATGGAACCATCAACGGGCAAATTTCGGTATAAATAAAATAAAAAAATTAATTCCATATAAATAAGACCAATACACGTACTTGAATACGCCAATACATGTACTTGAATACGGGGTGTTATATCCTTCCCCCCTTTAAGACATTTGTCCTTGAATGTTAGCGTAGTTATTAAACTGAAACAAGTTCAAGTCCATCATTAACATTCACATCATCACATAAATACTATGCATATATAAAAAAAAACTTACTTGTTAATGTTCTAACTCCGTTTCTTAAACTTCCTCTTCATCTTTGAACAAATGAGGGTACTTAGATTTCATTGCTTCCTCAGCTTCCCATGTAATCTCTTCCCTTTGACGATTTCTCTAAAGTACTTTCACCGATACTATCTCTTTATTTCTCATCTTCTTAACTTGGCGATCTAGAATAGCAATAGGCACTTCCTAATAGGTAAGATCTTCCGCAACTTGCACATCCTCAGTAGAAGTGATATGTGATGGATCTCCGATGCACTTTCAAAGCATTGACACATGAAATACCGGATGTACTGATGAGAGCTCTTGGGGTAGCTCTAATTCATATGCAACTTGTCCAAACCTTTGAGTGATCTTATTCGGGCCTATATAATGTGGACTCAACTTCCCTTTCTTGCCAAATATCATTACCCTTTTTATTGGTGATACCTTCAAAAATACCCAATCACCTATAGAAAACTCTAGCCCTTTCCTTCTATTATCCGCATATGACTTGTGTCGACTTTGGGATGTTTTCAGTCATTGCTGAATTACTTTAACCTTCTCTATGGCTTGATAAACAAGATACAGTCCGAACAAAAGAGTTTCACCCACTTCGAACCATCCTATTGGTGATCTACACTTCCTTCCATATAAAGCTTCATATGGTGCCATTTTGATACTTGAATGATAGCTATTATTGTAGGCAAACTCAATAAGAGGTAAATGATCATCCTAGTTGACCTTAAAATCTATTACACAAGCTCGTAGCATATCTTCACGTGTTTGGATGGTACATTTTGCTTGTCTATCTGTTTGAGGGTGAAAAGTTGTACTCAACTTTATTTGTGTTCCCAAACAGCTCTAAAAAGACTTTCAAAAGTTTGCGGTAAATTGGGTTCCCCGATCTGATATAATAGAGATTGGGACTCCATGTAATCGGACTATCTCTTTAATGTACAGCTTCGCATACTCTTCAACTGTGTAAGTGGTCCTAACTAGTAGGAAATGTGGAGATTTTGTAAGCCTATCAATAATCACCCATATAGAATCAAACTTCCGAGATGTACAAGGCAAACCAATAACAAAATCCATGTTGATCATGTCCCACTTCCATCTTGGAAGATCAATGCATTGCATATAACCTCCGGGTTTTTGGTGCTCAACTTTAACTCTTTGACAATTCGGACATTCAGCTACAAATTCTGCAATGCTCTTCTTCATGTCATTCCACCAATACATATCTTTCAAATGTTGATACATTTTGGTTGATCCTGGATGAATGAAAAACCTTGAACAATGTGCCTTTATCATAATCTTCTTTCTTATCCCGTCTACATCCAGCATATACAATCGGTTTTGGCACTGAAGTACTCCTTCTTGCGTAAGCTCAAATGACTTGGTCGCACCACTCTGAACGTTCACCTTAAGCTGTAATAAAATAGGATCTGCATATTGCTTTTCTTTCACTTTAGCTACTAATGAAGATTTCGCAGCATTATGTATGATAAGCTCTTTATTCGGAGTTTCAAGAAGGCAAACTCCCAAACTAGATAACTGGTGAAGATCTTTAATCACCCCTTGCCTTTCTATAGGCACCATCATAGCCTTACGACATAACGCATCAGCTACTACATTTGCTTTCCCTGGATGGTACAAGATATCAACATCGTAGTCCTTTAATAGTTTAAGACATCTCCGCTGCCTTAAATTTAGATCCTTCTGATTAAAAATATATTGCAAGCTCTTATGGTCAGTATATATATCAACATGAATCCCATATAAGTAGTGGCACCATATCTTTAAAGCAAAAATAACTGCTGCCAGCTCAAAATCGTGTGTAGGATATTTTTCTCATATGGCCGCAATTGTCTAGAAGCATGCTATTACCTTACCATGCTGCATCAATACACATCCTAAACCAATTCTGGAAGCATCACAATACACTGTATACCCTTTTGTGCCTTCTGGAAGTACCAACACGGGTGTAGAAATCAACTTGTTCTTTAAATCTTAAAAATTCTTCTCACAGGCATCATTCCATTGGAATTTGGATGCTTTATGGGTTAGCTTGGTTAAGGGTGCTGAAATGGAAGAAAAGCCTTTAACAAACCTTCTATAATAATCGGCCAACCCGAGAAAACTATGAATCTCCATAGGCGTTGTGGGCCTTGGCCAGTTCTTCACAGCTTCTATCTTTTGAGCATCAACCTTTATCCCTTCACTAGATATAATATGACCTAAAAATGCCACCGACTTTAACCAAAACTCACATTTAGAGAACTTTGCATAAAGCTTACAATCACGAAGAGTCTGCAATGCCTGTCGTAAGTGATTGGCATGGTCCTCTTCTGATCTAGACTAAACTAGAATATCATCTATAAAAACTATCACAAATACATCCAGGAATGGCTTAAACACCCTATTAATCAAATCCATAAAAGTTGCGGGTGCATTTGTTAGCCCAAATGACATAACTAAAAACTCATAATGACCATACCGTGTTCGGAAAGCTATCTTGGGTATATCCTTATCTTTGACCCTTATTTGGTGGTAACCTGACCTCAAATCAATCTTAGAAAAGCACTTGGCTCCCTGTAACTGATCAAATAAATCATCAATTCTTGGGAGAGGGTATTTATTCTTAATAGTCACCTTATTCAATTGCCGATAATCAATACACACCCTTAGCGAGCCATCCTTTTTGCGCACAAATAACACTGGTGCTCCCCAGGGGGATATACTAGGCCTTATGAATCCCTTCTCTAGCAAATCTTTCAATTGCTCTTTCAATTCTCGTAATTCTGTTGGGGCTATTCTATATGGAGGAATGGAGATTGGTTGGGTGCCTGGTATTACATCAATACCAAACTCTACTTCTCGTTCAGGAGGCAAATCTGGAAGATCTTTAGGAAATACATCAGAAAATTCATTTACCACCAGAATAGCGTGAAGAGTTGGTGGCTCCGCTTTTGTATCCCTTACTCTAACTAAATGATATATGTATCCTTTGCAAATCATTTTTCTTGCCTTAAAATAAGAAATAAATCTACCTCTTGGCGCGCCAATTTCACCTTTCCATTCAAGGACTGATTCATTTGGAAAATAGAAATATACCTTTTTCGTGCAACAATCAATTGTGGCATAACAAGATGCCAACCGGTCTATACCCATTATAATATCAAAATCTACCATTTCTAACTCCACAAGATCAGCCATTGTATCACGACCACAAATAGTTACTATGCAATTTCGGTGAACCCTTCTAGCTATAATAGATTCCCCAACCGGTGTGGACACTTCAAATGTCTTAACTAATAGTTTGGGTATTCTTTCTAACTTTCCAGCAATCAATGGATCAACATAAGTTAATGTAGAACCGGGATCAATTAAGGCATATACATCGAATGAAAAGATAGACAACATTCCCGTAACCACATCTGGGGAAGCCTCTAAATTCTGTCGATCCGCTAGAGCATACGTACGATTTTGAGCCCCGCTAGAACTCATGGCTCCTCTATCACCTCTAACATAACCTATTGGTTGTGCACCCCTTCCTGAATAAGGCATCAATGATGATGATGCAACAAATGACCCCGTAGGTCGTGCCATACCCCCTATGCCCCTTCGTGGGCATTCTCTCATCATATGCCCTGACATACCTCACCAAATGCAAACATTGGTCCCCAGCTGACATACGCCCAAATGATACCTTCCACATTTATTGCATGGCTCTCGAGGAGGTCTCAATTAGCTCATATTCCCTTGCCCTTTGTACCCCACTGTCCGCGAACTCTGACTCTCACTTCTGTGTCCAAATTGATTTCCTCTAGACCCTTGGAACTATGGTAGGGCACTAGCTGCAGAATAAGAGGATAATGGACTAGGTGGTCTAGCAGAAAACTGTGGTCTGAACCCTCCTTGGGATACCATAAACTGCCCTGTAGATCTGGCCCTCTTGGAATATCCTCTTTCTAATTCCTGTGTTCTTCTCCTCTGCCTCTGATCTTCCATTTTCTGTGCAAAAGCTTGGATCCTTGCTATGTCCATATCTTTGTTCAAAGAGGTAATAGTACAATCTCTAAACATATATGGATCTAGCCTAGCCACATATTGATGAACTCTGTCATCCATAGTAGCTACAACATTAGGATCATATCTCGACAAGGAATTAAATCGAAGACTGTACTCCCTCACGCTCATATTCCCCTGATGAAGATTTAAAAATTGATCTGCAAGGGCCTGACGAATCTCGAATGGAAGATAATAATCAAAAAATGCCTCTTTCAACTCTTTCCAAGTAGCTCGGGGTGCATCAATACCCCTAGATCATTTCCAGTCCTCGTACCAATATATAGCCTTCCTTTTAAATCTATACGCTGCTAACTCCACTATCTCTCTACCCGTTATATGCATAACATCTAAGGCCCTTTGAATTTGATCAATAAAGTCTTGTGGGTCCTCATTAAGATCTGATCCAGTAAAAGTGGGAGGATCCATCTTAAGAAAATCCTGTGTTCGAAGGCTAGCCTCCCTATCTGTACCACTAGGACCCGTTGTAGAAATGGCTTGCCCTTGAACTTTCCCAGCAACTATACGAGTCAAAAGTTGCACTGCATTTCTAAGATCTTGATCAATAGCATTAATAGGTGGCTCTGGGGATATAGTTCTCCTGCCCCTTATTTCTTCCGGAGTGGAGCCTCACTTTGATTAGCTGGTATATTGGGTGACTTTCTAGTCCCCTCTCTGGCATCCACATCTACTTGCTTACTGGTATTCTTGCTTCTGGCAACTGGCATTATTACTATAATAAGAGAAACAAACGGATTCAGTGGTCAACTATGACTTCATATACAATTTAGGCTCTAATGCACGATCTAAGACATGAAGAAAAGAAACAATTCCTAAATATCCATAGCCTCCTGTTTATAGATGCGGTGCACGACACACCGATAAACAAAACTCTACGTAGACACGGCTTTGTAGACTCATTAGGATGAACTTCTTTGATACCACTTTTGTCATGCCTCAAATCCTATTGGGGCGAACTGGCACCCATAACCGAGGAGGCCCAGGAGAACCAGCTCATAACCTTATACTTCCCATGCATACCTCTTTGACAACCCGAAATTCGGACAACATCATGTCCTATATAAAAGGAAATAATCACCTGTATAAGCTCGAGCACACATATATTTGTATATACAATACTTGGCCGTTGGATCCATCACGTTTATTAACAAAACACCACCTTGACTGTACATTAGGTCTACAAAGCCTCTAGACAATACACAGAGTTTAACTAAGGTCGGGACATACCCCGCCATATAACTAACTTCTATACAATACCAAAAATGACTGGATATGACATAGAAAGCCCCAAAGCAAACTGGAGCTCACCAAAAGCAGCTGGATATCCTGGCTCTTACTTGTGCGGTGTATGAGCTGAGGTACCTATGCCTGCAACATGAAATACAGGTCCCCCGTGGGGGACGTCAGTATGAAATATGTACTGAGTATGTAAAGCTGTAGATAATCACATATGATATAGGAGCTCAATAGAAAATAGAAACAAGTGAATAAATCATAATAGGAGTGGACCACACTTACTTGAACTTGTGACAACCTGTACATTGTATTTATTCAATCACTTTACCTTCGTTCTTATCATCTTTGTAATCATTACTGTACTGTACTGTGACCATTAGGCTGCCTCCAGTACATATCAACTGGGATCGACCCATGATAGGCTTATGCCCCTGGGATACCACCCATAAACATATAAATAGGGATTTACCCATGATAGGCTTATGCCCCTAGGATACAACCCGATAAGAGAGAACTTCCATCACTTAGTTCAATTAATCTTTGAGATTGTTATTTTGGTCGCCACTGCATTTTTGATACTTTGAAACAATGATATATCAGTAAGAGACATATAAATAGACCATTAATGCAATAACAATGAAGTAAGAACTCATTGACACATCATGAAGTGTTTTGGAGTCATCAATGCCATAACAATGAAGTAGGAACTTATTGGTATATCAATGAAACGTTTTGGAGTCATTAATAGCACATGGATCTTGTTTGAGTTACCAGATGCCTTCTGACATTCATTAGTGCAATAAACATGTAAGATTTGAAAAACAAGTACGTATTGGAATGTCTTGACATCTTGTAGGGTGGAAATAAGTTCATTGGTAACGTAGGACATCATACAAAACCATTATGGATCATATGTTACTGAATAACTTTGGAAACTTTCTTAATAGAACAATTGTTCACTTTCATGCCAAAGATATGGTATAGAGTATGCTTTACATACCTGACTGTCAACTTTCAATACTAGTCCCAAATGGACTTCCGTCTTTTCGAATTACTTATCTACAATGAACATATATAGCAATCTAGTATTAGCGACCAAATGTCACAATTCAATTATTTGAATTCACCAAACTAGTGGTTAAGTAGTAATCCTTAATTACACTATAAAGGGTGCCACTTTAACCCTCTTATAATCCAATTACATTCACATGCCATGCATATTCATACAACATCCTCCAATATCAAGTTTGGATTTATTTATCCTTCCAACCAATCCATTAAACCAAATTGAGCCATAGACATAAATAATTATCAATTCAATAGTATATCACCATATCCACCCTCCATAACTCAATTACCATATCCACCTTCCACAATTCAATACAAGCAAACCATGCAAAATAGTCCATAACCCTATTTTCATCACCTTTCAACAACAACCAATACATATAATCCTCTATCACACATATACATATGGAAAAGAACAAAGGCAAACAATATTCATACCTTAGAATTCACCTCTTGATTATGCAATCCTGTTTGCACAAATAATAGGTGCCGTTTGAAGCTCTCGAGATGACAAACACAGTTATCGGATTACTTTGGAATTTCTACGGTTGAATCAAAAGTAATTTAAAGGTCAAATTTGGCTAGGTTTTTTTCTTTCTCAATGATTGATGATGAAAATGAGCTTTTGAACTCATATACATGTATATATACACATATTCCCGTCCATAATATAATATGAAATGACCAAAAATGCCTTTAAAATTTAAATAATGTCAAATCTGTCCTTTAGTGGACTGTTTTGATAAGCTAAAGTAGATCGACCATAACTCTTTGCTCCGATATCGGATTTGTGTGAAATTGGTATCGTTGGAAGGATAATTCAAAGGGATTTCATTTCATATAGAGTAGGACACCCAGTTCGTCTTGTACAAGGAGTTATGGTCGTTTGAAGTTGACCCTAAAAATCTGTTTTGATAGGCTGAAGTAAAACGAGTATAACTCCTTACTCAGACGTTGGATTTGGATGAAACCAATTTTATTAGAAATAAGACTCAAAGATATTTATTTTCATAGGTCGCAACTCTCCTAATTCATTATATTAAGGGAGTTATGATCATTCAAAGTTGACCCAAAAATTCAGCTGGCCTCAGTAGTTTGTGTGCAGGAAATTTTCCTGCACATTTACTATTCCCAAATATCCCGGCCACCGTTTTATAGTTTTAAACGTGCTCGATTATATTCTAAATGTATCTGTTTTTGGAAATCTTTATATCGTTGGAAAGCTTATTCAATAACCTTCGCATGAAACCATCGATGGGCAAATTTCGGTATAAATAAAATAAAAAGATTAATTCCATATAAATAAGACCAATACACATACTTGAATACGCCAATACACGTACTTGAATATGGGGTGTTATGTTAAGGCATGTATCTCTCTCATTACACTTGTATTTTCTTAATTGCATGAAATTGGTTTATTATTCACATGGTTTGATGTTGGATTTTAAATTATGGGTTGTGGATTTTGGATACAAATTGATTGAATGTTTTTCCCATGATTACTATTAATTTATTATGCATTAAACTGTTAGTTTGTACACTCATTGAGGTGCACGAGAAGGTTGAATGAATTTAGGGGTACAAGGATTACCTAAAATTGTGAACAATGTAATTATGGATACAAGGATCCCCCAAATAATTGAATTTTGGTATTGAAAATTGATAAGAACCCCAACCCACTTGCATAATTGGTTTTGGAATGTTATTTATCAATTCGCTTGACTTATTTCTTTAAAACTAATGCAGTGCATAAATTGTAAAATGATTAAGGATGGCTTTGAAAACCTTGTGGGGTACAAGGACTCCCCCAAGTAGATAACTATGATCTTTAAAAACTTTTGGGGTACAAGAAATCCCTTAAGTTACTTTTAATAATGGAGTCTGGGGTACAAGGATTCCCCAAGTTTTGGCTTAATGACATTCACTTGCAAGCTATCATCAGTATGATGATACCACTTAATGATGCCTTAATGATTGACTTGTTGAACTAATGGATGTTTTTTGTGCTAAATGTTTTAATTGATCTTAAAGAAGGTTTTGTAGCTAGCGTGAAGGTAGAGGTCTCGAAGGCTAGAGACTGGAAACTCACGTTTGCCGGCGTGATAGTTGGTCTTGATGACTGCGTGCTTATGTTACACTATATGAATTTACATCATAGAAGGCATAGGATACAAGTATTCCTTAGCCTTCGATGATATCTCCAGTACATGCAGCTAACACACACTTGGGCCCAACCAGGGGGAGACAACTGGACCCATATAACTCATGGATAACTTTATGATGCTTAAGCTACACAATCTAGGTTAATGTTTTACTTCATGCGAAGCCTTGTTCCCTATCCCAGCATCTGATATATATATATATATGTATATGCATCGAATTATGCTCATTGTATTTGATTGATGTTGCATTGATGATCATGGCATTATATTATCTCTGAGTTACATGCTATAGCTCAACACACTAACCTTCTCCGAATGTTGTATACCCACACAATGCAGGCACAAAAAATACTTCTACTTTTCATAAGAATAAATCGCCAATTCTCCTCTGAACCCTCGATTCAATTATTTTACATGAATGTTGAGCCAGGTTCTTGCACAGTGCTAGATCATCATTTGGTAGCTCATGAGTCAGCTTGAACTGGTGAGCTTCCATATTTTAGAAGACCTCATTTCATGATTTTATTTCCTTATGTCATATAATTTTCTTTGGTCTAGTTTTAGATATCATCGGAGGCATGTCCCAACTTAGATTGATTATCGGTTCGGTTTAGAGGTTTTGTTAATTACTATGGACTGAGTATTGGTTGTTGATATATCTTAGACTTCTTGAGCTTATCTTTAGTTATCTTGTTATATGTTCGGAATTCATCCACTGTTAGTTTATTATGTTCTGTTAGACTAGGCAAAGAGGGTGATCTCCAGTCTACGATGGACTTGATATACCCATCATAGCCAGGCTATGATTTAGGCTATGAAAATATTTATATGACCCACCACCTCTACATTATTTTACAAGGTTAAGTGTACCACCACTTTATATTCCTTTATTTTGATGGAGGTTTTATAAAATTTATCGAATTTGGTCACACTACAACTGAGTGCGCAATACCTTGCCTACTAAATTAATGATAAAAATAACCATAATCTTTTGAAGGACTATTTTGAGAAACCATAATGTTTTTTCTTTTACAATTACCACAATTATGACTATTATAATTTTGATCCTTCACGCACACATAAATATTTAACCACTTGTCTTGTTGTAGACTTACATGTACTGCTACCACATTCATATCAAGAATGAAGCATATTCATGTGAAGAGTTTCATTATTTTCACCAAAAGTACATTTGCATCAGCTATAATTACCATAAAATAGTGCTAGGACTTGAACCTGACATCTTACCAATATATAGGTATTTTAGGCCATAATTCGATGGGACTCAAGCCCAGTACCGTATTATCATGGTGCATCGAGACTCCAACTAGATGTCTTACCTTCTTGTGAGTGTGATGAGACTTAAATCCATCGTATTATCCTCAATTAATGACATGATAGTCCAAATTGTAATGGGGTTCACCCTTGAGCTTGTTAAAATATTTCACCAAAAAAAATGTAAATGTAACATGAAAACCAACCATTAGAATTCAGTTTCATTAAGTTACATGCCAAAGATTTTACTTACTATACTTGCATCATGTTTAATATTTGCTCTCCAACTTAAAACAAATGTTAGTAATAGACGGTGACTAGACAAATAATAATATTTTATTATAAATTTAAATTAATAAAATAGGATAAAGAGGAGAAGGACTTTTGGGAGGTTTTAGATGAGGTGGTGAGTAGCATCCCAAGCATTGAGAGGCTTATCGTGGGAGGGGATTTCAATGGGCATATTGGGTTTTGTCGAGAGGTTATGATAATGTGCATGGCAGTTTCGGTTTTGGAGTGCGAAATGAAGGAGAAGCTTCTATTTTGGATTTTTCTAAGGCTTTTGGGTTGTGGATAGTGAATTTATGCTTTTTGAAGAAAGAGGATCACCTTATCACGTTTCATAGTTCAGTGGCCAAAACTCAGATAGACTTTTTACTCCTTAGGAAGGGTGATAGAGTGCTATGTAAAGGCTGTAAAGTAATACCTAGAGAATATCTTTTGACTCAGCATAGGTTATTGGTGATGGACTTAGGTATCAATAAGGGCAAAAAGAAGAGAAGTGTAGAGGCTTGACCCAGGATTAAGTGAGGTAACTTGACTTTGGATAGTGCTTTGGAATTGGGGAAAAATTAAAGAGTAGGGGGGCTTAGGAGAGTAAAGAGGATGTGGATAGTATGTGGGAGACACTACCAGTTGCATTAGAGAGACCGCTAGAGAGGTGTTGGGTGTCTTGAGAGGTCGCTCTGGCAAGATCGCGGAGACTGGTGGTAGAACAAAAAGGTGAAAAGGAAGGTAAAGTCTAAGAAGAAGGATTATGCTAAGTTGGTGGAGAGAAAGGATGATGAAGAAAGGTAGCTGAATAAAGAAGAGTATAAGGTTTCAAGAAGAAAGGCCAAAGTAGCGGTTATGGTGGCTAAGACAACAACTTTTGAGAGCTTGCATGCAGCATTAGAGGAGAAAATAGGGGATAAGAAATTGTATAGGCTTGCCAAGTCCAGGGAGCTGAGGGCTCATAACCTTGACCAAGTGAAGTGCATCAAGGAAGACAATGGTACAGTGTTGGTTGAGGATGCCCTTATTAGGGAGATGTGGCAGTCCTACTTTCATACACTTTTAAACGACGAGGGGGTCAATGGTTTTGTGTTGGGGGACTTGGATAATTCTGAGGAGTATTGCAATTATGGTTATTGTAGGAGTATCAACGTTGAGGAGGTCAAGGTGGCTATTTACAGGATGCGGCGGAGTAGAACGACGGGGCTAGATGATATTCCCGTGGATTTTTGGATGAGCACTAGTGGGGCAGGTTTGGAGTGGTTAACAAGGTTGTTTAACATCATTTTTAGGATGAAAAATATGTCGGAAGCATGGAATTGGAGTATGATGGTTTTTTCTATAAAAACAAAGGGGACATTCAGAGTTGTAACAACTATAGAGGCATTATGTTGTGTCATTCTATGAAGGTTTGGGAAAGGGTGGTAGAGTTAAGGCTGATAAGAATTGTGAATATCTCTTAGAATCAGTTCGGTTTCATGCCAGGTCGCTTGACCACTGAGGCCATTTACCTCATGAGGAGATTAGTGAAGCAGTTTCAGGAGAAGAAGAAGGACTTATACATGGCATTTATTGATCCAGAGAAGGCTTATGATAGAGTTTTGAGGGAGATTCTGTGGAGGTGCTTGAAGGCTAGAGAGGTGCCCGTGGCATACACTAGGTCAATTCAAGACATGTATGATGCGGCAAAGACTTGTGTGAGGACAGTGGGTGGTGATTCGAAGCACTTTTCAGTTTTGATAGGGTTGCACTAGGGATCAACTCTTAGCCTATTTTTATTTGCGTAGGTGAGGGATGTTTTGACACGACATATTCAAGGGTAGGTGCCTTGGTGTATGTTATTTGCGAATAATGTGGTACTGATTGACGAGACTCAGAAAGGAGTTAATGATAATTTGGAGATTTAAAGACAGACACTTGAGTCTAAAGGATTTTGGTTAAGCAGAACAAAGACAGAGTACTTGGAGTGTAAGTTTAGTGAGGTGTTGCAGAAGGATGGAGTTGTGGTGAAGCTGGACTCGCACGTCATTGAGAAGAGGGAGAGTTTCAAGTATCTGGGGTCTATGAATTAGGAAAATGAAGAGATTAATGAGGATGTCACGTTTTTATTGGGACAGGGTGGTTAAAATAGAGGCTCACTTAGGGAGTCTTGTATGATAAAAAAGTGCCCCCGAAGCTTAAAGGTAAGTTCTACAGAGTGGCAGTCCAACCGGCTATATTGTATGGAGCGGAATATTGGCCAGTTAAGAACTCCCACATCCAAAGTTGAAGGTGGCGGAGACGCGAATATTGCGATGAATGTATGGACATACCAGGAAAGATAGAGTGAGGAATGAGATTATTGGGGAGAAGGTGGGTGTTGCTTCGGTGGAGGATAAAATATGAGAAGTGAGGTTACGTTGGTTCGAGCACGTGATAAGGAGGGACTCGGATGCTCCAGTGCAGAGGTGTGATTCACTAGCTATGGATGGTTTTAGGTGGGGTAGAGGTAGACTGAAGAAATATTAGAGGGACGTGATTAGGCATGATATTGAGAAGTTACAACTTACGGAGGACATGAACCTTGATAGGAAGGTGTGGAGGACGCGAATTAGGGTAGAGGGTTAGGGGGTAGGAGTGCGTCGGTAACAATAAATTAGCGTTCTTTTGTGTCTGTAGTTTTTATTCGTGGTGTTGTGTGATGTCTATGATTTCGATTAGATAGTTCTTATTTTTATCTTGTGGTTGTACTATCATCTGGTTTCTAGCGGTGTTAGTTTATTTTTCACTTATATTTTGTGTTTGTTACACTATTATCGGTTCTAAGCCAGGGGTCTATCGAAAATAGCCTCTCTACTTCACCTGAGATAGTGGTATGGTATGCGTACACTCTAACCTCCCCAGACCCCAATATGTGGGAATACACTGGATATGTTGTTGTTGTTGTATTATAAATTTAAATTAATCCCAAAATTTTAACACCTAAAGTTATTAATTACATCAAACTATAATGTAAGAAAATTATTAATGACATTTAGCCATATACCTTTATGGTCAAATTGTGTGAAAATTAATCCGTATCAGGATCTTGACTTAATATACTAAATGTGTAACCATTTAATTCAAAAAGATCAACTAATTTATTTGATTTATTTGATTAATTTATTTGATTATGAAACAATTAAATTTAGATATTTACCAAAATAATATTTTATTTGTTTAGAGGGATAACGTACAAAAACCACAACAATAGATGGTCTAGAATATATTTATCAACATAACTTATATACATTTAAATAAAATGAACAAAGAAGAATTTATAATAGATGAAAAAACATATGAAAACCATGAAAGATTAAAAATAAAAATAGTATTTTCTAATCTTGGAAGAAGGTATAAGAAAATAGGTGAACATTTATATTTAATGTTAGAAAAAGAAGAATTAAAATTAGTTAGAAAAAGAAGAATTAAAATTAGAAGACATGTTGACAACCATGGTAAGAATAGAAAGAGAAAATGAAGAGAAAGATAAAAAAAAGGAAATAGATAAAATAAAACAACAAACTACAGAAGAAATATGAAAAATAGAAGAAACTAAAATAGTAGGATTGCTGAATTAGAAAAAGAACTACAAATGGTAAAAGATTTATATGAAAAGAGACAAAAAGAAAAAGATAAAGAACAAAAATTATTAATTGAGATAAATCAATTTAAAGAAAAATTAGAAATAAAAAATAAAGAACCAGAAACCAGTGAATTAGAAATAAATACAATAATGGCTGAAGAAACAGATAATTATGATTCGGAAGATAGTGAAACATATATAGAAATTCTAGAAAACATAGGAAAACTAGAAATTAATAAAAAACAAGAAGTAATTAATAAAGAAGATCTAGAACTAATAAATACAAAAGTAAGTACTCTAGAAAAAAATATAATACCTAGTACATCAGATATAAGAAAACTAACCTATAATTACAGAAGTAAGTTTAAAAGATATAATCCAAAGGATGAATATAATAAATGGACACCGAGACAAATAACTAATTATAACTTTTTAGATTTAGATTGTGTAATAGACACAAATAAAACAATACAACTATGGGTAGGATACATGTCAAAACAATTATTAGATAATAAAATAGATACAACAAATACACCAGAATATATAGAAAAGACATTAATAGGAATAGTAAAATTATGTTTTTTAAACCTAGCCGAAGCAAGCAAAAAGTATTAAGATCTGATACAAAAACAGAAGGAACATCAACACTTGCAAAAATATCACCAACAGAAATATTGAAAAAATATGAAATAGCTATAAGTGATGAATTTAGCAGTATGACAACAAAAGAAGCAGAACAAAATAAAGAAAAAGGTACGAATGGGAATTTAATGTTAAAATTAGCAATATGTAATATGTGATATATAGATGAATATACATGCACATTTAAAGAATATTATTATAAATGAACATATAATATAGAAGAAAGTAAAAAAATAAGAAAATTATATTTTAGTAAATTACCTGAACCATTTAGTTCAAAAATAATAAAGAATTGAGATGAAGCAAAAATAGTAGATACCCTAGTAGCAAGAATAAAATTTTTATAACAATGGTATAGAAATCTATGTGAAAAATATAGAGAATAAATAAAAATGGAAAAAACATTAATAAAAAATTTAGCATGTTGTAAAGATAAAATAGCACCTCAATTTGGATGTGAAGAAATATATTATAAGAAAAGAAAAAGACATAAGAAATATAAGAAATACAAAAAATCAAAATCTAAATATAAGAAACCAAGAAAAAGATATTATGTAAAAAATTATAAACATAAAAGACCATATAGAAAAAAGAAATCTATAAAAGAATGTACTTGTTATAATTGTGAAAAATTAGGACATTTAGCTAGAGATTGTAAATTCCCAAAAGATTCAAAAAATAAACAAATATCAGAAATAAAAATAGAAAATACAGAATATATGCAGATAGATTATATAGATTATGAATTAGAAAGTGAAGAAAGTATATATGAAATTTCAGAGGATGAAACAGATAATGAAATAGATAGTGAATTAGATGAATCAAATGACTGAAGAAGATATAAAAATGAACCAAATAATTGAAGAAGATATAAAAATAATAACAAAGGAAGAATATTTAAATGAAGAAGGAACAAATCAAAAAATAATATTTGATAGTAGTATATTTGACGAAATAAAAGGAAAAGAGTTAGACTTAACTGTAGAAAAAATATTTAAAATACCAACAATAAAAAATATATTTAGTAGAAAAAAAGGAAGAATACTATGTAGTAAGTCAAAAGAAACATGTAATAGATTGTAGACATGCAAAAGGAAGAACTAGCATACCACTAGTAACAAAAAGAATAATTAATAAAGAAATAAACGATATAAAAAGTAAAGACCCAATAAAATATGTACACCTTGGAGGAACAGAGATATTAATAAAAGCATGTTTTAGAGAAGGAATAGATACACCAATAGAATTATATTTAGCATATGATAGAATTATAAAACCTATAGAAAAAAGTATAATAACCGCTATAAAAGGAAATTTAATATACCAAAAATTTAAATTTATAATAAGTGCGAATTATTCAGTAGCAATAACAGATAAAAATATACATAAATCATTAGTATTATATTAGAAAATATCAGGAATAGAACTAACCCCAGAAAGTAAAATATTTACAGCAAGAAGTAAAAATCTATATGTACTAACAACAAAACATAAAATAATAGGAAAAAATAAAATTAATAAAATACAAATAGAAAGTCCTTTTGAACAATTCGTAAAAGCAATTGATAATAATGACTATAGTTACAAAAATATAGATATAGAAGAAGATTTAGAAATAATAAATGATAGGATAAGTACATAAAAAAGAATAGCTCATGAAAAATCAGAATCATCAAGTTCATAAAAAAGAACAAGTTATGAAACAACTTCAACAGTTAATTTAAATCAATATTATATAATAGGAACAATAAATGAAAAAGAATATTTAATACTCTTAAACACAGGACAAGAAGAAAATTATATAACAAAATATCTATTAAAAAGTGAAGAAATAAAATCTAATAGTGATATATGCCCAGATCTACCAAGGAGTCTAATAAGCATTAAAGATACGACAGAAAACGAAATAATAATAGGAGTTAGAAAAATAAAAATAGAATTTAAAATAAAGGAAAAAATACAAAAAGCAGACATAATATTAGGAATAAAATGGTTAGAACAAGTAAAACCATACAATATAGAACATACACAATTGCCTATAACTTATAATAAAGAAAGATTATTCATAAAAAGAACTTTAACATGATATGAAAATATATGTACTTGTAAAAATAATAGTAGAAGGATATTATAATAGGTATTATACACCTATGATAGATACAGGAACAGAAACAAACTTATGTAGATACAACTGTTTACCAGAAAGTAAATGAGATAAATTAAAAACACCAATAGTAGTCAAAGAATTTAATAATGAAGGAAACTTAATTACATATAAAGCTAAAAATGTAAAAATACAGATATGAGATAAAATAATAACAATAGAAGAAATCTATAATTATGAACTGACATCAAAAGATATGCTTTTAGGAATGCCATTTTAAAATAAATTATACCCACATATAATAACTAAAACAGATTGGTGGTTTAAAACACCATGTAAACAAAAAGTAAGAGCAAAAAGAGTTATTAATAAAATAAGAAAGAAAACTGATTGGATAGAAGGAAGTGAAAAAATTACACAAAAGTTAGAAAATATAAAAAATACTGAAGACACAATAGAACTAGTCGTATTTTTGATAAATAAAAAGGAAATAACTATATTTTTAGTAAATAAGAGAGAAATAATTAAGAACAAATTAGAAAGATTATATAGTGAAGATCCATTAAAAGGATGGAAAAAACATAAAACTACTATAAAAATTGAATTAATAGATAAAAATAGCATAATAACTCAAAAACATTAACATATAATTTTGACGATTTACAAGAATTTAAAATGCATATAGATGAATTATTAGAGAAACAATATATACAAAAAAGTAATAGTAAACATAATAGTCTAGCATTTATAGTAAATAAACATAGTGAACAAAAAAGAGGTAAAAGTAGATGGTTATTGATTATAAAAATTTAAATGCAAAAACTATGGCATATAATTATCCAATACCAAATAAGATATTAAAAATAAGACAATTACAAGGATATAACTATTTTAGTAAATTTGACTGTAAATTAGGATTTTACCACTTAAAGTTAGAAGAACAATCTAAGGAATTAACTGCATTTCCAGTATCACAAGGATTTTATGATTGGAACGTATTACCATTTGGATATAAAAATGCACCAGGTAGATATCAATACTTTATGAATAGTTATTTTAAACAATTACCTAATTGTATAGTATACATAGATGATATATTATTATATCCAAAAACCAAAAATGAACATTTAAAATTATTAGAATAATTTACAGATATAATAGAAAAATCAAGAATAAGTTTAAGTGAAAAGAAAGCCGAAATTATGAAAAATCAGATAGAATTTTTAGGAATACAAATAGATAAAAGTGGAGCAAAAATGCAACAACATATAGTACAAAATCTAATAAATTTAAAAGAAGAATTAGATACAAAAAAGAAATTACAATCGTTCTTAGGATTAGTAAATCAAGTAAGAGAATATATACCAAAATTAGCAGAAAATCTAAAACCATTACAGAAAAATTAAAAAAAGATATTGAATATAATTACAACGACGAAGATAAAAAACAAGTCTAAAAAATAAAAATACTTTGTAGAAGCGGATGCAAGTGAATATAGTTATGGAGGAGTACTTAAATATAAATATGAAAATGAAAAAAGAGAATATCATTGTAGATATTATTCAAGAGCATTTAATGAAACAGAAATAAAATGGGAAATAAATAGGAAAGAATTATGTTCATTATATAAATGTTTATTACCATTTGAACCATATATTGTATATAAAAAATTTATTATGAGAACAGATAACACACAGGTACGATGGTGGCTAACGAGCAAAATACAAAACTTAGTTACGAGGAAGGAAATTCGAAGATTTATTAAATATACTGAATTTTACATTTACGATTGAAGTGATCAATACTAACAAAAATGTCATTGCAGATTACTTATCAAGACAAAGCTACTCAAACTGATTTATCAATGGAAGAGGCTGATGCCAAAAATACCCAGACTGATTTATTACTACAAATGTTTGAGCAAATAAAGTTATTACAAGAACGAGTTATTACACTAACTACTGAAGTTACAAACATAAAAGTGCAGGTTAAGCACTATAAAAAATAAGATACTATGCAGGAAGAGGACATTAAAAAACTAGATCTAGAAGGTGACAATGACAAACACCTAAAAACTTAAATTGCTAATGAAATTACAATTACAGCTGCAGGCGCAGGAGGCATATCTAAAGGGAAAAATAGCCACTCAAAATAAACCTGAAATACCAAAGAAAAAGAATTACAACCTCAACCAGATATTTTCAAAACCATCTACACTAAATATACAAAGTTCAGAATCATTTGCACCTCCCCAAATACATACATATTCTAAATCACTTAACCAAGAAAACAGACATAAAACTATGTTACCCGTAAATACATTGAAAATATATACACCTTACAAACCATGTTAAATACCAAACCTATTCAAAGTAAAAAACTAGCCACACAACAAAAAAGATATATTACCCAGAAATGCTAGAATTACAATAAACTTATTGCTTATCCAGGCACAAGTTCGAATTTAATTAAATCATGTTACTATTATGGATTATTATCTACGATTTACACAACTACTGGAGAAGAGTTAGAAGAAATTACAGATATTCACAATGGATTTATGATCTATAAGAGAATTACAAGCGGACAATTATTTTATGTTTGATTTTATTCCACCCCAGCCGAAATATTGTTTGATGAAGTTAAACAGGCTATTACAGTAATCAAGATAGGTATGACTAGAGATTGTATTATTCCAGAAGAAATATGTGAACAAGACGAGATACCAAAGACACAGATACCAGGATTTTGCCGCAACAAAAGAGTTATTGGACTTAGTAATATATTATCAGAATTACTTAATAATTATTCAAATCAGAAGCCCATTTGGATATATAGCTCGAGGAATCAAACATTGGTTTATTTAACTTGTAAAGAAGTTAGAGACCAAGACATGGAAGAGCTTAGGAAATGGGGATTAACACTCCTCATACCAGAAGAACAATCATTAACGAGATCTATTAAAAAAGGAATTATTTCTAAAGAAGGTATGGAACAATTTTGTTAAAAATTTGTCCAAACATACAATGATCACATATGCAACAGATGTAGTGGTAGACACAACTTTATTCCAGATGTGATACTACACTGACAAGAAGATAAAAAACAGCTGATACGAAAAAAAGAAGATAGAGAAAACAAAGCAACGGATCAATAATGGAGATAAAAGACAGAGATATTAATTATGAAAGAGATATGTAACAAAATAAGATAGATTTTTTGCTTTCTTTACGTAAATTATTAATCTATTGTATAGTTTTTTTGACTATTGTTAGTCTAGGTATTAATAACTTTTGTCCTTATTTGCATTTTTAAGTCATTCTCTTCTTTTAAGAAGAAGACTTTTTGTAAAGTATAGTTAGGACAATAATTAGGTAGAATACGTGTAAGAAAATTATGAAAACTTTTGTAAAGTTTCTCATTATAAATGAAAGGCATCCAAGGCAGAATGAGGTAAGCCTTCATGCGTTGAAGTAAAAACTCTCTCTTATCCACAATAAATATTTTGATTATTTATTAAAAAATAGGTATATTTCAATGGAAAAAGCTATGGATGAACAAAGCTTAGAATTATCAAACCTACCAGAACAGGTATATTTATTTACGATTATGAATAGCTAAATTCATAAATTCCTAACAATCATGCTATGATATAATAAGTTCATGTTAGTTGCTTTATAGTAGAATTATTTGAAAAATAACATGTTAAGAAGTTTATTAGCAAAGTGGAAAAGGAGAAAAATCCCTAAGAACTATGCCATCCTAAAGGTAAAATCGGTGAGGCAAGAAAGCCGTGATAGGGGAGTAGCCAGAGTAGAGGCACTGTTTAAGGAAAAAGTATTCAGATTACCATGATAATAGTGACCGAAGAATATGTTATTTAAGAATAATCTAGTATATAGTAATCTAAAGTGATCATATTTTGTTATGTGTATGATTGAAGAGAATATTTTGAAAAAGCATCATATGAAAAATGAATACTTATTTATCTGATGAAATGATAGATAAATTTAAAATACTTGTTTTATATGTACTTAAGGATATAGAAATTACAGATATAAGAAAAATTATACTAGAAAAAATATTTGATAAATATTTTATGACTAGAGTAAATTATATACCACACTTACCTAACTACTCTTACAAATTCTTATATACCAAACCTACATATCAACCATGATAAATTATGTATATTTATAATTTTGAAAAATGAATATGAAAAATATACAATCAACAGAAAAACAAATGAAAACAATTTAGATGAATATATGAGGACTAAAAATATAAAATATATACAATTTCTCAGCGAAAATATAGAAAAATTAATGGTATTAAAACAATAAATTAAAAATATTATAATAAAAGTATTTAACCAATTTTAAATGACAGATAATCTTAAAATATTAATCTTATATATACTTAGATATAAAATTATAGATATTAAGAGAATAATATTAGAAAAAATATTAGACTATGAAATTAAAATTATAAATTGGATAGAACAACTATACCTAGATAATTTCCCAGATGGATATTATTCAGACTAAAATGTTAGAATATATTAGAAAATTAGAGAAAACCAAAGTGATACTATATGAAGAAATTAATTATAGAAATCGACTAAAACAAATAATGGAAAATCTAAAAGAAAAATTAATATGGATAAAAGAAACCTTAGAAAATTTAGAAAAAAGTACAGATAATAGTTTATATAACATAAAAAACTCATTAAGAGAAGAAGAAAGAGCGATAATTAATAGCATTAATAACCTTAATTCAGATATAAATTATAATACAATTAAAATAAAATATTACACAAAAATTAGTAAACAAGCAACTACTTTAGAATAAAATGATAAACTATGAGTATTTAAAATATTGGAGACAGGATATGGAAGAAATAAGATTAGAAGAAATGCTTAGGAAAGAGAATTTAATTGAGTAGTTTAGAACAAAAGATATAGAATATTTAGAATACCTCAAAAATAATATAGAAGAATTACAAAGACTAAGAGAAAAAACTAAAGAATACTACAGTAAAGTATTTAATCAAATACCATGTAATCACCCCCTACAATATGAACATAAATATAATAAAAATATTTAGAGAAGTTAAGAAATATCCACGCACAAATAAAAATAGATCCATAACTATAATAGATCTATTAAAGTTATCCGCACCCCCTACAATTGGTATAGTCTTCATAGATGCATACAAAAGATTGTCATAACATAACATTAAACAAGAATATTATGAGGGAAGCTAAAGAGTGCGAGACTCACACCCATAATGGTGTGTGGAGTAATGGAGGATTAACCACACATTATGGAGAAGATGAGTGAGACTGACTTAATCTCAAAGAGTTATGGACATCCACCATAAACATATTATTTTATAACAATTACTTTCATTATTTATTGTACCTATTTTTGGGTTTGCGTAAACCTATATCAATGAGAACTTATTGTAAAAAGTCACATCGATAATATAAAAGTATGTGCTTGAGTTAGAAATAACTAGGTGTTTGAACATGAAAATTATTTTTTTTAGAGTTGGAGTTGCGTTTGGCCATGAAAATAAATTGAAGTTCTTTTTGACTTTTGTGAGAAAAATTTGAAGTGAAAACAAGTTTTTTCAAATACAATTTCAAATTGTATTAGTAATTCTTACAACCAAATACTATGATTTTCACCAAAGTAAAATAATTTTTCAAAAAAAAGTGAAAAGTTTTCATGGCCCAACAGGCTATAAGTGAGAAACAATGCAAGTTTCTGAAAATGATGAATGCTGATCACTTTTAACTAATTAAAGAAGAAATCATGTTGTACAGATGACTTATTGTTAATCACTAGGACTTCTATAGGAATATCTTTTGAAAAAACTATTGTTTCCATCATCTAATAATAAAAACAAAAAATCAACACATAAATACTTTTATCACAAATTTTCAAAAATTTATCAAAAAAGTCACAAAATTAATTCGTCTGATCTTTTAGATATTTAGAAATAGAAATCAAGAGGTAGGACAAATAGATTCTAGAATAATATGAAGTCTAGACATAGATAACGTTAAGTCAATATTTCACAATAAAGTAATAATTTAATAGATTTATATGCAAAATATAGAAAGAAAAATTTCAAGGCAAACATCAAGTCTCAGCAAGGAAACATGCGAAGTTCTTGAATTATATAATAAGACCAAATCACCTGAATTAAACTCTCTTTTCTTAATCTTTTAATCATGGTATATCTTCATTTTTCCCTTGTAAGGTGCAACTGAACTTTCATAAGCTACCAAGCTGGTACGATCCAAGGCTGCCCCTAATTGTGACACGGTGCTTAGAACCACAAGTGATCCTAAGCTAATCCATGTACTGACATATTCCTTGAGCAATTGGTCTATAATGTAAATAAAAGTTAAATTTGCTGAGCGGAAGCATAGTCATGAGAAAAATCTAAATAAATAAGATACTGTAATAGTTTATAACACGATAAATATGAAGAAAGAAATTAAATTATATGAATGACTGACTATTTATGAAGCCTCTAATATACTGACTATAGATAGCTGGAACATACCTCCAACTACCACTAATCAATACATATGGATAATCAAAATACAGCTTATGAACTGCAATGGACTGGAGATCCTGAAACAAGAGAACTCATCACCTGCTGGTTGAATGTTGAGACCTGTCTGACCCTGGTGTGTGGGCTATATCTGGTATCTACATTATGAAGGAATGTCGCCACAAACGTATATATGTGGTCAGTACTTTGGAATGTACTGAGCATACCAGGACATGTACTAAATCATTGAAATGTTTAAAATATGATTTATAACTAAGGATATAAGCTATTTACTGAAATATGCATTAAAAACATGGTTGTACATGAAAATGATAAGTCATAGTGAAATTTAAAAGTTTATGAGCTGAAAACAATCTTGTAAGTTGGGAAGCGGTAGAAACATAAATAATGTATGTAAATCTCATGTAAAGCTGAATAGGCTATAAAATCATACTGAGGATTATGTATGGATACTAAGCATGAAAACAAGAACATGTAAGGTGAATGCATAACCAAGTAAAGAATGTATTGACATGATTTGAATAATTGAATAATCTATAAAATTGACTGAATAATTGGTAATCTGATTACTTGGTCAACCAAACCTGGGATGGTATAAACTGAGTACTAACTGAAATTGTGGGAGCTATCATGTAGCCAACATGCCCCAATCTAAGTTAATTGAGGTCCAACCTGTAACCCCAGTTAGAAGGGTGTAAGTGCCTTGCCATGGGTACTAACACTAGCTGTGTGGATCCACTAAACTAGTGTCTTGAAGGACTAGAGAGTTACCCACTATTGGCAGGTTCCCCTAAGAGAATGTCAACTCTCAACTGATAGGAAAACCTCTCAAAACCTACACTGGCTACGTAGTTCAAAACTATGGGATTGTTACTAAAGTCACACCCTCTGCTGGTAGGTGAGCCTCCATCCCTGGGTTAGCTCGGTACTAAGTCCTACTCCCAACTGAACTGACATAGAATCATGAACTAGTGCATGCACTGATGACAGATATGCTCAAACATGGTATTCTAAAAATAATAGTGCATGCATAATCTTGAAGAAATCATGAACATGTGAACTGCTGTATTTAACATAAAATAATAATGGTGAGTTCATTTTACAAATGATGATTTAAATATGGTGATAAATTATGATTTGGACTAACTTGTTACTTGAAAATAGAAACATGTAAAAATACATAGATATTCGGTGTTCATAACCCACCAACACTGAATGATTATAAAATTCAACAATAACACTTGAAACTATGACATAAAGTTCCAATTCAAAGACCCAAAATATAATACGTGTCCCCAAACTGATAAAGTCTATGAATTTGAATATATGAATGTATTAAACTTGAGAGGATAACAAATTCACATTGTTTAATTCATAATTTGATAATGTGACATGGGAGCAATTGAATATGACATGAGTAGTTGAAATTCAAAACATAAAGTAATCTAATTTTTATGGGAAAAACATATTGACATGGCTTGAATTCAAATATTTAAGATAACATGGATTAAATTCATGATTTACATGGATAATTTCATAAAAGAAGATTAAAAATCCATACCTTAATAAAAATAGAATTTTTGGGACTCAATGGATGGAAGGAACCTATTGATAAATACCCCACATACCTGATGTTAAAGCCATGGATAAATTTCTTGGTATTGACTTGAATTTGATGAACCATAGTTGGTTTTGGGAAGAAAAAAATAGCCCCTTCTTCTCTGTGATGGATAATTTCTGAGTTATGATAGGTTAAGGTAGCTTTTACGCTAGATAATTGTTGTTTAGGGGTGAAACAACGTATTTTTGGGGTTAAAAGAGTGGAAAAAGACCAAAAAAATCCCTTAGAAATCGTCTGGAAAATGTATGGAAGCCGTCCCAATGAGTTTGGGTATGACTCATAAATTCTTGGTACGGGTCATATCTTGACTCTTCGCTAGGAGACCAGATTTCAACCCTTACTACTATGGTTACGACTCCTCCTGAAAACTCGTATGGTCTGCTTACGAGTCGTCATCAGGAGTCGTACCCACTGACAGCTTTAATATTGATTAAATAATTTGTTTTTCATCATGATATCTGACTAAGGGAAAATTGGAATCACTGGAAAACTAATTCAATTATATATCTATAGGTAGATCTTGAGCTGAGAAATACTTATTAGACCAAAAGTTATGCTAGTTTAAATCTAACTATAGTCATATTCTTCATAAGAACTTAATCGTTAAGAGATGTTTTGACTTCATAAGTTAGGAGCTATTTGGGGTCTAATATATGTATAAGTCACTTGAAAAACTACCAAAACATGGGGCTTGATTCTTGGATCCTTTAATGGTCAGGCTACGAGTCTTCATAATGACTCATAATGTTTGGATACGAGTCATATTCTAGACTCATAACCACTGGGACAGATTCTTTGTTGAGAACTATTATGACTACGATTACTCTTAATGACTTGTAAGGTCTTATTATGGGTCTTTACGTGAGTCGTAAGCGCTGGTAGCTGATTGACACTTCAAAGGGAAAGTTTTATGACTTCTTTCCATAATATCAGATCGAGGCGAGACTTGTAGCGTTGGAAAGCTAACTTCATACACTATCTTTTAAGAGATTTAGAACATGAAAACTTGGTGTACTACAATATCTCCCCTTTGGGATCATTCATCCCCGAATGATACTGACTTGGCTGAAATACTAAGGAAAGACTGAGATGATGTACTTAACATTTATGAGTTGAATCATGACTTAATATCTGAATCTAAAATTAATTCATAATACATAGACCTAGCTAAATTCATGAATGCATGCTGTGATATCTTAAAAATCTCAGAAATTACTAGTACTATTTTGCTGAATTCTGAAGTTGGATAACTAACATGATACTGATTTTTGAATCTAGGTATCTTTATGGTTCAAACTAATTTTGACCAGAAGTATGGACTCAACTGAATTCACAATCTACATGAATGTGAATAAGTTGCCTCATGGAATAGGTATATTCATGAAACTTCGGGTAGTAAGACTAGACGGAAAGACGGAAAACTATAGGATCTTATCTTGTCTGATTGCTAAACTGAATTGCTGGCTATATGGACTAAATCATAGTGAAAATTTATATTCAACTGGAGTATTTATCCAACACTTTTATAAGATATTCTAATAATATTAGGTAGCAAAGAATTCTTGTGCATGATTGATGTTACGACTTTTGATGTAATATTTTAGGCCTTATTCTTAAGAGAATTGTGTGTTTTCAAGCAACAATTGTTGTATTTAACATGGCGTTTTAGTGTTTTCAGGATAGGAACTGAGTATGAAGAATAACTTGGACAAACTGAACAAAACAAATGAAACATAATCAGCGACGGCTCAGGCGATGGTCCGTCGACCTTGCGATGAACTGTCGGCCAAAATTATCGCTAGGAAATAGAATATAGGACCACTAGAAGTCATACAACGGGCCAGGCGATGGACCATCAGTATTGTAATGTACCATCGACATAAACCGTCACCAAGAAATAAAATGCAGGACCACTGGAAGTTATGCGATGGACCAGGTAATGTATCATCAGTATTACGATGAACCATCACCCTACCCCATCACCCAGAAGCAGAACATAGACTCACTAGAGCTCCAATGATGATCTAGGTAAGGATCGTCGCGTTAGCGATGAACCATCAAACATGAAGCGGCAACTCTAAGTTTAAAATTTTAAAATTCCAGTTCCAAAAACATATAAATACCAAGTATTAGGGTTTATTCCGCATCTTTTGACAGTAGTTTCATACTTTTTTCTCTATTGAGAGCTGTGTAACACTTTTCCTTGAGATTGGAAGCTAGAAATTAAGATCTGATTGTTATTCCCTATTTCTTTTTATTGAAGATTGAGCAGAACAGTGTTGTAACTTTTGTAAGTACTCTCTTGAAGTTATTTATGAACATCAGTATATCTCTGACATCTTATATGGAGATGAGTAGCTAAAATCCCATAAATAGGGTTATGGGAGCCTTGATGTAGAGAACTGTTTGGGGTTATAAATCCATTTAATTTCTATCATCTATCTAAATTACATGAATCTATCTTCATTTTAATGACATATCTTTATTGCAAACTTGAGAAGTGAGCCCATGAACCCCACTTGTCTGAAAAGAATGTGGATGTTGGAAAAAGAGGTGATTCACATGAAATCCATAGGTTTACCCCTTAGGGTCACGGGTTGATGCCCTAATGGGATCGGCCCTCATGAGAGTTCTATTGAGTGATACATGGATCCTTTAAGTTCGAAAGAAAAAAAGGGTAAAACACCCATTAGGTTGAGAAACACGTGGGCAATTCTTAGAACTCAATACTTCTTGCAATTGAAAGTATAAGTTAGAATTCTTGCACAAGTTCACAACCCTAACTGTTTGAACATCTTGGTGAGCATAACTTTAGTTAACTTATTTTCATTAAAATTACACTTACATTAACTCTCATTATCTAAACCACTGTGTGATACAAGAATGAAAGAGCATTATTTACATATTCAAACTCCCTTTTACTCAGGAACCTTATATCAATAGTCTAATAACTGTCACAATACTTAGTGAACACAGTATTCCCTATGGGATTCGACACCCAACTCAGTTGGGTTCTATATTTGATAGCGACCGCTTACTCTCTAAGTTTGTCGAGGAATGCCGTAGTTAATTAAGTTTATGATTGTTAATTGACCTTTGGTTAAGTTTCCTAAATTTTACTTTTGTTTGTTGTTTTTGGTTCTGTGCAGGGGATTTGTTATGTATGCTAAGTACAAAGAGATTGGGTGCACTATTATTACCAATACATTTGGAACCGCAGTTAATTGGCAGAATGACAGATCCCCAAGATGCTGAAAGACTAGCCACTTTGGCTAGAGCTTAACTAAATCACCAAAATGAAGGCCAGCAGGCACGCCATCCTAATCTTGATGATGATGATTTAGGGGATAACTAATTGTTAGATCCTATTAATCCAAGGCGTGCAGAAAATGTGGCTACACCAGTGAATCAGAATATAAATAGAAATTGCCCCTTTAGGGCAAGACAAGAGAGTCAACTAGTGCAGTTTGATCTGAACAACGATGAAGATGGAATGGATGGAGTAGGTGCAACTGGAGCTATCATTCCTCCACCTCTAGCACCAGGACCTAAATTTAATATTACCAGTATTATGATTCAACTCCTTCATCTTAAAGGGTTGTTCAGTTGTCTTCCTGGAGATGATACAAACATGAATTTAGTGAATTTTGTCACTATTTGTAAGTCTTTTGACAATCCAGGAGTAGGTCAGAATGCTATCCGCCTGTATTTGTTTCTGTTGTCTCTATCTAGGAAGGTGACATTATGGTTAAATAAACTGACTCCCGACTCTATAACCAACTAGAGGCAATTGAAAGAGGCTTTCCTTAAAAGGTTCTTTCCACCCTCCAAAAGGGTATAGTTGAGGGATGAAATAAGTTACTTCCGACAGCTTTTCACTGAAGCTCTTAATGATACCTAGGAGAGGTTTAAAAGGAAGTTGATGCAATGCCCGAACCATAACATGATGGATATTTATTTGATAGCGACTCTTTATTAGGCTTTGAATTCTATTACGAAGCCAATCATGGATAATGCTGTTGGAGGGTCATTTGTTGACCTTAATTTTCCATAGGCCTCGAAGATACTTGACCGAATGAACAAATAGAGTAGAGCTTGGTATACCAGGAATTTTGTGGTAGAAAGCCCTACTGTGTCTGGTAGTATAACTGCAAAGCAATGCAAGAAAGGGAAAGAACGTGACCAGGATATGGCACATTTAAAGACAGATGGATTTGCTGAATGAGCATTTATTGTTTGGAAAAATGGAGAAGGTAAAAACTGTTACATCCCAGGGAAGAGCTAATTTTAATTTTAAAGAAGAGGCAAACTATCTAAATAATCAGGGGGTTTTCGAGGCAGTAGCCAAGGAAATCAAGGTCGGAACTATTATGATAAAGATGGTTATAAGGATAAAGATCAAGGGAACTGAAAGAGCAAAAATGATAGGAGTGGAATGTATATACCTCCTGGAAGAAGAGATAATGCTCTAGTTAGCTTTAGGAAGATGTCCACGGAGGACATGATGGAGAAATTTTTAAAGGAAGTTGAGACTACCAACTCTGGGGTGACTAATATGAAAAGTGATTTATCTTCCATGAGTCAGTTGGTAAAATCACACTCTATTTCTATCAAGAAGTTGGAGTACCAGATGGTCCAACTCTCAGCAGCATTGAATCAGAGGAACAACGGTACTTTGCCAAGAGATACAGTTCAGAATCCTTGAAATAATGGTTCCTTCATAGCAATTACCACACAGAGTGGTAATGTTTTACCAGGACCATCTATGGGCAAAGCTGTGACTGTAGAGGATATTGAGCATGAAGAAACTTATCCAATGGAGTCTGAGAAACTGGATAAAGTTATTGAAAATACACCATACAACCATCAGCAGGTTGAGGAGTTAGAGAAGAGCAAGGGAAAGGAAGCCAAAGTGGTGGTTACTACAATCCTAAAACCACCTTCTCTATTTCCCCATCGGTTGAAAAATAAGGTTGAAGACACAAAGTTTGGCAAGTTTATGGCCATGCTTAAGCAATTGATAATCAACTTACCATTGGTGGAGGCATTGAAGCAAATGCCTGGGTATGTAAAGTTTATGAAAGACCTGGTTGTGAAGAAGTGAACAGTTAGTTTTGAGATGATGGACAATCTCCAGCATTGTGGTGCTATTTACACAAGGTTATTGGAGAAGAAGAAGGATGAACCAGGAGTATTTACTATCCTGTGAACTATTGGGCCTCTTGATTTCGCAAAAGCTCTATGTGATTTAGGAGCTAGCATAAACTTGATGTCGCTTGCTGTGTATAAGAAACTGGGTTTGGGGAGTCCTACTCCTACGAACATGAGGTTAGTTGTGGCAGACAGATCTGTGAAGTGGCCTATGGGGATCCTATATGATGTATTAATTAAGGTGGCCAATTTCATATTTCCAGCTGATTTTGTCATTCTCGATTGGGAGGTAGACTTTGAGGTGCCCATAATCTTGGGTAGACCTTTCCTCATAATCGGGAGTGTGCTTATTAATTTAAAGGCAAATGAGCTACTATTCAGGCTTAATGATAAAGTAGTTTAACTCAGTGTATGCCAGTCCATGAAACAACATAAAGATATAAGCGTATTTTCTATTGTAGATGTGTATAATGAGGAGGAGAAAGAAGTACCTATAGAGGAAAAATTTATTATGGAGACTTTAGCTGCCGTGAATATGAATTTTGATCAAGACACTATTAAAGATTATGAGGAGACTATATGTGCCCTGAAAGACATGGAGTCTTATTCTTATGCACCCAATAAGCTGGATTTTGGACTTGAAAAATCGTCCAAGTCCACTAGCCAAGCCGTCTATTGAAGAGCCACCCACTTTGTAGCTGAAAGAGTTGCCTGATCATTTGAGGTATGTGTTCTTATACAGCGGGAATACACTACCTGTTATTCTTCTGGCTGAATTAGGTGAAAAACAGGTGGAAGCCCTTATTTCTATTCTTAAGATATATAAGAGGGCTATTGGTTAGACGATTGTAGATATTATCGGCATTCTTCTTGGTATATGCATACATAAAATCCAGCTAGAATAGGATTGTGTCCCGACTATTAAGCATCAGTGCCATATTAATCCACCTATGCAAGAGGTGATGAAGAAAGAAATTATCAAGTGGCTAGATGTAGGAGTGGTATACCCCATCTTAGACAGTAAGTGGGTAAGTCCTGTTCAGTGTGTGCCTAAGAAAAGGGGCATGCCAGTGGTAGCTAATGAGAAGAACGAGTTGATCTCACTCAGGCCTGTTAATGGGTGGAGAGTGTGTATGGATTATAGAAAACTCAACTCGTGGACATTGAAAGACCACTTCCCAATGCCTTTCATAGATCAGATGTTTGATCGGCTAGTGGGAAGGGGTTGGTACTGTTTCTTAGATAAGTATTCTAGTTACAACCAGATTTCTATTGCTCATGAGGATCAGGAGAAGACAACATTCACGTGCCCATATGGCACTTTTTTTAGAGGATGCCTTTAGGGTTATGTAATGCATCTGTCACTTTTCAGCGGTGGATGATGTCGATATTCTTACATATGGTTGAAGACACCTTGGAGGTATTTATGTATGATTTTTCTATGGTAGGAGATTCTTTTGAGCTATGTTTGGTAAATCTATGTAGGGCCTTGCAGCGGTGTGAGGAGTTCAATCTTGTGATTAGTTGGGAGAAATGGTACTTCATGGTAAAGGAGGGCATCGTTGTCGGACACAAAATTTCAGTGAAGGGGATTGAAGTTGATCGAGCCAAAGTTGAGGTTATAGAGAAGCTTCTACCTCCTATTTTAGTAAAGGGGGTGCGTAGTGTCCTTGGTCATGCTGGCTTCTATAGGAGGTTTATAAAGAACTTCTTAAAGATTGCAAACCCCTTTTGCAAACTCTTGGAGAAAAAGTTAAATTTTCCTTTAATGATGATTGTTTAAAGTCATTTGAATGCCTTAAAGGGAAGCTGGTTGATGCTCCTATCATTGTTGCACTGGAATGGTCAAAACCATTTGAGATCATGTGTGATGCAAACGGTGTTGCCCTTAGAGCTATGCTGGGATAAAAGAAGGACAAATTATTTCATCCAATCTATTATGCCAACAAAGCACTGAATGAAGCTCAAAATAACTACACCATCATAGAACAGGAACTTTTTGCAGTTATCTATGTCTTTGAGAAGTTTTGGGCTTACTTTTTAGGAACCAAGGTGGTGGTCCACACTGACCACACAACTTTGAGATATTTGATGAAAAAAAAGGATGTGAAGCCGAGGTTGATTAGATGGGTGCTGCTGCTTCAAGAGTTTAACTTTGAAGTCAAATATTGGAAGGGTTGCAAAAATCAAGTTGTGGGCCACCTATCTAGGCTTGAAGGGGAGCAAACAACTATAGATGAATTTGAGATCAATGATGTATTTTCGGATTTGGAAATCTTGGCTGCTGCTATGGAGAAAATTCCTTCGTACGCTGATTTTGCAAATTATGTGGTGAGCGAGGTGATACCACAGAATCTTTCCTTTTATCAAAGGAAAAAGTTTCTCTATGATATGACCCATTACTTCTGGGATGAGCCGTATTTTTTTCGGTGATGTACGAATGGTATTGTTAGATGGTGCATCCCAGAAATAGATATGTCAAGCATACTGGAAGCGAGTCATGCTTCTCCAGTTGGAGGTCACCATACAGGTGATTAGACTACAAGAAAAGTGCTTTAGAAAGGCTATTATTGGCCATCTTTTTTCAAAGATGCCTACGAGTTCGTGAGGAGGTGTGACCAATGTCAAAGAAAAGGGTCCACCTCAATGCACTATGAGATGCCAATTTCTAAAATGCTGGAGATAGAATTATTTAATATTTAGGGCATCAATTAATTATTTAATATTTAGGGCATTGATTTCATGGGGCCCTTCATGAGATCATTTGGGATGAAGTACATATTAGTTGTTGTTGACTACGTTTCAAAATGGGTCGAGGCCATGGCTCTGGAGGATAATGAAGAAAAGTGGGTTGTTGCATTCTTAAAGAGAAATATCTTCTCTCACTTTGGAGTACCACGTACCATTATAAGTGATGGATGATCACACTTTTGCAATAAGATATTCAGAGCAGCCTTGGAAAAATATGGAATCAAACAGCATAAGGTGGCTACGTCGTACCACCCACAGACCAGTGGGCAGGTGGAAATCTCTAATCGGGAAATTAAAGCTATCCTTTCCAAGACTATAAATACAAGTAGGAAAGATTGGTCTAGGAAGTTGGATGATGCCTTATGGGCATGTAGAACAGCTTTTAAGACACCAATTGGCATGTCACCATACCAATTAATTTATGGAAAGGCGTGTCATTTGTCAATTGAACTGGAGCATAAAGTACTGTGGGCACTGAAGTGGGTTAATCTAAACTGGAATGAGGCAGCGGACATAATACTAGGGCAACTGAATGAGATGGATGAGTTCTATCTTAGAGCTTATGAAAGGGCGGACTTGTACAAAGAAAGAATGAAGAAGTACCATGACCGCAAGATTGAGAAACGGGATTTATAGAGAGGTGACTTGGTGCTTCTGTTCAACTCCAGACTTAAACTGTTCCTAGGTAAGCTCAAATCCAAATGGTTTGGCCTAGTTAAAGTGAGTCAAGTCTACTCATCTGGAGTAGTGAAGCTTGAAAATAAAGACGAAAGCGTCTTCAAGGTAAATAGGAAGTGTGTGAAACTCTATATCGATACAAAGGACTCGATAAGAAGTATTGATAATGTCTATCTTGATAAATTCTGAGTAGTTGAGATAACTGAGTCGTACCGCGATGATAAATCGGGTGCTAGTGGGAAGCAACCCACGAGTGTTGTTGTATAGCATGAGTTGAAGTTATTTTGGTGTTTATTTTGTTGTTTTGTACAAGTTGAAGGGTTTGTTTAAGTGTGCAGGTCTGACAGTGCAGGAAAATAGAAGCTGAAAAAGTATTAGGTGTCTGACGGGTAAACCAATGGATCATCGGTGACTCGACGGATCATCGTGGTAAATGTCACCATAAAATCTAGAAACTAAATTACTGGAAGATTAGCGACGGGTTGACTGATGAACCATCGCACATGCGATGGAACGTCGCTTGAACCATCAACAGTATGCCTCCAGATAAGTTCACTAGAAAGGGATGAGGATATTGACTGACAGAACATTGCACACTCGATGGCGCGTCGCTTGAATCGTCGCATAAAACCCTATTTCAGTGGGTTGGGTAAAATTAATTTAAATGGCCAAAATTTTTTATTCTTATCCTAGTCAAAAAGGGTTTAAATGATAATTTGATGTGGTTAGGTAACTCCCAAACTATTCAGCGCACCTGATCCCATTCATTCTCTCTTATAACTCTCCATCTCTCCCTTCCCAACTATTTAAAGTTCATTTCTCTTTTTTCTTTGTTCATCACAAGCTAGCCAAGTTCTTTTCACTAAAACAAATTATCATCTGTTGTTCGGAGTTCATTGTGCAAGGTCAGAGTAGTGACCCAATATTGCAATAACAAGGTATGAATTTTCTTTCAGTCTCTATTTTTCCTCAACATGATGAGCAATAACATAGGTGAATACAATTAAGTGAACCACTTCTCTTCTACTTTTGGTAATGTGTGGTAATGATTTGAGTTGAAACCTAGAATACACAATCTTGGGGGTAGTCTAAGTAACCCATGAACCAAAAATGGCAAAATATGGTAAGGTATTATCACTAATTATTCCATAAAAATCATCCTTAAATGAAGTGTATGCAAGGTATCTGAAAAAATGCCAAAATGAGGCTTAATATGAAAAATGCAAGCGACGACTTGAGCGACGGACCGTTGGACACTCAACGATCCATCACCTAAATCTTTCACAACTTTCTCAAAAAGGTGATTACTGGAAAGACCCCGATGGTTGGGGAGGATGGACCATCACAGACCCGACGGACCATCGCCCTATCCGTCACTGGTTGGAAAATTTTCTTTCTTCTGATTTAAGTCTGAGGACTAATAACTGCTGCACTTTTAGGTACTACGGCTAACAAATTACCACTAAAAAGAGGTAGGGGTAGAGACCAACAAGCCAGGCAAGGTCCATCCTAAAGTTCGGGCGCACTAACACACAACACTCGGTGAAATCGTCAGGTGATTTCTTCATGCTCCAGTTTGAAGAAGAGGGTGAAAGCAATAGCAGCAGTAGCTCAAGTTCCATTCTGGCTGAGGAAGGGGTTGAAACATCTAAACCCATCCAAGATAAGATTTCTAAATAGGATCTGAACACGGTTTGACGCAAGGACCCATAACTATAGGAGGGTATGAGATGGTAAGTCAAATAGGCTCGGGAGCATTTCTACAAAGGGCTCGCACCAACAGACAAGTTGGACGCAAACAGACCTATTTTTGAAGCGTATCAAATTGTGACAACAGCCTTGCATGATTACCCAGAACTTAAGCGCCTATTCAACAAATATGAGTTGGCATGGATGAACATGCTACTCAGATCCTATCAACCAAACTTGGTACGTGAGTTTTTCACCAATTACTTGGCATTTTTGGAGAAGAACCATCCCCCAAGAGCGTTAATAGCTGACATGAACAATATGGATACAGTTCCTATTCGCGGAGTTGATATAGATATCTCAGAGCGCATGTTAAACACATTCTTGTTCGGACATAAATATCAGATACTAGGTGCAATCCCTAAATTAAAACATTGACTTCTCACATCAAATACACAAAGGCCATGGCTGGATAGTGTATTGAAAGATGAAGGGGAGCTTGTGTGGTTGCATAACCCACAAGAACGGATATCTAAGTCGTACTTGAGCTTTAAGGCCAAGTTTTGGTAGGCAATTGTGAGATTGAGACTGATGCCGATAAAAGGTGATGACTGCTTAGAGATTACTAGAGCTATAATCATTGCTGTATTGATTGAGGGATTAGCATTAGATTTCGGCCACCTTATTGCTGATGAGTTGTTATTTCGAGCTCACAAGACCACAACTGCACTTCGGGCCATATTTTAGTGGGCAATTGTGAGACTGAGACTGATGCCGACAGGAAGTGATGACTACTTAGAGATCACTAGAGCTATAATCATTGCTTCATTGATTGAGGGATTAATAGTAGATTTCAGCCACCTTATTGCTGATGAGTTGTTTTTTCGAGCTCATAAGACCATAACTATGCTTCCTTTTCCATGTCTTATCATAGAGTTATGTAAATAAGAAAACGTTCCTTTGATTAGTGGACTTGATAATGAGGTTTGGGCAGTGCATAGACAGGATATTAAAAAGACAAAGGATGACTCAAAGTTCAATATGTGAGTCAACAGGTCCCCAGCTCAGTAAACTCAGTCGACGCCAATTCCTGAATCATCTAAGGTTCCTTCAGGTATGCTATTGCCTCTTGCTATGTACATGCCTCCTACCACTTCTACAGGTTCAGATTCAATGTCCATGGTTGGGACTGCAGATTCTGCATCAGTCCAACCCCAATATTCAGAATACAGGCTAAACCAGGAGAACTTTACAAAGGTAGTCCGGTCACAGAAAAGGGTTGAAAAATAGTTATCTATATGGGGGAAGATTTCAAACCATTTGTTGAAAGAAATATAGAGAAAGAGATATGTCCTTTTAGGAATATCCAGCTAAGAATGGACAACATGGAGAAGGGAATCAACAAGAAGTTAGATGCAATGTCCATTCTGGATTTTGCAAAATTGATTGAGGAAGTTAGACAAATCCAGGAAGATGTATACAGGATGAATCATCAGACACAGTATGCTATATTTGATCTAGTCCAGGTTGCAAGTGATGAAGACGAATGTCTTTTTGATTTATTGGGGCGACCGATCAAAGATAAGGGTAAGAAGGTAGCTGAGTCTGATGAAAAAGCTGCAAGAAAGGCTGCTAAAAGAAAAAGACTTGAGGCCATGTCACTAGAGGAGCGAGAGAAACATGAGATAAAGAAATCAATATGAAAATCAATGAAAGATAAGGAGAGAACAAGGAAAAAGGCAGAGGACGAAGTAGCCGGAGTGTCTACCAGTTAGCCCCAGTTAGGAGGCAAACTATAGATCTGGCCAGAGATATTGAACCTTTGATTCTAGAGGTAGAGATTGTGAGAACTCCCACCAACATAGGGGTCAAAATTACACCTAGTGAGGATACTGCAGCCCCACCGTACTTCACAGACGCCTCAGATGAATAAGAGATGCTACAAGTATTTTCCCTCCTTTGCACTTAAATTATATGCATTGAGGACAAAGCATTGTTTTCTGTGGGGGTGAGATGTGATTTTACCATGGAGGGTTGTGTTGCCGATATTCTTAACCCTACCATGTGCTATCTAGGAGAATCGGCATATGTAGGTTTAATTTATGTCTAGGTTTAATTTCAGATTTGCGCTTTTATTATTTTTAAGTCTTGTTATGTTGCTAATGTTAGTCCATGAAATAAAAGTGTTGTTTGTGTTAGTATCTTGTTGTAAATATGGATAATGAATGATGTTGGAATAAAGCTATGACTATTTCCATTTGACTATTTACTTTTGTCTCCTAGGATATGTTATCAACTGTTAGTGAATCCATAGTTGGCATTAGTCTGTAAATTCACATGACATCTGATGCAAATCATAAGAATAGTAGAATGAGTGTGAATTAGTTGCCACTGTGTGTTTGAGTATCTAGTATTAGTTCTTATATAATATAGTACCTAGAACTTGCCAGGTTCAATTGATACTATTCTTTAGTTAATGGGATGAGAAGTTATGGTATGCCACCTTGTTATTTTAGTCCACTTAGCCAAAAATCAACCCCACCAAAAATAATTTTCCATTTTTGAACCATTATTTGAGCCATTGTAAATCTTTCTTCATCACCAAGTATTCTAGTTAACTCTTTTTCAGCTATTGATTCCTAGCTTTAGCCCTGGCCTAGTAATAGGTAATGTGTACCTAAACTTAGGCAAAACACCTAAGTTGAGGGTGGCTATTGTGGGGCTGTTAACTGCTTAATACACAGTCGGTCTAGAATTTGAATTAGAGCATTTGGCCTTGGTCAAGTTAAGACAATGTGCACCTTGACTTATGGCATCAACCTAAGTTGAGGGTGGCTGATGCTTGTTTCTAAAAAAAGGAGGTGTTTACTGTGGTAAATCATAAATGAATAAGAAAAGGTTAAGTGAGCTAGCAAAATAATGGCATTGGTAAGAAGAATTCGAAGGTAAAGAGAGTGAAAGCCTAGTTCTTAGTCACTTTTACCCAAAATTCCTTCCCGACCTAGCCGAATACCTCATTACTAACCTAGACAAGACCTGCTTAATCTTAGAACTCAGCTTAAAAGGAGGCGTTGGAAGATAAAGGCAAGCCTATGGGTATATGTGCTATGTTAGTAACTTCTGTGATGAGTGAGAGAGTTTTGATTAGTATCCATAAAATGTTTTGAGTGGTGGTGGATCTCCCTGACTGTTAAGGAAACCTGAGTTACACTTAATTTGGCTGATTCATGTAGATTCTTGTATCCATGTTTGTGTAAATAAATTGAATTAGAAATAATGCCGATTATGGAAACTGACACATTAAGCCATATTTGGATGACAAGTGAATGGTTGTGTGAAAACATGTTCAGTAGCAAATGCCAGTCATTATGTTGTTCATATTTGTAACTTGGTGCTGAGTTTCTTGAGGAGAAGCAATTGACTTAAGTTGAGGGTGTTGATGTTACGACTTTTGACGTAATATTTTAGGCCTTATTCTTAGGAGAATTGTGTGTTTTCAAACAACAGTTGTCGTATTTAACATGGTGTTTTAGTGTTTTCAGGATAAGAACTGAGTGTGAAGAATAACTTAGATAAACTGAACAAAACAAAGGAAACATAATCAGCGATGGCTCAGGAGATGGCCCATCGACCTTGCGACGAACCGTCGGCCAAAACCGTTGCCAGGAAACAAAATGCAGGACCACTGGAAGTTATGTGACAGTCCAGGAGATAGACCGTCAGTATTGCAATGTACCATCGGCATAAACCATTACCAGGAAATAAAATGCAGGACCACTGGAAGTTATGCGATGGACCAGGCAATATACCATCGGTATTACGATGAACCGCCGCCCTACCCCATCACCCTGAAGCAGAACATAGACTCATTGGAGCTCCAACGACAGTCTAGGTGATGGAACTTCACCTTAATGATGACTCATCAAACATGAAGCGGCAACTCCGATTTTGAAGTTTAAAATCCCAGTTTTGGAAACATATAAATACCAATTATTAGGGTTTATTCCGCATCTTTTGACAGTACTTTCATACTTTCTTATCTATTGAGAGTTGTGTAACACTTTTCCTTAAGATTGGAAGATAGAAATTAAGATCTGATTGTTATTCCCTATTTGTTTTCATTGAAGATTGAGGAGAACAATATTGTAAGTTTTGTAAGTACTGTCTTAAAGTTATTTATGAACATCAATATATCTTTGACATCTTATATGGAGATGAGTAGATAAACTCCCATAACTAGGGTTATGGGAGCCTTGATGTAGAGAACTGTTTGGGGGTTGTGAATCCATTTTATTTCTATCATCTATCTAAATTGCATGAATCTATCTTCATTTTAATGACATCTCTTGGTTGCAAACTTGAGAAGTGAACCCATGAACCCCACTTATCTGACAAGAAAGTGGATGTTGGGAAAAGAGGTGATTCACATGAAATCCATAGGTTTACCCTTTAGGGTCGTGGGTTGATTCCCTAACGGGATCGACCCACATGAGAGTTCTATTGAGTGATACAAGGATTCTTTAAGTCTGAAAGAAGAAAAGGGTAACATGTTCATTAGGTTGAGAAACAAGTGGGTAGTTCTTAGAACTCAATACTTCTTGGAATTGAAAGTATAATTTAGAATTTTTGCACAAGTTCACAATCCTAACTGTTTGAACGTCTTGGTGAGCATAACTCTAGTTAACTTATTTTCATTGAAATTACACTTACATTCACTCTCATTAGTTGAATCGCTGTGTGATACAAGAACTAAAGAGCATTATTTACATATCAAAACCCCCTTTTACTCAAGAACCTTAGATCAACAGTCTAATAATAGTCATAATACTTAGTGAACATATTATTCTTTATGGGATTCGACATCCAACTCAATTGGATTCTATATTTGATAGCGACCGCTTACTCGCTCGTAAGAGAGGTGTAATTTGGGCGTATCAATGATCGAAACAATATATTTGAGTAAGGAATCTCAATATGGCTGGAACTCTGTAACATAAAACATAGGCCTATAAAACATAAGCTAGGATAGAATTACTAGGCCTTGGGCAATGCAACTTATAACTTTCAAGCTTAGCCACACTTGTCAAGTACTCCCTCAACTATTATTTTCCCATTAAATACCATACTCATTTGATTAAACTTATAATTATCACATGGGTACATATAACTATGTTAGCCAAAGTCTAAGTTGAACTATACACTCTTTCCATGTTCAAGCCTAACTCAAGATTACAAAGTGCTACACATAACACTGTAATACTAATCTAAACCATGAATTTGATACCCCATGCATGTTTCTCATCTTTTATCTCAAGAATAATTTCTCTTACCAGTTTTAAAATTAAATTTAATTATTTCCTAAGAATTTACTAGCGCATAGTGAACCCATGCACTTATATACCAACATGACATTCAAGCCTATAATTATAATCATACATCAACTTCTGGCAACCAACCCACCTAGGAGATTTTCCCACATTCTCAAGTGCCTTCATCAATAACTACTTTCATGCACTATCCCCCAAAAAACATATGAAATTTTAGCTAACCACAACATGTATCAAAAGATTTACCTCAATATTCCTTCAAACTTATAGTATTAGAAAAAACAAGTATAGAATAATGTTTCCTCAACAAGAATTAATTACTCTCTCCCATCTAAACAATTGTGCATCACCACTCTCTTTACATAAGGAGAGGTCAATGAAAGGATAGAATATGAGGACCTGAAGCATGAAATAATAAGATACATAACTTTGACAATTAACTAAGGCCTGAGGAATAGGATATCCACGGCACAAATTAAGTAAAGAGATCTAAACTGAGGATATACATGACATAATCTGAATTTTACTGATCATTAAGAGTATATCATGAGTACCTAGAACTGGAAATACTGTAAAGCATGGGTACACGAGTCATGAGCTGCATGAATTGAGTTTGGAGATCATGAATTCATGGAATGTGATTTGTACTTCCGAGTGAACTGGAACTCCTCATACTAGTAACTGGGAGTGTACATGATGTTTTGGCAAATGCATGAATATGATCTATGATTATGGAGTTGACTTGAGAGGCTTGAGTAATTATCGTGATGACTGAAGAACAAAAATTTATACCGAGATAAGAATAAGTTCATAAGCTAAAAATAATCTTGTCAGTTGAGAAGCAGTAGAAACATGAATAATGTATGCAAATCTCATGTAAAGTTGAATAGGCTATAAAATCATACAGAGAATTACGTAAGGATACTTAGCATGAAAATATGAATATGTAAGGTGAAATACATGAACAAGTAAAGCATGTGCTGATATGATCTGAATAACTAAATAATCTATAAAGCTGACTGACTTAATAACTGCTAATCTAATTACTTACTGAAGCAAACCTGAACTGATATAAATTGAGAATGGACTGAAACTGTGAGAGCTATCATGTAACCAATATTCCCCAATTTGAGCTAATTAGGGTTCAACCTATAACCCTAGTTGGAAGGGTGCCAGTACCTTGCCATGGGTACTAACACTGGCTGTGTGAATCCACTAAACTAGTGTCCCGAAGGACTAGGGAGTCACCCTCTACTAGAAGGTGCCCCTAAGAGAATGTCAACACTGGTAGGAAGATCTCTCAAAACCTACTATGTAGTTTTGGAACTCAGGGATTGCTACAAAAGTCACACCATCTACTGGAAGGTGAGCCCTCATCCCTGGATTTGCTTGGTACTAAATAATACTCCCAACTGAATTGATATGGAATCATGAACTAATGCATATACTAATGAATGATATACTCAAACATGGTATTCTGAAAACAATAGTGCATGCATAATCTTGAAAAAATCATGAACACATGAACTGATGTATCTAACTTAAAATAATACTGGTGAGTTCATTATAAAAATAATGATCTGAATATGGTGATAAAATTATGATTTGGACTAACTTATTACTTGAAAATAAAAACATGCAAAAACACATAGGTATTGGGTTTGCATAACTCGCCACTTCTAAATGATTATAAAATTAGACAACAACACTTGAAATAGTGACATAAAGTCTCAATTCAAAGACCCAAAATATAATACATGCCACAAACTGATAAATTCCATGAATTTGAATATATGAATGTATTAAACTTGGGAGGATAACAATTTCACATGGTTTAATTCATAATTTGATAATTTGACATAGTAGCAATTGAATATGACTTGAGTAGTTGAAATTCAAAGCATGAAGTAATCTAATTTTCATGGGAAAAACATGTTGACATGGCTTGAATTCAAATTTCTAAGATGACATGGATTAAATTCATGATTTACATAGATAATTTCATAAAAAAAGATTAAAAATCATACTTGAACAAAAGGGGATTTTTGAAATTTAATGGGTGGAAGAAATCCAATGATGAATACCCTACATACTTGAATGTTGAAGCTTTGGATAAATTTCTTGGTATTGAACTTGAATTTGATAAACCCTAGTTGGTTTTAGAGTGAAAAAAATTGCCCCTTCTGCTCTGTGATGGATAATTTTTGAGTTATGATAGGTTAGAATAGTTTTTATGCTTGATAAATATTTTTTAGAGGGTGAAACGACATAGTTTTAAGATTAAAAGAGTAGAAAAAGGCCCCAAAAGCCATTAAAAATCATCTGGAAAATGTATAGAAGTCGTTCTGCCGAGTTTGGGTACGACTCGTAAGTTCTGGGTATGGGCCGTGTCTTGAGTCATCACTAGGAGCCCAAATTTAGACCCCTACTACCGTGGTTACGAATTATCCTAACAACTCATATGGTCTGCATCTGAGTCATCATCAGGAGTCATATCTAATGGCAGCTTAGACAATGTTTTAGTAATTTGGCCATAACTTTTCACCCCGATATCGGATTAAGGAAAAATTGGTATCTTTGAAAAGCTAATTCAATTATATATCTGTTGGTGGGTTTTCAGCTCAAAAATACTTATTATACCAAAAGGTATTTTCATTTGAATCAGACTATAGTTATATTCTTTATAAGAACTTAATAGCTAAGGGATGTTTTGACTTGTCTATAAGTTAAGAGCTATTTGGGGTCTTAATATATGTCTAAGTCACTTGTAAAACTATCAAAAAATAAGGATTGATTCTTGGATATTTTAATGGTCAAGCTAAGAGTCTTCATAACGACTCATAATGTCTGGATATGATTCATATGCTATACTCATAGCCACTGGTATGGATTCTTGGCTGAGAACTGTTGTGACTATGATCACTCTTAATGACTCATAGGGTATGATTACTCTTAATGACTTGTAGGGTCATCAAGTGAGTCAAAGAACTGGCAACTGATTGATACTTAAAGGGAAAATTATATGACTTCTTGCCACGATTTTAAATTGAGGAGAGACTTGTGGCGTTGGAAAGCTAACTTCATGGGATATATTTTGAGAGATTTAGAACATGAAAACTTGTGGTATTACAAAAAAAGAGATCATCCATCCCATTCAGTTGCTCAAGCCTCAAGTTAGAGGCATTGCTTTAGTTCAATTTCAGCTTCTTGAGCACCCACAAGGCTTTGTGCTCAAGTTCAACCAATAAGTGACATGCTTTATCAAACACAAGCTGATATGGAGACATACCTATAGGGTCTTAAACACAGTCTAGTATGCCCATAGATCGTAATCCAACTTTCTAGACCAATCTGTTCTACTTGCATTCACAGTCTTCTTCGCAAAAATTATCTTCATGTCTCAATTGGATATCACCTTTACCTGTGCACTTGATTGAGGATGATATGGTATTGTCACATTATTCTTTATGCCATACTTCTCAAATAGACCTCAAACAACTTATTACAAAAATGAGAGCCCTCATCACTAATAATGGCCTTTGGTGTACCAAACCTAGAGAAAATATTACACTTTAAGAACATTATGATAATCTTGCCTTCATTGTTGCAAAAAGAAACCACCTCCACCTACTTGAAAACATAGTCAATAGCTATAAGTATATATTTCATCCCATTAGAACTCACAAATGGACCCATGAAGTCAATATCCCCAACATCAAATAACTCTATCTTGAGAATAAGGGTAAGAGGCAAGTCATGCTTCCTTGATATAACCCATTTCCATTGAAACTGATCACATGCCCTAGAATATTCGTAAATATCTTAATGGATGGTGGGATAATAGTACCCCATTACAAGATCTTGGGGCAGTCTGAATGCTGCTATGATAACTCTCAACACAAGATGAATTATATGCCTCAGAAATACTCATCATCTTCTCTTTGGGAATAAATCTTTGAATTATATTATCCGTACAAAATTGGAATTAATGTATTTCATTCCGAAAGAATTCCCACATATAAAAAAGAACTTTCTTTGTTGGTGGAAGATCAAATATGCGGGCATCGTATCACCCACCATAAATATAACATAATCTACGAATCATGGAATCAAATCATGAGACTTGGCCAATACTTGCTCATTAGGAAAATCATCATCAATATCAATTTTATATTTTAGTTTCAAAATGGATTCTTTCTCAAGATTGTACAAGTGGTCAACCGCTTGTTTTTATAATCCTCTTTCCTCAAAATCATATTCATGCAAATAGAAGTACCCATCAAATCAATCTTGGCTTTGTATCTTTCCTTGCTATAAGGTTTAGTGTGATCAGTATGCAAAATTATTGTAGTGCCAAGCTAATAAGAACTAAACCTGTCCAAAGCAAATACCATAACAAACAACTCTTACACCATCACAATATAATATTTTAGAGCTGCATTTAGTGTTTTGCTAGTGTAATAGATAGGATGGAGAATCTTCCCATTTCTTTGACCCAGATTACTCCAAGTTCCATTACATTAGCATCATTCGTAACCTCAAATGGCCTGGACCAATCAATAACAAAAATAATGCGGGATGATATCCACTTCTCCTTAAGGCCATTGACTGCCTTTAGTCATGCATCATTAGAAATGAAATTCACCTCTTTCTCAAATAGCTTGCACGAGGGATGTCGAAGTTTAGAAAAATTTGTGATGAACCTATGATTAAATTCAACATAACCTAAAAAGCTTCACATACCCTTCATAGATATTAATGAGGACGATATTTCAGTCACCCCAATCTTTGCACTATCAGCCTCAATCCTCTTTTTAGACATCTTATGCCAAACATTATACCTTTTTTCACCATAGTGATGTTTTACCAATTCAACACCAAGTTGGTCTCCTCACATCTTTGCAACACATCACCTAAGTGATCCAGATGTGCCTCAAATAAATCACCCACTACCAAAAATCTTTCATAAATACCTCAATAGTGTCCTTCTCCACATAAAGTAATGTAAACATCATACATCATAGAAAAGTAGCCACCATATTGCACAATCTAAAAGACGTCCACTTAAATGAAAATATCTCTTGGATAACCTTTAAATAGGCCTTTCAGATTCAATAACTGGATTATAGTACTTATGATGTCAAACTTGATTCCAGGGGCTAAAGTAGATTGGACAATGACACCGTACCGCCAACTTCATCTAAATCATTATCCTTCTCAACATTCAGATCATTATACAAAATAAATAGTGTCTGATTTTGGACCATGCGTCTATTATTCCCTTTACCATTGCAGTATCGTTAACAATTGTTGCATCTTCTTGATTAATGTGAGTCGTATCCACTACAAGCTTTCTTTCAGCTATAACCTAGAGGGCTGTCTCTTTCTCTATGAGTTCTTGAGCATTTACCATTCAAAAAGTTTGTTTAAGTTCACGATTGATGGGAAACAAGGTATCGTCTTGACTTTGGGTATTTGTCATAAAATACCAATACGCTAAAGAAAACAAAAACTACAAAAAAGTAAATCAAGTAATAAAGACTAATCCAAATAAACATAATTAAACTATTTCAAAACTATATTCCTCGGAAATGGTGCCAAAATTTGATGTCGTCCAAATTACACCTAGCAATGAGGTATAAATTGGTCAAATATCAACTAGGTTGGGATTGATCCCATAGGGAATATGGTTAGAAGCTAGGTTAATGTCATTATTTAAACTCTTAATCCATTATTTTTGAAATGCAGAGGTGGGGGTAATTGTAAAAAGTAAATAGTTTGCAAGCTTTAGTAACAAGTAGCAATGTATCAATTTATGTTGTAACAATCAGTGAGAATGGACTAGGATTATGGTCCCGATAATTTTATAACTCATTGAGCATAGTGTAGTAGTGACCTATCTCAGTGCTTAGCATGCAAAATAAGTTAGATTCACCTAAATGGCTAGTCACCCTTATTAGATGAGTATCACTCAGTCACCGGGTAATTTTATGAGTGTTTGTGCATTAAACCTTATCCTTGATCTCAGAATAGCTATCCCTGGACAAGGCTCAAGCTATTAAACCTAGTTATGGCATCACAACTAGAATTTGTATATAAAATCATAACTATGAACTTATAGAATTGAGTAGAAGAAACTTGGACTCATGAATTATCAGAGAAATATTAATAATTAAGAATTAAAGTATGTAAATTCTTAAAAAACTAAAGAAAAATGTATATCAAAACAATGAAATATTCTTTTACTCTGATAATGCGTAAACTATAAAAGAAAACCTAGAAAGGGTAGTTATTGTTAAAAATAAAACCTATCTTAAACACAATAGGATTGCAGGCCTAGCATTACCTACAAGTCGTACAATATGGTCATGACGCATAGGTTGAAGTCACGACTCATACCCAACCACAATTTATCTTTGCTTTACTCTCAAGGGGAAACTCTTGGTTCTAACATATGAGTCATAGTTTGGCTTGTGCTCACTTAGTACAACTATCAGCTTTTTAGGTCTTTCATCCTTTGAATCTTAGAATAACTCATGGTGGCTTGTACTTTCACTTCACGGCTCATAGGATTGATCCATGGTCACTTTTTTCAGGTTTTATCTTTATAGTTCTTTCATTCAGCGAGTCCCAAAATAGGTCTTTAGGTTTATCATACGAGTTGTGGGTTGCACTTGTACGATGGAGTTGGCTTCATCAAATTTTTTTAACATCCTTTTATGGCTTAGACTACAAATTAAACAATTATGTCATAAGCCATTTAGACGATTTATGGCATGGAATCTAAAAATGTACACTCTCTGATCTTCAGTAAGGGTCTTGGTATGACTCATTCAATGACTTCACGAGTAGTACCTTAAATTCATAACCAAAACTTGGTGAGTTTTAGCTAGTTTTCCAACCTTAGCTTCTGGAACTAGTTTGCCAACACACATACCAAAAGCACGTCATATCTATCAAAATAAACTCAAAAACATAGATAATTTCCATGTTTTAAGCATCAAAAGTACTATAAAACTATGGTACATCAAACATGAGTACCAAAATTCATGATAATAAATAGGCATCATAGGTCAACTGAGCTCAGAAGATAATATATAATATAAAGGGCAAGGAAAGATAGCCTGCACAAGAAAGAATCTCCATAATATATTACATAAAATGAATAAAGTGACAATAGTAATAATAATAACACAATATAAATATAAATGAAAAATATTATGCAGTATGTGGATAGTGTAGTGAAACCCAGAATCTTACCTTGGGGTTACACCCCGAACATAACAATAAAGTAAATTGTAAATTGACCAAAATTTTACATCATACTGAATAGAAGATGATACAGTCCTGAATCTTACCTCAAACTATGTAAGAAAATGGTGCTATCTCTTTTAAAAACTAGAAATTAGTGATAAAGGTGGTACAATCCTTTTATAGGCTAAAAATCAGTGTTTTCCTCCATATCATACCACCATCTACAAATATATATATATATACACACACACACACTTATATATATACGTACACACACACATATGAACACAAAATTAGGTAAAACCAACATCCATGCCATAATCACACTTATCTAGAATCCAATAAATACAAGCCCACAACCTCAAGTCCACAATCTTATAACATAAGGCAAGAAATACAAGAATAATCACAATTTAGAAAGAAATTGATCGAATAAAAATGTACTCTATCATAAAATACTACCCCCATTTACAGTAAGGATCCCAAATCTAATTTTTGAATTAAGCAAGTAATGTAAGCTAAGGCTTGAGAAATCGATGGACCTCTATAGATTCACCTATATAAGCCTCGACTAAAGTTGAAAAAATCAAGATTACTATTCTAAAATCCTTAAAATAGGATAATAAATTAGAACTTTTATGTTGAAACTAATCCTACCCTACAATTCCCCTTGCCAGCGTGCAATTTAAAAAATATACTATCTATGTAAGTTAAGTTTAAGGAATCAAAGTCATAATTAATATCTTTCAAATAGAAGCCTTGCCCTTCTATAAAGCCTCAGAATGCTGCCAATCTATCAAATAAAGAAACTACTCATTATGATAAGAAAATGACACCCATGTTGAAAATTTATGATTCAGACTGGAAATTAGGTCAAAAATTGACCCTCTTGGCTCATCGATGAAAATAGAAATTTATTTCGTAATTATCTTACCCGTAGGGTATGAACTCATGTTCAAAATTTAAGCGAGAATAGAGTTTCAGTTTAGGGCTCAACATAACCTAAAATGTGAGAAAATCAAAGAAATCAAAATTCAAATTTTGATGAAATTGAAATGGGATTACGCACAATTATCATGGAAAATACCAATTGAGGTGAAAAGAACTTACTAGGACATAATTAAGGTAATCCATGACTAATAAGCTCCCAAGAAGTCCCAAGTTTTTGAAATGAGTTGAAAAATCAAAGTTGGAGAATTTATACTACTCAACGGTGCCTCATCACAATGATAGGACCCTTTGCGATCATAGGACCACACTGGTCCGACCATTGTGAATCGTTAGTCCATCTCGCAATCACAAAGAGTAACCCAAACTTGAACCCTTTGGACCCTTCATCGTGATTGCAAATACTACCTCGTGGTTGCTATGTCCAAGAAAATATACCCTTCTTAAATCCAAATAACCCATCGCAAATGCTAATAGTGAAATACCCTACACCAGCAAACCAAAAAATCTAGCAATGCTAAGTCTAAAATACCATCAAATGGACCCTTGAGATTCATTCATAATCCCATGAATGCAAATCAGATAGGCTACACTACTAGAAATAATATTTAGGACTTAAAAGAATCAAAGAAATGACTAATAGAGGTAGTTTCAATGAAATGTTGGCTGAAATCAACACTTTTAAAATTACTAAAAATACATACATCTAAGCACCCAAAATATGTTTGAAAGTATTAAAACTCAAACCAAAGGTTTCCCTAACCAATAATCCATGTTCAGGAGCTAGTAGAGATGAAAAAATTCCCTCCTAAGTTTATTTACTAAGAATATCTAACATAGTTAACCTTCTAAAATTTAAAAACTACAAAACAAGAAATCTCTCTTTAACAACTGAACCCCCAGGAACCAAACCACCCATCCCTCACACCACATATATCTAAAGTAAGTACAAAAAGGGACACAAATAGGGAAAACAATTGATAATTATGAAAATAACCACGAGGGTCATTACTTCATCCTATACTAAAGAGGACTTTCATCCTCAAAAGTAAAGCAATATAAAGTACTTGTGGGCTAAAAAAAGTGAGGATATCTAGATCCCATGTCATGATAGGTTTCTTATATAGCCTCCGTAATGAGATGATGCCTCTACTATACTTTAACTGACGAAATCTAATAAGTTATCAGCTTCAAACCTTCCTGTCCTGAATAGAAACTTGTTTCATCTCAAAAGCCAATTTTTTGTCCCGCTGAACTGATTCCCGCTAAAGCACATGGGGCTTATCTAAAATATATGTTCTCAATACAGATAAATGGAGCACATGATGAACACCCAAAAGAGATGGAGGTATAGAAAACTTATATGAAACATAAAAAATATAATGTAATATCTCAATCAGGCCAATAAACCTAGGGATAACCTTTCCCTTCTTCCCAATCCCCCTTACACCCTTCATGGGTGACACACAAAAAAACACCCTATCACCAACTTAAAACTCCAAGTCTCACACCCTCTGGTTTACTATAGCTCTAACATGACCAAAACCAAGGACATATTGTAATGGGTATCTCAAGTCTAACCAGGACTCGAGACCACCCCCATTACCAAACCCAACCAACCTCATATAACCTAAGTCAGATTATTCCTAACTATATAACAAGATAGCATATTTATACCAATCCACACTATGGGATAAGTCCATAACCGTGACCAACCCAAGTAAGTCCAACCACCCATTACCAACCAACAACCATAACAAAAATCAAAATAATAACCAAGTTCCTATCTATAACATAACATAAGAGGATGAAAAAAATCATAAATTCAGTGTATATAAGGTACCAAGTCTATACTTGTAAACACCTCATATGGTAATGCTTATAATGACTTCATATTATACTTTTTAAGTGTGGCCTTATTACCTTAAACTTGTAATGTCCCTCTAGGTTATTTTCTGCTTTTTCTAAGTTTTTTTGTTTGTTTAGATCTTTCCTATAGTTGTCCCAAGTCATCTATAAATTGCTGGAGATGACAATTCAGTTATCAGGAAGTTCATTTAGTTTTTAGAGCCAACTTTCTTTTTTGAAGTGTTTGCTGATATGGATTGGCTATCGGGTATAACTTTTAGGTTAACAACCTTATATACTAATTCTAATATTTCCATCAGCTCTGAAACATTGATTTTAGGCTGGGGGACCTTTGGTTTAGGTCCCAAGGCTTTCAAACTCATTTTAAGTTATTAGGCAAAATTTGGTAAAAATGACTTTTGGATATGGGCCCACATTTAATTGAAATAATTTTAGATGAAAATTTCAATGGCATATTGAATCAGGACTATCGAATTTAATAGGGTAGTGTGGTTCATTTTCCTTCATGAGATTCTGAATAAATCTTTTAGGGTAGGTGGAAACTTGGCAAAATCTAAGTTTAGTTGGTACATAGACTTAGCTGGTGCATCTGTTAAAATAGACCTTTGGTCGATTTAGCGACAGTGGAAGCACACTTCTAAATCAAATGTCATTTAACCAATGACTTGTCCACTTTAGCGGAGGGGTGGGCCATAACCAAGGACCAGTTAGTGGTGCTATGCCACTTTAGTAATGACTGCTTAAGCAATATCTAAGAGAGTATTTATTTCAGCTCTTACCCAATTTTCTACCATCTATCTCAAGTGTTAAAATCCGTAAATCCTTAGAGAGTATGGAAAGTTGGGAGAGTGACCTTTGAGTGAACGTGGGGTGTTGGTGAGCTTGATATAATTATTTTCTTATCGTAATCCTTGTAAGCCCCCATCAAATTCTTGAGTTAATTCTCCATTTAGTCATAAGTATCTAAAATCTTGATGGGTTGGTTTTTATATCTTTTGAGATTAGAATTTATCAATTCTCGAGGATAAATGGTCCTTGAGCATAGAGGTACGTATTGACGATTTTGGAAATACGATTCTGCAAGCAGGCCCCACATGAGATTTTAACTTGATTTTGAACACGATGCATAAAAATGCAATATGGGTATAATTATTCATATATTAATGCATAGATTTCAATTCTGATAGCATGGCATGGTGTTTAGGCTTTCTAGAAGTGGAAATCCCCAATTTAGCAGACTTTCTCAGTATTTTTTCAACATCTAGGTAGGCTAGGCTTACCCTTCTCCTAGATTTAGATTTACTACAATATTGGCATATTATTATTCTAGTTTTGGGTTTTGAACTTATGACTTAGTGGAATTTTAGTTATTATGGATCAGTTGGCCAATTAGCGAACAATAATTGGTGTATTTGACTTAACTACCCATTTCTTAAGATGAATTGCTATCTTAGGATGCAATGAGGCTTATTTAGCACTTTATAGTGGGATTTTAGAACCTTAGCTTAGGTCAAGGTAGAAATTGCCTTAGAATGAACTTTCGGAGTTAGAAGTGGGCCCTTCTAGCCCACCTTAGGCCAAGGTTACTATTAGCTCCTTATAGACTCAATAGGCTTTTATATGTTATTCTATCTACATTTTTGAGCTCGAGGAGAATTTATAAATATTATGACTTATTCTAGACATATACATGAGGGATGTTAAGACCTTTTCTACTCTGACAAATCATTATGTTAAGACCGATTCAAGTTCAGAAAATTATGATGATAAGACTGGTCTAAGTCTGACACCCATGAAGATATTACTTATGGTTCAAGTCAAGTATATGAGGTACTATTTATAGTTCTCGTTCGACATTGAGAGCTCATTTATGATGGTTATGAAATTTGAGTTTAGTGTTTATGGCAAGGAAAGATACACGATTAAAATTTTGTGGTTCAGATGTTTCATGAGTGTACGATTATCACTTCTTCTTGATTTCATCCACTGGGCATATAAGGGTTCGCATTGGATTATTTACCTTTGTTTGCATCTCCTGGGCTTATGGGGCCCAGTTCTGCTATTTATGGGTACGTTCTCTTTGATTTTGTTTACTCGTTTATTTACTTTTAGTATTTAGAGAATTATCTCAGGTTTTCCCTTTTCCCTAACTGAGCTTATTATCTCGCATTTTATTTTATTTATATTATGATTTAGCTCAATAGCTAGATGATGCCTACTGAGTATCCATTGCTTTGGTACTCATACTACACTTATGTACCCTTTTTGGTCATAGATTCTAGTACTAGTGCCTCCCTTCATCTTGTGTTAGTGCGGGTCAGAGTTCGAATATAGGGTGAGCTTTATGAGCCAAAATTGACTTCCTTCTTCGGTGTTGATAGCCTTTCTATTTTGAGACTATTGTACTTTGATATTGAAAGTTGTTCTATTCTTTTGCTAGAGGCTTTTTTACTGGCCTTATAAGGTCATGGGATATTTAACACGACCCAAACCAGAGCCTAGTTGTGTCGTGTATCTCTAGTCCAACTAGGACCGAAGACCACCCCTGATACCCCACCGTTAATAACCCTACACTCCATGTCATATAAATTTTGAACATATAAAAAGATAAAACAATAATAATCTAAGCACAATAAAGTAGGTCTATAACCAAAAAACCATAACAAAATATCCAACCAATACCAATTCCAATGCCAATACCAATACTAACACTAATACCGACACCACCCATGCCCATAGTAGTTTGACAAAGCCTCTAACCAGAATCAAAGAATATCTGATAGGGACATGCCTTAGACCATAGCCAAAACCAAAACCAAAACCAAAACCAAAATTAAAGAAATAATAATGATGGAAATAAGTCTTTAGCATGAAATGGGGTCTTTCAGAGTAAGGAAGCTCACCACTTCAATATGACTCAAAACTTTCCCCGAATCTAAGTAACTGAGAAGGAGGAATGGGAGTATGGCTGGTTTTTGCATCCCGTGGGAATACAGTACTCGAAGACGGTTAGCAGTGCAAACGCTAGCATGTAACTAAGGAATAAAGGTAAAATAATGCCATCATTCAAAACCAAATCAAATAACCATATGCAATCACACATATACATATATATATATACCATGCTGGGATAGGGAATAAGGTTTAGCATGCATTTAAAATCTTAACCTGGATTGTGGAGCTTAACTATTATAAAATACACCCACATTTTAGTCGCATTTTCAGCTCCCCTTACTGAAAAGGCCCCGGTGCATGTTAGTCGCATGAACTAGAGGTATTAAGGAAGACCAGGAAATGCCCCGATCCCATGTCAAACCAAGAAGCAATCATATCAGTAGAGTGAATCATACACACAGGTCATCAAGACCAAACCTCATGACGACAATCACGAGTTTCTAGTGTCCATCCTTTGGATGCACACCTTCACGGCTAGCTATCACAACCCCTATTATTGCCTAATTAAAATCTTTAGAACATAACCAAACCACAAATCCAGGAGTCAATTATTAAGGCATTATAAAGTAGTATCATCACACCGGTTATAGCTTGCAAGCAATGTCACCAGCAACAATTAGGAGAGTCCTTCGTACCCCGAAGACTCCATTATTAAAATCACTTGAGGGATTCCTTCATACCCCACAAGGTTATCAAAATCAGCCTTAACCATTTAACCATTTTGTCCTATGTATTAGTTTCAAGAAATAGTCAAACCAAACACTTTGGGGAATCCATTGTACCCCTAGTTCAAATTCCCACCTTTCTCATAACTACTAATAAGTTTTACAAAACAAGGTTGAGGTTATAACCAATTAAAGAGTCACAAGTTTAAAGAATTTTCCATTATCAAGTTAAACTACCATACCCATGCAACTACATCTTCAAAACCATAATTAAAACAAAGAAAACCATAATTAAACCATGATAAACAATATTTATCCATGAACAACCAAAACACCCAACCTTTATTTCAAAACCATAATAATAAAATGAAAACCATAACTTAAAACATGATCTTTTTATAAAATAACAATGAAGGAGAAGTAACATTCCTTAGACACCAAGAAGCATGGAGAGAAATCGCCCTTGAAAGCCTTAATTGATCATCTTGCCGAAACTATAGATTTTGCTTTAATAGAGAGTTTGAGAGAGAATTTGAGAGTTTTTTAATGGGAATAATATGTTAATACAGTCACAAAGGATGTTTTAAGTCATTGTATCAAAGGATGTAAAGTGGGAAATGTCCAGAATGCCCCCAACATAAAGCTATAAAAAGGTCGCATATGGTGACGAGTAGACCCCTTGACTCGTGACCATATCATATGACTCGTACCCTTGAGTCGTCACCAAGACAGTGAGTTAGACATCCATTGATGATAGGCGAAATTACGTGCCTATATCAATATATTTTGCCCATATTTTAGCCTAGTTTTGAGAACAAATTATATATTTCATGCACTTTTAGTCCTTTTTCATATAAATGAGCTAACGAACATGATTAGTAAAGTTTCAGGTATAAATGATGCAAAATACAGCATTTTATGGCTTACTTGACACAAAAGAAAGCTCACAAAGGAAGGGAAGGAAGTTTGGACGCCTAAGGACCAAAACTGCTACATGGAAAATCTGTCCCGGGCTAAAACAGCATTGCTGAAGACTTTGGGGACCTGGACCAAAACTGCTGCATGGAAAATCTGTCCCGGGCTAAAACAACAATTCTGAAGACTTTGGGGACTTACAGACACAAAGCTGGATTTTGACAATGATACATTAACCTAGTACAATTGGGTTATGTATTTCATTAGTTTATTTGGATTAGGAGAATGTTACATTAACCTAGTACAAATGGGTTAAGTATTTCCTTAGTTTAGTAGGATTTGGTTATTTATTTCATTAGCATAGTAGGAGTAGGATAGGAGTATTATAAATACCCTATCATGCTAGAGATTTTAATCAAGTCCTCCCTTAGTGGAGAGGCAAGTCCTCCCTTAGTGGAGGCAACTCCTCCCTTAATTCAAGAAATTCATTCTTAAACTATTAATTTTCTTCCATCTCTCTCATCTTCCACCACAAACACTTCTAATCTATTCTTCTATTCTTAAATTCCACAACAAGAGAATCGTTACTTGCTAGGGAATCACCAAAACCACACGCCTATCACCTACTTCTCACGCCATCAACCATGCAAAACATGATATCCTTCGCACTCATGGGTAACTAAACTTCTCTGTTGGGGTTATGGAAGCCGAATGAGATACTATCTATTGCTGTGAGTTTGTGAGTTCGAGACACGTATATTGCTTATATCATTATTCTCTTCATCTTAATGCAAATTCTTGTGGCTACAGACGCATAGAATAACGCCAGTCTAACATTTAACTTGTTCGAGAGAAAGGTTATTTGTCTGGAAAAGAGATAATATCAAGGTAGTAGGACACCCTTTCCTATTAAAAAGCTAGTGCCGTAACTGGACTAACCTCTTGGAGAATTCGTACCGTTAGACACGCTTTAAGCTCGAGAGAGTTAAAGTGAAATAGTCCTTGTTCAGGTCGAGAGACGCTTGGATTTACCATCGACTACAATTCTCTATAAGCAATTGCATGTCAAGACTCTACAAACCCATAGCCAATAGAGACGTATACCTCAGAAGGTGGACATAACCCCAACGCTTCAATTCTCATTGTTTACAACTTACGTGACAATCTTTCTCTTTTTACTTTGCTATTTTCATCTTTTACTTTATTGTTTTGGTTACACATTACAATCCCCCCTCATTACGAGACTTGCACCAAAAGTTTAGTAATTTTACTTACTTGTTGGCCAAGCTATTCCCTGTGGGATCGACACCCAACCCAGGTTGGGTTCTATATTTGCTAACGACCTCTTTACACTCAAACGAGAGCTGTAGATTGAGCGTTATCAAAAATTGGCGCCGTTGCCGGGGAATACGAGTGTCAATCAAGTTCGTGATAATTACTAGACCCTTTGGTCAAAGATTCTCGTACTTTTACTTTTTGTTGTTGTTTTTGTTTTTTTTTAGGTTTATTTAGTGCATCAATGGAGGCACAACGTGAAATTGAAAGGATGGCTGCTCAAGTGCATCAACAAAATATTGATAGCCGTAGGCGAGCAAAAAATCCTGACGATGAGGATCTGGGCGATGAAGAGCTATTAAACCCACAGCATACTGCTGAGATGGCGACACCAGCAAACAGAAGAGATCGTCAAGCAAGATATAGTCCTGAACGTCGAACTATACCAATACTGTTCGATGATGATGAAGATGATCTTGACGAAGCTGGTTCCACAGGAGCTATTATTCTTCCTCCCTTGGCACCTGGAGCAAAGTTCAATATCACTAGCACCATGATTCAGCTTTTGCAACTCAAGGGATTATTTGGTGGACTAGCAGGCGATGATCCGAATATGCATCTGATCAACTTTATTTCTACATGCAAGTCATTCGACAATCCTGGCGTTGGACAGAATGCAATTCGACTACGCTTATTTCCATTGTCTCTGTCTGGGGAGGCAACTCTATGGTTGAATGGGCTGACTCCTGATTCGATTACTAATTGGAGGCAATTGAAAGACGCTTTCCTAGAAAGATTCTTTCCGCCATCCAAAAGAGCACAGTTGAGAGATGAGATCACCAATTTTCGACAGCTTCCAACTGAAGCTCTCCACGTTAGATGGGAGAGGTTCAATACGAAGCTAATGCAGTGCCCAAACCATCATATGACCAATGTCCACTTGATGGAGATATTATACAGAGCTTTGAATTCGGGGACTAAGCCAGTGGTTGATAATGTGGCTGGAGGATCATTTATGGACCTCACCTTTGTTCAGGCAAGCAATATGCTAGACCGGATGACAAAACAAAGTAGAGCTTGGCATACCGGGGATTCTGAGGTAGCAATCTCTACTGTATCTTTTGGCATGACTGCAGAGCAGAGGCGAAGACAAGAAGATCGTGAACAAGACATGGCTCACATGAAAATTCAAATGGATCTTCTTACAAAGCATTTATTATCAGGGAAGACAAAAAAAGTTAAGGCCGTGGTATCACATGGAAGAGACGAATCTGATTCTGAAGAGGAGGCCAACTTCTTGAACAATCAGGGGAGTTTCCGTGGGAATGCCCAAGGAAACCAAGGTCGGAACTATTATGATAAATCTGGAAGCAAAGACCAAGGTAGTTGGAAGAAAAATAATGAAAAGAGTGGTTTGTACGTTCCCCCTGGTAGACGTGATACCACCACATCTAATTCTGGGAGTATGGAAGACATGATGGCTAAGTTATTGAAAGGAGTGGAAGCAACGAGCGCAGGAGTTAAGGAGGTGATTGATGATTTGTCCTCCATGAAGCAACTAGTTGATTCTCATTCCACTTCTATCAGGCAAATAGAACAGCAATTGAGCCAACTTTCAGCAGCATTCAATCAAAGAAAGGCTGGAACCTTACCAAGCGATACTGTGCAAAACTCAAAGAATGATGGGTCATGCATGGCCATCACTACCAGAAGTGGTAAGGTGCTAGAAACTTCAGCAAAAGGCAAGCAAGTGGTTAACGAAGTGGTACGGTTTGATATATGCAAAACAATGAAGCAGCCCAGCGATATGAATGAGTCATCTGTAGCTGATGTTCATTATGAGGATACGAAAGCATTATCTATAGAGAAACAACCTACTGTTGAGCCATTGTCTGCTGTGCCACTGAAAGTTGAGCTTGAGGATAATAAAGATTATGAAGAACTTATGGGTGATCTAACAGAAATAGAGTCTTATACTCCTAAGAAACCGGATTGTGAACTCAAGAATCAACCAACAGGGAATACTCCCTTTGATGAGCCACCAATGCTAGAATCGCAAGAGCTTCCCGATTATCTAAGGTATGTGTTCTTGGAAAGTAGAAATATACTTCCTGAGAGAGCAGATGATTTAAGTGAACAGCACGTAGAAGCTCTCATCTCTGCTCTGAGGAGATACAAGAGAGCTATGGGTTGGAATATTGATGATATAATTGGTGACTCTCCGGAGAAATGTATGAGCCAGCTCGAAAAAGATCGCATGACCACAGGTAAGCCTCATTGTTGTCTAAATCCTTTCAGAAAATGATCCATCACTTACCTCGACGAAGTCTGAGTACTCAAGGTAACTACGTCGAGCCACGACAATAAATAAGGCGCTAGATGGGAGGCAACCCATCGTACTAATCGTTTTCGTTTGGTTCTGAGCAAAAATAGGTGCAAGAAGTATTCAACGAGTAGATTGATTTCAATTGATGATTTGGACGCATTGTATGGTAAAGTTGGTAAGTTAGGAACGGTGATGCATAAGGCTATGGATTGAACCTTTTCCTTGACAAAATAGGCATCGAGAAAGGCTAGGCCTTGTTAAAACTAGGCCACAAACGATGCACAACCTATCCTATAGCCTAAGGTCTTGGAATCTAGTGTGCTATACACTATGCGCCCCCTATTCCTAAGTGTGCTTTTGACTATGCGCCGCCTATGCTATGGCATTTGGTCTCAGTATCTCATATGCCATAGACTATGCGGCGCATATGTCTACAAATGCCATAGACTATGCGGCGCATATGTCCCATTATGCCATAGACAATGCGCCGCATATGTCATGACTATGCTAAGCATTATGCGCCGCATATGTGGCATTTTTGTCTCCAAAACCGATTGTAAATGGGTCATAACCTGACCCATTCTCTTCCTATATAAAGGGGACTTAGTCTTGAAACATAACCACACTAAAAATTGACCTAAAGGCACCGCATTCCCTCTCCAAGTCCTCTCAAAATTTTCTTCTTTTGCTCTTCCAATTCACAAAAACTTCTCCACAAGCTTCAAGCAAGTAAGTACTCTCTTATTCTTCATCTATTTATCGTAAGTACTACGTTGCTATGCTTATTATAAATTGCTAAATTGTGGGAGATTGGTGGTAATGTTCATGTGTTTGGATTATTGTTGCAAAATCATGTGAGTGAATATATACGTAGGGAATTCTTGACTTGTTTCCGACTTGAATGTTGTTTCAAAAGCATTGTTATGATATTTGCTGAATATATATGGCTATGAATATTGCTTAAGAGTGTTGTTTTGATGCTTACATAATAGACTATCCCGACCATCGGGATAAGATTATAGTGCCTATCGACTTAGGAGGTTGTGCTTGTTGTACGAATAACGATTCCATGTGGTAACCCCTATGTCATAGTGTTGCTATATCCACCATGAAAGTAGTCCAATGGCTGCAAATAAGTGATGCAATGCTGATTTTCTTGTCGGAATACAATCCTAAAACGTATGTCGACGAAATCTGAGTAATCGACCACGTTCACTTCACTGATTTGTGTTAACAAAACTAAGTGTGGGGTGGTACCCCTATTGCTTGCTGATAGATTGTATCAAGTGAGATTGTGCTGCAACTAACACTATTTCTAGTCTCAGGTACAATGGCACCTAAAGCGAGACAAGGCAAGGAGAAGGCTACCACCTCCCAAAAGGGCAAAAAGAGAAGTCGCAAGGACCAAGGAGAACCCTCCTCGCAGCAAATACCCCGACTCACGCTTGGAATTAAGTGGGATACTTATGAGGAACTTCTGAGGATGACGACTCTGATGATGATTCCAATGCAAGGGGTATGACCCCAGACATAGAGGATAAGTCCGACCAACCAGGTTCCTCGTATTTATTTTCCACTGAGGACAGTGTCCCGACTAAGTGTGGGGTGGCGGTATTACATGCTATACTCCTCTATTTGCATCTATGTTTGCTTATGTTTGTTTAACTTTGTTTTGTTTGTTTCGTTTTTTTTAGTAGTAAATTTTTTTTTCTAGCTTCGCATGAAATTATTTTGATAGGCAGCATGAGATTATAACAAGAGTATGTGTTACAATTGTGACTATTGAGACGTTTAGGCTCTAGTTGTGACTCATTATGTGATATTGTGTGATTCAATTCCTTCAATTGTTGGGTCGAGAGTCTATATTACTTCCAATCAAGTCGACCATGTGCCTTGTGTGTGTGAGATAATAGTATATTCTATGTTTGTGGCTGATGCTAGAACTTGCCTGGTATGTATGCAAAGCGAAAATAAGGAGTGTAAGTTGGGATATGATTTAGGCATTTCTTTGGCAACATATATTTGTTTACCTTCAGTTTTACCTACCCATGGACATCATCCTAGTCAAACCCTTTTGAGCCTTTAGCCTATTTCTTTGACAACCTCGTATGTAAGCCTAATCCATTTTTTTCAAGATCGTAATTTGATCCAAATTCCTATGTGCTTTAAATTAAAAAAGTCATGTGACAACATAAGAGGAAATTGGGTGAGTATGATGCTATAAATTGTAATGGCTCTTGAATGTGTTATGAAGAAGAAAAAAAAGTGCTATCATAAGAGGGATGTTGTGAAAAGAAAAAGGAAAAGAAAGCTGAAAAGTGAGTTGTGCTTAAAATTGAAAAGAGAAGAACAAGGGCGGTAGAACAAAAGAAAGAAGAAAGGTTGAAAGAAAAAAGTGTCAATGATACAAAGTGATGTATTAAAGCGCTTAGGAACCTAGTCACTATTCTTGGCCAAAATAGTCCTACCCGTCCCTTAGCCTACATTACAACCATCAAAAGACCTAATTGATCCTAATCTTAATATTCTGACATTTAGTGGAGTACTACATTAAGGGCAAGCCTATGGTCATCAGTTGCTACATATGAATTCTTTGTGAGAGTGAGAGCAAGGATATTTTGACACCCATGTTTGAAAAATATGATATATTTGTGAGTGATTATGGGTACTATATTGTGAGACACACATGGTTGATGAGTTTTGGATAGTTGTATATGATTCTATGTACCTTAACGTTTGCATGCGAGTTGATCACCATCACGAGTCTACGCTAGAGGTTAAACTGTTTCTACTAATGATCGGAAAGCTACTCTTTGTTGATAATTGTTGTGCTTGTCTTGATAAATGTTTTGTGTTGATGTTGTAAAAACCCTAAGTTGATGTTTAGAAGGACATGATATGTTGTTCGAGGACGAACAAAGCTGCAAGTGTGGGGTGTTGATGATAGGCGAAATTACGTGCCTATATCAATATATTTTGCCCATATTTTAGCCTAGTTTTGAGAACAAATTATATATTTCATGCACTTTTAGTCCTTTTTCCTATAAATGAGCTAACGAACATGATTAGTAAAGTTTCAGGTATAAATGATGCAAAATACAGCATTTTATGGCTTACTTGACGCAAAAGAAAGCTCACAAAGGAAGGGAAGGAAGTTTGGACGCCTAAGGACCAAAACTGCTGCATGGAAAATCTGTCCCGGGCTAAAACAGCATTGCTGAAGACTTTGGGGACCTGGACCAAAACTGCTGCATGGAAAATCTGTCCCGGGCTAAAACAGCAATTCTGAAGACTTTGGAGACTTACAGACACAAAGCTGGATTTTGACAATGATACATTAACTTAGTACAATTGGGTTATGTATTTCATTAGTTTATTTGGATTAGGAGAATGTTACATTAACCTAGTACAAATGGGTTAAGTATTTCCTTAGTTTAGTAGGATTTGGTTATTTATTTCATTAGCATAGTAGGAGTAGGATAGGAGTATTATAAATACCCTATCATGCTAGAGATTTTAATCAAGTCCTCCCTTAGTGGAGAGGCAAGTCCTCTCTTAGTGGAGGCAACTCCTCCCTTAATTCAAGAAATTCATTCTTAAACTATTAATTTTCTTCCATCTCTCTCATCTTCCACCACAAACACTTCTAATCTATTCTTCTATTCTTAAATTCCACAACAAGAGAATCGTTACTTGCTAGGGAATCACCAAAACCACACGCCTATCACCTACTTCTCACGCCATCAACCATGCAAAACGTGATATCCTTCGCACTCATGGGTAACTAAACTTCTCTGTTGGGGTTATGGAAGCCGAATGAGATACTATCTATTGCTGTGAGTTTGTGAGTTCGAGACACGTATATTGCTTATATCATTATTCTCTTCATCTTAATGCAAATTCTTGTGGCTGCAGACGCATAGAATAACGCCAGTCTAACATTTAACTTGTTTGAGAGAAAGGTTATTTGTCTGGAAAAGAGATAATGTCAAGGTAGTAGGACACCCTTTCCTATTAAAAAGCTAGTGCCGTAACTGGACTAACCTCTTGGAGAATTCGTACCGTTAGACACGCTTTAAGCTCGAGAGAGTTAAAGTAAAATAGTCCTTGTTCAGGTCGAGAGACGCTTGGATTTACCATCGACTACAATTCTCTATAAGCAATTGCATGTCAAGACTCTACACACCCATAGCCAATAGAGACGTATACCTCAGAAGGTGGACATAACCCCAACGCTTCAATTCTCATTGTTTACAACTTACGTGACAATCTTTCTCTTTTTACTTTGCTATTTTCAGCTTTTACTTTATTGTTTTGGTTACACATTACAATCCCCCCTCATTACGAGACTTGCACCAAAAGTTTAGTAATTTTACTTACTTGTTGGCCAAGCTATTCCCTGTGGGATCGACACCCAACCCAGGTTGGGTTCTATATTTGCTAACGACCGCTTTACACTCAAACGAGAGCTGTAGATTGAGCGTTATCACCCATACACTGTCCACCGTATGACTTCATGATCCTACTCGTGGACGAAACAAGGCAACAACTAGAATAATTAATCCCCCAAACATCTCTACACTTACCTTTAAGATAGAAAATAGATTACTAAGGAATTCACAATCTACCTTTATCGAACATAGAAATCAAAGATGTTACGAACAATACATACCTTAAGCACGATTTTCTAGAATGGGAAATAGAATAGATACTTGGACTTTATGTTCACTTCAGCTTCCCAAGTAGCCTCTTAGACCTTGTGTTTTTTCATATAATCTTTACCAAAGCTACGTCCTTGGTCTACAACCGACGAACCTTCCGATCCAAGAGCTCAACAGGGATCTCCTCATAAGATAGGAAATACGAAATAACAATATCCTTGATAGACATAATTTGCGATGAACCATCCACACACTTAACATAGAAACATAGAACACTGGGTGAATGGAGCTCAAACTAGAAGGCAACTCTAATTTATACGCAACATTGCAAACCCTTCTCAAAACCAAGTACGGACTAAATACTGGGGACTAAGATACCCCTTCTTCTTAAACTACATCACTCCCTTCATAGGAGACACCTTCAAGAACACCCTATCCCCAACCTCAAACTCTAACTTTCTACGTCTCACATTCGAGTAGGACTTATGGTGACTTTGGGAATCTTTAATTCTATCCTGAATCACCTTAACCTTCTCCATGGCCTGGTGAACAAAATCCAAACAAAACATCTCCGCCTGATAAACCTCAAACCACCCAATAGGAGACCTACACTTCCTACCATACAAGGCCTTAAATAAAGCCATCCTAATACAAGTCCTTTCCACTTGCATATCAAACTATCGATGGAAAGCAGTAGTAAGATGTACCTTGGTCCCCAAACATTTCTAAGGAGACCGCCAAAAGTGCGATGAAAATTGCATACCACAATTTGAGATAATAGAAATAGGTACACCATGCAACTTCACAATCTCTTGGAGGTACAACCTTGCATAATCCTCTGCCAAAAAATAAGTCTTTTACTGATAAAAAGTGAGCAAACTTAGTCATCCTATTCACGATGACCCAAATTGAATCAAACTAATTCTGAGACCGGGGAATACCAGTAATGAAATTTATGTTGATCACTTCCCACTTCCGCATAGGCAACTTAATTTTTTGATATGACCCTTCGGGCCTCATATGCTCAGCTTTCATTTGATAGCACACCATGCACTTTCCATAAAACTAGCCACATCCTGCTTCATATTGTTCCTCCAATATATAGCTCTAAGGTCATGATATATTTTTATCGATCCAGGATAAACAGTTTAACACAACTTATGCACTTCAACCAAGATCTTTTTCTGCAATCCATTTATATCGAGAACTCACAATCTTTCTTACTACCGCAAAGTACCAAAACCAATAATCTCAAAGGCCATCACTTTCTGCCCACCTATATCACCCTTGATACTCATTAAGATAGGATCCAATACCTTCGTCTCTTTCACCTCAGCACCCAAGGATGACTTTGCCACCTCTTGAATAAGCATACCACCATTCTCAAAGTCCAAGAGGCAAACTCCAAGGTTAGCCAAACAATGAACATCTTTCACTAATTTTTGGTTTTCCTTATCCACATGAGATAGCTCCCCATAGATAACCAACTTAGAGCATTATCAACCACGTTATCTGTACCTAGATGGTAGGGATGACTTATGTCATAATTCTTGAGAAGATCAAGCCATCTCCTTTGCCTGAGGTTAAGATCTGTATGGGTAAACATATATTTCAGGATCTTATGATCTAAAAAGATATCCACATGCACTATATACAAAAAGTGTCGCCAGATTTTCAATGCTAACTCAAAACTAATAGTTCCAAGTCATGAATCGGTTAATTCTTATCATGCACCTTTAACTATCTGGAGGCATAAGCTATCACCTTGCCATGCTGCATCAACATGCAACCAATACCTATACAAGATGCATCATAATAAACCATAAATTCATCAGTGCCTTCAGGCAAAGTCAATACTGGAGCCAAAGTCAGCTTATCCTTCATCTTCTCAAAGCTACCCTCACTAAAATCAGTCCACAAAAACATCACCTTCTTTTGAGTTAACTTAGTCAATGGGTAAACTATAGTAAAAAACTTTCCACAAACCTCTTGTCGTAACTAGCTAAATCCAAGAAGCTCCAGATATCTATTGGAGTCATGGGTTTAGGCCACTTCTTAACCACTGTGACTTTCTGCAGATGCACTATGATCCTTTCACTAGAAATGACAAAATCTAGAAAAGTGACAGTGTTCAACTAGAATTCACATTTAAAAAATTTGGCATACAACTGCTGCTTCTTCAGGGTCTGCAATACAATATAGAGGTGATCGATATGATCCACCTTACTCTTCGAGTACACCAGAATATCAACTATGAACAAAATGATGAAAAAATCTAAAAAATAATAAAAGACTCTATTTATCAAATCCATGAATGCCGCCGGGGCATTGGTCAATCCAAAAGGCATAACTAGAAACTCAAAATGCCCATACTGGCTACAGAAGGTAGTCTTAGCAATATCTACCTACCTAATCTTTAGCTAATGATACCCAAAACTAAGATCAATCTTGGAGTAAAACTTAGCACCCTGAAGCTAATAAAAAAAATCATCTATCCTTGGAAGAGGGTACTTATTCTTTACTATCAACTTATTCAGTTGCTGATAATTAATATACATCTAAAGGAAACCATTATTTTATGCATTAACAACATCGATGCACCCTATGGAGAAACACTAGGATAGATAAAACCCTTGTCTAAAATATCCTTTAGTTTCTCCTGAAGCTCTGTTAACTCAACATGTAATACCCTGAGATTCCCAACCGATAGTAGAACTATGCTTCAAGCTTATGAGAAATAAATTCTAGTGATTTGGTAGTTTTATTATAGAGGTTGATGTGTATTAAGAACTCAAATACGTCCTAGCTATTAGAAGACTCAAAACATTCCTTACCGATTGAATGCTTGGGAAAGATATTGCCGATGTCAAATTCAAATAAGCATCTCTCATTATACTATGAATTTTTGAGATCATGTCCCACCAACAGATATATAATTGAATTATCTTTGAAACTATATAAATTTTGATTAAATCCAAAATCGGAGAAAAAAGTTATTCCCATTTTACTCTAGCATGTCAGCCTGGAAATTGAGTGACGATATTTCTGATGACTTATCATATTTTTGACGATATTTCTGATGAGTTATAAGCCATGTCATCAGGATAAGATAGAAACCCAAAAATTCTAGCTCCTAGGTGATGACCTGGGCTGACGAGCTATCATACTGATGGCTTATCAGCCCATGTCATCAGATGATAATTTTAGCAACTAAGAAGTAATTTGGTAGGTGTATTTTGGTATTTTTTCCTCACCCTAAACCTTACTGATGATAGGCAAATTTACACGCCTATATCAATATTTTTTGCCCATATTTTAGCCTAGTTTTGAGAACAAATTATATATTTCATGCACTTTTAGTCTTTTTTCCTATAAATGAGCTAACAAACATGATTAGTAAAGTTTTAGGTATAAATGATGCAAAATTCAGCATTTTATGGCTTACTTGACGCAAAAGAAAGCTCACGAAGGAAGGAAAGGGAGTTTACACGCCTAAGGACCAAAACTGCTGCATGGAAAATCTATCCCGGGCTAAAACAGCATTTCTGAAAACTTTGGGGACTTACAGACACAAAGCTGGATTCGGACAATGATACATTAACCTAGTGCAATTGGGTTATGTATTTCATTAGTTTATTTGGATTATGATAATTTTGCATTAACCTAGTACATTTGGGTTAAGCATTTCATTAGTCTAGTAGGATTTGGTTATTTATTTCATTAGCATAGTAGGAGTAGGATAGGAGTATTATAAATACCCTATCATGCTAGAGATTTTTATTCAATTCCTCCCTTAGTGGAGAGATACATTCATCCCTCACCACAATATATTCTTCCATCCCTCTCTTCTTCCACCACAATAATTCTACAACTCTTTTAATTTTTCCATTAATATTATTTTCTTCTATTCATCTATTCAATTCTTAATTTTCGCAACAAAAGAAACGTTACTTGCTGAAGAATCACGCCTCATGCCTATCACTTGATCTACACGCCATTACTCAATCTTGTGGTATAATAACAATGTCAATCGTGATCTCCTTCGCATTCATGGGTAACTAAACCTCTCTGTTGGGGTTATGGAAGCCGAATGAGATACTATCTATTGCTGTGAGTTTGTAAGTTCATGACACGTATATTGCTTATATCATTATTCCATTCATCTTAATCTACATTCTTTGCGGTTGCAAACGCAAGAATACGCCAGTCTAACATTTAACTTGTTCGAGAGAAAGGTTATTTGTCTGGAAAAGAGATAATGTCAAGGTAGTAGGACACCCTTTCCTATTAAAAAGCTAGTGCCGTAACTGGACTAACCTCTTGGAGAATTCGTACCGTTAGACACGCTTTAAGCTCGAGAGAGTTAAAGTGAAATAGTCCTTGTTTAGGTCGAGAGACGCTTGGATTTACCATCGACTACAATTCTCTATAAGCAATTGCATGTCAGAATTCAACACACTCATAGCCAATAGAGACGTATACCTCAGAAGGTGGACATAACCCCAACGCTTCAATTCTCATTGTTTACAACTCACATAACAATCTCTCTCTCTTTACTTTATTATTTTCAGCTTTTGTTTACATTACTTGCACGACAAGAATCCCTCCTTCTTACGAGACTTGCACCAAAAGTTTAGTAATTTTGCTTACTTGTTGTCCAAGCTATTCCCTGTGGGATCGACACCCAACCCAGGTTGGGTTCTATATTTGCTAACGACCGCTTTACACTCCTACAAGAGCTGTAGATTGAGCGTTATCAAAAATTGGCGCCGTTGCCGGGGAATACGAGTGTCAACTAAGTTTGTGATAATTACTAGACCCTTTGGTCAAAGATTCTCGTACTTTTACTTTTATTTGTTGTTTTTGTTTTATTGAGGTTTGTTCAGTGCATCAATGGATGCACAACGTGAAATTGAAAGGATGGCTGCTCAAGTGCATCAACAGAATATTGATATCCGTAGGCGAGCAACAAATCCTGACGATGAGGATCTGGGCGATGAAGAGCTACTAAACCCATGGCATACTGCTGAGATAGCGGAAACCATGCAGAGGAGAGATCGTCAAGTGCGATTGAGACCTGATCGTCGAACTGTGCAAATTTCTTTTGATGATGATGATGACGATTTGGATGAAGCTGGTGCCACAGGAGCCATTGTTCTGCCACCCTTGGCACCGAGAGCAAAGTTCAATATCACTAGCGCCATGATTCAGCTTTTGCAACTCAAGGGATTATTTGGTGGACTAGCAGGCGATGATCCGAATATGCATCTGATCAACTTTATTTCTACATGCAAGTCATTCGAAAATCCTGGCGTTGGACAGAATGCAATTCGACTACGCTTATTTCCATTGTCTCTGTCTGGGGAGGCAACACTATGGTTGAATGGGCTGACTCCTGATTCAATTACAAATTGGAGGCAATTGAGAGACGCCTTCCTAGAAAGATTCTTTCCGCCATCCAAAAGAGCACAATTGAGAGATGAAATCAGCAACTTCCGCCAGCTTCCCACTGAATCTCTTCATGAAACATGGGAGAGGTTCAAGACAAAGCTAGCGAGATGCCCAAACCATCACATGACTAATGTTCACCTCATGGAGATCTTTTATTGAGCCTTGAATTCAATAACTAAACCAGTGGTGGATAATGCAGCTGGAGGATCTTTCATGGACCTCACCTTTGGTCAAGCAAGCAATATGCTAGATCGTATGACGAAACAAAGTAGAGCTTGGCATACCAGGGATTCTGAGGTAGAAAGCCCCACTTTATCTATTGGCATGACTGCAGACCAACGAAGAAGAGAAGAAGAACGTGATCAAGATATGGCGCACATGAAAACCCAAATGGATCTTCTTACAAAGCATCTATTAGGGAAGACTGAAAAAGTGGAAGCGATTGCGTCAAAAGGAAGAGACGAATCTGATTCGGAAGAGGAGGCCAACTACTTGAACAATCAGGGGGGTTTCCGTGGGAATGCCCAAGGAAACCAAGGTCGGAACTATTATGATAAACCTGGAAACAAAGACCAAGGTAGTTGGAAAAACAAGAATGAAAAGAGTGGTTTGTACGTTCCCCCTGGATGACCTGACACCACCACATCTAATTCTGGAAGTATGGAAGACATGATGGCTAAATTATTGAAAGGAGAGTTACGGAGGTAATTAATGATTTGTCCGCCATGAAACAATTAGTAGATTCACATTCCACTTCAATTAGACAACTAGAGCAGCAATTCAGTCAACTTTCAGCAGCACTCAACCAAAGAAAGGCCGGCACTTTACCTAGCGATACGGTGCAAAACCCAAGGAATGATGGGTCATGCATGGTCATCACTACCAGAAGTGGTAAGGTGTTGGAAACTTCAGCAAAAGGCAAGCAAGTGGTTGACAAAATTGCGGACATGGACGTTACACCTAGTGACGTGCAGCCTGAAAAAATGGAAAAACGGAAGCAAGAGGAGAAGAAAGCCACGGAGAGAACACTTCCATACCCACCACCACCTTTTCCCCAAAGATTGAAGAAGGTGGCGGATGACACTAAGTTCAGCAAATTTATGACTATGTTGAAGCAACTGACCATTAATGTTCCACTGGTAGAGGCACTTGAACAAATGCCTGGGTATGCGAAGTTTATGAAAGATCTTTTGACTAAGAAGAGGGCAGCAAGTTATGAGCTGAAGGATGATGTGCATCATTGTAGTGCAATTGCTACCCGATCGATAGCTCAGAAGAAGGCCGACCCCGGAGCTTTCACTATTCCTTGCACCGTCAGATCTTTGAACTTTGCCAAAGCATTATGTGACTTAGGAGCCAGCATCAACTTGATGCCATTATCGATCTACAAGAAGTTGGGGCTAGGCGATCCGACACCAACCAATATGAGGCTCGTGATGGCTGATAGGTCGGTAAAACGACCTGTGGGTATCTTGAATGATGTGTTGGTGAAAGTTTCTTCATTCATATTTCCTGCAGACTTTGTTATTCTGGATTGTAAGGAGGATTCGGAAGTTCCCATCATCTTGGGACGTCTCTTCCTTACAACTGGAAGTGTGCTTATTGACATGAAAGATAATAAGCTTTTGTTTTGAATTAATGACGAAGTGGTACGGTTTGATATATACAAGACAATGAAGCAGCCCAGTGATATGAATGAGTTATCTGTAGCTGATGTTCATCATGAGGATACGAAAGCATTATCTATAGAGAAACAACCTACTGTTGAGCCATTGTCTGCTGTGCCACTGAATGTTGAGCATGAGGATAATGAAGATTATGAAGAACTTATGGGTGATCTGACAGAAATAGAGTCTTATACTCCTAAGCAACCGGATTGTGATCTCAAGAATCAACCAACAACGAAGACTCCCATTGACGAGCCACCAATGCTAGAATCGCAAGAGCTCCCCGATTATCTAAGGTATGTGTTCTTGGAAAGTAGAAATATACTTCCAGAGAGTGCAGATGATTTAAGTGAACAGCACGTAGAGGCTCTCATCTCTGCTCTGATGAGGTACAAGAGAGCTATGGGTTGGACTATTGATGATATAATTGGTGACTCTCCGGAGAAATGTAGGAGCCATCTTGAAGAAGATCGCATGACCACAGGTAAGCCCCATTGTCGTCTAAATCCTTTTAGAAAACGATCCATCACTTACCTCGACGAAGTCTGAGTACTCGAGGTAACTATGTCGAGCCACGACAATAAATAAGGCGCTAGATGGGAGGCAACCCATCATTTTATTGTTTTATCATTTCATTGTTTTATCGTTTTATCGTTTATCGTTTTGTCTTTCTTTCATTCTAGTACTTGTTTTGTTTTGCTAAATGAAAAATCCAAAAATAAGAGTCATGCCACGACCAAAACTAAGGCGCTTGGTGGGAGGCAACCCATTGTACTAATCGTTTTCGTTTGGTTTTGAGCAAAAATAGGTGCAAGAATTATTCAATGAGGAGATTGATTTCAATTGACGATTTGGACGCATTGTATGGTAAAGTTGGTAAGTTAGGAATGGTGATGCATAAGGCTATGGATTGAGCATTTCTCACACCAAAATAGGCTTTGAGGAAGGCTAGGCCTTGGTAAAACCAGGCCACGAACGATGCACAACCTATCCTATAGCCTAGTTTTGCCCATATTTTAGCCTAGTTTTGAGAACAAATTATATATTTTATGCACTTTTAGTCCCTTTTCCTATAAATGAGCTAACAAACATGATTAGTAAAGTTTCAGGTATAAATGATGCAAAATTCAGCATTTTATGGCTTACTTGACGCAAAAGAAAGCTCACGAAGGAAGGAAAGGGAGTTTACACGCCTAAGGACCAAAACTGCTGCATGGAAAATCTGTCCCGGGCTAAAACAACATTTCTGAAGACTTTGGGGATTTACAGACACAAAGCTGGATTTGGACAATGATACATTAACCTAGTACAATTGGGTTATGTATTTCATTAGTTTATTTGGATTATGATAATGTTGCATTAACCTAGTACATTTGGGTTAAGCATTTCATTAGTCTAGTAGAATTTGGTTATTTATTTCATTAGCATAGTAGGAGTAGGATAGGAGTGTTATAAATACCCTATCATGCTAGAGATTTTTATTCAACTCCTCCCTTAGTGGAGAGATACATTCATCCCTCACCACAATACATTCTTCTATCCCTCTCTTCTTCCACCACAACAATTCTACAACTCTTCTAATCTTTCCATTAATATTATTTTCTTCTATTCATCTATTCAATTCTTAATTTCCGCAATAAGAGAAACGTTACTTGCTAAGGAATCACGCCTCACGCCTATCACTTGATCTACACGCCATTACTCAATCTTGTGGTATAATAACAATGTCAATCGTGATCTCCTTCGCATTCATGGGTAACTAAACCTTTCTGTTGGGGTTATGGAAGCCGAATGAGATACTATCTATTGCTGTGAGTTTGTGAGTTCATGACACGTATATTGCTTATATCATTATTCTCTTCATCTTAATCTACATTCTTTGCGGTTGCAAGCGCAAGAATATGCCAGGCTAACATTTAACTTGTTCGAGAGAAAGGTTATTTGTCTGGAAAAGAGATAATGTCAAGGTAGTAGGACACCCTTTCCTATTAAAAAGCTAGTGCCGATACTGGACTAACCTCTTGGAGAATTCATACCGTTAGACACGCTTTAAGCTCGAGAGAGTTAAAGTGAAATAGTCCTTGTTGAGGTTGAGAGACGCTTGGATTTACCATCGACTACAATTCTCTATAAGCACATGCATGTCACCATTCTACACACTCATAGCCAATAGAGACGTATACCTCAGAAGGTGGACATAACCCCAACGCTTCAATTCTCATTGTTGTCAACCTACGTAACAATCTCTCTCTCTTTACTTTATTATTTTCAGCTTTTGTTTACATTACTTGCACGACAAGACTCCCCCCTTCTTACGATACTTGCACCAAAAGTTTAGTAATTTTACTTACTTGTTGGCCAAGCTATTCCCTGTGGGATCGACACCCAACCCAGGTTGGGTTCTATATTTGACAAACGACCACTTTACACTCACAAGAGCTGTAGATTGAGCGTTATCACTTACCCCCATGATATTAAATACCAAAACCACATATTTAGCTATTGGTATTTAGTTTTAAAAGCTCTTAACCCTTTTTGGTCCCAAGAACAAAATTAGGATTTCTTGTCAATTAACTTCAAGATCCCATCACACTCTCCACAAGATATTCAAGATTTAAGATTCCCAATCCAAGGAAATTCAAGAAAGGTCAAACTTTTTTCAAGATTCAATGACTATGGTATGCGTAGTGTTCATCCATGGATCTTTTCATCCATGGAGTTCAAGAATCGAGTTTTAAATAATAAATTGTTATTATCTTGTTGTGGTATGATTATGTCCATGTTGATTATTGTTATTTGGGTATCAAGGCAGTATCTTAATGTATTCTTATGATGTATGTGAGCATGTTAGATGTAATCCATGACTTTGAGTGACTTAGATTGTTAAATTAGTAGGTATACCTATGCCTAAAGTTGTGCAGGTAAGGTGTTCGATAAAATGCCTAGAATGATAAAAACCATGTTTTCATGACTCAATAGTTCTTACATGACAAGTCCATGCTCTACCCCTTATGATTCAATGTGAACTTTATGCTATTGTTGTGTATTGATTGTTGTGATGTGGAATGCCAATGACATCAAAGTTATGCAAGTACTTACATGATTATATGCATTCCCTTTTATGTATAAGATGTTGAGAACCATGTGTAGTATGATATCCCCTACTTATGGTATTTTGAATTATGAATATTGGTCATGTGTTCAAGAAGAGTGAAGTCATGTTTTGGTCAATTTTCTTTTATCGAGTCTTGGGGGTACTTGTACCTGACAATTTAGCAGTGTGCCTAGAGCCATGCCATGTTTCACGATAATCTCAATCAAGCAATGATCCATAGAACTCAGTCAACCATGTGAATCAGGAAATCTCAGAAATCTCAGTAGTTCAATAATCTCAGTGATTTTAGTATTCTAAGTAAAATCTCAGTAACTACAGTACTCTCAGTCAGTACTCAGACATCAGTACATTCTGTCAGTCAACAAAACTAAGTAAACTTAATTTAGCTCTGCTAAAAAATACCACTAGTATATGTTTAGCTAATCAGTTAATTTTAGCTAATTAGTTCAGTTAATCAGTTTTGCTCAATTAATCAGTTCATTGTCTTTCAAATGGGAGTAAGATTCAGCACCGAAGGATCCTAGGGATGGGGACTCACCCGCTAGATAGGATTGAGATCCCTAGAAGCAATCCATAAGTTCCAGAATTACGTAGCCATTGTAGGTACGAGATATCACTCATTAGATAGGATTGACATACTCAGGGATCACCCGTTAGCATATTTTAATGTATAGGACTGATCCCAGGGGTCACCCACTAGATTAGGACAGACTCCACTGCAGTTGTCTTTACCAGTGGTGTGGTACAGACACCCTTCCAACTGGGGTTACAGGTTGGACCCCGAACTATCTAGAAAGGGGCATGTCGGTTAGATGAATACATCCCATAGTTTTAGTTACAAAATCAGGACTATCAACTATAGTCAACTCAGTCTCAGTAAAAGAAATTAGATAGTTCCTTATATTTCAGGTCTGCTAGATACAATCAATCCTTATCATTATAAATAGACTTTGGGATCACCCACTAGATAAGACTAATCTCAACTATGGTCAATCAGTATCTGCATCATACAATTTAGAGATCACCCGCTAGATAGGACTGATCTCATATTCAGTTACTCTATACAAAATAGAACTCAGAAAGTTCTATCGGAACTTAGATTGTCATATACAGTCATTCAGTATCAGTTACATCGGTTATGCCGATCATCATATTCATATCGGTTATATTAGTCATCATAACTCATGTTATTAGTATTTAGTTTCAGGAATATTAAACACAGTCAATCAGACCAGTTCTTTATAATTCAAACTGTCAGAAATAGTCGTTCATCTATTCAGCAATGCAGTATGAATTCCTCACTTTATAGTGACTTAAATATTAATATCACTGAACTCAGTTATTCAGTATCTTAGTATTAGTACACTCATGTTGTCAGCATTTAGACTCAGTAATCAGTATCACCACGAGTTCAGTTATAGTTACTTATGCATGTATGTATTCTCACTTTCATATCAGTAAGCATTGTTCATGCATATAAACCCTTTGCATTTAGCCTACCTCACTCTTATACTTAGTACATTTAGTCTTACTGACGCATTCGAGCTATGGTGTTTTATTTTATACTATAGGTTCAGAGGCATGATTTCTAGAGCAGCAGTAGCATTACAAATTTTAGAATTCAGAGTTATCAGTGAGTCCTCATTCTTCGAGGACATGATTACTACTTTATTACTTTAGTATTTTAGTTTGGTGTTCAGTAGTCTAGAGTTAGTTGATACATGTTCCTTTCACTCCCTACTTCAAATAGTTAAAGGCTTTTAGACTAGATTGCAGACTAGATTCAGACTTCAGTATTTTAGTTTTGTTTTGGTATTATGATGCCACTTTGTACATTCATTGTTATTATTTAGATTATGTTTAGTATTGAACCTTATGGCCTTTTAGTTTATGTTTCTGTATTTATATTCATATATTATGCAGTATACAGGTACAGATATCAGTCATGGGTTAGCTTGTGGTCCTTTGGGGTCATGAGCACCGTGTAGCATTTCGGTTTAGAAAATCGGGGCGTTACAAACTTAGTATCAGATCCTAAGGTTCAATAGTATCCTAGGAAGTTTGAAAGCCGCATCTAGTAGAGTCTTGTACATAGGTGTGTTACGCACCACATTTATGTGCAAGAGGCTATAAGATGTTTTAGGAATAGTTTCTCTTCTTTCAGTATACAGTCGTGCCAGTAAGCATAATCTCAAGTTAATCTCTCAGTCAAATCCATTTCTCCTTTTGATTTAAGAACATACTTCCCAAGAGAAAAAATCAACCAGCCCCTCAGCCTGAAGATCCTTTGGGCGAACATGTTTCTCATGCGGAGTTCAGGGCCACATTAACCAATCTTGCTCAGTCAGTTGCTGCCTAGAATAAACGACCAACTATCATTTTGCCTAACCCAGTTGCTAATTCAGTTGTAGCTAGAATTTGGGACTTTACCCGAATGAATCCTCTAACCTTTCTTGGGTCGAAGACAGATGATGGCCCTCAGGAATTCCTAGATCAGGTTCAGAAGTTGACAAATATCATAGGGGTGACTATTTTGGAGAGTGCTAAGTTAGCCGCATATCAGTTGCATGATGTGGATCATACTTGGTATAAATAGTGGAAGTCAGAAAGGTTATATGATACAGGTTCTATAGAGTGGGAGGAGTTTGCCTCTATTTTTCTTGATAGATTATTTCCCTTAGAGCTTAGAGAAGATAAGGTGCTAGAGTTCATCAACCTAAGGCAGGGCAACATCACATTGAAATAGTATTCTCTTAAATTTACTCAGTTAGCCAGATATACCCCTCATGTGGTTGTAGATAACAGAGCTAAGATGAGTAAGTTTGTCTCAGGGGTGAATAATAGTATGGTCAATGAGTGTAGGTCTGCGATGTTGAATAGTGATATGACTTTATCTAGGCTTATGACTCATGCTTAGCAGATAGAGAAGTAGAAGATTAGGATGAGAGAGCGATAGAGTAAGAGAGTAAGGATAGGTAGTTTCAGCTCTGCTCAACCTAAGTCACAGGGTGGTAACCGTTCTCAGCATAGTCAGAAGTTTTCAGTCCCAGCTCCATTCTCAGCTAGTGCACCAGTACCCAAGTCTAAAAATGACCATCATGATGGGGCGCTAGGCTATGAGGCCCAGGGTAGTGAGAATAGGGGTCTGACCTATCTTCTTTATAAAGAGTGTGGTAGAAATCACCTAGGTTCATGTAGGGCAGGCAGTGATGTATGATTTAGGTATGGCAAGCTAGGCCACAAGATGCGAGAGTTTAGAGTTCTAACAAAAAGGGGTAAAGATTTGCATCAGTAGGGACCTAAGAGTGGTCAGTGTCAGAATAGATTTTATGCACTCCAGACCCGCCATGATCCAGAAAGTTTCCCTGCCCTAGATTCGGGTATGTTACAAGTATTTATTGCTCATGGTATGGATTGTTATATGTCTTTATCTCTTTGAGATTATGTTTTAGAATGAGTTAGATAGTAAGGTCAGCAAGTCAGGTTAGCAATCAAGCAGTCAGATTGATATAGTTTGTTTTCTCATCCTCGTATCTATTCATGCTTTTCGAAGACTCAGGGAATGTAACTATTCCAAGGTAGAACCTCCTAGCAATTGTAAGTTCAATTCATTTTATGCATCATGCATTAGTTTCAGACTCTCGAGGTTTAGTTATAATCTATTTCGTAGATTCCTTGTGCATCGCCCCAGTATCTCAGTAAGGTGTGCATTCTTAGAGGGACATAGTGTCCCAAGGGGGAGATACCCCATAAATCCTTAATGCTCTCATTTATTAAACCTTTCAGTTTCTATTCACATAACGAATCCAGTTTAGAGTATAGGGTACTCATAAGTTGACCCTTAAAATCCTAACCTCAGTTGTAAGCCACGTATTCAGAAGCTCAGTTCAGCTCATGATATTCAGTTCATATATCACGTATCATACTCAGTTATGTTCTCATATTTCTGCTCATGCATTTTTAGTAAACGATCTCAGGTTCATTAGCATTTCCATTTAAGGTAACATTCCTCTTTAAGCTTATTCAACTTTATGTTTTGTATTCAGTACAAACTTGGTATTCAGTTTCACGCTCATGTTCCCATTATAAACTTATTATCAAGTATCTATGCATTATATATGTATGTTCAGAATAAGAACTTAGAATATCAGTAGTTCTAGTTACACAGTCATGTTTTAGATGTTATTTTCCCTCAATTAAGCTCAGCCGATCAGTACTGTTATCCTAACAAGCGACATTCGAGGACGAATGTTCCCAAGGGGGAGATATTATAATACCCTGAGATTCCCAACCGATAGTAGAACCATGCTTCAGGCTCATGAGAAATAAATCTAGTGATTTGGTAGTTTTATTATCAAGGTTTATGTGTATTAAGGTCTTAAATATGTCTTAGCTATTAGACGACTCAAAACATTCCTTACCGATTGAATTCTTGGGAAGGATATTGTCGTAGTCAACTTCAAATGCGTATATCTATATTTATACTATGAATTTTTGATATTATATCCCACCAACAGATAAATAATTGAATTATATTTCCAACGATACCAATTTCACCTAAATTCGATATCGGAGTAAAAAGTTATGCCCATTTTACTCTAGTATGTTAACCTAGAAACTGAGTGACGACATTTCTGATGACTTATCACATTTTTTATGACATTTCTGATGACTTATCACATTTATGATGACTTTTCTAATGACTTATCAGCCATGTAATCATGCTTAGGCAGAAACCCAAAAATTCCAGCTCCCAGGTGACGACCTGAGCTGACGGGTTATCATAGATCTGACGGCTTATCAGCCCATGTTGTCAGCTGATAATTTCAGCAACTAGGAAGTAATTTTGTAGGAGTATTTTGGTGTTTTTTCCTCACCCTAAAACATACCCCCATGACATAAAACACCAAAAACATATATTTAGCTATTGGTATTTAGTTTCAAAAGCTCTTAATCCTCTTTGTTTCCAAGAACAAACTTAGGGTTTCTTCTCAATTAACTTCAAGATCCCATCACACTCACCACAAGATTTTCAAGATTTAAGATTCCCAATCCAAGGACATTCAATAAAGGTCAATCTTCTTTCAAGATTCAATCACTAAGGTATGCGTAGTGTTTATCCATGGATCCCTTTCATCCATGTAGCTCAAGAATGTAGTTTTAAATAATAAATTGTTATTATCTTGTTATGGTATGATTATGTCCATGTTGATGGTTGTTATTTGGGTTTCAAGGTAGTATCTTAATGTATTTTTATGAAGTATGTGAGCATGTTAGATGAAATCCATGACTCTGAGTGACTTAGATTGTTAAATGGATAAGTATAGCTATGCCCAAAATTATGCATGTAAGGTGTTCGATAAAATGCTTAGAATGATAAAAACCATGTTTTCAGACTCAATAGTGCTTACATGACAATTCCACGCTCTATCCCTTATGATTCAATGTGAATTCCATGCTATTGTTGTGTATTGATTGTTGTGATGTGGAATGCCCATGACATTGAAGTTATGCAAGTATTTACATAATTATATGCATTCCCTTTCATGTATAAGATGTTGAGAACCATGTGTAGTATGATATACCCTACTTATGGTATTTTGAATTATGAATATTGGTCATTTGTTCAAGAAGAGTAAAGTTTGTTTTTGTCAGTTTCCTTCCATCGAGTCCTGGGAGTACTTGTACCCGACAATTTAGCTGTGTGCCTAGAGCCATGTCATGTTTCACTATACTCTCAGTCAAGCAATGATCCATAGAACTCAGTCAACCATGTGACTCAGGAAATCTCAGAAATCTCAGTAGTTCAGTAATCTCAGTGATTTCAGTATTCTAAGTAAAATCTCAGTAACTATAGTACACTTAGTCAGTCCTCAGACATCAGCACATTCCATCAGTCAACGAAATTCAGTAAACTCTGTTTAGCTCTGTAAAACAATACCACTAGTACATATTTAGCTAATCAGTTAATTTTAGCTAATCAGTTCAGTTAATCAGATCAGGTCAATTAATCATTTCAGTGTCTTTCAGATGGGAGTAGGATTCAGCATCGAGAGAGCTTAGGGATAGGGACTCACCCGCTAGATAGGACTGAGATCCCTAGAAGTAATCCCTAAGTTCCAGAACTACATAGACAGCGTAGGTACGAGATATCACCCATTAGAATGGACTGACATACTTTGGGATCACCCGTTAGCATATTTAAATGTATAGGACTAATCCCAGGGGTCACCCACTAGATTAGGGATGACTCCACAACAGTTGTCTTTACCAGTGGCACGACACTGACACCTTTTCAATTGGGGTTACAGGTTAGACCCCAGACTAGCTAGAAAGGGGCATATCGATTAAATGAATACATCCTACAGTTACAGTTACAAAATCAGGACTGTCAGATACAGTAAACTCTGTCTTAGTAAAAGAACTCAGATAGTTCCTCAGATTTTAGGACTGTCAAATACAGTCAATCCTTATCATTATAAATAGACTTTGGGATTACCCACTAGATAGGACTGATCTCAACTATGGTCAATCAGTGTCAGTATCATACGATTTAGAGATCACCCGTTAGGTAGGACGGATCTCAGACTAAGTCAAATTATCTTTATTATCATTATACTCAGAGATCACCCATTAGATAGGAATGATCTAATATTCAGTTACTCCTACAGAACGAAACTCAGATAGTTCTATCAGAGCTTAGATTTTCAGATACAGTCGCTCAGTATTAGTTACATCAATTATGATGATCATCACAGTCATATTATTTATATCAGTCATAATAACTCTAATTATTAGTATTCAATTTTAAGACTGTTAGACACAGTCAATAAGACCAGTACTTCATAATTCAAACTGTCAGAAATAGTCGTTCATCTATTCAGTAATGCAGATTAGTTCCTTACTTAGTAGTGACTTACATATTAATATCGGTGAACTCAGTCATTCAGTATCTCAGTATCAGTACACTTATGTTGTCAGCATTCAGACTCAGTAGTCAGTATCACCACAAGTTCAGTTATAGTTACTTATGCATGTATGTATTCTCACGTTCATATCAGTCAGCATTGTTCATGCATATAAACCCTTTGCATTTAGCCTACCTCACTCATATACTCAGTAAATTCAGTCGTACTGATGCATTCATGCTATGGTGTTTTATTTTATGCCATATGTTCAGAGGAACGAGTTCTAGAGAAATAGTTCCATTGCAGATTTCAGAAGTCAGAGTTAGCAGTGAGTCCTCATTCTCCGAGGACATGTTTAATACTTTATTACTTCAGTATTTCAGTTTGGTTTTCAGTAGTCTGGAGTTAGTTGGAGACATATTCCTTCCACTCCCTACTTCAAATAGTTAGACACTTTTAGACTAGAATACAGACTAGATTCAGACTTTATTATTTCGATTTTGTTTTGGTATTATGATGCCACTTTATTCATACATAGTTATTATTCAAATTATGTTCAGTATTGAACCTTATGGCCTTCTAGTTCATGTTTCCAAATTTATATTCATATATTATGCAGTTTATAGGTACAGATATCAGTCATGAGTTAGCTTATGGTCCTTCGGGTTCATTAACACAATGTAGCATTCTGGTTCAGAAAATCAGGGCGTAACAAACATGGTATTGTAATACCCCAAAAAATCACAACCAATATTAGATCCATGTACCAAGTTCATGCATAGTACATTATTATTATTTTATAGTTTTATGAGTAAGTTAGATGTATATTAAGGCTTCAAATAACTCCCAGCTATCAGACGAATCAAAACGTTCCTTACCAATTGAATTCTTGAAAAAGATATTGGTATAGCCAACTTCAAACGATCATATCTCTCATTATACTGGGAATTTTTGAGCTCATGACCTATCAAAAGATATATAATTGAATTATCTTTCCAATGATACCAATTTTGCCTAAATCAGATTTTGAAGCAAAAAGTTATTCCTAATTTACTCCAGCATGTCAGGCAGAAAACTATGTGATGACATTCGTGGTAGCTTACCACATTTGTCATTCCCTACCACGAATGTCGTCAGCCTTAGGCATTATGCAATTCCTTTGTGATGATATTCATGGTAGTTTAGCACATTTATGATGCCCTAAAATGAAGTTCGTCAGCCTTAGGCAGAATCCAACTCTTGTGTGACGACATTCGTGGTAGCTTACCATATTTGTGATGCCCTACCATGAAGGTCGTCATACTTAGGCGGAAACCATCAGTTCCAGCTCATGTGTGACGACATTTTTGATGGCTTACCACACTTTTGATGCCTTGTCACAAATGTCGTCAGCTATGATTTTTAGCAACTGGTAATTTATTTCATAAAGGGTATTTTAGTCTTTTTCCTTCACTTCCCATGACTTATAACCCTCAAGGAACGTATTATCTTCCATTATCTTTAGTTAAAATATCTCACAAAGCTCTCTCATACACTTTCAACCACAAGATTAGGGTTTCCTCTCAAGATCATCTCCTCAGGAACAAGAACATTCTTTCCCAAAGGGGTTAAACCCTAGTCAAGAAAAATCAAGGGCAAGCCTAAGGATTTCTTCAAGAACCTTCAGAAATATTAGATCTCTTTCAAGATCAAGCTTTAAGGTATGCGTAGTGTTCATCTATGGATTCAATTCATTCATAGAGTTCAAGAACCATACTTTAAATGTTATTTTGTAAACTTTTGTGGTGATATAAGCATGTACACATTGATGATTGTTGTTCAAGTTTCAAGATGATATCTAAGGATGTTTTTCATGGAATATATGTGATTGTTGGTTGAAAATCATGAACTTTGGGTGGGTTGAACTAATGCAAGTATGAAATCCACCTATGCCTTAAAGAATGTATGTAAGGTTTTGGATAAAATGCCTTTGATAAAATGCCTAGGATGTTAGAAGTTCTTAGTTACATGATTTCCTAATATCTAAATGACAAGTCCATGTTAGCGATACAGTTCAATATGAATGCCCATGCTATTTTTGTATTCTTATGGTGATGGCATGAAGTATGTATGATGATGGAAATATGAATTTTGTATGGCAATTTATCCATGCTTTCCCTACCATGTTTGAGGTGTTGATTAAATACATGAAGTATACTATCCCCTACTTAAGATATTGCAAATTGTGAACTCCAATCTTGTGATCAAGTTATGTCATGTGTGTCAGTTTTATTCTATCGAGTCCTGGGGGTATTCGTACCCAAAAAACATAGCTATGTGCCTAGAGCCATATCATGTTGTCACGATAATCTCAGTCAAGCTATAATCTATAAAACTCAGTCAGTCATATAACTCAGGAAACTTAAGAAATCTCATGATCCTAGTAAACTCTCAGATAATAGTACTACTCCACCAGTCAATGGAAGTCAGTTAATCTGTCCATGTACAGTCAGTTGAATCATGTTTAGCCTCTTCAGATGGGAGTAGGATTTAGCACCGAGTGAACCCAAGGATAGAAACTCACATTTATATGAGGGTGTGATTCTTAGAAGTCATCCTTGCATTCTAGAACTATGTAGCCAGTTTAGGTTGAGACACCGCAGCCTATTATATGAGGGTAGATAAGGTGGCTTAACCTGTTATATGAGGGTTCCTACCAGTCTCACTAGATTTACCTATTATACGAGGTTACTCATATGTTGTCCTTACCAGTGGCATGGTATTGATACCCTTTCAATCAGCGCAGAGATTAGACTCCATCTTAGCCATAATGGCACATATGGGGCATGTCGTTTAAACAACTACCTCCCACAGTTTTAGTATTAGTCTCAATAAAAGAACTCAGACAATTCTTTAGATGTCAGTATACCAGGAATGTTAGATGCATTCAAATTCAGTTATAGCATAGAACTCAGAGAGTTCAACCAGATTCATGGCTGTCAGATACAGTCATAAATGTTATCAGAACTATGATTCCGTTCATGTATTAGCATATATATTTAGCCATTACGTACTCACGATCTTAGTTACTATGTATGTATGTTTGTACTCTTACGTTCATATCTGTCAGTCAGTAGTATTATTCATACACGTAAATCCTTGCTTTAGCCTATCTCACTCATATACTCAGTACTCCAGTTGTACTGACATATTTGCGCTATGGTGCTTTCTTTTTATGTTACACCATAGGTTCAGAGGCATGAGTCCCAGACCAGCAGTAGCAGTCACATTCATCATACAGAGTTGCAGTGAGTCCTCTCCATTTGAGGATGACATTATTTGATTTATTCATTTATTTCTTCAGTTTAGTTTTATGGAGTTAGTTGGAGACACGTTCCTTTAACTCCTTATTTCAGACAGTACTTAGAGGATTTTGGATTTACGCTCAGATTTAGCTTTCAGATTCAGTTTTCAATTGTTTTGGGTATCTTTCACCCATACAGATGTTACTATTTTATAGATTATTAATTTAGTTGAACCTTATGGCCTACATGTTTATGTTTTTTGCATTATTACATTATATATTACAGTGCAAAGGTACAAATATCAGTCATGGGTTAGCTTGTGGTCCTTCGGGGTGATAAGCACCGTGTAGCATTTCGGTTTAGAAAATTGGGGTGTTACAAACTTCGTGTCAGAGCCTAAGGTTTAATAGAGTCCTAGGAAGTCTGAAAGCCACATTTGGTAGAGTCTTGTACACGAGTGTGTTGCGCGCCACATTTATGTACAAAAGGCTATGAGATGTTTTAGGAACAGTTCCCTTTCTTTAGTATTCATTTCCTGCTAGTAAAAATAATTTCAAGTCAGTCTCTCAGTCTAATCCGCTCTTATTTTATTTTAGAAACATGCCTCCAAGGAGAAGAAATCAGCTATCTCCTCATCCCAAAGATCTTTTGGGCAAACATATTTCTCATATGGAGTTCAGGACCGCATTTACCACTCTTGCTCAGTCTATAGCTTCCCAGAATAAATGAACAGCAGTCGTTCCGGCCAACCCAGTGGATAATTCAGCAACAGCTAGGATTCGGGACTTCACCTAAATGAACCATCCGTCCTTCTTTGGGTCTTAGCCAGACGAGGATTCTCAGGAATTCGTTGACCAAGTCCAGAAGGTCATTGATATCATGGGAGTCATTTCTTCTCAGAGTGTCGAGTTAGCCGTATACTAATTATAGGATGTCGCTCACACTTGGTATAAGCAGTGGTTAGCAGAAAGGGTGGAGGATGCAGGTCCTGTTGAGTGGGAAGAATTCATTATGACTTTCTTAGATAGATTCTTTCCCCAAGAGCTGAAAGAGGCCAAAGTTCTTGAGTTTTTTAATCTCAGGCAGGGAAATATGATAGTTAGAGAGTATTCCCTTAGATTTATTCATCTAGCCAGATATGCCTCTTATGTGGTGAATGATAGCATTGTAAATGAGTGTAGGTCTGCGATGCTGAACAATGACATGAATTTAGCCAGGATCATGACCCACGCTCAACAGATAGAAGAGCAAAAGGTTAATACTAGGGAGAGGTAGAACAGAAGAGAAAGAGCAGGTAGTTTCAGTTTTTCTCAGCCTAAATTAGAGGGGGGAAATCATTTGCAATTTCGACCTAATTCAACAGTTCCAGCCCATTCCTCTGCTAGTGCCCTAATGTCGAAGTTCAGGACGACAACAAAGATAGAGCACCAGGCTCTAAATCTCAGAGCAGTGTTAGCAGTGCCCGCACTTATCAACAGTGTCAGACCTGCGGTAAGCACCATCAGGGTGTATGTAAAGAGGGTCAAGGCATTTGTTTTGGTTGTGGCAAGAAAGGCCACAGAGTTAGGGACTATCGTAAGCCAGCTCCTCAGGGTTAGCAGAATCATTCTACAGCTCAGTTTGGTCGCCCGAACTTGCAGGATGCCACTTCCAGTGCTACTAGGGGGCAACGCCCAAATAGACTCTATGCTCTTCATACCCGATAGGATCAGGAAAATTCTCCTGATATCATTATTGGTACATTATAGATTTTCCATATTCATGTTTATGCTTTGCTAGACCCAGGTGCATCCTTGTCTTTCTTCACTCTATACATAGCAGGCGATTTCGGAATTAGTCCTAAAATTTTAGCAGAGCCCTTTTCAGTCTCTACCCCAGTGGATAAAACCATCATAGCTCGGCGGGTATATAGGAACTGCCCGATTATGATATTTTAGAAATCCACATCAGCAGATGTAATACCCCAGGAAATTTTTCGTTGAAATTTTGTGTGTAAACATATTGGGTTCTATTTTTTAGAATAAATTATAAATTTTTCATGCAAAATATTGTAGATTATGACCCACCATTGCGTAGAGTATGGAGTAATCTTTCCAATGATTTGTGGATCATCCAAAACGGACACCCGAGCGATGAGTTATGAACATTCCAATCGAATCATGAATAGTAGTGAACAGTAAAACATGCAGGAAAAAATACTGAGGCCTAGCGTATTTTTGATCCAACTTTAAATGATCATAAATCCTTTTACATAATGATCTGGGTGATCTACTATATATAAATGGAACGCTCTGTGAGTCCTCTTTCCAATGAAATTAGTTTCATCCAATTTGTCTATCGGAGTAAAAAGATACGGTCGATCTACTTTAGCCTATCAAAAGTGAATTTTTGGGTCAACTTCAATTGATCAAAACTCCTCGTACACAATGATCTGGGTGAGATACTATATATCAACAAAAATATATGAGAGTCCTCTTTTTAATGAAATTGTTTTCATCCAATTTGAATAACGGAGTAAAATGTTATGGTTGATCTACTTCAGACTATCAAAACAGTCCACCAAAGAATAGATTCGAGAATTTTCTTGATTTTTAAGGGACTTTTGGTCATTCCCACTCACCCAAAATCCGTACAAACCCTATATTAAATCCTATTAGAAGCATTATATGTTATATTTATCAAACTCCTTCAAAAAGAAAACCCTAAGCTCCTACATCCAACTTCAAGAACCTCCAAAGTTCACCATTAATTCTGCAAATTTATTCAAGATTCCAAGTTCCTAATTCAAGAACTCTAAGAACCATCATTCAAAGGCATGATTAACATCTCAAAAATGAGTATCAATCTAAAGTTCATCATTCAAGGTATGTGGGATTTTTCAACAAGAACTCTCTTTCGTTCTTGCGCCCAAAAGTAATTTTCTATACAAAGGCATGATTTTTATTTGATTTTTATGAATTTAAAGTATGGACCCATATCTTATGATGATTATTATGAAATATTGATGTTTATTATTTTGAAATATGAATTTACATGTGTGGTGATATAAAGCATGAATCTTGAATGATAGTTATCCTGATTTTGATATTTGGGTCGTGAATCCCCATTGAAAATTATTTTTTTATTGAGAAAGTGAGTGTTATAAGCACGTTGATGTTGAATATTTGAGATAATTTAAGAAGCTTTGACCTTTTGGTCTTAATGGAGTTGTTTTGAACTCGAGTATGAAAGAAATCCACAACGTTGTTGATTTTGATAGATGGGAAGCATGATGGCTCCCGATGTATATTTATATATTACTGAAATTGTTCTATTGTGGATTGTCTTTGAACTGATCTGAGCTAAGTCCGGGAGAAATATTTAGCACCGAGTAAGAGGATAAAGCGACCTAACTTACTTCCCTAGAACTACATGACCCCATTGGAGTGAGCCTGAGGCTGATTTATATAGTGATCACTAGTTTGTATGGATTTGATATCAATAGTCCTACATCGATGGAAAGGATAGGATGGCTCTCTCCTACGTGGGTTGTATGTTGTACTCCATATGGCTCACATGGTGTATGTCGATTATAAGATCTCCCAGTGTGTGTGTTTCCTTGTGTCTATGGTGAATGGTGAAGTGATTTGAAAGTGGAATTGTGAAAGTTATACTTTCGAAAGATTTAAATGGTATTTACATTATGAGAATTGATATTTTTGATGAACTGAAAGTGATTGACAAATTATATGATGACTCACATGTGTTATTGTACTTATTTTATCCTCTCATGATTATGATGATTTTCTTTGGGCTATGTGAGTCTTTCATACATCCTGTATATTTCTTATAAATATTTATGATGATGATGTTTATACAACTGCATACACCCCCATATACTCGATTTCTTTCCATGGTACTGACCCACATCTTCGGATGTGGGCTGCATTTTATTGGAATGTAGGTTCAGGTGCTCATTTTTAGGTTCGACAGTGATTCTTCAGGCATGCTGTTCTACATCCTCTATTGTGGTGAGTCCTTATGTTTCGAGGATATGATATCTGATGTTTGTTTCATGAAATTGTTTACATTTGATAACTGAGTATGAGTCAGTTGGGGGATGTCTCAATGGCTCGCTAATTTTATTGATTTTCTTAGAGGCTTTTCAGACTAGTATAGATGTTGGGAGTTGACTAATAAGTCATATTTTGTTATCTTTCTGAAATTCTTTTATTCTTGGATAATGATTACTTTATTGATATTTGAGGGTTATTTATGGAAACCCCATTGATTTGTGTCGAACTAAATAAAAATGGCTCAAAGGGTTAGCTTGGGGCTACTCGTAGCCTCAAGAACCATGTGATACTCTGGGACCCATTTTTTGGGGCATTACAAACTTGGTATTAGAGTATAAGGTTTTAAGGTGTCCTAGGGAGTCTGACAAGACGCATCAAGTCGAGTCTTGATCATCGGTGTGTAGCATGCCACATCTATGAGATAGAGGCTATAAGACATTTTAGGAAAAATTATGATTCTTTCTTTCAGAAGTCTATCGTGCTTAAAGTGTCTCTCTCTGCTATTGATTCGTGCTCTCCTCTTTCAGAAATATGCCTCCACATTGAGAGAGAAGAAGTAATGATGGTTAGCAACCTTAAACTGCTGACCCATTAAATGAAAATGTGTCTTATACTGAATTTCAAGCAGCCTTTCAGGCGCTGGCCCAAGTTGTTACTGTAAATGTTCAGTCCAACCCAATCCTGGCTCCACAGCAGCAGGTAGGTGATTCAGCTGCTGCTAGGATCCGTGACTTCATGTGGATGAATCCGCCAAAATTCTATGGGTCCATGTCTGATGAGGATCCACAGTTGTTTTTAGAGGAGGTGTAGAAGATTACTTAGGTGATGCATGTATCTGAGGAACATAGTGTGGAGTTGGCTGCGTATAGGTTGAAAGACCTTGCTTATGACTGGGTTGTTGCTTGGAGGAAAGGTAGAGGTGAGGGAGCTATCCCTACTACTTGGCAAGAGTTCCAGGATGCATTCCTGGATAAGTTTTTCCCTTTGAAGATGAGGGAGGTGAAGGTGAAAGAGTTTATGAACCTGCGACAGGGCTCTATGACTGTTAGGGAGTACTTTCTAAAGTTCAATCAGTTGGCCAAGTATGATCCTTACTTAGTGGCTAATAATCGGGCTAGTATGAGTAAGTTTGTGATTGGAGTGTCTAGTTATGTGGTTAAGGAGTGTAGGTCTGCTATGCTGAATAGTGGTCTGGGAATTCTGTTTCGCCCAAGAGTTATTTTATCTCTTACCTCAAAGCTAGAAAGCTTATTTCCAAGGGGTGTATTTACCATTTAGTTAGAGTCAAAGACACTAAGTTTGAGACTCCAACTCTCCAGTCTGTTCACGTCGTCAATGAGTTTTTTGATGTCTTTCTGAATGATATCCCAAGGATACCTCCTGATAGAGAGATAGAGTCTAAGATTGATCTTCTTCTCGATACTCAACCCATTTCTATTTCTCCTTACCATATAGCCCTTACCGAACTTAAGGAATTGAAAGAGCAACTCAAAGATCTACTAGATAAGGGTTTCATAAGGCCCAGTGTTTCTTCTTGTGGTGCTCTTGTGTTGTTTATGAGAAAGAAAGATGGCTCTTTGCGTATTGCATTGATTACCACCAACTGCATAAAGTCACCGTAAAAAATAAGTACCCTTTCCCAGAATAGATGATTTGTTTGACCAATTGCAAGGTGCAAGTTATTTCTCAAAGATAGACCTTTCTTCCATCTATCATCAACTCAAAGTTAAGGAGTGTGACATCCCAAAAATTGTTTTCCAAACTCGTTATGGCCATTTTGAGTTTCTTGTTATGTCTTTCGGGTTAACTAATGCCCCAGCAGCTTTCATGGACCTCATGAATTGAATGTTCAGATCATATCTGGATATGTTTGTCATAGTGTTCATCGATGATATACTGGTGTACTCCCTTAGTGAGGATGAACTTTCTGATCATCTCCGAACTGTCTTGCAAACCCTTAGAGATCACAAGTTGTTTGCCAAGTTCAGTAAGTGTGAGTTTTGGATAAGGTCAGTTATTTTTCTGGGTCATATAATTTCTTCTGAGGGTATTAGAGTTGATCCCAAAAGACCGAATCTGTTTGAAATTAGCCTAGACCTATTTCTCTGATTTATGTTTGAAGTTTCTTGGGTTTAGCTGGCTATTACTGCTGCTTTGTTGAGGGTTTCTCCTTTATAGCGTCTCCTATGACTCGGTTGACCCAAAAGAAAGTGAAGTTCTTGTGGTCTGAATCTTGTGAGAAGAGTTTTTAGGAGTTGAAGACTCAACTCACTTCAGCCCCTGTTTTGACTTTGCCTGATGGTGTTGATGGTTTTGTGGTGTACTATGATGCTTTGAGAGTTGGGTTGGGTTGCGTATTGATGTAGAAGGGTAAGGTGATATCTTATGCTTCTAGACAGTTGAAACCCCATGAGAAAAATCACCCCACCCATGACCTTGAGTTGGCTACTATTGTGTTTGCTTTGAAAATCTGGAGGCATTATTTGTATGGTGTCTATGTTGATGTTTTCACTGATCATAAGATTCTGCAGTTTGTGCTTACCCAGAGAGATTTGAATGTTAGCCATAGACGATGGTTAGAATTATTAAAGGACTATGATATAAGTGTGCTGTACCATACGGGCAAGGCCAATGTTATGATGGATGCCCTAAGTAGAGAGTCCATGGGTAGTGTTTCGCATATGGTAGAAGGTAAGAAAGAGTTGGCTCATGATGTACATCGTTTGGCTAGATTGAGGGTTAGGTTGTTTAACTCTGCTGAAGGTAGTATAGGGGTTCAGAGTAGTTCCGAATCCTCCTTGTTTTCGGAAGTGAAGGAAAAACAATACTTAGATGCTAGTTTGGTCAGACTGAAGGAGTCAGTCAAGGACCAAAAAGTAGAGGTTTCTCCCAAGGGGGAGATGGTGTGTTGAGATTGCAGGGTAGATTGTGTGTCCCGAATGTTGATGATCTGAGACAGAGAATTATGACTGAAGTGCACAGGGTGCAATATTCTATTCATTCGGGTGCCACCAAGATGTACCGTGACTTGCGGGAAATCTATTAGTGGAGTGGCATGAAGAAAGATATAGCAGCATTTGTAGCTAAGTGTGCAACATGCCAACAGGTTAAGGTTGAACACCAAAGACCTGGTGGTATGATGCAAGAGTTTAGTATTCCCACCTGGAAGTGGGAAGAGATAAATATGGACTTCGTGATTGGTTTACCTCCCTCTCAATGCCATCATGATTCCATTTGGGTTGTGTTTGATAGGTTGACTAAGTCTGATTATTTATTGCCTGTTCATACTTCATATACTGCTAAGGATTACGCTAGATTATATATTCGAAAGCTAGTCAGACTGCATGGAGTTCCCTTGTCTATCATTTCGGATAGGGGAACTCAGTTCACTTTGCAATTTTGGAAAGCTTTTCAGAAGGGTCTTGGTACCCAAGTGCTTTTGAGTTCTGCTTTTCATCCGCATACCGATGGTCAGGCTGAGCAGACAATCCAGACCTTAAAGGATATGTTGAGAGCTTGTGCACTTGACTTTAAGGTAAGTTGGGATGATCACTTACCGTTGATAGAGTTTGCTTACAATAACAGTTTCCACTCTTGTATTGGCATGGCTCCATTTGAAGCCTTATATGGGAGGAAGTGTAGATCACCCATAGGTTGGTTCGAGGTGGATGAAACGGCTGTTAGTGGTCCTGATTTGGTATTTGAGGCTATGGAAAAAGTTAAGTTGATTAGGGAAAGGTTGAAAACTGCACAGAGTCGTCAGAAGTCATATATGGATGTTAGAAGGAGAGACCTTGAGTTTGAAGCTGGTGACCTACTGTATCTAAAAATTTCACCCATGAGGGGGGTGAAGAGATTCGGAAAGAAGGGGAAGCTTAGTCCCCGTTATGTTGGTCCATACAAAATTCTTAGTTGTGTTGGTAAGGTAGCTTATGAAGTCGAGTTTCCTTCCGAGTTTTCCTCTGTTCATCCAATATTCCATGTCTCCATGCTTAGAAAGCATATTAGTGATGCTGTGGTAGTGGATTCCTCTGTGAGTGCTGACATTCAAGAAAATCTTTCTTTTGATGAGAATCCTGTTGAGATTCTTGATTTTAGTGTCCGAAGACTAAGGAACAAAGAAGTTCCCTTGGTCAAGGTGTTATGGCGAAACCAATCTGTTGAGGGTCCAACTTGGGAAGCTGAGGAGGATATGCGATCCAAGTACCCACACCTATTTTCCGCGAACTATGATCAAGCCGAAGGTACCATTCTTTCCTAAATCATGGACTTTTGATAAAAGTTGCAGCAATGGAAATCTCTGCGAGTCCTCTTTCCAATGAAATTGGTTTCATCCAATTTGTCTATCGGAGTAAAAAGTTATGGTCGATCTACTCCAGCCTATCAAAAGTGAATTTTTGGGTCAACTTCAAACAACCTTAACTCCTTGTACACAATGATCTGGGTGAGATACTATGTATCAACGGAAAGATATGAGAGTCCTCTTTCTAATGAAATTGGTTTCATCCAATTTGAATATCGAAGTAAAACGTTATGGTTGATCTACTTTAGATTATCAAAACAGTCTACCAAAGGACAGATTCGAGAATTTTCTTGATTTTTAGGGGCATTTTGGTCATTCCCCCTCACTCAAAATCCGTCCAAACCCTATATTAAAGCCTATTAGAAGCATTATATGTTATATTTCATCAAACTCCCTCAAAAATAAAATCCTAAGCTCCTACATCCAACTTCAAGAACCTCCAAAGTTCACCATTAATTCTACAAATTTATTCAAGATTCTAAGTTCCTAGTTCAAGAACTCCAAGAACCATCATTCAAACGCACGATTAACATCTCAAAAATGAGTATGGATCTAAATTTCATCATTTAAAATATATGGGGTTTTTCAACAAGAACTCTCTTTCGTTCTTGTGCCCAAAAGTAATTTTCTTTACAAAGGCATGATTTTTATTTGATTTTTATGAATTTTAAGCATGAACCCATATCTTATGATTATTATTATGAAATCTTGATGTTTATGATTTTGAAAGATAAATTTACATGTGTGGTGATATAAAGCATGAATTTTGAACAATATTTATCATGATTTTGATATTTGGGTCGTGTATCCCAATTGGAAATTGTTTTTTTTTTTGAGAAAGTGTGTTATAAGCACGTTGATGTTGAATATTTGAGATATTTTAAGAAGCTTTGAACTTTTCGTCTTAATGGAGTTGTTTTGAACTCGAGTGTGAAAGAAATCCACAACGTGGTTGATTTTGATAGATGGAAAGCATGATAGATACCGATGTATATTTATATATTACTGAAATTATTTTTTTATGGATTGTCTTTGAAATGATTTTAGCTAAGTCCAGGAGAAATCTTTAGCACGGAGTGGGAGGTATAAAGCGACCTTACTTCCCTAGAACTACGTGCCCCCATAGGAGTGAGCCTGAGGCTGATTTATATAGTGATCACTAGTTTGTGTGGATTTGATATCGATAGTACTACTCCGATGGCAAGGATATGACGGTTCTCCCCAACGTGGGTTGTACGTTGGACTCCATGTAGCTCACATGGTTTATGTCTGTTATAGGATCTCCCAGTGTGTGTGTGTTTTCTTGTGTCTATGGTGAATGGTGAAGTGATTTGAAAGTGGAATTGTGAAAGTTATTCTTTCGAAAGATTTAAATGATATTTACATTATGAGAATTGATATTCTTGATGAACTGAAAGTGATCGATAAATTATATGATGACTCACATGTGTTATTGTACTTATTTCATTATCTCATGATTATGATGATTTTCTTCGGGCTATGTGAGTCTTTCATACATCTTGCATATTTCTTATAAATAATTATGATGATGATGTTTATACAACTTCATACACCCCCATATTCTCGGTTTATTTCCATGGTACTGACCCACATCTTCGGATGTGGGTTGCATTTTCTCGGAATATAGGTTCAGGTGCTCAGTTCCAGGTTCGGTAGTGATTCTTCGGTCATGCTGTTCTACATCCTCTGTAGTGGTGAGTCCTCATGTTTCGAGGATGTGATGTCTGATGTTGGTTTAACGGAATTGTTTACATTTGATAACTGAGTATGAGTCAATTAAGGCATGCCTCAATGGCTCGCTGGTTTTATTGATTTTCTTAGAGGCTTTTCAGACTAGTATAGATGTTGGGAGTTGACTAATAAGTCGTATTTTGTTATCTTTCTGAATTTTTTTTATTCTTGGATGATGATTACTCTGTTGATATTTGAGGGTTATTTATGGAAACCCCGTTGATTTGTGTTGAATTGAATAAAAATGGCTCAAAGGGTTAGATTGGGGCTACTCGTAGCCTCAAGCACCGTGTGATGCTTCGGGATCTATTTTTTGGGGCATTACAACAGATTTAGTTTAGTTAGAGATGACTTATTTTGATGTCATTCTCGGCATAGATTGGATTTATTCCTGCTATTCCATAGTCGACTGCAGAAATAGGATAGTTCAGTTTCAGTTCCCGAATGTGCTCGTCCTAGAGTGGAAGGGTAGCACTTTGTCTTTTAGGGGTTAGCTTGTTTCCTACCTTCGGCTAAGGAAAATTATTTCTAAGGGTTGTGTGTATCATCTCGTGCATGTTAAGGATTCCAGTTCTAAATCTCCCAGTCTCGAATCAGTCCCAGTGGTTAATGAATATTCAGATGTCTTTCCCGAAGATCTTCCAGGCATTCCTCCCGAAAGGGAAATAGACTTTGGCATAGACCTTCTTCCAGATACTCAACCTATTTCTATTCCGCCCTACAGAATGGCAGCAACATAACTAAAGGAACTGAAAGATCAGTTGAAAGATCACTTAGATATGGGATTCATCAAGCCCAGTGTATCCCCATGAGGTGTGCCAGTCTTATTCATGCGCAAGAAAGATGGTTCTCTCAGAATGTGTATTGAATACTGTCAGCTCAACAAAGTCACGGTCAAGAACAGGTATCCACTACCTAGGATAGATGACTTGTTTGACCAACTTCAGCGTGCTAGTTATTTCTCCAAGATAGACCTCAGATCAGGTTATCATCATCTCAGAGTTAGAGAATGTGACATTCCACAGACAACTTTTCATACTCGGTATGGTCACTTTTAATTTCTAGTCATGTCCTTTGGTCTTACCAATGCCCCTGCAGCTTTCATGAACTTGATAAACCGGGTGTTCAAGTAGTACTTGGACACATTCATCATAGTCTTCATAGATGATATTCTGGTGCATTCTCTCACAGAGCGTGATCATTCAGACCATCTCATAATGGTTCTTTAGACTCTCAGGGATCACCAGTTGTTTGCCAAGTTTAGTAAGTATGAATTTTGGCTAAGATCATTAGCATTCCTTGGTGACATTATTTCTGGTGATGGCATTGGAGTAGATCCTCAGAAAACCAAAGCTGTAAGAAACTGGCCTCGCCCTGTCTCTCCATCAGAGATCAGGAGTTTCTTAGGTTTGGCTGGCTATTAACGACGGTTTGTCGAGGGATTTTCTTCTATTGCATCTCCTATGTCCAAATTGACTCAGAAGAAGGTCAAGTTTCAGTGGTCAGAACCTTGCAAGAAGAGTTTTCAGGAGTTGAAGACTCGACTCACCTCAGCTCTAGTTTTAGCACTGCCCAATGGTTCTGATGGATTGTAGTACATTGTGATGCATCCAGCGTAGGTTTAGGTTGTGTCCTCATGCAGCATGGTAGAGTCATAGCCTACGCCTCCAGACAGTTAAAGCCCCATGAGAAAAATTATCCTACTTATGACCTTGAGTGAGCACCAGTTGTCTTTCCCTTAAAGATTTGGAGGCATTATCTATACGCTATTCATGTAAACGTTTTCACAGATCATAAGAGCCTCTAATATGTCTTTTCCCTGAAAGATCTCAATCTTTGTTAGAGATGGTGGTTAGAGCTCTTGAAGGATTATGACATTAGTGTCCTTTATCATCCAGGCAAGGCCAATGTAGTGGCCGACGCACACAGTAGACTGTCCATAGGCAGTGTTTACCATGTTGAGGATAGTAAGAAGAAATTAGCTCAGGAGATTCATCAGCTTGCCAGACTAAGCATTCGCTTAGTCGACTCTTTAGAGGGTGGTATATGTGTTCAGAGTAGTTCAAAGTCATCCCTAGTTTCCGAGGTGAAAGAGAAGCAAGACAGGGATCCTATCCTTGTCAAGATAAAAGAGTCAGGAAGTAGAGGTTTTCTCCCAAGAGGGAGATGGTGTTATTCGTTGTCTGGGCCATCTGTGTATTCCTGGTGTAGATTACTAGAGGCAGCGAATTCTTGCAGAAGTTCATGGTGCACGATACTCTATTCATCCAGGGGCCACAAAGATGCACCGCGACTTGAAGGAGATCTATTAGTGGAGTGGGATGAAGAGGGATGTTGCAGAGTTAGTGGCTAAGTGCTCTATATGTCAGTAGGTTAAGATAAAGCATCAGAAACCTAGTAGTTCCATGCAGGAGTTCACTATCCCTACTTGGAAGTGGGAAGAAGTGAACATGGACTTCGTGACGGGTTTGCTTAGAACATGTCATCAACATGATTTAGTTTGGGTCATTGTAGACAGAATGACCAAGTTAGCTCATTTCCTTCCAGTTCGTACCTCTTACTTAGTCGAGGATTATGCCAAACTTTATATCAGGGAGTTGGTCAGATTACACGGTGTTCCACTATCTATCATCGCAGACAGAGGTACTTAGTTCACCTTTCACTTCTGGAAAGCATTCCAAAAGGGTCTTGGTACCCAAGTTTATCTCAGTACAATATTTTATCCTCAGAAAGATGGTCAAGTAGAAAGGACCATTCAGACTCTAGAAGATATGCTAAGGGCGTGTGCAATTGATTTCAAGGGAAGCTGGGATGACCACTTTCCTTTGATTGAGTTTGCATACAACAACATCTATCACTCCAGTATTCAGATGGCTCTATTCAAAGTTCTCTATGTTAGGAGATGTAGGTCTCAGATCGGTTGGTTCGAAGTTAGTGAGACCACAGTCATAGGGCGTAACTTAGTATTCGATGCCTTAGAGAAAGTTTAGTTGATCAGATAAAGACTCTGACCTGCTCAGAGCCTACAAAAGTCTTATGCGGATGTTCGTAGGAAGGATCTTGAATCGAGGTCGAGGACTATGTCTATCTCAAGATCTCTCCCATCAAGGGAGTGAAGAGATTCGGCAAGAAGGGAAAGCGCAGTCCCCAATATGTTGGTCCCTTCAGGATTCTCAGACGCTTCATCAAGGTAGCCTATGAGCTCGAATTTCCTTCAGATCTAGCCTTAGTTCATCAAGTCTTCCATGTCTCTTTGCTCAAGAAGTGCATAGGTAACCTAGCAGTTGTAGTCCCTATTCAGAGCATTGACATTCAGAATAACCTTTCTTATTAAGAGATTCCAGTCGCAATCCTCAACTATCAGACTCGTAGGCTGAGGAACAAAGAAGTCCCTCTAGTCAAGGTTCTTTGGCGGAATCAGTCCATGGAGGGAGCTACTTGGGAAGAAAAAGCAGACATGTGAATCAAGTACCCTCATCTTTTCTCCGCTAATTCAGACTTAGCTTGAGGTAATGATTTTCCTTAAGCTTATTCAGTTATAAGTTCAAAATTCCAGTATAAAATTGGTATCAAGTATCAATGCATAGCATATCATGCATTCATGAGTTCATCTTGTCATTCATGCATCAGATATTCATGTTTAGTTGGGCTATATTCAGTTTAGAATTCAATTCAGTCCTAAATCATGTGCCAGTTGATCATGATCAGTGTATGCATCGTTTATATTTTCTCCCCTCTCAAGTAGTCATCATTTGAGGACGAATGTTTCCAAGGGAGAGATATTGTAATACCCTAAAAACTCCAAACTAATATTAGAGCCATGTACCAAGCTCATACATAGTACATCATGGTTCTTTTATATCTTTATGAGTAATTTAGATGTATATTAAGGATTCAAATAACTCCCAGCTATGATACGAATCAAAACGTTCCTTACCAATTGAATTCTTGAGAAGGATATTGGTATAGTCAACTTCAAACAAGCATATATCTCATTATACTTGGAATTTTTGATCTCATGACCTATCAACAGATATATAATTGAATTATCTTTCTAGTGATACCAATTTTGTCTAAATCTAATATCGGAGCAAAGAGTTATTCCTATTTTACTCCAGCATGTCAGGCTGGAAGCTGTGTGACGGCATTTGTGGTAGCTTACCACATTTGTGACGCCCTAACATGAAGGTCGTCAGCCTTAGGCAGAATGCAATTCCTGTGTGATCATATTCGTGGTAGTTGAACACATTTATGATGCCCTAACATGAAGTTCGTCAGCCTTAGGCAGAATCCAACTCTTGTGTGACGACATTCGTGGTAGCTTACCACATTTGTGATGCCCTACCACGAAGGTCATCAGCCTTAGGTAGAAATCAGCTCCTAAGTGACGACATTCATGGTAGCTTACCATATTTGTGATGCCCTACCATAAAGGTCATCATACTTAGGAAAAAACCATCAGTTCCAACTCCTGTGTGACGACATTTTTGACGGCTTACCACACTTTTGATGCCTTGTCACAAATGTCGTCAGCTATGATTTTCAGCAACTAGGAATTCATTTCATAAGAGTATTTTGGTCTTTTACCTTCACTTCCCATGACTTATAACCCTCAAGGAACGTATTATCTTCCATTCTCTTTAGTTAAAACATCTCAGAAAGCTATCTCATACACTTTCAACCACAAGATTAGGGCTTCCTCTTAAGATCATCTCCTCAGGAACAAGAACATTCTTTCCCAAAGGGGTTAAACCCTAGTCAATAAAAATCAAGGGAAAGCCAAAGGATTTCTTCAGGAACCTTCAGAAACATTAGATCTCTTTCAAGATCAAGCTTTAAGGTATGCGTAGTGTTTATCTATGGATTCAATTCGTTCATAGAGTTAAAGAACCATGCTTTTAAATGTTATTTTGAAAACTTTTGTGGTGATATAAGCATGGACACGTTGATGATTGTTGTTCAAGTTTCAAGGTGATATCTAAGGATGTTTTTCATGGAATATATGTGATTGTTGGTTGAAAATTATGAACTTTGGGTGGGTTGAACTAATGTAAGTATGAAATCCACCTATGCCTTAAAGAGTGCATGTAAGCTGTTTGATAAAATTCCTAGGATGTTTGAAGTTCATATTTACATGATTTCATGATATCTAAATGACAAGTCCATGTTAGCGATACACTTCAGTATGAATGCCCATGCTATTTATGTATTCTTATGGTGATGGGATGAAGTATGTATGATGATGGAAATATGAATTTTCTGTGTGAATTATATCCATGCTTTCCCTATCATGTTTTAGGTGTTGATTAAATACATGAAGTATACTATCCCCTACTTATGATATAGCGAATTGTGGACTCCAATCTTGTGATCAAGTCATGTCATGTGTGTCAGTTTTCTTCTATCGAGTCCTGGGGGTATTCGTACCTGAAAAAGATAGTTGTGTGCCTAGAGCCATGTCATGTTGTCACGATAATCTCAGTCAAGCTATAATCTATAGAAATCAGTCAATCATGTGACTTAGGAAACCTCAGAAATCTCATGATCCCAGTTAAATCTCAGATAATAGTATTACTCCGTCAGTCAACAGAAGTTAGTTAATCTGTCCATGTACAGTCAGTTGAATCATGTTTAGTCTCTTCAGATGGGAGTAAGAGTTAGCGTCGAGTGAATCCAAGGATGGGAACTCACTTGTATATGAGGGTGTGATTCTTAGCAGTCATCCTTGCGTTCCAGAACTATGTATCCAGTTTAGGTTGAGACATCGCAGCCTATTATATGAGGGTAAATGAGGTGGCTTAACCTGTTATATGAGGGTTCCCACCATTCTCACTAGAGTTACCTATTATACGAGGGTTTCTCACATGTTGTCCTTACTAGTGGCTCAATATTGACACCCTTCCAGCTAGGACAGAGATTGGACACCATCTTAGCCATAATGGCACATATGGGGCATTTCGGTTAAATAACTACCTCCCATAGTTTCAGTATCAGTCTTAGTAAAAGAACTCAGACAGTTCTTCAGATATCAGTATAACAGGACTGTTAAATACGGTCAAATTCAGTTATAGCACGGAACTCAGAGAGTTCAACTAGATTCAGGGCTGTCAGATACAGTCATCCATGTTATTAGAACTATGGTGCCAGTCATGTATTAGCATACAGATCTAGCCATCATATACTCATGATCTTAGTTACTATGTATGTATGTTTGTACTCTTACGTTCATATCAGTCAGTCAGTGGTATTATTCATGCACGTAAACCCTTGTATTAGCCTACCTCACTCGTATACTCAGTATTCTAGTTGTACTTATGCATTTGTGCTATAGTGCTTTCTTTTCATGGTACACGATAGGTTCAGAGGCACGAGTCCCAGAACAGCAGTAGCAGTCGCATTCAATATACAGAGTTGTAGTGAGTCTTCTTTATTCAAGGATAAAATTATTTGATTTATTCATTTATTTCTTTAGTTCAGTTTTACGGAGTTAGTTGGAGACATGTTTCTTCAACTCCTTATTTCGTACAGTACTTAGAATCTTTCGGATTTACACTCAGATTTAGCTTTTAGATTCAATTTTAAGTTGTTTTGGATATCTTTCACCCACACGGATGTTACTATTTTATAGATTCATTATTCAGTTGAACCTTATGGCCTACATGTTTATGTTTTTCGCATTATTACATTATTCATTGTAGTGCACAGGTATAGATATTAGTCATGGGTTAACTTGTGGTCCTTCGGGGTCATAAGCACCGTGTATCATTCTAGTTAAGAAAATCAAGGTGTTACAGGTATCGTCATAGAAGACCTCAGGGAATTCATTCACCACCATGATGGAATATAAAGAAGGACCCTCTGAGTTATAATCATTAAGCTGGACCAGATGATAGAGAAACTCATTGGAGATTAATCTATGAGCTCTTAGATATGATATGAACCTCCTCTTAGGAGCTAGGGAGCCATTCTCCTATTTAATAACTGATTCATTAGGGAATTTAAAGTTGATGTTATGGGTCTGACAGTCTAGAGAAGCATAGCACGAGTGCAACCAATACATTCCTAATATGGTATCAAAATTAACAATGTATGATTCAACTAGATCCACCAAAGTCTCCCGACAACTCATAGATAACACACAACCCCTGTAGAATGTTCTGCCCACCATAGAGTCTCCAAACAGGGTAGAAATAGATAAAGTATTCGAAATACACTCGGGACCAAAACCAAAATTCACAGCCATAAATGGGGTCACATATGAAAAAGTGGATCCTGAATCAAGTAAATAGTACACATCATGGGAAAAGAGTTTCAATATACTAGTAATGTCATCAGGTGATGCCTCGAACTACTGATGGGTAGTGAGAGAATAGAGTCAGTTTCGACCAGTGCCGGAGCTAGATGGTGCACCCTTTGGTGCCTAAGCTGATGAAGAAGCAACCAGAACCTTATTTGCTCCAGAAGCAACCTTATCCACTGGAATGTTTCTAAGCATGTGCCCTAGATAGCCACAGTTAAAGTACTTGTACTTTCTTTCATCATAGTAGCCCCGGAGCAATCGACCATAAAATTTACAGGGAGGATAGGATGTAACTGATTGGGCCCCATTAGATTGAGATTAGGCACCCTGTGCCTTATAATTATCGCTACCATAAAAATTCCTGTCACTCAATGACTTTGGGTAGGGAGCACTAGCCATTGAGTGAGACCCAGAATTATCCCACCTCTTTTTGGACCATTTTCCACTATCCCTGCTACTCTGATGTTGACCACCATCTTGTTTAGAAAATCTAAACTTTTTGCTCTGCCTCTTCCCTATCTCCACCTACTTCTTCTTGTCTTCCTCAACCTACTGTATGTACACTACCAACTTGGAGATGTCCATGTCTTTGTTCAACAAGGCAACCTTACTCTCCAAAATCAATTCACAGGATAACCCAGAAGCAAACTTCCTCATTCTATCCCTTATGATAGAAACCAACTCCGGAGCATACTAAGACATCTGGTGAAACTTCAAGGCATACTGCTAGACTGAAATCTTGCCGTACTTCATATCAGTAAACTCTTTCGCCTTCACTTCCCGCATTTCTTGAGTAAAGAAACGGTCTAGGAAAGCACTAGAAAAATCATCTTACACGACTTACTCAATATGATCACCCCTTAACTAGTCCCATTCCTCGTACCAATGATAAGCCATATCTTGAAAATGGTAGGTAGCAAACTCTATGCCCTACATATTAGTAGCAATCAAAACACAGTAGATATTTTCCATTTCATCTAGAAAACTTTGAGAATCCTCCTCGACCACAACTCTAGTAAAGGTTGGAGGGTTTATCCTCATTATGGCCTCGAAAGATGGAGTAATATAAGCACTATGCTCGGCCTAAGAAGCTACCAACTGTGCCAACATATGAATAGACTGACGAAACTCAGCATTCATTATATTAGCCTGAGGACCTCGAGAAGGAATGGAGGGGATCGATGGAACTCTAGAAGGACAATTACAAACTGGACCTCAAGACCAACTCTGTACCTCAAAGGTAGGACGTGTCCCATTAATATTGTCCTCAGGTGGGAAAGAGGAGTTTTTTGAACTTCAGATCATCAGGAAAGCATGATCTGAAAAGTGAAAAAATGGGTATCAGAGAAAATTTTAGGACCTTATACTTTACATTTCAAAAATAGAACACAAGAAAGAGAAACATTCCTAAATGCCTCATTGCCTCTCCCTTATGAGTGTGGTGCGATACACACTCTTAAAAGAGACTCTACTCGACCTGGCTTTATGAACACCCAATTGACCATGAACCTACGGCTCTGATACCAATCCGATATGACTAAAATCATGCCTAGTCGTGTAGGGTATCTTAAGTCCAACCCATACCAGAGACCACCCCCGATACCCCACTATTAACCACCCTACACCCCATGTTGTATGAAATCTAAACATATAATAAGATAAAATAGTAATAATCTAAAGATAATAAAGTAAGTCAATATCCATAACTAAACAGACACTACTAAATATCCAATCAATACCAATTCCAATGCTAATACCAATACAATTGCTAACACTAATACCGACACCGTCCATGCCCATAGTAGTCCAATAAATCCTCTAATCAGAATCAAAGAATATTTAATCAGGACATAGCCAAAACAAAAGCCAAAGAAATTATAATAACGGAAAGAAGTCCATTGCATGAAATAGGGTCTTTCGGAGTATGGAAGCTCACTACTTCAATCTGACTCAAAGTTGTCCCTAAATTTAAGTCATTGAGAAGAAGGAATGGTAGTATGGTTGGTTCTTGCATTGCATGGTAATACAACGCTCGAAGATGGTTAGCGGAGTGAATGCTAGCATGTAACTCAGTAATAAAAGGAAAATAATGGCATCATTTAAAACCAAATCAAATAACCATATACAATCGTATATATACATATATATACTGTGTTGAGATAGGGAACAAGGTTTAACATGCATTTAAAATCTTAAGATGGATTGTGTAGAATAACCATCATAAAATCCATCCACGGGCTATATGGGTTTAGCTCCTCCTGCTGAAAGGCCCCGGTGCATGTTAACCGCACGAACCAGAGGTAGGAAAAAAGACCACGGAATGCCCCTACCCACATAAAACTAATATATAATCATATCAATAGTGTAAACCACGCACATATGTTATCAAGACCAAATCTCATGATAGTAATCACAAGTTTCCAGTGTTTGTTCTTCGAAACCATACCTTCAGGACTAGGTATCACAACCCCTATTATACCCCGATTAAAACATTTAGAAAATAACTAAACCACCAATTCCAGGGGTCAATTATTAAGGCATTATAAAATGGTATCATTATACCAACTATAGCTTGCAAGCAATATCACCAGCCAATACCTAGAGGAGTCCTTCGAACACCATAGACTCCATTATTAAAATTACTTGAGGGATTCCTTTATACTCCATAAGATTTTCAAAATCAGCCTTAACCATTTAACCATTTTATCCCATGCATTAGTTTCAAGAAATAGTCAAACCAAACACTTTAGGGATTCCATTGTACCCCTAGTTCAAATTCCCACCTTTCTCATATTTACAAAACAAAGTTGGGGTTATAACCACTTAAAGAGTAACAAGTTTAAAGTAATTTTCCATTATCAAGTTCAACCACCATACCCATGCAACCACATGTTCAAAACCATAATTAAAGCAAGGAAAACCATAATTAAACTATGATAAATAATATTCATCCATGAACAACCAAACCCCCCAACCTTGATTTCAAAATGATAACAATAATGTGAAAACCATAACTTAAAACATGACCTTTTTATAAAATAACAAGGAGGGAGGAGTAACATGCCTTAGACACAAAGAAGCACAGAAAGAAATCGCCATTGAAAGCCTTAATTGATAAGCTTGTTGAAACCCTAGTTTTTTTCTTGAACAGAGGGTTTAAGAGAGAAGTTAAGAGTGTTTTAATGGGAATAATATGTTAATGAAGTTCCAAAAAATGTTTTAAGTCATGGTATCAAAGGGACTTAAAGTGGGAAATATCCAGAATGCCCCAAACTTAAAGTTGTAAAAAGGTCGCATGTGGTTACGAGTCAACCCCTTGACTCGTGAACATAACATATGAATCATACCCTTGAGTCATCATCAAGATAATGAGTTGGTAATTCATACAATGTCCACCATAAGACTTCATGATCCCATTCGTGACCTGACCATATAACTCATATAGTCTAGTTGTATCCAAGACAAAACCCAAGGGATCAGATACTGGACAACATGCGACTCAAACCTACCACCCGTAACCTATCCTCATGAATATTAGTGAGCCACTCATAACCTGTCCTCATGACTCTTAGTGAGCTACTCATACTCAGAGCCACGCTAAGCCACTAAGTTACTGAATTGATTAAGGATCTTCCTAATGACTTGTCACCACCTCTAACGACTCATACCACTAAGTTTTTACCAATACTAAAAATCCAACCACCATCCACTAGAAACCTAATGTCTAGGGTCAGTAGACTCATACCCACACCATATGAATCGTGTGATGAGTCATCACTAGGACAGTGAGCTCAAAGCTCTAGAATTTTCCAAGAGCCAAAATCTATGATGTTTCAATATTCTTACTCTTTTTCTTATTTCTCTTCAGTTATGTCATTATTCTTATGATTTATGGCTTCTAATCTGATTACTTGTGTATTTTTAACATTTATGCTATTTTTTCCAACTAGCCATTACTTGTCGTTCTGGACTATGATTTGACTTACCTATTGGTGGGATAAAATTAGTCCCTTCATGACTTGAGAGATCAGATCATGAGAAGACCATATTTATAAAAGTATACCCGTTGTTGTTTCTCTAAAATAACATTTGTGAAGTGTGTCCTTTGCTAGTGTACTTTGATATTGTATTATCTATAAGCCACAATTGACAATCACATGGCCATACTTTTAAAGCATTGTAATGTTGTATATGCTATAAATACTATTTATATGCCATAATTTTGTTTTACAATATCCAATAATCACAATATACATTATTGTCTTATCTAAATGATCTCAAATACTAAATTAGCTAATAAATGACTCAATAATAATTTAAATGTCCAAATGTTCAATACACTTTAAGAAAACATGTCTTGTACTACCCATACTAATAAGACATGCACTAGCCATGAATTTACAAAATCAAATGTAAAAAATATTACAATTATTTGAGATGAAATTTACATCCTCATTGAAGTCTGACATTATTTTCCCAGCAGCCTTTGACATGTATACTTTCATATGATGGTTCAAAAGTTATCTTGTCAATTTAGGCAATCTAGAGCAAACATTCTTCTTTGTTTTATCAAGATAGTCTCCAAATAACAAGGGATTGTTTAACTTGAAAGGAGGTTGAGAGTTATATAGAACCCAATAAGTTATGTCGATTAGCATTAAAGCTTTGAACTTTCAATATGGTACAATAAAAGACACTTCTACACCTTATAGAACCATGTTGAATTGTTTGTGATTCAATTTTAAAAAAAAATAGGTAAATAAAAGCATAATAAAACCAATAGGATAAAGGACAAATATTTTAATAAACAAGAAGTTGATTTCCCCTCATTAACTAATGTTATCAAATTCAAAGCAAAATAGAAATGAGTGTGTACCTTAAATTTACAGCGGAATTTGATTTTGCTTCTGAAAAGATCTGCCCAAGTCCACTTTGTTTCTCTTGGAAATAAAACTGTTAATTTACAAAGTAAATGCCCTTAATTTGAGTGTAATTGATTTCTAATTTTTGTCACTGATGTTTCTCATCTGGTATTGTCAGAAGAAAAGGAGAAATTTATATCAAATTTTGGGGTGGGAATAATTACTTTATAACTATTCCCCCTTTTCTTTTGAATTAATCTCAATTTAACCAGATTACAAGTCGGGTCGGGTTGGTCTACATGGGTGACCCATGACCCATAATCTAATATCTCCCACTTCACACATGGTGGACATTACCCAAGCTAGTACGACATTAATAAATCACCAATTCACACAACAAATAATTTTTGCGACTTATGAGCATCATGAGCTTTACCTATAAGGTTTCAAAAGCTAGATTTTGGAATCCAATCACATATGGAAAGAATTCTCTACTAATATGAGGATACTAAAACTCACAATACCCAAGACATCATTCATTACTCTAGTAGTTAGTTATCCAATCCCTCATCCTCTTAAAAGGTGAACTCGAGTTCATGATTAGCTTTATATACACAATTGCAATTGACTCTTATATGGTTAGTGTAATAGCCAGCTTGTGTAAACAAGTTAAAATATTTATTTTAATAGTCTTCCCTTTCTACTCAAATCTATTTGTTCCAATCAACTGTTTTCTTACACATGCACTGAATTGCCGAATCTCTCATGGCTATTAGTAACATGATAAAGTAGCAACACCAATTGAAACTTCAAGAAATAGTTAAAAGTCTAAGGGTATTCTAATAAAAAGTTAAAATAACTTTGAGGGTCTCACACAATGAAGAAGCAGGGATTTATTCTTCCTTTAACCCATTGGTTGCTAAGCACACGTGGTATGAAACACGTTCTATGATGTTCTCACCTAATATTGGTACGTGTGTCTCATACTTTTAGTCATTCAACATCGTACAGACCTAGGTCTAGACACCTCTAAATATCTTACCTGAGTATCTTTCTTTAATAATCCTTAAATATATATTCATAGAGAAACTAACATCTGGCTTCACAAAGCAAGTCATTATCTTATGGTAGAACTTTTCTCTTTATGTTCTCCATGTAAGAGGCGATTGCTCATGTGTGAGAGCTAATATCGTGACTTGTTCGGCACACTATATTAATAAAACACATTTTTCACATGTATATGAGATTGAACATAAATTCAAGATTCTTGTATTGATAATAATTACAATCAAGTCATCTACAATACATAAACATAATCATATCCTACGTAATCCTAGTGCCATAACGTGTTTCTCAAACAAGTCTCTATATATCGCCTTAGTAAAGGGATCAACTATCATTTCTCGTGTAGGAATGTATTATAAATTTATTTCTCCAGTTGCTACTATGTCTTTTATAAAGTTATACTTAATATCAATGTTCTTGGTATTGCTATGATATTTAGGATCCTTCATTTATACGATAGTCGCTTGACTGTCACAATATAAAATCATGGGACCTTTAGAATTCTTTGCTATGTTCAAATGCTCAAAGAATCTGTTCAATCAAACAACTTTTTGTACTACGATGCACAAGCCACAAATTTGAATTCCATAGTTGACAGGGTTATGCAAGTTTGTTTTTTGCTTTTCCACAAAATTGCACCACCATTTAGCAAGAAGACATAACTGAAAGTTGAAATTCTATCATATCGGTCATCAGCCCAATCAACATCTGTATAACCTCTTATGGATAAATTGAATCCACTAGAGCATAGTGAATAATCAATAGTTCCCTTCAGGTATCAAAAAATTTTCTTTACTGATTTCCAATGATCTCTTCCAGGATTGGATTGATACTTGCAAACCAGACCTACGGCATAACAAATGTCTGGACGAGTACACATCATAGCGTACATCAAAATCGTAACTGCACTAGAATATGGTACTCGAGACATGTCTTATTTTACTTTTTTAGTCTTTGTACACATTTCAAGGCTTAAAGTTTCACCTCTTGCTATAGGAGTATCCATGGATTTTCAACTATTCATTCGAACATGTTTCAAAATTTTCATTATGTATGTTTCTTGAGATAGACTCAAAATTTTCTTGGAATGGTCTTTCTGGATTTCAACACCTAATAAATAGTCTAATTCACCTATATATTTTATGTCAAATGACTTTGAAATCCATGACTTAACAGCTTTTACATACTCCAAATTATTTCTAGCTAGTAAAATATCATCTATGTAAAGTGAAAGAATCACAAATATTTCATTGGACTTTTTTTTACATAGATGCAATGGTCTTCATCGATCATGGTGAAATCAAATGAAATCACTTCCTTATGAAATCTCAGGTACCATTGCCTTAAAGACTGCTTAAGGCCATATATAGATCTGTTTAATTTACAAACCTTGCCTTTAACAATAAAACCTACAGGTTATTCCATGTAGATTTCCTTATTTAGTTCTCCATTGAGAAAAGCAGTCTTCACGTCCATTTGGTGTAATTTATAAATCTAAATGTGTAACTATAGCTAAAAGTAATCGAATTAAGATAAATTTCACAACTAGTAAAAAGTTTCCTCATAATCTGTTCCTTCTTCTTGAGTAAAACCTTTTTCCACTAATTATGCTTTGTGCCTTTCTATTGATCCATCTGATTTTTGTTTAACTTTGAGAATCCACTTGTTCCCAATAAATTTACACCAAGAAGAAAAGTTAACTAGATCCCAGACTTTATTGGTTTTCATGGACCCTAATTCTTCTTTCATCGATTTTATCCATTCATCTTTTTTAGGACTTGATTAAGCATCTGTCATAGAATTAGGTTCATCCAATTCTGTGGGAGATACCAAGAAAACATAATCCTCAATCTCAAAAGATCATTTAGGTACACCTTTTCTGGTACTCTTACGTAATTAAAGTTCATATTCCTCAATAGGATTTCGGGATTCCTGACTCCCACTTGGACCAAGAATTATTTCTTGATCAATTAAATCATCAAGCATGTCCTGCGGCATTATTTAATCATCTGAATTTAACATTTTGTAAAGAGGCTCATTTTTCTTTATTTCATTCCTTTTTGAAAAATTATTTTCTAGGAATGTGACATCTCATGATTCAATTTCAGCAGTACTTCCATCTCCAATTTACCAATGAACATATATTCTTTGGAGTGTTCTGAGTATCTTATAAAGATACATTTGTTTCCTTTTGGACTTAGTTTTCCAAACTTATTAAAATAATCTTTAATATATGCAGCACAACCCCAAGGTCGTAGATCATTAAAGTTTGGTTTTTTACCAGTCTATAGTTCATAAGGAGTGGAAGATACCGATTTAGAAGGCACTTTATTCATATATAGGCCGCAGTTAACAATGCATCCCCCCAGAAAGAGATTGGTAAATTTGCCTGCGCCATCATGGACCTTGTCATATCCAATAATGTTCTATTCCTTCTTTCGGCCAGACCATTTTGTTGAGGTGTATAAGGAGTAGTCAATTGCCTGATAATGACTTTTTCAATAAATAATTCTTCAAATTGTTTTGACATATATTCACATTCTCTATTAGTTCTTAATGCCTTTATACTTTTGTGTAATTGATTCTCAACTTCATTCATATATATTTTAAAGAATTCAAGTGCTTCTGATTTATGAGATGTCAAATAGACATAACCAAAGCACATGAAATCGTCAATGTATGTAATGAAATATGAAGCACTAGTCCTTGCCCTCACATTCATTGGACCACAGATATCAAAATGGATTAATTGCAATGGGAATTCGACACTTTTAGCCTTTCAAATGGTTTACGTGTAATATTTTCGGCAACATAATTTTTACAAGTTTGCATTTCAATTTTGGAGAAAGAACCTAGATGTCCTTGTTTTGCCAATCTATTCATTCAGTTTTACCCTATGTGACCCAATATAGCATGCCATGTAAGTATATCAACATCATTATTACTTAAAAAACATCACATTACACAACGGTCAACATAATAGTCATAAGTTGAAGCATTACAATCTAAAATAATAAAACGATCATACTGATGTCCAAAACCATAGAAAACATTATATAGAGTAATTCTTACACAATTATGACTAAAAACAAATGAAAACCAACATATAAAAGAATAGACACATATACTAAGTTTCATCAAATTTCTAGAGCATATAGGACGTTCCAATCCCTTTGACTCTAAGTCTTGCATTATTACCTACATAGATCTACCTTGATCCAGGTGAAACTCGACAAAACTCCACAAATGATTCTCAATCTTGACTCACATGGTCGGTGGCTCCTGAGTATACAATCCACATAGAAGAAGATTCAGTTAATAAAGCAATGCTAGAAACATATGTATCACTTAGAGTTGAGTTTAGAAATGCTACCTTTTTTTGCTCAGGACATTCACGAGCAAAATGTATAGATTTTGGCAATTGTAGCACTTTAGCTTGCTCTTATTTTTTTTCTTGAAACCTCTTTTCCCTTCTTGGAATTTGGCCTGTTCTTTTTCTTTGAAGGTCATTCTTTGATCTATTTACCCTTTTTGTTATTTTTCAACTTCTTCTTACATTTGAATCCTGAAGAGTTCTTACCACTTTATTCTACCATAAAGGCATTAGAAGCAGCTTTACCAGCACCAAGCCACTCATGTTCAAGTTTAACATGACGGGCAACATCAAAGAAGATTTTGATGCTGTCATTGTGGGTTAAGTTGACCTTTAAGTATTCAGAATTATTGGGAAGAGATCGGATCACTGCCTGAACCTGCTACTCATCTGATAGAGCATGACTAAAACTTTTGAGCTTAGCTATTATATTAGACATCACCCTAAGGTGTTGTTTGATGTTCTGATCATGACACTTCTTGTAAGTGTAAAACTTGATAGTCAGTTATCTGAGTCGGGTGATTGAAGTTCCCCTATATTTTCCTCATAACTATGCCCAGATGGCATTGGCAGTAGGAAATTCCTTATACTTATGTATGGGTTATCACCCACAGAACTTACAATGATTCCACGTGTAATGGAATCGGCCTTTTTTCAAGACTTATAAGCTTCATGGTATCTTCTGTGTTGTGCAGTATTGCCCTCTTCTGGTAGAAATAAGACATGGTTAATACCTTAAAGAGCATTTTCCTCTTCCAGTACATACTATATTTTACGACTCCAAATGTCGTAGTTGTCTCCATTTAGTTCTTTTCCTTTGTTCAAGTTAGAAATTATGCTTTTTGATGCCATATCTATTATTAAGAGACAATCACACAAGTATTTTATCAATTATGCATGCAAGTTACACCTTTAAGCAAATAATTTCACAAAATGGTTTCATGTTTAGTGTAAAATTGAAAAGACACTTAAGAATCCAATCATCATATTTGAATTAAACACTTGACCAAAATTAGAAATTAATTTCTTAATGTGTATTAGGATGACAACTTTCAATTAAGTCACTTTAAACTCAAATAAATGAATGAAATTCATAAAAAAATAAATAAACAACTTAATTTATATATAATATAAAGTTAAGAAATAACTGCATGTTACAGGTCAATCTAAAGATATAATTCATCCCACAAATATTCAAGACTTATATACACCTAAAAAGGCTCGCTAGGCCAAATCTCATGGTAAACATCAATTAATGTCTCGCTCCAAGGATCATGGGGAGAATTTGGTAAAATAGCTAATGCTTCCCAATCCAAGATTTTTACATAGTTTTTTAGTTCTACATGTTTCAATTCAAACATATGAATAAAACTAGTAACTAAAATACTAGGTGACATCTTAAAAGACTTGAACTCTTTCAGTTTCTTCTCTTTTCCCTTCGTACAACTCTTTAATTCCATAATAGATTTTGCGTCATTCTGGGGATACCATTTCATATGATATCACGACTTTGAAAATATTTTCTTCGATGGCATGCTCTTCCACTTTGTCTCTTTGCTCGACATCCAGAACTCCCACTCAGAGTGACTCGAGTTTGTCCCCGTGTAGCAATTTTTGAAATAGAAATCAAGAAATAATAAGATGGGTTAACCACTCAATGCGACACTTATGTCACAATTATTATAGAAGACAAATCTATTTATGAATAATTAAGAATTATTTTAGACAAGGGTTATATCAAGTCTAATTTATACTGTCATTAATAAATAAAGTCAAAGGAACAATGTATTTTTTTTACACGATTCCCCAAATATCTCTTAATAATTATTTAAAAGTAGTAAGTGTATAGAGAATCACTTTACAACCTTTTTCTCTTTATATATATATATATATATGTATGTATGTACTAAAATTAGTAGTCCCTATACTACACTCGTTTTAGTACCATATAAAAATAAAAAAAAATAACAACAGACATTCAACACTTTTGTGAGTGGTTTCTCCTGTGATTTCCTAGAATAAAAAAAAAATACCATGCCTATGCGAGTGTCAATCTCAGAGTTGACTATAACTCTAGGTAGGTTAGAAGGTTGCACCATTGACATGGACGATGTCTCGTGGTCACTTTGTTCCTCACTTGCCAGCACCCCCACATCTTAATTTTATTTTAAATTGGTCGTATCTATAAATAATTTTGATGCATTTGACTGAATTAGAGTCTGACTGAATTAGTGGTGCATCCGACCTGAGTTGTGGTGGCATGTTCGACCATAGTAGTGGTGGCGCGTCTGACCAGATTTTACGATTTATATTCGGTCAATGATTTTTCTTACAGGTGAGTACTATCTCGATTTTGTATTTCTACACTTAAAATAGAGATATTGCATGTAAAATTAGGGAAATTTAAACCTGTCTCTGATGCCATTGTTATCAAATTCAAAGCAAAATAGAAATGAGTGTGTACCTTAAATTCGTAGCGGAAATTAGTTTTGCTTCCGAAAGGATCTGCCCAAGTCCACTTCGTTTCTCTTGGAAACAAAATTGTTAATCCACAAAATAAATTCCCTTAATTTGAGTGTTGTTGATTTTTGATTTTTGTCACTGATGTTTCTCATATGGTTTTGTCAGAAGAAAAGGAGAAATTTATATCAAATTTTGGGGCGGGAAAAGTTACTTTGTAACCGTTCCCCCCTTTTCTTTTGAATTAATCTCAATCTGACCAGATTACTAGTTGGGTCGGGTCGATCCACATGGGTGACCCATGACCCATAATCTAACAACTAATAAAGCTGATAAAGAGGAGTGAAACTAAAAGTTTAGAGTCGCACAACGATGATTACCGCAGATCTATGAGATGCATTGTCCCTTTTCAAATACTATAAGTCAATGTATTGAATGGGTAGGATGAAACTCTACTGAAGTTATCACCTCTTCTATATTTGTTTGCTCGACATCAACAATATTGAAACTCTAATTGCTTATTTTAAAGTTCCAAAGGTTGATCTGGAGATCATAAATAGAAATAATTGCTTCACTATCACTAAATGGAAAATAAAAAGGCCAAATAGTTTACCACGAGCTCTTGTTAAATTGGACGAAAAGATGTGGAAAATCACATCTATAACAACAAATTTTCACTTATTATTGGAAATAGAGTTGATGTGATAGTCATATGCATGAGCATACACTCTTCTGCATCTTGGAACATGGATAGTTTCACCTATAATTAACATTCCAATGCTTCTAGATTAAAATGATGTAACAATGAGGACATCATGGCAAGTTTAAAAGTTAACTATCTTAGGGAGAGGATATGTAGTGAACCTAAATTCTTCTACCAATCAAGAGAAAAGATTTAAGGCACAAAAATTGCTCAAGTTACCAGTGATCCTAGGTGAAGATCTGAAGATAAAAGAACATGATGGGTATCCATATAATGCAAGATAAACCAATGACACTTACAAAAGCACTAACACATTAACACAGGATGTCCTCTTTTGGATATGTTAAAAAAAATTCACCGTCCACCAGAGCTTGGGTGTACAATTAACTATGTTAGATTATAATTACTTTTTTGAAACTATAGACAATAATTAGAACTAGCAGATACTAGAAATAATAGTCTTCTGGGCGACCAGGAGTCTACAAATACCATATACATTGCTCCACACAAGCTGTGGCTTTATTGGATCTATGTTGAAAATATGCCTCAGAAATGAACTAGGAGCAAATAATTTTAGTAGTTTTAAATAATTAGAATTCTATGTAGGGCAGACTTAGGAATTAGTTAACCTATTTGAATTAGGAATTAGTTATCCTTATTTGAATTGAAGTCTAGTTATAAATTTAGCTATAAATATATGTTTTAAATTGTTAATAAAATAATTCACTTTTACAATACCATTATAGTATTTTTTCTATCCAAGTCTTTTTCTGTTATTTCTCTAATTGTAAAGCTAAAAACCAATAATTGGTATCAAGAGCCAATTTCTTGAGGGATCCGTGAGAGAGATGAATTTTGAAAATAATTTTTTCCAAATAGCTCCTTGTATCTTTGATGGTGAGAATTACCATCTTTGGGCAACAAGAATGGAGACTTATCTTGAGGCTTTAGATCTTTGGGAGGCCGCGGAGGAGGATTATGAGGTTCTTCCACTTCCCGATAATCCCACGGTGGCCCAGATCAAAAGTCAAAAGGAAAAGAAAATCAAAAAATCAAAAGCAAAAACAACTTTGTTTGCTAGTCTGTCTCCAAAAATTTTCATGAGAATTATGACCTTTAAATCACCAAAAGAAATTTGGGATTATCTGAAGGAAGAATATACCAGAGATGAAAGAATACGAGGTATGAAAGTATTTGAATCTAATAAGGGAATTTGAATTACAAAATATGAAGGAATCTGAGACCGTCAAAGAGTACTCAGACCGAATTCTTAGCATTGTTAACAAGGTAAGATTGCTTGGCACAAAATTTAATGATTTAAGAATTGTTGAAAAAATTCTTGTTACTGTGCCTGAAAGATATGAAGTGTTAATTACTAACTCAAAAAATACAAAAGTCCTGTCCAATATTACCTTGGTAGAATTGCTAAATACATTGCAGGCGCAAGGCAATGGAGACTTATGAGGCAGGATGGTATGGTTAAAGGAGCTTTGGCAGCCAACCACAAAACTCACAACAAGGGTAATAATTCATGAAATAATTACCCACCTTGCCAGTACTATGGTAAAATAGGCCATCCTCCATTTAAATATTGAAAGAGACCAGATGCACAATGCAAGATTTGTAATCAACTTAGCCATGAAGCCGTGATTTGCAAAACCAAATCTCAAGAAATGAAGCAAATGCCCAAGTCACCAAAGAATAAGAAGATCACTTTTTGTGGCAACATATTCTTCAACTAAGAAATCTGATTTTTGAATGATGGACAGTGGTCGTACAAACCACATGATATATGACAACTCTTTTTAAAGAGTTTCTGCTGTTGGAAAATAAAAAAGTCAGAATTGGGAATGGTGACTATATTCCTGCAAAAGAAAAATGAAATGTTGCAATCAAAATAATTTTAGGTACAAAAATAATTTCAAATGTTCTTTACGTGCCCGATGTTGATAAAATTTTGTTAAGTGTTGGTCAGCTAATGGAAGAAAGATTTTAACTATTGTTTGGAGATAAATATTATCGAATCTTTGATTTCACTAATCATGAGATCTTACAAGTTGATATAAGAGGCAAAAGTTTCTTATTTAATCCAACAAAAGATGCATTAAAGTCGTGCAAGAACAAACATGAATTGATAGATTTATTCAAAAGGTTAAATTCAGCCGAAGTTGAGACTGCAATCTACAATTTCTAATCCTGGGAAGAGTGTTGAAAATATGTCTCAGAAATAAAGTAGGAGTAGATAATTTTAGTAGTTTTAAATTATTAGAATTCTACGTAGGTTAGACTTAGGAATTAGTTATCCTTATTTAAATTGAAGTCTAGTTTGAAATTTAGCTATAAATATATGTTTTAAGTTATTAATAAAAAAATTTCCTTTGACAATACCATTGTAGTATTTTTTCTCTCCAAGTCTTTCTCGGTTATTTCTCTAATTTTAAAGCAAAAAACCAACAATCTATTTCTTCTTTTCCCTTTTTGTGCAAGGAATAAAAGAAGAAATTTAAAATATCTAACATGTATCTTTATGACAGAGTTCATGGAATTTCTTTCCCTGAAACAACAGTCTCAAGAAATAAGAGATATAGACATACTTTTGTACACTTCTCCAACCCTAAGATGCTTCCAAAATAATCTACCATTTAGAAATTTCTCAACTTAAGAACTTTAAAGTAGATATAAGGAGATACATATGTTCTTGCCTAAAATTACATATTTTGGTTACTTTAGGAAAACTAAGTTCATAATTAAAATCAAAGTTGTTCTCCATCTAATTTGTGAGACCTCATTTAGTTTCGAAGCAAAATAAAGTGAAATATCATAAAATTGTAAAATGCTTTCTATACCCAATTCATGTAACCAATTTTTATTCTTATTTCAATCTTAAGTTGCACAAAGTTGCAAACAAGTTTCAAAAATGGAAATGAGTGGAACCCAACAATTTTGATCTAAACCAATGGACATGGTAAGAATTTGACAAAAATTTAACTCGACTTTAAATTCTCCAAAGAAATACACATAACTATGATTTCCTCTCTCTTACACACAACACTGTGTCAATAAATGCGGAAAAGGTATCATATTTACAGAGTTAAGAAATACGTCATTATCTTATAGATGATTATTGGAAGCACAAGAACCAACCAAATCCCAATTAATAACCACATGGAGAAGGACTATGTTGAAACCCTGGGGTTGCACCACACTGTAAGGGATAAGGTCCCTCAAAGTCAATCACAGGCAAAAACACAGTAAAGAAACCAGGAACACAATATAGTGCAAAGAGTAAAGTACACAAAATTTAACGCTAAAACTCCGTTGCTCAAGGGAGGAAAAATCATGACTTGTCCACACAAGCACCCAAACAATCCACTATAATCAAACTCTTGATAACAGACTTCAATGAACATAACTCTAGGTTTCTCCTACTTGTAATAACTCTAATAGAAACTCAATTTGACAACTCTGCCAAGACTCCTCAACACTTATTAACTCTAATCAGTATTAAACTTAGGCAACTCTACCTAAGTACACTCTAAGCAAAGAAAATAAAAGAACATTACTCTTATAGACTGTGTAATTCAGTTAAAAATCAAGATTCACTCAGGAACACTCACTCTTTTAGCTTACAAAATAAATAAGAACACAATAAATACTTGAGCAATGTTTAAAATTGAGTTTTTACTTTTTTCTTCTCTTTGGCACTCTTTTGAATTTGCAAAAACTGCCCAATGAGGAAATATCCTTTTCCTTTTATAGTAGAGAGATGATTAGGGTTGAAATATAATTAAACCAGGTATGCTAAGTAGTAGATGTAGCACCTGCACAGTTAGTTACACAAGAATAAAAAACTATACAGACGCGTGCCAACTGTACTGTATTCTTGAAAATCCAAGAACCTGGTCCCTTGTAGTTATCTACTCATCATCAAAACTCAATACAATAATTTTCTCCCATTTTGATAATGACAAATCAACCATGGAGTTTTGAGTATCAATACTCATTCATCACATTTAATCAATGTGATTACCACTACTAAAGAGGAATGTTCACCCTAACATGCAACACCATACATCCACAACTTAGGGACCTGATCCTTTAGCCTCAACTACTATCAAGCTTCAATTGGTTCCCCCTATTATCAGGCACCATTGGTCATTTAGTGTATTTGCATTCTTTCCTTATTACTATGCGTCTAGACTCAAACATATCATCACACATGTGCTGCACTTGGTATCTGGTCCCTTCCACATGAAATCAATATTTCCCCTTTTGAAATCATTAAAAAGTCAAAAAAGTAAGCTAATAGTAAAGATAAGCACAAGTTACTTAACTCAAGGCCATTGGGGCAACACTAACATAAGGAATAAATTTAAAATAAAGGAAACAAATGAGGCATATAAGAAGAAATTCATTCATTCTTAGCCCATTACAATATACCAAAAAACCATCAAATAACTATTTATAAAGTCCACTACAGAGACTGACATAGGAAACTGACACACCCACTCAGGTAGAAGGTGGCTTAGGGGAGAGTGATTTTAGTAACATGTCTATTCTAGTAGCCTCATCAGCATGAGCATCCAATAACTTTTAGTGAGGGTCTTTAATTGAACATTCAACCCTTAAACCTCACCAGTTAATTTTGTAACATTTCCCTTGAGCTTTGTATTTTCTACTTCAAGTTCTTCAGTGGTACCATGTCCCTCTAAGGACAACTTCTAATTCTGTAGTTTCAGGTGCACTATTTTAGTGTCTTTTGCTGCCAACATAATCCTTAACTCCTTCATTTATTTGGTTAAGATTTCTAGAACAGCCAAAAGTTTTGATACTTGGAATACAATTCTCACTTTCCCTTTAATGCATTCATTCTCCACCTAGGTTGTCATGATGAACTTTTATTTGATTGTTCCAGGAGTTCCTTTTGTCCCAATTACTCCAACATGCTTGAACACTCTTTAGGAAGTGCCCATATGGTATCCCATATTTCCTTTCTTTCTTTTAAATCACTTTTCTCATGTGCTCAATCATAAAAGCAGGTAATCTTATTAATTAAAACTTAACTCAAATATTTTATTAAGAACAAGTCAACACGATATGCAATGGTCATCTTTTCTGATCTAGGCAAGAGAACCTTGTTCACAAATTAAAATACCAACTAGAACTCACTTGTGAAAAATTTCTTTTTAACCCCAACTATCGAAGTCCCACCCACTTTTGAGGCTTCAATCATGAACTTAGTAGTGGGATGTTGCTTCACAACAATACTTATACCCATAGTAGGTACATTCAAAATTCCTCCCTAGGTTTCTTTATCTATTCTTCATCCAGGCTCTTCCTTTTCAACAGTTTTCTCTTCTTGGGACTAGGTACCTTAGAGATTTTCTTTATTTTTATGATAATATTTTAATTCTCCTTTTCTGCATAATGATACGCCCAAATTACAACTTTCGTTAGAAAGTGTAAGCGGTCTTTATCAAATATAGAACCCAATTAGGTTAGGGTCGAATCCCATAGAAAATACTATGCAAACTAAGTGTTATGGTTGTTAATAGACTGCTGATCGAAGGCTCCTGAGTAAAGGGTTGTTTTGCATTTGTAACAATGTTTAAATGGTTGTAGCAAGTAGCGTTCCAGCTAATGTATTTTATTACAAGTACTAATTTATTGAGATCAAGTAAACTAGAGTTATGTTAACCAAGATGTTCAAACAGGTGGGGTTGTGAATTCTCTTAAATTCCCAATTTACAACTTCTATTGCAAGAGTTATTGAATTCTAAAGTTTACCCATTTGTTTCACAACCTAAATGGGTAGTTTTACCCTTTAAATCTTTCGAACTCAAAGAATATATGAAGTTATCCAATTAATCTCTCATGTGAGTTAATCTTTGTTTAAGTCATCAACTCATAACCCAAAGGTTAAGGCCTTTAGACTTCATATAAACTCCTTTTTCCAATATATACTTTTCTTCTCATACAAGTAATGTTCTTGGGATCCCCCTTCACGTTTGCAACCAAGAAGGTCCATTAAAGTGAAAAGGGGTTTATACAATCTTAATTATATATGGAAATTAAGTATTCTCACAACTCCAATCAGTTATTCGCATCAAGGCTCCCATAACCCTAGTTATAGGAATTTATCCACACATCTCAAGAGAAGACGAAGAGAAAAACATTATGTTCTTCACAAATAGATTCAAATAATTACTTACAAAGGTTACAATAATTTTTCTTCAATATTCAATGAGAATCTGAATAAAGATAACTAGATCCATAATTCTTGCTTGAATCATAGAGAATAATACGTATAATAAGTTTTCTAGATGGAAAATATGATAAAAGATACCTAAATAAAACCTAAACTTGGTATTTATATGTTCAAAGTATAGAGGATTTAAAATTCAAACTCAGTAAATCCACGTAAAAGTTGACGGTCACATTGATGGCCCATCAGAATCCTGACGGTCCATCGCACGGACCATCGCTGATAGTCCCAAGGTGCCATATTTTGGTTAAGGTTTGAAGGTCATGTTGGCAGACCATCACTGGACTGGCAGTCCATCGTATGGGCCATTGCTTGATCGTCTAAAATTTTATCTTCTGTTTCAGCTTGACGGCCAAGTTGGTGATCCATCGGGGATCCGACGGTCCATCACTTAAACCTCGCAAGACTCACTCAGTTATCCCTTTCCGTTTAACTTTGACGATTACCCTGGCGGTCCATCGTAAGACTGACGGTCCACCAGTTCGATCGTTAGTGACCTTTTTCTGCTACTTTTTTGAGTTTCTTCTTCAGCGAACTATTTGAACTAAAAATAATAAAATCCAGTATTAAATACAACATCAGTTTCTTAAAAACATACAATTATCCCTTGAAAAATATGTAAAATGTTTCGTAAAAAGCCAAAACATCACATGGATTTAGGACTTTGAACTTGAGGACCTGTTCCTCTAATCCACTACAGCAACCTCTAAATCAATGTCCCCCCTTCAAGCTCTATAACATCAATATTTTCTTTCTTCTTTACTACACTAGCTTTCTTAGCCCTTTTTTGGTTGAAGACTTATTTTCCTTCATAGAATCTATTAGCAATTTCATTTCAGATCGCTAGTAGAATAGGATCTTGTAACTCGTACACCAATGTCAATCATTTTTCTTTTTTCTAAAATGTCCTTCATTTTGTTTATTTTCCAAATCAAAGGTTGTTCATCCTCATCCTCTGTATTCTTCTCATATGGAGGTAATATAAATTCCCCATCTTTTGTCAATTTATTCTTTTCTTCTGCTATTTGCTCCTCTCCACATATTGAACTTTCATTGGGATCATTTTCAAGAAAGAGTAAATTCTCAGCTATCCAATTTACACTACTGGTTGGATCAGATTTCTGTATTGGAATCTCTTCATCACAAAGTTGTATAAAGATTGGGTTTGACTCATAATGAGCAGGGGAACCATGTACTCGTAAATTTTCAGTACTTTGCAATTCTTCAGAGTGAATAGATATTTGTTAAATATTGGAGGATTTTGGTTCTTTTGAAGAAGGGGGAATTTCTAATTGAGAAGTTTCTTGTCCAATTGCTGAGTCAAATCCTTGATTTAACTCAACTTTCAATGCTAAATCAACAAGATCTTTAATAGATGCAAGAATTTTGACAGAAAAGGTCTCACTTAGGATTTCTAGAATTTTAGGAGAAGGTGTGGTGGGTAAGACACTTTGTTTCTCTTGAGGATGATTAGAGAATAGTTCTTTCATAGGGTTTAAAAAATATGGAGTTTCATACATTTGAATTTTTTTGAAGGGAAAGGAAAGGTCCAATTTAGATTAAGGATGGAAATTACGTTCTGAATTAATTGAGAGGAGAATGAAATAAAAAGATTTGAATTTATAGTTAAATAGATGACCGTTTGACATTTAAGGGATACCTTTTTTGAATAGACATGTTTGATGACAATGGTGTGACTCCACGTATTTGAATTTAATTATCAGTTTTTGTTCAAATGGGAGAAGACATGTGGCCTTTTTAAACAAACTTTTAATGAATTTTTAAGGCACATTGTTTTAGTACTAACCTGAGAGATGGGATTAGGTCCCTCTCTTTTTTATTGAATTTTGTACTTGTGTTTGCTTCAAGTATTCTCCTCCTAAGTTGTTCCCATGGGTGTATACCTGGAAAGGTATGGAACTGGGTTAGATTAACATGCCCTCACTTTATCATGGATACCTCTCTCCTTAACATATCCAATTTTAAGGAGTGACACTAACTCAAATGTTAGGTTAGGGTATTTTGAACAAGCTCAGTCTCAACTTGCTTTTTAGAACAGGTTTGAGGACTAAGTCCCATACTTTACTTCACTCATACTGCCTTAAGTTCCTTCTTCTTGGATAAATTCCTTTTGGACTAGGTCCCTTGAAATTAACTATTTCAAAATGAGACACTTCTACCTTGAAGTGTCTTGAGAGTTAGAATCTAGTCAGATCTTTCAATATTGAGCTTAGAACATATACTATCAATAACCCATTAGTGACTGAAATCCCCTTCCCATTCTTGACTGCAGTCCTCTTTCTTATACCTAGAACCATGATCATTTGTTGAATTTAGGAACAAACCATTTGAGCTTGAGTTCCCAGTAGGAGGATAATGGTGTGATCAAATCCTTCTTGATCCATCTTGGTAGAGATTTTCTTTACACCTTTTTCAAGAGTTTCAAACCCTCAGGATGTGAATTCCCCTACTGAATGTATTCAGTACCTCTTATTTTGGCTTTAAGACAATACTAACATCTTTTCTTCAAGTTCCCATCTCTTCCATAGTAAGTACATAAAGGTTTCTGAACCTTGTTTCTGGCATCATGAGCAACTTTTCCTTTTGACCCAAGAGATTGTGATTCTCCTTGATAACCAATCCCTTTGCGATTATTTGCACCTTGACTGGTTAAGTTAGAAAAGATTTGTGAATATGCAGTCTATTTAAGAGACTTCTTAAGATCTTCTTTCAAACAGATCAGGTCTCTTTCTAACTCTTTATTTTTGTGAAGTGCATACATAAGGTGTTTTTGAGAGTCCCTCAAACTTTCCTTAAGATAAATTTGAAGCCTTGAAGCTTCTTGTTTCCCTTTTCCACCTATCCCATTTACCTTCTTCAGATTACTCATAAAACTTGGATTTTTAAATTTTATATTTGAGAACAATTCTTCAATTTCAGAAATTTGGAGAGTTATAGAAATCAGTTCAAGCTCTTGATTTTCAAATTTTTCTTCCAAAGCAATTTTCTCAATAGGTAGTTCACATACATAGTCAATCAAGATACTAGAAAGCCTTTTTATCTTCCTAGCAGAGTAGTTATCTAGATTATCCTTAATGTTAGAAAGAGTTTCCTATTTTTTTTCTTCATCTTATGTGTTGTCCATAAAGGCAGACAAGGAATCATATATAACTGGACTATCTTATACTACTAACATAGACACATGTCCAAACTTCTCATCTCCATTAGATTCACTGGAAGAATCTTCCCATGCTTCCAGAGCTTGCTTTACTATATGATCAACTGCAACCTTTCTTCTTGAATTTTTAGGGATTTGGTCCCTGCTCTTTCCTTTGTCATATTCAGTCTTGAGGTATTCATGGTAATCCAAATTATGCATTGGACAGTCCTTAATGAAATGTCTAGGACTTTCACATTTGTGACACACCTCAGCATTGCTCCCCTTTTTGTTGCTACTTCATTTTCTTTTGAGCTGACCACTTTTTTACATGGCTTTAACAATCCTATTTTTCATATAGGCAACATCAGTGTATTCTTATCCTGAATCATGTTTTAAAACCTTCAATTTTAGAGATTTTTCTCTTTTTACATCATTCTTCTCCAGCCCTTGCTACTTCTTCAACTTATGGGTTTTTAAATTTCTAATCAGTTTATCCATAGTGGGGGGCTTCAGGTTTCTTGCTTCAATTATGGCATCCACTTTTCTTTCCCAGGACTTAGAAAGAATACCAAGAATCTTTCTCACCTGCCTATACAATGGAATCACTTCTCCCAAGCAGTGAAGTTTATTTGTGATAGAAGTGAATCTTGTATGCATTTCTTGGATTGTTCTCCTTCTTTCATGGTGAAAATTTTATATTGAGTAGTCAACATGTCTACTTTTTAATCTTTCGCATCAGTGGTTCCTTCATGAGCAGTTATCAAGCAATCCTAGATCTCTTTGACATTTTCACAAGTTAAGATCCTATTATATTCATCAGGTCCAATACCACACACTAGCAGTTTCTTGGCCTTGTAGTTTTTCTCAATTTTATTTCTATCTTCATCATTGAACTCCCTAATGTTTTGACAATCATTCTTGTCACTTCTCCTTCTTTGACTTATCTAACAAGAATATAAGGACCATCAAGAATTATGTCTATCGGTTCACTATCCTTAGGCATAATGAAGTAAAACATCTTGGTTTTCCACCACCCATAGTATTGCCCATTAAATTTTGTGGCCTAGTTGGAGATTGCCTTTCTTCCAGGTTAGGTAGAGAAGCCATGCTAACCAACTCACTCTAGGTGTGAACCTTTTAGAGTATTTTGGTTCTGATACTAATTGTTGAAACCCCGGGGGTTGCACTACACTGTGAGGGACCAGGTCCCTCAAAGTCAATCATAAGAAAAAATACAGTAAAGAAACCATGAACACAGTATAGTGCAGAAAGAGTAAAGTACACAAGATTTAACGTGGAAACCCCTTTGATCAATGGAGGAAAAACCACAGCTTGCCCTTACAAGCACCCAAACAGTCCACTATAATCAAACGCTTGATTACATACTCCAATGAACCTAAATCTAGGTTCCTCTTACTTATAATAACTTTATTACAAGATCAACTTGACAACTCTGCCAAGACTCCTCAACACTGATTAACTCTAATTAGTATTAAACTTAGGCAACTCTACTTAAGTACACTCTAAATAAAGAAAATAAAAGAACATTACTCTTATAGACTGAGTAATTCAATTACAAATCAAGATTCACTCAGGAACACTCACTTTTTTAGATTACAAAAGAAATAAGAACATGAGCAATGTTGAAAATTGAGTTTTTGCCTTTTTCCTCTCTTCAACACTCGTTTGAATTTGCAAAAACTTGTCAATAAAGAAGCATCCTTTTCCTTTTATAGTGGAGTGATGATTAGGGTTGAAATATAATTGGACCAGGTTTCTTAAGTAGTAGAAGAAGCACCTGCACAGTTTGTTATACAAGAGAAAAAAATTGTACAGACGCGTGCCAGCAGTATTGTACCCTTGAACATAGAGGAACCTGGTCCCTTGTAGTCATTTGGTGATCATCAAAACAAGATAAAACAGACTAATTATGCATGAATTTGTGTAAGTCATAATGAACTTACAAGAAACAATGGTCAGGAGAAAGCAATGTATCAGTGTTTAAATGGGCACTCAAATAAAGCACGAGAGAAATAGAATTTGAGATATACTACCAATTTCTTGAAAAGACTATAAGCCTATTCCAGTAAAAATAACTAAAAATGTCAATATTCGAATTATTTGAAAAGAGAAAAGGCATTGAAATTGACACAAAATGATGACAATAGAACTAAAGCCTATTCAATCTTTGGGAATAAAGTTTAGAGTTTATTAAAACTCATGAAAAGATGATGGAACCCAACCTGAGAAATTCTAGATGAAGTGGATATCATCTCTACATCAACCGAAATGTTGTTGTCGCAATTGCTACTATTGGTGCACTATTAATTCTTGCTTTTGGTTTCAATATGTTGACCGAATTGATATTGTCAGTCAGATCTTAGTAGATTCATCACTTGATTAAAGAGACATTTGGAAGACATTTAAATTTTATAGAAAAATCTCGTACGCATCGAGCAAAAATTTAAATGTTTGTAAAATCTTACAACTATGTACATGGTATACAACCTTACTTTCAAATGTGGGTGCTAGTTCAACAACTGATCAGCCACTCATTCTTCAAAAATAAAATAATGATGGATGGAATGAAAATACTCAACAAAAGCTATTACCATATCAAATCCTGGTACAGATATGCAGAGATGCAGCGCCCGCAAAGATCCACTTAGACTAAGATATTAAGTGGATAAGACAAATTGTCTATTGATAAGATGATACAAAAATTTTATGTTACTTAATGTGAAGCATGTGAACAATTGATAATGATATATAACAAATATCACCATGCTATCTATGGGGAATATAAATCTTCAATTCTTTCAAATTAGCTCAAAACATGTGAGAGCTTCAAATTTTAGTAACTTCAGGAACAATGTCCTAAAAATCCAAAAAATAAACTTCTTGAGATCTGGGCATATATCATTATCAGTTTTCATTTCTTCATTCTTTACTAGATATTTTGCTATATAATTTTCTGGTGCGGTGAACGTGGACTTTCTGTAGTTTTTTCTTGTTAGCACAATGGAAAGTGGAAAATTTGCTAGAAGATGATCTACTTTCAAAGAAATGATCCCTGAAGGAAGACTAGAATAGGATGCTCTCGACACATAATCACAGGGTGGACTGACTAGAATAGGATTCTTCATTTACCCTAAATATTGGTACAACTATTTTGATTAATTATCTAAGAATTGTACGTCTCATAGTTATTTTCAAATTTGACCATTATATAAAGCCATATATGGCTTTCCATATCTGACCATTTGTTTTCATTATATTTTTGCAACCACACCTAGCCAAAATTTGTCTGGATCCAATGAAGCAAAATTTGTTTTACTACCACCATCCGTTTAAAAAAAAACTCATTCCGAAACATACTAACATAATATTATCAAAGGTCCTCAAACTTATAGTATGATGAGCTTCAATAAGGTTGGAAGTAACACATGCTCATCCACACAAAATCAGTGTTTAGGAGTGAAATTATAAATTCACATAAAACTTGTGTAATATTACAAAAAATGTCACTTCTCCGAGTCAGACAACACCTATTTGTACTTTCCATGTCAAAAAAAGGTACAGTTCAGTAAATCAACATTGCATTCTCTAAATTAGTTGATGCCTACAATTTTAGGCGTTACAACATGTTGCCAAATAATTTTATTGCAGTGCATACATAACATAACTAACAAGCCATAGAAAACCAATCAAAAACCTACTCATAGGTAAGCAATAAAAGCCTAGGTCTTAAAAGATTAAAATTTCTACCTGATAAACTCTGTTCCAATAAAATCCTTCGGATGTGATGAAGAATTGGGGCATCATCTACTTCAGTGAAGTGGAAATAGAGAAATTTTAATGAAACATCCTGGATTTTTGCCCTTGAAAATTTCCTAAGCTTTGAGCTCACTGTCCTATTAACTACTTACTATACGAGTCGTATGGTATGGGTACGGGTTAGGTGATCCAAATTGTTAGGTGTCCAGTGGATGGTGGTTGGGGTTCTATTCTGGTTACGACTTGGGGGTATGGGTCGTTAGGGGTGGTGACGGATTGTTAGGACGATCCTTCATCAAATCAGAAACTTAGAGACTTGACATGGCTCTAACTACGAGTTACTCACTAAGAGCCGTGAGGATAGGGTATGAGTGGTATAGTTGAATCATATCTTGTCCATTGTCAATTCCATTGGATTCTGTCTTGGGTACGACAAGGCCATATGAGTTGTATCGTTTGGTAAAGAGTGGGATCAGGGAGTCGTATGGTGGAAAGTCTGTGGGTTTCTAACTCATTGTATTGGTGACGACTCAATGGTACAAGTCGTATGTTGTGGTCATGAGTCACGGGATCGACTCATAACCACATGCGGTATTTTTACATTTTTAAGGTGGGGGCATTCGGGATATTTTACCTTTTAATCTCCTTTGACATCACGACTTAAAACACCTTTTGAGACCTTATTAACCTATTATTCCCAATCAAATACTCTTAAAATCTCTCTCAAACTCTCTTTCAAGCAAAAGGCTAGGGTTTCATCAAGATAGTCAATTAAGGCTTTAAAGGGTGTTTTTTCTTCGTCTTTCTTGGTGTATAAGGCATGCGACTCTTTTCTCATTATTAGTTTAATAAAGGCACATGTTTTAGTGTATGGTTTTCATGGTATTGCTATGTTTTTGAAATAAAGGTTAGGGGTTTTGGATGTTCATGGTTGATTAATGTTCCTCATGATTTACTTATGTTTTTTCATGTTTCAATCATGGTTTTCCATAGGTGGGTGCATAGGAATGGTGATTTAATTAAGGGGTCATGGTTAAGCCCTAAAATATAAAGTGTGACATCATGTACATGGTCACCAAGACCACCCTCACATCGGTAAATGTGAGTTTCGAGTGTTGTCCTCCCCGGAGCCCCACCTTCCACGACTTTGCTACTCGACCCTCTTTAAGATCATATTAAAACCATTTACACGTTAACAATCATTTACCAAAGAGTCTTTTAATTAGGCTCTAACTATTGGTATCTTCATACCAAAATTCGAGCTTTCAAGTCTATTACCTTTTGCCATATAAACCATTAAACCAAATTAGACTTCATCGTTTCCAATTAACCAAAACTATTTATAATCAAATCATGGACACCAAGGCCTTTCCAAAACCATATGAAACCAACCAAAACCAATTCATATTTCTTTAACCATTTATTCCATGCAAAGATTCCAAAGATAATCAAACTATGTGACAAAATCATTCTCATTGATAATTTCCCAAATAAGTTGGAGATGTACTAGTTATCTCAGTTTTTTAGCTATGGTCGTGCAGCTAACACGCACTAGGGACCTTTCAGCAGGGGATATGAACCCATATAGCCTATGGGTGGTTTTACGATGGTCAGGATACTCAGCTCAGGTTAAGGATTTAAATGCATGCTAAACCTTATTCCCTACATCGACCCAATATATATGTATATATATGTTTGCATATGGTTATTTGATTTGATTTTGAATGACGACATTATTTTATCTTTATCCCTGAGTTACATGCTAGTGTTCACTCCGCTAACCATTTTCGAGCACTCTATCCCCATGCAATGAAGGAATTGGCCATACTACCATTCCTCCTGCACAATGACTTGGATTTACGGACAACTTTGAGTCAGATTGAAGTGGTGAGCTTCCATACTCCGAAAGGATCCATTTCATGCTATGGACTTCTTTTCATTATTGTTATTTCATTGGTTATGATTTTGGCTAGGGTCGGGGGTATGTCTCGACTGGATGTTCTTTGATTTTGGGTAGAGGATTTATCAGATTACTATGGGCATGGGTGGTATCAGTATTAGTGTTATCCTTGGTATTGGTATTGACATTGGGATTGGTATTTGTTGGACATTTGGTTGTGGTTATTTGGTTATGATTATAGACTTACTTTATTGTCATTAAATTATTATTATTTTATCTTGTTATATGTTCGAAATTCGTCCGACATAGGGTGCAGGACGGTTACGGTTGGGCATTGGGAGTGGTCTCTGGTCCTAGTTGGACTTGAGATACAGGACATGACTAGTCCCTGGTTTGGGTCATATCATTTAATAACTGAAACTGACAAGAACTAAAATGAGTGCAGAAATTTCCAACAAAACATCACTTAAGCTAGGGCATTACTAAAACATCATAGGTCATTCATACGAAAAAGAACTAGAGTAAAACTGTGAGCTATATTGTTAAAATTGGAAGAAATCTTTGTGAAATTAGAGATGATTTGTGCAAAATCTGAAAACTTCCATAATAAAGTTTTAAAGAACTATCAATTCAAAATCCAAAAACTTTCTATAATTGTGTTTTGAATGGATAATGAATACCTGAATAAAGAGTTGAGTTGAGCTTAGGGATTTGGGCTGAGATTGAAGCTTCAAACTTCCTGTATACAAAGTTTGAATAAGAGTGAAATGATTTGGGCAGAGATTTGTACTTAGGGATTTGGGCAGAGAGAGCTTATCAGGGATTTATTTTCTGAGATTACGAGGCAAGTATTTGTGAGCTAAGCTTTTAAATATTTGATTTTTAATTTTTTTTCGGGCCAATTAGATATTGGGGGGAGAGCTAAATGTGTTTAAGGGAATATAATTATTTTAGTGAAAATTTTAAATAGACTATAAGGCCACACATGTAAAGTGTTGTTCTTAAAATTCTAAAAGTATCATGCTTTAAAGGTGTAGTCATATGTGTATATAAGTACTGATAATTAAATCATGATGTGACAACACTTATATAGTGTGGCCTATACCATTAAAGGCCACTCTTTAAAGCGTTACTAATATCAACATGGCCAAAAGGTAAAAACTAAAGCAACAACACTTTATAAACATTGTCTAGATTTAGTGTAGCCAAAGGCCTAAAATGTTGCAGTTGGGATTGTCCAGTGCCATGATCCTCAACTGGTTGTAGCATGACCTCCATCTATCCTAAAAAACATGGCTGCTCCCTGAAGCTAGTTGACAAATTTATTAATACGGAAAATCAGATACTTATTCTTAATAGTGACCTTATTCAGCTGTCGATAGTCAATACATATACACAAAGTACCATCTTTTTTCTTCACAAATAGATTAGGGAACCCCTAAAAAAATACTGGGCCCGATAAAATCCTTACTCAGAAGATCTTAAAGACACTTCTTTAACTACCTTAACTTTATCAGTGCCATATGATATGTCAAATTAAATGGGTTAACTGCCCGACTCAATATCAATGTTAAAGTCAATGTCATAATCAAGCGAAAACCAATAGAATTATTAAAAACACATCAGTGAACTTATGAACTATAGGAACTGACTCAAGTAATAGTGTCAGTACTTGTATCATAAAAATAAGAAGATAAGCTAAACATATGTTACAACCCAAATGGCCATGAGTGGCACCCACACTAACCCTCCGGTGGGAGAACCATATAACATAAACCTTAGCTTAGTCAACTAGCCATTTTTTGAGGATATAATAACAAAATCAACTATAATAATAATAATAATAATAATAATAATAATAATAATAATAATAATAATAATAATAATAATAACAACAACAACAACAACAACAGCAACAACAACTACAACAACAACAACAACAACAATAATAATAATAATAATAATAATCATCTCTGAAAACTCACAAGATGTAAGTGCAAAAATAATCGTTAACCATCTATTACAATCCACAAGACCCAAAAATCATCATACAAGAAATCAAATGCCAATAATGTCTATGATATCAAAACTAACATAAGAAGGAAAATTCTTATCATCCAAAAGAGGGAAAAGAGCTAATATGAAAATCCCTGGCAGCCTTAAGATGTAGTGTTGTCCCTTGGATTAAATCAGTTGTCTTCGCTAGAAATGAGGTCACGTATGATTCTCTAGAGCACAATCTACACTCAACAAATGAAGAGTACTTGATAGTATTTATACAAACTACTATGTACTAGTAGGTATCATAGGCCGATCCAATTTAGTATACAATATAAATCAAACAACAAGTAAAAGGACTTCAATGCAAAACTAGTAGTTTAATCCGCCATAATTATATTCACACTAGAGTAAATAATATTAACAACGTAACATATAACCATTTAAGCATCAATAATATAATATTTGGAAGAGTCTTTGTCATCACAACTAAACCATGGAACTTTGTTCACCTCAATCTCACAATGTAACACAATCAATCTCCATTTTATCTCAATACACGATACTATCTTACAAATCATCTAAATGAGTACATACATGCTATGCGACTTATTTTTTCCCAACTAGCCATGAACTGCAGGAGTTACATCAGGGTCTATGTATCATACCGGTGTGATACTTGATCAATAATAATAATAATAATAATAATAATAATAATAATAATAATAATATTAATATCAGTATCTTTATCAGCATAGTACGTGATCCCTCAACCAATATCTACTATTGTTCTAAATTTTATCTCTCTCAAGATATAACACATTGCACCAAATGTTAAGTACAATTTACAATCATAAAGTAATTTAAATTAAATTTATTATGCAATATCTCATTTAATCAAGACTTAACAAGATATCAATTATTAACCACAAGTATGTCCGAAGACTAACCAACAAGTCATTAAATCCAGAAGCACACAAGTACAAAACTAAGCCTTAACTCAAATTATATTATAATCTACCTCAATTGGAAATCCAACTCCATGTTAGGTTACAAGTTCCTTAAATTTCCTCAAAGCTTCAGATTGTTCATAATCTAAAATAATAAATACAAGAGTAATTAATCACTTACTCTTCAACTATATGTCTAGGGATTCAACAACTAGTTTTACCCATTTTCATAGCCTAAAACATTAGATAATGGTTTTTCATCCAACAATTTGCCCTAAATCCCCATAATTTACATTCAAAGGGAACAATTCTACACTATGAAGTATTAACTTACAACCTAGAATAAATCTTATGTGAATTCACATTTACCCATAGGGTTTTCTTACCAAGTTCATGAACATAGGGCCTACACTCATGAAATTCACCATAAATTCCCATTCTAATGATTCTACAGATCAAATATATTAATCATTGTTAGAAAAGAGTAATGAACTTACCTCAATGATGGAAATTACTACAAGTTTGTAGAAAATCACCTCTTATTCAAAGAACAAATCCTTTAGTTTTTAGGAAATAAACTTAATGTTTTGGACTTACTCAATGTCTGCTGTAGCAACTACTTGATCGCTACAGTGATCTCTCTATGGAAAACAAATGATCCACTACAATAATCTGCACCTTTGTCATCATTATCTCTACAACGGCCTATCAACACTACTTAGTTCGACTGCAAATGTAATTTTGACTGCAATACTAGTCTTTAATAGTAACTTAGGGGAAGTGCAAGATTTCCCCTATTTCACAACATAAACCTTGATTTTTGACAAAATAGATTGATTCCAATGCAGAAACCAATATAAGCAAAGTTCTATGAATCCGTTTATCATCCCAATATATTTTACGAGACCCTATGATACTTGGCTATCCATTTATGAACACAACACTATCAAATATTACACCAGGAGTCACAAATCATTGCCCAATAACACAACACCAATTTTTTGTCAGAAACCACCCTAACTTGAGATCTTAGCAACTCCCTTCCTATAAAAACTTGGATTGGGTACTTATGCCCTAAACAACACATTAGCAATGGGATGGGTTATTATGTCAAATACCAATTAAACAATCATTTATCCCAGAATAGATAATGTGAATAAAAATGAAAAATAAGGGTTACCTGACATGGAAAAAATGATATTAATACTTGCAACATATGTTTTCTTTGGTCTCCCAAGTGGCGTTCTCAATTGGAGAATTCTTCCATTAGACATTCACAGATATAATCTCTTTAGTCCATAATATATGGATATCTCTATATAGAATAGCCACATGTTCCTCCTTATAGTATACATTTTTATCACTCCCACAGCCTTAAGAATCTCAAAAGGTAAACTATATCTTAGACTAAGCTTACCATTCTTACCATGCTTACCAAATCTCATAATGCCCATCATGGGTTAGAATTTGAGCAACACTTGCTCACCTTCCATGAAATGCACATCTCTTACCTTTTGATTTGTATACTCTTTTTACCTACTTTGAGTTACTAGAATCATATCTACGATAAACTTTACCTTCTCTATTGATCTATTTTGAAGATTGGTATCCCATGGTCTCACCTCAAATACATTAAACTAATCAATGAGAGATATATACCTCCTCCCATATAATGCCTCTAATGAAGCCATATTATTTTTTAAATGGCATCTATTATTATCAGTAAATCTACAAAAGGTAGATACTGGTCCCACTGACTTTAAAATCCATAGCACATTATAACACCCCAAATCTGGTACCCAAAATGCTATATGGTGCTCATGACCCTGAAGGACCACAAGCTAACCCATGAATGATATCTGTACCTGAAAACTGCATAACATACTATACAAATACAGAAATAGTAGGCTAAAACATGATATAAGGTTCCAAACTGATAAAAATTTGATAAAACTATATCTGAATAATGTGGTACAATAATACCAAAATTGAAACAATGTCTGAAAACATCTAGTCTAAAAATACTATAGTCTGAAAGCCTCTAAACTGTCTGAATAAGAAGTTGATGGGACATGTCTCTTACTAACTCCAACTACTAAAATAAACTAAGTAATGAAGAAATAAAGTAATGATCATGTCATCGAAGGATGAGGACTCATTGCTAACTCTGACTGTTGAAACTGGAATGCTACTGATGGACTGGAGCTCGTGCTTCTGAACCTATAGTATAAAAGACCATAGCACAAATGCATCAGTACGTTTGAATATATTAGTATACAAGTGAGGTAGGCTGAATGCAAAAGGTATAATTGCTTGAACAATGCTACCTAACTGAATAACATAAATGTGAGAATACATGCATGAATAAGTGAATGCGACTGAATTCGTGATGGTACTGACTATTAATTCTGATTACTGATAAAATGAGTCACTGATAACTGATATAACTGATACTGAATGACTGTATTTGACAGGCTAGGTTCTAATGAAACTATCTGAGTTTCATATTATTCTGAGTTGATTGTATCTGACAGTCCTTAAATTTTGAAGAACTATCTGAGTTCTATTACTGAGACTGAGTTTGAAACTGTAACTGTGGGAAGTAGTTATCTAACTGACATTCCCCAAATAAAGCAATATATCTAGACTGGGGTCCAATCTGTAACACCAATTGGAAGGGTGTCAATACCGTGCCACTAGTAAAGACAAGCTATAGGTGACCCTCATCTGACAGTGTCCCCAAAAGAGAATAGTGGGACCCTCATCTGACAGTATTTATCCACCTTATCAACCCTCATCTATCAGTGTTGATGTCTCAACCTATGCTGACTACATAGTTCTAGAACTTAAGGATTGCTTATAAAGATCACACCCTCAACTGTTAGTGTGGGTCTTCATCCTTGGATTCACTCAGTGCTAAATCCTACTCCCATCTGAATAGACACTGAGCATGATTAATTGAACTGAACTGGACTCAGTTCATTGAGTTTCATTTACTTACGGAGTACTACTGAGATTATTGAAGTATTGAGCTTTCTGAGATTTTTGGTATTACTGAGTTTACTGAGTTTTTCTGAGTCACATGACTGACTGAATTCTACTAAACATGGCTTGACTGAAGTTATTGTAAAAATATGACACTGGCTCTAGGCACACAGCTAAATTGTTGGGTATTAGATACCCCCAGGACTCAATAGCATAATATGTAAATCATGACACAAGACTAAAAGCCCAACAATGGCTATATACTCATGATTTATTCATTAAGACATTTCAACGAACACTTGGGGTGTATCACTTGTACATGAATGGGTGATACATAGTTACATACTATATCATGGCATTAATCTATTCTCGTGGACAATTTATCAAACAATTGCATATAAACTAAACATGGCATGGTTTCTTCTCTTATTAGTTCACATAGGCAATTCATCAAGAACATAATGAACATAGTATATGTAGACAACATTGCACAACAAGTAAATATCATGATTCAATTCTAATTTCATAATTCAAGGGTTTAATCATGGGTTCACATAAATCTACTCATATAATAACTAATTCCATATAAAATTTATCACCAAACATGGATTAGAATTCAATTGGTCATTATCAACATGAACAAAAGCAAACCCAACACGGGATTCATAAAAATCCATTACTTGAACTTTGAAAAAGTGATTCTTGAGCCTCATGGGTGAAAGAGACCCATGAATCAACACTTGACATACCTTGATTGTAAGTTTCTTGAAGTTCTTGGAGAGATTGTTAGAGTTGGCTTTGATTTCTTGAAAGCTAGGGTTTTGTTTCTTGGGAGAGAATGTTCTTGATTTGGCAAAAAAGTGAGTAAATAATGATAGTTTTAAAACATTTTAGGGATTAAATCCCTTACCTGGACGTGTTAAAATCTTGGGAAAAGACTAATTTATCCTTGGAAAAAATATTTAATTTTTGTCATAATTTTTTGAAATAGGCACCTTGCGCGACGAGGCACTATCGCGCCGTATCACTAGAATTTGACAACTGGGAAATTGCATGGTGGTATGATGTGGTACAATCGCATTTCCACCTTAGACGTGACCTGGAATATCACCGCGATGTGGTGGTATCGTGTTGGAATATTAGAAAAGGATAATTGTGAACTGGGCTTTTAGCACGATGCGCCACCATTGCAGAGAAATGCTAGAAATTGACAATTATCATTTAAGCTGGCTCTGCGATGCGCTAATGGCTCAGGTGATACACTACCTTACTAAAAAGACTCTTAACTCTTCGCCCGGGTGTCAAATTTGGGCGAATTTGGTATCAATGGAAAGCTTTTTGAATTTTCCACACAACAAAAAGTTAAAATCTTGAAAATTCTACGTATATAAAAGTGTATTCATATTTAAAGCATATCTTTGACATCATCGAGATGAATTTAAGCTAGGTAGAAGTATGGGGTATTACACACACACAAAACATATCCTTCAACAGCTATTTTATCCACTCAAATTGCTATTAGTCCACAGGTTAAAAGCTATACTAAGGTCATACCTAGTATCTAAATCCTCATACAGCTTATCTGAAAAGTTAAAGGTAAACATTGTATCCCTATCCATGATAATAAAAATTAGGACCCATGCAACCAAACAAGTTTTTTTGAGATAAACCATGGCTAAATTTTCCGCATTGTAAGTCAATTAGGTTAGAATGAAAATATGATCACTTATTCAACCTATCCATAATAACCCAAATAGAATTTAACTCCCCCAAAGTCATAGAAAGACCAACACAATCCATAACTATCCTCTCCCACTTCTATTTAGGAATAGGAATTCTCTAAAAAGTAGCACTAGGCTTTTGATGTTCATACTTCACTTGTTGGAAATTCTGACACTTAGCAAAAAAATCAACTATATTTTGCTTTATTTGACCCCACCTTTAATGCTACCTTAAATCATTATATATTCGGGTCATACTAGGATACATAGATTATTTTGAGCAATGGGCCTCAACTAGAATAACAGGAATCAAGCTATCTATACGGGCCACAAAAACTCACCCCTTAACATCCTTATCATCAATCATGACCTTATTTGCCTCACCTATAAAGTCTTATCACAAATTCTGTTTAATTTACCAATTTTAAACTTTTTAAACTTAATTCGATCATGAAATGAGGACCTTGCCTTGACATATTCTAGCAGACTACCCCTCAGATACCTCAAGTCACATAAAACTTTTATCGAAAGTCTAAATCTCTCTACTAATGGACGTCAACTAGCCTTCATATAATCAAAGCTACCCATATTTTCAGAATTTTTGCTCAATGCATCAATTAATAAACTAGCCTTACTCAGATAGTATAAAATGGTGTTATCATAGTCTTTAGGAAGATCCTTCAACTTAAGTCAAATCTCTCTATGTGAACACATGCTACAAATTATAGTGGTTTATGAACACTTCATAATGTGCCCCATTTAGGTAGTGCCTCCATATCTTAAGGGAAAAAACCATATTAATCAATCTACGCCATGAGTAGGATAATCGTCACCTACATTTTTAATAGCCCAAAAGCATAGCCAATAACATATTTTCCTACATGAAAACAACACCTAAACTAGAATGTGAGGCATTATAATAAATAATGAAATCCTTACCATTCACTATCAATGCAAGAATGGGACCGCTAGTTAAAAAGGTCTTAAGCATTTGAAATCTCTTCTCATATTTCTCCTGTCGTGATCTCTATTTTCATAAGGCACAACTTTGAGACTCAAGAACAATATTAATTAATTTTTAAAATACGGAAAGGTACCACCTAATTTTAGAAAAACTAAGAAACTAATTAAATTAAATTAAATAGTCAGCAAAATTAATTAGATTTTATGTAAGGGTTCTAGTTATTTCAAATGAAAGGTGCTAGGCACCCTTCAGAAACCATAAAGATGTGTCCCGATAAACTCATTAGTTTAGAGGAGGAGATAAAATAAATTTTCACAAATATAACAAACATAAAATATACATAAAGAATGAATTAAAGCGTGAACAATGATGCTGGCCTAATATCTCTCTATTGCTAAATGAAATGAATAAATAACTAATTCAAAATAATCCTCAATTTTTTGAATTTGAGTATCTTCTTCTAGAAGAAACTCCATGTAGCTTTAAAGACACTTGATAAAAGTTTTACTAATGAATGAATATAAATATACACGAATCAATGAGATGATAAACAAAAAAATAAATTCCATTTTATATGGGAAGCCTTGAAAATTGATGAAAGTTTCTTCACCAAGTATATTAGCACTTGAAGTAAAATAATTAGAATTAAAATGAAATTCATCTTTTACAATGGAGAGACCTTGAAAATCCAACAGTTAGATTTTATCATTGGCCAAGTATATTCGTACATAAAATAAATAAATAAAAATAAATACAAACTGAAAACGTAAACTCAAAGTCATTAAAAATAAATAAAAATAACTAAAGGAACAAACAAAATAGTTAAAATATGTAATAAAAACAAAAGAATAGTATCAAAGTCATTGATATGAACTTTTTTGTAAAAAATAAAAAAGAATAATAATATTGATAAAATAAAATGAAAGAAAACAATGATTATCAATTTAGAAGAGGTCATTAAAATTGATATTTTGGACAGATCTGGTAGGTTCATTGAGATTTGTTTGGTTGTTTCAGTGGTGGAATTTCTTATTTTATTTTATTATTGGTTCATGGATGATTTAGCCAGATACTTTGTTGGTTGTTGTACACTGGAACTTGTGGAGAGTCAAGGAGGACTGATTCATGGTTGTCTTCGCTAGAGAATAGGATGTTCAAAGTTAGTTGTTAGTCACTGGAGCTAACAAATTGTTGATTGTTGTAGGAGTTGTCTATATTTGCCAGTTTGTTGTTGTTGTATTTTATTGGCCAGAGAAGTGGGCTATCTTTGGAGGATCTACTTATTATTTGTTGTTGTTCTTTGTCAGAGATGGCAGTTTTGGGGGTAGAGCTGCGTGCTCATCAGAGAAATGAGCTTGTCGGAGTAACAAGCACATTAGGGAATTTGATTCATATTGTTTTTCAGTGATGAATGGTGACTGATAGGTAGAGCTTTGGCATTTGTTGGTGGTTGTGTCACTGAAAAACAAAAATAGGAAAAAAAAGAGGTTGATGACTATTTTTCCAAAATAGAAAGGAAATAAAAATATCTTTTAAGGTTATGTCAATTTAAAAATTTATTCACCCATTAGATCTTAAGAGAGTGGATTAGTTTTATTAACAAAATAAAATCACGTAAAAGCAAAATCTTCCGTTCAATACTACGATTTTGGAAAACTGTGATCTATCTAAAATCATGAGTTATCCAAAACTTTAATTTTATCTATTAAAAAAATATCATCTCTGTCTTTCGTGAATTCACAGACTGTGATAAAAAATAAATTAACGATATAATGCCAGATAAGAATATGATTTGTGCTTAAAACAAATATGATGATTTAATAAAACTCAAACAACATTTATTTATAAAACTGACTGTGCAAACAAAAGTCAGCGACAATCAATAATTAATTTACAAATTGATAAATATCCTAAAATTTTCAAGAAAATGAATGATTATCAATAGCTTATGTTAAAATTAGACAAAACTTGTATGCCTTTAAACAAATAAGAAGCACAAAAGTATTTATTTTGAAAATATTGGACAAAAATTAGGCATCAACAACTGCTTCTTCTTCTTCGTCCAGGGATGATAAAAGAATATTTGAATGAAGAAGTAGATGCATATACAATTTATCTAGATGAACAAAAGAATGACATATGCAAAGAACAATTCCAAATATTAATCGAACTTAGACAATACTCTTCGTCTGTTTAAAGACATGGACTGTCTTTTGATAAATGGAATAACGGTTTTTTGAAGAGAAAATATTCACATACCTTCGACTTTACTTCCAAAATTATATCATTGTCGAACTTGTGAGATGTCGGGGATGTAAGACTGTGTACCTATTTGTATAAGGTAGCAGATCAACTTGTCTCAATAATAGGTGGATGATGAAACTTGAATTTAATATGACATTTAAATGAGTGAGGAACCAACTTGGCTCTTTGAACGTCAAATGACCTACCTTGAACATATATGTCATTTGAATAGGTGGATCCCCAACTTGTCTCATTGAAAGACAAATTATCCATTTTGATATATTTTTCTATTTGAATGGATGGCAATCTAATATATCTCATTGAAAGGCATATGACCCATATTGAACATTATATTTTATTTGAACAGGTGGCAAACTAACTTGTGAAAAGTGGACGATCTATCTTGAACTTATCATGCTTCTTTAAATGAAGTGACTTTTCAACATATCTCATTGGAAAGAGGACGACCACTTGAAATTATCATGCCACTTTCAACGGAATGATATCGCAATGTGTCTCATTGAAAGATAGAATACCAACTTAACTGATCATGTCACTTTAAATGAGGTGACTCCCCAATGTGTCCCAGTGAAAGGCTGATGGCTAACTTGAGCTTATCATGCCACTTTGAATAGGGTGACTTTCCAACATATCTCGTTGATAGTCAAATGAGCTATTTAGATAAATTAAATCAACTTGATGCCATTTTGGATAACTGGTTGTCACTGTGACAACAGTTAGAATAACTAGAATTACTTTGACGATTTGGATAAATGATCATCACCTTAACTATGGTTTGGATAATTGGTCATCACCTTGATGATGGTCTAGATGAATGATTGTCACCTTGGGGATAGTCTGGATAATTAGTCATCACCTTGATGATGTTTGGGACAAATAATTGTCACCTTAAGATAGTGTAGATAATTAGTCATCACCTTGATGACGATCGAGATAAATAATTGTCACTTTAATGATATAAATAAATGGTCATCCCCTTGATAACTTTCTGAAAGGTAGACTCACTGTGATGCTAATTTGAATATGTGTCCATCACTTTGGTAATGGTATTGGCTAAATAGAATTACCTTGATATCATTCTAAACAAGTGGTCATTACCTAGACGATGTCCTGGATAAATGACATCACCTTGACATCATTACGAACAAGTGGACATCATCTTGATACCAATCTAGATTGTTGTTATCACCTTTATGACAATCTAAAAAGTGTCACTTTGACTCCAATTTGAATATCACATGCCACTTTGAACAGGGTAACTGTCCAATATGTCTCACTTGACTGTTCATGAAAATAAGAGATTGATAGTGAAAGAAGATTGTGAATACTCACATAACCACCCTTTTTCCTATGCCTAATGTGTTGTCAGGGAGATAAAAGATACCATGAAAATGAAAGAATTATAAATATTATGGAAATTAAACCAATAAGAATAAATGACTAAGTAGTGTGAAAAATATAAAAGATACAAATAATTCACAAAATATACAAGGAAATATAAAAATAGTAAAAAGTAAAAACTCCTCAGTCAAAAAAGTGAACTCATAATGGTTAGAACCTTGATAGCGCTAATAGAGTATCCATTCTGTTGTGATTCCTATTTTCATTAGGTGAAACTTTGGGACTCCGAAATAACATTAATTAGTTTAAAAAATAAAAGAGTCGCCACCTAATTTTATGAAATCTAGGAAATGAATTAATTAAATAGAGAAAAACAGTCCAAAGAACCAATTAGATTTCAGGTAAGGGTTCAGGTTATTCCAATGAAAAGGTGTTAAGCACCCTTAAGAATCCACAAAGATGGATCCCGAATGAATTTATTTATTCAATTGGGAAGGAGATAAAAGAACTTTTGAAAAGCATATTAAATATAAAAATACATAAACGGAAAAGTAAAGCATGAATAATGAAGATGACCTTTGCCTATATCACGACCCAATTTCTCAGGTCACGATGTCACTTACTATAACCCACCAGTAGGTAAGCCAACTCATAGTTTAGAATAGCTAGTAAAAAACTATCAAGAGAAATGAAAGTAATGAAGGAATAAATTTAAATAAAAGACTAATATAGGATACAACCCTAAGACCTAGTGAAGTTAGTACAAGAGCTTCTAATACAATAGGAGTACAAAAAGAAGTATAAAGTAAATATACATGTGCAAAACATCTTCAAATACAAAATAGAGATAAGTCTAACCAATACGAGGGGGAGAAGGAATACTCCAAACATCAGTAGCTCACCTTAGATCTTTGATCCAAAGATGCTCCACATGATGCACATGTCAACGAAAAAAACTCATGCTATAATCTATAGTTTGCAGAAGTGTAGTATGAGTACTTAACATGTGTACTCGTAGGCATCGACTGAATAAACTCCAGAGATAATGCAAGCATAAATATCATGTAAAGAAGGAAAATAAACTACATGCAAATGTCTAGAAAACTAAAAATAACCATGCCAATGGAGCAACGAGGGTAATCTATCCTATTCTAAAAATATTTAGGAACTAAAGTACAATACCATATATGACTATCCAATACACAAATGAAGAGTGAAGAAACGATATATAGTAGTAATACAAGGCCAAAGGATACATAGACTATTTGAGTAAATAAGTAAAGAGAGGGATATATGGTAATATTATATATATACATCAATGTTTAACTAAATTCAGAGATTATAAATTGAGGGAACAATTTCTAATCTCTCGAGGATCATAGCCAAGAAAGAAAGCTAATACTAGCATAATTAGGGTCCTTAACCAAAAGATGAATAAATAAGAGATAATCTCACAATAATATATCTTACTATGAGAAAGAAACGGAATTAGAAACTACTAATAATCTCAGGTACCAGTCCATAATCATTCTGCCATGAACTAACCATAATAACCAATAATAAAATAATCGGTTATCCCAGACAAACAATAAAATAATGGGGCTCCATAAGCCCAAAAGGTCTAATTAAACACCCAACAAAGAACAATCGTAGCTTATACCTATACAACTTCCCCTAAGACTAATAGATCTAAGAACCAATCAATTATACTGGTGATAGGAATTGCATATAAATGACTGGATGGCATATAAAATAATAACAAACCATGTCCATGAATCCTCCTATACCATACATACCAAACTTGAACTAGTTCCTTAACATAATAAGTACTTCATAAATGCTGGACTTGAACCAAAAATAGTATCATAGATGATAGACTTAGATAAAAAATAGTATCATAAGTGTCAGACTCAAATCAAAAATAGTATCATAAATGTCAGACTTGAAATGAAAATAGTATCATAAGTTCTGCTCGAATCGAAAATAGTAATATAGGTGTCATAACTAAATAACCATTGCTCAAGATCAATTCTGGAACTAAATTTTCATAATAGCATAGAGAGGGTCAGAATCTCTCTCAACCAAAGTAAATAGTACTAGAAAAGACAGGATAAACCACGGACCAGAATAAATCTTGTTCTAATTTCTCAAACATTATATTTAGTTTCAAAATCTCATAAATCATAAATAAGGTGGTACGATTACTATTATCAGAGAATCTATTTTAAAATTGAAAAGTGGGAATAAATCTTTTTTTAGAAAAGAATTATCAAATCATGTTTTTTTTTTCGAATTATACCATTAAGAGAGCATTATTGCACCTAAAAGTATGCTAACCATCACCTTTAACCAAAAAATACAACAATAAGCACCTAAGTGTCCATAAACTGGAATCACATCATTTCTAAGGATAGAATACTCACCTTAATCCAAATGGTATCATACCCATGAACTCTGGCCCTATAATATATCTGAGTAGCATAATAATAACACCATAATCTGGGAACTACATTTTATGTCACTAAGTCAATTAGTAAGTGTTATATTAAAGTATTCTTAATATCAAGCTATGGTTAACATGCTTATAATCTGGGGTGATAGAATTCTAAAGCCATAACAAGTGTTTCATCCTAAGGGTCGGGTTACGTTTCTATCCCCAAACTCCCTAATTAGGCTAAGTCATGATACACTAGTCATAAACATGTCTAATCATCCTTACGTAATATGCAATTTATACTATACACTATCTTATGAAGAAAAGTAGATCGAAGACTACCTCTTTGCAAAATTGCAGGTCTTGAATCACCCACAAATTTTATGTCCTTGCTCCACGACCCTAAAACACTACCACACTTTTAAAATAATAACCTACACGTCAATAGGAGTAAAATTAGTCCTATATTTTTGTTTAAAAGGTTTGATAGAATTCAAGTAAAGAACGAGCCCATGAGGCCCTCAAATAAAATTCAAAATTGTATCCATCACAAGGTCTCTCAAAGAAAAAAGAATGTGTGCTCAAAAGTTGAGCACAAATAGAGAAAAGAGAAGGGCCTAAACCATTATAGTCTTGGGGATTTTAAAACCTAATTTCTATGTATTTACAATGAAAAAAGATGGAATATAATAGGAAAAAAAGATGGGAATTGACCAAGGAGTGTTGGGATAACATACATTAGATTAATGAATGATTCCACAAACTTTCTCATATCCCATGCTCTCAAAAATGTTGGGAATGGTTTAGAAATAGAAAAAAATGGGTGAAGAAGGGGGATTTAACATGGTAGGTGCATCTAAAGAGGTTACTTGGTCCCTTAAGAAACTACCACTTAAGCGAAATACTCCTCACAAGCGGCTAGGCAAGGAAAGACGGGGATCTCTAAAGAGACATATTGGCCGCTAAACCGATATTCGCTAAATCCCTTCTTAAAATCATCCAGGAATTTTTTGTTCTAGTCATCACAGCTCACATCACGACTTGTTACGATTACTCACGAGTCATGGCCTGATGTTCTAAGGTCTAACCCCTTTCTATTGTAATCTCGACTCACCCTCCTAACGACTCATTATCTCTTCTCATAAGTTATTGGGAGTACAAATGGTCTGAGACTAAATTTCTAGATTTCTCATAGGTATGGCAATGGGTCCACACAATAACTCATCTTGTCTGATAACGAGTCCTGTGGATTAATTCTTGGGTTACTCGGTACTATGGTAATAAGTCTAGGTCACTGCTCGTTATGTTTCGTAATGAGTCACTTCTTGACACAATACCACTAGCAGCATGACAGTGCCTTTGAACAAAATGCCATAACGTATTTCCATGACATCAAATTAAAATGAGATTTGTTGAATTAGAAAGCTAATATAATGTCCTATCCAGTGATGGGTCTAATGTTCAAAAACTTGGGGTATTACAATATCTTTCCCATGGAATCATTCATCCCTGAATGAAATTTACTAAGCTGAAAGGCTAGGGGAAAGCTGGGATCTTGCACTGAATCCTTGAAAACTGAATCCTGAATTGATATATGAACTTATGACTGATGTATAAATTGAACAGAACCCATGAATATATGCTATGATATAAAAATGGATGAGATAGAAATGAAAGAATTAATCAATTTAGGGGAACTATTACCTCAACCTAGAACCGAATTCAAAGAGAAAAGGTGAGGGTACTTGGTCATCATGTATGCTTCTGCTTCCCAAGTAGCTCCCTCGACTGACTAATTTCTCCACAGATCTTTTACAAAAGCAACCTCTTTAATCCTCTGCCTATGAATCTGACAATCAAGGATTTCGATTGGGACTTTTTTCATAAGAGAGACTATCTCCCACACCAATCCTTTCAATAGGTATTACTGATGCTAGGTCTTTAATGCACTTCTTCAACAAAGACACATGGAACACTAGCACTGAAGACAACTCTGAAGGCAATTCCATCTCATAGGCTACCTCTCAATACCTACTAAAAATCCCATAGGGACCAACATAGTAGGGAATGAGCTTCCCCTTCTTACCAAACCTCTAGACCCCTTTCATGGGTGGAATTTTCAAGTAAACAAAATCACCAACATCAAACTCAATCTTCTTTCTCCTTTCATCTGTACAGGACTTCTAATAATTTTGGGCTATTTTCAGCCTTGCTCTAATCAGCTAAACCTTCTCCATCACTTCATGCACTGAATCTGGACTTCTTAATACATCTTCACCAACCTCAAACCAACAAATAGGAGACCAATACCTCCAAACATAAAGCACTTCAAATGGAGCCATCTGAATTCTGGTGTAATATCCGTTATTGTAGGCAAACTCAATCAAACTCAAATTATCATCTCAACTATCCTTGAAATCAATTACACAAGCTCACATAATGTCTTCTAAAGTTTGAATGGTCCTTTCTTCCCGATCACAAGTCTATGAGTGAAAGGATATGATGAGATGAACTTGGGTACCAAGACCCTTCTAAAATGTCTTCCAAAAATATGATGTAAACTGGGTACCTCTATCTCAAATAATGGTAAATAGGACCCCATGAAATTTTACCAACTCTCTATGATAGAGTATAGCATACTCTTCAACTGAGTCTGAAGTATTAACTATCAAGAAATAGGCTGACTTAGTTATTTGGTCCATAATAACCCAAATGAACTCATGTTGACAACGAGTACAAGTCAACCTTGTGATGAAGTCTATATTCACCAATTCCCATTTCCAAGTGGGGATGCTTAATTCTTAAAGCATACCGTTAGTCCTCTAGTACTTAACCATAACATGCTTACAATTTGGACACTTCTCTATAAATTTTGCAATATCCTTCTTTATACCATTCCACCAATAGACTTCCTGTAAATTATGGTACATTTTAGTGGATCCTGGATGAACAGAATATTGCGAACTATAAGCCTCTGCTAATATTTGCTGCCTCAAATCATCCATATTTTGTACACCTAACCTGCCTTAACAATGAAGTACGCCATCTTATCCTTGGGAGAAAACCTCAACCTTCTGATCCCGTACTACCTCTTTTAACCTAAGGAAACTAGAATCACTATATTGCTATTCCTTTACCTCCGCAACCAATAAATATTCCAAACCATTCTGAACCCACACACTACCTTTGATCGAACCAACCAACAAAACTTCCAACCTACAAAGCTGATGAACCTCAAAAACTATATTCTTCTGTTCATCCTTAATGTGGGAAAAACTTCCCATAAATAATCTTCTAAGGGAATCGACCAAAATATTAGCCTTATATGGGTGATGAAACACTCTCATATCAGAGTCTTTTAATAATTCTAAACACCTTCTCTGACAAAATTTAGATCTTTTTGAATGAAAACATATTGAATACTCTTGTGATCGATGAGCATATAAATATAAACCCTATAAAGATAGTGCCTCCAAATTTTTAAGGTAAAGACAACTACTGCCAATTCAAGATAATGAGTCGAGTACTTCTTCTTATAAGGTTTGAGCTTTCTAGAGGCATATGCTTTTATCTTTCCCATCAACACGCAACCAATACCAACTCTAGAAGCATCATAATATATTGTGAAACCATCTGAACCTTCTGGTAGAGTTAAAACTGGGGTAGAGGTGAGTCGAGTCTTTATTTCTTGAAAAATCTTCTCGCAGGAATCAGACCACTAAAATTTGACCTTCTTCTGAGTTAGTCTGGACATGGGAGAAGAAATAGAGGAAAATCCTTTAACAAACCATTTGTAGTAACCAACTATGCCTAACAAACTCCTGATGTATGATGGAGAGATAGGTCTATGACAGTTCCTTGTTGCTTTGGTATTTTGAGGATCAACTTAAATGTCTTCCTCAAAAATAATGTGACCAAGGAATTTTATCGATTTTAACCATAATTCACACTTATTAAACTTAGCAAATAACCAATGATCTTTGAGAGTCTGTAACACAATCCTCAAATAGACTACATGCTCACCCTTACTATGGGAATAAATGAGAATGTCATCTATGAAGACTATGATGAACATGTCCAAGTACTTCTTGAACACCCTTTTCATCAAGTCCATAAAAGTTGTAGAAGCATTGGTTAATCCAAAAGAAATAACTACAAAATCAAAGTGACCATACTAAGTTTTGAAGGTTGTCTTTGAAATGCCACACTCTTAGACTCTGAGTTGTTGATAGCTGAATCTGAGGTCTATCTTAGAGATATGATTTGCACCATGAAGTTGGCAGAACAAGTCATTAATCCTTGGGATGTGATACTTGTTCTTGATTATGGCTTTGTTCAACTGACGGTAGTTGATATATATTCTTAGAGAACTATTTTTCTTACGAATGAAGAGAATTGGAACACCCCATGCAGAGATACTAGGACTAATAAAACATTTATTGAGAAGATATGTCAACTATTCTTTCAATTGTTTAAGCTTGACTAATCCATTCTATAAGGTGGAATTGAAATAGGAAAGGTATCTAGAAGGAGATCTATTCCAAAGTCAATTTTTCTCTCGAGAGGAACTGTAGGAAAATCTTTAGGAAACACTTATGCAAATTTACTTACTATTAGAACTTTCTTAAGAATTAAAATTTCAGGCCTTGATTCCTTGACTTGAACAAGATGGTAAACACACCCCTTGGAAATCATTTTTCTTTCCTTAAGGAAAGAGACAAACTAAACGATAAGAACAGAGGTACTACCCCTCCATTCTAAGACTAGCTCATTTGGGAACTAAAATTGAACTACTTTGTTTTTACAATCAATTGAGACATAGCAAGAGAAGATCCAATCCATTCCAAGAATAACATCAAAATAAGTCATTTCTAACTCTACAAAGTTGATTGAGGTAAATTTCTGGGACACTATGACTGTGTAATTTTAGTATACCTGTCTAGCTATGAGTGAGCTACCGACTGGGCTAGAAAATGAAAATGGTTCAAGAATTTTAAGTATGACACCAAAATCTACTGCTATATAGTGAGTCATAAAGGAAAGTATAGCTTTAGGATTTAATAATGCATACTCATAAAAGTGGAAGAATTGTAATGTACCAGTAACCATATTAGGAGAACCCTCATGATCCTATCAAGTATAAAGAGAATAAATCATATTATGACACTGTCCACCAGTAGAACTAGAGATGTCACCTTGCTGAGTTGTGTGACCTACTAGAACTGTTGAAGAGTTAGTCTGACTCTACTGTTGATTGTTTCACTTTTCTATGAAATATTCATACACTTTGTTACTCTTTGGACTGTCTTTCCACACCTAAAAGAAACATTACTGCCAGCTATGCACTCTTTCTTATGGTTCTTACAATATCTTATAAGACTAGGTTGGTGCAACCACTAGTTATGCTTCTCTAGGACTTAGAGACTTGCCCCCTATCATCTCTATACTGTCTAAACATAGGACTGGGGCACTAGTAGATGATGGGGCTGGGGCTGAATATTTCTGGAAAAATTAAGAATGATTCCTACCATCAGACCTCTACTGGGAGAAATTAAAGCTACTTGTCTTGGCCCTCTTATTTTTCCTTTCTTTCTTCTTAAGCTTTTTTTCCTCAATCTATTGAGCATGAATTATCAATCTAGAGTGGTCCATCTCTTTTATCTACAAAGCCATCCAATAATCCTTAACCAGATCCTCATAAATACTGAATACAAACTTGCTCATTTGGGCCCTAGAATTAGCCACCATAGTCGGAGAATGCCTTGCCAACTAAGTAAACTTGAGAAAATGGTCCTTCACCCTCAGACTACCCTGCTTCAAGTTGATAAAATCTTGAACTTTTACTTTTCTCAAGTCAAGTGGGAAGAAACTATCTAGAAAAGCAGTAACAAATTCATCCCACTTTACCGTCCCTGCATCGATACCTTTATCCTAGTTTCATTGCTTACCCAGGTGTTAGTCACCCCTTGTAATTGGTATGCAGCTAATATTCACTTTCACTCGAGGTGAAACCCATGATCTTAGTCACCTTCTGCACACTATAAAAAATTCCTGGGGATTCTTCTCAGGCTTGGATCCAAGGAATAACAAGGGATTTATCCGAGTAAAGTCCCAAATTCTAGCTGCTACCATATTCGCTGCTGGGTTGGTCGGGGAAACAACTTGTTGGTTATTCTGAGTAGCCATATATTGGGATAATTCCTTAAAAGTAGACTTATGTTCATCATGGGAGACCTACTCATTTAAAGGGTCTTTAGGAACAGTCAGTGGTGCTTTTTGTTCCCTGATTCTTCTATCATTAGCCCTTTTTGGAGGAATTTTCTATAAAAGGGTAGAGGACGAGTTAGAGAAGAAGTTTAATAGAGATTACACTTCATCCAATGACATGAATAATGAAAGAAGTGATACTTTCCTAAAACAATTTGTAGACTCTCGCCCATAAGTGTGGTGCGCTTCACACCTATGAACAAGACTATACTCAACGCGACTTTCAAACACCCTCGGGTACTTTAAAACTTGTGCGCAGATACCCAATTTGTCATGAACTGAGACTACCCCTTAGTTGTAAAATAGTGCTTAGAGTCACAAGTGACCCTAAGCTAACCCATGGCCTGGAAAACACTGCGAATACTGAAAGATATTAATAGCATTTTGGGCGAAAGCTAAACTAAAATAAAAAATTGATAAAATAGTTATAATGAAATACTGAACATCAACCAAAGCTAGAGATAAGAGTACTGCCTAAAATCCATACTAAAATCTAAATATTTGTCTGACTGGATGAAAGCCTCTATATCATTATGAGCTATTAGAATAGGTCCCATACTAACTCTAACTAGCTGACATAAATGAAAGTACTAAAAATAAACAAATGAAAACCAATCCTCAACTGATGAGGACTCACCAAGGCTGTAGTTAAGTAGAACAAGAATGTGCTGAGTGCGGTCCGGGTAGTGAGCATCCAAACCTATACTATGAGATAATATAGAGAAAAACGGTATGTGATTTGTTCTTGAATATACTGAGTGTGTAGGGTGGAAGAAAATTGGTATACACTGAACATGGTTTCACATAAAAATGATAATCTAAATGCTAGATCGAGCATAATAATATGTACTAAATTAGCTGTATATCTAGAAGTAAGGTCATGCAAAGTCTGAAGCCGAAACATGAACTGAATCATAAACTAATGACTGCGGGAGCTAACTAAAACCGACATACCCCAATATGAGCAAAAATAGGGTCTAACCTATAAGCCTAGTTGGGAGGGTGTCAGTACCTTACTAAGGGTAACAACACTGGATGCGATTGATCCACTAAACTGATGTCTCGAAGGACTAGGTGTCAAGCCTAATCTGATGGGTGACCCCTTATAACCTATGGTGGCACAATAGTTTTGGAACTTAAGGACTTCTACTAATGGTCTCAAGCCTAATTAATGGGTGAGCCGCCACCCCTACGCTCACTTAGGGCTAAGTACTACTCCCAACTGAATGACACTGAATTATAAACTGATACTGAATTTATAATTGATATGCTCAAGTCATGGTCTTCTATACATAACAATGCACATATAAATCTAAAGTACTCAATAACATGGAAACTGATAGCTATAACTGAATTTCTTGGTAATAGGTTTTCATAACTCACCAGCTCTACAAATGATGCCATTAACTGATATTAAGAGGAAATTCACAATTTAAACCGATAACTCAACATGTCATGATAAGGTAATTCATGGTTTTGAACATAGAAGATGTTATTTTGATTAGGAAGCCAAATATCCATAGTTTTATTCCACAATAAACTAAAGAGTTTAAAGAAAACTTATATTTGACCTAGAACCCAACTTGAGGGAAAAATATACTTGACAATTGGGGTGTTTTTGGGGATTAATGGGTAGAAGGAACCCATTCATGAAATCCCCATACATAGAGTGAATTCCTTGGGGGAATTTCTTTGAACTTGTGCTTGAACTTAGAGAACCCTAGTCTATTTTGGAGTAGAAGTGGATCACTTTCTTTTTTAAATGTAATGATTTTGGAGTTTATGAAGTGTTAGGGTAATTCAATATCTCAATAAATGATACTGAACTGGCCAAATGACGTGGTTTAGGTGTTAAAAGGGTAGGAAAATACAACAAATCCCTTCTTAAAATTGTTCAGGATTTTTTAGTTCTAGTCATCATGGCTCACATCATGACTCATTACTACTGGTCAGGAATCGTGACCTGAGGTTCTGAGGTTTGGCCCCTTTCAGTTGTGATCATGAACTTTCTCTTAATGGTTCATTAGGTCTTCTTATAAGTTATTAGGAGTAGTTGTGGTCTGAGACTAAATTTTTGGATTCCTTATTGGTGTGGAAATGAGTCCATACAATGACTCATCATGTCTAATAACGAGTTCTGTGCTAGACTCTACACCACTAAGATAGATTCTTAGGTTACTCACTGCTATGGTAACGAGTTTAGGTCACGACTCATTGCATCTAGTAACACGTCATTTCCTAAACCATTACCACCGCAGCTTCACAGTGCCTTTGATTGAAATGTCATATCTTTTTGCCACAACATCAGATTAAAGAGAGATTTGTGGCATTGGAAAGCTAATTTGAAGGCGTATCCTGTGATGGGTAGATTTTGAAAACTTAGGATATTACACTTAACCAGCCTATAGATGAAATACCAAATGAGTGAAACTTGAAACGAAGGCTGCAACCATATTGTCCAACCTAAAACTATAACTTCAACACCAAAATTGAACTACACGATCTGAACTATCCACACCAAACCTATAAATGAGTAAGCATCCATACTCCAAATTCTAGCATAACTTCCAAGTTGTCATTAAGTAGAGTTAAAATCAAAATTGAGTCAACAAGTCTAAATTAAAGTAAAATACACAAATCAACCTTACTTTTATTAATCAGGCATATCCTCAATGGTTTTTGTAAGAGATAAAACCAAAATGTAGTTGAAGAATAAAATCACAATAGGGAAACTGAAGACATATCCAATCAAATGCATATTTTTTGTGGGACATAAATCATCAAGAATAATCAGAAATACGTCAAGGCTACAAAAAATACTAGTAGTAGCAAAAATCGAGCAACTCTAAAGAATACAACCTTAGCTTGGGGCCAATCCAATACTCGATCTACGGTACGAATACCCATATATACATATCACCCATTTCGACCACCCCTAACTCAACTTGACCAAGAACCACATCATGAGGAGAATAGAGTATCCAACTCTACACGAATACCAAGATCAAAGATTTCATCTAAAGACAAACCTGACAACCAAAAAGGAAATCCTTAGACTTCCAACATCAGCATCAAGACTATTACTGTTCAATAAACTAGCCAAATCAAAATAATAAAGTCTCAAATTTATCAAGCTCATAAATGGGCAATAGAAAGGATAGAAAATGCTAAAATCACAAAAACTAGAAGGTTAGTCCTAGAATTTCAAACTAAAAAATAGGAAATAAAACCAAATTTCCAACTCAAAAACCATAATAGAAACATGGAATACCAACCGACCTTCACTTTTATAGAGAATTGAACAATCAATCTAACCTCAACAATAAAAGAAGAAAATGACCAACCTCACCTATCTAAAAGAAAGAAAACCATCCAACCGAGCTAGACACCATGGCCATTAAAAAAATTGAGAGGAAGGTATTCTAACTAGATAATGCTTGTCTAGTTATATATCTAGTAAAGGTCGATTAATGTCCAAACAATGACTATAATAACACAATAATAGTGATAGCAATATAAGGTGTAGGTTGTTTTAAAACTAAAAATAAATAAAAAGTACCATTCTAGGGCCATAAGAAGGACAAAGGAAAGGGACTTTAACCCAAATGCTATGCCCAAAGTGAAATACAAGTGATCCACTCAATCCATTACTAAAAGAGATTATCTACAGGGGTAGTCAAACATGTATGGAATCTATTTATGTGGGCAGTCATCAATGGGTACAAAAACCCCAATTCAACTCAAATAAAAAACAAAAGATAGGAAAATTGTGGGAACACCTATTATGGTGGATATCTAAAGTCATAAGTCTGATGTGACCAAAGGAGTATGAATTTGAGGGAGTCCAAACTAAAATAAAATGTATGAATACTATGTGCACTATTGTCATAACCCAAACTAGGGCCTGGCCATGACAGGTATCTAAAGTCAATCGAGGACCAAAGACTACTCCTTTTAAGACTACTAGCCGTGAAAGATCACCACTTTAAGTCAACTCTTGATCTAACTACGAACACCTGATCATTGTATAGTAAAGGTATATGTGCCTTCGGATTGCGTATCGCTTGGGGATACAATATCTGAAAAAGGTTAGCGGTTGGAGAGCTACATGTAACTCAGGGATAAAGTAGTAAAGTAATGCTATGATCCTTAATATGAAAATAAGTAAAACCTAATACATAACATCATTTGCAATACATACATACATATGTATAACATATGCTAGGGAAAAATGAAACAAAGTTTAGCAGGCATTTTTAAATCATTAACCTGGACTATGTAGCTTGACTATCCTTTACCTAAACCCATAAGTTATATGGGCTTAGTTTTTCTGCTGAAAGGGCCCTAGTGCATATTAGCCACACAACCAGAGGTATCATAGAAATATGGGGAATACTTACCATTCACCATCCTTGATGTAAATATATATAGTGAGAAATAAGCAGACTATAACTAAGACCAGCCCTCACGTCAGAAAATATGAGTTGCCAGTATTGGTCCCCCCGGCACCTCCACCTTCTATGGTTAGTTACACAACTCCCTTTAAGCCTAATTAAAGTCATTTACACATTCCCACCCATTTACCAAGGAGTCTCTTAATTAGGAATTAACCATTGGTATCATCATACCAAAATTTAGAGCTTTCAAGTCTATTTAATTTTTCCATACAAAACCATTAAACCAACTTGACTCCACAATTTCAAATTTAAAAACCAAAGCCATGTCCACTAAGGCCTTTATAAAACTATTAGAAAACCAAACCAATTCAATTCATATTCCATTTACCATTTATGCAATACAAGATTTCAAAAAGAATTGCCAAACCAAGTGATAAATCATATTCCAAAGCCAATTATGCAAGTGGGTTGAGGTTATTATCAATTTCCATATCAAAACCATTTATTTGAGGAATCTATTGTACCTCTAAATTCATTCACCATCCCCATGCATTATAATATTTCATAAATCATCAATTCAATCATAATCATTGGAAAATATTTAAACCAAATATATTCAAAACCCTCAATCTATAGTTCAAAACCTAACTTCAAAACCATGCATTATAATAACCAATTCATGACATAAATAAAAAAATAAATATAAGGAAAGAGGTACATTCCTTAATTTCCAAGAAATTTAAAGAAAACCACACCCTTAGGACACTAGATGATCACCTCCTTGAACCTGAGCCTTGAGTTGAAAAGAGGAATTTAAGAGAGGATGGTTGAGAGTAAAGAGAATGACCTTCGTACATTGATAACTGAGAGAAATAACTCCTTATAGTGATTAAAAATCATTTATAGGTGAAAGGATCCCTTTCCCCTAATCCCATTTTTAAAAGAACAAGACAACCTGAAATTACTATAGGTCCATGGCATGAAACTTATCACGGAGGTCCAGCCTCCATATCATAGACCTTATTATAGTGACTATCTTCCATGTCACAGAGGTTATCATAGAGACTAACCTTTATGGAATGTCAATATCATGGAGGCTTACTGCCTTCGTGACCCAAAACTACCCAGAACACCATTAAAAAATTTTGAAACTCTTCTGAGTTACCATTTTAACGTCTACTAACATAATTTGAGTCAAAAATCAATATTTCACGCATTTGAAGGCCAAAATTAAAATACCTAAAATTTTAAAGGTGTCACATTATCCCCCTTTAGTATCATTCGTCCTCGAATGATGAGCAAGGACACGTTTCATACGAGAATAATAAAAATACACCAGAATCAAAAGTTAAACCTAAATTCAAATAAGAAGAATAAAATTCATACCTTAAGCTTCTTAGTCTATCACATGGAATAGAAATGGATACTTATCCTTCATATCCTCTTCCGCCTCCGAAGTGGCTTCATCCACTTTATAGTTCCTCCAAAGGAACTTCTAATAATACATCTTTAGTCTACAACCTATGAACTTGTCTATCTCGGATCTCTACTAGAACTTCTTCGTAAGATAATAAATTCCCCTCACCAACATTCTTAACAAGCACTGATGTGATGACATTTTGCAACATATTCAATGCTTAAAATAAGGAATTTATGCCTGGACTTAGGTTATCTTATTGGATATGACGTGGTTCCATGTGTTGTTGCAGGTAAAAAAGGTTGACAATGGTGCTGGACTAAAAAAAGAAAGAAAAATTCTAAAAAGTCAAAGTATTGGTCAATCTATGAGTCATCAGTCACTTTATGACTTGTAGCCAGACTCGTTAGGATACAAGAAGCAAAAGTGAAGTTGAGAGACCAAGTAAAAATTGAATACGACTCATAGAAAGTGGTTACGAGTCATTGAGAATAGTCGTCAATAGAATGGTGAACATAGACAAAGTCCAGAAGTAAATTTATAAAAGACTACGAGTTGTAAGATCTGACTATGACTTGTGGTAAGCAATCATAATGAGACCAGTATTCAAGGTCCTGAATTTTGAGGCATAATTGATAATGAGTGAAGACCATGAGTCGTAAGTACTGATTATGAATCACGGTGATAAATAATTATGACAATAGAATCTTGAATCCCTAAAGATGAGCATCACTGGAATGCCTATGACTAGGTGACACTATTTCATTCATTTTGATAATTTTAGCATACTTTGGTCATCGAGATTTTTGGTTTCGTATTCAATTAGATATTTTGTATTTTAGTCTTTCATCATTATGTGATTAATTACATGTGTTCTTCATTGATTATCATGGATTATTGCATGAACATGAGTGGCTAAATTCCTTAAGTAGGGTTGTGGGAACCCTGGTGGATTAGATACACAAGGAAAGTAGGAGATTTATCTATTCAACTATAATTGCATGTATTGCAATCTTTTACGTGTTAACTAAACCCAAGATACTATAGAAGCTTAGAAATTTCCTGTATTCGAGAACATCCATGCAAGGGAGTTTACGATTGGGAAAATAAGGTTACAACAGTGAATCGAGGATATCAACCTCCATCTAATCAACCCGACACTCAAAACGTAATAGTAGTACTACGGTTATAGTCAAGAGATAACAAGGTAACACCCTGAGACAAAGAATGTAAGGGATAAAATCTATCAACGCATTCACAAGATGATTGATAATTCATAGCTTGTAAACTTTTCATATAGATCAAGAGGTTAGGCGAATTGAACACGAGAATCTTACATAGTTATAAAGTTAGGGAAACACATTCGTAGTCTTCGTCTTTTATTATTTACAAACTAAATCATTCAAGTTCAGATACTTGTTACTATTGACTTCAAATATCCGTATTTACTTTTCTACACTGCTCACGAATTTTGTCAAGTTTGATATACTTTTAGACGTATTTCAATTGGGTTTGACCCCAACCAGAGTTGGGTAACTATATTTGGCACCAACCACATCATACTTCTTTGGATGTTAGTTTTTGGCAACTTCAAATTTTGGCACCGTTGTCGGGGAAGATGGTGTGAATTGTTTATTGAAGTTTGTATAGTTAGTTTTTATTTTCTATTTTTAGTTAGGTATACTTAGTGTATTCCCAACACTAGGAGTGAAGGCAATCCCTTACTCTCAATTGATCCTAAACCAGAGAGAGTTTTACAAACACCACAAAGAATGGCAGAACAAGTTTGTGATGGTGTTCTTGTTGGGGTCCAAGATCCTCAGAGTGTACCTCCCCCTCCATCTATTAATCCAAAGAATATTGTCAATAGATAGATAGATCAATTTTCGTAGAGGCTACTAAAGAGAGAAGATTGTTGAGGAGGCCCAATTGGCTCAACAGGCACATCTGGCTTACCAAGACCGATAGATGATCATCAATCACCACTCAATGTAAATAATGTTAGAGGGCGTGGTGGAAGAGCTAGAGTAGTCTAGCATATTAATATCTACCACCGTATGATGAAGATAAAGACATTGGTTATGTAGAGCTTACTGAGACTTGAGCCATTATTCCACCTGCTTTACCCCTTAATATAAAGTTTAATATTACCACTATAATGATCCATCTTCTGAATCTAAATTGTGTACTTGAGGGGGCAACAATAGATGATGCAAACATATATCTAGCAAATTTTACAGGGATATGCACTTTATATACTATCCTTGGGGTGGATCAGGAAGCATAGAGGTTATGGTTGTTCCTATTTTCACTAACATGTGAGACATCATTGTGGCTGACAGAACTTCCTAGAGGCTCAATCATGACTCGACATAAGTTACACAGAGAGTTTTTGAATTAATTTTTCCCTTGTTCAAGGATGCTACAGTTAAAAGCAAGATGTATAATTTTTGGAATTTACCTACATAGTCTATGTATGAAGCATGGTTTCGATTTAAAAAAAAGTTGAGCATGGTACCCCATCACAGGATTCCAGGATCCAACCTATTAGAATTATTCTATAGATTCTTAAATGTTAGCTCTAGGTCTATGAAAGACCGAATATCTAGAGATGCACATTTGTATCTATGTAAAGAGATGGCCCAAGATATATTAGATGATATTTTTATCACTAAACGAGGATGGCATACTTGGGAGGCTAATAGAGAGGCTGATACATATCCTTAGGAGCTGCAAGTGACTATAAAAGTAGTGATTATATGGTAGCGTAAGAAGTTGTACAACTTAGAACTGATATTGGGCTACTTTTAAAATAATTTGCAGCAACGATGGCTAAAAAAGTGAATGCAGTGGAAGCACAAGGATCTACTTCCAAAGATTATCAATCTAGTGCAGATGAGGAAGGAAAGTGTTTGGATCACAAAGAGGTGAGTTCTAGAGCAAAAGGGAAAGGAAACCAAGGTCAAAAATATTTGGTAATAGGTATCGAGACAAGAGCAGAGAATGAGATAGTGGTTGGAGGCACAAGGATGACTACAAAGAGAAGAGTGATAGATATGTTCCCTAGGTAGTCGAGATAGTGAGTCTAGAATTGAAGTAATGTTGTCAAAATTAGTAAAAGGGCAAAAAAGCTAAAAGAGATATCTTAAGGAGATTAAGGAAGATCTATTAGGGCTGAATCAAAAAGTTAAGTCGCACACTACCGCAATCAAAGAACTGGAGCAACAGTTTGACCAAATATCATCCATATTAAATCAAAGAAATTCTGGCACTCTTTCCAGTAATATAGCATTAAAATCGAAGAATGATACTCATTGCCATGCCTTTACCACTCTAAGTGGTAAAACCACCATGGATTTTCCCATGCTTACTGTGAGTTAGTAAAAAAATGATAGTGGTCCTATTGATGTTGAGGAAGTCCCTGACATAGAAGCAGATAAATTAGTAGATATTGAGAATAGTAGTATAGAAGACAATAGTAAGGGTAAGGTTGAGGAGCCTGTTCTTAAAACCTTTCCAAGAGCTCGACCACCTTATCCTCAGAGATTTAAAAAGAAGCAAGAAGAGAATAAATACCATAAGTTTCTGTCTATATTAAAGGAGTTGTATGTAAACATTCCATTAGTTAAGGCATTGGAGAAAATGCCAAGATATTCAAAATTCATGAATGATATGGTCACTATAAAATTAATTGTGAGATATGAGCCTGTTGACAATGTTCAGCACTGTAGTGTTGTAGCCTTTAGATCAGTAGTAGAGAAGAAGAAGGACCCTGGAGCCTGCCTCATTTAATGCAATATTGGGTTTTTCAACTTTATTGGGCCTTATGTGATCTAGGAGCAAGTATTTGTCTTATTTCACTGGTTATGTTTAAGCAATTGGGGTTAGGAGGATCTAAACCAACATCGATGTGATTATT